>OU426947.1:17500000-20000000 GCA_911387765.1 Pyrgus malvae | reverse complement strand
AAAACAGATGCCTAAATATTAAGGAGTTGCTTAGAGGAAAAACACGTTTCACTAACCCTGAAGTCATGACTAACGACGTTAGGCATAATCATAACTTAAAGTTACGACACCGATTTGTAATGGCGTAGTGCTTAGATGCCCCTGACATATGCGACAGTCGCTCAAATTATGTATATTGAATTGACGAACCAAACCTTAGACTAAGAATAATGTACTTTATTGAACAAAACCATGGACAACTGTCAAAAAACTATTATACATCGATTGGTGAAACGGAACTTTATGCTAAGCATCAAATTGCCCTAAATTAGAAGTTACTTAGTATGGCGTTCCTCTGTTCGTCGTTAGTGAAAATGGGCATAACGGCTTCAAACTATTGACTAAATAACTATTATGTAAGTAAAGTTACAACAATATTGTTACATAATTTTCCCTTTTTATTTTGTGATAGAAATTACTTTCCTAAGGCGTCTCAAAAAGTCACGTTAATGTTCTTGCGAACTACCACATTCATAGTCGTAATTGTTTATGTCATAAAACACCATATTACAGATGCCAAAAATCATTGGTTTGTTATTGTTTGCCAAAAACGCTAGACAAAAAAAATTCAATTTCACTAAACTACATTAGCCTACCAGCCCCGTTAGGTAAAAATAAACGGATAAACTGGCTGTGAGTGTGAAAGCCATGTTACTTATAAAATTTTCAAGACATAGAAAAATGTACGTACCTACTTAATAGCATACGTGAGGAAAACCTGAATGAATACACTTACAGAATCTGCAAGTGCAGTCATCCGAAATTCTTCAACGCAGAACAGGATGTAACGGCAGTACTTCTCCGGTCGAACCGTAGAATTTCTGGCTGGCTGCAACCCTTTTTACGTCCTACTGCTGGGCACGGGCACTTAAGGTCCCCTCAATAATGTGGACGTACTTTAAGTATATTTTCCGCGCTTCGGAGGGCACGTAATGACATCAGTTCCAGTTGTTGTTGATAGATAACAGTTCTTAAACCATGAAACAGGTCTTATCGGCGGTGTGAAAACATCCGACAACGGGTTGGCCACTAACTCGCATCTCCACCAACCCGCATTTGTGCAGCGTGGTGGAGTAAGCTCCAAACCTCCCCAATAATGGGGAAAGACACGTGCCCAGCCACTCGTTCCACACTGCGTTCCACTCAGGACCTGAGTGGAACGCAGAAAAGATTGCAGCCAGCCTTAAGTATCTACACCACTACGCAGCTGGAGCTGCGTAAATTATTGTACCTGTATTGGAAATACGGGTTGAAGTTCTACCAAAATATAAATTCTACCTAAAAGTTCTAAGAACGGAGAAGGAAGAAGGAAGAAGTTCTACTAACGCATAAGTTATACCTCTGTAAAAGTTCTAGGTAGGTAAAAAGGTTTTTCGTATGTGATATACCTAGATTCAGACCTCTGCGTAAGCGTAACATTGCTTGGTTCTGTTCTCACCTGCGATAGATGGGAAGGCATGGCGCGTTATCCACCACGCCGTCCCGATGCATATTAGTGAATATACAGTTTATATAGTGGCAAATCAATGTGTATAATATGTGCTACAATTACTTGTGTAAAATCGGATTTCAAAAATCTTACAAAATAACAACTTCCTTCCATTTTATTATGTTGAAGTAATTATTTTTACCTAACAGCTATGTACATCGCTCTCTATAAAATTTTTAGAAGGGTGTTTCATCGACACACACGCGATGATTTACCGAGTGGACTTAAATCTGTCAGTAACCAGGCACATCTCATAAGCAAAATACAAATCGATATCGTTAACTAGGACGTTTCTACGTCCAATATGTAAGCAAATTTCCAAGCGCGTCCCTTTCCCAACCTGTTCCATTTCCTATGTCTGCATTATAGATAAACTTGTATAGGTACCTACATATGTAAATAAGTACTCCACAGCCTATAGTATAAGGCCCAATATATAGTTTAAAGCTATACTTATACATCGGTTTGACAATACTAGCCTCCCTCACACCAGGATATTTTACTTTCTCTGGACGAGGCCCCTTAGGCGCGTCCTGAACCACCCGGGAAGGAGGGCCACCCCCTCCCCCGCCCCCTTCGGACCCACCGCACGCATAGTATACACCATACAGAACTAACTCTGCCAACCTCTATAAACTCGTTCATATGTGTGTATATATGGACTTATTTAAATACGCAATTTAGAACGCTAGATACTCGACTAAAGCCAGTAGGTATGTATAAGGCTGAAATCAATTAACCGTAAAGTTTGTGCCGGACGATTAAATCCAAATGGCTGTCCACGCATGTCCGTGTTCGTCTTCAATTTTCTATTTCACTTTTGTCGTAACTTTCAATTGCAAACTTTAATAATGGCTCTGGAAGCGAGTAAGATATAAACAGTGCGGATCTGGGTTCATACCGGTGCGCACAACTTTGTCACGTGCATATTTTATTACCTACTTGCTTTAATATATGTAAAACATCTGCTTGTCTTAGTTACCTACTCGTATTAGCACGTGATCATAATACGATACCATAATATTTAAATTAATCTTAAAACCAGATAGCTTTATAAAAATTTGTATGTATTATCATTTAGTGCGTTTACTTTCTGAAATGTCATGAATACCTCTTTCTTCAGAGTGTAGATTTATGCCCAGCATTGGGACTTTAAAAAGGGTTTGAAAGCAAATTTTTAAGTAGATCAACAGAGAAAGTAGTAAAAGTTACTTGCAAGTTGCTAAATTAATTCGAGTTGGAGAATTTCCCAAGCTTGACATGTTATTCAATAGACAGTTTATTCAAGAATCATTTTCGCGGAGACCCTATGGGTAGGAACACGTTAAATGGTTACGTATACTTAAAAAAAGTATATTTACTTATACGTCCAGTCAATAACAAATAACAGGGACAAAAATATTATTATTCATATTTTTTGTGTAACAGTTCAGTTTGAGTTAAGGAATCGAAATTTCAAACCAAGTCAAATCCCTAATTTTATTTTTCGAAGAAGAATAAGAAAAAAAAAAATTAAATGATAACGCGAGTATCTGTCTGTTTAAAAAAATATGACATATATTATGAATTTTCTATTTTCAGTTCTCCGTAAAATGTGGGAGCAACAACACCGAAAATCAATCAAATCAATTTAGTATGTCTAACAGGTATCATAATAAGGCACACCGGCCACGAGATTTGTGTCCTCGACACTCCAAGCTATGAACATCTATAAAATCTATGAACAATGAGCCTATGGACGGATGTCTAAACCAGGTTTTTTTTCTAAAACAAAAAAAGCCGTTGTAGCATTTTTTTTCTGTACACGCTCTGTATGCGCACTGTACATAAGTGTTACACTGCAAAAACTACAATGGGAATTCGGATGCAACTTAAAATTATCCGATTATGCTGCCTTGAACACATTAATTATTCTATTGATAGGTACTTAATTAGCCTTAACAGCTTAGAGCATCAAAGTATGACAGGTATGACACCCGTCAGAGAGGAATGGCCTTTACGGGCGAACCCCTCGTGCCAACGTGCACAATGTGCCTTCTAGTTATATACAACTAGTGTGTCTGTGTGTGTCGGTGTCAGTGTTGATGGTGCATAGAAAATGACATTGTTACTTGAAATTGACATATTTATAAATGTATGCGTCTGTAGCGATGAAAGAATATTTGTGAATGTGTGACAAAATTAAAAGGTGTGCGTTCACTAGATTTGGCATAAAAATTATACATCGAAGCGAGACGCTATGCAGTCTCTACTGAAGGGTGAGTCAGTAACTTTGATGCTCTAAGCTTAACAGGCACTATTGTCACAATACAAGGAGCGCCTGCCTTTCTCTATTGTCGTGGCTATTTTCTATTTTAAGGCCAGGAATAAATGTACAATCAGTTGATAATCGTCAGTAGAACTTGGGATCAAACTATATAATAGAAATAAAGTTTAGAATTAAAGCCGATCTTAAGCCCAGTGCTTAAGACCTCGAACTTTTACGAAAGGAAAGTAGATTTAAGCATGTACGCACCTCTTTTTCGCGAAGTTTGTTAGGTATATACTTACCTATTTGTGACATATTCATTAGTAAAAGACAAACTGCAAAATGTAATTTTACAAAAATTTTGTAGGGCTGATAATAAACCCAGATAATTTTATTCTAAATATCCAGTGCGGTGTAGTTGTACTTTCCCCCAGCGAAACCAAAAAAAAAAGGTCGCTAACCCTATAGACTCGTCACCAGTGGTTGGTACTTTAAGTATAAAAGTTAAAAAATCTCGTAAAAATTAACGGCAGGCTTACGTTCTCACTACTACGTTTACTAGCAGTGCCCCGCGGTTTCACCCGCGTTAGAAAGTTGAGTTAAGATCATTAGCATGAAGTGTATATATTCCGCAGATTTCATGTGTTCTAATTGAAACCCATACTTAATTTTTTTGTATCTTTTCTTACGCTGATAATTTTTATTTGTAATAGGTAGCTGTGCCCGCAATGTCGTCCGCGTGGATAGAGACTTGTAGAGAAGGGATGGTTTTTTACATATCTGTTATAAAATAGCTTCTATACAATGTTAATTTAATGTTCAGAAGAGATTTATTTTATATTTATTCTCACTAAATCTTTTTAGTCTTAACTGTACTCCACTCTTATTATCCACTTTTCTTTCGCTATCATCAGTTTCTCTTTAAAGTTTCTGTGCAAAGAATGCACAGACTCTTTTTATAGCTTTAATCTACTGAAGAATGCAGGTGAACTATACAACTACGGTCAGTCGTGGGTAGTATGTTTTTAGGATCAAACAATCTGAAAAATTGTATGGTCCGTTTGTTCCAATTACTGTAAACCTACTATCGTTCATATCTACCTAATGGGGGTCTAATGAGCGGTTTAAAACTTGCGACAGCGATATGGTCACCAACTCATATCTCTATCAACCTGCATCTCATCCCTGTATGCGATAAACAGGCGCAAAAAATTTAGTTAGGTTAACATTTGGTCCTGTTACCAAAGTTTACTACAGCATCATTATGATTCCTTTACTCGATTCGATTACCAATAGGTAATATTTTGGATGTGACCACCGTGCCGCATTGCCGTGACTTTTTCCATATGAGTATAGCACTAGTACCAGTTCAGCTACTTTCATAGCTCTCGTTGAGTTCGGTACTGAAGCCGTCTGTTAATTTCAATGTCTGATTAGACCCTAGGCTATTTTAATTAAAATTATCTACAGCATTGCGTGTGAAGTCCTCGATCTATTACCAATAATATGCTGTACGTAACAATCGTGCTGCACCGCCGCCGTGTCGCTCTTACTTACATAATGAATCCTACAATACCAGCCCCAATTTCGCATCATTCTTAGCTCTCATTAAATAAGCTACTGAAACCCTCTGTTATTTAATATTTTTTTTATTAGACCTAAGGCTTTTATTTGAAAGTACCTCTAGCGATCCACTTTGAAGAATAAATATTGCTCAAACACCATCTACCGTATCGTATGTAAATTTATTCGTCAATAAGTCGAATATCAAACTGATTACCAATTAAATACATATTGAAGATGCTTTATGAGCTGTTAAACTAAAAGTTTAACTATTCGTCACCTAGATGTCTGCAGTAGTCTCATTTTGTTAGGGTTCTGTACATTTTGTATGGAGGACAGGGGCCGCCCGCGACTTCGTCTACATGGTCTTTAGTTAAAATGAAAGTAGCCTAAGTTACTTTTTATTATATCAGCTACTTACCAGTGAAAGTCCCGTTGAAATCGGTCCAGCCGTTTCAGAGATTAGCCGGAACAAATAGACAGACAGACATACAGATAAAATAAAAGTAGCCTGTGTTACTCCTTATTACATCAGCTACCTACCAGGGAAAGTCCCATCAAAATCGGTCTAGCTGTTTCAGAGATGAGCCGGAACAAACAGACAGACAGACAAAATAAAAGTAGCCTGAGTAACTCCTTATTACAACAGCTACCTGCCAGTGAAAGTCCCGTCAAAATCGGTCCAGCCGTTTCAGAGATTAGCCGGAACGAACAGACAGACAAAAATTGTAAAAAATGTTATTTTGGTATATGTATCGAATAAACATCCATATGCATGAAGTAAAAAGCAGTTATTTTAATATTATAAACAGACACTCCAATTTTATTTATTTGTATAGAAATAGATGTATAGATTTACTAGATAGGTAAATGAAGGAAACAAATTATTACGTAACACTTTGTTTTATTGTGCTCCTTATGCACCACTTTTTTATCACTATTTATTAAACTTAAGTTTTATTAAGCTCTTCAAAATATAAAAAAATACTTTAAAAAAAATTGAGCCTTAGTTATTCAAAGACATACATTTTAACAGAATTTTAACAGTTTTTTAATTTTTTAAACTACATTAGGTATTGGAAACATTGTATTATTATGTGAAACTATTGTAAATTTAGTGAGGGAATATTAAGAAAGTTCGGCAGTACTGTGAATGAAGAATAAATGAATACTTACTTACTTACTCCCGTGGCTCAGCGACCCAAAGTTGGCCTTGGTCTCCGATGTGAGAGAGCGCCACTGGACTCGGTTCTGCGCTATCTCTTGCCATTTATTGTTATATACGTTGAGCTCTCGCAGATCCGCCTCCAGCTCGTCTATCCAGCGACACCTCGATCGGCCAACGGGTCTGCGCCCAGTCAGTTTTCCCGTGTATGCCTTCTTGACGCTTCGGTCCGGTCCCATTCTCTCAAGGTGGCCACCTCAATCGGTGAGCCTTTATCTCACCAATGATGTTGGGTTCGGCAAAGATATTTTCTATTTCTTTATTGTTCCATCTACCATGCGCGCGGGTCCAAAGATTTTTCTAAGGATTTTTCTTTCTGCTACTAAAATTTTATTTTCCTCTTTTAGAGTTAGTGTCTAAGTCTCACATTCGTATATTAAAATAGGTCGTATAATATGACTGTCTTATATAATCGGACTTTTGTTTTCCTGCTTAGGAGTTTAGACACTAAAACTCTATTTAATGCTGCACTCCATCTTAGGGCATTCTGAATGCGAAGGTCAATTTCCTCTTTTCTGGTGTTTGTATCCGCCAGAGTGAATCCTAGATATTTGAAAGTAGCAACCCCTTTATACAGAGTATCTTCATCACGAAGGTCTTTCCATTTCTCTCGGGTGTTTTTGTATCGTTTCATGTGAATGTACTCTGTTTTATCTTGATTTATTCTTAGACCCACTCGCGCAGCTGCCTGTTCTAAGACGCCTGCTGACTTCCGGATCTCTTCCGCTGTCTGTCCCAATAGAGCCAAGCCGTCAGCGTAACCTACCACCTTGTGTTGTCCCCCCAGTCGTACTCCGCGATCGAGTAATAATACGTTTCTGACTACATGTTCAAGTACAAGGTTGAACAACACCGGTGACAAGGCGTCGCCCTGCTTCAACTTGTAATGACTTCGAAGTCCTCAGTCAATTCTTCTCCAACTTTGAAGTTCTTAAGAATGTTATACAGGGAGATTTTATCTTTGCAATCGTAAGCCTTCGCAAAATCTACGAAAAGGAAATGGATGCTTTGCCCGTACTCCCATTTCTTCTCCATTAGTTGCTTGATAAGAAAAATTTGGTCTATTGTACTGCGATTTCGGTCGGAGTGTCTACTTAGGGTATTCCGCGATTACGCCGGAAGCCGCACTGAAAGTCACTCAACATGTTTTCCGCATATGATTCCAGTATTTCAAGTAAAATATATGACAGCACTTTATAGGCGGTCGGCAGGAGAGCGATACCTCTATAGTTATGACACTGTTTTCGGCATCCCTTTTTGTGCACCGGACATATCACCCCGACTTTCCATTCCTTAGGCACCATTTCTTCATCCCATATTTTTTGAAGTAGCGTAAATAGATTCAGCTGTAACATTTCCCCTCCATGCTTTCACAATTCTGTTGGTATATTATCTATACCAGGCGATTTATTGTTTTTTAGTTTTATTACAGCTTTATGAAACTCTTGAAATGTCAGTGTGGTTACCTTCATGAGTAAGAGGAATGTTAGCGTCGGCTGTTGGGCAGTTAAGGAGACATTGGAAATAGCTTCGCCAGCTGTCTTTTATTTCTTCTAGATCTGTTACTAGATTACCAACATCATCTATCAAAAACTGATGTGTCCTTTCTTTACTATTTTAATTTCTTGGTAGAACTTTCTAGACATGTTATCTCTCATAAGCGTTTCAATTTCCGTTATAATACAATTCAATTTGTTTCTTTTTGCTTTTCTTATAGTATTCTTTAATCTGATTTTAAGTACTTTATGTCGGGAGTGTAGGCATTATTACACCCATTTTCACTAACCATAGGATACGCCTAAATCAGATGCCTAAGGATGCCTTTTAGGAGTTGCTTAGAGGAAATAAGATATAATCTAAAGTTACGACCCTGACTTAGGATAACGTAGTGCTTAGGGTGCCCCTAAACCTTAATGCATCAAGGTATGACAGGTATGACACCCGTTAGAGGAGTGGCCTTTACGGGCGAACCCCTCATCCCAACGTCCATGCACAATGTGCCTTCTAGTTATAAAACTAGTGTGTCAGTGTTGACGGTGCATAGAAAATGACGTTGTTAATTGAAATTGACATACTTATTTAGAAATGTATGCGTCTGTAGCGATGAAAGAATATTTGTGAATGTGTGACAAAATTAAAATGTATGAGTTCTTTCCCCGTACCAGATTTGGTACAAAAATTATGTATCGAAGCGAGGCGCTATGCCGTCTTTCCTGAAGGCTCCGGAGTCAGTAACTTAGATGCTCTAAGCCCTAAACTGATAGGTACATAATATTGTGACAGTCGCTTAAATTCGCTAGATTGACGATCAAAACCATTGAAAACTGTCAAAAAACTAGGATACTCGTAAGATCTCGTAAGGACTAACCCATTATACATCGATTGGTGAAACAAAACTTCATGTTAAGCATTGCCCTAAATTAGGAGTTACTTAGGTTAACTTGAACAAATAAAAAAAACAACAACTTTAACTTTTACTTAACTCTTACTTGCGTTCCCTTGTTCGTCGTTAGTAAAAACGGGCATTAGAGATTTTCTCGGTAAAGTAATGGCTATTTAACCTCAACATTCCAAAATCACAATTGTTCATTTTCAAATTACAGCTTTAACTCACAATAAACCTAATAAAATAAAATAAAATAAGGGTTCTAAATACACCTCTTTTAGTTTCTCGCTATAAACAAATTTTTTTCGACTCGTTTGTTGCAATGGTTACCATGTCGGACTGCCAACCGGATTCGATTCACGGCGAGGCGGAAAGAATGGTGAGCATAATAAATAATAACACAGAGTTTAAATTTCTATTCTCGGTCTGGGTGTTTGTGTTTCTGCCTGTGTGTGTCCAAGGCACTCACGACCTAGGGAATCCTGGCGAGTATATATAGGTATAGCAATGTTATAGCATCACTGTCACGAATATGTTAGATAAAAATGTTTACGAAACTTATTACGATAGTCACGACGGATCTTTCTTTGACCCTCTGAAGGTCTCTGAAGCTGCAACAATGAATGCGAATGTACGGCTATGTGGAAATTTGTTTGATTGGTTTAGATTTTTGGGTGCTAGTACTACTGTGAGTTTCTGCGCAACAATTCGCACGACGTTCCGGACGTTGTAAGTATGTATGTAGGTATTGTATGTTTTTAACTTTTTTGTTTTATATTGTCATAAAAAGAGCAGTGGTATGTTTAGGTTATTGTGTTGTAGCTACAGGGTTATGGTATGGGGGAATAAAATGAAACACATCTGAGAGAAGAAAGATTTAATAAATAGATATAATAATTTTAATCTAAAACAGTATGTATCAGAACTAGAAGGTCAATTTCAAACAAAATGGTGTTAGGAATAGCAAATTGACTACACAGAACAATTAAATTGTCGAGACAAATTGCATCATTGAATTCACTCGTTGATATTTTATCGTTTGAGACAAACATCAATATTTGTAAGAAGAATGACAAAATTGTTCTAAAGCAATATGGAGTTCCGCAACATCAACACTTCATTGTAAGAATGATAATTTATAGGATTTTTATTAAATTATAATGATAAAGACTTCTACGAATACTACTAAACTGGCTATTTAGGTACTGTCAATGTCTGTTATCTCATTTAGTCGCCTGTGAGCGAACGAGATGAGCAATACCTACTTAGTGGTGCCTGAAACAGTTCCGACAATCAAGTCGTAATTATAACTGCTGTATTTAAGAAAAGAGTATTTTATTTATTAACCGGAGTTATAAACGTTTGCATTTTTTTTACTTACAAAAAGTAAATTAATGGCTTTTATTGTATAGTATTGCTATCTCACTTAGTTACTCTTTCTATAAACAACATTATATAGTTAGCAGCATAACCAAATGCTGCGCTGGAGATTTGATACTACACTAGTCAGTAATATTCATAGAAGTTTTGTGAAAAATATATCAGACATTGGTGTTAATTTCGAGGTATTAAAGATTATGAAATACATATTTAATATTAGCACGGCCACAAGGACCGTTTATTCAATAACATCAAACTGACATAATGATGTAACATATAGGTACTACGTACAGGTAGGTACTCCATATTATTACACATTTCGCCATGCTCCTTATTGAAAGCTTCACAAGAACCTTTTATTTATTTATTTATTTTCCTGTTAAAATCATGTATAACTATGGTACAATTTTAAGAGCAGGGTGCTATTAAATATATAGATCGTGTTTAACTTAAAACACTGACAACGATAATTTTGAAATCTTTAAGCCGCATAAAGATGAGTCCACGTTGGAAATGGCGGTGACAAACTTTAAGCGAATTGATATGTAAGACACAATTAGTAGGTATAGTAAGGTAAATAGAGCTTTTTCTTTTTAAAAGGCTGATGGATGGATGGATTTGAATTGCTTATGAAATAGCAGTAATTCAAGTGTGCCGTTTAAGTAACACGTGTTTCTGTACCTATTAATTAATGAAGAACTTTAGAACAGATAAATTTCTATATTGAACAGATTTTTTGTACGGCAATGTTAAAAATCAGCTCACTTTCCAATTTTACTGAACAAAACAAAAGCTGGTGTGAAGTTACGTTTATATGAACAGAGATGAAGAATAAAGAACCGATAGTTCGATACGTCGTACCTACATTGTTATTGCTAAAGTATTAGATCTCGTACACATTGGTCCTTGAAAGCGTAATGAAAGCACGAGACATCATTCTCGGCGCATTTGCAGCCAAACACTCAAGACCAAACAACTCGAATGCTGAGACCGCGCTCGGACCAGAAACAGTCGAAACCTCACATTTGATCATAACACTAGTAAACAATACGTACAACAACTATGTAAGTAGGCATATCTCAATACAATGATTCATCAAATTCTCCAAATACTTAATTAAACTAGTTTAGAATATAATACGTGGTGAAACGCTCACTATCACCGCGTCAGGTTACTATCACTATAATTTATTTGTACTTAAGTTGTAAGTCATACAGCCAATATATATTTATCACGATGCAATTACAACTTGGTGTTTATTCGGAACTGTGGGCTGAATGTCCATCTCAGTGCGACATGGCGCAGATTCTCATGATCGAATTTTGTGTAGGGTAACTCAGTTTCCTAGTCATGGATAGACAAGTAAATCACCAGCCTTGCAAAAGGCACATTGAGCTTACGTATACTTATCATTAAATGCGAAGTATACTTGTATAATTGGTAATGTGTCGAGTATAAACGGTCAACTATGAGGTCTAAGGGCTACGGAAATCGCGTATACAAAAGCGATCATCGGATCGACGGATGGCCGCGCAATCAAATGTGAGGTCCCGAGTGCGGCCAGGCGCCCTCGAGTCGATAGCACCCTGGAGATAAAGTACTACATATGTATTTAAATAATAAAATTACATATTGCTAAACACATATGTTATTAGTTACAGATACTTACAAAAAAATTAGTAATAGAATTTTATTATCTAACAATCCTTTAATCTCATAGGACATTTTATGCACCATAGATTTTAAGTGATTAATGTTAAGTAGTGAAGAATTAAACTTATAGAAGGCGTTCCAAGCTAAGATGTGAAGAGCATAAAAGTGTCTAATTAGATTAAAAGGGAAAAGTGAATACAACAGGATAGTAGAAGTTACGTATCTTATTAATATATAAAGCGCCATCGTCTTAGATTGCAGAGTAAGTTAGACAAGCGGTCTAGGTAAATGTGTTTGTTAGTAGATAGGTATATATAATTAGCACCACGTAATGCTAGCAATAAACTAGTATGGTGCCACTAAATAATCTAGAAATATCGATTCATCGGTTTTTTAACTGATTTTATTAACATTAGTCACGTGATGAAAGCAAATGTTCGAAGTATAGTAATGCTTACATAATGGAAGACCGTAAAAAACTAACCTGCCCGCTACGTCCGTTGCCATGGACACCGTAGCGGCATCGGAGCTACTTGTGTATCTAAGTCTATAAAGCGTCTATTGGTGCATTAAGCGATCCTGATTACTAATACCTGAGAAATCTACGAGGAATAATATTAATACAAAACAATTAATAAAACAAAAAGTTTTTAAATGGTCGTATGGTGTTGGCGTTGTTACGCTAAGGGCGAAAAAATTGTAACGACATTAATCATCCTTAAAATACGAGCACCAATCACGTAGGTGGCTTTTAAATAGTCACAGTAGACAAAGTACATGATCAACCATGAAGCCCCACGTGGACAACATACTCATCACCGCGAGTTCGGCGAGCTTCCAGCTTCGTCCGGTGCTCTACACAGCCTCCCTCTGGGTGTGAAGACCACGCTATATAAGCTGGACATCCGCCCCCGCCTACAGTACGCGGCGCCAGCCGTTAGTGAGCCGCAGCGCAAACGTATGCGCGCGACTCAATCGCGCATGCTGCGATAGGTCACCAAAGCGCCGTGATGCGTCAGGAACGCATCCAAAGGGAGTTACTAGTAAAGAGCCTCGACGACTTCATCGGCTACCTCGCCACGAAGATATTCGTGCGTGTCGACGCGGGGCAATTCTCGCATCGGCGAGTTCTGGCGTCGCTCCACGCCCGTCCAACCGACCGCAGGCCTTTCCCGCGCGATCTTCTGGCGCGGCTGCCGTGGCTTCATAAAGACCTGACTGACTCACGGCACTAAGGTGCCACGGCTCCACCGGATATGACACCAGCGGCGCAAGCCACAATCCACCAGCCGCGACAACCGCGATCCAGCGAGACAGCTGGATTCCCCCAGAGTCAGAGGGAACAAAAAAAAAGATGTTTAAAAAAATTAAAAACGCAAAAAAATATGTTTATATATGATTGTATGTTAAAATATATATAACAAAAAAATAAAATATATCCTTGGCTTACAACTCCATCGACCTTCTCTGTAGTTGCGGACCTAGGAAGAATCCCCAAGCAAAGCGAAATTGGGTAACTTGGGCTCCCCACACAAGCTGCGCGAGAAAAAACCTACGATGTACATGGTCAATCAATCTAAGTACGCCAAACGTAAAATACGCCAAAGTACGTCATAGGAGTCTTGTAGCTATATATTATTTCCTTATACCAATATTATCTAGCGTTTATAATAGATATTGCGACATCTTTTGGGCCGTTTCTGTGCGCAATAAAATTTAATAAACAAAAAGACAACACAATAAAACTTTATGTTGTTCTAAGTAGGTGCATATTTAGTAACGCTTATCACGATAATTAATGTCGTTAATATTTTGACAAGGACACGGATTTACTATACGAGTACATATATTCTTATAATGATGCACTTACACGAGCATTGCCTTTACGCCCATACTCGAATCGATTTCCAAGATAGCTCATACAACCATAGTACAAACATCGTTATTACTTTCAGAATACTAACTCAATAAAATAATCTGAATATAGTCCTAATACTATGAAAAAAATTGAAATGGAAATTTATTTTAATTAAAAAACAACAAAGGTACATGTTATTGTCTGTCTCTTTCTAGCAACATAAAGCTTTACTTTAGTTTTGTATACTTAGCACTTTTTTTATAAATGAACCGAGTAAAAAGACAGGGACTTGGGGAACACCGAATGAAGCCCATTAACGGGCTTCATTTCTGAGCAGCATCCATTAACAACAACCTTAATCTGCCCCTCAGATAAAAACCTTGCCACCCAGTTGCATAGCCTCACGGAAAGACCGTAAGATGAAAGCTTCGCGAAAAGGGCCTTGTGCCAGACTCGGTCAAAGGTCTATGCGATATCCAGGCTAACTGACAGAGCCTCCCCATTGCCCTCGACGGCTTCAGCCTAGCGGTGTGTGAGGTACACCAAGAGATCACCGGCCGACCGGCCCTGGCGAAAGCCATACTAACGATCGCTGATCAACCGGTTTTTCTCGAGGTACCTAAGGAGCTGAATGTTTATAACATGCTCCATGACCTCAGAGAGCAGGGAGGTTATCGAAATAGGCCTGTTATTGGATGAATCACCATTTTTCGGGATTGGGTGTACTAGGCCTTTCACGAAGACGGTACTTTACTAATGGTGTAAGAAAGCGAGAATAAGCGCGTTAAGAAGGGACCCAACTCGGGAGTGCACGTCTTTAATACGATCGCGGGGATATCATCTGGCCCGCTCGACTTCTTGACATCGAGGGCTTGCAGAGCTCGTCTGACGGCCTTTTGAGTGAAGCGCACATCCTTCATCGAGCTCTCACACTGCCTGATGGTCGGCGGTGCGGTACCTCCGTCGTCCAGCCTTGGCCAGCGACCAAAAAGCTCGACTCCCGCAGGGGTAGCTTGATAGATGCTAATTCTGCCGAAGTGCCTAAACTTCGCCTTAGCTATGTGCTTCTTTGCTGAACGGGAAAGCCAAAGACGTTAAAAGAGATAAGCGTTAAATTTTTTCCGGAACTTAAACGTTTCGGGGTCCTTACGAATGTGTGCATCAGCCCAAGTTTTGAAAGCTTCTTGCTTAAGGCTTGAGGCCTTAGCGTAAGACCCATTAAGCCAGGGCTTCGCCCGCTAATGGATACTACAGAGTTGGGAATAAAACGAATCATGCCCTGTATCGCATCGGCTATCGATTCTGCACACGTGCTATGGTCACCCGAGGTGCCTCCAGAAATAGGAAGCCAGGAATTCCCGGAGAATTTCCCCAGTCCGCTGACCCCTAATTCCAGACTTGACGCATCCCATTGGGTCGAGAACCTTCTGGGGGCGGCAAGGGTACGGCAGAACATACCAGGCAGTGGTCAGAAGTCCCAAGAGGGGCCCCGACCGTCACCCGGTAGTCGGATGGATGGGTGATCAGCAAAAGGTCCAGCAGAGAGGCAGTACAGGTTTCAATATCCTGTACCTACTCTGGTGAAAGTATGTACCACCTGCGTAACCCATATGCTAAGGAGAAGTTGTAAGCGGTCCTGCCAGCAAAGTTGGTGGTTTTGGATCCCAACAATTCGGTGTGGTGAGCGTTGAAGTCACCCAGAACCACCAGCTCAACCGAGGGACACTGTTCCAGCACTCTGTCGGAAGTTTTTTGCATGTGCTCAAATAATCGAGTCGTTTCCGCGTCTCCGCTATAGGACCTATAGAGCCCTTCTAGCCTTAGTGTCTACGCGCGCCCGAAGCACCGATAGGTCCTTATCTTCAAGGGAGCTAAGACGGCGTCAACAGACATCGCTCCTGACGTACATACATACCCCACCCTACGCTTAAACGCATGTTCTAATATGTAGCATCGGCTACACTATCCCTAGTGTATCCATAGTAGTGTAGTGTAGTGCATCCCTATCTCACACTATCCCACACTATCCCTAGTGTAGGCACAATGTATCGTCAGGTGGCGCAATCTGCGTCTCCGCGAGGAAAAGCAAAGCCGGCTTTGCTGCCTCTAGGTGTTGGTGGACAGCATTCATGTTGGAATGTACGCAACATTCCCGACTTCGTGACGTCACTCGCTATTGCTTATCGTTATCATGCTTTTGTTCTCTTTGTCTAATGTTAAATTTTAAATACATATGCATAATAATATCTTGGATATTTCTCAAGTTATTCAAATCAGATTTTAGTATGTTCATTACGTTCTTTGATTGTACCAATAAAAAAGTATAAACATCCCAATGTAGATTGATTCGAGTGTCAGCGTATATGGTTATGCGCAATATATGTAGGTCTAGTTCGAGCTTTCAGATAAGAATACTAAACATTACTTACCTATTTGATAAGTAGTTTAATTACCACATTTGATACGTAGGTACATACCTACTATGAATTATATTCAGGACTAGGTTTGTGTATATGTAAATATTGCAATTTATTATTGTATGATGTATACTGCCTTAAATTTATGATTACAGATTTGTCAGCAAAGAATGCCACGACCTAGATGTAGTTTGCTCGAGCCTTAAAAACGGAAATTACTCGTATGTTCAGCGCAGCAACAGTGTAAAGGCGGTGGCGTCCAACTTATTCGACGCGGGCTTCACACCGCGCCGCCAAAACACCATTACATAAACCAATGAATACATTATCTGATTATAAATACTATCCATTAATTAAATTACTAAACTTGATAAAATTCATGAACATCTAACCATCAAAACACGGTTTAAAATTATCTATTAAAAATATTAATCTCTTTCACATCCTTTAACAGCGATCAAGTTTTAGAAATCTTATTGCATCTGTTTCGTGAACATTCGATTCAATATCTCCAGCGTCTTTCACTCCTAATAATTAATAGAATTAACTATCAATCGAATTCAAGTTTCTATTGCTTCCTTAGTAAGAATCTAGGGTCATATTACAATATAATTATTTATATAACAATATCGTTACAATGTATTGCATAACTTTCTACTAAAGGTCCTAATGTAAGGTATATTATATTGGATTAGTTGACTATACAAATAGGCATTACCCATTAACAAAGCAAAAACTATACAATAATAAAATCAATTCCACTAACGACTGTGATAATGTATAAAATTGATTACAACTTCGAAACATATAATTAAATTGTGCGGGGAAAATATATTGTGCATCGATCTGTCCACCTTCGCGTATAACATCAGATCTCTAAATTCATAAAAAATAGGTAACTAAAATTAAAAGCGAATACCACAAAATCATTACATACATTTGATCATTTCATAATTCATTTTATAAGCCACGTAATGAGAATGAAACGTGCGCTGGTGCCCAATTAAAAAGCTTGACTAAATTATGTCAATAAATATTTTTTAGTATTAAATTAGTAGAACACAACACGGGCAAACAATACATTGCCACTAATCGTTCGAACACATACACAGTGAATTGAAAACCTTAAGATAATAATTATAACAGCTATTATAGTCCCATTGTAAGATTCATATTAATTTATTTTAATGATCGGTGTACTTCGATAGCGGAAAAAAATTATGCAAAACTCTTTGCTATTAAAGTTTCGGTTACGATGTGATTGCGAATGTATGTATAGGTAGTGTGCGTATTGCGTAACTTATATTTTTCAAGTGTGGTGCCATCGTTGTTTCGCGTAAAGTAGTTCATTTCTGCACTTTTCGGAGATTCTTTCGACTAGGTAATGATTTTTGGAAGAAATCGGTATCTACCGCCAATTTTTTTCCGCTCTCCAAGGCCACACTAATGGCCGGTCGATCCCCGGTTCCTCGCAGATCACTGTATCGTAAGATACACGTAAACACGACAATGTGCGTGCGTTAACCGGCCACAGATAAATAACCAAAGAGACCTTAAAATACTTAGAATCTGGTGACGCCTTTCTAATTACAATTCATTTCAATCTTAACTCTAACAAGAATGTGGCGTTCAATTGCCAAAACCACAGGTCAATGTTTAAAAATATAAACTATGCTATAATAAAAAGAAAAAAAAACTTATACAAGTCACGTATTTTTACTACTTGCGTAAAATAGAAAAAAAAAGTTTAAATGTCTTAAAAGATTTCCTAGCGACGATTAGTATACACCAAACGTTTCGCAAAATGGAACAACTAAGGAATTCAGTCGAAGCGCAACCATGCATCAGGCATCGCACCTATCGCAAAAACACGTATAATAGATACGTCTCGGTAAGAGTCGCTATATAAATTGGACATAGACCACGTCAAATGGTACGTATGGTACATTTTATGGTCACGTTTACAATCATTTGGAGCTACATAACATGAAGTAGTGAACAGGTAAGTACATACTTAGATATTTTAAAATTAATTATAACTTATAACTTAATTTAAATCCAATAGCGGAAGATGTGGCACGTCTTTGTAACTTTCAACTGAAAACGGGGTGATGCACAACTACTACCACGTACAATTTTGATTCTATTGAGAAGACCGAAAGACCGAGAAGGACCGAAACAAACAAATTATGGTTTTGACGACAGTGTGAGCGAGACAAGCGCGCTCCTAATGTGTTGTGCGTCGTCGAAAAGCTTAGATACCTACTTAACTCAGCATGTGTTATAGTATCGTAAGTTTATCTCGTTCCGCAAACGAGTCACCTCTCTTCCGCTATTTTCGTTTTAATCTAAGATTTATAATAGTAAGACAATATCATTGCCTTGCAACGGATTCGTGTACTAAGTCAATGGAGTTTCAAACACAGATTCACCAACGAAGTGATCAGTTGAAAATGTTGACGAGATTGAGCTTCAATACGTAAAATTTAATCACACTATAAAATATTTTATAGAAGTAAATCTGGATATTTCCAAATTTTATTAAGTTCAATTAATTGATAGTTAAACTTTCATGATTCTGCCTCTACAGGAAGACTCTGCTAATACGTAAGACAACTTTGGAGCATAGAGACAGATTTGGAAGAAAATATTGAATATTTAACATTACTCTTATTAAAAATGTGGGAGTTATTTAAACATTAGAGCATAAGAGAAGATGCTGTCGGCGTTTGAGCTCAACAACAAACATTTGCAGTTTTCTGTGTTCAATTTTGTTCTAAATTATATTGTTATGTAAGTAGGTATAAACTTTTAGTTGTGAAATTTACTGCGTGTTTGTATGCTCTTACTCAAGACAGCATAACGACTGATCATCTTTCTGGGTATCTAAACATTGTGTGTCACAATATAAATATGTACTTAAGAACTAAGGCTGCCAAGGATACACACTAAAACCATATACTGCAAACACGGCAAAAATCTAGTTGTTAAAAATCTATACGAACGTCACGTTACCAGCGAAACCGTGAAAAATCTTTACAAAACCACTTTACGACGAAATAATTAATAATACTTAGGCTGACTCGGGTCTTCTTTATGATTAAAAATTTATCCATTGTTATACAACTAATTCTTAATAATATCAGCTACGCCAAGTCATAAATATTTCCAATATGATTATAAACTATTAATTTAATATAATTGTATATCATTAGCATAATTGTCGTTCTTGTTGCGTAAATTAAATATGTAATATTGTGCAGTCGGATCAGATCGTTCCCAATATAAATAACCGCCCTTAACAACATCTTGAATAGTACAATCGTTCTACACAAAGGCCTATGTTCTACTTGGATTTCTAGTGTCATACAAAACAACGATGTCTTTGGGACTAATGCGCATTCGCCCTTTTTAGTAGCTAGCAGTGGGAAGACAGGAAACAACCTCGTTCGTATAGAATATGAAAATTATGTTTGTATTTTTATTTACGTCCCCGGCTACGTACATTATGTACATATCTCAAGACGTCGTTCGATTAGTCGCCGCAAGGTACGGCGACACCCTTACACTTGATACGTGTCAAGTGCTTGTCATTTCAAAAAATTATTGCTTTTCAATAAATCCCCGCATGCCGTAGGTATATACATAAGTTTCTAGTTCGCACCTTCTTAACGCTACCCATCTTCGCCGATTCCATGCTGAAGTCGTTCGGACGTATTACGCGCATTTATAACAACTAATCTGTATAAATATAAAGCAGAATCTCTACTAAAAATCTAAAGCGTTTATGTCTTTATTGAGGCCCGCTCGAACTTTCTTGGGGAATCGGCAATCGATCTTTTTAGAATTATATTATTTAGAATATAAACGCGACGACAGACGGTTTAGCACGCGACGTAGTGGCGACACTGGGACCTAATTGGGGCCGAAGACAATTGTCGATAGCAGCTTTAAATAAACGTTATACACTCTTAGCCCCACAGTAAGGTAACGAATACCCTGTGTCGTGGGCAGCTGACTGTACACAAAATATTTATGTCTCTGTTACACGGCCAGTGCTTTTGACATTTATTATGCCCCAAACATTTTCGCTAATAAATCGTTTGTTACGCATCAAGAGCGTTACTGCACCCATTTTAGCGTATATCGGACAAGATTAATGGACATGTATAGACAAATTTCAAAAGACACGAATACGTCAAATACAAAATCTGACTGCAGTAAGAGACGCCCTGTTCCAATTTTCGATTGGCTTAAAACGTTTTTTACGAAGAGTCTCATGTCACAGCCACTCGACCAAAATTATTAGAATATCATTGACTTAACAATGACAAGTACAAGGAACGATGAAAAACGACACCGTAAATCCAGACATTTCTCGCTTAGTAAAGACTAACAGCGAGTAGTTAGGGTCTAAACACGTGTTTAAATCTTACTACAGTAAATTGGAAAAAACGCACTATTCACAATATAATCGGACATGCCTTTTCCTGGTGTATGGCTGCTATACAATCTCTATTCCTGAACCGATAATACCGTTATCTCATAGGACGCTATCCGGGCAGCGATTCGGAGATAACGCAAATGCATTTATAACAATCGCTCCACATCTGGACGTAGATCGACACGATGTACCTTGCAGTTAAGCTCAAAACGTTACAAGAAATACAATACGCACTTAACGACAAGCGGTTAAATTACAGATAAAATTATGCTAGAGAATTTGATTGATATGTTAAAAGCTTCGATGTATAAGCAGTGCACGGCACCAATATGCATACGCGTCATGTCCAAATCATTACCACATTCCGAATAATTTATTAGGTATATTTTATAACAATCCAATTTACAATCCTACTGCTCGCCAGTTAATTAAACAAATGCGATCTTCCAACGCGTACCGTATGGATGGACAGTACGCAACAACGAATTTTTGTTATTGTTATAATTTCAGTTAAAGTTTAGTTTTTATTGTATAAAATGGAAAATAATAAAAACAACACAAGGGTGAGCAAAAAGAATTACGATATTTAAATATAATAAAAAATGGAATAAGACAATCTAACGAAATCATAGTGTCACTTTTTTTTACTAGGTATTCAGTACCTATCTAAAACATAAACGATTACTACTAATGTTCGTGTTAAATGTCACACTTGACATTCATGGTATTATGTTGATCGGTTCAGCAAACAGGTTCAAGAAACTGTAGAAGCAGCCAAGCAGCAGGACAATTCTCATAACGATCACTCTCGTGCAATATCGTATTACGCCGCACTAGCTCTTACAAGCAATGATAATAAGTGTGAAAATTTACATAAGATTTGTCTTAGTTTTAAGTAAGTGGACCTGCTGATTCGGTCGATCGTTTGTTAGTACTTAAGTTGTCACTGCGACTGCGGATCACACTGGAGGAGACGCACGATGGAGGGGTCGCTTTTGGCGCCCTCTATGAACTCCTCGAGAGATAGTTTCCCGTCCTTGTTCCTATCCATCTGTCGGAATATTTTGTCCGTTCTCTTTTCCGGCGTCGACTCGTCTTCCGGCATCTTCATAACGGATCCGACCATTTTATAAATTGCCTGAAATAGACAAAACAGTAGAATTAATAATTGTTGGCCTGTTTGTACTGTTTGTCTGGATTAGCGTAGAACTCAAGGGATCCACGCAGCTAAGCGAAATGTGCGCGAAATCGTGTGAGATTGGTGACCACTTGTAACAAATTTCATGCACATTTTTCATGCTTCGGGTGGGTCGTTAGGTCATTGATTCCGGTTGTTATCGATAGATCCGACATCTGACAGCGGGTTGGCCACTATTCAGCCTCTCCACCAACCACCCCAAAGCCTAATGATGGGTAGAGAGAGAGACCCATGTCCAGCAGTAGGACGCAAAAAGGGTTGCTGCCAATACGAATGAACCAAAAATGTACGTATAAGCTTATTTCGCAATTCAAATTGAATTTCCCAACCCTATTCATTTATTTATGAAAATAAATAGGACATAAAGCACAAACCTTCCGCCTAGACAACTGTTTATTTTTACTAACTTGCAATATTCATTCAGCTGTAGTGAAGTTAAATTGAAATGCTTTTATTAGTATGATGTTCCTTATTGTCAGTATAAATAAACACCTGTATTCGGAGTACAGATTCAAATATCATAATCTATTTATATTTCAAAGTTCTAATATTTTCAAGGGGTTTCGAGGTCGATCTTGGCTCTTGGCACGATATTAATCGATACTGTCTTTGGTTTAACTTTTATAATTTCAGTTTAAGGTTCTATTTTAGATTTCTGAATAATAATATAGTCTAATCCTATAGCTCCTAGTGGATTACACTAAAGTTTAAATGCAGTTAGTACCACCAGTACAGAGCAGTAGTATCAGGAGCAATGCACGTACTTTTTGGTAGTATCCTCTCGCTCATTTAATCGTTGTTGCTTTATAATAATGAAATAGTTGATCCTGCATGGCAGCATATCTTTAACTGATAGCTGTAAACCCAGTAGTTGCTGCTTTTAACGACTAGGCTGGATTCATGTCCGAATGTGTAATTATGCAGTTAGTACCACTAAAGTAGTAGTAAGTTGAATCGGCTACGTAATTAGAGTACTCACAGTGACTATCTCCAGCATCTCCTGGCGCGAGATGTAGCCGTTACCATCCAGATCGTACATGGAGAAGGCCCATTTTAGCTTCTGCTCGAGTTTGCCGCGTGACGTCACGCTCAACGCGCACAGGAACTCCCGAAAGTCTATAGTGCCATCACCGTTCGCGTCAAATGTTCGAAACACGTGCTCTGCAAACTGTAAACGAAAATTTTCAATATATAATTTACTTTATTTAGAATAATACTAAAATCAAATGGACATCTTATATACACAGTTAATAAACATCTGTAATTTTAAATTACCCGTGACCATCCATCCAATTAACCACTTAATCTTCAAGACAAGAGTGCATAGGAAATTTCTTGAAACATGTACAACAACCCTCTGTCTGAAGTAAAAGCAAAACTCACCTTACTAGCGTCACCGTAAGGGAAAAAGTTCCCGTAAATTTTTTTGAACTCTTCAACAGACAAATGGCCGCTGGGGCAGTCTTTCAAAAATCCTTTGTACCATTCTTGTATCTCGGCATCTGAAATCATAAAGCGAAAATATAAGGCCCAGAGTTGTTATAAACGTAGATCGGGGACAAATAGGATTATCGGATTGAGTAAATCCTGGCAATAGGTGGTTAAGTAAATGATTGAATTTTTGCGTATCCGATTTCATAGAGCGTTATATATTTTTAACTTTAACTCTATTCGTGCGTTTAATTGAGACGTCAGTCACGCGTTTTTGGACTAAAACCGTTTGACGCTTTTTGCACGTTTAAGCCCTATTTCATAGTTACATAGTTAATTGTGACTTTGTGATTGAGAAATGCGGTGATTTCTTAATCTTACGATTGTTCAATACATTCATAACACCAGAGGCTAATTAGCTCTATTGGCTGATTTGATTAGACACTTTGTATCGTGTTCACATCTCGCGCAGAGCCAATCACGTGCTTATATTACGTGCTTTTATTTCACTTGTAAACACTTGATGTACCTATGGTATGTATGTATGTATGTAGGTGCAAGTAGTTATTATTGCCAAAAGTAAGCTACAATGTAAACAAAGGATTATTATAGTTCCGTGTCTGCAGTTTTGAATAAATAATAATATGATTTAAATTTTATAAAAGACTAGCTGTGCCCCGCGGTTTCACCCGCGTTAGAAAGAGAAGTGAACCAAACTTTACAGGATTACTCGTTGGACCAATCTGAAGATTCTCCGAGAATTTCATTGAAATCGGTCCAGCCGTTTCGGAGTCTATAAGGAACATACATACACACTTTCTCTTTTATAGATATGATGACTAGCTATGCACGCGGTTTCTTTTGCATTAGAAAGGGTCATTAGCATGAAGTGAATATACTCAGCAGATTTCATGTGTCCCAATTAAAACCCATACTTTTATTTCTTATTTCTTAGTAACAAATAGTCTGCATACCAATTTTTTCTCTACCTTGAACACACAATGGCGCTTATGGATTGCAGTTAAAAAACCTATATCTATAAGACAAAAACATCGTGCATTATTTGAGTTTTGATTAGCGTAATCATCTCACTTTTAATGGATAAGGTCTTACATAGGACACATACTTAAATACTTAATATGCTAATGCCTGACTGGTTTCTGAATTCTCCTGTGATAATGGCCACAATACCAGGAGCTCCGTGGTAATATTAAGGATAATACTTAAAAATAAAACAAGTCTGTTTTTATGAATTCACTTAATAAAATATTGAACTCACATAAAGGCGCTTTAGAGTTATAAACCCCTGTTAGGTATTCTACTATGATAGTGTTAACATTTTAATGGCGCTTGTGTAATAAGGCTATATTTGTATTTAATAAAAAATACTGCTTTACGATAAAAATATATTTATATGAAAACTGAAAAGCACGCCCTTTGCCATATTTTTCGAAAATCGCGCAACCCACGCTTTTTTCACAACGATAATAGTATTCTTTGTTAATTATTATTTTGTGCTCAACTTTATACATATTATTTCTTACTTTTTAGATTAATGTGCTTATTTTTTAACTACAATAAGTATTTATTTTTAAGTTCGATTTATTGTTATAAATTTAAAATTTAATGAGATAAAGCATTTTCAACAAGAACAGTATAGGGGCTTGTGCACGGAGAAAACGGGGTGCGGGCTATTTGGAACTCTGTGGGCTTGTGAGAAAACATACTCCGTCAGATGGCGTTAGGGTAATGATAGATGCCCCACTTTTTGAAATTTCCTCATAATACAAAAATTGGTAAATTTAAATATTAATATAAAATATAAATAAATACATAATATATAAATAAATCTCCATCGTTTGATCTTTAATGTTTCATATTTACTTGTTTTCTATCACCAAATTATGACAGATTTTGCAAAACTGAACTTTTATTGAACTCTTCTTTTGGGATAAGTATGGATAGGTACTCTCACAAGAAGGATACCTAGATGCCATATACACCGTGTAGCCAAAAAAATCTAGCTGAATTTAATGAAATCGTCCTACTCATGATACTGTGCATTTTTCCTTCAAATAGATAGAAATAAAAGAATGAAATTCGCTTTTGCGTACCAATTCTATCAGCTCGTCGGACGTCTCATTAGTTATATAATAATAACTATTGTTTATTGTCAAGCCCTGTTGTTGATGATTGTTGCAACAGGGCCCATAGTATTTATTATATCTTGTAACTAAGTTACATTTTTTCACCGATGAGAGATGCGGTTTCGGTAACTCCCGGCGGTCGACGACGTCCACGATATATGCGGAAAACGACAACGACCCCCTTCGGTCACATCAACTCCTTTAGGAGGGTACTTAGAATATCGTTCGGGTCGCGCACCACCATAACGAACTAAAGTTCACCGGGTTGCGCGTTTCCACCTTCTCAGGCAAATACGTGACATTCACAGGCTACACCTCCGAAGGAGGAGGTCGGGGACGAGTAGCGGCTACATTAGCGCTAACTTGTTCGGGAACAGCGGCCGCCCGGCCGGTGAGAAGTTTATAAGCTCTGGTTGCCGATTAATTGAACACGGAGACTGAGTCTGAGTTGTTTAGGTTTTTTTTTCTTCAATTATGGCATCGCAATATCCGCATATTGCCAGCGTCAAGTATAAATTTTGCATCACGTTTTTGCCAGTTTCGGTGAAATTGGACGAGTAATAATAGGTAAAGTCAGTAAGTCGTTAGTAATCAGTCAGTCAAGTCAGTCAGACATTCAAGTAAAGCGATGGCTTCTTTACAAGAACGTGACCAATGGAATTTTTGAAGGCAAGCCGAAAAAACATATTTTCGCACTGTTATTTTAATTCACAACACTTGTGCACTTTAATTAACCTATGTCGAACAAAATGCCATCAAATTTATACGATATAATTCAAAAATACACCAAGAAATTAAAAATAAAACAAGAACACAATATGTGTTTTTCGACTTCCCGCCAAAACTCCGTTGTTTAGGTTTGTCATTCAACCTCATCAGGTTCACGAGTATCTGACGATGTCCTTTCCGATAATTACCACTACTCCTGAAGCCAGCAAGAGCGTTTACTGAAGTGGTAACATGAATCGAAGCATTATGTTCACGTGTTTCAGTGTTGCATATATGTATTTCAAATGGCTCCTACCTCCTACATAATGTACTGTACCACTATGTACTATAACTGTATCATATAACGTACTGTACTATATAAAACGCTTCAACGAAAGCTAAAGCCGTTTGGCTAGATAAACATAATAAGACTATGCCGTTATTAGCAGCAGCTAGTAGCATATCTGGTGCAAGCTGTATATGAGGGGATAGAAGATAGACGTCCATTAATTTCTTGAAGAAACTAAAAACAAAGTAGATGCTATTACATCTAGATGCACACTTATAGGACTTAAGGCGTTAAAGTAGTTAAAAATATAACTGAATTAATGTTGGTTTACACAGTTAGGCAGCGGCGATTACAACTTTTGATACTTTGACGCATTGACTGCGGAGTATAACGTATGTAGAAGCAAGACGCATCCTCTCTACAGGACAGTCTGTGGACAGTGTGGAGATATAAGGTGTGGGGGGGCTTTCGATTTAAAATAATAATCACAAGTTATGGGAGTCTGGTATATTGGAAATAGACGCATCCTCTCTACAGGACAATCTGTGGACAGTGTGGAGATATAAGGTGTGGGGGGGCTTTCGATTTAAAATAATAATCACAAGTTATGGGAGTCTGGTATATTGGAAATGAGGCATCTATCCCACTGAGGCATTGTTTGTAAAGACATAAAAAATAATTTAATTATAATAACTCCTCCGCAAATTTATAATGATTTATATGCGGTAGTGACTAGTGAGTGAGGCTGTCTTTGCAAGATATTCGAATAATTGACACTTTAAATAGGTTTGAAGTTATCGTATTACGTCAGTTGAAATAGTAACTATTTAAATAATTTAAAGACAATATTTAAAATGCACTTACCTGAAAACTCGGTATTTTGTTTCAGATCTTCTAAGACCTCCGGTTTTAGTTTGCTATTTTGCTTTCCCATTTTGTTTAATATATTTATATGTTGAAAAAGGATGTCACTCGAGTATCTCTACTGTCTCGTCGAACCTAATTAGTCAGATCTTGTGCCCTGAAACATTTATATTGAGACGAGGCGTTGTCGTCACAGAAGTACATCAAATTAAATAACTTCGTGATACTATCGACAAAAGAAAAATACATACACTTCTCTTCCAGTGATTCTAAGCTTGAATACTATACGATAAAAGCATATAACTAAAAATTAAGAAAAACTCGGGTACCAAAAATTAATGAGACTACGTGAACATTTTTTTTATAATTTGTATATTATACATGAATAGGCAAAATGTGATTCATTAAAAATATGTATTTTCAGAAATACAACAGAGATTTATGGGGACATAGTGAAAATTCTCATCTATTACAAGTGCCTATTTATTCTAAAATTTGACGGGTAGAATACGGCAATTAAATGACACCGCAAGACTTCGTCAGTAAACAATAAGTACCAACAATACGCGGTGTAAACACTTTTAAAAAACCATTTTCAGACTTAAGGGTACATCAATGTTACGCGGTGCACGATTTCATTTTTTTACAGTTTTGTCAAGACTCTGTAGCAAATACATCTTACAAAAATCATAATTAATACAATTCTTTGGCCGAGAGATAAAAAATATAATTATCTTGAATACAATTTATTTTGTGTGTGTTATACAATTGTACATTGCAGTACAATATTACATTACAGTAGGATTCTTTGCATTTATCATTAAGAATCAAGTTTTCTACATATTCATCTCTCAGCGATATAAAACACCATTTCCAGTTGTCACCTAAAAATAAACAATGACATATTATGTAAACTCTATTTGATTTTCGACAGCTAAACCGATATTAGCTGCAGTCATAAAAGATTCACGTTAGGGCATAAATATTTTGGGCTACAATACAAATCAATTTCTATTAATAGGTGACAAGATCTGCAAAAGTTAAATGATACTTAGGTATCATTTAACTTAAAACTTATTAAACAACTTATTAAACAGTTTCGTTACAGCACTTGTTACAATTTTAATAATACAGTATGTTATCTATAAAGATTTACAGTGAGCGACCAAGAATAATTTAAGTGTAACTGACAATTACAAGAAAAATTCAGTTCGAATGAAAAGCTGGGAATATTTGACTGCTTATTAATTAACACTACTACTTAAATACATCTTAAAATACACCTATACTATGACACGAACTACAGAAATTAAAACATACATGTAATAAGAAGTTGTGCTCAAAGCTTACGGGGACACCTACTAATTAATACAAATTAAAATCGATTTTTGAACGACCTACTCATGTTATTTCGACGATGTTTGCAATCATTGAAGAGGACAATTTAGAGGAATGTGTTGCGTGAATAAGACCTATGAAATATTTTGTATTGACCGGACAGTCACGGACTCCGCAACGTTATTTTTTGTTGGTTTCATTTTAAAATGGTGATTACATAGTTATGAAGCATATTACGTTTGAATAACATGAAAATAAGAGACATTGCAACTTTACAGCAAAAACTTACTAAACAGGCTCGGAAACATACTTCGTTTGTCTTGAACTCCAGCCAGAAACTGGGCTGCATAGCTTGTTAGTGTAAGTTCTTTACCTATTGGTTGTTTTTTTAGTACTGTCACTTTCGTCAAGACTTTTATTTCCAATTTGCAAGCATTTCTGACTACCTACGTTGCCATAAAGTTTCGGTATTTCTATTTAACATTCTATATTCGGTCAGATCGTGATTTCAACATGAGAATGTGAATCAAAAAACATGTTTTTATTTGCTTTTATTTTGTATTACTTTGTAGTGATTATAGGGAAGAAATAACGAAGATATACAGTAAAGTACATTTGTTATATTATGCAAAATAAATTAATTTCACGTCATTAAAATAATTCTTTGGTAATGTAGTCTAAGAGATAATTTTGTGTGTGCGTCGAACATAATATTCACTAACACATTTTTGTGCCTACGTAACGATTCGAGGATTTGTGTTTTTTAGTTTAAATTGACTTAATCTTTAATTTGAGAAAATTTGCCGCATCGATGCTTGAGGCGACAAGATTATGCACGAAACGTTACGCCACCAAGACAGCGTAATACAAGTATGGCACAGTTATAAACATGAGGCGTTTTTAAGCTTGGCAACATTAACATTAGTATTATAAATCGATATCTGTTTTTTGACATTTGGGCAATGATAGAAAGAATTATAATAGTCAAAAGTGAGATTAGAAAGACAAGAATTTAGAATAGAAGCGACCTACAGAGAAGTTAGACTGAGAAAGAGAAAAGGCGACTTAAGGAATTATGTATATTTTAGGATAGTAGCAACTGACACAAGGCCTGGGTCGCGCAATAGCCAGGACAAACAAAGTTAGTGAAACTTAATACAATGTAGTAATTGACAAAGATCCCTCCGTGGAGTTGAGATTGAAAAAAAAATGTATTTGTTTTTACGATTACATATTATAAGAGACCATCACAATGTTGGTAACATTCTTAAACGTCACTTGTTAGTGTAATGTATGTGCCTGGTATTAAAGTTTGATTTGTGTTTAATTTCTTGATATGTTACACTACACCCTGTCAGCGAGAACATTCAGGTCCAAGATGAGTATTATTGATCCCACTTCGTGTTTAAGTATCGCCATCACAAGTCTTTTTCTTTTTTACTACCCCAACTACCCCAAGTAATAAACCAATCATTTCGTTTTTAGAATAGATGAGAATAGATTTAATTTTCGTTTAAAAAGCGATTACGGCTCACGGTTAAAATTCTACAAAGTTTATTTTATCAAAATGGAGCCACACCTTCAGCTTTTTCAGCTCAAACACATCAAATCAATGTTTTGTTGAATAAAAGAGTAAAGCCGTATTAATAAACTGTGTGTAATGGCAAACGCTTCAGCCGTGATGTCTTGACACTGTGGCCACAATATTCCGCGCGAATAAATCTGATTCAACAAAAAAGATGCGACGTTTTTCTAATACATATTGTGAACGTCTCGAGTACAAATCCATTAAAATACAATAAAAGTAAAGAATATCTTAACAAACTGTAAATTGCTTTAAAATACACAAAACTCAGACTTATTACAATACTGGAAGTGAAAATGTAGCAGATATGACAGGTGATGTTCAAACTTAATATAATATATAGAAACTAGATAAACGTAATCAAACCTGGAATGTACATTTAATAATAAGAAAGAATGGGAGCTTAGTTTCCAGTGCACAGGAATGAGATCAAGTTAGATGAATGCTCAATTTTTAAGTTACAAGTACAAGTCTTAGATATTTTATTTATAATATGAAGTTTTTAAATGAATACGATTTTATTTATCAAAGAGTCACCTCTATAATCTAGTAATTAGTCGGAATTTAGCACCGCATTCATTAATTAATCTACTTTTAATATTCAAACTTTATTTTTAATGAAAATGTCGAGTTTATACATATGGGTTTCCCAACTTATGTTAGAATAGTTAGTTACTCGTTGTGCGTTTTAATTTGAAACTGACGGCATTCTAAACATGGACGCCGTTTGCAACTCTCGTGATTGCACTGAAAACTAGGAAATTTAACATCAACAAATATTTCGCGACCCAAAACATGTTTTCCGGTCATCTAAAACAAAATTAAATAAAAGCAACGTTAGGTTACTACAATACAAAATTAACACTAATAGCTAACAAATATACAATATAAATCATGGGACTAGGGCACACTACAGGAATCCTTTCCTCGTTGACGACAGCGAGCTTGCGTCCAACAAAACTGCCGATGAAAGTTATTATAATTGAAATGGCTAAGTAATTAGTACTCATAAATACTAATAAAAACTAAACTTAACAAAACAAACCAAGCATACTCATTAAACTATTTACACAGAGAAGGCACAGTAGTTGAAAAGGATGTAGAAGACACAAAAATCTAAGGTGAGTGATAGGATGGAAGTGGTATGATATCGATTTTATTACTGAGTTGGAATCTCATGTATCTAAGTAAGCTCTGAAGTGTTTAGTTAAAAATAATTTTGTAAAGCTCTAAAATCATAAGAGGGAGATATAATATAAGGAGGGCCGGTTTTCAACCGAGCTCCGAAATATGTGAGTGATAGATCCTTGCTTATAAGATATAATTATGTTTTCCATAAAAGGTATATAATTGTAAATATATCGAGTATATTTAACACGTAGAATATCAGGGGTATGTTGCCTAAAATGTGAATGGTACGGACACAATACTTATTTAAATAGAGAAGTGGACACTCCGACAGCGATACGACTATTTAATCGACATACAATTATCAATGCGATTCAAAAGATAGGAATGGACTCTTTAAATACTTCCAATATTTGAAATATAATTACGAATACGAATATATTGATAATCGCTAAGTTATATTTTCTAGCTAGATGGTCGTGCGGTCTGCGGATGTTCAGAGCGATTTTCGGCATCGAATTTAGAGATGCAAATTGAAGGGCCAACGGTACACCGGTATCGATTGAATTCTGTTTTTAGAACCGTGAGCTAAGAGAAGTATGATTTAGTCAGACCAACGCGATGAGGCATACGTTCCACACATCAGAACGAATACGCATGAAAGTATGCCGAATGAGGTGGAATCCTCGCTCCGATGTTTATCAATGAATGCATCACGCACTTTCCAGAACGCAGCGCAGCTATCGCGTAATATAAACAAGACTTGGATTATCAAGGATACACGTAAACACGACGATTCAATCCGTATGTCGACACTGCAGCAACGTGATCGAAATAACACTTCATAACGTAGAAGACATCCTAGCATGCAATATACATACGCAGACATTTTAAAACACCGCTATATACGTATGGCACATTGAATTAAAAGAAACCGCCTTTCGGTTATCTTATGATTGAAGAAACAATAAAGAAAGTATGTATGGTGATAAAGCTGTAATATGATTTTGGGCTAGTAATGTGCTGACATTTTTACTGGGAGTGTACCGTCGAGTTACGGTGTTAGATGTGGGGAGTAAATGAGATGATAGTGACCGGTGCACGGGCAAATTTTTGACCGCTAGTTTAAGGAGCGAGCATCTTAGAGAGTTCCTCGTCTTGAAGACATCCCTTGAGGAACTCTTCCTGGGTCAGTTGACCGTCGTTGTTTTCGTCCATCTTAGCGAAAATGTTCTTCGCACGCTCTTCGGCGGAATCTGCAGGTCGGTTGCTGGAGCACGCTCCCAACATATCATAGATCGCCTGCGAATAAAGTTTTGGGCGATTTCTTTAAAAGTGAAAAATTAGGTAGTGCATAAAAACCAAAAAAATATTTCATCGTACTCTGGTCATCGATTTTTTTATTTATTTTTCATTCGTGTTTATCGAGAACAAGAATTTAATTTCATTGAAATGTAAGTGGTGCAAGGCGTTAAATGCACCGCAATATGTGTCTCAGCGCAAACTTAATTTTGTAGAAAGAGCAGAGAGTAAGTGTTCGCATAAGAGCAGGCGAGTTGTCTATTAATGGTGTTCCAACCTTTGTTACCAGTGTCGATAATTTTTGAGACCAAAAAAAATTATAGTAGAATAAAACCTATTGGAAAAGGTAGAGAATACAACAAAAATAAAAGGAAAAATAAATTACGGGCGATCTAAGGTCGGGAAGGGCCCTCCCCCTTCCCGACCTCAGATCGCAAAAATTAAGATTTCAAGTAACATTGATATATAGGTACTTTGTTTTTCAAGTAATTAAAGTGTAATTTTTAGTAAAAAGCTCAAAATTGTACATAATTATTCAAAAAAATTCGGATTCGAGTTTTTATAATTTGCATTTTCTGAGCACATTTACAAAAGTATTGTATATTTTTATACCATCAGAAAGAAGAAATTTCAACGTACAAAAAGCATACCGACTTTTTAAAAAAGCAGATATTTTGACGCGGGAGAATTTTCGATTGAAAACTAGGCTGCTTTTTCGATATTAGGTCAAAATGAGGTGAAAAAAATTAATATTTTAAACCGAAAAAAATACTGTATATCTGGAACATAACAACGTAAGTATAAGATAAAAATAAAAAACCAAAAACATGGTTACTTGAATATTTCACTTAAATTTTGAGGTTATGTGAATAAAAATATAAATATAAAAGTTGTAGATCTTTTTATTAACTACATCTTTGCCATTTAACTTTTTAACTTTTAGGACGTGTAGTTTGGCCGGAAATCGAGATAAACCGTTTTTTACCCTTTAAAGTTCCCCCCTCCCCTTCCCGACCTCAGATCGCCCGTAATTTATTTTTCCTTTTATTTTTGTTATATCCTCTACCTTTTCCAATAGGTTTCATTCTACTATAAATTTTTTTCACTTTTTACCATTTTCAACATGATCGACACTGGTCTAACATCAGAGAATTAACCTCTATTATAGTCCAACTAATGACTTAAAGATTTATTTAAAGGTAAAGGTAAGATAAATTTAAAAAATAAAGAACTAAAAGAGGTGTAAAATACTTATCTCCAAAGTAGTAAATCTCAGAGCGTCTGTTTTGCACCTAAGAAATTACAATGATAATCTTTATTATGCAATGTCCATACCTGAACAATTTTCGTCATCTCCTGAATATCAATCACACCGTTCCCATCCACATCGTACATGCGGAACGCCCATTTAAGTTTCTCCTCAGGAGTGCCACTAGACGTGACGTGGATCGCTTGCAGAAATTCCTATAACAAACGTAAACATCTTGTTCACCGTGATTTTCAATTAAAACTTATGCACGCCACGGGAGCCGGTCGACGAATCAACTTAACACTCAGTACACAGAGCAAGGCATCACAAGTTTAATTAAGTTATAGTTTCACAGCATTAGTCGCAGAGTATCGTTTCTAAACATTTCGCTTGCGCATTACCCTATATGAGAGCATGAATGAACATTGATCTAAAACTGTTGCATCGAGCTGCTGCAAGTTCGCTTAATATCAATTATAAATAAGAATTACGTTCTATGTGTCTATTTAATTACGTACTTTATTTATTCCCTTTAAGTTACCTTAAAATCAATGTATCCGTTCTTGTCCATGTCGAAGGTGCGGAAGACGTGGTCGCAAAATTCCACGGCGTTCCCGGAAGGGAAGAACATCTTGTACATATCCACGAATTTTGCTGGAGTGAGTCTGCCATTAGGACAATCTTGCTGCAATCCAAGAGACGCAAGCGTAAGTTAACTAGATATACAGCAGAGACATCAAAAAACATTTTCTTTAAGGTTTAACTTACCTTAAATCCCTTGTACCACTCTTTGATGGTGGTTTCGTCGTAGGAGGTGTGAGTCTTGAGGAAGTCCATGTCTTCCTTAGTCAGTTTATCTTTGCTGACGAAGCAGCCCATTTTGTCTTTTCTAGAACAAAAGAAAGTGGAGATATAAACTAAATAATGCTGGAAACAAGCAAAATATTAATATAAACTTATTAATAAACAAAAAACAATAACTACTTGTTTACTATAAATTATTATTGTAGCAAACGCGCATGCTTTTCCTATTAAGTTTAAATAAATACTTTAATTGCTAAAACTGAAATAATATGGCACCAAAAAACTAGATGAACAAACATCGTAGGCCGTCGTCAGTTCTTGTTGAGATTTTAACGCGAATGTGTTTCTCGTTAACCGCGATACTACACTTTTCGAGTCCACTATTTTTACTCAAGAGAGTTTTTAAATACTAGAGTGAAATTAGTTAACTCAAACGCAAGCGGTGACTCCGACCCAGCGAATATAAAACAGATTATGTAATTATACCACATAGATGTATAGATAAGACAAGGTTTGGCTATTCAAAAACAGATAATATTGTAGGTTGTGTGTGAAACTCGCGAATGAACTGAAGTCGCGCATTTCGCTTTCAAGTGGATGTATATGTGGAATATAAAATTTGATATTGGGTGTAATATCGATGAATAATTTTGATTAGAAAGGGTGCCCACATAACAATATATTTAGAAGCAGATGGATTTTCTAAATATGTTCAGATATATATATGGAATATATATTTTATTTTATTTAATATCCTCAACATTATCTTAACCCTCTATATAGGGATGGTAAAATATTTTGAGATTTTATTGTTGGTTATTGTTATTGTCTATTGTTCTAACGACAATGCTGCGGCATATTGTCTTTCTACCCACAGGTGAAGTAGAAAGTATCAAGTAGGTCCGAAGGACTCACGAGCTAATCCACATTTAACATCATGGACTCCGCTACTATATTTGACGTGGCAGAGACACTGAAGGCTCGGGGCGTGGAAATGTCACGGACGCAACGCCGATAAAGATAAAGTGTGGCACGCGCCCTCCGTGCTGCTTCGTCTCAATTGTGGTCTCACTGCGTACTTTTGATGGTCTCCATGGAATAATCTATCTTGTAAAAAATTACAGATTATATAAAGTGCTTTAAAAACGTAAAACGTTGTCAGTTCTTACATAAATTACAGAATTCTAAAAACAAGGACCTGCAATGAAGACCTCGAAGTTCGCAGTTCGATGTATGTCCAGAATTTATAGATTTGTACATCTTTATGCCAGCATGCTCGTTTGCTACTAATTTGACATAAATAAAAATATTTATAATATAATAAAAATAATATAATTAAAATTGCTTTGCCTTCACTGATTAAACATTTTATTTATTTACAACATTCGCAACATTAGCTTTTATTCATGGTAATAGAATACAGTCGCACAGCATCGTAATATAAATCTCCTAACATTGTCTTTTGGCCACTGTTTATGCTAATAATGCATGAATCTTTATAATGTATCATATAGCCAACATCAATAGTTTTCAGTCATAATATAAAAACAAATCTAATATTATAAAAACAGTCTTTATTTTCTTAAGTTGGTATGAAAACCGATAACTCCTATCTAGTTGAAATATCTCTTAAGAATACTTAATCCATTACTGCACTGTCTGGATTGATAGATAACGCCAAGGCAGGGTACTCGTAAGTCGGTAACATTATTAATTAACTCTAATATTTTTTTCTATATTACTTAGAAAACCTATTAACCACTAAACAATCGTGTCCACTAAGCGCAATCTGACCCTGAATGAATCTTATTGCTGACTCCGCAGAAAGTAACCTTATTGAGAAAAAAGGTAATGCTATAAGGAACAACCATCAAGAATGTTTTTCTATTAGAAAAAATACATCGTTAAAAATATATATTATTATATTATACCAATATAGAAGACTAGCCTTCCGCCAGCGGCTTCGCCCGCTTGGACCCGTTTTATAGGTTCCCGTAGTATAAAAACCATCTTATGTTCTTTCCCAAGGTCCATTCTATGTTCCAAATTTCATTAAAATTGGTTCAGTAGTTAAGCGGGAAAGCGTAGCAGACAGAGTTACTTTCGAATTTATAATATTATAGTAGGGATGAAATTAGTCATTTCCCTAATAAATACCTACGTACAGTTTTATTGTATAGGCGTTGATGAGGAGTATAAGTAATACGTGACATACAAGTATATTATTTTATTGATGCTTAGGGATTATGCATAGAACAATACGTTCTAATTTAAGAGTGTGAGCTTTTCATGAATTTTCATTATAGGATGTCATGTTATGTAGCTCCCCTTTGTGCGCTAAACGCAGTATAGTCCATCTTATCAATCTGTCTACTAATTAAATTAACAATTACTCTGTTTACGAAGCACGTGTACATCCTAAAAAACAACTTTACTGTTTTATAATACATCCTAATAAATAGTTAAATCTAATCAGCTCACATCAGTGATTACAAACATGTATAGTTTCACTTATTTACAAATCAAAGCAGTATATGCATGCAAAAAACAAGTCTTCCATGAATATTATGAGGAAGATAATAATTAAATATTAAAATTAGGGAGATGTTTTCAACTTCGGACTAATATAAATTAATTAAAAATACATGGAACAAACTTCTGACCTTTCGTATTACTAAAGTTAAACGTAAAGTAGATGAAATCCTGAGAGGACCGTTTATAACGAGACCAAAAACATATTTCAGCTTGACGTTGAAAGCATGGCTTTGCTTGTTACTTGGCAAACGTTTCACGAATCGCCCTCAATAAATGCTAGAGTAAGAGAGATAAATCAATGAACATGTGTAGAGAATATGTGCTGAAAACATGGTAGTTTGGTTAAAATAATCGTCAAACGGTCAAGAAAATGAATATCTCTAAGAAATTATGTTTCTTCTCTTTTGTTGATTCAACTTCAAATAGGTATATTGAATAATAGTTTTGATCTTGCATGAGTTTCTATATTACGATATGACTTATGACAGTTAAATAATCGTTGCTGGTTTTTTTTACGATTACGATTTACATTTATTTTCTACAGTAACAGAAATTCTAAAATGACCTTCAATAAAATCGTTATTGATTAGTGGTGACCTACTTTAAAAGTAGCTAGGTACTAAGTTTAAGCCAGAGCGAAAATTGATTTTGATACGATCACGATTTAAATCAAGCTTAAGCGATTACATAACTCATTTTAGCACTTTAAAATTATACAAGAACTAGCCTTCCGCCAGCGGCTTCGCCCGCGTGGATCCGTTTAATAAGTTCGGTAGTAACGGTAAGTAGGATAAAAGTCATCCTATGTCCTTTCCCAAGGGTTTCTCTAACTGTGTCCCAAAGTTCACTAAAATTGGTTCAGTAGTTTATGCGGGAGAGCATAACAGACAGATAGAGTTACTTTCGAATGTATAATATTATAAAGTGTGGATGTAATTTTCGTGTACATGTTGTTAAAAGCATGATCGCTCAAAGATCACATGGGATTTGTGACTGCTGGAGACAAAGAACCCATTCATCAATTGTATATTTAAACCATTTTTGCAAGATTCGTGACCATTTTATATTATGTATGGTATGGACATAAAAATATAAATAATGCTTTTCTTTAAGCGCAACAGTAGTGCTTAACTACCAGCTATACTTTGTTTTAAATTTTGGCATATTTTCAACTAGTGGCCGCCCGCGACTTCGCCCGCGTGGATTTCGGTATTAGTCATACAGCATGATGTTATATATAGCGTAAAGCCCTCGGGTGGCTCCTCTGGGATTGCCCGTGTCCATAGGCGACGGTGATCTCTCAACACCACGCGGCCCGTCTGCCTTTTTGTTCGGTTTAAAAAGCTTTCCCCGATAAATGGACTATCCAACACAAAAAAGATTTTTTCATTTGGAACCACGGAACCAGTAGTTCCTGAGATTAGTACGTTCAAACAAACTTACAAACGAACGAACGAACAAACTCTTCAGCTTTATGTATAGATTAAAATATTGATTAATTATTGTCGACGAGTGGGAACTGTACGAAAAAGCGTGAACCCTATTTCGTACAGTTTACCATATTATTATTGCCAGCTCATCTTGTGTTGTTTTTTTTTCTATGTATTATCTACTGTAACGAACCTGTCAGTCAGCTAGCCTTAAGCCAAGCCCTAGCCAATAAGAAGGGAGTCGTCTCTATATAAGCCTTTGCCAGCCATTATTCTGTGTCATTTTGCTTGTCAATAAAAAATGCAGAAGCTCTGTTCGTTTGATTTCTGGATTTTACACTATTTTTCTTTTCATTTATAAGTTTCATGTTATCATTTAAGTGACAGTAAATTATAAAACTTCAATACATTAACTAACGTACGTAACTTTTTTATTTGTGAACCGATTTAAATAAACCAAACACTAAATTTTAATCCAAAAAAATACCAATACATCAGCGAAAACCGCATCTTTCTACGTTAAACCGTTCCTGAGATTAGCGCGCACAAACGAACAAACAATAATTCTAAAAGTCATTGATTTGGGTTCTATTAACGCTAATAAATAGACCTAGTGATAGTTTTTCTCAAATATCTTCAATGTACAGAAACCGACATGTTACAGATTTATTATATGTATATAGATTATTTATCGGGTTATGGGGAGTAAAATCGTATACATATGTAAAATTATTTATAATACAATAAAAATAATATACGATACGATTTTTAAAACAATTGAAGCCAATGTAAGAGAACAGTAGAGTTGCAAATCGACAGGTCAGTAGAAATGCTATTAAGGTTAAAATGAAATTGTCACAGCTTTTACGATTCGTGTCCCGTTTCTAGATTACGTGTGATGACAACGGTTCCAAGGAATAACTACATTACTTTAAAATTGCAAAACAACGGATACCCAGAGACAGTCATGAACTTTTATTTACTCCATAAAAATCATTCTTATTTGGAAGTTTAGAACTAACAGTTACGCAAAGTGAAATAAAATTCTTAAACGCCAAATGAAGACAAAATATGACAAAAAAATTAAAAAAGAATTGGTTCGTAGTAAAACACATGATCGTAGTCATGACCGCTAGTGGCAAAATGGCTCTGTGCTTCGGAGGGCACGGTAAGCTGTCAGTCTCGGTTGTTATTGATAAATAACAGTCGTTAAACCTTGTAATTGTAATAAGGCCTCCTTATGGGCGGTTTGAAAACATCTGCCAATAGGTTGGCCACTAACCCGCACCTCCACCAACCCGATTTTGAACTGAGTGGTGGAGTAAGCTCCAGGCTTTCTCAATAATAATGGGGAGAGACCCGTGCCCAGCAATGGGACGTGGAAAGGGTTGCAGCCAGTGAAATAAAAAAAAAAACAAAAACAACGGGTTGCACTCCGGTAATGTCGGCAGAAGTGAAAACTTGAACGTTAACGTTGTGCATTTTTGATATTTTGGAATGGTTAGGGAATAATTTCGCACGAATTGCTTTTATTATCAGTATTATTTTTCATCTAGTATATTCAGTAGGTTTTCATCTAGTATTTTTATAAAGTACTCACTCATTTTCTTTCACTATTTCTTCGCCACTTTTTTCATTAATAGACGCACTTTGTGCAATGTCTATATTTTAAATACTTGATATAAACGAATTTTACAAGCATAGACGACAGTCAAGCTGTCATCAGCTGTCACACCTCCGCCTTATGAATATTCGATCAGGACACGTTCCTGACGCGAGTTTAAAAAAATTTACCCATCCCAAAAAAGTGCACAACGCCGCTAATGAAGTTTTCACTTCAAAAAACACAAAAAGTAACAACTATTTTTCTCATACTATTTTTTTTTCATACTAAATGTATGAGGAACTTAGAGTAAGAATAATGTACTTACGTACTATAGACAGAGTCCTATTTTTCATTACGTCACGCTAAAGCGAGATCGAAATATATTTAATGAACTTGATAGAAAGAGATGGGAGCGAGATTTTCTGTCCTTTTCGGTGTAACCACATATTTTGACAATGCCGTGATACATATAGTGAAATTCGTGAAAATAAACTTATATTTGTTCTTCGTGTTTCTGTCCCTGCATCCTGTCTGTTGGACGTTAAACTGCACGCAAGGCTACCTTAACGATACTAGGCTATCTTTTTATCAAGTTGGACCAAACGCTTGCATTGCAAACGGTTATGAAAGAATTTGTCTCCAGCAGTCACAAATCCAACAAAAAGCCATGCCCGGTTTTACCTAGCTTTTAAATCGCTTCCTGTATTATCAGTGCCACTAACTGCAATTTGTTATGAATCCCAATGCTGCACGTCACGCTGCTTTAATATGGACAGGTGGCCGAGGTGGCCCACCAGATTTCGGATTTATTAAAAACCAATACACATAAGGCCTCTAATAAGATTTGGCTGCAGCTAGCTCCGAAGCACGGTAACGCGAATGAAATTTATGGCATCAGCGGTCACACATCTCACTTCCGACCGCAGCCTCTTTGGATTAGCTGCGTACGTAGTAGATATTTGCGGCTCTCATGCCCTCCGACTTAATAAAATTCGACCAGCGGTCACCTACCTAATTACTGACCGCACCCACATCGCTTACATGCTTATACGCCAGCCGTAGGCCCCTACGCACTTCTATACCAACGAATATTACAATAGAGAAGTCGTAAATAATCATCAAAAAAAATATGAAAAAACGAAAACCGTTAACCGTATGAAACTTTCCGAGGTGAAAATTCGGGAACATTGGTCAATTTAACCTGATAAAACGAGTCAGGCGGCGTGAATACGGGCGTAATCTAGTGGTAATATAATTGTAAGGCTTTGCGCACGTTGAAATATACAAGTATGTATGAAAGCTTAGTTTGGTCAGTTACATATCCGGTTGGCGGAATCTCTTTGAATTTCAGTGTGGGCGGAACGATCTTTTGTATTTCGTAGCTATTTAGTAGCTGAGATACGGCGCTTCACTGGGACAGCATATTTTACTAATGCGCTTTGCTTTCTCATCTCTGCTGAATAGCATGATGATGCAATGATGCTATGAATTTATCGAAACGCTGATGGCGCTTAAGAAACTGCCAAGAGTGGTATTTTAAAAGACCAATAGTAAAAGTTTTTTTTTACCTCTTTATTTTTAAGTACATAATTTTAAAAACTTCAAGACACTATTTTTAAGAATTACTTGAGGGATGCGTTATCCTACCCCGTTGGGATGCAAAGATTGGCTTTGATGTATAAATGTGATATTATTGATCATACATTTATCATACTCTTAGATAATATAAGAATGTTCTAAAATCTTTAGGATAAATGCAAGATTCTAGTATCTTTACGATAAATCTTTAGGATATATAAGAGAAGACCAGAATCTGTAAAAGAACTTTGATTAAATACTTTTATATTTTAATCGGGTTTTATATTATTATTATTATTTGGTTTGATGGAGAAGGGTACAACCCTAAGGATACGCGACCAGTAATTGAACTTACAATAGTCCAATCTGATTCTATAGGCCGCCGGTAGTTCAGAACCGTACGATGTGTTTGGGGTCCAGAAGTTTGACGTCTTCCGATGTAACTAGACTACCGCCGAATATACGGATTCTGCTGTGAGCGAGTGCAACACAGTCGCAGAGGATGCGTATTCCGGTTTACTCTTCGCCTTTGCAGAATCTGCAGAAAGCAATGGAACTTAAGTTGAGTTTGAGCATGTGCTTGTTTAGTTTACAGTGGCCAGTCAGAATCTTTATGAGTAGACGCAGCTCGTTGCACTCCATACTGATCACTTGCTTTGCGGATTTGCTCGAGTAGCCAGCCATTAATTCCTTTGCATGCGTCAAGCCTGGTCATGGACACCCATAGGCCCCGGCCTTGTTTAGTTGACCAGGCATATAGCATAGTTCGGGAAGCGGTTTTTGCGATGTCAAATATTGGCTCAGGGCCTATGAAAGGCATCGCAGCACCATTTTAGCCAAGCTTTTTGAACACACAGAATTATTGCATACATCTCTGCTTGAAAGATAAGTTGTATATACACCTACCTAGGCTATTATAGAATTTAGTGCTACGCTCGTCAAACACAACAGCATGTTATCATCTAATACACATCGTTTTACTATTAATCTGATGTAATTCGTTCGCATGCTTTGGTTTATTGGACACCCTCATCCAAATACTCGTGATCCAATAAAGAAAAACGTTGTAAGCATTAAAGTTAAGTGTTGTGCTATTTTTTCTCATCTTCAAAATGTAACTGAGTAGAACAATAATAATTGTATGATATCTTTTTAAAGCACCTACGAGTCAGATTTTTACTTTTTAAATCAAATTCAATAAGATAAATGATAAATACAGTAATCCATCGCAATATATTTTAAGCAGACTAGGTATATTAATAGACATTAAGATAAACACAACCCAAGAACTTGCTGCGTTTATCTTATCGTATTATTACCATTTTCAATAAAATATGGTAAGTCGGAGTATTTTAGATATTACTAGCTGACCCCGCGAACTCCGTATCGCCATAAAATGTTTAGGGTGGGCCACCCTTATCACTTAGGGGGATGAAAAATAGATGTTGGCCGATTCTCAGACCTACTCAATATGCTCACAAAATTTCATGAGAATCGGTCAAGCCGTTTCGGAGGAGTACGGGAACAAACATTGTGACACGAGAATTTTATATATAAGATATATACAGTACCTGGACGACTTATTTTCTTGGTTTAATTTCAAACGAAACACTCATTTGCTTAGTGTTACTTAACAACACCATCGAAACCAGGTTACTAAATTTCATCAAAATCGTTGAAGCCGTTATCGAGATTCAAAAAATATATTTAGATATAAGAATTGCTCGTTTAAAGGTATTATATTTTGCAGTCAAAACAGATATCCGATCCGTGAAGCAGCCACTGAGGCCACTTTAACTTTAGCAAAAGAAAATTGAAAAATCTTATTTAAGCAGTCGTCGCAGTCGAAACCTTAACGAAATGGTATTAGACCTTTAGAATTACAATGAGATTTCGCAATGTTATTTTTATGTTGAGCTCGTTTAAATTCGTTGAAGGCAAACTACACAACTTTTGAAGAAACTAAAAAATTACAAAAGAATAGCTGTTATTACTAAGCAGTACCTGGACGCCCGAGCGTTGCTCGGATAAAAACAATTTATTTACTTGGTTTATTTTAAGCGAAGCATTCATTGACTTAGTGTTACTTTACAAATCCTTTTGAAATACCTAGCTCCCAATAAAAAAAAAACACAAAAAAATAAAAAACGCAACTTGCCTACTTGAGGTTTGAACCCGGGTCTCTAGCTCCGTAGTCGGCTTTCGTAACCATTCGACCAAGAAAGCTTTAATTCCCTTGACGAAATTTTTATAGAGGTCTTTCATATCGACATTGTCATTTCTTTAAAGGGTGGATTGTCAAATGTTGACCATTTGACGGCTTTCTACGCCACAATATCATTAATATTTTCCAATAGATGTCGCTAAGAGTAATTTTATATTTAACTGCATAAACATTAAAAAAAAACGACTAATTCTATCAATAAAAATTTGTGGATCGATTTATCATCCCCGCAACCAATGTACTAAATTTCATCAAAATTTTTGGAGCCGTTTCCGAGATTCAAAAAATATATTTAGATATATATGTACAAGAATTTCTCGTTTAAATGTATTAGATAGAGTGGTAGTCAGGTTATCACCTTATCTAAATAAACTTATTATATTTTTGTCTCTATAAAATCTACCTTCACACGTGCAAATGAAAAGATTAAAGATTAAAGATTATTTATTTGCTTTGAACAGTACATAAGTAAATAGGTGTTACATTTAGGTTTTAACGTGTTCAGCCACTTACAGTTAGCATGCAAATAACATTAAAGTACATTAGAATTATTATTACAGGTATAATTAGTAATATTATTAGTATTTACAATTATAAGTATTATGATATATTATGATGTCATTAGGTACAATAAAATTTAGATCTTATATTACATTAATCAAAACTAATTAATTTATTATTCAAATATTCATTCATATCATATATATTTAATTTAAGTAACATATTTTTTTTTTTATTTTAAATTTATTCAATGGCATTTTCTGTACATGTTCGGGCAATTTATTATAAATTTTTATACACATTCCATAAGCATTGCGATGGAGGAGGGAAGTTCGTGGTACCTTATCTAAAACTAGTCTATGGGCGTTTCTTGTGTTTCTTAAATACACTTGATTTGCAGTCAAGAACAGGTCCTTTTGTTTTTTAACAAATGTACAAGCCTCAAAAATATATAGAGATGGTAGCGTCAGTAGTTTTAATTTCTTAAATAAAGGTTTGCACGATTCAAATGGTGCTACTCCACATAATGCTCTAATACATTTTTTTTGTGCTATGAATACGTTTTTGACATGATTCGATGAGCCCCATAGAATGATGCCATATCTTAACACGGACTCAACATACCCATAATACGCCATTAGTGCTGTTTTTTGAGAAACGGTTTGTCTGAGTCTGGATAGCACATATCTAAATTTATTTAATTTATTACATACTTTGTCACTGTGATATTGCCAACTTAAATATGAGTCCTAAGAAAGTAGTTTTGTCTACTTCGACTATTTTTTGTCCGTTATAATTCACATTTAATGTTAGACTACGTTTATTTTTTGTCTTAAATTGAATGTAATTTGTTTTTGATAAATTTATTTTAAGATTATTATAGGTCAACCAAGTTATTATAGAATTAATTGTATTGTTAATGTCAAGTTGAAATGTATTAATGTCAGTATTTTGATTAGATGTCATAATTATTGATATATCGTCAGCAAATAGTATACTGCGATGTAAGGTCACATTAGGAAGGTCATTAATGTAAAGCAGGAATAGCAGAGGACCAAGGACACTGCCTTGAGGTACACCAGACTCATTATATTCATACTCTGACCTGTAATTTACTACTTCACTATTCTTGTTAACTCTGGCAATTTCTACACATTGTATTCTTTTGGTGATATATGATTTAATCCAATCTAGTGCAGTTCCTCTTATACCATTCAGCTCTAATTTATCAATTAATCAAAGCTTGAATTGCATTGTTCCTATGAATAAAAAACAAAAAATAAAGTGAATGGAAATTGAACTAAAATAACAAGTAATCGACGAACGTAAATAAAAATGCAGCGTCACCTAACTTAACATCTTCATTAAGCCGCATGGTACCCGTATATACAAAATCATATTCTTATAATGTAAGAGAATGTTGATCAAAAACAAAATTTTAAAAAGAGAAGACAAGAAAATTGAATAATATTACAAAACTAATAACTACTAGCACATAAATTGCAACAGTTTGATATGTTTTCTATTAACAAATCATTTTATTGCAATCACGATAAAACTGTGATTAAATTTTCTAGAAAAATCAAAAATTTTAAACTTCTTGAACCTTTAACTGTGAGTATTGTTGGTCATGTTTAATAACTGTAGCTTACGGTTTTAAGCAAACAGTTAAAAAAAAATATATTGATACTTTACTTGCTGTGTAACATGAACATTGAACACACTTCAAGTGATAGCAAACTACGTTATCGCCCCACATGTTCGGGAAGCTAAAGGAAATCAAATTATGGTTAAACGTCTCATCTTGACCACATTCCCTGTCATACTCGTATTAAAACGGAGTGATTTTGCTCTTTGCTCGTATATCTATCTGAGTACAGCTGTGGTTACTCGCGGCCGAATTACGTCACAAAATTCTAATTCACGACTGGTTATTTTCAGATATATCCGGACGCAATGGAAAAAATAGCTTAAGTGATTTATGTAAATTCGAAGCTGAGTAACGATAAATAAAAATAGTTTTGCTATAAATTCGAAGGTAAGAAGACTGGCGTACTAGAGCGTGTACATCGAACTGCGCGGGACAATGCTGAGCCAGAGCGTGCATATTTGTATTTGATATTTGACTGTATGAGACAATAGCGCGTGCGTTCTAAATATACAGTGGGGGTTCTTGGGAGGTTTGTGTTTGTGATCGTCTCTGTTTAAGCTCCCACGTAATAAGATCGGCAAACGTCGGCTTAATCTCTATACGGATCGAGCATGCTCCTTTACATGGAGTGCTCTCTGGAGAACCAATATCCACTCGTACTTACGAAACCCCACTAAATTTATATTTACCAACGCCTTCGAATTAATGGCTTTCATTTTTCAAGCGAATCAGTTTGTATCTATCAGTGGTTAGTTATTCACTGTTTATAGATTTTATGAAGATCACATGTGTACAAATATTTACAAACAACCGTCACTCCATGACTTCATTCAAACGTGTTTTCTGTCGAAAAAAATCACGTATAGTAATGAGTTAATTTGTATAGAATTTACTACACATTCAATGTTACTGATAGTTTTGGAAAAAGCTATAATATGATTTTTAGGGTTTCGTACTCAAAGGCCAACGAGACCCTATTACGAAACCTCCGCTGTCCATCTGTCTACTACAATGAGTCCGACTTGCACTGGGCTGGTTTTTTAATCATAATGTGATTTTATACGATGGCTCTAGGAATTAACTCAATTTCTCATTCCCTGATATTTATGACTGTCGTCTTTAATTCAATTCATCAGCATTAAGAACAAGAGTCGTCTAATTCTGCTGGTTTTGCACTCCAAGGTATACCTACATGCAAGGATGACCTTTTGTGTGTCGGTGTCAGTGTTGTCGGTGCATAGAAAATGACGTTGTTAATTGAAAATGACATATTTAGAAATGTATGCGCCTGTAGCGATGAAAGAATATTTGTAAATGTGTGACAAAATTAAAATGTGTGCGTTCTTCCCCTCGCACCAAATATGGCACTAAAATTATGTATCGAAGCGATGCCCAATGTCAGTCAGTACCTTTGATGCTTTAAGGCAGGGATACAATTTTTTTTGGAGTGAAAACTTCTTTGGCGGCGTGGTGCACTTTTTTTGGAACGGGTAAAAAATGTTAAACTAGCGTCAGGACACGTGGCCTGATCGAATATTCGTAAGAAGGCGGGGTGACAGCTGATGGCTCGACTGTCTGTATATTTGTAAAATTCATGTTATCAACTGTTTAAATAAAAATGAAACAAAAAAAATATGGAAATTGAACAAAGTGCATCTATTAATGAAATAAGTGACGAAGAAATAGTGAAAGAAAATGAGTGAGTACTTTATAAAATATCTAGATGAAAACTTAATGAAAATACTAGATGAAAAATAATACTGATAAAGCAATTCGTGCGAAATTATTCCCTAACCATTCAAAAATATCAAAAATGCACATCGTTAATTCTCACATTTTCACTTCTGCCGGCACTCCCGGAGTGCAACCCGTTGTTTTTTTTTTTGGTATCAGGGGGAAACCTTCAAAAGGTACCCAGCAGCTTGGGAGAGGTTACCGGGTTTTGGTGGTTCAAATCCCACATGGATTTGACCGCACCAAAACCCCCTCGGTGGCCTACCTCTGCGCTTGGGAGGACTCCGGGATCTCCATAGGAAGACACCGGTGCGGTGTCCTCCAAGAAAGGCCCTTTTAGTAGCCTCTTACGATCAAGCAGGGGATACCTTGGGATACAGCTCTATTCTTAATCCAAGCTACAGGGAGTTACACTAAGAAATCGACAAAATATCGACTAATTATAATCGCCTCAATAAATATTAACACTTTCGTTGCGCTGGTTTCAAACCTGAAACCAATTGCGAGCAATTAGATTTGTACCTGACACTCAAGTGGCCGTGGATCGCTGCAGCCACTAACATCGATATTTTTAACCTTTTTTTAACGTGCAGGGCAACAGGAGTTCTTTCGGAAGTTAAAGGGATTAAGGCCATATTCGTTGTCTAACGATGTTCCAACAACCGAAAAGTCATCAAATACCAAGATGGTTGTGCAAACAAGAGCAACGTCATTATGAACGAGAATAAAGATTTTGAGAAAGGACAAAGAAACATTAGTGAAACATTTTTGCGTTAAGAGGAAACGCGGGTTCAGGCGAATTTGAAAAATAGGTATTTTGGAATAACTATTGATATCGCGCTGCGCCCTGCGCTATCCGCCGCGTGCGATAGGGACAGATTCAGCTCAGACCGATTCTACAAACTTTCTGACTAAATCGAGGTTTCGTATTCTCCTGTTTCCTCCTTCAAAATTAAGTTTATTAAAAAAAAATCACAAATATCAAGAAATTGAATAAGTCTATGCCTCTATGTTTTTATTTGGTTGTAAAAACCTTTCAAATTTGTTTTGTAGTGGTTGGATTAGGGCTCTATGAAAGAGGCATTTTATACGATTTTTGAAGAGTCATATTTTCTGATCTAATTGGTTGATTGAAAAAAAACAAAACATAGGGGCATAGCTTTAGCAGACCTAGATATTGTCACAAAAAATCATTCCTCTAGAAGCATTATCCAGGAAGAAAATAGGAGAATGCATTTGTATGGAAATACTTTGCTAGCGTTTCCTCTTAATTTTTCAACGGAGGTACGCTAAACGTTGTCACCGTTGAATTATTATATGAATATCCAAAATACATATGTATATTTCTCATCACAAAGCTTTTATTGACTGAAAAATCGAGCTCGAACGTATATAAGATTCCATTCCTGCACTTTGTGTCTGTTTGATAAGGAAATAGCCAATAATAACCAAGAATTTGTCACATCCACTATTTCGTTTGTAAGAAAAAATATATTTACATAAAGATTTAAAAAATAAATATCCCTGCTTCAGGAAACACAATCACAAATAAATCAACTGTCATACAAGTAACGACCGTATTTATTCTTTGGCACCTCAAAAAAACTTATTAGTTTTTAAATGGTCCGCAAACCGAATTTTTATAATAACTTGTACTATCTTCTGTGTACCAGTGGTTGTCCGCATTTCAAAAAATGATTTATTAACCAATTTTAACAAAAAAGTAGGAAGTACTGTAATGCTTCTTATGCAAAAAAAGTTTATTTTTTTCATTTTCGTGCTTCTAATTTTTGTTTAAATTTATTTTTGGCGGTAATAGAAAAACCAGCTACAAAGTAAAACTTCGTTCACCCCATTTTTCTTTTGCTTTCCAAGTTACTTTTAAGGATGCTGTTATAATTTTATACACGTAACGTGAAGGCTGGAAACGCTCGCCGACATTAGTTAGAGGACAGTAGGCAACGTGCGTGCGACGTTGAATTCTGGTCACGTCAGACGCTTGGCTGTGTCTTGCCATTTCATGAATATCTTAAGCAACATTATTACTTCAATTAGTAGCCATTAGTGCTGACATCATGCGGTTATATTAAATGTTTCTGACCAATGTCGTAATACGTGCAAAATAAATTATTCATGCACATCATTATTATGTTGTCAAAGTCTTCAAAAAATGTGTTTCTTTCAAATTTTTGGCATAGCAAAGAAAAAATATTCGTATTTGCTCTTTACGTTTATATTCAAAGTTTTTTTTAACTATTTCATTTTTTATTTGGTTTCAGTTTTATTTTAACGCTGATTGCGGCGGTTTAATCTAATATCTTTAAACGAGCAATTCTTGTATATTATTACATCTAAATATATTTTTTGAATCTCGGAAACAGCTCCAAAGATTTTGATGAAATTTAGTACCCTGATTTCGGGGTTGATAATCGATCGAGAATTTTTTTATTGATAGAAGTTGTCGTTTTATTTAATGTTTATGCCGTTAAATATAAAATTACTCTTACTGACATCTATTGGAGAATATTAATAACTAGCGGCCGACCGCGACTTCGTCGGCGTGGACTTTGGATTTTATATGCGTGTCATCGCGTAACGTGGAAAGCAAATTTACTGCGGTACGTTATTGCGGTACCCAGCTTGAAACCCCTAATATAAGAACCTTAAAGTTTGCACCCCTTCCCCCGTGACCAAGAACTTGTCCCTCCCCCCCCCCTGGCCAAGAACCTGGGTACGCCCATGAACCCAAATAATCGTTGTTCTCAATGAAGTTCAAATATTCGACAACAGATGACGCCACTGCACTTAATTTCCAATTTGAAGGGTTGGTAAAGCCCTTATATCTTTAAAAACACGCCCTTTAGGTTAAAACGGGAACTTTCTTGTTCGAGGGGGGATAAAAGGCTATCACACTATATAAGTCCCTTTATAGTGCCGAGACTCCTTTTTAAGTTTTATCGGCACGCACATTTTATCAACTTAGTTTTATTATATAAATAATGATATTGTGGCGTAGAAAGCCGTCAAATGTCGACCGTCAATCCGCTCTTCAAACAAATGACAATGACGATATGAAAGACCTCTATAAAAATTTCGTCAATGCAATTAGGTAAAGCTTTCTTGGTCGAATGGTTACGAAAGCTGACTACAGAGCTAGAGACCCTGGTTCAAACCTCAAGTAGGCAAGTTGGATTTTAAATTTTTTGCAATTTTTTTTTAACTGAGAGCTAGGTTTTTCAAAAGGGTTTGTTAAGTAACACTAAGCCAATGAAAGTTTTGCTTAAAAATTAACCAAGAAAATCAATTGTTTTTATCCGAGCAACGCTCGGGCGTCCAGGTACTTTAGTTTAATTGCTATCAGGATTTTTCTTTTAAGTGGTTGTGTTCGACAAGTAAAATATAGGTTTATTACAATTTACATTTATAACAATCCCTATCCCTACTTAATATTATAAATTGGAAAGTAGCTCTGTCTGTCTGTCTGCTACGCTTTCTCGCTTAAACTACTGAACCAATTTTAATGAAATTTGGAACACAAATAGAATGAACCTTGGGAAAGGACATGGGATGGTTTTTATCCCATGGGAACCTATAAAACGGGTCCACGCACGCGAAGCTGGCGGAAGACTAGATAGAAATAAAAACACGAGGATTTGGAGATGTAACCAAGTAATAAATTTCCATTTCCATCTTAGGATGAATTATGTAAATGGGTTTAAAATTATTTAAATAAGATCCAGATTCAATAACCTTATCTTTATAGCGCCACACTAGTTCTCTTCGAAACTTTCGGGAAGGTTTTATAATCACTCTGATCAACAATAAATGGTCCATAAAGGCTTCAGTTAGGAGTCAAACGTAATTCACAAATAAATTAACCAGTATCAATTGTACTTGGAGCACGCATGGCCCAGCGGTTAGCGTAGAACGCAAACGGTCTTATGCAACTATGCCAAACGGACGCGGTCGGGTGTGAGATGGATGGCCGCTAGTGGCAAATAATTTCATGTGCGTTTCCGTGCTTCGGAGGGCACGTTAAGCCATCGATCCCGGCTGTTGTTTATAGATAACAGTCGTTAAACCTTGTCGAAGTCCTTATGGGCGGTTTGAAAAGCTCCAGGCCTCCCCAATAATGGGGAGAGACCCGTGCCCAGCAGTGGGACGCAAAAAGGGTTGCAGCCAATTGTACTTCAAATGTATATGAACTCATTATAATTCAGGTGCTCACTCTAAATGCACCAGATTTAGAGCGAGCACCTTTGTAGAGCAGAACAAACAAGCGGAAGTAGCGCCGCGTCGGTTGTCTTCAGAAAGACAACCGCTTCGTAACTTTGCAACATTTACCCGTTTTTAATATGCACAGAATATAAAAATGTATTCGTATTTAGCCTACATTGACAAATTTTCACTTTCCAGATAATAATAGGAGTAGTATATCGGAAGGACTGAAAAACTACTCAACTTCCAGACAGTAGCGTGAAACTTAAATTTCTAATTGTTGCTCGAAGTGAAACGAGGCTGCGAGTTACCAACTATAACAAACTATTTCTAGGTATAAGGTACGTTTTCGTGCATTTAGGGTGAGATCCTTTGTTCAGTGGAGCAAACAGGCAGAGGCAGCGCCGCGACAGCTGTCTTCAGAATGACAATAATTATCGCCAGTTTTTATACGAGTATGCACGGAATACAAACAGTTCAAACAAATTGAAATTGCAGAATTTCACATGAATTCCCGTTTAAATTCAGATTTAGTTGACTATTGTATCGAAAGTTAAGTTCAACAGGCTTTACATTGTGAGAGGAGAGGATATAATTTAATTTAATTCCTTTGGAAAAAAAATACTGGGAGCGAGAGTCTATGAAGTGTTTGAAGGTGGTGTCGACTGCCCCGCTAGATCTGATTTTTTCCCTCGCAAAAATTTAGCCAAATTTTGAAAAAAAAATGGTATTCGATTGAGACAAGATCTACAGAATATGACGCCAAGGATCCAGTCGCAGGTCCACTTATTCGGCGACCGTTTGATGTGCAGTGTGTGGTCTACCATTATCCTGGGCGTAATTATCCTCGGTTGCTTAATGGCGAGCTTTTCCAAAAAAAATTGGAATTGTTGGCAATACAAGTTTGCAGTAATCGTCAGGCGTGATCTAAAGAAGCTGTTGCTCATTATTGTGACGATTAAGCAAAGAAACGCAGAAAACGACGCGTGTTTGTTGGTTTGCTCGTACTTCAGAGAATTCGAACGGTACCAAATTTTCGATTTTTTTTACTTTTCCGCTTTGGCGCAAATGGATAGGTATTATTTTGTCACTTACGCTGAAGGCTGCTGCTAATTCAGAAGTGGTTTCTGCGTAATTGAGGTCGTCCACGAGGCTCATTGTGTAAATCTAAATATCCAGATCGGAAACGTTAAAACCAAAAACGTATCGTTCGTTTCTTAGCGGTGCCTGGTCCGTACACGTCGTTAATTTTACGAGTCGTTTCCACAGCATTGGTACCATGGTGGAATTCGTATTTTGTCAATACCGTGAATTTTCTATTTGTCCATATTCTATATCAATTGTAAACAAATGATGTAAAAACAAATGAAATACAAACAAATATTTTTTTTATTTATTTCGAAATGAATGTGAATTTGGAATTCCTTATCAAACGCAAGATATTTGATTTTAAATTTGCCAGTATTGAGTATCGACAATTTTAAATGTAAGGATCTTTTTTTTGCATCGGGGCAGAAACCTTCAAAAAGTACCCGGCACCATGGGAGAGGATACCGGGTCATGTGGGATTTGACCGCACTAAAACCCCCTTGTGACCTGCCTCTGCGCTCGGGGAGGACTCCGGGATCTCCAGTGGAACATACAATACTTTTGTTATATATTATTATGTTGCCTCAGCATTTTTATACTTATGGTGAAACATTTCACGAACGACAGACAAAGAAGTAAATTATATCGTTATCCTTTTTAGTTGCAGGTCTTTGAAGTCGATTTATTTTTTAAATTATTTTTATTGTCTTTACTTCTCAATATTATTCTTTATCTACTTCATAATATTTTCGATATCATGCTTCGGCTATATTTGTTCTAGTCGTATATGATATCCCGTTTGTTTTAAAATTGCGAGCAGAAGACAACATTAAAACACTAGATTTTTTTTCTTTAAAGCAGGATATTATTACTATTTACCGACTTCCAAAAGGAGGAGGTACTGTATTCGGCTGTATGTATTTTTTTTTTTTTATATATATGTTCACCGATTACTCCGCCGTTTGTGGACCGATTTTCAAAATTCTTTTTTTGTTCGTATGCTTATACTCCCGAGGTGGTCCCATTGTCACCAAATCAGGATCTGATGATGGGATCCCAGGGAAATCGAGGGGAACTCTCAAATTTTATAGGCACACACATTGATTTTCTTATACTTTCTGAAGCATAAGAGACATGTGTGCATAGAAATCACCATCTCATGTTGCTGAGCTGATGATGGAAGGTACTGCGACAGTGAGGAGTTGAGAGCAAATTCTTTCAATAAATAGTTTTTTATTCGAAATCTTTCATTCCCGAGGTAGTCCAACTATCACCAAGTCAAAGTCTGATGAGGGGATCCCAGAGAAATCGAAGGTAACTTTCAAATTTTATAGCACAACAAATGATTTTCATATTTTTACAAAGCAAAACAGACATTTGTGTATAATTATCGTCATATCATGTTGCTGAACTGATGATGGAAGGTACTACGACGGTTAGGAGTTGAGAGCAAATTCTTTCAAAAAATGGTTTTTTGTTCGAAATCTTACATTCCTGAGGTGGTCCAACTGTCACCATGTCAAAATCTGATGATGTGATATTAGGGAAATCGAGGGAAACACTGAAACTTAATAGGCACACACATTCTTTTAGTCATATTTTTAACATAATACAAATATTTATGTCTGGTAATTATTACCTGCTGTTGCTTAACTGATGATTGAAGGTACAACTCCTCAACGGTTAGGAGCTGAGAGCAAATTCTTTCTTAAATTTATACGTTCAGGTGGACTGATAGTAGTATTCTTTCAGGTTTTTAGATAGCTATTAGATAAACATGATTATAAAAGGTATCTCTTTAACGTTTAGAAGTTAAGTGAAAAAAAATCCAATTATGCTTATACATATGTGAAGAATTATTAAAATTACTAAAAAGAGTGAAATAAATTAAGTTTTTAACAAAAAAATAGAACCGACTTCAAACGGTAAAAAATAAAATTGTTCAGTACCTACTTCTTCTTGCTTATGGTAATGACTCTTAAAACTATTTTTGAAGTCGGGCCCTTAGTGAAATGTCCTGTCTTAGTAAATATAGTGTACCTTTCGTTCTGAATGGGCGACTCCAATATAGTTTTAACAGTCATTAGGTCATTACCATAAGCAAGAAGAAGTAGGTACTGTCCCACTGTCTGTACTGTCGGTGCCAATTTAGAACGAATGGTACGATATTTACTAAGGGCCCGACTCCAGAAATAGTTTTAAGAGTCATTACCATAAGCAAGAAGAAGTAGGTACTGAACAATTTTATTTTTTACCGTTTGAAGTCGGTTCTATTTTTTTGTTAAAAACTTAATTTATTTATGTTTCTGATTTATAAAAATCACAAGTAATTCGAAGATAATAAACGCTTGTTTATGTTTCTGGGTTTGAGGAACCCTAGGAAGAGATCAAAGATATCTTACAGGGAAATCGCGATCATGTTGTGGAGGTATTTAATGTGAAGAGTTACTCTGAAGACCATCAATCCCAAATCAATCCATACATAATAAACTTTGCTCATTATGACCTCATTACGAGTGGCATATTATTGTCACTTCACCAAATGGTATTATTACCGACTTCCAAAAGAAGGAGGTACTGTATTCGGCTGTATGTATTTTTTTTTATATATGTTCACCGATTACTCCGCCGTTTGTGGACCGATTTTCAAAATTCTTTTTTTGTTCGTATGCTTATACTCCCGAGGTGGTCCCATTGTCACCAAATCAGGATCTGATGATGGGATCCCAGGGAAATCGAGGGTAACTCTCAAATTTTATAGGCACACACATTGATTTTCTTATACTTTCTGAAGCTTAAGAGATATTTGTGCATAGTAATCATCATGATATGTTACTGAGCTGATGATGGAAGGTACTGCGACGGTGAGGAGTTGAGAGCAAATTCTTTCAATAAATGGTTTTTTGATCGAAATTTTACATTCCTAAGGTGGTCCAACTGTCACCAAGTCAAAGTCTGATGATGGGATCCCAGAGAAATCGAGGGGAACATTTAAAGTTTATAGAACATCAATTTATTTTTATATTCTTACTAAAGCAAAAAAGACATTTGTATTTAATTATCATCATGTGATGTTGCTGAGCTGATGATGGAAGGTACTACGACGGTTAGGAGTTGAGAGCAAATTCTTTCAATATATATATTTTTGTTCTAAAACTTAAACTTCTAAGGTGTTCCAACTGTCACCATGTCATAATCGGATGATGTGATACTAGAGAAATCGAGGGAAACAGTGAAACTTAATAGGCACACACATTTTTAAGGTCATATTTTTTAACATAATACAAATATTTATGCCCGGTAATTATCACCTGATGTTGCTTAGCTCATGATTGAAGGTACAACTCCTCAACGGTTAGGAGCTGAGAGCAAATTCTTTCAATAATGTATACGTTCAGGTGGACTGATAGTAGTATTCTTTCAGGCTATTAGATGGCTATTAGATTAACATGAACGGTAAATTTTTTTAACGTTTAGAAGTTAAGTGAAAAAAATTCCAATTATGCTTATGCATATATTTACAGAATTATTAAAATTACTAAAAAGAGTGAAATAAATTAAGTTTTTAACAAAAAAATAGAACCGACTTCAAACGGTATAAAATAAAATATTCAGTACCTACTTCTTCTTGCTTATGGTAATGACTCTTAAAACTATTTTTGGAGTCGGGCCCTTAGTAAAATGTCCTGTCTTAGTAAATATAGTGCACCTTTCGTTCTGAATGGGCACCGACTACAAAAAAGTTTTAAAACAGTCATTACCATAAGCAAGAAGAAGTAGGTACTGCCCCACTGTCTGTACTGTCGGTGCCCATTTAGAACAAATGGTAGGTACGACATTTTAGTAGGGGCCCGACTCCAAACATAGTTTTAAGAGTCATTACCATAAGCAAGAAGAAGTAGGTACTGAATATTTTATTTTATACCGTTTGAAGTCGGTTCTATTTTTTTGTTAAAAACTTAATTTATTTTAAATATTTTTTTCCAAAATTTCTTGTTTTAAAATGTGTAATCTCATGTATTCAAAAAAAAAGGGATTGGGTTCTCAATTCTCTCAATTAACTATCGTAGAAGAGGATTCTATGAAGAGATTTTTTGTTTATAAATCTATTAAATTGTTGCGTATGCATCGAATATTGTTTTCTGCAGAATTATCGTACTATACTATCCAATACCTTTAAACGAATAATTCTTGTATATACTGTTGGCGTCGCAGTTCGGGCGTGTTCGTTATCATTCGGCAAGCATCGGGCGCACGTGTTCACACCTAATAAAAGCGAGCGCACGCTTGAATACGGGCAGTCTGCGTGCAACCACCACTCGCGTCGGGTGTCTTAGATTTATTATTGCGATTATTATAACAGTGTGAAATTATTGTGTTTATAGTGTTGCATGATTATAAATAAAGTACCTACCAGTGACAATCATCTAACAGTGTTAAAAACTATATTGTGCGTATTGTTACATTATTATCAATAAAGTGCCTACCACTGAAAATCTTATATCAGAAGTGGTTCTCGAATCCACGAGCTAATATGGGTCGGAAAGCACGTAGTAAAAATCGCAAAGCGGAGAAAAGGAAGAGGAGACGTTTTACCTCGTCGAGCAGTTCAATTAGTAGTAGCAGCAGCAGCTCATCTACCGAAAGAAGTATGACGCCACCTCTTCCTCGTCATAAAAGGAAAGTACAAAGAGAAAAGCAAGTAAGTGGTTACTCTAATTTAGCTTTGAATGCAATGGTACCAGAATTTGACCCGCTCACTGATAGGATTGATAATTGGCTAAATATTGTCGATTTACATGGGAAAACATTTCATTGGAAAGATGACGTGATCATTTTTCAAGCCCTGAATAAACTTAAGGGGACTGCAAAGATTTGGTACGACTCTTTCCTAAAAAATGATAGCACGTGGGCAAGTTGGTCTTGGGAAAATTGGCGCAGTAAATTGATAAAAACGTTTCAAATAAAAAGAAACATGTTCACGTTATTGAAAGAACTGATTAATCGTAAACCCAATAATTCTCAGTCACTCTACGAATTCTGTTTTGAGCAGAAGGCAAAAATAGACCGTTTAAATTTAAATTTTACGGAAAACGATATAATTTCGATCATTATTGGCAATATTGGTGATCCTAATTTGAGTGCGTCAGTAGAAGCGGGCAATATAAAATCTTGCGATGACCTCGCGTCATTTTTACATGGACGCATTTTCGAGGGTAACAAGTCAGTTCCTACTGAACATAAACCGTTAGCATCTAATATGAATTCAAGGACTTTAGACAAAAATACGGAGGCGATTCTTTTCGGATCAACTAGTCACATGCCAACGAGACAGAGAACTACACAAGTTCCAAGTTCTAACAAACCAATTAAGCCCATTAGTTGTTTTGTGTGTGGTGGAAATCACAAAAAAATTGATTGCACCCACGAATGCATCCATTGCGGCAAAAGAGGTCATTCTAATAATGCATGTTACTCCAAAAAACCATCCTTGACTGTCGAAAAGAAGGAAGAAGTCAAATTCATTTCCAGTTCTTCTTTAAAAGAAAAGTTCATTAAAAAAGCTCATTTAAATGGTCATTTGCAAGAAGTTTTCATTGATACAGGAAGCGATTGCTCTCTAATTTCAACTGAATTAGTAAATACACTAGGATTTACAAAAGAAACAATGAGTTTACCGGTTACCTTACAAGGTTTCTCAAGCGATTCGATATCTAAAGTCAGTGAATTTGTTTATGTCAACTTGAAAATGGATGAAATTGAGTTACCAAATGTGAAGTTATACGTTATTGACAATATGTCTGGCTGTGACGTGTTGATCGGGAGGAACGTAACTGAAGATCACTCGATTATGTACCTACGAGTAGGAGATATATTAAGATTTCAGAAAGCTAATTCCCAGTTCGTTATTAATGCTTCACCTGAGTATCTCGATAAAATGACGCAAATTTTACAAAAATACCCTAACACTGTATCGACCGATTTATCGACTTTAGGCAAAGTTACGGGATTTGAAGCGGTAATTGAATTAAATTCAGATACACCCGTGCAATTTAGGCCTTATAGGTTACCAGAGAAAAACAGGGTGATTTTACGTCATATGATTGATGATCTTAAAAGAAATGGAATAATTCGAGAAAGTAATTCCCCATATGCCAGCCCTGCTCTTTTGATAGAAAAAAAAGATGGTGACAAGCGTCTTTGTATAGATTATAGGTCACTTAATAAAATAACGGTGAAAGATAAGTACCCTATGCCTCGCATAGAAGATTTGATTGATAGGTTGAAGGATTGTAAATTTTTTACCAGCCTGGACTTAAAAAGTGGATATCATCAGATTCCTCTGAGTCCAGATTCAATTCCTAAAACAGCTTTTGTCACTGAGGATGGTCAGTTTGAATTTTTGCGCATGCCTTTTGGTATTTCAAACGGACCATCTATCTTTCAGCGTTTAATGAATAGAGTTTTGGGCAACTTGAGATTTGAAAAAGTTATCGTATATCTGGACGATGTGCTAATTGCTACTGAAACGTTGGAAGAAAATTTGGCGATATTAGAAAAAGTTTTGAAGGCTTTCATTGAACACGGGTTAACACTTAACTTAAAAAAATGTTTTTTTCTTCAATCAAATATAACCTTTTTGGGCTACCTAGTTAACGAGGAAGGCTTTAAACCAACGCCTACAAAAATTGATTGTATTAAAAAAATTCCAGTACCCAAAACAGTTCATCAGCTGCGTCAATTTTTAGGGTTGGTGAACTATTTTCGAAAGTTCATCAAAAATTGCGCTTTGATCAGCTCCCCTTTAACTAAACTTTTGAAGAAGGGGCAGAGTTGGCATTGGACGAATGAACACAATGATGCGGTTGAAAAACTCAAAAATGCTTTAACTAGTGAATCGATTTTGGCAATTTTTGATCCCCAAAAGGAAACTACCTTATACACTGATGCAAGCCATGATGGTATCGCTGGAATACTAGTTCAAATTCATGACAATGTCGAGAAGCCTGTACATTTTTACAGTCGACAGACATCTGATGATGAAAAAAAATATCATTCATTTGAGCTGGAATTACTGGCGATTGTGACTTGCTTACAAAAATTTCGGCTTTATTTGCTTGGCATTAATTTTAAAATAATTACTGATTGTAATGCAGTTAGGTTTGCGCTTACAAAAAAAGAAATTATACCAAGAATCGCACGTTGGGTTTTAATGATTCAAGAGTTTTCGTTTGAAATCTTTCATCGACCTGGTGACAGGATGCAGCACGTGGATGCACTTTCCAGAAACCCGATACCGAATAGTCAAGGAAATTGCAATAATAACTTAGTTATGTCCATCAACGAATGTGACTGGCTTTTGAGTGTTCAGGAGCAGGATTATGAAATTTGCAAAATTAGAGATATTTTAATGTCAGGAGAAGCCGACGAAAACAAACAAATTTTTAATGATTACGAACTTCTTGGTGGCAAAGTGTACCGACGCACGGAATTCGGACGCCGATGGTTAGTCCCTAAAAATTGTATTTGGCAGGTAATTCGATACAATCATGACAATATCGGTCATTTCGCGGCGGAAAAAACACTCGAAAGAATTAGGCAGTCATATTGGTTTCCGAACATGAAAAGGACGGTAACAAAATACATTAAAAATTGTTTAAATTGTCTGTACTACAAGAGCAAGTCGGGTAAAAAAGAAGGCGAGTTGTATCCCATACCTAAGTATGCACGTCCTTTTCATACGCTGCACATGGACCACTTGGGGCCATTTGTCAAAACAGTAAATGGTAATAGTCATATCCTGGTACTAGTAGACGCATTTACAAAGTTTTTATTTATTTTTGCTGTTCCCGACACAAAAACTGAATCAGTATTGAAAGAGTTAACCAACTTATTTAAAATATTTGGGAACCCAAAGAGGCTGATTACTGATGCAGGCACAGCATTTACGTCAAAGGCATTTTTGACATATTGTGAAGAAAGGAACATACGCGCTCATACTATTGCTACAGGTATGCCGCGTTCAAATGGACAGGCAGAACGATACAATAAAACAATCCTTGACGCTTTGCGCTCTCTTGGTGCTGACCATGAGTATAATCGATGGGATGACGTGTTGACAACATTACAACAGGGAGTTAATAGCACACTACAAAAAACAATAAATGCCGCCCCTTGTGAAGCATTTTTCGGTTATCGTCTAAGAATGGAAAGTGACAAGTTTCTTCCAGATCATGAATCCCAAATTGACGTTACGAAGTTGAGAAATAATATTGACGCTAATATTCGGGCAAGTGCTGAATATCAAAAGCAGCAATTCGATGCAAAAAGATGTGCTGCCAGGAAGTATTTGATTGGTGATTTGGTGCTGATAAAAGTTCCATGTCAGTCAAATGATGGAAGTAGTACTAAACTATTACCGAAGTATAAAGGCCCCTTTAAAATAACGGCAATATTGGGAAAAGATAGGTACCGAGTTGCTGACATTTGTGGTAGCCAGAGAGCTAATAAAAAGTATGATGGAATTACATGCGTTGAAAATATGAAACCATGGATCAATATTGAGGACTGGGAAGACGAATCACTGTCAGGTAAAAGCCACATGTTGGCGGGAAAATATTATTATTATTATTATTAAAATGGCAACTTTATCGGTTTCAGGTACAACTGTGGTACTTAGTAATTTGTGGTATTTTAATTATTAGTAATTTAATACAAATAGTAGATGCCAATAAAACAATATTTAGTACGAAGTTATTGCACACACTTTATTATGTTATGTAGTCGATAGAGCCGATATCACTATTCCAAGAAAATGCAAGCTGGGCCCCGAGCCTGGAAGCTTGTATGAGTGGAGGTGGTGTGGATGGAAGGAAGAGCATTTGATCTGTGTCGTGTTTGTGGAGTTCGACTCTGGAGCATTCACGACTCGGAGAGCATTGTTGTAGTTTGTGGAGCTTGTGACTCTGGAGCAAACACAATAATGTTTGAGCTTCTTCGGCTTCTATTACAACCAGAACTTGGACACTCAAGGAATAGGGATATCGGAGGAGTCACATATAGTTTTGCGATTATTATTGTGAACGAATACTAAGTATATTATAGTAATAATCTCGTGTGATATATTATTATGTTAACAGGAGCGAGTCGCAACAAGGGTGTTTGAGGTGTCTGAGGACAGACACTTGCAGGAGGGCCGGATGTTGGCGTCGCAGTTCGGGCGTGTTCGTTATCATTCGGCAAGCATCGGGCGCACGTGTTCACACCTAATAAAAGCGAGCGCACGCTTGAATACGGGCAGTCTGCGTGCAACCACCACTCGCGTCGGGTGTCTTAGATTTATTATTGCGATTATTATAACAGTGTGAAATTATTGTGTTTATAGTGTTGCATGATTATAAATAAAGTACCTACCAGTGACAATCATCTAACAGTGTTAAAAACTATATTGTGCGTATTGTTACATTATTATCAATAAAGTGCCTACCACTGAAAATCTTATAATACCTAAATATATTTTTTATCTCGAAAACGGCTCCAACGATTTTAATGAAATTTAGTACCCTTGATTCGGGGGTGATAAATCGATCCGGCCAGGTTTTATTTTTAGAAATTTTAAATTATAAAAAAATATATTCAGCGATAATCAACTTAAATATAAACTGAAAAATAAGACTCTTCCTGGCATCTATTGGAGAGTATTAATAATATTGTGGCGTAGAACGCCGTCAAACGCCATCGCCCAATCCGACGTTCAAAGAAATGACAATGTCGATTTGAAAGAGCTCTATAAAAATTTCGTTCATTAAATTAAAGGTTCCTTGGCCGAAAGGTTACGTGGGCTGACTGCGGATCTAGAGACGTTCAAACCTTAATCAAAATATTGCGTTTATTTTTTTATTTTTTGTGAAAATATTTTTATGGAAGTTTTATCAGATGGCGTTGTTAAGTAACAAAACATATGAGTGTTTCGTTTCAAATTAAAAAATAAATATATTGTTCTTATTCGAGCAACGCTCGGCCGTCCAGGTACTAGGTAATAATTTAAAAATGGTTATTTTTGTGGTTAGACCGTTTAGGCCTTTTAGTTTTGAACTTACGACTTTCAATAAAATTTTGTAAGACTGTTATTAAAAATCTTCTATAATAAACCGTTACAAGTCTTTAAAACAGAAATACACAACAGATGTACACTTTAATTTGCGTGGTAAAACGATTTAAATTACATAGTTGTTCTACAAGTTGAGAAATTAATGATTTTTTTAAATTATAGTTGTACAAAATTGATAAGCCGCTAGTGAAAAACGGTGTGCAAAGTACAAACAAAAGCAAGTCAATCGTCGTGTGTTACGAGATTTTGCTCTAAGCACCAAAACAAAAACTAAAAGCGAAATAACCATTTGTAAGTAATATAATTGCAATTTTTGTCGACCTTCAATAAATTAAGTTAGTTTCTGAAATAAAGAGACCCTAATTAACGGAACGAATCAAAAGTAGGCAAATTTATAGAGAATTTATACAATTTGTTTCCGTGTATTCATAGAATATTTTAGTATAAGTATCCCTGGAATCAGGGACATTCCAGAAGCACGATTGAAGATTGAAATATTTAAAAAGGCTACAAGTATTCAGGCACTTCAATGTATGAAAGATTTCACAGCAACACGGAAAATAATTTAGAGCGTAAGGCATTTAGAACGTGCATTGAAAACCTGGACGGTCAATGAATTGAATATTCGTTCTTCGATAACGCACAGTGAACGGTGGACGAGGCCTGAATGCCAGTTATAAAAACGTAGCTTGTGTACTGTGGTTGTTATCAAATTGCTCGTCTAACATTCTTAAGTATTGATTTCCTGCTCATGACCGATTACGCTCATTTATATATTGTCTTTTTTCCCTAAGGCACGATTTAAATGTAGAAATTAAAAAAAGGAAAATAAGAAACGTAGTGAAAGGGCTACCTACAAAGAACAGCGTATTCATGCAGTAGCTTTGTAAAATTCTCACATATCTGGATACAAATCTCACTAAAAGCCCGTTTACTTTACATATATATAAAAGCTAACGTCACATTTTTGACTTAAGTGATTTATGTATTTACCGCTCCGACAATTGAGGTAGGTACTAAATTAGAAAATGTAGGTTAGTTAATAAAGTCCAGGCTAGAGAGGGATAGTTCCTCCTGAAAAATATCAATAGGTGGTTCTTAGCGAGCTATAGAGCGGTGATGAATGCGAGCGAAGCGGAAGAGCACCCTCGTCGTGTGCACCTAGGATAAAATGTGTTTTTCTCGCAATGGCAACTGAATTTGGAGACGTTCGGAAGGTTGTTTTGCTTGGTTGCCGATCAGCGGCTTCCCAGTGGAACAAGACACTCGATAGGAATAGACGCGGCGCTAGGAGGCATATTGGATTCTTTAGGAGATCCAAAAGTATCCAAAAGTGAGAAGACTTTGGTGCGTATTTTTTTTAACAAATCGCTAGATTCTTCTCAGATATTTATTTCTACCCTTTAATTTTCTACCTTAATTTTTTAAGTATATTAATAACAAATTGTAAACTTTAAACGTAAGACAACTCGTGTAACGTATAGTAATACTATATAATATGATACATACGCCCATATAATGTCTTGCCATGTCAGGTTGTGTGGGTATTAAAAAAGAGTTTTGAAAATCAGTCCACAAACGGCGGAGTAATCGGTGAACATATATAAAAAAAATACATACAGCCGAATACAGTACCTCCTCCTTTTGGAAGTCGGTAAAAAGCAAACATACGGATCTCGCGATGAATAAACGAAGAGTTGTAGGTTGTATTATCTGGTTATACAAGACTATCGGCGCGGTACTTGGGCGAACCCTGTAAAGTGGAGATTTGATCAAAGAGTTGTATACACACATAATATGTATAATCTAATAGCTTTAAACCAGCAATTCTTTTGTACAAATATTAGCTGATCCCGCGAACTCCGTACGGCGTTTAAATGTTTGGGGGTAAACCACCCTTAACAATTAGGGGTATGAAAAATAGATGGTGACCAATTCTTAGGCCTACCTGATACGCACACAAAATTTCATGAGAATTGGTAGGGCCGTTTCCGAGGATTCGATCTAGCTACGTTTCAATTTAAAAAAACATTGCTTTATCCGTGTTTCCAGGCAATGTAAACCCACTACAATATCATTTGAAAAGGTAGGTAAATTTCGCTACATTGATAGTTCAGGTGGGAAATCGGGCGGTTCTAAGACCATAAGGACCCCAGTTCGAGTCCAGGTTTCCCCCGCCCCCCATTTTTTTTGATCCTTCTTTTATGAGAAAAACTATTATTGAAAGCCCTTTGTCAACGCATCTAATTTGTATCGAAGTAAATATTATTTTCTAAGTTTGGTTTGAGGCGAGAAACATTTAGGCGATAAAGCACGTTTTTACACTCTGAAATTTAAATCGCGTATAATATAAATAAATGTCTACAGAAACTAAATGTAAGTACGCAATTTTTTTTAATAGGAGAGTTATTGGTAGAGCACAATGTAACAAGCAAACAACATATCTTTTTGAGTCTAAGTACAGGGCTACAATCCTTCGAAAAGCTTTAAAAACGCTTATAATTCGTGCGTAGGCATATTTATTATAAAGATGCTTATCAAACTCTCCTTAGTCTATAGAAGATACTTCCACGGTGTAATAGCCAAGACGCGTGTGAAAATCAACAACAGGGGCACGAAAAAGGTACGTAATTTCTTTCCCGGGGCAAAGTGCTTAATACAATATTATGGCGGGATGCTTAACTGAGGTTATCCACGATTTTCGTTTCTCGAGTGTGAGAGTGTTTTGAACCCCAGGGAAATGTGACTAGCGCTGAACATTTTCAGAGCGGTCCTCGCTTGTAAATTACACTTGTGAATGATTTCGTGTCATGGAATTTGTTTATATGACGAGACAATACAGAAACATTTTTATAACTTACCTGCTTCTGATAGGTACTTACTTAATGATTAGTTCAGTAAACATTAAACTTTATACTTATCCTAAAGGTAATGCATTTTTTTTGCAAAAAAAAATATATGACAAAATGTACCAACCCAATGTTTTCAGACCAATAAACATTATAATCAAGACACAAAATCAAGCAAATTATTACTATATCTTAAAAAAACTGCGTACAAAAGATGCAGTCCGTAGAATCAATATTTTTAAGTCGGATTTTTTTTTGCAGTAAACAATTTCAGATGTAATATCAGTGAAACAACATTTTAGAGCTGCTATAAAGCTTTTCTTCACACAAGGGGTGATCGATCAATACTTGTTGAGACAATATGGAGCGCGTACGTATTCTATCTTAAAGTCTTCGTATATTGAAAATTGCCAGTCAAAATGTTTGGAAATCGAGCTGTTGAATACTGCAACTCTACATTAAAATAAAATATATAAACTTTAGAATTCAATCTAGGGTTTGTATCAAAGCATTAATTCACGACCCTTGTGGCACAATGGTTATTACGCCTGACTACCAATCAAGGATCCCAGGTTCGAACCTGACAAGACAAAAATTGGAATAAGTAATTAGTTTAAATTTCTGTACCTCGGGCTGAGTAATTGTGTTTATGTCTTTGTGTGTGTCCGTTCATGTTGCCCACGACACAGGGATCCCGAGTGTAAGGATGATTGTGTAGTATAATTTGATATTTTTTACAACTTTGTTACTTTTCTTACAAAAAAAATTTGCATAAGTAACTTCATAGGGAATGTATTCAATAGTTCAAGAGTTCCAAACGATTTTTTAGTTTGTTACAGAACAAATTAATTTCGCTAACATTACCTCTCAACACGTTTATTAAAAAAAAATATCGTACTCAAAAAATATTCATTCTACAGACTGCATCTTTTGTACACAGGTATATGATTGAAAGCAATGCGATTTTGCTTCTGTTGAAGAGAAGCAAGTATCGCAGGCAAGTATTTGGGAAATGAATGCATCAGTTCTTTACATTTCATGCAGTTTATTTAAAAATATAGTTTTTCAAGACATAAAATCTATTTGTTTTTCGGTAGGTATATTGCATCATTTGTACATGATATCCTGATGAAATGAACTCAATAGTGTTATTACCTACTTTGATGGATCTATTTGAGAACCGAACTGAAACTGTAGTATTTACCAAGTTTCACTGATCTAAATACCTAGTATGCTTTAGAAATAATATCCTCAAACACTCGTTAACGACCACGCAAATCTACAGTAAAATACCTACAATAATAATAATAATTTACTTATACTTTATTACAGTAAAGGTCTAAAGATCTTTTTGACACACTACATTATTCGTATATGATAGAGCAAGACCAAGAAGCCTAGGACCAGCCGCAGGAATATACGCTCTTATGGTCTATGAAAGATTGGTGAATTGTTGATGTACAAGAAATACAACTAAAAAAATTTAATTGCAACAAACAATCTATTAAATACTACTAAAACATTCCATATATGTAGGTATATTAGATCAAGATTCACGAGAAGTAAGAGTCTAAGTCTACAAGGCCTTTTTTGGTACCAGGCGCCTTGGTAGATTCCAAGGGTTCCACCTTATCCCCTCTTAACCCAGTATCTTCAAGAGTGTGTTCAGTACAACACCCTGGGGACACGTACTGGGTTATGTGGGATTTATACTATATTAAAATCCCCTTGGTGGCCTCCTCGGCGCTTGAAAGGAACGCACCGATGCCAAGTCTACAAGACTGTAGTTATTATTATTTGGTACGTTACCATCCCAAAAATGTCAACCGCCTGGTTGCTAACAAAATTTACGTTAAACGTTACTGTTAAAATCCACTATTACCATTTTGATCTCCTTAAACAGCTTTGCCGCGGCCTATGGTCGTTATTAATCTACTCAAATCTCGTCAAGCAATGAAAGCTCGGCGTAAAATGAAGGAACATTTTGCGCCGTAAAATATTTTGAATCCGATTTGTAGACAGCCATTATACGGTCGTTTGCATTATTTACGTAATATTTTAACTAAGCGACATACAAGTCATTTGTAAAAGTTATTAATATTAACTAGAAGTAGCTACTGTCGACATCACGTTACTTAACCAAGCCATCTCATTTCAGATAAGTAGAGTGTTAGCAGATCTTTACTGCTAATGGGCGGCTATAATGTGATTCAAAAGATTTAGATCTCTTTCAATAAAATTTAAAACAGTTAAGTGCTCACGACGAGCGACGAGCAAGTAATAAAATCTCAAGACAGGGCGCGCTACAGTCGCGAATGTGAATCCTTTCAACATCTCGACAAGATTGAGCCAACATGTCTCTGGAACATATCGCATAATGAAGTAGCTTGCTTTCGAAAGTGATTTATTCACCATACTGCGCGATAAGCGTCGCATCCATAAACGATATTTCTTTTTTAAACTTAATCTTTTTAGATTTATAACAGGTACTGATACAACAGCAACCTTGAAAAACTTGAATTGATATTTATTTAAACGGTTATTTATATACCTATACATAGATAACTTAACAAACTTGCATGTTTTGTTTAGATAGTGCATGGGTTTCTGCTAGTCACTGGAGCTTACTTCACCACGCTGCTCCATTAAGGGTCGGTGGAGCTGGAGATTATCTTCTATATAGCTAGCTCACTTTAAAGCCATAGGTACAGGAATATTTTCTAAAAAGTCGTAAAAAAAGTTAAAAAATAAATACTGAACTACTGCATGTTACATTATATAATATTGTTTGCTTACCCTTTGAACTACTAAGTTAATGACACTGCAATTTAGTAGTTGTGCTAAGTAAGAAGTTAGACCTCGAGTTTATCGCTGGTCCCCAAGTGTTGAGTCGGCAGACCCTGATAATTACACCACTAATGACATGACAGCAATACCGGGTGACACAGGGGATGCTTTAGAGCCCTATGCATTCGATTAGCCGGCGGCTTGTAATGGCATGTTAGCCTTATTACTTTACTATAATATATTAGTCAATAAAGCTGTTAGAATATTTATGTAAAATAATTATAAAACAGCGATATTAATAAAAACACCGTTATTGACAGTAAGTCAATTAAGCATTTTTAACTACATAATTGAATAATAAATAAGCCTTTTAACAGTAGGTATTTAAAAAATTGTAATTCATAAACTATATTTTGTCGGTAATTAATAAAGCACCGTTTTTTATTTTATTTATTTCATATTAGTAATACAAAATATTCTTTCTCCCGGTCATCGCCCTTAGGTGCCCATTTGTGCAAGATTAAGGAATGCAATCGCGATCTCGCGAGGTTAACTAGATTGCACTAGAGTTGACTAGAGCATAAAAACCGGCCAAGTGCGAGTCGGACTCGCGCACCGAGGGTTCACGGTTTTCGATTTATTACGTTTTAAAAAACTACTTACTAGTAGATTTCGCTCAAACCAATTTTCGGTGAAAGTTTACATGGTAATTACATCATATATTTTTTTTTAGTTTTATCATCTCTTATTTTAGAAGTTACAGGGGGACACACACACACATATTACCACTTTGGAAGTCTAGCGCTTACTATTCAGTTTAGAAAAAAATTATGTAAGAAACCCCAATATCATTTTTGAAGACCCATCAATGGATACGTATACGTATACGTACAGTTAAGTACGAGTAAAGCATAATACTGTTTAACTTCACTCAAAAAAAAGGACATTGTCCAAATAGTATATTGGCTGCAACCCTTTTTGCGTCCCACTGCTGGGCACGAGTCTCTCTTCATTATTGGGGAGGCCTGGAGCTTACTCCACCACGCTGCTCCAATGCGAGTTTGTGGAGATGTGGGTTAGTGGGCCACCCGCTTTCGGATGTTTTCAAACCGCCCATAAGGCTTCCGACCAGGTTTAACGACTGTTATCTATAGACAACAACCGGGACCGACGGCTTAACGTGCCCTCCGAAGCACCGAAACGCGCATGAAATTTTTTGCCACTAGCGGTCCCCTATCAAACACCCGACCGCGCCCGTTTGGCTTAGTTGCATAGATCGTTTGCATTCTACGTTAACCGCCGGGCCATGCGCGCTTCATGTGTTCAATAGTATATTATCCTTTCCAAAAATAAATAATGTAGTTTAAAAAACTAAAAACACGCTTTTGTGAAAATACGAACTAAAAAGTAAAAAAATAAGAAGAAAATGTACTTTACTGTAAAAAAAAGCGTGGGGTGCATGGTGTCAACAGTAACAGTGGTAAAAACCACCCCCCGCTTTTTTTTACAGTAAAATACATTTTCTTCTTATTTTTTTACTTTTTAGTTCGTATTTTCACAAAAGCGTGTTTTTAGTTTTTTAAACTACATTATTTATTTTTAATTTTTTAGTTGGATTTTTATTCTCAAATTATTGCATTATCATCGGCCCTTGACCCCTATGCAAATTTTCAAGTTAACCAGACGCTTAGACGTGTTAAAGTACCTTAGGCCACGAACTTATCAGCCGCCCCTCGTATATTTTATTTTATCCTGATGATCCTAGTTACGACTTTAACATAAAGTTATGAGATTATTGTATTGTCATCGGTCCTCAATAAATCTACAAAGTTTGAACGAAATCTGGCCGTTTAAAGTGGGTCAAAATCGCGCCCAAAGAAGTCGGTTACAAACATACAAACATACAAACATACAAACATACAAACATACAGGTGAAGCTAATAAAAAGCGTGTAATTAAACTGCGTTTCATCTTACATCCGTACAGCGCAACTGTTTATGAAATTCAGAATTGTAATTGAATTACATAATTAGAGAAATAATTTATGTATGCGTGGAGAGAATTTTGGGGAGCAAAATGTTTAAGCAATTCCGTTAATAATATTGGAGAAGCACTCCTGATTCCCGATTGAAATAGATGCAGTCGGATTGAAATTACGACAGCAATAGTGGAAACATTCACACATCGTTTTGTCCCATTTACAAAGCTTTGCTCATTGCATAACCTGAATGTAATGGCCTGATTGAGAGTAAGCTCAACCGATATTGGCAGATATTTTATGAAGAGTGAAATCGCGGCGCATCGTACTCTGGAGGTATAGAATTGTTGACGTAAACATAAGTCACGTATGCCTATAAACAAGTCGTTTATTTTTTTGAAAAATTAATGAGAACAGTGGGATTAGTGCGATTTTGTGTTAGTTTATAAGAATACCTAGGACGTTGATTATTATGTTTAAGTTACTTTCATATTTTTAAATAAAAATAAAGAAGCATTGAATTTTTTTAGTTCTTGTCGCTTAATACTTTCCCGCGATAATACAATAATTATTTTACATAAAAAAACGGGTTGCACTCCGGTAGTGCCGGCAGAAGTGAAAACTTGAACATTAACGTTGTGCATTTTTGATATTTTGAAATAATTTCGCACGAATTGCTTTTATTATCAGTATTATTTTTCATCTAGTATTTTCAGTAGGTTTTCATATAGTATTTTTATAAAGTACTCACTAATTTTCTTTCACTATTTCTTCGTACTTTTTTCATTAATAGATGCACTGTGTTCAATGTCCATATTTTAAATACTTAATATAAACGAATTTTACAAGTATAAACAGTCGAGCCGTCATCAGCTTTCACCTCTCCGTCTTACGAATTTTCGATCAGGCCACGTATCCTGACGCGAGTTTACCATTTTTTCCCCACCCCAAAAAAAGTCCACAACGCCACTAAAGAAGTTTTCACTTCAAAAATATTACAAACTAATGAGAACATCTAAGAATAGCTACTTAGTACAGTGATCGAAATGAAAGCTTCTATAACAGGTATCTATTACGTTACCCAAGCTTACAACGGTTAGGGAATAGTTTTCACTTAATACTCGTACCTACCTACAAATCCATAATCAATTAGAATCAATGCAGTATTTAAAAGGTAATTCCAGGAATGGTGTCACAGTTAAATATATTCTAAGGCGTGAATCTATTCCGTTACCTAGTTGCCAATTTGCTACTTCAGAGACAATTATATGCATGAAAGGAAATCTGCAAGTCCAATTAGCAATCTGCGAGTTCTAATGAAAATGAATAGGTTTTTTTATCTCAAAAGTTTCCAAGGGTCTAAAGTTTTCGCTGGGGTTGGCTTTAAAAATGCACTGAAGTACGTTTTCTTAAAACAAAGTACCTACATATTTTTGCGCAGATTTGAATTTATAAAAAATAATAGTGAAATTATACTATTCTATTACAAATCTACTAAAGTTCAGAAAACTACCATGAAACGGATTTACACAGGTATTCATGCAGAAGAGTTGCTGCCCTAGTTTTGTGGGCAGTATAGTCAAGTATTCAAACTATCTATATGTTTATATAAGTAGGTACTAGCCTTCCGCCAGCGGCTTCGCCCGCATGGATCCGTTTAATGGGTCCCCGTTGGATAAAAAATAGCCTATGTGCTATTCCAGGCTTCATTGCTATATTAAAATCATAGGCGTTTAGCCAGCTGCTTCCCGTTTTCACGTACGAATGAAACATTTTCCCGCGGTAAAAAGGAGCCTATGTTACTCAGGGTGAATGTAGCTTTCTTATGGTGAAAGAATTTTTGAAATCGGAACAGTAGTTTTTGAGTTTATTCATCACAAACATACTATTACAAAAATACAAATATTTCCTCTTTATAATATTAGTATAGATATATTCAAGGAAATATATTATTAGACGTCGTTAGTTTTTCATCTAATTAAGGATATATTAGTATAGATATATTCAAGGAAATATATTATTAGACGTCGTTAGTTTTTCATCTACTTAAGGATATATTAGTATAGATATATTCAAGGAAACATATTATTAGACGTCGTTAGTTTTTCATCTATTTAAGGATATATTAGTATAGATATATTCAAGGAAATATATTATTAGACGACGTTAGTTTTTCATCTAATTAAGGATACGTGTATACTGTACACCTTAACCGAAATAGACGTAATAAAATGAACAAAACATAAGTATCGACACCATTTGATAATGAACGTCAGAATATAACAAGAGAACCATAAACATTCTCTAGTAATGATAACCATAAAGAGTCTTAATAAATGGAGTTGTACTTCACTGCCCAGTTTACGACCAACTCGTGTTATGATAGTATATTTAAGGCAATTTCGTTAGCTCGTTCTACCTAAAGTAAAACTCTCCAGACCGCGCCGTATTCTCGTGATGATGTACTAGACATCTTTCGTGGATGATGTCTACTGCCCAATACAAAAATCAATTCTTTTGTACATTTATGCGCTCTTACTTCTTTTTAGCTTCAATACATCTGAAATAGTTTCATTTGCATTTCTGTTGCATTGCTCGGCTCGCCTCGGTTAATTTTCATCAAATTTTTGATTTCTTGACATAACACTGGTCAAACATATTATTGCGCTTAATATATATATTTTATTGGTTTTATAGCCAGAAACAGGAATAAGAACAAAAAACAGCTTTTTATTTGAATTTGTAAGAAACACTCAACTTTATTGGTCCTATACATATATGTATGTTTATATGTTGGTTCAACAATTTCTCTAAAACATAAAACATCAAAATAAATCTTATTTATTTTATTCCGATAAATTCCGACTTAGGAATTAGTCAAAGTTTCATCAAAATAGGTTAAGTAGTTTTTAAGGTATCTGTATCAACGCATTTCAAAACGCGGTATGTTTACCCTTTTCAAATGTCATGTATTTTAAGTCCTTGCAATATATAATAATAATAAATATTGTATATGTACTTGTTATTTTTATAAATTCATCGCTAATATAGCAAAAGTCTCGAACCCAGGAAACTCTCGTCTGTCACAACCTTTTTTTTTCACCAATCATGGCATCGCAAACTATGCATATCGCCAGCGCCAATTATAATTTTTGCATCATTTTATTGCCAGTTCGTTGAAACTGGACGAGTACTAGTAGATCAAGTCAGTCAGTCGTCAGGAATCAGTTAGTCAAGTCAGTCAGATATTCAAGTAAAGCGATGGCTACTTTACCAGAACGTGACCAATGGAATTTTGGGGGGCAAGCTAAAAAAAAACATATTTTCGCCCCGTTAATTTATTTTCACAACACTCGTCCTGAATTTAATCTATATCGAACAAAACCCCATCAACTTTATCCGATATAACTCAAAATATACACCAAGAAAATGAAAATACAACTACGTTTTTTCTCTGCTGAAGTTCTAGGGGTTAATCGGAGAATGCAGTAGCCGCTCCAGGAAGTTCACCCACAAACCGAGAACAGAAATTTAAAAGTCATCATTAAAATTTCTGTTTCGCCGATAATGGGACCCGGGATCCTCCGATCGGCAATACAGAAATTTTAAACACATCGTTCAAATTTCTGCTTCGCCGGGAATGGAATCCAGGATCCTGCGATCGGCAGTCCGGCATGGTAACCATTTCGCCACCCGGGTCGTCAAATTCATTTCATTTTACTTTTAAGGTTTTGATGATTGACACGTACGACACTTCAAGCCATCGAGAGCGTTGACACGTTTATGAGAACATAGGCAGTCTACATTACAATGGCACATTTTTAGAGAAGGATTATTCTTTATATTCTGAACGAACCTAGTGCAGTTTCAGATTTAATAGTGACAATAAAATTTCACATTCCTTAATTTGGATAAAAATATCAAACTTATCAGTGAAATATCAAAGTTATCTGCTGTTATAGAACAAGAAGGTGAGGTTTGATTGTGCCGAAAATTCGCTACAAGCTATCACTCATCTTAAAGCGTTCTCACGTTCTTGGTCCGATATGCCAACACCCCATGGTTATGAGCGCTACATTTCATTGCCTCCAAATTTCACATTTGTTACTGCCATAGATGTTTATATTAGTAGTCATTATAAACTTCCTCGTTCGAATACTTGTCTGTAATTTATGGGAAAGAAAATCTAGCTACATTTATTTAGGGTTTCGTACCTGAAAAACAGAAACCCTTATACTTTGTTGATCGCGCTCGTGTCTAACTACAGATACAATATTTTAAGCGCTAAATTTCGTAAATTTTACAAGGGGATCAAAACCAGCATTACTAAATTATGTATTTAGATAAAATTTAGTAAAAACAAATACTTATTTGATATTTGAAGCAATTAAAGCAAGCTTTCGATATAGTAGCTAAATTCCGCGCGTTCTTTAATTTAGATCTTATATTGGCTGCAACCCTTTTTGCGTCCCACTGCTGGGCACGGGTCTCTCCCCCTTATTGGGGAGGCCTGGAGCTTACTCCACCACGCTGCTCAAATGCGGGTTGGTGGAGAGATCTTATATTACACAAGCCTAACTACGATATCCTACAGAGAAAGCTACTTTAATACTAGCAAAAGACTTATACAAAAGCCACTACACTCAGCTTAAAGACTTTGTCGGTATGAATACAACAACAAAGAACATTCGAAGTGCGCATCTTTGGAATGCAGCTCTGAAAGAAAAGACAATGTTAGAAATGAAATTCTTAAGTGTCACAAGATAACTTTCTAATAGACAGTATATTTATACAAACGGAATAAAGTTGCGATTATAAAGATTAGCTTTTTCGTTTTTCGACACGTAAAATGTTTTTTTAGCATTTCATGGCTTTTTCAGCGTTCTGTCGTCTCTATTGGGGTAAAATACAACGCTCCTGATATTAACATTGTTAGTGTTTATATTATGTTAATTATATATAATTGTTTTATTACGTATTAAAACCTTTTCTTTGCCCTAATTATAACGACTAAAAGAACAACAACTAAGCTATAAATTGTGAGAAAATTACTTAGTTAAAATTAAGTAATTCTGTGCTCTAATAGTCTTTCTTGTCTACTGGAATTGGTGAGTGCAGCTTACGTTGCGACGTTGCGGTCGGTTCAGGTATTTGCCAGTTAAACCTTGAATTCCCCTGGGTACCAATTACCGCAGAAGTTACATTGTGAAATAGCATTCGGTATTATGAAATAGTCTGCCATTTTTTACAACAATTTGTGCCTTTGTATAACACGCCGTATAATAATTTTAATATTGTAACTTCCAATTACATTAAATGGTAAAAATACAAATAGAGGGTTGGTAAAAAGTAGCCTATGTAAGTCACTCTCCAGCCTCCTTATGCCAAAACAAATCACACCTTTAAAATTATAGTGACTATCTTCATCGACTCTTATTAAAAAAGGGTCCGATTTTAGTGTAGAAAGCTACATTACGTATACATCGGTCTCTTTCTTTGTACTCCATTAGCAGTAGTAAAGGTAAGTACGGGTGATATTTTTTAATAAAATATAAATCTTATTTATATTTGGGTATATAATATTAAATATTTTGACCAAGTATTCAGAAACATATACATACAGCAAAATGTCTCATATTTAGACAGAATATTCAGAAATAGAAATAACCTATATAAGAAAAAGTCTTTTGTAAAACCTGTGGCTTTAATATTATAAATATATGTATATAATATCGACACTTTCTTTTTTAAATAATTAAAAAATACCTTATTTACATTTTCCTATAAAACTAAATAAACATGTAGATAAGTAAGTAAATAATAAAATAAAATGAGCAGTGTTGTGGAGTAAGTTCAATTGAGTGGTATTTCTCTTGTTGACCCATACTTTTTATCCATTTCCTTAAGATTTTACCCAAATCCAATATAAAGACTGTAATTTGTTAATGTTATAATACAGCCAAATGTGATTGCTTCTTTGTATAATGATAATAATAATAAAGAAAGTATCGCCTAACATGAAATAATCCTATTTCATGTTAGGCGTTACTTTCGGTTCTATTCGCCGGAAGGACTTCCGGCAATGTGAATACCGATAGAATAGATCCGAGATCAGAAATGTATCGTAGTCATTCCAATTTTCTGCCTCGGTGGAAATCGAACCCAGGATAGTCTTAGACAGTTCGGTATGATAACAAATTATTGCGCCATCTGTGTCTATGTATCGTATGTTAATGTTTAGTACATATGACTCGTTAAAAAATTCCAAAACTGTGATTAATAAGTGAGGTTTCCAAAACAAATTTCACAAAATAACTTCGTCAAAGTTTGACGAAGTAAGTGTCTACCGGATAAGGATTTGCAATCCAGCCAGCAGTACTTTTAGGAATTAAATACATATATTTTTAAATGCTTTTGCTTTCCATTTCCTTTACACCGATATACGCGACACTTAAACCAATCACAAACGAAACATTTTATTGCAGAAATACATAAGCTTTGGCAGCAAATGGTTAAACAATTTTTGATCATTAATGCTACGGACGTTCCAGTCGTTAATTGGTGATTTTAATTTTAGAATCCGAATACAAGGTTAAAAAAAAGTAAAATTTAAACTTGAGCAAGAATGATTTTCTTTAAGGTCAGCCTCACTTGTGTAATAAGCCTAAAATGTTTCTGAAGACGCTAAATATTGCTATGTCAGAGATGGACAAGACATGCGTGTTAGTCCCGCTGCTGTCAACTAAAAGTAAGTAAATTAAACTACATAAAGAGAAAATAAGACAAAAGACAAAAATGACAAATGATTGGAAAAGCCTAAGTTTCTCCAAACTATTCCTATCCGAAGTTGTTCCATCAAGCTGCTCCAAGCAGCATAAAACTAGCGGTCACCCATAAAATGTCCAACGCGCCTCGTTTCGTTTAACTATGCCAGTAGCTGCAGCTTTATTTTTAGCTGCAGAGCAATGCTCTATAATAAACTCGAAATCAAAAAATCGCACCTCCGCAAAAATAAACTTCAAGCATTATTGATCCTTAAGACAAGCAATTATTATTATTCTTACCAATATTGGTATCATTTGAAAGCCCTATAAAAACTGTTTAAAAAATATCCATTTCATTTGAATAAAGAAAAAGCTTGACACTACAAGTCACTATGAATGAAAATGGAACTGATTCTCCTCTTGAAATTGTGTTTGTATTGTTTTGTTTTTTGGGTATAAAAGGGTCGATACAAGCTTATTGGGGAAGACTAAAGGATATAAATATAGTGGCTAGAAGACCTGCTACGGGTCCAAAATTAACCGCAGCGAATCGGCGAGCACGCCTGCAATTTGCTCGCGCCCACGGCAATTGGACCCAGGACCAAAGGAGAGCTGTTCACTTCTCAGACGAAACGAGAGTGTGTCTTTTCTGCAACGATAGACGCAAAAGAGTATACAGAAGACAATGGGACATTTTGCCCAAGCCTGCATCCAAGAGATGGTAGGGTACGGGGGCGGTTCCTGCATGTTCTGGGGCGGCATATCGGCCGACGGCAAAACTGAACTTTCTTGCGTCTCCCGGACCGGAAGTATCCGGTACATCACAGAGTCCAGGATCTCTGTGATGTACCGGATCATGTGGTCCCCTATGCTGGATTTATTGGCGACGGGTTCATATTAATGCACGATAACACTCGCGCGCACACTGCTAGAATTGTGCGCGGCTACCTTCAAAAGGTTGGGATCCCTGTCATGCAGTGGCCAGCGAGAAGTCCAGATCTGAACCCGATAGAGCACCTCTGGGACCAGTTTTTTAACTGCAAGGTTCGGGCCCGTGATCCCGTGATCTCACGACTCCTCAGGAGCTCGAAGACGCCGTTATTAAGGAATGGGATAGTATCCCTCAAGAAGAGGTCCTAAAATTGGTGCGATCCATGAGGAAGCGCATGGAAGCCGTCATCAGGGCAAGGGGGTAACACTAGTTTTTAGGTTAGTTTTAAGCTACTTTGTTTTGAAAAATTAATCAGATTTAATTAGGGCCTTTTTAAGGATTTTTATTGTTTTGTAATTAAAAAAAAATGGAATGAATTGTTTTTGCATTCTCTCTTTCCTTACCTTTCAAATGATACACAACATTACCAATATTTCATAATACAAACAAGATTTAAAGATGTATAAAGTAGATTTCTTAAAAGGTGCGATTTTTTTGAAGCCGAGTGTATATGTTTTATCCATCACAAAAACAGTTTCAGAGCGGTTTTGGCACCTCCGCAAAATGAAAAGAATTTCATTACAAAATTACCCAACATTCACTAGCAACGAGAAAATGGAGGCTTTGAATAAGTAGGTACTTTGAGGCAGCGTTTCCTATTCGCAACGTGGCGCGTGAGTGTGAATTTACTTTTTATAAGAACTTCCATCAAGCGTCTAGCGTCTAGTGGTGATAAAAGTAGCGTTAAAATTACAACCCTTATTTCAACGTGAACAACAGTTTTAACACTTTTAAGTAGAGCGCCGCGTGTAATGGAATTAAATTGCACTTTTACGATGTGATACGTAGTAAACTGCATTTAAGTGAATCATAGTGGCTAGTGTCCTTTTACTATTGTCCTATACTTACTCGTATGTTCTTTCGGAATAAAAGAAAGTAAAATGCGAACTGTTTGCTGGAGTAGACTTTACTGAAAATATAAATGAAGCGACCTTCGGACAAAGTATTAGCTAATTAAAAAATATTTTAAGAAATTAAATTTAAAAAACATTTTTTTTAGGAATACTCTACGTAAAAAACAGATTTCCCATAATACCTTGATAACTTGATAAATATTGAATGTTTTTTACTTAAAAATTATCTTTTTCTTGTTTCTTGAATCTTATGAATTGTGGAGCTACTACTATTTATAAAAAAAATTTGTAAAAACTACTATTTACAAAAAAGCCCTTGAAATATTTGCAAATGCAGCAGTATGCCATACTTGACACAGTCACTTTGTCGTTAATAATGTACTAATTTTGATGTACAAATTTTATTTCAAGTTTAAGTACTCATACTATATGCGAAGTGTTTTCCCGATTAGCTTTAAGTAGCACAGAAATATGTATATTGCTTCAAATATTTGAAAATAAAAAGAATGGGGATATAAAATCAATTACGTGAAAAACTTAATTAAAAATAATGAATAAATATGATACCTACTTTGTTGCATGCCTCTGTTTCATGCATAACATTGTCGGTACGAAACTATGTAAATATTGAAATTCCATCCTCTTTTTACTTTACCACATCAATAGCAAGTAGGTATTTTAGATACAAAAGATTATTTCTTTCAAGACTTCTTACCTACAGAAATTACACAGTTAAGAAGTTTTCGCAGTAAACTGGATGGATCTTACTGATTCCAGACAAGTTTCCTCTCTAATTCGGTGAGCTGCTCAATGAACGTATTAAGAAAGACGAAGTTTATCCAAAGGAACCACGATCCTATTTTCGATTTAGTATGTAGCAACATATTATGTTCCCAACTTATTTATTCATTGTCACATTAGCAAAGCAGTTATACTAACAATGCCGATTTGTTTCAGAAGACGTTTTTGATCATACATTTTCTGACTATTAAATATCTGTTTAATGATTTATTTGGCAGATTTAACTTCAATAATTCATTCAAATTAAGCTTATGTACGTCTTGCTAGCAATATCTGTTTAATGAAATATTTGGCAGATTTAACTTCGATAATTCATTCAAATTAAGTTTATGTACGTCTTGCTAGCAACACTAACTTAGTGGATTATTTCATAAAGTTTAGATTAGATAAAAAAAACAACGAACTGGAAGTCTCCGATCTTATTTGCACCAAAATACGAGTACACAACAATTTTGAAATTTAATTGTTTTATCCGCACGTTTTAAATTAAAATTGCATTCGTTATCGGCGTGAACGAACAGTAAAGAGCTGTACGTAGTCGTATGTTCAATAATTTGATGAAGCAATTACGTTGCGTGATTGTTCCTCGTTGTATGCTCAGAATACACAATCTGTCAATGTTTGATTATGTAGAACAATTTATACCGGATTCACGGCATATTACATATTATTAGAAAAAGGCAGGCGCTCTTTGTATTGTGTTATTAGGTTGGAGTTTACATATTGCGATTGATTGTTTTTGATATCGACCAACATGATGACAAATATGATCGGCCGCCTGCGACTTCGTCCGCGTGGACGTTGTGAAATATTTTTTCAATTCGAACCAGTCGTTCCTGAGATTAACGCGTTCAAACAAACTAACTCTTCAGCTTTATAATAAGTACCTGGACGACCGAGCGTTGCTCGGAAAAAAACAATATATTTTCTTGGTTTAATATTTTTTTGAAGTGAAAACTTCTTTAGCGGCGTTGTGCACTTTTTTTGGGATGGGTAAAAAATGTTAAACTCGCATCAGGACACGTGGCCTGATCGAATATTCGTAAGACGGAGGGGTGACAACTGATGACGGCTCGACTGTCTATACTTGTAAATTCGATTATATCAAGTATTTAAAATATGGACATTGAACAAAGTGCATGTATTAATGAAAAAAGTGACGAAGAAATAGTGAAATAAATGAGTGAGTACTTTATAAAAATACTAGATGAAAAATAATATTGATAATAAAAGCAATTCGTGCGAAATTATTCCCTAACTTTTACAAAATTTCAAAAATGCACAACGTTAATGTTCAAGTTTTCACTTCTGCCGGCACTACCGGAGTGCAACCCGTTGTTTTATTTGAATGAAGTAGCAGACGAGCATGCACTTAACACCACGTGGCCCGTGATGTTAAGTGCTCGCTGGCGGCAGCTCATGAACGAAACTTAAACAGCTCTTTCAAATCGACATTCTCATTTCTTTGAACGTCGGATTGGCGGATGGCGTCTGATGGCGTTCTACGCCACAATATTATTAATAGATGTCAGGCAGAGTCATATTTTTCAATTTATACATATTAATTAAGTTGATTATCGCTGAAAATATTTTTAATAATTTATGATTTCTAAAAATAAAACCCAGCTGGATCGATTTATCACCCCCGAAGTAGTAGTAGTCGTAGTACCAGGGTACTAAATTTCATAAAAATCGTCGGAGCCGTTTGCAAGATTCAAAATATATATTTCGGCATACAAGAATTGCTCGTTTAAAGGTATTAATATTTTAAGTATAGAAGTACCTATAGATAATGATTTACCTGGTTGACTGAAACAAGCTGACCAAAACAGCAATTTTGATCAAATATCGATTAGTGGTCTGTCTCACTTTAGAGCCAACCACCATTTGCAGCTAATTATAGATACATACATATACGAGTATATACAACAAACGTTGGCTCTTTGTTGCAAGGTAAGTGATGGCGATTTATATTATGTGCGAAGTTTATTGTTTCGCTCGCCATAGTTCTTCGTCGTTCGAGTAGTTTTGGTGGCTTGTTACAATTTGCAGTCTCAAGGGAACACTGCCGCGGCGCAACTTACTAACGACGACCTAGGTACGTCAATGCACTTATTTACATTACGCGACCACTTTTGTTTCTTATGTATGTTGCAACATTTTTACTATTAAAGTAATTTAAGTATAATGTCTCTCAAAATGCCTGTCCAGCTTTTTGAAAACGAAATTAATTAATAGATGAGTTCTAAGTTCGTATCCACTAGAAACAATCTTGACTGGAGTGCTGATCACCTTTAACGCCGATGTGGAGTGCGCGATTCAGGATTCAAACAGCAGATACTTAAATTCATTGGTACAGAATTAAAACAAAATCTTTTAATAAAATAATCATTTTCCGCCAATAACAAAAAATGAAGCACTTTTTTGTCGATTTAGCCTGGAAATTTAATACAAGCGCCAGTAATACAAGCGTTTGTATTACCTATCTCAAAGTTCAGTTCCAACAAGCATTATTTTTTCACATCATTAATTAATTTAACGTTCTACGCCACATTAATATTAATACTCTCCAATAGATGTCAGAAAGAGTCATATTTTTCAGTTTATATTTAAGTTGATTATCGCTGAAAATACTGATAAAAATTTCAATAAAAAAATTAGTTATAAATAAACAAGAATTTTATTATCGTTAAAAAGTAGATACTTATTTAATATTTCTACTAAACGGGAACGATTAATGTTTCTATTTTATTTTTAAATTAGCATAATTTTACTAATGAGAAGATAGCAGTTTTTCACAAATAAAATTCTTAACTTTCAGACTAACCAGTTTTACATTTACTTATTACTTATCATAGTTTACTTTCATAGTATTATTATTATCCAGATACATTAACACCTACGTTACAACCTTCCTAATTTAATAAATAGTACCTACATGTAGAAGGTGCGCTTTAAATAAGATATTGCTTTGCTTGTTATACCTACCCACGAACCAACGTAATGCTGTCAAAGGTTATACTCAGAATTGCTAGATCTCTTGAAATTGGATTTGTGGTTAGCTTTTGTGGCGAAATAATATCTGAACATCAATTAAGGCTGTCGTCTATCGCCATAGATGACAGCACGGTACAAGCAATATCTAAAAGCCAAAATTTTGTATTACCTTTGTATTCCGTTATCAATATATTTTTTGTCAATATTAATACAGGATAAGATTTATAATCATCCGTATCTAATAAATAAGTAGGAATTAAATCCTTACTCGGAGCAGTTAGCTCACTTGCTTTTTTTTTATCAAGACTTTCGAAGAAATATTTTGTCTCGCTTGTGAACTTTTTCGAGCTACTAAAAAAAAACTGTTTCTTTTTTGAGCTAATACCACACTAATACATAGATCTAGAAAGAATCAATGAGTCCCATAGTTACTAATCCTATTGTTATATGTAGATGTTCAAAAAAAGTAGAGATCACTCTTTTATCTTGAATTTATCAACGGGGTTTTTAAGATAAACAAATTGCAAAGAGCGAAGAAAAACTACAAAATGATAAAATGGATGCAATTTTATCACTGAAAAGAGACTAGAAACTTACAAGTATCTCAAAACTCCTCAACACTGAAGGCACTCAAAAACTGTTTTTCACATCCGCTAGTTTTTTTATGTTAGCAGGGAATTATAATATGTATTAAGAAGGTATGAACATATACAGAAAAAGTAACGTAAGTACAAGGTTCGTAATTGATCGATCTTGATGGATTATGCAACCTTGGCGCACAAGGAAACAAAGTAAGAACCTCACCCTCAAGTTTTAATAACACCTTACTGTTCACGTAAATCGTTTCCTCTACATATTAGTAAACGGTACGAAATAGCATTTCCAATGTCGACTAACCAAATCAGGACTTCGTAACAGCACAGAATAAATAATAGTACAAGTAACAGCAATATGCAATCAATCAAGTCTATTGTTCATCTATGGCGAGTGATATTTTCGGCGAAGATAAGGCGAAAGAAATCACCATGACCTTTCCTAAAGGAATACTTTACGCGTATCAGCCTTTCTTCTTGATTTCTTTTAAACAGGTTAATTTATAAAGCGGTGACCTGAATCAAGCTTTCAAACACGCGTTGAAAAAAACGTTAACCCATTTTATATAGACCTAAACCGAGCATGGAAAAAAGATTTATGAGTGGCTACGTTGTTTCCACGTGCACTCGTGTAGCTGAAAACGAGCTTTTATTTGTATAGCGGTATTGTTTATTAATACAATGCAAAGATTGCAAATAACTGACACGCACGCAAATTAATAAAAACTATAAAATATGAGGAATTTTTATTCTTACAGACAATCTCGGATCCAGACTGAGATGTTTAATAATAAAAATTATTATTATTATTACCTACTAATAATAAGGTTTATAATATGTCAAGAACCTGTTTTTAACCAAGCCCCAACATTTATCAAACGTAAAAGAACGAACTTTTAGTACCTATGCCAGTCTTCTCTTTCTATTTCTATGGTCTCAGCTAATTGAATCTCGAAAATGAAATCTAGAAAATATATTTTTATTTTTTACAAAGGTCTGCCAAATAGTCCGTCGGCAGCGTTCCTATGGAAACGGACAGTTACTATGTACTTTTTTTTCAACCTTTTTTATGTCCCACTACTGGGCACAGGTGTCCTCTCATAAGTGAGAGGGATTTAGGCCATAGTCCACCACGCTGGCCAAGTGCGGATTGGTGGAAGTCATGCTTTCGAGAAATTATGAATTTCTCTCAGGCATGCACGGCGATGGAGAACATCGTAATTAATTAAATATCAAGATATTTTCCATCATCGTGTACATCAGTATGTACTTACTGACAAATTAATCAAGTTATAATATTTACTAAATTTTACATATTTATTTTATTCGTTTCTTTTTTCAAACAAATATTTAGTATTTCTAGAGACTTTCTTTTTTTAATATTAGGTACATTATTAATTTTTAATTTTAATATTTTTCAGATTTGATTTTCTTAGTTGAATCATTGATCGATGGGAATGGTTAATGGCTCGCCAATTTTGTCGATAACAAGATTCCCAAGTAAACTGTAATAGTGCGCGATTAGTCAATTGCACTTGATATCAGAGGCGAATTAGTTCGATTAAGTGATCGACGCGTTTGATATGAAGCGTATCGATTCTCTCGGTGTTCCGGGCTAAATGGAAGCCAGTCATTGGCGACGGCGGAAAGCTTCACAGAGGAAATTCGTCCCGAAAACGGAATACACCGAATTGTTCGCATCAAAGACGATAAATCTATACTGATGTGACGATTAAAGCCGTGATTCTGAGTCAGTTCAATCCAGTTCACATATTAATTAAATTATTTTGAACAACTAAACCAAATTATTTTATCTTATGTTATTATTAATCTTCTCTTATCTCATCTTCTACCACCTTCTAATTTCTCTGCACTGCCTTAGTTATAATAAATAACGTTTCACACTCATAGCCCCACAGTAGGGTAGATATACCCTGTGTCGTGGGTGCCATGGACACACACAGAGACAGAAACATCAATGACAATGCTACTTGGCATTCACGTTAATAATTTTTCTTTAAACTTATTTGAAAACAACAGACATGTTTATTTTTTAATGTATCTACTATGTTTAAATACTTTTTTAAATACAATCAGCGTTTAAACACACTTACATAGGTACTGAACAAAAGCATAATAAAAAATTATGCAAAAAGTTTCCGTGCAAAAGAACCCACAGAAATCGTCAAATCGCGTGTTAGGACTAATGATCGTTGTTGACAATATCGCATAAATCAATCGCCCGATTAAGCCATCGATATTAATTTAAAATAAAGACATTAAGACTTGTAATTATTTATTATACTAGCTGTGACCCGCGGTTTCACCCGCGTTAGAGAGTATCATTAGCATAATGTGAAGTCCCTTCTGAAGTGCCGTTGACCGGCTTTTTTGTAGGACTATTTAAGATAAACATTTCCATCATACATTACGAATGTGTAACTCTAGCGGTTTTGGCAGCGCACGCCAGAATAGCTCGCAGATGGTAGAGTTTTTCCTACTTACTTGACACTTATCGTGATATTTTGGACAATTCACATAATATCTTTATAAATTGTAGCCTATGTGTTATTCTGATGTAGAAGCTATAGTATTGTAAAGATTCATTTAAATCCATTCCGTAGTTTTTACGTAAAAGAGTAACATCCATACTTACAAATTTTTGCGTTTATTATATTAGTAGGATTTTCCAGATCATTTGGGAAGTTTCTGAAACTTTCTCGAACATTCTCAATTAATTAAAACACTTTGCAATTATTTTAAAAATCTTCAGACCATTCGATAAGTTTCTGGAAAATTTCTCGAATATTTTCAATTAATTAAAAAAAAATTGCAATTATTTTAAAAATCTCCAGATCATTTGAGAAGCTTTCTCGAATATTCTCAATTAATTAAAATTATTTAAAAAAATCTAAATGATTCGAGAAGTTTCTGGAACTTTCTCGAACATTCTCAATAAAATTAAAGTTTAAAATAGTTTGCTAGATCATTCCAGAAATTTTGAGATCCATCCAGAAGTCTCTATTGGTTAGAAAAGTACAGAATTTTTTTTTCCAGGTTTTTCCACCCACTTCCACCCACCGCGATCAAACTCCCTTACTATCATCTACGTACTAAGGGGTATTTACCACCCCAACGGGAAGTTGATTGGAGTTAATGGTAATAGAGAAAACCGTGTCTTTACGTACAAAGAAAGCCCTTTACTTTTTATACATATATTAAATTTAATTAATTAATTAATAAGATTAAGATTATACGAGCCGAGAACAAAAAATAATTTGACTGTTTCCGAAGTGAAAGCTGTACTTAAAATAGATAATAGATAGAAATACTTTCACTTCTATTTGGAAGTTCCAATAGTTGCAATTTTTACTGACCAAAAAATAACATGATTTCATAATACATATTTATATGGCTTTCCGGGAAAGAAGCGTTGTAGGCGGCCTAAAAGTAAGTGGGTATAGGATTTTATTCTGCAAAGTAAACAGCCCGTGAAAGAAATTTTCTATGGAATATATTTTATTTTAGAGATTCTTATAGATGTAAAAAAATGTAAAAATGTACATATAGCCCAAAAGCATTTATAATTATAAGTAAGTACCAGGATGACGAAGCTTTACTTGGATAAAAACAATTGATTTTCTTCAGAGCGCATTGGCTTGTTTGTTGACAACGCCATCTACTGAAGTAGCTCCCAATTAAAATAAATATATACATATTAGACGACCTGTGGGGCGCAATGGTTACCATGCCGGACTGCCGATCGGAGGGTCCAGGATTCACTTCCCAGCGAGACATTTGAATAATGAGTTTAAATTTCTTTTCTCGGTTTGGGTGTTTGTGTTTCTGTCTTAGTGTGTGTCCATGGCACCCACGACACCGGGTAGGTATATCTACCCACTGTGAGGCTATGAGTGTGAAACGCAAATATACCTACTTTTAAAATTCTATTCGCTGATAGATGTCAAGAACAGTTAAGTTGATTATAATATTACATATGGCGGAAAATACGGATAAAGCGATGTTTCCTAAAAATTCCTGAAAATCGTTGCCTCCATTTCCGATTCAGATTATACATATATATAGGTATATGTATACAATCTCTCTACAAATATGTAATTTATGTGATAAAAAAAATACAAATTGTACTCTATGTATAAACTAGCTGTGCACCGCGGTTTCACCCGCGTTAGATGGGATCATTAGCATGAAGTGAATATACTCCGCAGATTTCATTCCAAACTTTTGTTTTTTATTACCTTTGCATCAGGACCCTATTATACCAATTATTATAAGGATATAAGGCCAGAAATGAGAATTTTTCAATAATAACTCAGAGCTACGGATACATATACCTGCTACAGAACTAATAACTCAGCGACTAATTTTGTGAGTGGGCCACTTTTTATAGCGTAAACACTACTACTAAACTACTAACTACTCTACTAAAAGAATCAAACAGTCTCAAAATTTCTTAGTCAGCAACTAAAATGAATCATATTCTTTATTCATAAAAAAAAATCATAATCATAAACAACTATATGGGGTGGTGGGGCAAAGCCTAGTAGCATTTGCTACATATGTAACCGTTTTGAGAAAATATTTTAATTCAAACAAAGAACAAATTAAGGCATAACATAGTATACTTGCGACATGTACCTAGTTTAGAATTACTCAAACAAATCTATAAATCTACAAGTTATATCGTCATCTAGCGGACTATATTTAAAGCTTTTATTAACATAGAACCACGGAGTTCCAAATAACGCTGTTTTCTCTGTGGATAGAACAAACTTTAAATTAAACTCTAATAAGAAATTGTACCAGATAACATATTATAATGTCAACTCAAACTAATAATTACGAGACGGACAACTCCTCCAGACATTGATCATAATAAAGGAAATAGAATAATATTAATAATAATAAAATAGACAGTTAATTATCTCAGAATTATAATATTATAATCCATAATAAAAACAGAAATACCTTAAAATGCTCTAACTGGAATTGAAGATAAATTAATGAAAATTATATAAGATCAAACAGTAATGAAAAAATACATAAGTAAATTACGAATCCGTATGAACGAAATTGAAATAGAAAAAAAAATCGCAAAAAGTAAAATGACCTGTTTAACATTTCGATCTTTGATGTGAAGCAGGAAACTTTCGAGTTCTAAATTAATTTATTAAAGCTAGCAGTATTTTAATCTTAAAAATCTAACAATTAATAATGTTTTGTGGAAAACAGTAGTACAGGTGGGCTGAGGTGGGGCAGTGGTCACCGGACCCAAACGTCATAGCCGACGAAGTAAATACCTAATTGCTCTGCACAATATACATTACAGTGCCTGGATAATCGCGCATAGTTCAGACAAAAACAATTGATTTGCTTAGTCTAATCTCAATAAAGGAACTTAAAATAGAGAAAAAATAATCGTATAGGACTCGAACTGAGGTCTTCTTCTTTTGGGACCGCCCGATTTTTCACCTAAGCTATTATAACCTTATGGGCTATACGAAAACCGTCGTATTCTAAAAAGGAAATTTAGCTAGATCAATTTGTACCACCGCTACACCCACTTCTGCTGTGAACCAATTACATTGTGTTTCGGTGGAAAGGTGCAGTTGCTGGCCACACTAACATGAGGCGACCATTAGCCTCCGGAGTAGCAGCGCAACTGCAAGCGACCTCAGACAAGACTTACCTATGCTTGCTTGAGGTTGTATGTAAATGTCCATGGGCTGCAGCGACCACTTAACACGTGGCCTGCATGCTCGTCTGCTACTCCATTCAAATATAAAAAAAACTTACATTTACTTATAACGTTGCTCCTAGTAATATATAACTAAATTATATCTCTTTACCAAGTTTATTTAAACGTTCAAAGATAGTGGACTACTACTCGTATTTCCCCCTGGAAAATCCCACTCATATTTTCGGTACTTCAATATTCTAAAAATATTTTTCAAAAAACGTAAATGAATTTGCCGTTTCCTCAACTTACCAAAAATGTATTTAATAAGTATAAAATTTTAAAGAATCAACCAATAAAACTGAACTTAACAGAAATAAAGGCAATAATAAAGTTATAATGAAATAATATCCCTATGGCATGATGGCAATACGACATCGTTCACCTATTTTCAGTGGTTAAATTAAAGACATAATGAGGTAAGGCAATAACTCGTCGGTGTTCCTGGCGTGAATATTTAATGTATGCAACCCATACTAGAATGCAAGCTGCTTTAACGCGACAAAGACAGTCTGCTTGTGCAACTACAAAAGAGCCTACGGACATACAAATTGCAGTTATTATTGCTTAATACAATGTGGCGGTGTAGAACAATGCCATCAACGACTGACGGCAAACCGATGCAAAGCGAATAGCGATGCTTTACAAAAATGCCTGCACCAGCAAGGACACTGTAGTAGTGTATGTACTGATTTAGTTGCTCGCTTACTATTACGGACAAGGACCATGCTCTACATACTAATTCGAGTAACGAAAAATCTAGTTCTGAACTTCTTGCAGACCACATCAATATTTAAAACAATACCTCACTGTAGGTATGTTTGAGGTACAAATAAGTTAAGCAAATTGTACAAGTTCTTATTAACCAAAAGTTAAGACTCGAATGAGAATTATAAAGTAAAGGAATTATTGCATTAAGTATGACTCCGGTTTGCTGTAACATAGTGCACTAACAAGAAACAAAACGACTACTACTTCAGAGTTCATTATAAGGGCTATTTGATAAGTCCTTTTAAAAACTATTTATAAAACCTTTTTTCTGGTAAATGGCATAAACAACGGCAGGCACAGTCTTTCAAATGAAGACTGTCAATAATTCAGAAAAAAAAACATTTTTTTGTAATTTTAACCATTGTTTAACTGTGATTACTCTAAATTTTCAACATCTATGACCTGAATTACGGGCCGTTATAAAACATTTTTTATGAAGGGTTGCAGTGCTGCCACAACAAAAACTGAACTTGATTACGCACTTGATAACGCACCAACGTTGCAGACTGTTCATAACTGGATAAATGACGTGGTCGGTCAAGTACATCTGATGCTCCACGCTCTGGTCGCCCAATCGAAGTCACTACTGAGGATGTTGTTGAAGAAGTCCATAAAATTGTACTCGACGACCGCAGAGTGTAGGTGCGTAAAATAGCTGAGAACACAGGCATCTCCACTGAGCGAGTACATAAAGTCCTGCATGAAGATTTGGGTATGATAAAGGACGATGGGTGCCACGTTTGTTGACAATCGAACAAAAACGCGAACGAAAGCGAATTTCAAAACTGTGTTTGGATATTATGAAGCGTAAACCTCGGTATTTTTTGAGTCGTCACAGTGGACGAAACTTGGGCCATCATTATACACCTGAATCAAAACAATGGATGGCGACTGGTGAACGTGCCCCAAAGAAAGCCAAGAATGTTTTGTCTGCTGGGAAGATGATAGCGACAGTCTTCTAGGATGGCGAAAGAACCATTATGATTGATTACTTGGAAAAGGGAAAGACTATCGTTTATACGCAGTTATTACGCAGAGTTATTGGTTTTAATGCCAATTTTTTTGAAAAATGACCAAAATCGTCCCCTAAGAAATTCCTCTGTCATCAAGACAATGCCCCACTGTACTTGTCAGCTATTGCAATGGCCAAAATACGAGTTGGGCTTCGGGCTTTTTCCGCATTCTCCTAGCCCGTACCTCCGTGCGATTATTACCTATTCCCAAATCTGAAAAGATGGCTTGGAGGGCAATTTTTGACAAACGAGGACTGCATCACAGGTGTAAACGGCTATTTTGAACACCTCGACAAAACGTATTTTTTGGAGAGAATAAAAAAAATTAAACTCGCTGGAACAACTGTTTGGCCCTCGAAAGAGACTATGTAGAGAAATAAATGTAAATTGTGTAAATAAATACATTTTTTACTTTTTAAAACGACTTATCAAACAGCCCTCGTAGTAACACGAGAACTACGACCACATTTTACTTAGAAATACAATTTCTACAACACAACTCCTCTGGCAACAAAATGAAAAAAAAAAACAAGAGTACAACATAATATATGTACACCTTTCAACATTCCTCCAAAAGCTCAACGTCGTGGTTTTAAGGCTTTTTAAGCAACTAAAATATTTATGAACATATTTCATTTTATTAATTAATAATGTAATTTTAGAGTATTTTTATGAATTAATATTAGCATTCTGCTCCTCTTTTGCACTTTTCCTCCATATAAACTTAAGGCAAGAGTTTCCGAAAGACGCAAACCGCTACTTCTCCATGCAAAACACTGCATGCGCGACCCGGTAGTCGAGCGCTTAGTAGGATGAAATTCGAATAAAATTAGCGATAAATTGGTGAATTTCCGGGAATATACCTACGGGGAACGCGCGTTATTATCAATACTCAATGCCCTCTATTTACATGCGACACTTATTTTTTTTTTTCACGTTCCGAAGTAGATTTGATTTGAAATAAAACAAGATTTTTAGTCTAATAAGACAGTGAAAAAAAATTATCATGTATTTTAGGTACTCAAATGCCTAGACCAAAAACTGAAATAAAATAATATTATATTCAGAATTTTAGTGTGTAACATTCATTAATAAAACACAATAAAAAAAAACAGTTTTTTCGGAAACCCTCGCTTTCAGTGTGCCGAAATTATCCTTCGTCCACGTTGCTTTCGTAAAAAGGGATCCCAAATTTTTCCTTTACCTATTATTACAATGACGATTCTGATAAAGCAAAGAAATATCCATTTATAGATCCATCCGTCAATAAACATAATAATATGTATGTATAATGCTAGACATAGTCATAGGCCTCCCTTAACTATCACCAATGAGTTCGGTCCTGTGTTTTTCGAATCTGTTTTTTCGTAGTCTTCTTAAGGCTCAATAAAGACCGATTTTTCAATTTCCGCATAAAACTGTTCATCGAATAAATGTTGGCGCTGTCATCGTTACTCTTATACACATGCTCTTATAAACATGTGATAAGTATAGCAATTAGCAATAATATGAACTAAGTACTTTATCTAAAGATTGAAAAATCGGCCCTACATATTAATTAACTAATATGAATATTTATCATGTAATATACGAATTACTAATATCGGGTAGTAAACCTACAAAATAGTCGTGTGTCATTGAAAACGAGAGTTCTGTAGGGTTATAACATAACGAAAGCAGATCAAAAAGGATCAAGTCAAAACACGTATACGTTTCAAACCCACTTAATCCGAATATGTTATCATTATAATTATATTGTAAAATGTTATCAATTAAAACCATTCTATTTCTTGAAAGAGGTGTATCTAATTACATTCGCCGAGGAAGTATTTTGTTTACGCTTTACCGATTTACCTATGTTAAATAATTTATGAAACAAGTACTTATTAGTAAGTAGAGGATAAATAGAATAAAATATTAGTTGATTCTATTTTGCTCTTAAATTAAATCTTAATACAAATGACTTCTTAATGGGGAATTTAAACCAGGTTCTCACAAAGTAAGGTTGTGAATTTTACATTTATATATGTTAAATTTGTACCATTGTACCATCTTTGTGAGTAACAATAAATAAAAAAATTAAAGTGATTTGCGGAGATTGGCGGAGAAGTGATGAATGCAAGTTAGTTCATTCGGAGTTCCAAATAGAAAGAAGTAGCATTCGTACGTATGCCAGCTCAATTTTTCAATTACAATTTCTTGTAAGTAAAATAATCCGAGCATAACCGCTTGTACCAATCCATCTTATCTAATCCTTCTGCCAGGCAGCATTGCACGCAATTCTCAATCCAGTTTGAAGAATAACACCGCAGCGATTGTGGAACAAAGGAAACACTTTGACTAATGCGGGTTTTACGCCATCAAGGCAATTCAATAAAATTAGTTCCTTGATATTGATATAGGTAGCTTATGTATTATCTTTTTGCAACTGCTCATAATAGGTACAATGTCGGATTATCTTAACACATCCAATGGCGTTAAATTAGTTTCATGGGGTCAAAAAGTACAATCCAACCATAAGTTGATTAAAAAAATGAGAATATAACATCGATTTGCTTCATTCGCTTCATTTTACGCAGAAAGTGAACTTTGCGTTTACAAGAAACTATTTTACTTTTTTATTCTATCAACTACTTTTATCCTGAGTAACCCTATAATAGATATTAAACCATAATATAGCATCGGAAGCAAGAATGCACTTTGCATTCCATTTTTACTTCTTATTCTAAAAAAAACATACACTAAGGATATTACGTCATTATTACTCATTATATTCTAAGACTATGAAAAAAAAAGTAAATATGAACATGACTTTATGTTATTGTTGCGAATGCTGAAGTATCGATTGAGGACATTGGGTTAACGTGCTGGCTGTAATAGGTTGACACATCGATGTCCGGTGTATTTAAGTGGTTAAGTGGTCGGCATTGATCGTCTCGTTTGTATACGCTGTTACATCAATATTCACGATTAATACGCACACAATCAACAGATAAAAAGTTTAATCACAGCTTTGCTCACATTTGGAAAAACCTTAAAACGATTGCATGGGGCTCCGTTAGATGCATGGCGAAACGCGATCAACACCAGACGACTACGCCTACTTCAAACAAAATTTCAAACGACATTGCCGAAAACCGCTCGGTACAGTCATCGAAAAAAAAGAAAGGCCACAAAGTGTGATAAACATGATTAAAACATGCTCTAGGTATTTTTCCTCCAAATAATGTATTGAACGATACTTTGAGAAATGACACCTTGTTAACAAGAAATATTTGTCTTTGTATTAATTATGTAGTGATTCGTGGAAAAACACAATGCTCCAATTAAGGTGCAAAAACAATAGTATATATAACTTTTTGTAATTTCAAGCCACAATAAGGCTGTCCCGCTATCTGGTTTGTCCGTAGTTTTCCATAACATGGCGCAGTCTCAGCAACTGTGTCATTACATTAGATACTTTTTTTAATATTACCTGTAAATATATAATATATTTATGTATATGTTATATGTATATATATATATATATTTGTATTAGTATTATATTGTCATGTATTTATATGTTTATGTTTATTTATTTATTTATTTTAACATAAATTAAGCCATAAAACATAACAGAATACATCCAATTCGTTTTAAAGCTTTGCAATGAATGCTCCTGCCGAGCTGCGAAGTTCAGCAAGTGGTGTGCAGAATATATTAATACTTGGATCCCATGACACTAATCCATTGAGCAAGGTCAGTGCTCGCATCACAGGAGACTCCTTCACAATAAGAAGTCTGCTCCGTGGCACTGCAAACAGCTTCCGACGTCGAGCTCCAACATACTTGTCCGGGACATGTAACGATATCAGTTCTAGTACTGATGGGTTCGATACCTGCCCTCGTATTAGTACTATAAAATAGACTATTAACGGAATATATCGTCGATATTCGAGCGTATTGTATCCCAACATTCCCAATATGAAAAGGCTGGGATACAAGTGTTCTTATATTTATGTATGTAAGTATGATATGAGTATATATTTCATCTATTTGTGAGTATATATTTCTCGTAGTTTTCTAATTTTTATTACCTACTAAATAGCTATCGATTAATTTTATTATAACTTCCATATTCTTCAATACCACCATTCGTTGTATCTCATACCACCCCAGGTCGACTGGTAGAGAATGCTCATAGCATTAAGTCCGCCTATGTACATCTGTATTTTGGTACATGAAGAATAAATAAATAAATAAATAAATAAATAAAATAATTTGTTACACTTAATAAATGAATGGTTGAATAAACTGTTGTGCTATTATCTATATAGCTCTGAAAAAAGCCGTTTATACGTACAGACGTATTAAAGGGCTTTGTCCTGAACGATTGACACATCAACGAACGCACAGCCTAAACCGCTGGTCGTAGAAACAAACTTAAGATCGAAATTCTACTCCTAAGGGAGTGAAAGACGGGTGCAAAGTTTGTATGGGACAACGTTAATCCTGGGTCCAATATACATAAAATTTTGCATAAACATTCTTTATCAGAATTGAGGGAAGACGAGTTTCGTATTTTTTGAAACTCATCGCCTAGCGGGCCTAAAAAGGGGTAAAAAGTTATTTTGGGGATGATTCCTTGGTGCTTTTGAACCCATATAAAAATAAATGTTCCGTTCTGTCAAACATTTTGTTTTCAGTTATGGCATCGCAAACTCTGTGCATATTGCCAGTGTAAAACATTTGTTTGTCATGATATGTCGTTCAAAAATTTGACATTGAGAGAGAAACTAGTAGAAATAGCAACCAATTTTCTTTAATGAAAAAATATGCATGATAACTAAATTACACGCGGACGAAGTCGTGGGCAAAGGCTAGTATTATATAAATATATACTATTTAATGATATATCGAATAATCGTGAGTGTAACTTAACATGATTATTCTCGTTTAGGTCCGAAATTAGTCGGCCTAGTTCTGAAAAAATTCACGTGAGTTAAGTCGTATAAAAATAATCATGTTAAAATATCTATACTAATATATAAAGCTGAAGAATTTGTTTGTTTGAACACGCTGATCTCAGGCTTATATACGAGTAACATCATGCTATAACTAATACTAATAATAGGTGGTAATTTAGATTAAGGGATGGTTTCAGTACCAAATTCAATAAGAAAGATGGAAACTTAATAGGAACATGGGCGCTAATGAGTACCTATACCGGCAATAAATACCTAAGTGGTTGCATTCATAACTATTTGGTAATCTGTTTTAATTCGATATATTGACGACTTAGTTTACATGAGATGTGGTAGTGCAACATCTCTACTTCAAAAGAAAATATTATTGGTAACCGATCAAGAACTTATTTCAAACGCGACGCGATAGATGGCGTTGCTGCCCAATATCTCTTTTTCAGTAGCTAATACTATAATGAGAGCTAAGAAAGATGAGGAACTGGAGCTGGTAGAGCATCCCTGAGGCACAACACAGTGGTCACGCCCAGAATATTATTGGGAATCGATATATCGAGGACATAATTTACGTCGAATGCTTTAGGTAGTGTTGTTAACAGGACCAAATAAAAGCGGCGTCGCGTCGGGGAAACCGCCAAGTGAGAAAAACAGGTGTAGTCACAGATTGCAACAAAAGAATTTACTCCGAAAAATTCGCAAAATCGACTCAACCGTTAACGTCGTCTGCCCTCACGTTTAGCGGTCCCCCAACGCGACGACGCTTGGAAAATAAAAATACCTGAACTCATATAATATATGTGACAATGATAATTATAATAGGTTTAAAATATTATTTGTTAGTTTTTTTTTTGTCGGGGTGTTTTTATATTTTTAAACTTAATTTTTATTTCAAGCCTTTTTAACGGAACTGATCTACTGTACATAAGTTACAAGGAACTACAGTTGAAAAGGCTGTAGTATATTTGGGCAAAAAAACTTTTGCAAAAGGCCAAGCCTCCGTGGCTTTAAGCCGCGTAAAAAGTTTAGATGGGGTCGCTATATGCGATCTCGACTAAAGGAAGCTGTTTAACAATACTCATGACAAACTGGCTCTGGGAGAATTGCACAGATTGAGAAACAATAAAGATTAAACTTTGGTCCTTCTAGATTTTCAGCAAAAATATAAATCGGTTTATCCGTTTCATTCCGGCATTCCAGGGTTTCATCCGTCACATCTCATTTCCAGCATCAGGTCCTCGTCAATTAAAAACATGACGAGAACTAGTCAAGGCAAATTCAACGAGCCCAAACTCGATGGGTTTACTAAAAGGTAGACCAGGGTTACGTCTCCTACCTTCGAGCCCCATCATCAGACCAGCTCAGAGATTCCAGATTTCCAGCATCAGGTCCTCGTCAATTAGAAACATAAAGAGAACTAGTTAAGACAAATCCAACGAGCCCAAACTCGATGGATTTACTAAAAGGCAGTCCAGAGTTACGTCTTCTATCTTCAAGCCCTAACAGCAGACCAGCTCAGTGGTTCCATGACGGAAACGGCATGACTTCTGATTTCTTCAAGAGTGAAACGTTATTTATTCCAATACTATAACTGATGAACAAAGATCTACAATGAGAATTAAGAATAGTTTTAACAATAGGCCACCACGCTCTCCATGCGACCATTCTGAGGACTGCACGACGAACGAAAACATTCGAATGAATGTTAATGTTTTTTTAACCTTTTATTTTCATGTGTTCCACAACTGAAAACAGAGTCTCCCCTCAGAAGTCCCCTCAGGGCTTTAGGCCATGGTCCACTACATACATCAAGTGCTAATGGGTGGAGAAATTATGAATTACTATCAGGCATGTACCGTAATAGTTGTAATCATCTTAATATATATAAATTACGTGTCACGTGTTTGTCCGCGATGGACTATTTATTTATTATCCTAAACTACTTAACTGATTTTAATAAAATTTGCACACCGTGTGAAGTTTGATCCAACTTGAAAGATAGGATTGCATTTTAGATAGCCGGGTTAGCTAGTAATTGATAAAATATAAAACTCTTTTCCCTCACCGTGGAGCAGCGATAAAAACACACTTAACAATTTTTGATCGAGACCTCGGTCTTTACCACTCGGCCGTCGCTGCTCATACATTGATTAAAACCGATCCCACAACAAATTGTCTTAGACAGAGATTTACACCGGGATTTGAACGAACGGGAAAAGAAAAAGAAAAGAAAAAATATTTATTTGCTCAAATATGGGTATTACAAAAGTTGTTTTATACATTTAACAGTCTGCCATATTTACCTCAGTAAGGCATGTAAATATTGATAAAAGAAATAAAATAATTGACTTTAATCTAAATAACTAATTTATTTATTACAAGCTATGTGTCCGCGACGTCGTTTGCGTGGATAGAGAGACTTGTACAAAAGGGTTGGAATATTGTTACCTTTTGTGAAATTGCTTATAATATAAAAGTTCATATTGTTATGTTAAGTAGATGACCAAAAATTCTTCCCGAGTTTCAGCTATTAGGCCACTAACTCATCTTCATCAACCTGCATTGAAGCACCGCGAGTGGATAAGCCCTAACGCGATAAAGAGGCACAATCAATTTGAGTTTAGTTCTCAATTGGTCCTATTAACAACCCTACCTATAGCATCAGAAATAAAGTAAGTCCTCCATATATCTATTACTATACTAATAAAATTCTGGGCGTGACCACTGTGCCGTGCTGCTGCCGTGATGCTTTAGCATATTATTATGAGTTTAACACCAGTGCCAGTATCGCGTATGTAATAGCTCTCATTAAATTTGCCACTGAAAACGTCTGTTAATTTTGTTAATTTCAATAACATTTTTTATTAGACCCTAGGCAATTGCCTATTGCATTATTCGAAATCACTTTGTTTTTTTTTTTAAGTTTCACGCTCATAGTGCTACAGTAGGGTAGATATATCCAGTGTCGTGGGTACCATGAGCCACTGGGTCTATCAAAATAAAAAGAACACAGTAAACACTAATCTAACGACAGCTCTCAAGCTAAAATCCATCAAGCCGTTCAGACTGCACAGCTGTATATACTGTAAAATGTTTATAATAGACGCCCCCTTTAATATTTATTTTATTAAATTTTTTAGTGTTAGTTGTTATAGCGGCAACAGAAATACATCATCTGTGAAATTTTCTAATGTCTAGTCATGACGGTTCATGATATGCACAGCTGTATATACTGCAAAATGTTTATAATAGACGCCCCCTTTAATATATATTTTATTAAATTTTTTAGTGTTTGTTGTTATAGCGGCAACAGAAATACATCATCTGTGAAAATATCTAATATCTAGTCATGACGGTTCATGAGATACAAACCATTATCAAAAAAATCTCGTTTATTGTATGGGAGCCCCCTTAAATATTTATTTTTTCTATTTTTTAGTATTTGTTGTTATAGCGGCAACAGAAATACATCATCTGTGAAAATATCTAATATCTAGTCATGACGGTTCATGAGATACAAACCATTATCAAAAAAAATCTCGTTTATTGTATGGGAGCCCCCTTAAATATTTATTTTTTCTATTTTTTAGTATTTGTTGTTATAGCGGCAACAGAAATACATCATCTGTGAAAATATCTAATATCTAGTCATGACGGTTCATGAGATACAAACCATTATCAAAAAAATCTCGTTTATTGTATGGGAGCCCCCTTAAATATTTATTTTTTCTATTTTTTAGTATTTGTTGTTATAGCGGCAACAGAAATACATCATCTGTGAAAATATCTAATATCTAGTCATGACGGTTCATGAGATACAAACCATTATCAAAAAAATCTCGTTTATTGTATGGGAGCCCCCTTAAATATTTATTTTTTCTATTTTTTAGTATTTGTTGTTATAGCGGCAACAGAAATACATCATCTGTGAAAATATCTAATATCTAGTCATGACGGTTCATGAGATACAAACCATTATCAAAAAAATCTCGTTTATTGTATGGGAGCCCCCTTAAATATTTATTTTTTCTATTTTTTAGTATTTGTTGTTATAGCGGCAACAGAAATACATCATCTGTGAAAATATATAATATCTAGTCATGACGGTTCATGAGATACAAACCATTATCAAAAAAATCTCGTTTATTGTATGGGAGCCCCCTTAAATATTTATTTTTTCTATTTTTTAGTATTTGTTGTTATAGCGGCAAAAGAAATACATTATCTGTGAAAATAATAATAAATAATAATAGTAACATGCTTTACACTCATAGCCCCACAGTAGGATAGATATACCCTGTGTCGCGGGTACCATGGACACACACAAAGACAGAAACACAAACACCCAGACCGAAAACAGAAATTTGAACTCATCTTTCAAATTTCTGTTTCGCCGGGAATCGAACGCGAGACCCTTCGATTGGCAGTCCGGCATGGTAACCATTGCTCCACGCAGGTCGTCTAATGTCTAGCCATCACGGTTCATGAGACATCAGATAGAAACCGAAAACGGACTGGCTTGAGGTGTTCGCGAGCGGTCCGGTAAGGAGCTTATAAAATGTTTGTCGGCAGCATGTCGGCAGAGTATTATCTAGCTTTAAACCGATTTAAGAACATTTTCCCGGTGTAGTAAGCTCGAACTTTTATTGGTTTAAAATTATTTCAATCTTATATTTAGAGACCTTGAATCGTATTGCTTTTACTCTAAAGCAGCTACAATAATCTATTTTATATACTCATAATCTATTTTAGATACTCGTTTGAAGATCCCGGGTTCGATTCCCAGTCAGGCAGAAATTTAAATGAAGAGTTTAATTTTCTTTTTCAGTTTGGGTGTTCATGTTCTTGCCTTCAATAAAAAATGCCGTCGATAAAAAAAACATATCTCAGGGATTTATTTGTCATTTAAGTTATATCTATATTTCACTTGTCTACAACAAAGAAAAAGGATAATATCTCTAATATGCAAAAAGGTTGTGTTTGTTGAAATTAAGCGATTCATCGTATTATTATATTTATTATGCTAACGAGCAGCACGTTGAATTACGCAAAACGCGAAAATAAAATCCGTTTACTTCAATAGAATGTTTTTATGTACTGCAATTTTGTTTCGATGTTTATATTTTTCCCTTTCACATTATTAATACCAGGAACTAAACTCATTCAAGAACTAATGGCTTCAAAATTTTGTAGTTTATCGTTAACTTTACAAAACTTAAAAAGGGGTTTAAACCTTTTATATTTTTATATGCTTTCTCACAAGAATGGAATATTTCAGCATTATTTTTATTCACATTAATGCACCCTAAGTTTGCTGTCTAGATGACTCTAGATCGTTAACATCCTCAGATCTCATGCTGGACGACTGTGCTGAGACTTTATTTATCAAACAAATATTCTCGGGGTGTTTTGTAAAACACTCGGCAGCCTAAGAACTTGGCGAGGATTGCCTTGTCTCTAACGCAACGCATCTGTGTCTTGTGCGTACGGCCACGCACACACCGTTCTTCCCAGGGCCGCTGGCTTGACGGTTTGATTCCTATTTTCGACACCCGTAAACCCGGAAACCCTCTTTTCGCCTCTTAAACTCAAGCAGAGTATACCGAAGATCAAGTTTTTAATTCCGAACAACAGGAACTACCGTGAATAACCTTAACTGACTACCGTGATAACCTTCTTACTATATTATACGATAATACGATACTCAATTTTTTGCGGCGTATGAGTGTAAACATTACTATTTATCCTGTGCCGAGAGATGGGAGATTAATGGTTTATTATTTCTGCTTCACGTCTAAAATAAATTATCAACCATAGGTGTTCCGCAAGCGAGATAGCCCCGCCCCATTCACTTAAAATCAAAGTGCATGTCACAAATTTCAGCAGTTCGACGTGAAATCCATTACTTTCGGAGTACTACTAGTTCGTCAAAATACGATCTGATTTCAAACGGAACTTGATTTTCCGCGAGAAATTATCTGCACATAGTTGTATATTTAATTAATGGTTGTTAAAATAAATTGGACCGTCACTACCATAAATCGTTCACAGATATACTGGATACCTATTTTATAAAACATGTTAATAGGATGCTAATTAATTGAAATTATATGAAAGTTAAAATATTGAATTAACAAATCTGAATGCATACTCACTCTGTGTGTGTTAGTAGATTAGTACCGACGTACGTTATACATACATTTAACAATGATTATAATATTTTTCATTTCAAGACAAAGCGAACTTCTTGACAAATTTTTTATTTTAATTAATTACATTAATGTTTAAGTATCCCAAATTAGAGAAATAAAATTTCACCTTTTCGACCTCTCTTTATCTTCAACATCTTTGAAGAACTCACTTTCCTTTATTGTCGTCAGGTTACAATAAGTTTCAATCATACGTACATATGTATGTACGTGGTGCCGCAACTTTCTGAAAGATTTGTGATTTAAATTTCCTTTCAGATTTCTGTCTCGCTTATAGCTTTTTCTTTCTAGAAATTTATTTTGCTTAAATTCTTAAGAAGTTGTTTTGCCTGACTTCTTCAACTTCTTTCACCAAATAATTACCCTAATGGTAAACTATGTTGTATTCTATATGTATTATTCTTAATTCAGAAATAAGAACAAGACAGTTAGAAAAATGTTCCAGAACTTAGATCATAATTCCTAATTAATTTATGTCTCATAATTTTATTACTTTCTGTTACATACAAGCATACGCTCTTTGACTCGTGACTGCTTTTAGGCTTTTTTCTTATTGTGCATTAGTCGAGTCGCACTGCTCCTGTTTGATGTTACTGTCATAGATTTTTTTTCGCTACGGTCACGGCACAATATAAATGCAGGCGCTCCTTGTATTGTGGTCACGGTAAGGACATGATTCGGAAACTTGCTAAGGCAGATTGAATGGAATATCATTTGTTCAGCCAGAGACTATTCTTCGCATTGTTACTATCAATTGACAGCTGCTTTTAATGTTATAGTATGTTTATATTGATTTTTCGCTTGAAACATTCACGGAAGGCGCTGACGTCGCTTCTTTACCTCGAAAATAGGTAAAAAGTGTTTATTCACTGTAATGGTTGCTCACAATTTTGATACATTTTCTTTCAGGAAGGTATAACTATTCCGGTAGTTGATTTAAAACTATTAAAACGGTACTGGTGTAATTTTGAAGTCGTAAAAGGAATCATAAAACGTTATTGTATGTGCTCATCAATATATTACTCGAGACCTTTACCTTGAAATCTGGCTAACCAAATTGCTTGCAAAAACATAACCAGCTCGGAAGCGAACACTTTCAAATTAAAGATTTAGCTTAGGCAATGAATAATTGTGGATGGAAAAGTCGAAAGCAGAAAATTTGACTTAGGAACTTTGTTTGGACCTTTGTTTATTGAAGCAAAAAAACCAAAAAACAGGACCTTCTTTCAAATATGAAAGTTCTCAAGTAAAATATCTTGAGCAATTTAAAAATGGGCATTTATATAGTAAAGAATCGTACAACCGATAAATTGTCAAGACGCATTCATTTGTTACTGCCCTACGACTAGAAACAAGGAAAATGAATTGGAATTAAGATAATATTAGGTTGAAGACTCTTAAAAGATATTTTTTCATTTAAAGTGATTGCAATCGGAGTACACCGAGCCTTCGTAGCTAGTAACCGCCGCTGTGTTTATTTGCTAGTACACTTGAACTTGCACTTCAGCGATGGCGCCGATAAATATTCCAGGTTTCAGGCTTCCGGTGTGCTTTTGTTAAAATATTATTTTTGTTTATGCGTAATTATAAGCTTTTTATCCTGTCTATGTTTACATAATATAAAAAATGGACAGAATTAACAGTCGATTTTTAGGAGAACTTCGATTTTCTTCTTTAATTAGGAGAACATAAAAATATATCTGTAATATGTTCAGTATTGTTCAGCATGATCTGAAGGAATCAACAGTTATAAATTTTGGCCGTCCAGACGCTAAAGGCCAAATAAACCGGAGTCAAAGACATGCGCAGTGAAATTAAGAAATACTCGTACCTACACGCCGACACCGAGTGAAAACGACGATTAATGTGAGAGACTAAAAACATATTATAGCTTTAGATCTTGAAAATTTACCGATAAGCCGAATTGAAACGTCTCGATATCAGAGTGGATACATTGAATAAACCGCTCCACAAATATCTAGATAATTCCTTGTAGTTTACGATTTTACAATCTAACTTTAGAATTATAAACCAGATGGCTAGCTAACACTCAATAGAAATATTTGAATACACATTACTCACACATTTTTGGACTTGGAATTTGGGTGTTCAACTTCATTTCTTATAAATTATTAAAAAAAATGTCAGTCGCAATGCTGATATTGGAAAAAGAATAAAAATAACTAAGTAGTTAAAAAAATAGTTTAGAAAAGTTTTTGAGAGTGTCACTTACCTGAAGTTTTCGGAAGTTGAGATCAAACAGTTGTTGGCGTGCCCTGAGATCCGAGAGCTTCCAAGTACGCTTGCAGTAGCGTGAGTAGTTTTAGTAATTAGCTCCAGCGAGCATGCTCGCGCGAATGATATGGGTATACGCGGCGCGTAAACAGTGCAGCAAGGCCGGCGCTCACGGCGACCGCTAGGCGAATATCCCGAGAGAACGTCGTGCACGAGCGGCCACACGAAACGATCGATACCGGAGCTACCGCGCGCTCCCTTTCGAGAGCTCAACTAAACAGGGCCGGGGCTGCCGGCCTGACCGATCGCCCGTGAGATTGCAGCGATTCGGCGGCACCTCTCACGTTAGAAGCGTCTACCGACACCTCGACTGCTGGGACGTTTGGACCGAATGGCCGCTCGCTCACTCCGCATATCTTTTTAAATCGTGACGTAGCAGAGTCGCATGAGAATCGCGTCGAGCATGCGCGGTACGAGGCAGGCGCGGCGGCGAGGCGCGGAGGCGGAGGTACTGATGGAGGCATGCGAGGGACAAAGCGAAGTCGAACCGCTCCACCGGCGTCGATCTAGGACCGCGCTGGAACCTCACCGTACGCGCGACCTTACCACCATCTAAGACGCACGCAACACCATCGATCATCGACACGCACGGCCCGCGACCTCCACAATACTACGTTACATTGTTACCAACCTACTTTACATATCGATTCCATTCCTGTACTCTGATTTTAGTTCACGAATTATCGCCAAGGTTTCCTGCAAAAACTTTTTGATATCGCGACAAACTTTTAAAATATGGCACCAAACCTATTATATGTATTTAGAGAAACCTAAATGAAAAAGTTAAGGTGCTTGTATAAAGGTGGATAAACAATAAAATTATTATTTGCTATAGAATTTGAAGGTGAAGGGTGAAAATAATAAGAAGGTGTAGAATTTGACTAAATAAAAGAATTGGCTATGAATTCTTAGGAATTCATCGTAGGTTATGTCATATATTATATTGGAAACAAAGCTCTGTACGCTTTGTTTATTCTCTATATTTTGCCAATATAGATACGAGTAGGTATAAATATACAATATAAGTTGGTACAGTCTTGTTATCCTTAAGCAATAATATTGTAACCTTTCCCAGCAATGACCACTTCATACTCGAAAACTTTTCTCGTTTAGATCCTTTACCGTCTCAACGCTTAATTATCCGTATAATGCGTTTTCTTTGACTTTCTTAGTTTTAGTATTATTACTCGTCGTTTAAAGAATAAATATATACGTTTAGACAGCTTGTATCACAAATGCACAAATACATCCATTAGTAGTATTACTACCGTTATGATTCCAATGTTGGAAAAAAGTTGTTAAAGTGGCACATACTCGAAACGAAATATCCAGGAGAGAACAGACCGTAATACATGTTCGTGTTTTGTAGACTGAAAACGGTCAGTTTGTTGTTACCAAGAGGCAGCAGTATTAAAAGTGGCTGGGCTCGGGATGTTTGAGCCCTCTGACAACGATTCGGCAACTAACCCTATAGGGTTGCAGCCATAAGTCATAAGTGATTTATTGGTAAATATCATTACAGGTCAAAAATTAATAGCTATTCACATTGTATAATTTCTATAAATGTCAAAATAATTAATCGCAGAACTAATAAAAATAATAATTAAATCACATTAATAAATAATGAAAACAAAATTTAAAATTCAAATTGAAATCATTTGCCAATTGTCAAAAATAAAATAATATAATAATAACAATAAACTTAATACCTATACTCGTAAGTATTCATCCTATTTGTTCACGAATTCTTCGAAGCTATAAAATGTTTGATCCATATCCAAAATTGAACTGGTAAAGACTGTTGGAGTGCTTAAAAATTTCATTTTGTCTTTGTGTGTTATTGAATTAGTGTGCTGTCTTCAAAATAAATATTGAATTCTAATTTTAAATGACAAAAATTAATATGGTGGTTAAGTATTCTTTTATAAGATCCTTCTCCTGACAAAAACAAACACGACAAAAAAATAATTAGCGAAATCGGTCCAGCCGTTTACGCGTGAAGCCGTGACCAAGGAAAATAGGGATTCATTTATATATATACTAGTGGACCCCGCAGACGTTGTACCTTAAAAGTAATAAAAGAGGATTTGTTTTCTTATTATCTTAAAGAGACCTCATGTTACTATTAAACAAAAATATAAAACAAATAATGACATACGAACTGTCCTGTTATTCTGAATGTGTCAAAGTTTAGAACGGCACGGCACGAAATACAAACGTTTGACAGATAGGAACAATTTATATGGGAAAACTACTTATAAATAAAAAAAAAATTAAAAACATTTCCAGTGGCCCAAATTGTGAATCTAAACCATCCTCGAATCCATTTGAATACACACAAAAAAATTCATTAAAATCTGTCCAGCCGTTAAGGAGTTCAGTGAGTGACATACACACTCACAGAAGAATTATATATATTAAGATTATATATATATTTTTTGTGCTTTTTTATTTGGGAATCATGGCCAAATTTTGTTCTGTTTTATATTAATGTGCTTTTGCATTAGGTATGGCATAATTTTATTCTCAAATATAAAATAATAAAACAAATTAAAATTGAATTATATATATATATATATATATATAAATTAAAAAAATTAAAAATGGCCAACCCAAGGCCGGAGCTCTATCAATGTAATCCTCTCTATCCTACTGTCCAATGAATGCGGGTGCTTTAAAGTTATATCACAAATGAACTGAATACGAAAGTACGAGAATACTGTAGAATCCACCAAAACTAAATGCTCAATTATAACAAAACTTTAATATGGAATGTTGTTGGATATATTGCTATACAATTTTTGATATCACAGAGTTGAAAATACGAGTAAGAAGAGGTCCCGCGATCCGCGATGACCCGAGACAATATTAAATGTTCGCGATTCGAATAGGCTCATTGTAATTCCGAATGCATTTCACTTCCTTGATATGGCCAAACTTCGGTATGACGTTACTGTCACGGCACTGCACAACTTATTGAAGTCTGCGCTCGAGTTTCTTACGATTGAGTCTTAATCGCGTAAACTATTGTACTTTTTGAAGCCATAATATAAAACGGTATAACTCTGAAAATAATTTTGTACAAACCTGTGATAAAACATTTTATGGTAACAAAAGTGGTACAATTTTTCAGACTTTATTAACACGCTTTTATTAGCTTCTTTCGTATGTTTGTAGGTACATTATGTAGGTATGTATTTATGTTTGTAACGGAAATTATAACTATAGATAAAATACATCGCTAACGATTTTAACGTACTTACATCAAGATGTCGGATTAATTTCAAACTTTGCACACTTATCAAGGACCGACCAACTTAAGAGTGAAACGTAAATAAAATTTACAAAAAAACTAAACAACACGTTTTAGTGATAAACAAGCTAATAATTAAAAAATAATCTTTTTTATTTAAATTAAGAATAAGGTTAATAAAAAAAGGATGGTATTGTAAAAAAGTATGACAAAAAGAATAACAAGAGGTACATATATCATTACTTATATATTGTGAAAGAAAGAAAAAATATTAATTTCAAATAAGAAATACAAATCGCTTCATAAAGGTCATTTTTCCCGGTCATCGCCTTTAGGTGCCCGTTTGAGCTAGATTGTAAGCTGAGAGAAAAAAGGCGGCGGAAAGAAAAATCCCAGTAGCACTCTTTATATAATAAATAATCTAGTTTAAAAAACTAAAAACACGCTTTTGTGAAAATACGAACTAAAAAGTAAAAAAATAAGATGAAAATGTATTTCACTGTAAAAAAAAGCATGGGGTGCATGGTGTCAACAGTAACAGTGGTAAAAACCACCCCCCGCTTTTTTTTACAGTAAAATACATTTTCATCTTATTTTTTTACTTTTTAGTTCGTATTTTCACAAAAGCGTGTTTTTAGTTTTTTAAACTACATTATTTATTTTTAATTTTTTAGTTGGATTTTTATTCTCAAATTATTGCATTATCATCGGCCCTTGACCCCTATGCAAATTTTCAAGTTAACCAGACGCTTAGACGTGTTAAAGTACCTTAGGCCACGAACTTATCAGCCGCCCCTCGTATATTTTATTTTATCCTGATGATCCTAGTTACGACTTTAACATAAAGTTATGAGATTATTGTATTGTCATCGGTCTTCAATAAATCTACAAAGTTTGAACGAAATCTGGCGGTTTAAAGTGGGTCAAAATCGCGCCCAAAGAAGTCGGTTACAAACATACAAACATACAGGTGAAGCTAATAAAAAGCGTGTAAAAAAGTACGTATTTATTTTACATAATAGTATGGTTATGGATCTATAATTGGCACACATGACAGCTAATTGTGCTTTCATAGTTGGTGGTCCTAGCTTTTTTTAGAAAAAGAACTTTGTTGACTTATTCTTAAATGTAACCACAAGTTCCGTATATTGAAAAAAAGATACATCGAAAAATGAAATCAACAGGACGCGCATTAACACTGTATAGACTGGACGTTTAATTACATTTAACTATTAATCGGGGCAAGTTTTACGGGATCCGGAAAATCATAAACAGAACATTTGATAAGATATGTTTATTAGTGAAAATTTATAGATACGATAGATAGTGTTGCGGAAGGAGGAATTATTATTAACGCTAAATTGCCTTCCGATCACTGTTAAGCTAGCTACTAATCAGATATTGGAAGTAGCGGCAACTTTGTACAAAGCTTTGAATACGATTTTAGTGTAGGGTATTCACTAGATATCGATTTAGTCTGCAAGCCCTGGGCTTTAACTAGCGCGCTCGCGTCCGACTGCTAGAGAACAAATCTTGGTTGAAAATAATTTTCAATTCAAAACGAATAATACTAACAAAAGGTGGAAACTCACACACACAACTCACACAAACACGAAACATGAAAACTTGTGCATAGAACTAAAATTTCACAATGATAACAACTAAGTCCCTATTCCTAACAAAAATTATCCTATACGGAAAGTGTATGAAAGTCTAACACAGAAATTGATTAGAGGTAAACCTCAATAGTGTCCAATTTTATTTAATTGTATCATTATTATTACACGCTGTCAAAATAGTTCCTCAGTGTGTATCACTTCAGTCAATCTTAAGTCTTGATGGCTACTTTAGAGCGATTTCGTGTCATATCTTATGCTAAGTGCAGGATTCTAAATTCAACCAAAACTTAAGTAAGACGACCGACCCGAGACTTAGATAGACCCGTGTGGCGTTAGGGTTACCAACCCTACTATATAATATAGTATCCTACTATTTGAAGGGATCAAATACTATATTTCTAAAAAATATATATAGTAGGCGAAACTACTATATTTTCGCTAGCTCCCGAGCTCTCGAGTCATCGAACATGTCGCGGTAGGCGTAGGCGTCCTCTGCCTCTGTCTATGTGCGTTAGTTCAATTTTAACCACATACTATTTCTTTTTTCATTTTTTTGACATCTACTAGGTATATTTTTTATGTCAATAACTTCAAAAATACTAGGTATATATGATAGGAAAAAAGTTGGTAACCCTATGCGGCGTAATGGTTACCATGCCGGACTGCCAATCGGAGGGTCCCGGGTTCGATTCCCGGTGAAGCAGATATTTGAATGATGAGTTTAAATTTCTGTTCTCGGTCTGGGTTTTTGTGTTTCTGTCTTTGTGTGTGTCCATGGTACCCACGACACAGGATATATCTACCCAACTGTGGTGGGGCTATGAGTGTGAAATGTTATTATTAATATTTATTAGGTAAATAGACGCAGATTAAAAATATGTTCACCGAAAAGGCGGGCACAGTTAATAAAGCACAGTTTCTCACAGCCTTGATTTCATCAAGGGAAACTTTTGAAAATCTCAATATACGTACTTATAAAAAAAAAATTACAATCTCATCATTTGTTTATCTTTTCACTAAAAATATTTTGGTGCCATTGTGACTATTTTCACAGTATATAGAATGGTGAAAAGCATGATATAGTAATGACTTGACAAATTATATTAGTTCCTTAAAAATGAAATGGCCGATACTCAATACTAGCAACTTTAAAATTCAAATTTATTTTGGACACGACATTTTACCAAGGGCCCGACTCTAAAAATAGTTTTAAGAGTCATTAGTATCATTACCATTACCAAGAAGAAGTAGGTACGTTATACTCCCGAAGCACCTAGGTAGGATCCGATGATGGGATCCCAGAAAAATCTAGGGAACTCTCACATTTTATAGACACACATTAATTTTCTCATACTTTCCGAAGCATAAGAGATATTTGTGCGTAGTAATCATCATCTGATGTTGCTGAACTGATGATGGAAGGTACTGCGATATAAGGAGTTGAGAGCAAATTCTTTTAATAAATGGTTTTTGTTCGAACTCTTACATTACCGAGGTGGTCCAACTGTTACCAAGTCAAAGTCTGATGATGGGATCCCAGAGAAACCGAGGGGAACATTCAAATTTTATAGCACAACAACTGATTTATCATATTCTTACTAAAGCAAAACAGACATTTGTGTATAGTTATCATCATATCATGTTGCTGAGCTGATGATGGAAGGTGCTACGAGTACGACAGTTAGGAGTTGAGACCAAATTCTTTCTTTCTTTCAAAGGTGACAGTTGTGGTCCAACTGTCACCATGTCAAAATCTGATGATGGAATGCTATGGAAATCAAGGGAAACGCTTAAACTTTAATACAACTATTCATGCCCGGTAATTATCACCTCATGTTGCTAAGGTGATGATTGAAGGGACAATTCCTTAACGGTTAGGAGCTGAGATCTTCTGTTAGGAGCTGAATTCTTTCAATAACTTATAAGTTTAGATGGACCTATAGTAGCAATCTTTCAGGCTATTAGATTAACATGATTATAAAAGGTAAATTTCATTAATTAACGTTTAGAAGTTAGGTAGAAAATTTTCCAATTATACTTTTACATACAGAATTATTAAATTATCAAATACCTTTAAACGAGCAATTCTTGTATATATCTAAATACATATATTTTTTGAATCTCGGAAACGGCTCCAAAGATTTTGATGAAATTTAGTACCCTGGTTTCGGGGATGATAAATCGATCCAGCAAATTTTTTATTGATAGAAATTGTAGTTTTATTTAATGTTTATGCCGTTAAATATAAAATTACTCTTACTGACATCTATTGGAGAATATTAATAATATAGTGGCGTAGAAAGCCGTCAAAAGTCGACCGTCAATCCGCCCTTCAAACAAATGACAATGTCGATATGAAAGACCTCTATAAAAATTTCGTCAATGAAATTAAATCTTTTTTGATCGAATGGTTACGAAAGCTGACTACGGAGCTAGAGACCCGGGTTCAAACCTCTAGTAGGCAAGTTGCGTTTTTTTTATTTTTTGGGATATTTTTTTTTATAAATTGGGAGCTAGGTATTTCAAAAGGCTTTGTTAAGTAACATTAAGTCAGTTAATGTTTTGCTTAAAAATAAACCAAGAAAATCAATTGTTTGTATCCGAGCAACGCTCGGGCGTCCAGGTACTAATAACTAAAAAGAGTGAAATTAATTAAGTTTTTAACAAATAAATAATGTAGTTTAAAAAACTAAAAAACACGCTATTGTGAAAATACGAACTAAAAAGTAAAAAAATAAGAAGAAAATGTATTTTACTGTAAAAAAAAGCGTGGGCTGCATGGTGTCAATAGTATCTTAAATAAAACCGTTTAAAAACCACCCCACGCTATTTTTTACAGTAAAATACATTTTCTTCTTATTTTTGTACTTTTTAGTTCGTCGTCGGGTGCGTCGTCGTCGCAGTCGAGTAACAATTATGGACAAATTGAAAATTCGCGGTATTTACAAATACGAGTTCCACAGTGGCACTAGTGCTGCAAAAAGACTAGAAGAATTAACGACGTGTGCGACCAGGCACCGTTCTGGAAATTTCGATTTACACAATGCGCGTCGTGGACGACCTGATACTCAAGAGAATAATGAAGAATTGAAGGCGATAGTGGAAGCAGATTTCTTTGCTCAATCAACACAATAACGAGAGAATTTTGAACCGTATCGTGACTTGTGATGAGAAATGGATCTTGTACGACAATCGGTAGCGATCGCTCCCGATCCGAGCCGGCAAAACTTTGCCCTAAGCGAAAACTGACCAAAAACAAGATTCTGGTTAGTTTTTGGTGAACCTCTGCTAGATACACTACTACTTCTAGAGATCAGGCCAGACGATTACTGCAGACTTTGAATTGTCAACAAACAATGATGGAAAAGCTTGCCATTAAACAACCGAGACTGATTAATTGCTCTAGCCCACTATTCCTTCAGGATAACGTTAGACCCACACTTCACATCAAACGGTCGTCAAGTTAGAAGAGCTACAACTGAAATCTCTGCATCACCCACCATACTCTCCAGATCTTGCCCCAAACGATTCCCACTTTTTTCAAAATTTTAATAACATATTGCAAGGAAAAAAATTCAAATCTGATGAGGCAGTCAAATTCACCTTCAAATAGTTCATAGATTCCCGCTCCCAGGTTTTTTTTCAAAGGGATCAATAAAATAAAAAGGCGGCAGTGTATCAACTTCCAACTACATTCAACTTCTGGCATCTCAGACGGCGTCTTAGGAGGCTAGTCGAGTTCTGATAAGAAAAATTAGAGCCCCTAAGATCTTGAGCCAGGATAAGATATCTTTTGAGTCTATTATATTCTTTAAAATCGCATTGTAATGAAAATGGACGGTTAAGTTGATACTACAATAAAATTGCACTTTGAAAAGTATCTTCATTACGTAAAATTCATTAAAAATTTTAAAACTTAATCAGATCGGACTGTTTCGGATATATAACATCATAAAATAAAATTATATATTTATTATGTAAAATACAACATAAACTTTTTATTTTACAAGCTTTTTAATAACTTTTAATATACGTTTGTTCGGGTGGAATAATGCAACTCAATTTTGAAGCCGATATTTTCAATTGACCTGAAAAAAGATGACAATGCAATTATCTATACTCAGTGTAAATCCAAAATGTCCGCCAAAACAAAATAGTGGATTAATTATTTCTATATCTACTATAACCATAATAAACTATATAGGTATCAAATGTCAAATTTGTTTTTTTAAACGTTCTTAATTAATAATTATTAGTGAAATACATATGACCATAACTGTACCTACTTCTCACAAAGCGGAAAACTTTAGAATCTGTTTAAGTATTGATTTAATGTGTGTAGTGTGCCTATTTCAACAGTTTGAATGGTTGAATAGAAGATGTTTGACAGTGAAAATATTTATCATACAAAAATAAAATAGAAATCACCAACGGCATTTCAAATAAATCGCATCTGTTTAATAAGTGTAATCATCCATCAGCCTTTTATAGTCCACTGCTGGACATAGGCCTCCCCTAACGTTCGCCACTCCTCCCGGTCCTGGGCCTTCTGAATCCAATAAGTGTAATATTGTTAAGTAATTTCTCAATAACCAGGCAATCAAAAATGAATATCCTACTTATGATAAATCTGTTCTAAATGATATCTATTCCTTTAAAGCAACAAATTCTTGTATAATTCAAAACAATTCTTGTAAATAAATACCTATATATAATTTGAATCTCAGAAATGGCTCCAACGATTTTCATGAAATTTAGTACCCAGGGTTTCGGGAGTGATAGATTGATCCAGCTAGATTTTATTTTTAAAATTTGTCGTTTTATTCGAATTTTCAGGGATAATCAACTTAAATATAAACTGAGAAATATGACTTTTACTGACATCTATTGGAGAATATTAATAACAACATTGTGGTGAAGAACACCGTCAACGTCATCCGCCAATCCGCTGCAATTTCAGATAGCGTTGTTAAGTAACACTAAGCTAATGAGTGTTTAGCTTCAAATTAAACCAAGAAATAATCAATATAATCAATTGTTTGGAATTTGGAACAATTGGAAGAATCAATTATTTTTATCCGAGCAATGCTTGGTCGTACAGATACTATTTACGTATTATGTCCATGAATCCCTACTAATATTATAAATTCGAAAGTAACTCTGTCTGCTACGCTTTCCCGCTTAAACTACTGAACCAAATTTAAAGAAATTTGGAACACAGATAGAGTGGAACTTAGGAAAGGACATAGGATGGTTTTTATCCTACGGGCACCTATAAAACAGGTCCACGCGGGCGAAGCCGCTGGCGGAAGGCTAGTAGATAATAATATGAAATTTAATCTTTATACATATTATATAGATTAAATTATAATCATTATAGATTATAAGGTTGATGTTAAAAACGTTTATGGATAGATATCCATAAACGTTTTTAACATCAGTTACTATTTGATATTAAAAATAATTACTCTCAAACCTTAGCCTACTGATGTTTCCAAACCTGGATACTTTATAACCTCTATTACCGACGGCAGAAAAGGAGCAAGTACAATATCGGTAATATCTTTTAAACTGAAGGAACAACCAAATCAGGCTCTTATTATAATGAAAAGCTCAATCTTATTGAGGACAAATCACGATTGCCTGTTACCTATATTAAAATAATCCCTAAAAAGTGTGAAATAAATTAATTTAATGCAAAAATTTTGTATTATTTTCATGTTCCGCTGTTTTATGTTTTTCGATTTTTCCGCACAATTATTAGGCACTCGGAGTGATTTTAAAAGTTTAAAGTTAACAATAACGAAACAGTGTCAATGGATAACTTAAAAGAATGGAACAATACATCTATTCTAAGTAAAGCTAACCACTATACAATGAGCCCGTTGAAACAGTTTGATATTCACGGCCCCGTTATTCTTCCAGTTATAAATAAAAGCTTTAGTTTTTCCACAAAACATACAATAATCAATATTTATTTTGCAAATATCAGAATGTAGAATCGTTTTTATTCACAAAAGCCTAAGGTCTAAAAAAAATATTATATTAATTAACAAAGTGTTTCATTCGCTTATTTAATGAGAGCTAAGAAAGATGTGAAACTGGGGCTGGTATTGTACTCATTATGTTAGAGCAACACGACTACGAGCAACTTTACTCAAATTTTTGCTCCCTAGAGATATGGGTTGGAGACCAAATCACTGTCGCAAGTTTTAAACCATTCATAAGACCCCCATTAGGTAGATATGAACGATGGTAGGTTAACAACAATTGGAACAAACAGGCCATATAATTTTTCCAATTGTTTGATCCTAAAAACATAAACGTGAAGTAAATTTATCACCCAACTACTACAACCCACGACTGACATAGTGCAGTTCACTTTCTTCAGTAGATTAAATCAATATAGAATGAGTCTATGCATTCTTTTGTAATTGAGTAAGTATATTCTTTTCAGCATATATTTACTCAATTTTCTAAAGATACCTACTTTCTTTATCGCGGATAAACACATAAAAACAAGATATTTTAAATTCGTAAAGAGGAACTGATGATAGCGAGAGAAAAGTCGATAGTAAGGTACAGTTACGACTAATAATATTTAGAGAGAATATAAAATAGGTGCTCCACCAACCCGCATTGGAGCAGCGTGGTGGAGTAAGCCCAGCAGTAGGACGTAAAAAGGGTTGAATAAAATACCCAAGTAACAATTTATCGTCGTATAAAGTTTTAGTAAACGTTATCTGAATATCATACATCGCAATAGTTAAGTCATACTAACTTTATAATAACGTTTACTAAACGCGAAAATGGCCCCAGTTATACGACCTCAATGGTCGTATAATGGTCATACAGAAGTCTCGAGCCAACTTCGTTAACGTCATTCAAAAGTCGTACAAATGTTACGGGATAACCATAACTTTCGTCGCTTTGTTGTATTGTGGTCGTACAGGTGTTACTGAATGACTAAAACGTTTTATTTGAGTCAAGAGACAATACCTGTAAGACTTATTCGTATTATGTTTGTGGTTTCGTTTCAAGATTTTAGTGTAAAATAAATAATTACAAGGAAATAAATGCTAGCTGAGTTTATGTTATTTTCATATCTTACTTACTTTATCTGTCTCTCATGCTATTTAGTTCGACTGGGAACTGAAGTTTTATGATAATATACCTATGTGAATACTATTAAGATTTTCATGCCCCCTCGTAATTTTGAGTTAAAATCAATAGATTTTTATTAATAAAAATAGGTTTTTTTCTAAAAATGTCCGACATGTTGCTTTTGTCGCAAACTTACCTCTATACGACCCGATGGTGATGATAATGGTCGCCATGACAGCTAGCTATTAGGGTTCCTCAAGAAACATAAAAAACCCTTTTCATATTCTGAATATTCACCAAAATTCTCGTTAATCTAACTCTCGTTAACGTCTCCACGATTTTTTTGATTCCATTTCCGTAACAAAATTTCATCAAAAGTTCGTAAATATGGCCACCTAGTCATTATAAAGTCAAAACCTGATTTAAATGCGACTGCAAGTTTGATTAAAGTCAGGACATGACATTAAACGGACATCATGTAATATAAAGGTTATATTTGAGTCGTCAATAAACAACCAAGTCATTTAAGAGTATTTAATTGACCGCTGTAAAACAAGATAGTGATTGTTATATAAACGTCTCTGTGAAAACGCCTATACAATATGCACGTTATATAAATGTCATATAAAGGTTTTCCTAAGACATAATTTGGTCAGTTCAAAACATTTATCGGACTATAACGTTAGTATGAATATTGCGTTGTCGTACAAACGTTTTAGCTAAGATGTAATATAACGTCATATAGTTTAGTCACCCAAACGTTGCTAAGACCAGTTTACTATGACCTATTCGACGCACGACTAATTAGTTACATTAAAAACGTATATAGGACCTGGTAGTTATATCATTACCATTGTAAGACTGCTATCCAACTTTAGGTCGTACAAGTCAAGACTTATACGACGTATTTGTTTGTTGGGTAGGTCTCTACTGAACATAGTATGAACATTGTATTAGAAGCTAATTTACAATAGGTAACAAAAATCCATCCCTTTTCTACAAGTCTATCCACGCGGACGACGTCGCGGTGTGGATGATGACGATTACAAATAAAAATGCGTAGGCAAAGAACATAAAAAATAAAAGTATGGGTTTCAATTAGGACATTTAGGACACAAGAAATCTGCAGAGTATAATCCTTTCTAACGCGGGTGAAACCGCGGGGCACATCTAGTTAGGTGTTGAAATTCGATATCTGTTAATCATTAAAAGCACATCACCAGAAAAGCCCCTAAATATGTATGTAAAGTATATATAACCTTACCTTAATCTGAAAATAACCATGAACATACAATGACACGTCTAAAGTATGCCAATAGGTCTTGGACACTATGCACAAAAAAATTCAAAATGCATTACTTTAAAGGGTTGCACTAAACCACACTTGGAAAACAGGATAGTTCTAAATTTAGATTTATTACCTTTTAAACCTAATACCTTTAAACGAGCAATTCTTGTATATATCTAAATATATTTTTTGAATCTCGGAAACGGCTCCAAACATTTTGATGAAATTTAGTACACTGGTTGCGGGGGATGATAAATCGTTCCACAATTTTTTATTGATAAAAATTGTCGTTTTATTTAATGTTTATACAGATAAATATAAAATTACTCTTACTGACATCTATTGGAAAATATTCATAATTTTGTGGCGTAGAAAGTCGTCAAATGTCAACCGTCAATCCGCCCTTCAAACAAATGACAATGTCGATATGAAAGAGCTCTATAAAAATTTCGTCAATGAAATTAAAGCTTTCTTGGTCGAATGGTTACGAAAACTGATTACGGAGCTTGAGACCCAGGTTCAAACCTCAAGTAGGCAAGTTGCGTTTTTTATTTTTTGTGACAATTTTTTTTTAAATTGGGAGCTAGGTATTTCAAAAGAATTTGTAAAGTAACACTAAGTCAATGAATGTTTTGCTTAAAAATAAACCAAGTAAATAAATTGTTTTTATCCGAGCAACGCTCGGGCGTCCAGGTACTTATTAAAAATAGCCAATTGACTAAGAGTTATAAGTGACGTCACAAACCATTTTCTCATACTAAATTAGGACGTCACGTTCTGATAGCTCATTAAAAGCATCTCAATTGATTTGGTAGTCCAAGATCGGATTCCATTTTCAGAGTTCCGTATTCAAGGGTTCCTCTATCAGATATCCATTGAATATCGCAATAATTAAATATTTCCAATCTCCGTTTGATGGAATAATTTAAGGCAGCTTTACTGCACTATGTAACAAACCTACTGGTGACAACCGCCATAAAATACAGACCTAAATTCTAAAAATGGATTTTAATAAAAACATTTTTTTTTAGATTAAACATCAAAATAAAAAGTCTTCAAAACAGTGAAAAATGAATTCAAACATTAAAATTTCAATGATTAATATTTCTTTTATTTTTTTTTAAATTGTAATGGATTTAAAAAGCATTGTGTGTTTAAAGGATTTTGAAGCAAATCCCTACTTTCAATTCCAGATGCCTAGATGCCTAATTATCAACTTAACATTTTTTTCGCCATTCAACAGTTATCTCTTCATCTCAATCGGAGAAAGAGAACTATCAAATTTTTTTATCCTCGCACCCCTACTCCTACACAACAGTCACATCAATAAATTGTTCTAATGCCAACGCCACTGCTGAAATTGAAGTTGCAAAATATATTACGCATCAAAACCTCTTGAAAAATCTTTTCGCAAAGCATTACTTTTCTTGCCTTTTACGCAACCTTTCCACAAATGTATTTCCATGCAAAGCTCTTACATAACTACGTGACAGCGCGTGGTTGAGACTTTTAAGGCACCCATTTTGTGAGTTTTACATTTATATTTACAATATATCGAAAAACTGGAATAGGACCATAAGAAATACGTGTACAAGATTTTTAAACGACTTGAAAAAAAAAGGTTACAGCACAGGAGTAGATAAACGGAACAGAGACAAAGCTTCTTAAGAACGGGAAAAATTGTTACCTATTCTGGTAGGGTTGTCACAATAGGTTAAGACAAATAAAATGAAAAAAATATGTTAGATAGTTTTATTATTCAGTATGATTATAGAATACTTTACAAATTACTTACTCTAATAATCTTTTTTTTTAATTTTTGTTTTTTAATCATTTATTGTTTATTTTACAGTGTGGTAAACTCTGAAATGAAATGAAATGAAAATACTTTATTGTTGACTGTTTACATACATACAGTTAGATGTTTAAAATTATTATAAGAGTTTAAACAGTCTACCATGCTCTGGCATACAATATTATACTTATTACTAATTAAAATTAAAGTATAAAATAGTTTTATTTTAAGATCCGCTAAGAATATTCTTAACGGATCATCGGCTTTTGATGCCTACCCACCCACTGGGTCAATGAGAAAGAAAAAGCCGGCGGAAAAAAAACTCTCAGGCATTGTTTAGAGTTAATATTTTACGCGGAAGCTCCCCAAACCATTTTAATGCACGTCATCAAAAAACTCTTTTATATATAGTATACTTTTTTTATAAGCCATTGCTTTAGTTCTCTTTTAAACTCTGAATCTAGCATATAGTTTTTTTCAAGTAATCTAATGGGAAACACTCACATGGCATATCAAATTTGCAATCTTTAATACGTTGAAGTATTTCGTTGCCAACCTTGACATATTGTCAATTTTTTCATGATCGAAATATTCGCGAAACTTTGGCTCGAGCAATTCAACAAATGCGATAAAATTATCAGGAGCTATAATTAAAAAACCCAATTGTACGTTGAACCCACCCACATACCCCACCTACTAATGTTTGGTAAAAGTTCGTAATAATAATAAAAAGGTAAAAACGCACCGTGTAGTATCCTATTCTTATTAAAAAAAGGTTCATACAATAAAACTTACCTTTGACCGACACATGTCATTACCTCATGACATCATAAAAATTACCGTCTACGACACATGTCATTAGGTAATGACATCTCGACCTCGCGCTGTTTTCGGCTCTATAGTTTTAAAAATAAGTTTCTATTTAGTCTGGCGTATTTTTAAATTCATAGAGGAATAAATTCTCCGTTCATTCGGTCATTTATTATCTGTAGGTTGGTAGTGAAATAAAAAGAAATCTCTGTTGCAAAATCGACACTCCTTCAGTCGTCAAATTTGCTTGGTAATACTCAGTGACAGTTTGTGCTAGTGCCGGTTTTTTCCTGATTTATGTGGATTTTTCTACTGAAAACGTAAGTAAAGTGTTATAATTATTTCATTTATAGTGTTTTTAGTAATAACAAATATCCAGAAGTTTGATGCGCGTCATAATTTTTGGTAAAATAGGTTTTCAAAATGAAGTGGAATTGCGCGGCGCCACAACAATGGCGCTGTTTTGGTTTTAGCTCAATTATTACACAATTTAGTGGTTAAAAACCATTACTGTCATACATATGTAGAAAGTTACTTACTTGAAAAAGTAATACCTAATCAAATATTTACTTACCTAGTAGTATGATTTATTTTTATTTTTTCTAGTATTATACATACAAACAGTACAGTAAACAACCAATATTATTGATAAAATACCACGTTTTTATATGAAATATTCAAACTTGCAAATATCAAAACAAAAACGTATATCGCACAAACCCTGAGATTGTCAACTGGCTGTGCCAACGTAAACCGGTTTTTACCAGTCTCGCCGCGTACGCGACAAGCGGCCAGTGGTCACGCACACATGTTCCTCGTGCTTGTGGTAGTGCAACCGATTCACACGGTTGTATGAAGCTTTGTCTCTGTTCCGTTTATCTACTCATGTGGTTACAGTTCGAGATGTACATGCAAAATATTATTACAAAAGGAATGTTTTCACATAATTATGATGACATTTAATAGACATTCAGTGGTGTTAAAGTGGTGGATAGGAGTGGTTTTCAAATCGTAGCGAGCCCTGGTTCTTTTTATACTAGCTTACGTTCACCACTTCATCCGCCCCCACTTTAATAGTTTATTAACATCCTGGGTAATAATATACACTTGATGTTTGTCATTGTTGTACGGCCATCAGCTGACCGTCATCCGTTTTGGGTGCGCTAAGGCATATATGGGCTAGGAGAAAAAAGCGGGCGGAAACATCACGAAATATATACATATAAGCCTTGATAATAATTGAAAATTTAAGTTTTTTTTAATATGTAAAAACAAGTCATAAAAAGAACCCGAAAAGACTGCCAACTCTTCATGAATTTTTTAGCCTCAGTAGTTTAGTTTAGGCGCTACCATAATTGAAGCATAATACAGAAGCGAAAGCATAGTATACAAGAACGGATTTAGCATTATACATTAGTTTTCTTTAAGTAATAAAATTGATATCGGTAATTTTACCAATTAATTATGATACTGGAATGTGTTTACATTTTCAGCTGGATCTCATTACGTTCAATGTTTCAACCACCGACGCAATTGATCCCTTGAGAGAAGACTTCCATTAAAGCGAATAATGTACATATAAATGTGTCTTTCGGTATAAATTAATATCACTAAGGCACTACATGCATCATAAGCAGCATGCAGAAATAGTCATACTTTACGGTTGCCGTCGATTGATAAAAGTCTTTAAACCATGTCGGAAGCCCTATGGGCGGTTTGAAAACATCAGACAACGGGCTGGCCATAAACCCGCATCTCCACCAATTCGCATTTAAGCAGCATAGTGAAGTAAGCTCCAAGCGTCCCTAATAATTGAGAAGACCCGTGCTGAGCAGTACGATGAAAAAAAGGTTGCAGCCAAATGGATTGTTGATGTTCACCCTTATATTTTACAAAGTTTCTTAAAGTTTGAACCAGGCGATGAAATGAAAAATGGGTCACATCTAATAAAAGATATCGATACTTTGAAAAGATGCACTGTCACTACAAACTCAAGGTAAAGTTTGAAAAGTTCTTTACAAAACAACTTAGCAGTGAGAATCGTTTCGCGAAATCGAAACAAGAAATTTTATTTGATTATTGAATATATTTAATTTTATTGAACAGCTTTAATAGCTCAGACAGGGAAAGACAACATCAGCACCCACTTTTGCTGTGAATCAATTTTTATGCGACAATTTGGTTGGTGCAATGAAGTAAGAATGTAAGTAATTTAAAAAAAAAAACTAAAAAAACCCTTTTATTTAGATTTAGACGGCTGATTTTCTAGAATGGGTCTCGAATGCTACAATTTTTCTTGTATTCAAAAATATTGTGAAATACACAATGATGAATGTTCTATGATATACCTACCCCTATCAGTCGATTTTTAAATTAGGTGCAATCGGGTATGACGACTTTTTTGTTTTAGGGTTTTTACATTTCCAAATTACAGATAAACGCAGTCGGGTATTTTTAGTTTTTTAAATTACCGTATTTTATTAACACGCTTATATTAGCTTCACTTGTATGTTTGTGAGTTTGTGAGCTTTTTAGTAACTGTGAGTTGGTGAGCTTGTTTGTATAACGGTGAATTTGTCAGCTTGTCGTAACTCTCCTTTTGAAACGATTTTGACCCACTTTCAACGGACAGAATTAATTCAAACTTTGAACACTTATAAAGAATCGGTGGCAATACAATAATTCCATGAGTATATCTAATTCAGAGAACTTGCAAAAAAATATTTTTAACAATAAAACGAACTAAAAAATATATAAAAAAACACGCTTTTAAAGCACAACTATCTAAAAAAATTAAAAATAATCCTTAATACATATATGTAAGTAGAAAATAATAATGAATAATGCTGGTATTATTTAAACCTCAAATAATACATTAAATATTCCCTCTAACATAAAATACGTAGATAACAAATACTGCAATAACTAAAAATAATAATATACGATAGTTATTTATAATATTTATTTACTACGAATACAACAAAGTAATATTTTAGAAAAATCATTTTGTAATATGTTAGCTGTAATGGAACGCAACATGTCAAACGTTCATCAAGCTACCTCCTTCTAAAATAAACATATTTTGACAAGTAAAATCTCAATATTCTGATTAAAACGTGAATAATAATGAAAACCTTACAAAAAAAATCCCATATGCATGTATAAGTTTTCAAGACAAGTGCATATGGCTTATCCTTAAAAAGATATCATGTCCAAGGTGGGATAATGTATATCTCCTGAAACCCGCATTGCAGTAGCGTGGTGAAGTATACTCCAGTAATACCCCAACATCGTAATCGGGGGCGTACCGTGCCAGTAGTGGGACGCAAAAGAGGTTGCAGACGTTGTAGTCAATGTACGAAAAAAAATCTATAAAGCTTGTATTTTACATAGCAAAACAATAAAACAACTGTAAACTAAAACTAATCGAATGTAACATCCGTTAAATAATATTTAATATAACATTGCGAAAGTAAAAAAGAAAGAATATTGGGTGATAGTATTGCTTAAAAATGTCTTATGAGCTTCTTAAAAATTTCTTACAATTTCATGAAAATATTTTGTGTGTATGCGCTTCGATTGAAGTAAACAAAAAGGTTAATTTTTGTGAGGTACATGCGGCCAGACAAGACAAGAAATAAATCTTAGTATCGATTTTCTCTGTTTCTTTTCACGTCATCATAAACAAAGACGCCACGGTTTCGAACGAAACAACCAGCTTTGTAGCCGCAGTAAACGTTGATTTAGTATTCCAATAAGTAATTATATTCGCGTAAACACGCAATATTACAGTACGTAATAAAATCTACGAAGCCGCGTATTGGACACGACGCTGATTATATAAGTTTTTAAGAAAAAAAAACCGACTTCAAACGGTAAAAAAGGAAATTGTTCAGTACTTGGCATATCTAATACCTTTAAACGAGCAATTCTTGTATATACCTGAATATTATTTTTTAAACTCGGAAAAACGGCTCCAAAGATTTTGATGAAAAGTTTCTTGGTTTCGGGGGTGATAAATCGGTCCAACTAGGTTTTATTTATAGACATTTTAAAATATAAAAAAAATATACTATTGTAGCGTAGAACGCCGTCAAAATCCCATCCGTCAATCCGACGTTCAAAGAGATGATACTGTTGATTAGAAAGAGCTCTATAAAAATTTCGTTCATTGAATTAAAGCTTCCTTGGCCGAATGGTTACGTGGGCTGACTACGGAACTAGAGTCCCGGGTTCAAACCTCAATCAAAACCATATTGCGTTTATTTATTTTTTTGTTTTATTTATTGGGAGCTATTTCTGATGGCGTTTTTAAGTAACACTAAGCAAATGAGTGTTTAGTTCAGTATTTCGTTCGTTTCGTTGTAAACCAAGAAAATAAATTGTTTTTATTCTAGCAACGCTCGGTCGTCCAGGTACTGATGATATAAGGAAAAGTATCATATGCCAAGTAAAGAACATTTGAAGTAGGTTTCATTTATTTTGTTTAAAGTTATATAATTTCACTCTTTTTAGTACTTTTAATTTGATTCTTCTGTACATAATTACCCGGCACGAATATCTGTACTGTTACTAACTGTGTTACTAAGTATTAGAAAATCTAGGTGTGTGCGTACAAACTTTGAGTCTAAGCTTTGAGAATTTCTTCCATTTCAATGGTATTCCATCATCAGATTTTGACATGGTGGCAATAAGACCACCTCGGGAGTTTAAGTTTTTGAACAAAATTTCTTTTACACGCCTCATAAGCGAAGCGTTGAGGTGGGTACTAGGTACTACTGTCACTTGGGAAAAACATCTGATTTTACAAACTTAAAACGTCTCTATGTATCATATATTGCACTTGTAAGATAATATATACACACACATAGCAAGATAAAACACTATTTTTAACACTCATGATATTTTTGATGCCATTTTTGTTATTTAAACTTGTTAAAAAACAGTTTAAAAAAGTTCTGTCTTGGACGTCCGTGTGTCTGTATGTGTGGAAGCTTTCTTGTTAACACGATAACTACCGAAATACTTTACTAATCGAGTCGTTTTTTTTCTCTTACGCTTCGTTATACTTAGGAATAGAACCCTTTCACTTTTCAGGGTCTGATTCGATGTGGTTTAATTGTTATTAAATAAACAAAAAAAATATCGACTGTTCTTCATAGTTTTAGTATATCTATATATTAATTAATTTTATTTTGAAGGATGAGATTATGAGGTATGCACTTTTGGATTTTCCAAACAATTTTTGAAAATAATTTCCTCTCAAATCCTTACCGTCGTAGTACCTTCCATCACCAGCTGAGCAACTTAGCTCAGCAACATGAGATGATGATAACTATACACAAAAATATTTGTTTTGGTGTAAGCATATGAATATTATTCTATGTGCCTGCTGCAATTTTGAGAGATCTCTGATTCTTGTAGAATCTCATCATTAGATTTTGACTTGGTGACAGTTAGACCATCCCGAGAGTGTAAAAGCATTCGTACAAAAAAAAATATTTTTGAAAATCGTTCCACTAACGGCGCAGTAATTAGTGAACATATATACAAAAATACATACAGCCGTAACATTACTTCCTCCTTTAAGAAGTCAGTAAAAAACCGCCGGTGTTCCCATATCTACAATTAGAAAATGATAGTTGAAAGAAAATGAAATTGTATTTTATTTTACAGCTCAAGTTATTACATTTCATTTTATTGAAGTGAAAACTTCTTTAGCGGCGTTGTGCTAAATCTCGCGTCAAGACACGTGGCCTGATCGAAAATTCGTAAAATAGTAGAGGAGACGTGGAAGATCGACCTTCAATGATCTGATAACTCGATGAGACATATTTTTTATCAAATATAATTTATAAACATATAAATATTATATTTATATATAAAATTACACACATCAACACTGTCTAGGGATATTTCGAATTTTCTCAATTTTATCAAAATTCCTTATGAATAGCCTGCAACATGTATGTATTTTTATGAAGCCTATTTATCAGACTATAGTTTAGAATACAACAAAAATATTTTTTATGTGAAAATAAAATTTTATTCATATAAATACAAAAAGTGAATTAAGAGCAAAAGTAATGATAAATGTGTTTTTTTTTAAAGTGGAAATAAAGGAGAAAATTCCATTATTTTTGCAATTATGCAAAAAAATCACTAGTCAGTAAAACCACCCATGACATGACATTAACAACCGTCCTGCAACGGTTTTTCATGCTATGAATGGGGTTGTCAAAGTCATGCTGTGGGATATTGCCCCAAGTCCTGCTAAGATGCAAAAAAAGTTGCTCTTCAGTAGCAAGGTTTGCAGGAAAATTCTTCATAGCCCTTCTTTGGAGCATGTCCCACGCACGCTCTATGGGGTTTAGGTCCCGCGATTGCGCAGGCCAGTCTAAAACCGATATGTCGTGCTGCAGCAGCCACCTGGTCACCACTTGCGCTGTGTGCGGACGGGCGTTATCATGCATGAGCGTGAATCCTTGGCCCATTTGCACTCGATTGGGGGAAGATTATTGGTGCTAGCACCTGGTCACGGTATTTTTCAGCCGTCGTGGTGTTTCTGATCCAAACGAGATCCGTTTGTCCATCAGCACGTATTCCCGCCCAGACCATAATTGTGCCGCCATGGTATGGATGGACTTCCTGAGGGTGTTGCAGACGGCTTTCACGACCAGGAACTCGCCATACGCGTACTCTTCGTGAATCAGGATGGAAACCGAAACTGGACTCGTCAGTAAACAGCACTTCAGAACACTGGTTATCTTCCCACAACAAATGTTCACGAGCCCACTGCAATCTTATTCCGCGATTTCCTCGGCGTAGTGTTGGAGTACGAAGTGGTCTGCGAGCATAAAGGTTTGCTTCATGCAGTCTTCTTCTCACAGTTTGATCACTCACCAGCAAATGGTGTTCAGACTGAAGCCTTTGAACCAACTGCATGGCCGTAACATTTCGTTGCCTTCTTGCAGCAACTTGCAAAAATCGGTCTTGTCGTTGGGTGGTCTTGCGCTTACCGCCTGGGTGTCTTTCGGCCACTTCACCGGTAGAACGATATCGTGACCACAACCTCGATATGACGTTTTGCTTTGTCCCAATCTCATCAGCAGTTCTCTGTTGAGTTGCTCCAGCTTGGAGCATGCCTACTGCCCTTAACATTTCGTCTCTCGTTAAATGGTGGCGCTGCATTATGCATACAGTGCTAATAAATTTAAAATTAATCACTTTTTCGTAATAAAACTTTAATTTTTAACAAAAAATGATCAAAAACCATGATTAATAAATTTAACCTTTCGACTCTTATACTAGGTTTACCACGCATATCTTTTGTTTTAAATTAATTTTCGTAAATTCAAATTTGGAATCATTCAAAATGACCTAAAAATATGCTTGTAAAAAAGATTTTAAATCCAGCCAGTATTTTTTTAATTAAAGAACTCTAAACGAAATATCCCTAGACAGTGTTGATGTGTTTATTATTATTATATTTATTTATATACAAGAGTGAGGTGAAGAAAATTCATTAAAATTAATTATATTAAAAATAGCGTTGAACACTTTTCGATAGGCAGGTTATCATAGGCATATTGTATGTTTATGAATTATATTTGATGAAAAATATGTATGTCTCATCGAGTTATCAGATCGGTGAGGGTCGATCTTCACCGGCTCTTAGACCAAGACGGAGGGGTGACAGCTGATGACGGCTTGACTGTATATATGTACTTGTAAAATTTGTTTATATCAAGTATTTAAAATATGGACATTGAACAAAGTGCATCTATTAATCAAAAAAAGAAACAAAGAAATAGTGAAAGAAAATGAGTGAGTACTTTATAAAAATACTAGATGAAAACCTACTGAAAATACTAGATGAAAAATATTACTGATAATAAAAGCAATTCGTGCGAAATTATTCCCTAACCATTCCAAAATATCAAAAATGCACAACGTTCAAATTTTCACTTCTGCCGGCACTACCAGAGTGCAACCCATTTTTTTTCACGTAACGTTATATTACGGAAATTCAATGTTTAACATTTATTCCAGAGATTTTATAGAATTTAAGTTAACATAGCTGATATGCTACGCGGAACGATAACCTGAATTTTTAAACGACTGCTTTTTCACCTGTCCCAATTTTTTTACCTTACAATGGGATAAACGTATGTCATGTATTGTATAATAATATAATATTAAAGAGGTAGGTATACATAAAAAAACAGAGAACGCAGTTATTTTCAATCGAGAAAATATTATTAACAATTAATAAATAATTCTACCAGACTCAGCAGTATTATTTATTATTTTTTCAACAGAATAAATAATACTCTCGGCGGCCGTATTTTTTGACAGACGCTTTTTAAAGCTTCGGTTTTCTGTTTTCATAATGCGTTTTTCAAGGCTACCCAACCTTGCGTACCAGACCCGATAGAACGCAAAATGAAATGGGTTCTTTAACGTAATGTCATACTCGTATGTAATTTTATTTTTATTTCATACAATAAACGCAAATAAACTACGATTTGGTTCAGTTCTGACAATGGCATCCAAGAGAAAACCATATTGCGACAAATGGACGAAGAACTCAATAACACGCCAACCGATTTCGATGATTCTTTTTTATTTTAAAGGATGTACTTTGTTCAAGGCTAGTTTGATAAGAGTTTGGTTGGGTTCTGATTATGGGATCCATGACAAAATATCCTATAATTTTCATTTCGTTTACATTTCGTTTTCATTTCATTTACATTTCTCTCATTGACCCAGTGGGGGTAGGCATCAAAAGCCGATGATCCGTTAAGAATATTCTTAGCGAATCTTAAATAAAACTATTTAAGTTACTTTAATTTTAATTAGTAATATAATATTGTATGCCAGAGCATGGTAGACTGTTTAAACTCTTACATTAATTTTAAACATCTAACTATATGTATGTAAAGTCAACAATAAAGTATTTTCTTTTCTTTTCTTCTACATTTCATTTTCATTTCATTTTATTATTATAGTAAAATTATGCTGCTGTAGATTTTCTCCGTAGAGTCTTTTCTACCTCAGCGTTCAAAAGGGTACCTAGAGCCTAGCTAGAGCAGAAAACCTAAAAAAAGACTCGATAAGCGCGATAAGCGTGTCCGATATACAGATGTTTCGGTATATAAATAAATTAAGTTTTTAACAAAAAAATTGAACCGACTTCAAACGGTAAAAAATAAAATTGTTCAGTACCTACTTCTTCTTGCTTATGGTAATGACTCTTAAAACTATTTCTGGAGTCGGGCCCTTAGTAAATGTCGTACCATTCGTTCTAAATTGGCACCGACAGTACAGACTGTGGGAAAGTACCTACATCTTCTTGCTTATGGTAATGAATGACTGTTAAAACTATATTGGAGTCGGTGCCCATTCAGAACGAAAGGTACACTGTATTTACTAAGACAGGACATTTCACTAAGGACCCGACTTCAAAAATAGTTTTAAGAGTCATTACCATAAGCAAGAAGAAGTAGGTACTGAACAATTTTATTTTTTACCGTTTGAAGTCGGTTCAATTTTTTTGTTAAAAACTTAATTTATTTCACTCTTTTTAGTAATTTTAATAATTATGTATGTATTAGCATAATTGGAAAAAATTTCACTTAACTTCTAAACTATAAACAGATTTACCTTTTATAATCATGTTTATCTAATAGCCATCTAAAAGTCTGAAAGACATACCTACTATCAGTCCACCTGAACGTATAAATTAAAGAAAGAATTTGCTCTCAGCTCCTAAACGTTGAGGAGTTGTACCTTCAATCATCAGTTAAGCAACAGCAGGTGATAATTACCAGACATAAATATTTGTATTATGTTAAAAATATGACTAAAAGCATGTGTGTGCCTATTAAGTTTCAGTGTTTCCCTCGATTTCCCTAATATCACATCATCAGATTTTGACATGGTGACAGTTGGACCACCTCAGGAATGTAAGATTTCGAACAAAAAACCATTTATTGAAAGAATTTGCTCTCAACTCACAACCGTCGTAGTACCTTCCATCATCAGCTCAGCAACATGATATGACGATAACTATACTCAAATGTCTGTTTTGCTTTGTAAAAATATGAAAATCATTTGTTGTGTTATAAAATTTGAATGTTCCCTTCGATTTCTCTGGGATCCCCTCATCAGACTTTGACTTGGTGACAGTTGGACCATCTCGGGAATGTAAGATTTCGAATAAAAAACTATTTATTGAAAGAATTTGCTCTCAACTCCTCACTGTCGCAGTACCTTCCATCATCAGCTCAGCAACATGAGATGATGATTTCTATGCGTAAATATCTCTTATGCTTCAGAAACTATAAGAAAATCAATGTGTGTGCCTATAAAATTTGAGAGTTCCCCTCGATTTCCCTGGGATCCCATCATCAGATCCTGATTTGGTGACAATGGGACCACCTCGGGAGTGTAAGCATACGAACAAAAAAAGAATTTTTAAAATCGGTCCACAAACGGCGGAGTAATCGGTGAACATATATAAAAAAAAATACATACAGCCGAATACAGTACCTCCTTCTTTTGGAAGTCGGTAAAAATGAATAAAATAATGTTATTATTTTGAATTCTAAGAAAAATACTAATTATTATTAAGAAAGCTTGAAAACAATATGTGCAATACACAAATATTTATAGCTTGAATAAAAATAAACTTTGGCTTGTCACACTTTTGCCTTAAATATTAGTCCTTTTATCTGTAGTAATATTAACTAGAAAGCAGCCATGTTAATATTAAAATGCCTTGGCGCTGTGTCACTCAAGATTGTGAGATAGTACCTAGACAAGATTATGTAGCTCTATAGTGGAATGCCTTGCGTTATGTGCTGCTTTCGAGCGCTATATCATTTTCCTCTAGAGCAAGTGCAGTTCCGGTAAAGCAAGTAATCGTTTAAATAACCTTATGCAAGAAAACTCCGACAAGTGCGACTCGATATCAAAAAATGTTCCGTGCCATTACGAAACGTTTTCTGTTATTTTCCTTTACTAGTACATTACTACACACCAAATTTTATAAATCTAGTTCAACTGGATTTTTATTCCCTTGTAAAATGGATGAAATATGCGGTAAAGTTATAACAAAAATGTTGCCTTTTCATAATTTACCTATCTAATGTACATTATATGCAACAAGGAGCCGTTAAAATACCGTCGCCAATTCTGAATAACCTCGTTATCGCCTTCGTGGATGGGCTGAAGCGCTAAACTTATAATCCGACGAAATCTAATACACCTAACTCGGAAATTTCATTGCAGATCCGAATGTATCATAGATAAAGTAAGGATTACGTGTTATAATTTTCCAATAAATTAGTATTTCTTAACCTTGCACTTGGATCTACAAGTATAATTTCTTCTTGCATCCGTATCTTAAAAATTAACGTAAATAACTACTAATACCTACTTCGAAATTATTTCGTGCTAACTGGGCATATTGTACGAAATGTTTAGAAAACGGTTTATATAACGCGGATTTTATAGCGCTAGCACCCGCTAGCAATAGATGGCTTAGAAAGGATCAAGGTTTTTAAATTTCAAACTATTAGGAACAAAAATGAGAGGTAACTTTATATGATATTTTTTCAATTTAAATTATAATCGTAAATTGTATAATAGCGGAGCTCAATTGATTCATTTTCGTTTTCAATTCTGTTAGATTGCCGGCTCGAATAGAGTACACATCGTATAGAGTATACATACGCGAACTACTATTATTTTAAAAATAGTATTTAAAAAAAGATTATATCGTTATAGCTTACATTTTTTATATTTTAAAAATTGAATCACGTAAATAAAATATACACTTACCTATTATTTGAATAGTGGCAAGCCAACATAATTAATCAAAAACAAAGCACAGTGTTCATGAATACGTACAAACAAGTCAATGTACAAAGGAATACAATACATCACAAGCGTGGAATATGGAGTACCTAAACAAACCCAAAACAACGCCCTTGCTCCCTGTTTTATTTTTCCCTTAAAGTTAGAAGTAAAAGCAAACATTGATGTCAACTCCAATTCCGTGTAAAGCAAAACTTACTAACATTTTTTCCATCCATGTGGTATGGATAACTATCTACTAACAATTTTTTTCCCTTTAAATTCCAGATCAGTTAATTTTAAAACAAGACCATGAGTGACAATGACGTCATCCACACGTACGTATTACAGTATTTTCGATACTAAAAATACAGTTTGACAGTACGGTATAATATATAGAGCTCATAATGAAAATTGAAAATAAAGAAATTGGAGTTTAAAATTGGGACATAATTATCAGGATCAGTAATAGGTAACATTAGTAACCAATAAAAAAAATTCACAATAATATAATTTTATTGGATTTAAAACTCGCTACATAATTAGTACCTATAGTACAAAGTCGCCGCAATATTACTACCCTAATATTGCGGCGACTTTAGGAATATCATATTATAATTTCTTATTTTAGCCATTTGATTGATTTATTTAGAACTGGATCAAATATAATATGTTTATAAAAATAAAATAGGCATTTACCAAACCGGGAGCGCTCTTTATCGTTTCTCATCTGTAACACTGTCACATTTCCTTTTTTGTATAGTATTGTACATATTTGTGGTATAGTGTATATTTTATCTGATTTAAGTGTCTTTAATATTGGGTAAACCGTCCTCTCTATTAATAAGAAACAAACGACGTCCTATATAGGTATTTAACTACGCGACCCTCAATCCATCCTAAACTTTCAATTGATGTGATCGCCGTACGTATTGAATACCTTCTCCCTTTCTCGGGCCCTCTATGTCGGTGCTAGGTAACAACCAGCGATATGTTAAAGTAAAACTGTAATTGATTTAAAAGTTTCAACATATATTCCCGTTATTAGTATCCGGATGACCGAGCGTTGCTCAGATAAAAACAATTGATTTTATAGAGATTCATTGGCTTACCTCATAACGCCAACTTCATCAGCTCCCAATTTAAAAAATAGTATTACATATAGGTACTCGCCGATAGATGTCAGGAAGAGTCATATTTTTCAGTTTATGTTCAAGTTGAAAACACGGATTAAACGGTTTCTTTAATAGCTAATCGATTTATTGCCCCCAAAACCCCTGCACACTAAATTTCATGAAAACTGGACCATTTCCGAGATTCAAAGTATATTATATATTTAGGTTATATACAAGAATTGCTCGATTAATTATAGGTATTATAATATTAGATATTGCAATGGATATTTCAATAAAATAAAAATACATTATAAATTATCATTTATGTTTATTTGTGGTTTATTGGTATTCAATTACTTATTCCTAGAAATGTAATTTTTAAAGTATTTTTATGTTTATATGAAATGTAATATTCAATTTAATTGAATAATGCAAAGTATTACATTGTATAATAATATAATCTACGTCGTGTATTAGGTCAGCCTGTAATGTTTGTTGTAATGTACGTACATGTATATGGGCCGTTCTACTTTTCATTGCATATAAACATGTCCCAGGCACATGATAGTGACAAATCCTAAATTATATTCACAAAATACACATTATTATAATAATTTTAGAACTAAAATCAACCTCATAATATGTCTACTCTAAGCATTTCTTGAGAAAATGTTTGTAATTTTGTTAAATTTAGTAACAGTGTTGTCTTTACCGGTAACAGAGTTGCTTTTCATAGTATTTTCTCATATCCCAAGCTCTAAGGGTGTACGACAAAAAACTAAAATCTCAAAAATTCTGGTCTAACGTTCGCAATTTTATTAAATAAAATAAAAGATAGTCAATACACGCAGTAATGCGAATTCCTTTTGAATTTTTAAACTATGCCATTTCATTTTAAGTTATTATTTAAAATTTTGTCCCTGATAACTTACGATTTTACCGCTATGCTCTGTTACCATAGTGATTTCGGAATAAAAATACAGATGGCGTTAGTCCTTTCATGCGAGTAGGCATTCCGAGGTGTCATTCATAAGTGCTGCTCTCCCCCCGGTGAGGGGAATCAATATGGCGGATTCAGTCAACCAAGGGCCGCGTAACCACGTGCGTGTGTTTATTGTGTGTGCACTCTGTTACCGGAATATTTCTGTAAGTATTTAGTCTTTATCTACTAAATTTGCACTAATTATGAAGACCAATGGTTAATTTATAACAATGCCATGTAAATTCTTAATTAGCCTTATGGTTTTAAGATATATTCAACACAACTCATAATATTTACTACTCTGTTACTGAACAACTATGTTACTTTGGTGTGGTAACAGAGTTGTAAGTTTAGTAACAGAGTTGTACTTGTCATACTATCTTGCTGACAATGACTTTTTACTATGCAAATCAGTAATATTTAACATAAATTGTTGTTTTAGACGTAACAGCGCACGTCACTATGCCTCTAACACCCGCTGAGAAACAGCGAAGATATAGAGAGAGACGCAAAAAAGATGCGGTGAAGGAAGCTGAGGCAAAACAAAAAGATTTGGCAAGATACCATGCAAGAAAGAAATTAGTAAAGGACATGACACCACGCGAGCACCGTAGAATGAAAAGAAAGTGGCGAATTGCAAATTCAAAAAGAAAAGACCGTCAGAACGCACTACGTATTGTCATGGCTACACCAGAGTCATCTCCTGGAATCTCTACGTCAAGATTACCTTCTCCAACAAATTTAAGTGAGTCGCCCAGTATCCCACGGCACACCGCACCTAATCTCGATACACCGCGCCGTCTTTCTACACCGATATCGATAAGAGGATCTCTACATCATAACATGTCTAGTCCAGGATTAGATGATAGATTTGTACCATCACCAGCTTCTCAACGAGGCCGAGGGCGAAAACAAATAAAAAGAAACAGATCAAAACTATATAGAGATAACTTGAAACTAAAAGAAGAATTGGCTAAAATGAAAAAGAAATATGAGAAATACAGAAAGAGGTACAATAGAGCAAAGCGAAGTGAAAAACCCCATAATGATGACAAATACGTAGCATTGTCTAATGCTATTAAAGACCGTTACAAAACAGTAAAAAGTGTGAAAGAGAGAAGGACTATTCAGAAAATTTTTGAAGAAAATCTGATTATAAGCTCCAAAAAGAAAACCGAAATTATTCGTGATAGCTTAGTAAAGCAAGGATATTTACGAAAACGGCAACCAATCCCCAGACAGAATATTTTAAAATCAAAAATTCAGGCACTTTTTAACCGCGACGACGTCTCAAGAGCAACCGCAGGAAAAAAAGAAACAATCACATGGAAGAAAACAAAAATGCAAAAGCGATTCCTTCTAGATAGTATGAAGAATCTCTATCAATCTTTTAAAAGGGAAAATGTGAATCTTATTTGCTCTTACAGCTACTTCGTGAGAAACAAACCATTCTATGTAAAACCGCCATCTATAGACGAAAGAGATACTTGTTTATGTCGACTGCATACTAATATTCAGTACATGGTTAATGTTTTCCTCCTCCTTAGTCGTTCACTCTTGACAGAGTGGTCGTGGCTGATGACGTTGCATTTTCATTGGATAGTGATGCTCTCGCGATGCGTCTCCATTTGATGCGGTTTGTTGCATCTCGAAAATTCTGGACTATGGAGGTCTGTGTTGCAGCTTTGATCATATCGGTCCAACGCGTAGGTGAGCGCCCGCGTGACCGCTTGCCCTCCACTTGTCCCTGGACAACAAGTCGTTCTATGGAATGTTCATTCCGAACAACATGTCCGAAGTATTTGAGGATTCGTACTTGCACCGTTGACGATAACCTCTGCTCGATTTTTAGCTCTTTTAAGATCGAGTCGTTGGTCCTAAATGCTGTCCAAGGGATCCGCAGTAGTCGCCGCCAGCACCACATCTCTAGTGCATCGATTTTGCGTCGGTCTTTCAGGCGAACCGTCCACGTTAATGTTTTACGTAAGAACAAAGTTATTTCCACCTCAGATTTAAACAGTATTATACAAGAAATCGTATGTGATGTCAATTCAATATCTTGTATGTCAAATAATTGCTCTGTTTGCAAATCTAAAAACTATATTATCGACATTTCTATAGACAAAGAACAACATGTGTACTGGCCCCAATGGGTAAGAAAAACAGAAGTTGTTGAGAAATCAGGAAAAAAGTTTCAAGTAAGCAAAAATGTTAAGGAAGTTATTCAAAGTTCACTGCAAAAATTAATAGATACTTTTGGACAAACATTGATACAGTTTAAGCGACATGTTTATAATATAAAAACGCAATATAAGAACTATAGAGAATGCATAGATGGATTAACAGATCAGGAAATAGCACTTCATGTTGATTTCGCCGAGAATTACAGCGGCAAGTGTTTCGAAGAAATACAATCCCACCACTTTGGTGGGTCCCGTAACCAAGTTTCCTTACACACTGGAGTTATGTATAAACGGGATCAAAACCATGAAATGCAAATAACATCTTTCTGTAGTGTATCGGAAAATATTACTCATAATCCATGTGCGATCTGGGCTCACTTACATCCTATTTTCAAATTAATTCAAGACAGGTTTCCTCAAGTCAAAACAATACATATATTTTCAGATGGCCCAGCGACTCAGTATCGCCAAAAACTGAATTTTTATTTAATTTGCAATAGACTTTTTCTTAAATACAACTTTTTAAGTGTCACATGGAATTTCTTCGAGGCTGGTCATGGTAAAGGGGCAGCCGATGGTGTGGGAGGATTCCTCAAACGTACTGCTGACCAGTTAGTTGCAGTTGGACGAGATATTTCTAATGCAAATGATTTCTACGAAGCTTTAAAAGACAAAAGTAAAGTAAGGCTGTTTCTGATTACTAATGAAGACATTGAATGCATTGTACAAGATATTCCCGGCTCAATTCGTCCTTTGATTGGCACAATGAAAGTGCATCAAGTTTTTACAGAGGAAACAGGAGTATTAAAGTATCGAGATTTAAGTTGCTTTTGCCAGCGCGGATTTTGCGATTGTTTGAGTCCTAAAGTTTACTTTCCATTGGAAGCCCCTGTAACAGTATCAACTAGCGTTTTGGAAAAAGACACTTATATTTTATCCAATATAACGAATACAATTCAACAACCTCGACTGTCTCTTTACAAAGCCATATATTCTTCTAGCTCAGATTCCGAGGACGAAGTGCCTTTAATTGCTCTCAAGGATACACCCGCTGCACAGCAGAGTAGTTGTAGCATTGACCACTCTCTAATAGAAAAAGAAAATATTCATCCTTATAAGATCAAATCTGGCGTTTACGTTTTGGTGAACGTTGCAAGCAATAAAAGTAGATATACTAACCTTGGAGTGGCATTAAGCGAGGTTGAAGATGACGGAGAAGTGAAAATTATGTTTTTAAAATGCGTAGATAACTATAGAAAGACATTTAAGATAGTTGAAACAGACGTTTCGTATGAGCCATATGAGAATCTAATAAAAATAGTTCCTACACCAAAGAAAATATATAAAGGCAAGCGAGTATATTACGAGTTTGATACTCCCTTAGATGTTTTTGAAAAGTAAGAAGAGATTGAACTTTATTGATATGAGGATATTATGATTATGTGTCTTGTTGATTATTTATATTATGTCATGTTGATTATTGATAAGTGTACTAATTACAGTTTATTACATGTTAACTTAACAGCGTAAATTCGTTATAATAACTTGTAATTTTTGAGACTGAATGTAAAGTTACAACTCTGTTGTTTTATACAACTCTGTTACTTTGCTGTCCCAAATTTATTGGTCGAACCCCTTGAAAAAAACCGAGTTAATTTATATTAACAATTTAAATTTAAATATAATGTTGCTTAGTAACTATATCTACATAACCTCATAAAGTTAAATAGTTTTCACACTAATGTTAAAAGAATCATTAAAAAAAAATGGCTTTTGTTTCGACCTTTAGTAACAGAGTTGTTTTGTTAATCTTATTTTTTTTATTGTTTTAACTTATCTTTTTAATTTTGCATGTTTCTAAAAGCATAGAAACTGTAATCTACGAAACTACCAAAGTTGATTATTAGACTGATTGGGATGTGAAAATAAAAAATAAATATTTCTAGTAACAGAGTTGTACATTTTTACTATCCTACATCAATAAATCTACAAATTACCCAAAACTATAGATTATAGAGCTCGACACGCTATAAATTATCAAAGAATGTTAGTTAACCAATACATTTTGCAAGTAATTATAGAATTGACATAAGATAAAAAAAATTCTGTTTCGTAAATACTTAGACTCATTTATCTGCAATGAAAAGTAGAACGACCCATATACGACTATTGATTAACGAAGCATGACTGTGTGCCTGTCAATATCTTTTATGCTTTAACACCAACAATTATACATTCAGTTTAATATTAAACAGTAAAAAAACGAACCCAAATTAGGGATACAAGTTGGCACACAAATACATATGTACATGGTACTGCCACCTATACAGCGACACAAGAAACGTTTATATTTCAAAGTAACCTAATAGATGGCGCAGCCAAATGATGGCGCTGTTTTGACAAAATAGCGTAGATGGAATGAACTAGATGGCGCTATACTACAAATATTCAACCCCCTGGAAGCACCCCATCCATTCATCTATTCATCCATCCGTCCATCTGGCGGAATCTGGTGAAACTAATTATTCCAAGAGTCTCTAGTACTAGCGGGCGGGGTGGTAGCTACTAGAGGGCGACACTGAATATGTACTTTTTATGGAATCTTCTAAAAACGTTAAAAACAAAATATTTCCTAAGCAAAGAAATATTAAATATAAGTAGTGCAATGATAAGTAATAACGGTAACAATATGAAGCTAATTAACGTTTAGCTAAGCTAATTAATCTGGTATAGAAAATCTCTGTTTACAAACTACCTGAAATTGATATATTAATTAATTATTTCCAAAACAAAACAACTCAAAACTTAGTAGTAATTTCAAAACGAAACATTTTTAAAAATATGTGACTGAAATATTTTTCCACGAGAAATCAAATAAATTTTATTACTATTTAACTTCTATGGACTGCATAAATTTCATTTACATTAATGGCATATTCTTAGGGCATATTTATTTATGTTTTGCAGAAAACTGTGATGAAAATAAAACACACTAAACGTATTTATTGCCCTCTGATGGAATTCATCAAATTATACCAGTTTCTAAATAAAAAATATATTTTCGGTCCAACAGTATTTTAGCTGATCAATTTAGGTAGAAAATCCTAAGTATGCTGTTAGCCAGTTATAGTAGTGATCTTGAGTTTATTGAGCAAAGCTGCAGCGCGGTTATATACGAGTGTATACACTTGTGGTCATATAATTAAGAACGATTTGAAGTTCTAGAAGTTTTTATTTAAATCATGTCATACACAGAGATGTGTACCTTCTGAGAAGCAACTAGTCTACTAGTTCTGCACCGATTGAGCTGAAATTTTAGCATGATATATAATCCGCATAAAGGATTGTTTTTATCTATTTTTTGCATCAGTCACATATCCGCGACCGCGAAAAAACAGTCAATCACAATGTGCCACAGCGAAGCGTGGCAGGGTACAGCTAGTTATGTTATAAAAAGCCACATTAATAGAGCTTAGTAATAAAGAAAGTGGCGCGAAGTTTAGTTATAAACAATAAAATGGCTAAAGAACAATTTTGTCTCAAATTTAATTTAATTTACCAAAGTAACAGTTAAATAGTACTGAAGCTGGATAAATAATTAAGAACGATTTATTGAACTCTCGGGAATTGTTTTGTATGACACTTACATTTAAAAAAAAACACAATAATATGTAGCGCGAAGAATTTAAAAAGCAATTTAATACATTTTTAAATAAAATTAATAGTCATGTTATTATATTATATCTTAAATTAGAACTTTTAATTTAAAAAAAGCTTTTACTGATTTACATTGGCGAGGCGTTGACTCTTTATTTTTTGACATTTCTTAAGAGAAATAGAGTTCTATTCTTCTAAAAAACGTCGTACTGCGCTCTTAAATTCCCACACTGTGTATTTGAAACCTTTTTCTTTACTTCGAACCACAGATTCTCTATTTTGTTTAGATCTGGACTGTTAGCTGGCCAGTCTAAGACAAAATGTAAGAAATTTCTTTACGGTGTGTGCAGTGTGCTTTGGATCATTGTCATGCTGGAATGTCCAAACAATCGGTAGAAATAGAAAGTCTTCAGCATAAGGTAACATTGTTTTTTCTATCAACTTTACAGGTACACCATGTCCAGAGAAGCACCCCCAAATTTTCACATTTCCACATTTTCCACCACAGTGCTTTGATGTAAGTTTCGTGTACTTAGGGTCGAATGCTGTATTCGGGGGACATAGTACATATCGTTTTCTATCATAAGTATCATAACATACTCTGTTTATTGTCGTCTCGTCAGAGAAAAGTACATTTTTCCATTGTCGCACAGTCCAGTATTCATACTTTCTCGCAAATGCAAGCCAGGCTTGCCTGTGGCAAAGTCTCCTACCGTACAGTTTTTCTTCTACCAAAACGTCATCAAATAGTGTGTGCTGAGATTGCTGAAGGGTTGTTTTCACCAAAATATTCTTTTCTCAGATCATTGGACCCATTATAAGGATTTTGTTTTGCCATACGAACAATGTTTCGGTCATCTCAAGGAGTTGTTTTTCTCTGTCTAGGTACACGACTACACGTGAAATATTCGAAATGGTTTGATACGTAGCAAAATACTTTACAGCATGGAAAACCATATTTTTTTAACATTGCAGATGGTCGGCTATCTTTTTATAAGACCAATTCTTCCGGCTAAGTTTTATTATTATTTCACTTGTAGATTTATCACAACTTTTACATTTTCTCATTGGTTTTTTATATGAAGCAATCACTTTTAATCTTTTCCAGCACTAAATGGCGCCTAAATTATACAAACAGTAATCATAATAACTGAGTGTTTTAGTCGGGTTTTATAAAATAAAACAATTTTCTTCCTATTGATAAATAGGATATAAATTAACCAAACTTAAAAAGTATCAAAAACTATAAAATACTATCAACATTATAAATCCTTCCTTTTAGATTTTAATTAATAAAAATTCTTTACATGATTTACATGATTATGATTACATGTTTTCTGTAATAATCAAGAGTAACATAGCAACATAACACTTATTTTATAATCCAATTTTTGGAAGTTCAGTATTGTAATACGATAACATCTTTTAAGTTTAAGGACTAGTTTCGCAGACTTCCAGATAGTAGTTATGTATTATCTTCCAGATTATGTAAAAATACGAGAAATAATATGTATACCAATTTAAAACAAGAGAGAGCCTATCCAAAGATTTATCCAAAGACTGTGAAGCTGACTATTCTTTACTATCGTAAAAGTAACTAGTATATTGAAGTCTTGTATCATGACATGACACATTTGTACTTTTAATGAAATAAAAACTATCAGTCTTTCTGAGTAGAGTAGGTAATACGAGCATTTAATTTTTTTCTTAATACTTGATTAATGGTCAATAAAAAAATCAAAGAAGATATAAACTTTAATTCTTACAAAATGTAACGTTAAAAACGAACAATCAAGAAATAATAGGGTTATGATGAATAAATTTCCGTTTCAAGTTTCAAAAAATTACTCAACAAAATTGTTTAATTTTGAGATTGTACAGTACTTTAGGGAAGAATTTGTTAAGTGTTAGGTCATCCTTTTGTCAAAAACCATATAAATTTGATTTAAGACAATATTACAGAGAAACTGAACTTACCTTTAGGTCGTAATTTCGTTTTAGTACACTTTTTACGACGAACTCTAAGTGTAGCCTGCGGAATCTTTGACACAACTAAAGATTGTAATGTTTTTGCGCGAAAGGCACGTAAAATCGCGCCAATTTAAAACTGAACAATAGCTCCCCTGGCGGCAAATTTTGAAAGTAGCCTCTTTAGATACTTTTCAAGAGAAAGAGTAGGTGATTCTTAGTATTTCTGTATATTTAACTTGATTTCGCAAAAATTTTGACTTTGTACACTTTTCATGAGAAGCGGCGATATGTATTCATTATTATTACGGTATACGACACGTTATACCTGTTGATTAATACAATCCAAAGTAAACCTTTATATAGCGTTTGTAACATGGATAAATTATTTTTGTGCTGATAATACCAGTACTTACCAGTTTGTTCCATAAAGACAGACAAGTAACTATATTTAGAGATATCTTGATAAGTTTTAGTGTCTTAATTTAGAACAAATCAATATTGGATTTAATTCTAGGTCTTGTTTAGCTTCGTGTGCGAATTTTTTGCCGAATTTATAACTTTGCTTTAGTGTCTTTCCCTAGATATTTATACCAAAGCTAATAAAATCAGAATTATTATTTATATGATTTTGGTTACAACTTTTGAGAAACTTTTGAAATTCTATGTTTCATTTCGTGTGTTTTTAATAACAACCCCTTTCAAGCACACCACCGACTGGCCCACTAAAGCTCGAGTTATCTCCTGTGGCAGACCGCATGTATTGTTTTCCTTGTTCTAACCTAGAGTAATAAGAAGCACTGATACCTAAAACCATACCGAGCGTAATAGTATATTTCATTACAAGTGCGGAAAGGCTGTCATTGCAAGGAGTTCCGACAAATGTCTACCCGAGCCGAGGCGCAGCCGAAGGTGAGGGTTGACAGTCGGAACTCCTTCCAATGACGGTTCCGCACGTGTACTGAACAACTATTTATAATACAGTTGTGAAAAAAGAAGCAATTTAATAAAAACTCGCAAAGAACATTTTTGAAAGATGGCGCCAACCGTAAAAGAATACCTACATGCAAAGATTTTTTTTCTTCACCCATTCTGGGTATGCAAAGGGAACTATGCCCATACAGCCAAGTCTTCAGTAGAATTTTTTATTGATATAAAATGAAAATGTTAATGAGATATTGAAACAAATTAGTAGCTTCTTTTTAGAAATATTTGCATGAATCATAAAAACTTCTAAAACTTCGTAGTTGGTTTTTTTCTTTTTAATAGACATTATTTTGACAATTGGGAAAGAGAACGCACGAGTGCGGAAAAGGTAAAGAAAAGGCACGAGTGTGTAATAGCCCACTTCCCGCACGCTATACGTCCTTGCAATACGTCTACTACGTTTTGAGCAACTGTATTAAAAATAATTACATTAACTGTTTGTAATATAAAACATATAAAAAAGGGTTACTTTTTTAATAAAAACACTGCACTTAGACTTAATTCGCATATAACTGGTTTTGGTTGAACCACTTTGGTTGGTTTGGTTGATTTGAACAGAAATAAATACAAAACAAAAAATTCCGTTTTAGCCCAAATTTTCGGATTCAAAGTATTCCCAAATGACACTTATGACATCTGTCATTGATACCAAATTTTTTTCCAAATCTATGGTTTATAAAGTTGCCATTTCTCAAAAAAAAACTCCTCAAACACTTCACATTCTGCGAAATTTAAAAAAAATGCTGGTGGCAACGCAGTTGCCACTACCTTACGAAGGGTTAAAGCACATAGATGGGACGATGAAATCAAAACTCGTGTTTTTAATGACACATAGCTATTTAATAAAACAGCAATTTGAAATAAAAATCTAATTTTAATCATCAAACTTGCAAACATAAAGGCTTTTCTTAGCTAATTATTTATAGGTATTATAAAAATAATAAAAAAAACGGCAAATTGTTTGTAAAGTAGGTTTACGATCGAGATGTTTACGTGATAACGTCCGCACGAGAAAATCTCCATTCGTTTGTATGCCGCTAGAGTGAGAGAGACGGAAGATCGGTCCACTCACTCGAACGCTATGCCAGCCTCCGCTCGTGAGGATTCCGCGTGACAAGTTTCACGGAATGACTGGCAGCGCTCGAGATGAGACGGGAGATCGGTCCGTCTCTCTCTCGTTATACCTGCGATCGCGCTCGTGAGGTTTTGGTGTGACACAAGTTTCTGAACATGTCACCCGACTAAAACGATTTTAAAGACGTTATCACGTCAAAAATAAACCATTATTGCTCCCTCTCGACATCAAGTCAAACGCTCTCGTGACATTCAGAATATTCCGTGTTGGAAAGAAAGTAAACGAAAGGGTAACGGAAAATCCCACCAAAAACATAAATGTAAAAATGTAGGCCAAGTTCTTGTACATAAAAAAAGAGTTTAAATCTAAACTACAGCCAAGTTAATAATAATCAGAACCGATATTAATCATTCCAACTTGGCGGGTTTTCATCACACCAATACTTCTGAAAAGAGCAAATCTTGCGGAGGTAAGTTTTAGAGTTGGACTTTTTTCTTTCATTAAAATTTCAAAACCCGCCAAGTTCGAATGATTAATATCGGTTCTGATTATTATTATTCAATGGCTGTAGTTTAGATTTCAACTCTTTTTTTATGTTCAAGAACTTGGCCTACATTTTTACATTTATGTTTTTGGTGGGATTTCATTTCTTTTTGCTCAGTTTGCTTTATGGTACCTATCGAAACGTTGTTCATATTATATTATTATTATTAAAATGAAGTGTGTCTAGTCCACCAGATGTAATAATAGCTTTATGTAACAGGTAATAATTTAAACATTTATTTTAAACTGCAATACGATACTGAGCACGACATTTTGGGATGAAATGGATTGTTTTGTTTATAGTTCATTTTAAAACGTAGTTAGTTATCTATTAAAATGAATTTTGAATATACTATAATTTCTTTTTTTTATGTTCTGATAAATTTTTTTTCGTGTATTATAATTTCTTTTTGCACTTGACCATTTTCTATTTTCTAAAGTTTTCCTTTACTTTTATGCTAACGACTACCCCGATGCCAAATTTCAGATTTGTAGGTCTTAGAGAAGTATGACCAACATTTTTATACATCATAATGATAATGACTACAATTTGACTCGCACTTGACCAATTTCCAATTTTCGATGTTTTCTTTACTTTTTTAAATGTTAACGACTTTCCCCATGCCAAATCCCAGATTTTTAAGTCTTAGAGAGAAGTATTACCAACATTATAGGTACATAATTTTGACTAAAACCTGACTCGCACTTGACCAATTTCCAATATTCGAATTTTCCCAATACTCTTACCCTGACGACTAGCTAAATGTCAAATTTCAGCTTTGTAGGTCTTCTAGAAGTGGTCAAACATTTTGATGAGCTGTCAGTGAGTACATGAGTCAGTGAGTACCAAATTTATAATTTTCTCGAGTCTATAACTTTTTTTCTGTAATAGCTGCAATATTATTCAAAGTATATTAAATGGCGTTATTATGTCCGTAAAGTTTCATCCAGATCTATTAATCAGGTAAGAAGATACAGGGGGGTCAAAAGTGGCTCGAAGCGGTTCGGGTAAATAGTGCACGGTGTGCGCGCGGCCTGTGCTTAGAACTTGGCCGGCGCACTTTCGTGCGCTTTGATAGATTTGTCAACGCGGGAGACCACTTCGACACAAGCCCCTGTAAAAATGTTGGTTGTGTGTCTGCGACCAAATTATCCAGTTTTACAAGGTTTCTTGAAGGAAATTTATTTATATTTCACTGGAACGATCTACGGGTGTTTTATAATGCGCCGAAGGACGAAATCAATCATGAAAGGGGTGGGTCACGTTACCTTAGCACGCGCCTAATTGGACCATTAAGATTTAGAGTATTCAGAAACTTATTTTGTTCAGCCTCTAATGACAGTCCACAAAGTGAGCACTTCGATTTTTACTTCTAAAATTGAAACAGTTTATGGAAGACTAATACAAAATAGAAAGGTTATCTTTTGGCATATTTTAAAACATTTCACAGAAATAATCTTTTGGCATATTTTAAAACATTTCACAGAAATAAACTATAAAAGGTCACATAAGCATGACATAGAAGAGAGCACCATATAGGAGACACACCTATATACGAAATGTGTGCTACGACATTAATTGTTTGGAGGATACTTTTTGCTACGACAAAGCAACTTTTTACCATTGAGGTACTACTACTACGTACGAGGTACGTCAGTACTTAATATATCTCGATGATTTTTACTTACTCTTTCAATTCGTTTTGCAAGTGGACATAACTTTTTAGACTTAAAATTGAGACTAAGAAAGAGGAAATAAACAAAATAATCCTATCTTAAATATTTATTAACTACTACTAATGCCTCAATTTTGATGCCTCAAGTTTGATTTCAACGTTTTAGTATCTGTATTGCACTGCCAATATCAAAACGCCAATGAAACTTTATAATAATATTGAAATCAAGGACAATTGCAATATTATTATGAAGTTTTATGATTCTACTTCTAGTATATTATAAGTAGTTATAGTATAATGTTCTGGAATAATTCATAGTATACTTTTACAATAGTTTCAAAATAAAAATAAACACTACAAAGAGTTCACATGGGAAATTACGCGTTAGCTAATTTGTAAGTACACTAGAGCTTATTATTTTTCAGCGAATGCAGAGCACAAACAGTATGTGGTACGAACCGTAACTTAGTACTTCCTATGAAACACACTCTGCTGAGTTGGACTACTAATTACATATTCAGTATGAGAAAACCATATGTCTTAAATTCGCAGAATAACTCAATATCACACCAATCGATTTCAATGATTCTTTTTTTATTGGAAAGGAAATATTTCAAGGGCAGTTTAATAAGAGTTTGGTTAGGTTCTGATTATGGAATCCATGAAAAAATAACGTAACTCTTCAATTCTAAGGAGCGAATTAACGATACTCAACCTAATATTTTATAGACTACCCGGATATTTGAATCACCTCCCGTAACGTCGATATTGCCAAGTAATTGCCGTAGAATATGACTTACAGTAAGGGTGCGATCTGAGGCAGAATTTCTAACTATTTCACTTAAACGGCGTCGTCTCATACGAACAGCACGTTTAGTAGGTCTACCCATATTCAAACAAATTAGTTAGTGTAGGTACTTAAAATTCACTAAAAAATAAAAATCTAAAAATAAACAAATATTGTAACAAAAAAACGGCCTCCTAAAGAAACCATTCCAAAACAAATTAATATGCACTAAAAAGTAAAATAATAATTGCGTATTATTCTATAATTTAATAGTCAACTTACATTTTCTACTCCTGAATATGTAGGTACGATCTGTATTTAACATATTATAATAATTATAATGTCGGTACAATTATTGTTATTTGTATTATATTACATTTGTAACATTTTTTGTTTATTTGTCAATTATACATAAGTTTACTCGTTACCTTGAATAGCGCGAACTTGAATTTAGTGTAAGTTAATTCAAATTCTCGTTCTCGATCACGGAGTATAGAGCGTAACACACCATTTAAACACAGTAATTTAGTATTAAACTAAGTACCTAATTAGATTTGCTGACATGATTCAGAATTCTAAATGAATAAAATTGAATTAGGTACTCTTACAAAAATAATATTTATAGGTATACATAATCAACTTGAAATAATCTCGTAGGTAGTACGATTTTATATACTTTATACTAGTTTATGGTTCACTTGTTAAAATTTTAACCCAACTACGAATTTTCCAGTCTCGTGTGTGAAACTGTGAACCGTTTTGTTATCTTGGGAAGACCTGAAGGACAAATCCGGGGAAAACCGGACGGATGGCAGCCCTACGCATGACGTATTTTGTCTAACTGCTTATGATAGGTACTTAGAGAAAAATTGCGAGGGCTATCTATTCACCTCTATCTAGTAGAACCCATTCACCCGTTCTCAGTTGGTACATTGAAACATGTTTAGACAGCTAGTATTATCTGTGTTGTAAATATGTTTCAAATGGACTTTGCACCTTAACATATGAATTATCTATACTTATTATTATAAATGCGAAAGTAACTCTATCCATAAGTGTGTCTGTTACGTTTTTAAGCCTACTCAACCAATTTTAATAAACTATGGTACACAGAGAGAGAGCTTCGGAAAGGACAAAGGATAATTTTTATCCCCGAAAAAATGTACTGTTTTGTGGGACATGTTATAGCCGCAGTATTTGTGTAGCAGACATCTCCGTTCCCGTTTCCGGGAGCTCGGTTACCAGTCCGTATTCGTCATTTTTAACGGATCTTTTAGCTCATTAGAGATGAAACTCTGTATAGTTCATGTTATATATGCACCGAAAAAATCTTATGTACGTGTTATTGACACTATAAAGAGCAACGTTTGTAGTAGTAAATGTCGAAATGAAAAAATAATTCAGTCCTATATTCAAATGACCGATCAGCAGAAGTTGGTTTGTATAGAAAAATAAAGATCCATAATCCGTATCCGTATCCGCGGATCTTGATACCAAAAAATCCGTACCCGGATCCGTATCCGCGGATCTACTTTGATCCGGAACATCCCTAGTTAGCAGACAAACCAATACGAATGACTTGATATTTTATAAATAACTAACGATAAAAAAATGTTATGTGATTTTAAACGAGCACTTAAAACGTTCTTATTTACAAAAGCGTACTACTCGGTTTCAAAATTTTTAAACGATGAACTTTAACTTCGTGAGGGATTACGGGATTAAAAACCTGGGAGGTCTTTTTTTCCGCCGGCTTTTTTTTTTCGTCTCAGTGTATAAAAACCCAGTTAATTGGGTGCCCAAAGCTGATGACGCTGATAAAATACCGTATAAATAATTACCAAAAACAAAGAAATAAAAAACGCAAATATGGGATAAATATAAATCAATAATATGATAAGTAAATTTAATACTCAAATAAATTTGTAAGTTAGATTTTAGTCAGTACTTTTATTGATTAATAATGTTTGCATACCTTACTGAGGTAAATATGCAGACTATTAAATGTATAAACCAACTTTTGTAATACCTATATTTGTGCAAATAAATCATTTGTCTTTGTCTTTATGATCGTTAAGCTTTTAAAAATTCTATAGTTACTTGAAAAAATATAATTATAATTGCAATTTTATTAATAAAATTTGACTAAAGCCATGCACACATTTCTATACCTAAATCTAATTATTTCGAAGCATCTATTCATGGCACCTTTCTTTTTCCGCCGACAACCTCATTAACCGAACCAACAACTGTAAACACAATGCTTAAATTTTCAAAAGACGCTTTGAAAAACAATGCGTTAATCATATCTTAACATTTTTTATTACATTTCAAACGATTGCGATTGAAATTCGGTAAAAGTATCACGAATCTTATGAATATAAAATTATCGGTATTCTTTTCAATTGCCTTGTGCAACAAACTGACAGGAATGGTGCTTCCTAACAATATACATCAATATCACGTAAAATAACGAGCCCTTAATGAAAGATCGATTTTGTACCTACAAATACATCACTAAACTTACACACACTAAACTTTAAAATAAAACGCAGGATATACAACGCAGGTATACAAATGACAGAGCAAAGTTGGTGTTAATTCTAAAAAGATATTTCAAATTTAAAAGAATCCTATCTCATTCACATTAAGTCTAGTGAAACTGCCAACGCTAAAGAAACCAATATCAAAGAAAGTATATTCATATTAATCTATGATCAAAGAAATGCGGCTATCCTTGATATTCGCGTAACATGAATATCTATAAAAAAATATATAAAACTGTTTATCAAGAACACTTAAAATATCATATAAATTAACATGATTAAGAGGAAACGCTACTGCCGTATTTCCATACAAATGTATTCTCCTATTTTCTTCCTGTATAATGCTTCTAGAGGAATGATTTTTGTGACAATATCTAAGTCTGCTAAAGCTATGCGCCTATGTTTTGTTTTTTCAATCAATTAATTAGATCAGAAAATATGACTCTTCAAAAATCGTAGTTAATGCCTCTTTCATACAGCCCTAATCCAACAATTGCAAAACAAATTTGAGGGGTTTTTATGACCAAATAAAAACATAGGGACATAGACCTATTCTATTTCTTGATATTTGTGAAAAAAATATATTTAATAAACTCAATTTTGAAGGAGGGAAGAGGAGAATACGAAACCTCGATTAAGTAAGAAAGTTTGTAGGTATAATCGGTCTGAGCTGCATCTGTCCTCTCAGCGTATAAAAACCCAGTGAATTGGGTGCCCAAAGCCGACGACGGCGACGTGGGAAAAACACCGTCTAAATAATTTCATGACTACAAAATAAAAAACGCAAAATATGGGATAAATAAATAAATAACATGGTTTGTAAACATAATAAATAAATTAATTATTTAGATTTAAGGCAAAAAGTTATATAGGTAGGTAGATTTAAGTGTAATTTTTTACCGACTTCCAAAAGAAGGAGGTACTGTATTCGGCGGTATGTTTTTTTTTTATATATGTTCACCGATTACTCCGCCGTTTGTGGACCGATTTTCAAAATTATTTTTTAGTTCGTATGCTTATACTCCCGAGGTGGTCCCATTGTCACCAAATCAGGATCTGATGATGGGCTCCCAGGGAAATCGAGGGGAACTCTCAAATTTTATAGGCACACACATTGATTTTCTTATAGTTTCTGAAGCATAAGAGATATTTACGAATAGAAATCATCATCTCATGTTGCTGAGCTGATGATGGAAGGTACTGCGACAGTGAGGAGTTGAGAGCAAATTCTTTCAATAAATAGTTTTTTATTCGAAATCTTACATTCCCGAGATGGTCCAACTGTCACCAAGTCAAAGTCTGATGAGGGGATCCCAGAGAAATCGAAGGGAACATTCAAATTTTATAGCACAACAAATGATTTTCATATTTTTACAAAGCAAAACAGACATTTGTGTATAATTATCGTCATATCATGTTGCCGAACTGATGATGGAAGGTACTACGACGGTTAGGAGTTGAGAGCAAATTCTTTCAATAAATGGTTTTTTGTTCGAAATCTTACATTCCTGAGGTGGTCCAGCTGTCACCATGTCAAAATCTGATGATGTGATATTAGGGAAATCGAGGGAAACACTGAAACTTAATAGGCACACACATGCTTTTAGTCATATTTTTAACATAATACAAATATTTATGTCTGGTAATTATCACCTGCTGTTGCTTAACTGATGATTGAAGGTACAACTCCTCAACGTTTAGGAGCTGAGAGCAAATTATTTCTTTAATTTATACGTTCAGGTGGACTGATAGTATGTCTTTCAGACTTTTAGATGGCTATTAGATAAACATGATTATAAAAGGTAAATCTGTTTAAAGTTTAGAAGTTAAGTGAAATTTTTCCAATTATGCTAATACATACAGAATTATTAAAATTACTAAAAAGAGTGAAATAAATTAAGTTTTTAACAAAAAAATAAAACCGACTTCAAACGGTAAAAAATAAAATTGTTCAGTACCTACTTCTTCTTGCTTATGGTAATGACTCTTAAAACTATTTTTGAAGTCGGGCCCTTCGTGAAATGTCCTGTCTTAGTAAATATAGTGTACCTTTCGTTCTGAATGGGCACCGACTCCAATATAGTTTTAACAGTCAACTCATTACCATAAGCAAGAAGAAGTAGGTAGGTACTGTCCCATTGTCTGTACTCTCGGTGCCAATAGAACGAATGGTACGACATTTACTAAGGGCCCGACTCCAGAAATAGTTTTAAGAGTGCCCGTAGTCAGCAGTGGGACGCAAAAAGGGTTGCAGCCTAGCCATCTAATAGCCTGAAAGAATATTACTATCGGTCCATCTGAACGTATAAATTATTGTAAGAATTTGCTCATTTTTAAGATGGCTATTTTTGGAGTCGGGCCCTAAGTAAAATGTCGTACATTTCTGAATAGGCACCAACACCAACTCCAAAATAGTTTTAACAGTCATTACCACAAGCAAGAAGAAGGAGGTACTGAATTTTTTTTTTTTTACCGTTTGAAGTCGGTTCTATTTTTTTGTTAAAAACTTAATTAATTAATATATGCGGACAGAAATTCTCAAACCTACCTAGTCGATTCTCCAACGGTTAGAGTCCAACCTAATATAAAACTACCATCTGTCTATTTTATACGAAATAGGTTAACCATTGACTGCACCGGGCATGTCTTCTAAGACAATGAATGAATGAAATGAATTTCTCTAGAAATTCATCATTTTTCGAAGACATGATGTCCACCAACCCGCACTTGGCCAGCGCGGTGGACTATGGCCTAAATCCCTCTCACTTGTGAGAGGAGACCTGTGCCCAGCAGTGAGACCTAAAAAGGTTGAAAAGAAAAAAGGTTCAAAATTACGTTTATTATAATGTTGAGAATTTTATGAACCCACAAAAATTTAGTAAGAAATAAAACAATTCATTCGTGAAGGTACTCGTATATTACTATTAATTACCAATTTACCTGATTAAGGTCCGTTATTTTTATACTTTTATTAAGTAGTTTATATTGTTAAATAGTTTTACATTTTTTAATAACTTTTTAGAACCTGTGCAATTTCGTACGTGTTTTTACTTCAAGTATTATTCGCGACGACGAATCGTTTTCGCTACATTTTGCGCGCATCTGTATAATAATATGAAATATATTTTGTTACGTAAGTGTTATAACTTTAATTAATTTTGATATGTAAGAATCCATCGTTATCCAGCCGTATCTATGTGTATGCTTTCTCGCGCGTCCACGTTGTAAGTAAAGACACTTCGCGTAAATAGCGTCTCTCGCCAAATTTATGTTAGTGAACTTTACATTTGGCACCAGAGAGTATGTCTGCGATGTTACGTTAAAAATATGCGGCGTCACAAAAGCGTCACAGTTACTCCCGGAGTCTAAACGCGCTGGCCTAAATCCAGACTAGACACGCAAAAACATTTATCAGTATTCAGGACCAGGGCCTCCTAGAAATGCTAATTGTTAATTTGTTAATTCGTGCTGAAATGCTGAATTTTGATTAACATTTACGTACATAAACATCCGACCTAACCAGTATTGAAATAAGGTATGTTAACTACCCAAATAATTAAGATAACAAACGCGATACTCTGAGCCATAATTAAGAAGGATAAATTTTGTCCCTTAAAGAAAAGGAGCAATATAATTTAAAAAACAAGATTTAACGAAATTATTGGGGCAATTGCGGGTTGAAATTGTCGACGGGGGAGTGCTTGACGTGGTCTCAGACCGCGCTTGGTTTTTGGCTATAGTCAAGATACGTATTATTTGAGGTTTGTCAAGGGTGAACCCGAATGGTTTTGAGCCGCCTAGACCCGCCCCTCCTCTGGATCCGCTAGTGCCTACGGATGAAACTGAACAACCAGATATACAGATCAATTATTCTACGTGATGCTGTATTATCTTAGCTAAGCCACTCGCATTCTGCTATTATAAAGAACACCGAGTGACGCATTGAGCTACGTAATGAAGTCTATGAAAACGGAGCCATGATTAGAAACGCTACGTGCCACTCGTTAAGTGCTTCATTTGCAAAGCAAAAGCAGAATTTTACACATGCTTCTTTAATGTATGTGTTTAAACTAAAATGGAATTAGCCAGCGAAATGAACATTGGAAACGATCCTCGTACAGAATGGCATATGCTCTGAATTACGAGTACATATATGCCATTCTATACGTAGATGTTCAACTCATTTCTATAAGAATTAATAAATCCAGGATCTAGAGTTTTTTAACGAATGTTCTCTATTTCACCTAGTGGTATTCACTCCGAACTTAAATAACCATTGAATGACTTTGTTTTCCTGTTCCAAAAGTTCTGAATTTTTAAATAAACTATACAAAAGTATTTTTTTATTCTTCCCAGATTTCGGATTTGACTTGGTAACATAATATATTATTAATTTGTTTTTTAAACTTGTACAAAATTAAACGATTTTCTTTTACAGTGAAAGCGGTGTAGTAACCCGCATAATTTATATATTTCTAGAAAGATAGTGTGAATCACAGAAAGTCGTGAGAACAACAATAATTTAGAGTCTGAACAGATGAGTGCGGCCAGCAAAACTGATGTCATACTCGGGCGCCTGTGGCACAGTACGTTATAATACCACTTGTTTCATGACATCACAGTCACGTTTTATTTTTAGGGTTTGCTCGAGCCTTAAAATAATTTACATCGACTCATCACATCTAAAGACAGTATTCTGATCACAGCACACGCACGTGTAGGAAATACAAAAAAGAGTATCGATATTCTATTTAAGACACAAGCCGTCGCATTTGTCGCCTCGGTTCTTATAATAACAGACTGTGACATCAGTTAAATAAGCCCAATCGATGACTAAAATTATGAGCACATTTAGCTCCGCTTGGTTTAATGAAATATTGTGATTGTCGACGAGCATTACTAACCACACCAGAGATGTTTTCATCAGATTTACAGTATGGATTCGATTAAAATTGTAAACCTTCTTTATAAAAAAATATTGGCAACTAAATTTGTTCCTAACCTAACTGCAACATACTACTCAACTCTACTCAAATGGGGTTATACTTTTATCACGGAAATTACAACAAAGGTTAAACGCGCTATAAACACGCAACCGACGCTAGCTCGAGTGAATAATTACTCGAAAAATTGGGACAGAAAGTAATCTACATTTTTCCCAACACGAGATTCTTTCAGCAAACGTAATCTGTATCTACAATTATGTAATTTTATATTTATCTAACAAAAAGGGGAAATTTCTTTTAACGATGTCACAACGTTATTTGAAAATTATTATTTTGGTTTCCAAATAACGTAAATTTGAAATTCTTACAAAATAATAAATTTTGAAATAAGTGTGATTTGGTTATGATTTGGTGATGAATATATAAATTTCAAATTGGGCTGATGAACCAGGTCGTTTGAGAAACAATGATGATAATACCTGAGATTTGTTCACTTGCTGTGTCGTTTATAAACTCTCTTCACTGACCGACCTAAATGAGAACCAACCCTACATATAAAAATAAATACATGCTAATATTAGAGAACCCAAAGGTCAGTGTTATTTAATTTATTTTTTAATAATTAATTATAGTGACTCAGGCACTTATGTTATGAAGGTGAAGGAATGGTGACTACAACGCAGCACGATGATCATTTCGCGTGATGAGATCGATTTTTCACTCGTACCCGCTAACCAGTACTAACAAATGTGCGCGTATATCATGGTAGGTAAAACTATTACATTACGGATTAATATTCCGCAATGTAATATACCGATATAAAATTTAATGCACTTTGGAATTTTACACACAGGAATATGGTACCATATTGTACACTTAACACATTAATTAACCGAAAATGCCACAAATAAAAATTAACGATATGATGATCTAATTACAAAAACAGAGTTTTCGAATGTCATTGTTTGCCTCATGCCGAATTTCCTTTCAAGCTCACTGGGAAGAACCTTACATACAACATACGTAGTTTGGCGTATTTTTTAATTGTGTTTACTTTAAAGTTTCACCTATACCAAGTTTTAAATTATAAATTATGTAATTTGTTATTGATAGTAATGTCAATTACGGAGCTCCACACTTTCTCCAGAAAAAGGATCTTCACATACAGAAAATATTTTTTTCCCTTTTTCCCTAGATAAGGGAACATAAAATTTAACATTGGTGGAAATTTTGCAACAAAATGAAAATACATATTTGCTAGGTCAATTTTTTTATCTGATCTCTTATATGACCACACCTTCCATTTGGCTGAAAATCGTAAAATCTCTATAATTGCGAATTTTGAACTTAAATTAAAACAACGACCCGTGTAGCACAACCACATACATATAGTACAAGGATAAAACGGTTACCATGTCGGACTACCTAATCGGGAATTCCGGGTTCAATTCCCGGCGAAGCAGAGATTGAATTTATGAGTTTTTGATCTGGTCTGTGTATGGGTGTTTATGTTCATATCTTTGTGTGAACCCATGACTCAGAGCATATCTATATCTATACATGTATAAATCTGTAACAATTCAGTTTCTGTACATTGAAGATATTTGAGTAAAACTGTCACTAGGGCTATTTATTAGCGTAATAGAACCCAAAACAATGATTTTTAGAATTATTGTCTGTATCTGTTTGTCTGTTCGTTTGTGCGCGCTCTGCTCAGGAACGGCTTAACGTAAAAGGATGCGGTTTTCACTGATGTATTGGTATTTTTTTGGATTAACATTTAGTGTTTGTTTTATTTAAATCGGTTCACAAATAAATAAATCACGTCCATTTCAAAAATTTCTCCATCAGTGCTTGGAAATACCGTTGTTGATTTATCGAAAACTTCAGTTGAAGTATTGAAGTTTTATAATTTACAGTCCCTTAAAATAATAACATGAAACTTATAAATGAAAAGGAAAATAGATGATACATAGAAAAAAAAACCAACATCAGATGAGCTGGCAATAATATGGTAAACTGTACGAAATAGGGTTCACGCTTCTTCGACAGTTCCCAAACGTCGACAATAATTAATAAATATTTTAATCTATACATAAAGCTGAAGAGTTTATTCGTTCGTTCATTTGTAAGTTTGTTTGAACGCACTAATCTCAGGAACTACTGGTTCCAATTAAAAAATATTTTTTGTGTCCATTTATCGGGGAAGGCTTTTTTATAAATAAACCGAACAAAAAGGCAGACGGGCCTCGTGGTGTTAAGCGATCACCGTCGCCTATGGACACGGGCGCCAGGGGAGCCACCTGAGCTTTAGGCTATATAACATCATGCTCTGACTGATACCGAAGTCCACGCTGACGAAGTCGCGGGCGGCCACTAGTCTGTACTACATAGGAGTATTTCAAAAAGTATGTATGGATATGTGTCTGTTTACGACAACTGCAATAAGCACTGGCCCTGGGGACTTTTTACTATTTTGTATAAGTACCTGGACGAGCGAGCGTTGCTCGGATAAAAACAATTTATTTTCTTGGTTTCGTTTCAAACGAAACACTCATTTGCTTCCTGTTACTTAATAACGCCATCTGAAATAGCTCCTAATAAAAAAAAGTTATTTTCATAAAAATAAAAGATAGACACAATATGATTTTGATTGAGGTTTGAACCCGGGTCTAGTTCCGCAGTCAGCTCACGCAATCATTCGGCCAAGGAAGCTTTAATTTAATGAATGAAATTTTCATAGAGCTCTTTCAAATCGACTTGTCCTTTCTTTGAACGTCGGATTGGCGGTAGTAGGGGCCCAAGAGGGGATTTTCGGATTTACTAGAGCGCGTCAGATTAAGATATGGGTTACATCTTGCATCCTGTTGAGTACTGCCACGATTAAAAAAGACCTTCTATATAGATACAGTATTTTTTATCTTACTTCCCGGACGTCAAAATGGTCAGATTAGAAGACCCCGTTACCGTTGAACAATTAATTTTAAATAATAAAAATTCGAACTCTTCCGAGTTTGCCAGAATGCCGTTTTTTTTTTCGCTGTTTTGTATACATTCATATTAAAATCATCAAATTAATGAAATATGACCTACCATGCATTTAAATTACTGAAATATTACTTAGCATTTGCATGCATTTAATCTATTCTACTATTTTACCTGTACCTTTCGTATAAAATTTTTGAAATCATAAAATATAAAGCCGTAGTCGTAGTCATAAAATATAATCTTTTAATCTTCCAACCACCCAATCTATAAAATGCACAAGGTCCTGATGACGCTTGAGGAAATCCCCTCCCCCCCTTCTCGCGAAGCTTCCATCTTACGGTCTTCCCCTGAGGCTATGCAACTGGGTGGCAAACTTTCTATCTGAGCGGCAGATTAAGGTCGATTGACGGATGCTACTCAGATATAAAGCCCATTAATACCGGTGTTCCCCAAGGCTCAGTACTGTCTCCTACACTATTCATTCTGCATATCAATGACATGCTGCAACAATCACGCAGTATACATTGCTATGCAGATGATAGTACGGTGGACGCACTATACACCTGTCGAGCCAATGCCTCTCGGTCACAAGTGGAGGAAAGTAGAATCAAACTTGTGTCTGAAGTCGAGAACTCTCTGGAGCGGGTCTCGGAATGGGGTCGACTTAACCTTATCGAGTTTAACCTCACGAAGACACAAGTTTGCGCGTTTACCGCTAAAAAACCCCATTTGTTCTAGCGCCCAAGTTCCAGGGTACCGCGCTCACCGTCGGTGAAAGTGTCGGTATCTTGGGAGTTGACATTACGAGTAAAGTGCAGTACCGGAGTCATTTGGAGCACAAAGCCAAATTGGCGTCCAAAAAGCTTGGTGTCCTCAATAGGGCGAGGCAGTACTTCACTGCGTGGCAACTCCTGACGCTGTACAAGGCCCAGGTCAGACCCCACATGGAGTACTGCTCTCATCTCTGGGCAGGAGCACCAAAATACCAGCTACACCCATTTGACTCCGTTGAAAAGCGCGTAGTCCGAATCGTCAACGACCCAAGATTGACTGACAGGCTAGAACCGCTCAGCTTGCGAAGAGGCATAGGCTGGCTCTGCGTGTTCTACCGACTTTACTATGGTGAGTGCTCCGAGGAACTTTTCAAACCTACATCACCATTCCATGATTATACCACCAGACGAAGGTTAAAGTTCCACAGGCACCATCTGGACTCGTGGCGGTCCTCCACAGTCCGCTTTGCACGCTCCTTTTTACCACGGACGTGTAGGTTATGGGACAACCTTCCAGCTGAGGCATTCCCAGTGGACTATAACATGGGGTTCTTCAAGAAAGCTGTAAAAAAAGCTCTCCTCCAAAGCCGGCAATGCTCGGGTGGCTCCCCTGGGGTTGCCCGTGTCCATAGGCGACGGTGATCGCTTAACACCACGCGGCCCGTCTGCCTTTTTGTTCGGTTTACATATATAAAAATAAAATAAAATAAACCACAATGAGTCTAGTGAGCTCCCCCGTTTGACGGAGTTTACGCCACAATATTATTAATACTCTCCAAGAGATGTCAGTAAGAGTCGTATTCTTCAGTTTATATTTAAATTGATTATCATTGAAAATATTTTTATACAATTAAACATTTTTAAGAATAAAAATTTGCTGGATCGATTTATCACCCCCGAAACCAGGGTACTAAACATCAAAATCTTTGGAGCCGTTTCCGAGATTCAAAAAATATATTTAGATACCTATATACAAGAATTATTTTTGCTCATATTTAAAGGTATTAGATGTACCTGATAATAATATGTGTTTGTTATAGTAAACGGTCGTTATGTAGTCTTATTCCCAAATGTTTCTTTTTCTACCGTTGGGAAAAAATCTACTAAAGTTAAAGAAAATCCTGAAATCCAGAGCTTCGTCTGCTGTACGATTTGGGCACCGACTCCAAAAGTTTTAAGAGTCACTACCATTAGCAAGGAAAAGTATCAAATGCGTACTGAACAATATTATTTTTTGCCATTTGAAGGCGGTTTTTTTTTTGTTAAAGGGTTAACCGAAAGCTTCATGGGCGTGCCGAGATCAGAGAGAGGCAGCTGCCCCGCCCCCCCTGGATCAAGGTCCAGATTCAAAAATCTCAAAAGATCTCCTAAACGAAAAAAGAAACCTATGAGAATGATGAAGAATAAGCTAGAAATGCTACCTCCTGATGTTTCCTTTGTATCTATACCAATATATAAAATTCTCGTGTCATAGTTTTCGTTGCCATACTCCTCCGAAACGGCTTGACCGATTCTCATGAAATTTTGTGAGCATATTGAGTAGGTCTGAGAATCGGCCAACATCTATTTTTCATCCCCCCCCCCCCCCAAATTGATAAAGGTGGCCCACCCCGAACATTTAAGGGCGGTACGGAGTTCGCGGGCACAGCTAGTACTAATATATAAAGCTGAAGAGTTTGTTTGTTTGAACGTGCTAATCTCAAGAAGACTGGTACAAATTGAAAAATAATTTCTCAATTGCCCCCCCCCCCCTCCCCGGCCAAGAACCTAAAAATTTGTTCCTCCCGCCCCGACTAAGAACTTGCCCCCTCCCCCCCTCGACCAAGTACTTGCCCCCCTGACAAAGTACTTGCCCCCCTGACCAAGAACCTGGGTAGGTACGCCCATGAAAGGCTTTCTCAGTCCTAATACATATAGCAAAGTCCTCAATACGCTTCATAGCCCCACAGTAGGGTAGATTAGATATACCCTGTGACGTGGGTATCATGGACACACACAAAGAATCGAACCCACGGTCTGCCAATCGAAGAGTCCCCTTCGATTGGCAGCCCGGCATGGTAAACATTGCGCCACGCAGGTCGTCAGATACGTAGCGGCAGATTACACTTCTTACGTCTTTTGTATAACCTTTCGTTGTGTATACATTATATGTGTTAGTACTGTAGCCTTTTCAGAATCCGACTTATTCCGAAGACTGGAAGTCTCCTAGCCATAACAGAGCAATACGATGTAAGCCCCATATTAAATTGTGCTAAATATGTATGATTGCACTGAATAAGTATACACATGTAAATTTTAAATATATATTCATTTTCTTGGTTTATTTACCACATGAACTGATGAGGTGAGAAAATTTGAAAAATGGTTTTTAATAACAACTACTATATAAAAATATTTAAGCTTTATGGTGATAGGGCATTGATTGTTGATGAAATAAAATTCGCATAACTATTTAATACACTACATAAATAATTTTTCAAATAATCTCATAACCAACAAAAGCGATTAAATAATAATTACAATAACAACGCCGTTATAAGAATTTAACGACCACACACACTTTTACGTGCGTAGATGAGTGATTATTACGCAGATAATACTAAGCGTTCAACGGCAGCAGTTTGGATAATAAAAGCGTTTAACGCTAGCTGTGATGTTTATAGTACTTTGGCATCCTTCCACCTTTACGTTTTCACTTCACTCAGATGGTAAGAAATGGAGTAAATCATCTGATATAAACTATTACGATTAGACGAAACGTTTAACAGGTATATCGATATGCGGACTGCGATACATGTACTTCATTATGCTGTAAGCATGTGATCAGATCTGTAAATAGCATAATGTCAACCTGTAAGTTTACTGTTGAATATAATCTAAATAATAATTTCAAGACAATAGATGACAGTGACAATCGTTTGGCAGATGTTCGGTATGTAAAAGTCCATACAAAATTATAGAAGTAATCATAATGTAATTAATTATGCTCATTTAAATAACTTGACTATGACAGTAAATAATAACAATAACGAAAACGCTCTTCAAAGTAGGGCATATCGACTGACTTACGCTGTACAGAATATATGTATAATAAAGAAAAAAAAAGTACTTGCACATATTGAAACAGGTGATTTGAACTTCTAGAGTTTCGAGAAAAAAAATGTTAAAATTTCGTACATTTATGTATTTTTTGATTAATAATGTTATTAATTGAATTAAATTATAACATTTTATATTTATTACTTAATAGCTGTCCCCCGCGGTTTCACCCGCGTTAAAAAGGATCATTAGCATGAAGTGAATATAATCCGCAGATTTCATGTGACATGTGTTAACTGAAACAAACCCTTGCTTTTATTTTTCAGTATCTTTGCCTAGGCAGGTCATGTTTATTTGTAATAGCTGTGCCCGTGATGTCGTCCGCGTGGATAGAGACTTGTAGAAAAGGGATGGATTTTTGTTACCTATTGTAAAATAGCTTCTAATACAATGTTCATATTATGTTCAGAAGAGACCTAGTATTTTATTATCTCTCTAATTCATTTCTAGGCCTAGAACGCACTTACGGCTGGCCGCAATGCGGCGTGCCGCTCCGGCAGGCCGCACATCGATTTTTATATAAAACCGCATGATAGCACACGCACTGAGTTGCGGCCAGCCGTCAACCGCTCCGGTTGTTCTGGGGCTGCGACGAGCCGCATGCGGCGCGCCGCATCCCCTCCACGCACTCGGTGCGGTTGGCCGCAAACGCCGCGTCCCGCCTCAGTCGTCGCTAGATATATGCAGTCTGCAAAATGCGCAAATCTGTGTTTCTTTTTTCGATGATATTTTCTGCAATAATATAAATATATAACTACCGCAACTTCTTCGACGTCCACCATGTTCAATTTTCTCCAAGCACTGACGATTGCGGCAGACCGCAATAGAACCAAGACGATGCGGTTAGCCGGAATGCGGCGTGCCGTTGCGGCTATCATGAGTTCCACATCACAAATTTAAACTGAAAAATAGCTTGTATTTTAAAGTATTTATATAGTACTGCTGTCACCGCGGTTCATTCGCTGGACCGAACCATAGTATGATGTAGTGTGAAAGACATATTTTATCTATTTTAAATACCAGAAGCGATTTTCAATTAAGAATCAATTTATTTCTTAAACAAGTGTAACTCTAGCGGTTTTGGCAGCGCACGCCAGAATAGCTCGCAGAGAGTAGATTTTTAAATATTTTTTTTTCCTACTTGACACTTATCGTCATATTTTGGACAATTCACACAATATCTTTATAAATTGTAGGCTATGTGTTATTTTGATATATAAGCTATATTATTGTAAAGTTCCACAAAATTCCATTCAGCAGTTTTTACGTGAAAGAGTAACATACATCCATACTTACAAACTTTCGCGTTTATAATTTTAGTATGATTAATTATTTTCACTTAATTCTACCTTCTTTTGGCATCTGAGGTTATGCCCGAGATAGACAGCGAGTTAATTATTTAACATTTCAACCACACTGAAACCCACAGAACTGGATTTTCAGCGAAACCTACCAATGTCTTCCATGCGCGACGATGTACTCTGTGGCGCGGCGTTACAAATGGGCTCTTGGGTAAGCAATGTAGGTAGTTCTGCCAGGTGTCATGCGGCCGAACACGCCTTCGCTTTTCCCGTGGCTGTTTGTCCGAGCTTCCACTATAGCCGTGTACACCCCCGAAAGCCTCTACTTAGTCGCCTTTTATGATTACGTGGGGGACACCATATCTCATATTTTTAATGCCGATGTAACTCTTATGTTTTAGGAACAAAATCTTCGCAAGGTACGTGTCAGATTGAGGAGTGATACAGAGTTATGTGGGATTTATACCGCACTAAAATCTCCTCAGTGGCCTGCCTTTGCGCTCAGAGGACTCCGATATCTCCAGTAGAACGTGCTGATTTCCTCCATGCGCGGTGCTCCATACCGCCGCCCACAACTCCAGAAGTTTACATTTATTCGCCTCTTACGATTACGCAGCTGATCTGTTCTTATTGTATCTAGTCTTATTGTACTCATATTCATAACTTCCACCTACGGATACTAATTCTGAGCTAGCTAGCTTAGTTTCTTGGAGAAACTACCTACATGGTACATAAACCTACATAACAAATGTATGAAGAGTATTTTTTAAGTATTTTATCTATGAAGTTTTTAAGTAATCCAATAAACTGTCATGGAAGAAAATAAAATAATGACAGATCTCGTTTAACGTTTGATTCCGAGAGCTATTTCGAGAGGCGATGAAAAAGTGCAAAATTTTTTTTATATTCTGTCAAATTGGTGGAGTATAGAGATATTTTTATCAGTTAGCAGGATTTCATAAGTTTTCTCGTAGAAGGTACTTATCTCAATTTAAAAAGAAATATTCACAGCAGTTACTTTACTAAAACCGTAAAAAATAAGAAGCAAGCAGTATGTCAATTAATGATAAGTTTCACACTGCCCGGTCATGCAAAACTTGTAACTCGGTGTATCACGTATGAAAGTCGTTAAAAATAGTAACTAACATTTTGCAAGTTCAAGAGTTTTCATATAAAAAAATCATTCACAACTTTCACCATTTTTTAAATATTTCCCTAACTGATGATCAACGCTTATTATTTCTATACCGTGCAACAGTTTAGTATGTATTTCAGACTGCAATTCTGCAATTCGTGCAATTTCCTTAATGTTTTCTTACATATGAACCATCATCTGCCAATAACAAACACAACAAAAGAAGAATTAGCGAAATCGGTCCAGCCGTTCACGCTTGATGTCATGACCAAGGGAAAATGGGATTCATTTTTATATATACAGATAACTTACTAAAACTATAGCTAGTACAGTGAATAGGATAAGTATGTATATTATATCTCCATATCCATAAGTTTAAATGAACTTTTAGTACCTACTAAAAGTTCATTAAAAGTGTCCGGTCGAATAGTATCTTTAGTGTTCATCTATCTATGCTGTTAATTTCTGCAATTATTAACTAAACTTTATGAATAAAGTCCTAAGCCATGTTAACGCAAACACGCAATCTTTAAATACATCTATCATCTTATAAAACTATTTGCATCATTCTTTCCTGTGCCTTCTCCAATCCCTTTCCTTTGGTTTTGAGGGTCGCGACCTTTATCATCAAAGAGTAAAAGCTTTTGCTAATGAGTTCGCACGATACGCTTCAGATTTCCGCAACTCTAGAATTGAAAGCGGTTATATGCAAAAGTAGGTCTTTAATTTAATCAGTGATTTCGCCTTCGTGGTTTCTTCAATTTTATTAATTAGTTGCATAATATTATTTGAAATTAAAAAAGAAAAAATATATTTAATAGTTACTTATTGTCTGTCGTCCCTGTCTCTTGCCCACTACCCATACTACCCATATCTCAAAAACTACTGAATCGATTTTTATGAAACTTACGGTTGTCCATCTTCTATCAACAACAACTACAATCTATTTATACCAATCAAGGTCATCTTGATATGACCATGTAGTTTCCGAAAAATTACTCAATAAACATTTTACAACAATATTACGAGTACATACAAAAAATATACATCAAAAACATTCAATAACTATCATCAAACTACGTTAGTATATCCTAAGTCTATGGGACAAACTGAGATCCTCTTTTTTGAAGTCGGTTAATAGAATAGCAACACAAATCAAAGTCACTGCTGTTGCTAAGAAGAAAGCACAAAGACACTAGCGGATAAATTCTTTGTAAGTCTCATTGTAATTAGAGTAATGAATTTTGAAACCAAAATACCTACTTACTTCTCCCTACTTTCCTTTTTTATTATTTACTTATATATAATTGTGAAAAAAATTCTAAATATGCCTGTCATACCGTTGTATTTAACCGTTAACATGCAAATTTGACAGTTTGACGACCAATATGGCGCAATGGTTACCATGACAGATTGCTGATCGAAGGGCCCGGAATCGATTCCCGGCGAGGCTGAAATTCATCACTCAAGATTAAATTTATGGCCCTAGGTGTTTGTGTTCATTTTTTTGTGTGTGTGTCCATGCTGCCCACGACACAAGGTATACAAATCTAACCTACTGTGGGGCTATGAGTTTGAAGCGTTATTATGTACTTATTTAAAAATGAAAATTTAGATTCTAGATTATAGATAAAGTCCTTACCATTCTTCTTGCGAAATGCCTTTTGAATTGGTTTCGTTTTATGGAAGAACAAACGAGAGATAGACCTCGAATTCGGTCTATTTTACTCTAGAAATGCCTAGAGCTCTATAGTTGTGGAGGTGGGTTTTTAGTCATATGACCCTAGGTGTTTATGTTAATTTTTTGTGTGTGTGTCCATGGTGCCCACGACACAAGGTATACAAATCTAACCTACTGTGGGGCTATGAGTTTGAAGCGTTATTATGTACTTATTTAAAAATGAAAATTTAGAATCTAGATTATAGATAAAGTCCTTACCATTCTTCTTGCGAAATGCCTTTTGAATTAGTTTCGTTTTATGGAATTGAACAAACGAGAGATAGACCTCGAATTCGGTCTATTTTACTCTAGAAATGCCTAGAGCTCTATAGTTGTGGAGGTGGGTTTTTAGTCATATGACCCTAGGTGTTTATGTTAATTTTTTGTGTGTGTGTCCATGGTGCCCACGACACAAGGTATACAAATCTAACCTACTGTGGGGCTATGAGTTTGAAGCGTTATTATGTACTTATTTAAAAATGAAAATTTAGATTCTAGATTATAGATAAAGTCCTTACCATTCTTCTTGCGAAATGCCTTTTGAATTGGTTTCGTTTTATGGAAGAACAAACGAGAGATAGACCTTGAATTCGGTCTATTTTACTCTAGAAATGCCAAGAGCTCTATAGTTGTGGAGGTGGTTTTTTTTAGTCATTGTCTTTATCACGAGCGTTTGTAGAGTGACAGCTAACTATATTTTATCAAAAGTCAGTTTTGAAAAAATGCTCAACCTGAATTAACCCATTATAAACTGGTGTGGTGGTTGAAGTCATTAAAAAGTTTCAAATTGTCTGTGTTAGATTATTCTATCAACAATGTATTATTAAAACTTAAAACTCAATTAAAAGCTATAGAAAAATCAATCATATTCATTTAATTTTAGTTAATAGTGCATTTTGCTTTTCCTTGCCTTTTCCTAAATCTTTAAAAATATTTATTTAAATTTAGTCATCAAGAAGTAGGTGCCTACAATTATATGAAAGAAAACTATGTCAACACGAACCCGACTCTTTCACTTAGGTCGTCTACACCCACTTAAATTAAGATCATTTTTATACGACACGACTCAACCGTCCAAATCATTAACAAATTTCTCTACTAAAATTAGTGTAGTAAAACTATACGATTAAAATTTAAAAGATTCATAATAATTATTTTTCATATCACATGCATTGAAAAAGCGAGTTTTAATATCTGTTTTGCCAGTCGAAATAAGACAATTTCAAACCAATGCGAATGTGTCAGACACAACGTTGTTTCTGCCCTAGGGGAGAAAAAACGTTGTTTCTACCCAGCAACTTCATTTATTTATTATTTACGTCTTTATTTCAAGTCTGTCAGAATCGCATTGACAACTGTCGTCAAATCGTTGTCAAAAGATATTACTGCGCTATTTGTCTGAAATAGTCTTACTTCGACTGGCTACAGAAATCAAAACTCGCTGTTTCTTTACATGTGATATGAAAAATACAGTGTGTGGCACAGGATGAAACACGATTTCAGACCAGGGCGATGACAGCCCTCGCTTCGCTCGGGCAGTCACCTCTCGCCCTCGTCAGAAATCGACTTGTTTCACCCCTTGCCACACAATATAATATTATTCTAATTAAGAAAGGGCATCATTATAAGAAATAAAATCTAGTCATAATTTATAGGTGGGACAAGAACGCTCTTGTTGATTCTTTTTACCTACTTACATACAATAAATATGTACAATTAAACGAAAAAAATACTGAAAAGTTTTTATATACATTCCGCAGAAATTGTCATACCTTGAAAGGAAAGCTTAGTCCACAAATTCACATTAAACACGCGCACATGCTAACAGGCACACATAACACGTTCGCACGCATACACACGTTAAGTATCCAATAATTTTAATACTAGTGAGAGCCCCATTTTAAAAATCAATCTAAAATTAATGAAATCCCGGAATTTAAAGAAAAGTTTAAACTCGCGTAGGCATAGACTATGCTGACGTTTAAGCTTTTTCGTCGAACGCGTTAAGTCGCGTGAGAATAGGCACATAAATTCCAAGGAAGGATTGTGAATATGGAGCAACATACATACGAGTACATAATAGAAGTTGGAAATGTATATATATAATGGTTGCTATTAGTTACTGATACTTAAATTGATAAGAAAAAGCTTGCAATCAAATTAAAATTACGATATAACCGTGAAAACACAGAAAGATAACTTATCAATCTGTGCACTGATAGGCACGATTAACAATATAGTTATATAAAAGATTGTAGTTTATTAAAATTAATGGATTCTGTAAATCCTGTAATGGCTTAAGGGCGAGGTGTCAGCTAAATGGTAGGATGCAAACAATTTTTAAAATTTCCATATCTATAAAAAATATTTTATCCAAATATCAAGGTATTTTTAATAGGACAGATAAGAGCCGTGGCCCGTGTTAGATAAAAATAACGTAGGCCGCTCTTCAACCAGGCGAGCAAACATCTAAAAAAGTTATGGAGAAGCCGTTGGATAGAGCGCAGGATCGAGCGGAATGTCATGATCGAACCAGTTCTAAAGGCTTTACTTTGATCACTGGATTCCAGCACTTGATCGGCACTACAATAATGTAAACATGTTTTATCCAGTACAGCGTGCAGTATCCAGCACTGGATCTGAATGGACTACGTTCCTATTTTTCAAATCAGTGTCGTCCTCCCTATCCCTCCCCCACCCCATGCCAGAGGCACTGGATCAGTGTAAACACAATGGTCTAGCCTCCGGTCGCGTAGTCGTAAAGCGAACACGCGTCTGTTTGTCTGGTTTAAACTGCCTTTGCGCTTTTCAAGGCGCGAAACATTCATTTTTGCTGCAAACCCCAACAAAGTAAGGCCGAGTTTCCACCTGCAAGACAACTTCCGCGAGAAATGTCCGAAAGTCTGTCTGACAGCAGCTTGTAAATGTAAACACTGTAGCAAGTGCTGTCGCGACAGTTTGTCAAGCGCTTCCTGCTAGTAGTTGCGAAAGCGATAGATAGCAGGTCTAAACATCTCTTCATCGACTCGCGACAGATCTCGCTGCTTATCGGTCTAGTTTCGTATATCTCGCAGCAAGTTAATAGGATTGTATGAGTGCAATCCTTGTTTGTGGGACAGCCAGCATGCGGATTATAAAAACCAAATTTAAAAAAAAATTAACTTAATGCCATCGCACAAGAATTCTCTCTACAACTGAGAATGAAATATCCCGAACTGCAAAAACTGACTGAAACTGCAGAAACTGAAACTGCAAAATTTCACATGACGGCATGATTTCACAGTATAATCATAATCATAGGTAATCATAATCTTTATTGCATCATGCATCACAAAATTTAAAGGTGGTACAAGTAAAAAAGTATAGCAATCAGCATGGAACCCTGTCAGGGCGTTGCAATTATATAGGTACAATGGCTCTTTCAAGTAAATTACATTGACATTAACAAAATCCTAATATATCGAGCAGCGATGGCCGAGTGGTAAAAGCCGCGGTCTTCTACGCGACCGATCCCGGGTTCAAATCCTCGGCGCACACCTCTGACAAAGAAATTTGTAATGTGCGCATTTATCGCTGCTCCACGGTGATGGAAAATATCGTGATATTTAAATGATTACGATGTTCTTCATCGCCGTGCATGCCTGAGAGAAGTTCATAATTTCTCGAAAGCATGATGTCCACCAATCCGCACTTGGCCAGCGTGGTGGACTATGGCCTAAATCCCTCTCACTTGTGAGAAGGAGACCTGTGTCCAGCAGTGGGACATAAAAAAGGTTGAAAAAAATATAATAACAAAATCATCATAATAAAATTGCATTAAATTAAATAAACATTAACATTCCACTACATAATAAAATGAAAATATAGAATAGAATAAATTGCGATAGTTCCTATCCCGACACTCGTGTGTAAATATCTCCGCGATAAGTTGCGATAGTATGATCCGCGAGCTTCTCGCAAGACATTTTTTGCAGAAATAAATTGCAGGAAATGTAAACGATATTGTAAGAACTTATGCAAGACTTCCGCGAGTTTGCTTGCAGGTGGAAACGCGGCCTAAGAGCGTGTACTGGACTAAATGTAAACGACCTCTACCAGTAACTATGCCAATCCAGCGCTGGAATCAGGTGAAGCTGGATCCAGCTACCTACTAGATCAATGTAAAGCAGCCTGAAAGGCTAATGTGTAAATCAAATTTTAAAAATTTGATGGCTTATACCTACTGCATTTCCAATAAAATTTTCAGCAGCTTTGAAATACGCCACGCTAGCTAGATATAACAATGAGATGTGTATTTGAAATGTTGATTTGGAACGAGAATAAAAGTTCTTTCTTTATAGAACAAAAGCTTGAAAAGGCGGAATTCAATTTGCAGTAGTTTGTGGATTCTACAAAAACTATTAAAATTCTATCGGTGGCTGGGTTTGAAAATAATCGAAATAAAATTAAATTAAATACAACCTGACAGTATCAAATGCATTTAGTTATTATCGCCATTCTGACAATGTTTATAAGCATTGTGTACAGTGGGAGTATCAACATGGCCAATATTAGAACATAGCGCATCCACAATACAAAGAGCTCCTTTTGGCACAGCTAACATTGCATGCATTTATGTCATATTTGACAAGACTAATTGCAATTATTGACGATGACGATTAATGCTTAACTTGTCATGGAAATTTACATCTATGGAAATTTTATCTATTGTCCCGAGACACATTAATCCTATTATACATCGATGTTTACCTATCTCCCTAATTTAAATAAAATTTCTGGCCCGACCACATTACATAATTGATTAATTAATTTAATACACCAGTACCTGGACAGCCGAGCGTTGCTCGGATAAAAACAATTTGTTTTCTTTGTTTACTTTCAAACGAAACACTAAGTGTTATTTAACAATGCCATCTTAAATAGCTACCAAAAAAAAATTTTTTTTTTCACAAAAAATAAACGCAATATGGTTTTAATTCAAGATTGAACCCGGGTCTCTAGTTCCGCAGCCAGCCCACGTAACCATTCGGCCAAGGAAGCTTTAATTCAATGAACGAAATTTTTACAGAGCTCTTTCAAATCGACATTGTCATTTCTTTCGACGTCGGATTGGCGGATGGCGATTGACCGCGTCACTTGTGACAGCGTTCTACACACAGTTCTACACCACAATAATAATAATAATAATACTCTCCAATAGATGTCAGGAAGAGTCGTATTTTTCAGTTTATATTTAAGTTGAATAAAGCTGAAAACATTTTTAATAATTTCTAAAAATAAAACCTAACTGGATCGATTTATCACCCCCGAAACCAGGGTACTAAATTTCACCAAAATCGTTGGAGCAGTTTCCGAGATTCCAAAAATATGTTTAGGTATATAAAATAATCGCTCGTTTAAAGGTATTAGATAGATACATTCTAGAGACTTACTATTTTCGGTTTCCTTACTTAGGTACTTCCCCAATCATCTAAACAAAATATAATTATTTCATGCAACTTCACAGCAGTTGATTAAACAGATTATAAATGCAGGGATAATTGGACCTTTGTTTTGTCTAAGGAAAAGCCGTTTTTATATTACATATTATTATATTAAAATTGAAAGACGTCATTTCCCCAGTGAACAATGGTAAGCAAAAACATCTGGTTGCTTAGGTAGGTAATTGATTCATGTTGCGTGTATAGTGTTACATTACTTTGTAATTTGAAGAGATATCATGTCATGTAATATGCTGCAGGCACTTTCAATTACAATTGCAATCTACATTAAATTGTTCTATTCACTGCCAAGTTCATCTGAGCTTTATTAGCTTATGGAACATATAGATAAGGAATGTAAAAAACAATAGACTAAAGCAGTATTGTACCAGAAACAAGTTACATACACAACAAATGTTTTATAATAGTGCATCTCAATGAATATCTATTTTTGGCTATGATTCTTTTAAATGTTTTTTTTATTTATTAGAATGGAGTAGCAGACAAGCATGCAGGCCACGTGGTGTTAAGTGGTCGCTGCAGCCCTTGGACATCTACATACAACCTCAAGCAAGCATAGGTAAGTCTTGTCTGAGGTCGGCGGAGGTCTGAGGAGGCGCTGCTACTCCGGAGGCTGGTGGTCGCCTCATGTAAGTGTGGCCGGCAACTGCACCTTTCCACCAAAACACAACAGAATGGTTCACGGCAGAAGTGGGTGCAGCGGTGGTAGTTCCCCGGGCGAACCATAATAGTTCTATTCTACCACCTACAGTCTTTGTCTTTTGTCTTTACAAATGAAATAAGACGTTTATTATTTTAAATTATAAAGTATTTTCAATTCACTTTATTTAGTAGTGGCGTTACTAATGGCCGCCCGCGACTTCGTCCGCGTGAACTTCGGTATTATTCATAGTATGATGTCATATAGCCTAAAGCCCTCGGGTGGCTCCCCTGTGGTTGCCCGTGTCCATGGGCGACGGTGATCGCTTAACACGCCCTTCAGCTTGCAAACTTTGAGAGTTCGTCTACGGATTTCATCGTTACGGATTCTGTCGCGTAGAGAAATACCAAGCATAGCTCTCTCCATGCTGAGCGACATTGACCTTATGGAAAAGGCTAACTGTAAAAGACCATGTCTCAGCACCATAGGTTAGCACTGGCAACACACACTGCTCGAAAACTTTCGACTTCAAGCACTGAGGTATTCTGCACCGAATAAGGATTTGTTATTTCACCATGTTCCTTTAAGATAGTAAAATAACAAATCCTCTTTAAATACTTGTAAGGCAAAATAACGTCTGACTGACGAGATAGATTTATCGAGATAGGTTTAGGGGTATATAAAGACTGGATTTCGTCAGTGGCGGATTTACCCATAGGCCCGATGCCTAGGGCGGTATAATTTTAGGGGCTGCATAATTTTAGGGACGTTAGTTTTTTTGGCAAAGAAGTCAAATAAATGCAATAGGAATTCATTTCAAAAGAAAAAGCAGGAAGAAAAATAAAAATATTTAATTTAAAATTTTAATAACCTGGATGGATAACCTCACAACATTGCAAAATAGGGCGGCATCACACTATCCATATCCACTATGTATTAGATTTAGTAGTTGATATTTATTTATTTATTTTATTTATTTATTCTTTATTGACCAAATTATAAAATTTGAACAAAAGGCGAGCTTAAAGCCTAATGGCATTTTCTACCAGCTAACCTTCAGGAAGTGCAGAAAAATATAAAGGCGGCCACAAGAATAAAGAAAGTGATTGTGAAAGAAGTAAATAGAAGAGATATAAGATAGGATAAATATATATATATACATATACATACGACAGATATAATAGATATTCTAGTTTTTTAATTTGGGTTTTGCTGTATCACTGGTTCCATACATAACAAAGACCATTTAAGTCAAAACTTTTGAGCGGTAGATAGATGTCAAAGCAGAACAAAACATGTAAGGTTTCAGATGACCCCACTTCATGCACATTGCATATTATATATATGCATTTTCGGCTGCAACCCTTTTTACGTCCCACTGCTGGGCACTGATCTCTCCCAATTATTGGGGAGGCCTGGAGCTTACTCTACCACGCTGCTCCAATGCGGTTGGTGGAGTATATGCTTTTTAGGAATTTTCAATTATTTCAATGTTCAAATTCAGTTCATGTGGTGTTCACTGGTTGCTGTGGCACATGAACATCTACACATAACCACAAGCAAACCTAAGTTTTGTCTGTGATTGTATGCTGTTGGTCTGCTACTGCAAAGGCTGATGGTTGCTTTATGTAAGACTAACCAGCAACTTTACCTTTCTATTGAAACACAATAGATTTGCTTTGCCTGCTAATATGTTATTATATATAGATCATAATTGATTTATCATTTGCATACATCAGTGCATAATTTTATTTTAATCTTACATTCAGTCATAACTAACGCTTAGTATTTAACCTTAATAATACTTAAACAATTTTACTGTGAAATGTATTATGATTTATTCAATCACCATTCTACTCATAGCTTTTATAACCATTGCAAATCTTTATCAACATAAATACATTATTTTTACACATATAATTTGAACAAAAATGATGTGATGATGTTGAAAATGATGTAATCATTTGATTCCTATGAATACTTGATATATCATTGTTTTAAAATGACTTAAAACTGTAGCAAGGCACGGAAATCCGCAAGATATAAATATCTTTCAATTACAAGTCTCATCTAGTTAACAATAATAAAGTGATAGTAAAATAATAATAGAATATCTTTTGCTGACTTGTCTGTTAAAATTCTTAGTTTTCTGTAATATATAAAGTGGAGCTTTAATGTAGCTATAATGAATTTATTTAGCTGAAATCAAATTTTGTTCTTTCAGAACACACAACTGCGCTTGACAGTACACATCACTAATATAACCAGAGCTGGTGGAACTTTGTGAAATAGAGGTTTTATAGCCTAAAACCTTCCTCGCTAAAACGACTATCCAACACAACAATATTTTCAACTTGAACCGGTAGTTCCTGCAATTACCACTTTCAAACAAAAAACCTTCAGCTTTATAATATTAACACTGATACGTGGCAGAGTGGAAGAAAAATTATTCAGTAAGATTACTTAATTCATCATAATGTAATTTCCAAATACTGTTCACACACATAACTAATACTTTGCCATAGTTCTTTATTTTCTTAGTCTGAATGTTTGTGTGCATGGTATAGTACCCATAACACAGTGAAACGTTTTAAGGTGCTATAAGTATAATTCATAAGAAATTTACTAAAACAATTAATCATATCAAATCCAGACTTAATCTTTATTTCTGTGCAATCCTTAAAGAATATAGATATGTGAAAACTTTTTTAGATGGATATATCATAAAAAGATCAAAAATAAGTCATTATTATCATCTAATTATATTCATAAATATTTTGGTAGGCATTTGATGAGCTACCCATGTGAAACCAACAAAAAAATATTACAGATAAAAAAAAACTTGGATTTTCTGATAATATAAGTAGCACTTAATAGTATGTCTTCCTGCTGATACTTTCACTTATCATTTTATAACTAACAGAAAGACAATAAGTACTTTCTTATTCATATTAAAATTCAAAATAATTTTCTACATATAAAAGCTAAATTTCCTCCTTTTACTTATCAGGGCAAAATACTAAGATTCTATTCGTTTCCCATCTTTTAAAACTCTGAAATTTAATGGTCTTTATAATATATTTTATCATACTGCTGCTGTGATTATACTGCAGTGTGTCAAAGTACTGATTTGTTATAAATGCATACAAACAATATATTAAACACTGCAAATATATAAACAGAAAAAAAACTGTAACAGCAAAATTGATAAAAACTGTAACAGCAAAATTGATAAAAAAAAAGGATAACTGTACTCACCTGGTAACTGCACTGGACTGTTCAGGGAGATAAATGTTGTGGTGTCTTCGAGCAGCTGTTTTAGTCCTCTTAGGGTCCATATCAACTCACAATAAACACATTTAAATAAATTTACAGATAGTGTACCATATAACTTCACAACATTTAAAATTTTATAAGTACAAATTATACAGCATGTAAAAACATTTTAAGCCTAATTTTCAATAAATACATTAGTAATTTAACATCAAAGTTACCAAAACATTACAGTAAGCTGAGCCTAAATTTTACTTGTTATATGTGCACAAGTTGTCTTGACAAAACTGTTACAACTTTGTTAATGAATGTGAACAAACTATTATAGGTTTTTAAACAGGAGAACATAGAAATAAAAAAACAATGGGTCATTAACTAAAAACAAATGAGAAAATAGCAAGCCAGTTGAAAGAGAATTCTTATTTTGTTTCGTAAGAAAAAATTACCTACATTGTAATAATTCACATTTCACTTTTATATCTGTCAATATAGCTGTAATTAAAGTTTTGTGTCTTATCTTAAGTACATGTCTTTTTGATATTGAATTCAGAATTGACAAGTTTATCAAATTATCTTCCACTGCATATTGTAGAAACCTACGCCATATTTGCTAAGTAGCTGGTTGAGTTGCTAGTATGTTCATATTCGTGTTACCCAAAAATAAAGGAAAATTTACAACTGAAAAGAATAATTTCTATACATAATAACTTGATAAGGGTTTTATTAAAAAATAATCGAAACTTTTAATGCAATTTGTATAAATTATCTAATATCAATAATCAACTTATAAACAAGAAACAATAACCACAATTAAAAAGTAATATATTTTTCGACTAACCTAACGGCAAATGAGTATTCATGAGATGTTCAAAAGCTAGATGAACTTTGTCGTGCGATTCATCATTCAAGTTACAATCATTATGTTAGCTTTATTAACAGTCACAAACTACGTTCTCAGAAACAAGTTCTAAAATATACATTGAAAATCAGTTAGTAGGTAAGTTAAGTTTTAATTTAAGTTAACTGTTAAAAGAATAATTTCAAAACTGGTAACATTTTTAAAATTATATATATGTCTGTGGATGAAACCGCTTTAGAATGTATCTTTTTCAATTAATAGATAAATACTTTAGGTATGCATTAAATAGAATTAAAAGTCTCATGTTAAATTAAAAAACACATATCATACAAAATCGATATTTTTTTATACTCTTTAATATTATAACACAGTTTTTTGTCTTGCAACATTGAAAAACTCTTTTGAAAGAAAACTCGATCAAACAGTTTGTTCTTTAAATCGATTTCTTATATTATCCGAAAATCGATGCATGTCGTCATACTTCTTTCAGTTAATAGAAACACGACTAAGTAAATAGTATTGAGAAGCAGTTAAATATAATTGAATTTATGAAAAATGGAAAAGATTGAATGGATTTGAAAATAATGCATTAATCAACAGCAATTAAATGAAAAAAAAAACGGGAGATTAGATTAAAATGCCAAGAAGTTTTTTTTAATTCTTGTTTATTTTATAGGTACTAGATATTATGCATGAAATGTTTTCTCTTAATTTTCTTCAAAAAGAGCACCAAACGCTTGTCGTTGATGATACGATTTCCCTACCTTTTACGGACCCTATGTACCTTTACATAACTTATACCTTTACTGGAGATAAGACATGGGTTCAATTCCATAATTACGAAATGCAAACAAGCCATCAGTCTTTAAAATGGGATTTTGACTCTCGTAAATCAAGTCGTTGCTGACAGTTTTCCTTACATAAGCGTATCCACTAAAACGACCAAATCGCATAATAATGTACCATCACACAAAGCTGTTAGTGCTATTACTGTATAAGTGTTTTTAGCAAAAAACTCGACTGATGTTATCGAACAAGCACAAGTCTTTTACACCTGATATAGCCCCGTATGACTTTTTTTCTATTCCCAAAGTTAAAATTATCACTTTGAAGAAAACGTCAACAAAAACAAGGAAAACGAACCATCAAAGAAATATCCCTGAACGAGCTAAAATCCATACCTCAAGTAGCCTACATAAAATGTATTTCAATGTTACAAACGTGGATGACTTGATGAAGCGCTGCTGATGTTATATAATACCTTTAAACGAGCAATTCTTGTATATATCTAAATATATATTTTTTGAATCTCTGAAACGTCTCCAAAGATTTTGATGAAATTTAGTACCCTGGTTTCGGGGATGAAAAATCGATCCAGCAAATTTTTATTGATAGAAATTGTCGTTTTATTTAATGTTTATGCCGTTAAATATAAAATTACTCTAACTGACATCTATTGGAGAATACTAATAATATTGTGGCGTAGAAAGCCGTCAAATATCGACCGTCAATTCGCCCTTCAAACAATGACAATGTCGATATGAAAGACCTCTATATACATTTCGTCATTGGAATTAAAGCTTTCTTGGTCGAATGGGTATGAAAGCTGACTACGGAGCTAGAGACCCGGGTTCAAGCCTCGAGTAGACAAGATGCGTTTTTTAATTTTTTGTGACAATTTTTTTAAATTTCCCAATTTAAAAAGGTAGGTAAGTATTTCAAAAGGCTTTGTTAAGTAACACTAAGCCAATGAATGTTCTGCTAAAAATAAACCAAGAAAATCAATTGTTTTTATCAGAGCAACGCTCGGGCGTCCAGGTACTAAATATAATGCAAGCAACGGACTTTTTGAAAAATATAAATTAAAATTTGATGAAGGAATATTTTATTTTTTATTTTATTCACAACATTCATTATCGGATCGTGCGGTGGGTAAAAATTTTTTAACACTGTGTTTGCGTACATAGGGTTTTTTTATTCTACTTATCCTTTGTCGCGGAGTTTGGTATACATTCATACTAAAATCATCAGATTACTGAAATATGACTTACAATGCATTAATTTATTCTACTATTTTACCGGTAAGTTTCGTATACAATTTTTTAAAACCTGGCGCTGTCCCCATCGGTCAAACGGAAAACGTCATAAAATATAATCTTTTAATCTTTCTACCACCCAACATATAAAATGCACAAGGTCCTGATGACGCCAGAGGAAATCCACAATGAGCCTCTTAAGTGCCCCCGTTTGACGGCGTTTACGCCACAATATTATTAATACTCTCCAATAGATGGCAGGAAGAGTCGTATTTTTCAGTTAATATTTAAGTTGATTATCGCTATTACAGTAATAGCACTAATAGCTTTGTGTGATAATTAGTACATTATTATGCGGCAGCATCCATGAGTTATTACATATACTTACATACATAAATATTTTTTTGTGCTTGCTCTTCAACATCTTACGAAACAATAACTACCCATCTTACTTGCGTGAACGCTTTTCATTTGCTCGCCCCTCCGGTATTCCCTGCAGATCAGTCCACAAAAGTTCGCTCAATTTCCCTTTATTCAAATCCTTTGCTTATTCGAAATCATTCACAGTTCACGCAGTAAGGTTGTGGAACGCCCTACCGCTTAACATCAGGAGTTGCAAGACCATTGCTACTTTTAAGAAACGTGTTAAAGAACACTTTCTTTCCTTAGTGATATAAAATGAGCGTTTCAGAAGTATGTATCCATAATCTCATTGGGTATATAGTATGTATATAAGTATATATTGTGTAAGTATATATAATAATATGTATGTATGTATGTATGTATGTATGTATGTATGTATGTATGTATGTATGTATGTAGTATGTATGTATGTAGGTGTGTATGTATGTATGTATGTATGTATGTATATTATCTATATGTATTTACATTTAATTTGTTGTTGTTGTAGTTTATTTTGTACACGCTCTACCTTCTGCTTAACCTATTTCCAGTCTCAGGTCTACTGGAAGAGATTTCCAATGGAAATAAGTAGTACCTTTGTACAAACTTTCTTGTGTATTATTTTATTCTGTATTTTTCTCTTAACTTGTGTGTACATAAATGAATAAATAAATAAATAAATATAAATATGTATGTCAAACAAATAAAATAAAATAAGACAGCCGTTAAAACAGAACAAAAACAGAACCTCAAATGATCTAGGGTGTGCTATGCCATTATTGAGAAAAAGAAAAAAAAACGGCAAATTGTTTGTAAAGTAGGTTTACGATCGAGATGTTTACGTGATAACGTCCGCACGAGAAAATCTCCATTCGTTTGTATGCCGCTAGAGTGAGAGAGACGGAAGATCGGTCCACTCACTCGAACGCTATGCCAGCCTCCGCTCGTGAGGATTCCGCGTGACAAGTTTCACGGAATGACTGGCAGCGCTCGAGATGAGACGGGAGATCGGTCCGTCTCTCTCTCGTTATACCTGCGATCGCGCTCGTGAGGTTTTGGTGTGACACAAGTTTCTGAACATGTCACCCAATGAGGAACGAATCCCCCTTACGGAAGGAGTTGAAATACCTACAAAAAAAACGTGCCATACCTACACTCGACGGTCGGTCGATAGACATTATCGATAGTTCCATTCTTGTTACAAATAGGTACACTGGAAGTGATCATCTATCCTAGGGCTTGAATATCGGTTTGTAGGTAAATTAGCAAATTATAATAATATAAAATAAAATATAAAAGTTATACTTCCATTCAAACCATCAGTAACTCCGAGGTGTGATTAAAACGAACTAACGTCAGAGTTTATAATATTATGCAAAAAATCACGAATGATTCTCTCGCTCACAATTGCGAATTGATGATCTTGTACGGTCTGATATTTTGTATGTCTGCTGGTATGGTATGTCCTTTTTTATCAAGGTTATGTTAGTAGGGCACAAAATAAAATATCCAAGATATTGATAATCACATTTATTTTACTTTATTGAACATTTCCTTTATTTTTAAAAACAATTATGTACCTAAAAGATACTAAAACATAATAGGGAGGTATAGTTGCGTAAGCTTAAGGTACCTATTATAAATTATCTGGACTCCTGAAGACCTCTGGTCATTAACAATTTGTATAAAGGTAGGGACCATACAAGGGACTAAGACGAATGTCCTTAAAAAGAAAGCATAAATTTTACTCAAATATCTACCTGAAATAAAAATGGACAGAGTTTCTGCATTTTTACTGACAAGCAGAATGACACATAATAATTGTTGGGGATGGCTTATATAGAGTTGACTCTCTCCTTATTAGCTACGGCTTGGCTAGGTTGCAGGGAGACGTCAGTATGGCATGGTGGCAAGGCTCCGATTGGCTAGCTGGCTGACGCGTTCGGTGCATTCGGCCATCCTGGAATAATTGCTCCTGTAATGGGAACAGACCGTAATGGTTAGCATCTGGAACAACAGATCATTATGGCTCTTAAGGCTGGCTGACTCATGACTGGCTGAATAATGGCTGGCTGACTAATGGCTGTGGCTATTAATATTAAAGCCTGTTTTAAAATTTTATCTTTATATTTCCGTTCAAGATATATACCTACATTTTAAATATAATAAGATGTCTTTAAATAGATAGTCTTATCAGAACTATCCAAGTACCCTAACTCGCACTGGACCAGCTTGGTAAACTATATGGCATGTACCTTCTCTAGTCAGGAGAGACCAGTGCCCAACAGTATAACATATAAACCATAGTAGGTATATGAGTAGATTGATTTATATCGACTATGTATAGCTATCCTAAGTAGGCGGCTTGGTGTTAAGCGATTACCGTCGCGTCCATATGCGACGGTAATCGCTCGCGAGCAACCCCAGCTCGCTCGCTTAACACAACGCCTATACATATACACGCACACACACATAACAATAATAATATATAACAACAATCATATATATGTGAACAATAAATTGTTAAGTAATTAAAAGAGCACACATCTTTCTTACCAATAAAGTTTGTGATGGTAGGCCATCATCACGTAGTACTATATTATTCATTGTTCTGTTGAAACATGAATCATCAAATTGAAGGGACAAAAATATACATGTTTCCTTGTAGTGTTTATATTTTCAGACTCTTCAATCACTGGTGACCTAAAACAAAATACACATAATGTTAGTTATGAGAGGAATGCCCAGCAGTGGAACATTAACAGAAGTTTAAATTTTAATTTGCTAATACAACTAATTTTTCCAGTTATACAATTGTGAAAAAAACATATTTCATAAGCCCGATATTCTTTACCCTTTATCTTATGTATGATAATTTTATCGATATGGGAGCAATCAATACCGCAACACTATTTTTCATACAAAATGTTTTTATAAAATTGTATAGTGAAATAATCGTAAATATAAATGAAAATGAAAGGAAACGTGATCCAATATCTTTACTTAAGACTTTTAGCAAACATTTCATTTGTAAATTTGTAGAAATCAGGGATATTTCAATGAAATATGCAGTACGTACCGGCGTAATGTACATGATGCTGTTTTTTCCCTCTTCTGCCGCCGCACCCAATAAAACTGCACTTTGGCATCTTCTTTTACACCACTTCACCTTTCTCAATAAAGGATTTGCTAAAAAACACCACAAATAACGAAGAAATTCTAAAAAAAACTATCCACAACAAAGCTCACTGACAGCGCAAGTACCACATGAAAGAGTAATAAAAAATGGCGAATCGGCCATAATCGGCCGCAAATAGGTATTACCATGACGTTACAGAAAAATGTTGCCAAAATTGGCACGTTCAACATTAGTGCTATCTCTTATCGCATGAGTAGATAAACATAAGTGAGAAAGAAACAGCAATATGTTTATAAGTTCTTCATCGGATTATGATACAAAAGTATAAGCTACGCTTTATATAGACAACTGTTTCAGATCCATAGGTATCATTATCAAAGATGTCACCCGACTAAAACGATTTTAAAGACGTTATCACGTCAATAAATACTTATTTTTTTCAATTATGGCATCGCAAACTCTGTGCATATTGCCAGCGTCAACTATAATTTTTGCATCAATTTTTGCCAGTGTCATTTCAATGAAACTGGACGAACTAATAACAAAGTCAGTAAGTCGTCAGTAATCAGTCAGTCTAGTCAGTCCAACATTCAAGTAAAGCGATGGCTACTTTACTAGAACGTGTCCGATGGAATTTTGGAGGCAAGCAGAAAAAATATATTTTAGCACAGTTATTCTATTTCACAAACACTCGTGCACTTTAATTAACCTATATCAAACAATATGCCATCAACTTTATCCGATATAACTCAAAAATACACCAAGAAAATGAAAATGAAACAAGAGCACAATATGTCTTTTTCGACTTCCCGCCAAAACTCAAAAAAATACTTTATCACTAAGTGACATTTCAAGTTGATGTCTCGATACTACAATATCGATGTTTAATTTCCATAAATACTTAAATATATGGCAATACTAAAATATTACGGTGAAAGAAAGTTTTTTTTTCTGCCTGAGTTGTTGAGTCTGTCTGTCCGTGGGTATTATTTATTCTTATGCCGTGGGCGCACAGAGTACATTTGTATATACTGAAATCCGTGGGTCGGAGTCGGTGCGAGATTACCACGCTCAACATGTAAGCTTTAGGGACGCAAACTCAGGTTTGCATTGGTTTCTTCTTCCAAATATATAATTGTGAAACGTAGTGTTAGTCTTTAAAAGTTGTTTATTAAAATGGGTAAGATTTTAGTTGATTTTTACGTAGAAGTAGAGCTTTTGATGTGCTTGTATTCATTCATGAGTTCTGTTTTATTTTTTGTTTTAGAAGCTCATTCAAGCTCAGAGAAGTCTGAAATGACTCTCAAAGAATTTCTTGAACTGGCTGAACTCAACCAGTATTATGGAATGATGAAGTAAGCAGAACGTTAATTGTTTTTCGCTTTATGCATTGCGCTTGCGTGAACGCTTTTGTTTACAAACTGTACCTATGTAGTATTTATAGTGGGCGATCGATACTGCTGAGCCCAGTGGTGATCCCTGGCGATCGTTAAGTGATTTTTGAAAATAAAAAACAATAGATTATCTCCTTTTTTTTCTTCTTTTAACAAGATTACATTTCCATGTAATCTTGTTAAATTGAGAAAACATTGTTTTGTTTATATTTTGCGCTTATAGGTGTGGGATCTTCTTAAACGGGTAAGTCACTTTTTTTTTTCAAAATTTTATTACTTGACTGGATGTACTCTGCAGTCTTACCTGTTATATTTTTTTTTCAACCTTTTTTTATGTCCTACTGCTGGGCACAGGTCTCCTTCTCACAATTGAGAGGGATTTAGGCCATAGTCCACCACGCTGCCCAAGTGTGGATTGGTGGACCTGTTATATAGCCAATGTAAAAGCGTGAAATCTTCCTTGATAAATTGATTCTTTAAACTCAAACAAGTAACCTGAATTAAATAAGTAAGCCAAACAGTATTTCAACAACAGTGTAGTGTGTAAATAAATTCAGAGATTGGGTATGTTAAGCAGAATAAGAGCTAGAATTAATTAGGTTACATTATGGTGTTGAAATAAAATATTGGCTATTTCCATATTGGCCATGGGACTTGCATAGGATGGTTGGAAATGGAAACCTTTAATAAAAGGTTTGTTTGGTAGGTGGTAGAACTATAATGGTTCGCCCGGGGAAGTACCACCGCTGCACGCACTTCTGCCGTGAACCAATTCGTTTGTGTTTCGGTGGAAAGGTGCAGTTGCCGGGCACACTTACATGAGGCGACCACCAGCCTCCGGAGTAGTAGTGCAACTGCATACGACCTTAGACAAGACTTACCCATGCTTGCTTGAGGTTGTATGTAGATGTCCATGGGCTGCAGCGACCACTTAACACCACGTGGCCTGCATGCTCGTCTGCTACTCCATTCAAATAAAAGAAAAAAATATTTGGTAATGACCCGCACTCAGTCTTGGAGAATTGTCTAAGGAACAATATAAATAAGAAGCAATATTTTTTGAAGTGTATTACTAGTGATGTGTACTGACAAGTGTGCTTGTATGCTTCAACTTTTGAAACATTATCAATGAAATATGAATGTTGTATGAGGGGCAGCTGAAATGTTTTGAGCTTACGGTAAAGTAAAGCTAAAAAAGCAAAAGCTTCCTAAAGTAAAAAATTGGTATTGGATGATCAAAGAATTAAAATGTGGCAGATAGCTGAGGAGGTAAAGATTTGTAAGGAACGAATTGGTGACATTTTGCACACTCATTTAAACATGAGAAAAGTGAGTGTGCGTTGGGTTCCAAAAATGCTTGACAAGAAGCGGCGAGTTCAAACATCACGGGAGTTTTTGGATCTCTGTAAGGACAACTTGCAAGAAGTTTTAGGTGCATTGTGACCGTAGATGAAACGTTTTCGTCAGTATGATCCAGAATCCAAATAAGAGTCGATGCAGTGGATCAAGAAGGGAGAAAAGCCACCAAAGAAGTTCAAAGTTGAAAAGTCAGCCAGCAAGTTGATGGCCACAGTTTTTTGGGACTACAAAGGAATTTGCTGATTATCTTCCTAAAAATACTATGTTGGACGCTGAGTACTATGCTGCTCTTTTGAAATAAGTACGCCAGTTAATTACAGAGAAAAGAAGAGGTAAACTTGCAAAAGGCAACCTTCAGGACAACACACCAGTGCACACCGCGCGACTTTCGAGGCTGGCACTACGAGAGACTGGCTTCAAAGAAATGAATCACCCACCATACAGCCCAGATCTGGCTCCCAGCAACTTCTTCTTTGTATTAATTTAAAAAAGGACTTGCATGGGCGAGGATTTGGAGGGGAAGACGAATTAAATGTTAGTTGACGAGCATTTTCAGGACAAAAACTAAAAATGTTTTTTGGATGGGTTACAGGCATTATAAACGCTGTTAAAATGTATTGAACTCAAAGGGGACTATTAAAAATCTATAATATTATCTCGTGTTTTAAAATGTTAGGCTCATAACTTTTCAGCCGGCCTTCGTATAATATAATTATGTAAAAATCTTTAAAAAACAGTAACTCCCTGTAGACCACTCAAAAGAATTTCAGACAGAGATAATGTAGAAGCTGCATACAAACATTTAGTTCTCATGCTGATGTTACTTGACACAGTGTTCTTGAGGTTAGCACACAAAAAACTATGTGCATGTGTCACAACATTCGTAGCCTATTAGACTTTATAGAATCTTTAAGTATTATGTGTTACATATAAGTTAAAGAGATTGAATAATGTGAGAAGTTGTCTGTTGTCTAGAAATATGTTTTTAAACGTTTTTAATGCAGCTGAATATTTTCATAGACAATTTTGCTCTATGATACCTTAATGTATTCATTTTAATATTTCATTTGTTGTTCACCTAAAAGATTTTGAAGTCAACCAAAGCTTTTTTCCTAATAGATATGCAACTTTTTAAGGATACAGTCAGTTTACAAAAAGCTCAATAGGCTTGTGTTCATGGAGAACTGCACTGGAGCAGCATATTTTCTTCAGTTTTTGAAATTGCTTAGAATATAATTGCATTTTCGTATTCCTTGTCTATGCTCACTTCTAGAATGAATATTAAAATCACACAATTGCAGTTAAATCAGTACAAAAGAAGACCTTCAAAATATGGTGGATTGTTAAAACAACAAGTAACATTTTTGATCTCAAAGTTTTCTCATTTCATCCACACTTCAGTAAATCCTGGAAAAGTAAAAGCATTGGAATATATTGACAATAAAATATGTGCTCTAGACTTCAATCTGAGAATTTTCAAAAGAAGTTGTTTGCCTGATTATTCTACAAAAAAGCCAATTAACATTAAAAAATTGATGATGTAAGAAAATTAATGCCCTATGTCCCTGAAAAATACAAATCATTTTATCATGATATCATACAATGGCCCACTACTACTACATTGGAAAATGTAGATGAAATTTAATGGAAGATGATTGTGACTAACATTATTAATCTGATTAATTTTAAGAAGTAAAGGTTTTTAAATAAAATTATTAAGAAATCTGTTATGTTTTTCGTACTTTTTTTTATTTTTATTGCCCTGGTTATTCAAATTGAGTGTTAAAACAACATAAGTGAAAACAAAAAAGGATAAAAAATTACATACTTACACATTTTGAAAATTGAAAAAAAAGGTAAGATATGGCTAGGTATATATTAACTATAACATATAGCAATTAAACATATGTATGTACAATATATATCTTAAAAAATAGTTTTTTGTCTTTCCTGAAAAGTTTGCTCTGTGTTACTTGTGGGCTTTTAACAATCACCAATTCAATTGAAATATCTTGAAGATTATGGAAAAATCATATTGACTTGTTTTTTTTTATATAAAAAATAAAAGATGTCTACAAGTGTTAATGATGAGTTCTGAAAAATGGACCATGGCCTCAGGCCTAGAGCGGCTTAGAATACAAATCTGCCTTTACATTATTTAAGAAAGAACCCTATTAGTATCTTATTAACTTATTATAGAAAACCATATTTTACTGTTTACTGAATCTAAGATATTATTAATCTATAAACAATTGTAGTCAAGTAGCTGAGTATTTAAATAGTAGCTATCAGGAAATTACCATTGGCACATCCATTACTGCATTGAAACAATTATTATTATTTGTATTTCAGAATTTTCGTGGACAGGTTTTGTTTCCCTGCTATTATCACTTTAAAAAACTTTTGGTTCTGAAAGGAGAACAGAATAATTGAATTTAAGTACCTATTTATGAATTTGAGTAATTTAAGTCAATTGACAAAGACAAAGACAAAACAGAGGCTATGGCTCCATTGAGTTTACGTTCAGGAACACCCATCATTTAAATACCCTCAAAATTGAAGGTGAAGAATATTGGTAAACCAAGTTTCTAACTTCCAATGTGTTCCAGGTCAAATATCAGGAACAATGCTGGGATTTAAAATTAAGAAAAAAGAAGCACAGAAAAACAATCAAGATGCAGACAAGCCCAAAAAACTAAAGGCCAAGCCCAAGAAAAGGACTGCAAAAAAGGCCAAGAAGCTTAGGTGAAAATACATAATATCAGCATACTACATGGTAGATGTGTCAGTAGATTAGTTAGTAATTTTAATTAGTCTAGAAATATTTAGTAATGTCCAGTATAATCCTATGCTTGAATATATGTATAGGTATACATAATTTTTTAAGTTTCTTACCTGTTAAAGTAAATCTTGTGCATTTACAGGAACTTCTGATACTTAGTAGGTGCATAAAAGCTTGTAGTTAGGACTTTATTTTCATTTTGGTGTTGTTATTTGGCTGAGTTACGAACAATTTAGACAGCAACTTTATATGCCTAAAGGCATTGCCTACTTAATTTTGTTTATTCAAAAACATTTAAAACAACCACTATCATCACACATCACTTTTTGCATAAATATATATTTTTCAGTTTATATTTTAGTTGATTATCGCTGAAAATATTTTTTAAACCTAGCTGGATCGTATTTATCACCAAAACCAGGGTACTAAATTTCATTAAAATCGTTGGAGCCCTTTCCGAGATTCAATAAATATATTTAGGTATATACAAGAATTGTTTGTTTAAAGGTATTAGATAATAATAATTATTGTTTATATTGTGTTTTTGTTCGTATTTAATTTTTTTGTTATGGTGCAGAAGTCTGAGCGACACAAAAAAATGTTTTTTAAACTATAGGAATACAATTAATTACAAATAGTTTATTAGATTCATGTGGTCACAAAAGATGAAATAATTTTATAAATGTAGAATCAAAAATTTACCATATCTGGTGTGCGAATTATAATTTTAATTACAATAAAAATTGCTAGAAAAACATCTCATATGCATTTAAAATTGCATCATTGGATGAGGGAACCTACGTATGGTATGATTATTAAAATCATACCATACATAATAATACCCATGGGATAGTTTTGATCGAGAATGTTTTAGTACCCAGTATATTATGTTTATTCACTTAGTTGTGTTATGTGCTTTAAATAAATTCTGCCGACATAAAGAAAAAGGGCACAACTAACATTTTTTCCGAAATTGAGTTATATACATATTCGGAATCAGAAAAAAAGGCCCATCTGCCTATCGCCGTCGTCTATGGACACGGGCAACCCCAGGGGAGCCACCCGCGAGGGCTTTAGGCTATATAACATCATGCTATAACTAATACCGAATTCCACGCGAAGTCGCGGGCGGCCACTAGTTAGTACTATTTCTGCCTCAGGAATCGAACCCAAGACTTTCTGCATCATTAGCAATCGAACCCAAGACTTTTGATAGGCATGTTCAGGCATGGTAACCATTGCGCCACAGGGTTCTACAAATTTGTTTATAGGCTGACTATGTAGTCAAGATGCAGTTTATGTTTTGATTTGCATTATGTGATATTGCTTGCTGGCCTCTTTTATATATAATAGCTGTGCCCGCGACGTCGTCCGCGTGAATAAAGACTTGTATAAAAGGGATTGATTAAAGATTATTTATTAGCATTGAATAAGTAGTAGGTAGATTATTATTACATATTATAGTGAAATCACTTATAATAAAATGTTCATATGTTCAGAAGACACCTTTTTTATTTTTATAAATCCTTCAAACCTAAAACAGTAAGGACTGCTTACTATACTCAGATCTTACTATCCAGTTTTCGCATGCTTCGCTTTTCTCGCGCAATCAGATTCTCTTTACAAATATGTAGCTCGTTTATTTAAAGTTAAGAGATACGTAGTACTGCTGTGCCCGTGGCTTCATCTATGTTAAAAATAAATAGTATCTTAAGTAAATTGAGTGAATTTATACTGCAAAGAATGCATAGGATACATAGCTTTAACGGTTAAAGCTATGTATCGTATGCATTCTTTTGGTTAAAGTTTAACCTACTGCAGAAAAGAGGTGCACTACACAACTACTTGTAGTTGGGAGACAAAATTTCTAAACATACACGTGCTTAGGATTAAACAGTCGGAAAAATTATAAGGCCAATTAATAGACTAAAGATTTAAAACTTGCGGACAGCAGTTTGGTCATAAGTCATAACTCATATAACATTGTGAAAACTAAAGCAGAAGGCAGGGTCTCTAAACAGTGTGCTATCTGTATTTGAAAATAAAGAATCTTTAATATCTCCATCAACCAACGTGTGTGGATGAGCCCGTACGCAATAAAGAGACGCAAAAAATTAGTTAGGTTATCATTGGTCCAATTAACCATGTTCAGCATCATACGTATCCCCAACGAACGGGACACAACCCGCGTGGCGCTATGTTTACCATGCCGGACTGCAAATCGAAGGGTCCCGGGTTCGAATCCCGGCGAATAAGAAATTTCAATGATGAGTTTAAATTTCTGTTCTCGGTCTGGGTGGTTGTGTTTCTGTCTCTGTGTGTGTTCATGGCACCTACGACACAGGGTATATCTACCCTACTGTGAGGCTTTAAGTGTGAAACGTTATTTTTTACACTATGTACTATTTACTTTTATTAGACTTTAGGCTTTTATTTGAAATTATCTCCATCGATTCACTTTGTAGAAGGAATTAATATTGCTCAATAACGCCATCTACCGTATGGCATGTAAACTTTGTGGTTGATAAATCGAATGTCAAATTACCAATTATGTAGATATTGAGATTAACAGTTGGTTCAGTAAAAGTTTAACTATTCGTCACCTAGATGTCTGCAGTAGTCTCGTTTTGCTAAGGCTTTTTACATTCTGTATGAAGGTTTAGATGAGGTTGTGAGATTTGGATTTCGGTTAGTCGAAGCTCGAGGCCTCCTCAATATTAGGAGAGCTCCATGCCCAGCAATGGAACGCTAAAAAGGTTGCAGCCTGATATAATGTAGCGATAACAGTCGTTTCTGCTGCAGCCTGTTCATAATCTTCCACCCCAAATGAAGACTAATAAGCTGAGCAACTTACTTAATGGAGCCTGTGATGGAAGGTTTGGCGGCGGTGAGGCTCGCGATGCGCTCTTTAGGTACCTGTCTATAGCTTAGCCATACTCGGCCAACGAAAGCAAACACAGAAAGCTGATCTAAGTATATTTAATATGGTCGACCATATTAATGATAGTTCAAAATAATTTTACTTAAATTTAAACTTTTCTTTATGGTTTTGAAAGGGCTGTTAACGAATCTTTCATCCAAATTCCCCAAAGTGTCTTTTAAGTTAATGTCGCGTATTGTTTAAATGAACATAACGTTTTTGTTTATGACCCGATTGATATGAAATACACACTAATGTTATGGAAATTAATTCAACAATATACCAGTAAACACATCATTCAAAGAAGGGAAAAGAATTTGAGAATGAAATATTAAGTTAAGGTTAATTGTTGTACGCTTGAGATACCAACTTTAGAATTAATTTTATTTGCTATTGAGGAGTAGTTTTGAAAAAAGCTTAAATATGTTTCTTACTATGTTAATAAAGATTACAAATACAAAATTATAAGTAAAATACTCTGCACAAAAACTTTCTGTACATGAAGTCTCGACACTCAATTTTCAAAGAGTTTCAAAGAAAATTGACATTTAAAGTGTGAATTTCGAGAAATGCTGAAACACGTATTTTTTTATTTTGGTTAGAAAATATTTATACCAAATTTCAAGATAATCTATTGAAAAAAACCAAATTTTCCATACAAATTTTCATCCCTCATTTCACACCCTTAAAGGGCGATTTTTAAAATTAGCTATAGCCTAAATGTTAGCGAGGACCAATATATATAAAACAAAAAAAGTTTCATCAAAATCCGTCCAGTAGTTTTTGCGTGAAAAGCTAACAACAGACAGACAGACAGACAGACAAAAATTTCAAAACTTATATTTTTAGCTTCTTTTACTTATAAAAAGACCCCTAGAAGTATTTTTTAAATTTCTATGCAATGTACAGAATTGACCCTGCTTACAGTTTTATTATATGTATAGATATTATATGTATAGATAATGTAATCTCTAATATCCAAATCTTCATTTGTGTTATATGTTTTGATCTGTATTTTGTAATATTGTTTGTGTGCCTTTTTACAAATGTAAAAAAATCTTTTTAGTGTTATTTATTATTTCATTCAATGTATATGTCACAGCGTTTTGGAAACTTGTTCCCAGACTATTTGTGTATGAACATTTTGAATGTGTTTGTAATTTTATTGATCTTGTTATTGGTCTCTTGTTAAGTTGCGTTTATTTCATTTTGTATCTTTTTATGGAGTGTAGGGGGGTCCTCTATGGGGACATTTTTTTTGCATAAACCTCACATTATTTGAATATTTACCAAAATATTCATTAATGTTTTTCTGTCTGGTCTGGTGTACTTGAAATTATTGCAAATGGCGATTTATTTTAAATTACATTCACCGCTGAGCGATAACCGCTATTGCATTGCTTTTAACTAGTATTTCTATTTGTATTGACTTTAGCCAAAGTTTCATTTTTGACATTTTTGAAATGTTCTTGTAATTCCTATTTGCATATTTTTATTGTTTCAGGGACGTATTGAAGGTAACTAAACTATCACAATTGAAATATGTGGCAAACACGGACTTGCATCAAATAGGGCTGTCTAAACCAGAAATTCGGCGATACCGAAAGATATATTCAAAGCAATTTCCTAATCCGTACATGAATAAAATCAAGAAGTTATTGATTCCAAAATTAAAGAGTGAAACAGTAAGGCATTCTCATGTGTAAAATTTCTTTGACTCACAAAAATAACAATATTTATCGTAAAGCTTTTGTAGTCGACCTAACATTTCAGTTCACCATTGTAAATGTAAATATGTGAACTGTAGGAGAGGAGTAGATTTTGTTAAATATCTAACTCAGTATCTCTGCTAATCCTATCTGGTTTTCTATGTCTATCTATATTCTATGTTATATGCCTCTTCTTTTTTATCTATGTTATATGCCTCTTCAATAAATATTTTATTATCTTGATTTTATAACAGTAGTGAGTCTATTCTCATGTATTACACTGCATAATTATTTAACTCTTGGATTTCTGACGAATCATAATGAAATATTAGACTTTCCAGAACTTACCAAGCTGCTCCAATCGATGACAGAGGTTGGCGACAAATATCAAGATACATATTTGTTTTTGAAATCAATTCATTTTTTCATACGTCAGTTTGATAAAAGGATATTGTTAAGGCTTTATTCAAATTAGCTTTCTTAGAGGTTACTAGGATCAAGCTTATATTATTTTCGTGAATCCTATCTGTCGTAACTGTCGAAAATATATTATTATATGTTAGTTTATGAAAAGAAAATAATATCTTATTCTTACGAGCTCTTGATAAAGTGTTTGTGGATTTTGATCTTTGGATAAACTTCCGTTTAGAACATACGATACGAACACTCGTACCTCCGATCGATCTGAAATTTGGTACACTTATGTATTTTGACGCGCTGATCAAGAATATCATACCCAAAATACCCGCTAATTTGATGTTTTCTCAAAATTTATTTGACAAAATATAAAGTCAGATTCCCAAATTATATTTTTAATGTTATATTATTTTTAATTTTGTCCTCTTGCTACAGAAAAAGAAATCATTGTCAAATCAAACTAAGTATAACAAACGTAAAATTTTTCTTGCTTCATCCACCTATTCACTCACAGAGCTTAATCACTGTCACCGAAGGCTTTTAGGCTGAAACCTATATTTACTTATTTTTATTCATATTTATTCATTAGTTCATAATTATTTTCATATTATATAGTACAATTTAATATTGCATGTTTACTATTTTACCTATGTATGTTGTGTATGTGTAGCATGTTTTTTTATATTTATTGTTATTTACTTCAATATATTTGTGTATTTCTAGGTTCCTCAATGTCAGTCCCCAAACTCTTCAGACAGTCAACCATTTACAGAAAGCAGTGTAATAGTTCCTACAAAACATATTATTTCCATAGAGGATATAACTATAAATAAAGAACTAGGTATGGGTCAATTTGGTGTGGTACAACAAGGGACCTGGAACACGGGGCAGCAAAGGGTAAATTAAGATTTTATGTTCCTACTAATTTTATTGTTCATACATAAGTTTTCATTATATTTTAACAATCAGAGGCTGGCAGTATTATTCTTATTTGGTGCTATGCAGTAGTTTTTGCAGCTGATTGATGTTTGTAGATTGCAGCCATCTGGTTAAATAATCAGCCACTCAATCGAACGGCTAGCTCGTTTATTAAACGCCGGCGTACAAAGGCCGATAGTTGATTAAGCTAGCGTCACTCAACGTTCAACTAGTAGGCATATGGTAAGCAAGCCCTTTGAAAATAGCTGACGTAAAATCAGGCAGGTGATTTAAATTTTGTTTATATTTTTCCACTGCGACGCTAGTAGTCATCAAAACAAATATGGCGTCAGAAAGCTCTCAAAGAAAGCAATGTTTTTGTGTTTCTTTTTATAATTGATGAAAATAAAGTGTGATAACATGGATGTGCCTAATATTACACCGCCGGCTTCAAATTTTGAAGTAGTTAAAAGCCTTAAATTGAATTTATATTAAAATTAATTTTATATTAATATTGTTTGCATTATTAAATAAATCGAATATATAATTGTCTCTTAAATAATAAGTTTCCTTTTTTATGTCAAGTATTGAATTAAGTTGCGTACAGAGGACCAACCTAGCCAAACATTAAAAAGTCACCTATAATCCAGTTAACAAACTTTACAGTCTACGACTTGGCTAGTCGTCATTTAGAAACTTCACTAAATGCCGGCGTTTAATTTAGCCCGTTCGGCTAGCCTGAATTGAGTGACTGATTTAACTAGATGGCGACAGATACACAACTTCAAGCAAACCTGAGTCTTCCTTTAGGTTGTGTGCAGTTGCGCTGCTACTCCGGAGGCTGATGGTCGCCTCATATAAATATGGCCGGATTATCCAATAGTTTATTCGTGGCAGAAATGGGTGCTTTCCTAGTCGAATCATGAAATTTCTTCCACTATTTATGAATCGGTACCTATAACTATATTTATTTTCATCGTAAACTAAGCATGATACTACCACTACGCCGACATTAGTCGTAGTGCATAGTTATTTCTAAAAAGTCATAGATGGCGCTTTATATGTATGTAGCCCTTAACGATTAAAACAAATTTTCTATGAAATCTTGTGGTTTTGTTATGTCACTTCATGGTAATGATACAATCTAAGCTAGTAATGAAAATTTTTTGAGATTTGCCACACTAGATCTGCTATAAATAAATGTACATACTCATAACGACACTATTAGGTACCAAATATTTTTTGCTTTTCTGTTTTGTAATGCAGAGAGTTTTCTGAGGCTAGGACACCTCAAAGTTTTGCTTTTCAATAACTTAGAAACTTTCTTGATATAAATATTTTTGTATGCAGCTTCAAGTGGCCATAAAATGTCTGGGACATGAACGCATGACCTCAAACTCAACTGAATTCCTCAAGGAGGCAGCAGTAATGCACAGTATAGAGCACCCCAATGTAGTGCGGTTATATGGAGTGGTCTTACATTTGGATAATTTAATGCTGGTAAGCCTAAAGTTTTTTCTTTGAATGATAAGGAATTGAAGAGTTAAAGTGTAGAAGTAGACAGGTTATATAGTACTAGCCTTCCGTCAGCGGCTTCGCTCGCCCGGACTCGTTTAATGGGTCCCGTAGGATAAAAAATAGCCTATATGCTATTCCAGGCTTCATTGCTATATTAAAATCATAGGCGTTTAGCCGTTTGCTTCAACTGCGTTGACCCTATTACCCGTTTCCACGTAGGAATGAGGCATTTTCCCGCGGTAAAAGAGTGAATGTAGCTTTCTAACGGTGAAGTAATTTCTGAAATTGGAACAGTAGTTTTTGAGTTTATTCATTACAAACATACAAAAATACAAATCTTTCCTCTTTATAATATAACGTCATTTTTTTCGTACAAAACATGCCTATGTGATTGAAATTTTATTTAGCCATCTTCGTTCACTAAAATTTATAAGCGTCTTTGATTAAACCAAGTATGTCTGTAACACTGTCTCATGCGTATTTTTATACTGTCCAATCTATCAAAGTGGTGGGTTTCCAATTTTCCATATTATATGCACCTCGGCAGACAGGCATAACTCAGAACAACCATATATTTTGTGTTTTGAGTATATTTAAATTTCCAATGATAATTATGAGCATATTACTTTTATGTATGGATAATAAACTTAGATATCGTTTTAACTTTTAATTTATATACTTGTCATTTATTTTTTAGGTGACGGAACTGGCGCCTCTTAGGTCACTTTTAGAATGCCTTCGTGAGGTGTCGCTGAGGCCCAACTTTCCCGTGCCGACTCTGTGCGAGTTTGCCGAACAAATCTGTGATGGAATGACTTATCTCGAACAGAAAAGACTGATTCATAGGTAAACTTATTGTGAAATATTTTTTAAATACATATTTTAATGTCATGTGTGCTACAACAGATAAATTCGATGAGTTAGGGCCTCGTTCACCATCTCCAAGTAAAATCTTGATTAGTTACTTCCTAAGTTAAGTTATTTGACAGGTAAAAGCTATCCTCAACCAATAGCCTCAACCAATTTAATAAGCGAAAATAAAGCTTTATGTCACAACTCACTGGTTAAGTGAATGACGTACCAAATCATTCGTCATATTCGTTTACTATATGTCAATGTTACTCGACAAACATAATTGTAAGTTGGCTTGGTATTGGTATTTTGTTAGATTTTTTTCTTTCAATTATGGCATCGCTAACTCTGTACCATGCCTCAACTGACATATTATCAGCGTCAAGTATTGCTGGCTGTAACGCTTTTTGCGTCCCACTGCTGGGTACGGGTCTCTCCCAATTATTGGGGAGGCATGGAGCTTACTCCACCAAGCTGCTCCAATGCGGGTTGGTGGAGCGTCAAGTATACTTTTGCATAATTTTTTGCCAGTTTCGTTGACCACGAAAATAGAAATAGTCATAGATTAAGTCCAAAAGTTGTTAGTAATCAGTCAGTTTAGTCAGTTGGATGTTCAACTAAACCTGCAATACCTGGATCAAATCCTCGGCGCGCACCTGTGACAAAGAAATTTGTAATAAGTATGCGTATTTATCACTGCTACTATGCTGCTACTCAAGGAGACGAAAAAATATTGTGACATTTAATTGATTACGATGTTTACCATCACTGAGAGAAACGCATAATTTCCAAAATGAAGTCCATTGTTACTATTATATTTTAAGAAACTATATCGATGACAACAGAAATGCATTATATTTTAAGAAAATGTATCGATGAGAACAGAAATGCATTAACTGTCCAACTAAACCACCTAATTGGCAGACTAAATTGCAAGTAAGTTACGGTTTATCTTATGACTAGTGCCCGCCCCGTCCGCGTGGACTTTGGTATTAGTCAGAACATGATGTTATATAGCCTAAAGCCTACCTCGATTATAGATGGACTATCCAACGCAAAAAAAATTTTAGTATAATACGAGAAGTTCCTGAGATTAGCGCGTTCAAACAAACAAACTCTTCAGTTTTGTATATTTGTATAGATTAGTGCTACTTGAACACCGTGAAATTGCACGGGAAGTTACGGATGTTAATTGACAATTAGCGTACTTGGCACTTTACTTGAGAATGGTGAAAGAGGCTCAAAAGTGTTTAATAAAACATATGTATAAGTATGTACCCTGATGTTTAAATATTATATTTTCATATTTCAGAGACTTAGCTGCAAGAAATATATTGGTTTTTACTAAAGATAAAGTGAAAATCTCGGATTTCGGGTTATCACGTGCTCTGGGAGTAGGGAAAGATTATTATCAAACTAATTATAATGTTAATCTTAAATTACCTGTAGCTTGGTAAGTCGTTACTTTGTATTACTATTGAATCATTGTGAGATAAATAGTTTAACCTTCCACGGAGAGCGGTACTCAATAAATAAATAAATTATATTTAACTTCAAATAAATTGATTTCTGGATCCTGAATAATAGTTTTGTACAAAACTCCATACATCATTATCAGATTGTCACATTTTTTTATGAAAACACCTTGACGCTACATTGAATATGAATGAATTTGAAGTCTATTAAAAATTAATTATTTATTTAAAAAGATCAGCTTTATTTTACTTTCTTTTCTATGTTGTCACATCCTTTGATCACAAACTTCAAAATGTTTAAGGGAAGTTGCTATTTCCGCGTACCCTCCCCAAAAATTACTGTTTACAATAGTCTTGTCATTTTTAATTTGTAATCAATAACAATAATAGCGTTCACTACAGTCAAATTGTTACTAAATCTTAATAATATAAGTATAGATAATTGACCGAATATATAATTTATTAGGTATTATTTAATTTCTTTTTGTGTTTGATGAGATAATATATAAATTTAAAACAGGTGCGCACCAGAATGCATATTGTATCTTCGTTTCACATCGGCCAGTGATGTGTGGGCCTTTGGTGTTTGTCTATGGGAGATGTTTACATACGGCTTTCAACCGTGGGCTGCTTTCTCTGGACAACAAATTCTTGAAGCCATAGACGCCCCTAACTGCCAGGTACCTTATTTATATTTTTTCCACAAAAAACATTTATCAGTCAAATTTAATGTACTGTAGTTTTACTTATATACATACATATTACGAAATAAATCAGTGAAAATCTTGTGTCGCCCCGATTATTGGCTTTAACCCATAGACCTATTAAGTGGACTTAGCATACAGCTACTTTTCTATACAATGCCTTGAACGCTCTACGCATTGACCCTTCCCTCGCCCTCCGACCCTCTTTCGCCTAAACGTGTCTCCCTCTATTGTGCAGTAGCAGTACAGTCATATTGATAAAACGACGTAATTCAACTTCTGTGCGCTAGATAGCATTACTGTAATTCCGTGATAGCTAGATATTATAAATTTTCACAGATGATGTATTTCTGTTGCCGCTATAATCAACAAATACTAAAAAATATAAACGTGTTTTTTTAGATAATGGTACGGAAACCTACGTGCGCGATTTACATTTGACCGGTTTTATTATACTGTGCTATACTATATTTCTTCACCGTCCACCAATCCGCACTTGGCTAGTGTGGTGGACTATGGCCTAAATCCCTCTCAATTGTGAGGAGACCTGTGCCCACCAGTGGGACATAAAAAAAGGTTGAAAAAAAAACTAAACTAAAGTAACTTTACCTTAAATTTTTATTTGACAGTAATAAGGCTCCTAAGGATAATAAAGTGAAGGAAAGCGGTGTGTGTGGCCACCACCGTCGTAAGATCGTGCGACACAGGAGAGCCATGATGGGTCCGTATTTGGACGTTGCGCAAGGAGGTCACCGGTGCATTCCTCAGGAGATCCCGGGGTCCTCCGTAAGATCTCGGGTTTGATTCTAGGTTGTCAAAAAATTGAAGATTAGTTTCAGTTTGTGTTCTCGGTCTGGGTGTTTGCGTTCAAGTCTTTGTTTGTGTCCATATTATCCACGACACAGGGTATATCTATTGACGAAGTTTTAATGAAATGTTTATTATAGTTATATATTTTTCAAATATACGTATTCGGTTTTAATAAGTTCTTGGGGGTAAATATGCTATTGTGAATTGATTGTTACAGAGGTTAGAACGACCAGAATGTTGCCCCGCAGCTTATTATTCTCTGATGTTACATTGTTGGGAACATGAAGCTGTAGACCGACCCAAGTTTAAGGACCTATGTCAGATGTTAAAGAACATACGACCGGAACAGGTAGTGAAAACTAAATAATCTCCACCTGAGCAGAAATAACAATTACTTATTGATTTTCTTAAGCTTTAGAAAAATGTGATTGCATTTTTAAATTTTAAGGTGGACAATTTATAAAGAGTGTGCTTCCAAAATTCCAAACTATGTATTAAGGATACTTTATGTTTACAATTTAAATTAAAAAAGACTACAATAAGTATAGACTGTATAAAAATAGGATAATTATTGTAGACAATAAAATTGTCTTTATTTACAAATACATAGGTAATGTAGGATGTTTTTTAAAGAATTTAATTAAATCTTGTTGTATGTGGTTATACTGTACCAATTATTGTATAATTTAAGGTCCAGGCAACATCAAACTATCAAAAACCGGAAGACGGTAGACGAGGGAATTTTTTGGAATACAAAGCAGGGCAAATAATAACAGTTCTTAATAAAGAGTATGTATGAAATGTTTTGGATTTTTATGGGAGTTGAGTTTGTTGCTGATTATCACAGTCATTGGCCATACAGTTAAACATTGCATATAAGCATGAATTGGAATTGAAAGTCGTCTTGCCTGATTTTCATTACATTGCTAGAAGCCACTACATATAACACAATCATTGGTAGTAAACTGTCAAATCGTTTCAGGTACATGAATACAGGTATGTGGTACGGAGTCCTCCCTGGCGGTACGTGCGGCGTGTTCGATCCGAACCAAACCAAACCTTATTGTAGACCGGAGGTGGGTAGCCTACATTTGTATAAAATTTGTTTTCCTTTCTTCTTAGTTTTATAGCTATGAAACTCTCTTCGACTCTTTGGCTTTTTCTTTGTGATACTAAACTAATTACAACCAATCTGACGTGTGTTGTGTTTTCAGCTGTGGTTATGTTATTACAGGTTGTAAATACTTCCGGTTAAAGTTTCGCCTAGTTCTGAATTCTATTTTATAAACACTGAAATTCAACATATGAGAGCTGCGCGCGCAAGCTTGTGTAGTGCTGTTTTGTGTTCGAATATTTATTATTTCTTCCAAGTAATAATAAACAAGTAAAGAATGACTTCTCATTTTGGAAATGTTGTGACTTTTAACGATCATTAAAATACTAGCTGACCCCGCGAACTCCGTATCGCGTTTAAATATTAAATAATAATAATAATGGATAGCATATAAACCTTCTCCGTGAAAAAATACATGTACATACCAATTTTCATAATAATCGGTCGAATAGTTTCTGAGTTTTGCGAATACCCCCCCTTCCGGGTGGAATTTCGTAAAATCCGTTCTTAGCTGACCTCTACTCGGCGAAAGGAATATTCCTACCAAATTTGAAGTCGGTAGGTCTTATAGTTCCAGAGATATCGTGATGAGTCAATATATGGGTGGAAATCTCTTATATATATATACAGATTATGTGCGTGTGATAATTTAATGGGTGAATGGTAAATGAAACAAAATAGTGATTGGATGCTCTGATTTACTGTATCAATATTGGTTTACTTTGGGGGTTTTTACTAAACAACGTTTGTGATGAATATTCTGGGCTCGCCTGGGGACAGTGCAGGAAAATCTGAAGCTTTGATTTAGTAGAAAAGTCGTGCCATTATTTTGAGTTCACTAAAAAGTGGTAAACTTATATCGGCCGGTGTGGGAGGTCAGTCTGAAATATTAAAAAAGTTGTGTTTGCTTTTCTTTGCGCAGTTGATTAAATCTGCAATTAATGTTTTGATAATGATGCATACAAACTGTCTAAAGTAAGCGCACCTTTTATAGAAAACCAAAGCTTCAGCGCGTTAAATTTTCTAATTTCATGTCGTGCTTGTTCATTATGTCATTATTCGTTACTAATGAATGTTGGGGTCATCATTATCATATCACGTTCATTAATTCACAGCCTTTTCCAAAACTGCGACATAACGCTCCGAGCCCTCTATCGGCGCTTCCGACCCGAAGCTCGGCTCGATCGTGCCGGTCGGCTCGGCCGCTGTTGTCGAGATCCGACGTCAAAAGACACACATACCAGGGAAAGCGTACCATCCAAAGGAACATGATATCTAGCCCTCAAGGAGACGTCAAGCACACAAGCCACGTAGGCCTCGATGGCGCCTACTTCGGAGATATTTCTTTCCTGGACCCAGCCGGCTGCGTAAGTACACTGACGATACCTACAACCGTAAAGTTTAATCGTGTACTGATAACCTTTATATGAAACATAATTTATTATGTCTGTTTTTGATTATCATTTTGTGCTCGAGGCTGCTCAGAGTGGGCGAAGTTGCGACGATAGTGAAGTTGTTTTATTTTACAAACGCGTCTTACACAGTCCGTTTGATAGGTTGCTAATCCAATGCTAAGCTCATGCTTGTGCAAACTTAAAGCGGGTTGAAGTAGCAATGTTTCGGATATTAATCAACAAACAATGCGTAAGTGATGATTGCATGTTTGTATATCGAATTTTCTTTCATTATGTTAGTGCCATTGATTAGTTTTAGCTTTTTTTGTTTCTTGCGCGTTGTTGCTTGCGTATTCTACAGCTTTACTAGGAATGGTAGTAGTAAAAGTTAGGTTTAATGTTGGCGGCTATAATTTTTTTGTCATTTTCTTCATCATTATAAACCAGAGCTGCTTCGCACCATACACGCTAACCATTCAAAAGCCTAGTTTGATATAATTCAGGAAAAGTAACTCCTAGGTATAGAGACCTATTTTTAAGCGTATATAAAAGAGTTATGTAATTATGTACGATAGTATCGAATAAGGTAAATGTTAAACATATTTAAATGCAAATGCATAATATCTAGTACCTACCTAAACGAGCAATTCTTGTATATACCGAAATATTTTTTTTGAATCTCGGAAACGGCTCCAACGATTTTAAGAAATTTAGTACCCTGGTTTCAGGGGTTATAAATCGATCCCGCTAGGTTTTAATTTTAGAAATTGTAAATTACAAAAAAATGTTTTCAGCGATAATCAACTTAAATATAAACTGAAAAATATGACTCTTCCTGACGTCTATTGGAGAATATTAATAATATTGAATCGTAGAACGCCGTCAAACGCCATCCGTCAATCAGACATTCAAAACAATGTCGATTTGAAAGAGCTCTATAAAAATTTCGTTCATTGAATTAAAGCTTCCTTGGCCGATAGGTTACGTGGACAGACTGCGGAACTAGAGACCCGGGTTCAAACCTCAATCAAAACCATGTTGCGTTTTTTTTTTTGGAAAAATATTTTTTATTGGGAATTACTTCAAATGGCGTTGTTAAGAAACACTAAGCAAGTGTTTTGTTTGAAATTAAACCAAGAAAATAAATTATTTTTATCCCAGCAACGCTCGACCGTCCAGTTACTGTTACTTTAAATCTTAATTACATATATTTTTATCTTTATCAGCGTCGTCCCCTATTTTCTCGTCAAATGTTAATAAACTAAATTTTCGACCATGTCCACTTAAAATAATGAATATGACAGATATTAAATATTGTAAAAAAAACAATGATTTTTTTTTATAGATTTTATCGTTTTTTAGTGACAGATTAGTAAAATGTAAGGTACTTAATGCGTTTTTGGAATAGGGGTTACCCGTAACTGTAACGGTTTTTCAACCTTTTTTGTCCCACTAATGGGCGGTACAGGTTTCTTCTCTGAACCAGAGAAGAAAAGAACAGAAAGAAAAGACCACCGTCCACCACACTGGTTAAGTGCCAGTTACCTTATTACATTCAAAAACTTACTCATAAGAAGTTCACAACAAACTGACATCAAAAATCAAGAAAACAAACATGATTGTGTTCATTAACGAGAACACTAATACCGACTTAGTCCGTGGTCCCATTGTAATACAAACTGCGTCCCACAGCCGCCGCATCAAGTAGTGGCGCCGTACAAGCCGACGGACGACATGGAGGTGCCGCTGCTGAACTCGCCCTCGCACACCAAGGCCGGGAGATGCAAGCCGCCCTACCCGCGGAACCTCAATACTGATTTCGACGAAGTGGACCTACCATGTGAGTCAGTGTAATATTTTTTTTGGATGTAGTTTATGGCACTTGTTTAGTAGTGGGTTCTACTGAAATGGTGTTGCCGGTCAGACTTGTGTAAGTAGAACTGTTATGGTTCGTCCGGGGAAGTATCACCGCAGCACTCACTTCTGCCGTGAATTAATTTTATTGTGTTCCAGTGGAAAGATGTAGTTGACGGCCAGACTTATGAGGTGACCATCAGCCTCTGGAGTAGCAGCACAACTGCCTACGTGGTTGTGTAGATGTCCATGAGCTGCTGCGACTACTGAACACCACGTGGCTTCATTGATAAAAAAGGTGGTGAAACCGCAAATGGATATCGGTTTCGCATGTGAGATTTGACCTGCTGTGTTTTTTCAAAATTAAAACCCTCAATGACATTCAACACATTTAGGATCAGTTATTAAAATTTCACTAACAAAACATGGCAATTTGGTGTGCAATAATTGATAGTGATAAGGGAGGTCACTGCAGTTCACGGTTATCTATTTAATATAAATTCTAGCAAGTTTCAAGACCTGAGATGCACTGTAGACTTGTAACGAAGAAAGATAATGCACTTCACCTACAAAATATAGATTTTTGGATGAAAACAATGTGTTCTATGTGGTTCTCATGTATATTAAAAGTGTTGAATTTTTTTCTGTTATGTAAAAAATCATTGTATTGAGTTAATGGCATAAAGAGTAGCGCTCCTAACACGTTAACATCTCGGATTTAATCTCTTAGGGATATCTATGATTAGCCTAGCAAGACTGAACGCAAAAAATACCGTATCGTAGCTAGCTTAGGATGATAAATAAATAAATAAGGTAAATAACCTGTGTGAAATCGAATTTGAAATAGTATACATTTGTACCACGAAGTCCACAAATTTATTTTTGAATTATTTATTTATGAACTGATCATTCGTGGTTGTGGTACATACATACATATAACTGCACCAAAAGATTAGGAGCTTTAAATTTTTATTTTTATTTAAAAAGGAAATTAAAGTCCATCGTGGCATCTACCCCGAGAGTAAAGTAAAAAAAATGGATGAGGTTTAATCTCCTACGCTTAGGCTAATCGCCTAGATTTATCACTTGTCCAGATATACATGTTAAATTTGTTAGTTAAAGGTCCATTGCCGATGCGGACAGCTTATATGAAACAGAATGACAGCGATGAGGGCGATGATGGTGACACTTCTCGTAAGTTTTGTACATTTTTTCGATTTTCTTAGCACTTGTTTAGCTTATCTTACATGTATAGCTCTTTAGTGAAACAATATTAATATACTATTGCGTTAATTGCATAACGTAATAGTATAATAATAGTAAAGTATCCTCATCATTTTAGTAAAACTTAACCAAAATAGGGTAATTGGGAACAAAAGTTAAGTCTCTTATTCACCCTCCACTCCCGAGAAAATGAAAATGAACGATCTGTATGGCGCAACGGTTACCACGGCGGACTGCCAGTCGGAGGGTCCTAGGTAATGCACACATACACCATCACAAGCATGGTAAACTGGCATTCATGAGAGAAAAGACTATACGAAGTATGAAAGTCAGCTTGAGGGAGTAAAAAGTATTTTTTGAAGTGAAAACTTCTTTAGAGGCGTTGTGCACTTTTTTTGGGATGGGTAAAAAATGTTAAACTCGCGTCTGGCGTCTGTCTGATCGAATATTCGTAAGACGGAGGGGTCTGATGACAATGATATACTTGTAAAATTCGTTTATATCAAGTATGTATTTAACATAAAGACATTGAACAAAGTGCTAGATGCAAAAAGTGACGAAGAAATAGTGAAAGAAAATGAGTGAGTATTTTATAAAAAAAAATTTTTTCAACCTTTTTTTATGTCACACTGCTGGGCACAGGTCTCCTCTCACAAGTGAGAGGGATTTAGGCCATAGTCCACCACGCTGGCCAAGTGCGGATTGGTAGACGTTATTATAAAAATACTAGATGAAAACCTACTGAAAATACAAGATGAAAAATAATACTGATAATAAAAGCAATTCGTGCGAAATTATTCCCTAACCATTCCAAAATATCAAAAATGCACAACGTTATTTTTCAAGTTTTCACTTCTGCCGGCACTACCGGAGTGCAACCCGTTGTATTTTTTTATCCTTTATCACATTCATTTGAATTACAAACACGATAATTAAAGCATATTATTTCTGGATTTCAGCTGACACTAAGACGAAGACTTTCAAGAAGTTCAGCAAAAATCTGGACCCAACCACCAGCAAGAGCATAATTAACAAGGTATGATTTTTTTTTGCAAATGACGGTAGATGTTGAGCGTATTTTTTTATTATTTTTACTAAGAATACTAAGAATATATACTAGATATATACTATATAGAAGAAATACTAAGAATGATAATTTGCAGGTGAAATGCGCTACTCTTGGTCGCTCTCGAAGCGAGGAGAAGGTCCCGGCAACGGAGTCCTGCGTGCATGAATATCACGAGATTTCTGATACGGAAACGGTAGGTGATCTGTACATTTTTACATTGTAGGTACGTACCTACAATATACATTATTAATATTGTCTTTCATATATATTTGTAACTCAAAATGTGACAAAGTAGAGCTAACATAATAATAACTTCTATTTCTGAAAGACTCGATGTATTGTATATTTTACAGTATTATAGTTAAAAAATCAAAGTAGGTATTTTGTTGCAAAAAAAGATGACTCGTTTCCATATTTTCGGTTACCTTGCAACATTTTATTATTGAACCTAAATGGGATACTCAATTTAGCGATAACGTATGGCACTTCTGACACTAGAAAAGCTACAAAACGGGGCTATGAGTACTTAAGAACCTGTTCTAAGTAAGTAATTGAGAATACGCAATTACGCATATTATCGAATGGCATGATTATTCCAAATTTCTAGCCCAATTAACACGACCGAAGTCTTCACTGTTGCATTTCCAACAGAATATTACTAACGATTCGCTGAACTAAAGAATAGAACAGCCTCTAGGCTACTAATTATGAAAGTTAAGTTAGTAAATTATATCCTACATTACAAATACTACATACTCCACATCTACATACATTACAAACAAATTATTAATCTGAAGATTTTTTGAAATTTTCTAAGGTAACAGCGTAAATCTTGAATCAACACTCTGTTTACAGAAAGCAAATACTGACTTCAGTGAAAGTCTTTTAAAAGAAGTTGACTCCGTGTTTTGGTCATACGTGAATAGGGGATTGGATCGTGTATGTATTTTTTATTTTAATTTATTTTCCTTTTTATTGTTTCATTATTTTATTTGTGTTGTCTAGCTTTTGTTTATTTTTGTTTTAACAGTACTTGTAACAAACAATTTGAGGTCCCATCCATAATTATTTTCGCTTTATTCAAACTCAAGGTTGTATCATATGTTTTAAATATTTGCTATTTTTAAAGAATTTCTAATTTTTGAAAAAAAAATTGCAAATATCAAATCAAAAATAATAATCTAATATCAAAAATAATTTCGTTTCCGTATGGACGAACGATTCGGTTAACTGCTCGTAGCTCCTCAATATCCATGTCAGTAAATGTAATGAAGTATGGCATAAAGTTGACAATCGTCTGTTGCAGAATTATTATTTTTTATACGTTTGTTTAATTTACTTATTTTTTATTTATTTATTATTTTAGTTTCTAACGTAAAACGGTGTAACAACGGGATTCGAAAATTGTTTATACTATATTTATCATTATGAAGGTCTGACTCTTTTACTACAACTTTTTTCTACTTACTTTATAGCGAAGAAAATACGCAATGATTTGTGTGCGTGAACTTAAGGGACGCATTACTGTTACATTAGTATACATACATTACCTCAAGAAAAGAGCAATTTAAGTGTATCCACCATACCTAATGACGAGTACCATATTATCAAAATAATGATGTTCCCTTTATACCTGTAACATTTTTATTACAATAAATAAAATTATTATTTTTTCTTTTAATTTCAATAATACTTTTTTTAGTTTTATTTAAAAGGAAAGAAAATTCCGGAAGATCAGTTTAAAGTTGTAATAATTTAGTATCTATTAATAAAAATCTTAGTACTATAAAAATATATTTAATACTCATAGCCCCGCTTTTCACAATTCCACATTCAAAGACACTACCTACACTAATAAATAATATTAAATATATAAAGTATATGAAGTAAGGGTCATTACAACAAGAAAAATTCTAAACATTTTAAAGCAGTTATAAATTTTTTGTCCTACATAAATTTCTGATTTTGTTACACTGTTGTATTATGAAGTATAATTGGAACCACAGCACTAGTTTTTCTGCCCATTTGCATAAAAATTTGCTGATTCATAAATCAACCAATTTTGAAAACCGTGATGACTAGAAATTTTAAGAAATGATGTAAGTACTTCTGTTGCCGCTATAACAACAAACACTAAAAATAGAATAAATTAAATATTTAAGGGTGGTCCCATACAACAAACGTGTTTATTTTAGGGTTCCGTAACCGAAGAGTGCTAACGGGACCCTATTACTAAGCTTCCGCTGTCCGACTGTCTGTCATCAGACTGTATGTATCTCATTACCCGGGATTGCTAGACATTAGAAATTTTCACAATTAATGCTGTTCCTATTTCTGTTGCCGTTACATCAACAAATACTATAATAGAATAAAATAAATATTTAAGGAGCTCTCATACAAAAAATGCGATTTATTAGACAATGGTTCGGAACACTACGCGGGAGTCCGACTTGTGCTTGTTGTAATTAACACAGTGAAAAGCTATAATTATTGCCGACATTTTTTTAATCTATTAAATGAATAATTGCTGTAATTTTGTGTTTAGTTAAATAGTACTGTGATGTGGTTGATAAAATGATTAAGTTTTCTAAAAAGTAGGGATTTTTAAGTACGCTTCGTATATCTAAATTGCTCTCTTGTACAACATTAACGTTTTTAATAATGCTCTTTCCAGGAAACTACTAATGAACCAATATTGAAAAAAAAATTGGATAATATCAGTATAATTATAATAATAATAAATTATTTATAGCTTAGACTAGTTAATTTTAGAAAGGTACTTCGTCTAAAGTTTATACATTTTTTCAGTAGTGGTTCATATTTAGACCATAATAATACACTTGAAAAATCTTCTTAATCCTTTTTTACTGTCTTATCTACTTTGTAGACAATATATTTATTTATTGTAGAATATTACATTTTACTCTTTTGCTTACTAGATTATAATGATAATTCTTTTCATGCTAAATTATATAACCAACACTTTACATAAGTTATATATAAAATTATAAAGTCGATATAAAAATAAATGGCTTTATCAAGATAACTTTATTTATTTTATTTTATTTATTTATTCTTTTTTGTTATTACCTAAAAAACTAGGATAACAATGGGCGGACTTAATGCCTAATGACATTCTCTCCCAGTCAACCCATGGTGGATGGTGAGATATTGTTGGTAGGTGGAAACAGTTTGGTGGATTGAGTTTGAATATACATATTTAAAATACTTATGTCCAAATAAGTTGTATGGTATATAATAAATACATATATTTACACACAACACACAGACGCATACATACATATATACATACAATTTATCAAAATTAATTATAAAAATGCATAATTGAATGCCAGTTGGTGAAAATACAGAATACTAATTGGTCTTAATGAATTGTTTCCAAATTTCGTTTATTCAGGGTGTCACTGTAAGCCGGACCCTAGGTAAGGAATGGGAGTGGCAGTTCTTATTTTGGCTTAAAGATTATTAGTTTCATATTGTTTTGTAGAACGATGCTTGATCTAAAGAACTTTATCGCTATTGGATTGTTCATTCGTCTATTGTTTGTACAAGCGTTTATAAAAAAATCCAAGTTTTTCACCCCCACATAAAAATACGTTATAAATTCAAACATTGTTGAAAATAATCCTGACATTACTATGCTACAAGTAAAAACAGGTAAAATAATCCATTACTGTTTTTACACTTAATAATTCTTACACGTATTATTTAAAGCTATTCTCAAATATCTGAAAGAAATTTGTTAGAAAACCATTTTAAACCTATCTTAATAAACATGTGAGCTATTGTGATAGTCATGGCAAGTGTGAAATGTCTAAATTATTCAGCACACATAATACATATTTGTAAAAATATTATTTATGAAAAGAAATGGCGTAACTGTGTAACACGTCATTCTTTCTATTGGTTTCAATAAGGAAAGCAAGATGGCGTTGTACTGGTGTGTACGTTATAGGTTGTAAAATATAAAAGGTTTGACGAGACATGTCCCGAAAATGGGTACATCCGACGTCATACGCCTCATTCGACTTATTTTACAAAGCTTAAAATATATAAAACCAGATCAGCTTAGTGAAACTAAAACAGGTTTAATTTAAATATTTCAATAATAATGCTTGCATTCTTTTCTAATCTTTTGTAACTTCCAATTTCTTCATTAAATAAAGATAATTAAGCGTTAGTTGAGATCAGAAATGATATAAAATCCAGTAAAATATTTTATTTACTATATAAGATACCTATACCCCTACCGATAAAAGCCAGTTTAATAAAACATTCACTTATTTATAGTGGATATTATTATACAATAAATATTTAATAAGAACAAAAATATATTCATTCAAAATAAAAGTACAGACAATGGCATGGATGACCAATAAATTTTCACAATATCGAGACACAAGATTCTCGCCTCTCGCACATTTTCTTTTTTACACCTAGATCGTAATGTACTTGACACGTAATGAAATAAAAAGTGTGCTTGTAGAAAATGCCAATATTATAGCCCCTATGATAAGGCTATCTCTATTTATCGAGCTATTGGCCTATTGTAAGACTAGTAAATGACCTAAATTATTTACTGTAAGGCAGACATGATAATGCTGCTTTAATTCTGAATTATCGCTTTTTTTGGGTGTGTTCAATTTTCACTTTGAATGCTATTGTACTTATCGCCATTTACAGGCACATTTTTTATAGTCATACTTTTAATTACGACGGAAATTTCATTTGTTTATTATTTTACGCAAGCGTTCCGTTTGGAAATGCGCAAACAGATTTTTCACAAAATATCTGAAGGTACGTAAAATCAAAGATTTTTCAACTTTTCATATTATGTATAACTCATTGAGTTGTTCCTTAAAGTTAAAAGTTGTAATAAAATTGATAATCATTATTTACTTAATTTGCATAAGTTTACTCTTTAATGACAGAAAAAGTACCTACGTTATTTTGTTATATCTAGGAATTGTTTCGATGTTCACTTGTGTTAAGTTTATACTAACTTTTGATTTTTTTTATCAGTGCTCAATATACACTCCAAATGTTGCAACTTTATTAGAGACCTCACTATGAAATCTTCTGAATTTAATTTTACTTTACACCTAATTACATCTAAGAACAACCTTGAGAGTGAAATGTGAGTGTTATTTAATTATAGTGATGTGTATCACTTATAGACCAGTGTCGATAATTTTTGAGACCAAAAAAAATGTAGCATGAAACCCATTGGAATAGGTAGAGAATATAACAGATATGAAAGGAAACATTAATAACCGTTTTTTACCCGTAATAACTCACCTCCTCCCCCTTCCCGACTTCAGTCCGTAAATATTTTTTCCTTTCATTTTTGTTATTTTCTCTACCTTTTGGCAATGAGTTTCATCCTTCTATAATTTTATTCCACTTTTTACCATTTTCAAAATTATCGACCCTGGTCTTTTATTACATTCATGATTGATTAACGTTGTCTTATGTTCATCGTCATGTAGTTGAGCTAGAATTTATTTAGTCAATAAAGCTTGTGTGATAAATGTTTACAGGGTAGCGGCAAGCACGATGATTCTGACTCTAATGCAAGGTAATATTGTCCTCACTTACAATATACACTACATTCCTGATTTTGTAAGAAGGTCTCAACAAGTTTGTCACATGACGAGCAAATTACATTATAGGTGCGAGATCAACATAATCAAAAACGAATTTAGTCAATGTTACTACGAGTAGGAATCAATAATTTCTGACAACAAAGCGATTTGTTTTTATCCGGCATTTACTTGGCCAGGGTGGTGAAATAGGGACTAGGTCTCTGTTAATTCCGAGAGAAAACATTAGCAGACAGTAGAGATTTTTTTTATAAAAAATTAAAATGCTTTTTCCCTAACATCTAACAATATATTATGATATTCATTAATCCAGGGCGCAGACTCTGAGTCAGATCGAGAAGAAGAAGTCCACTGAGACTGACACCATGAAGCCCATGTCTGCCCACGACATGAAGACCCTGGATACTGCTGTGGCGCTGGCCAACGAGATCACTAGCAAGTAGGTTGTCTGTTGTCTGTAATTATGTAAAATATTAACCCAGGTTTGGGACACGGCAAGTATATAATACCTTAACAAGTTAATATTAATCATGTAACATGTTCGTCAGGTCAATGACAGACTTAGATGCAGAGCCGAAATCAGCGAAATCACCCACTGAGAGGGCTAAGTACATTCTGAATTTCAAGCTCCCCAATGTCAGCCTTCACTGCCCCGGCCTCAACGATCATGTAAAAGATGGAGCAGGTAAACTATATAATGTTTTGAAATATGTAGATTTATTTATTTATTGTTTCGTAGCGAGAATTAAAATGGCGGATAAAGGCAAAGTTATTAGGTGTTTCAAATATAAAAAAGAAGATCCGCAAAGTTACTAATTACTTGTGATGACTATCTTACGGTGTATTAAGTTAGGATGGCTTTCACACTTTAACAGCTATTCTCTAAAGAGGCCGTATACGAAATTTTAAAATTAGCAGAGTTTCCATAAGTTTTATTGCACAACTGACTGGCTGACAGACGTTGTTCTGTCTTAATTATGAATATCGAATTCGAATTTTAAATAAAAAAATGTGGTGGTTTCTTTCATAAGTACCACCTCCTGACAATAACAAACACAACAAAAAACGGCAAATTGTTTGTAAAGTAGGTTTACGATCGAGATGTTTACGTGATAACGTCCGCACGAGAAAATCTCCATTCGTTTGTATGCCGCTAGAGTGAGAGAGACGGAAGATCGGTCCACTCACTCGAACGCTATGCCAGCCTCCGCTCGTGAGGATTCCGCGTGACAAGTTTCACGGAATGACTGGCAGCGCTCGAGATGAGACGGGAGATCGGTCCGTCTCTCTCTCGTTATACCTGCGATCGCGCTCGTGAGGTTTTGGTGTGACACAAGTTTCTGAACATGTCACCCGACTAAAACGATTTTAAAGACGTTATCACGTCAAAAATAATTAGCGAAATCGGTCCAGCCGTATTCGCGTGATGCCGTGACCTGAAGATGGTGACAGTTTTGTATATTTAACTGTTAGTAATGTTTATACATCATCGGATCATTTTAAAACCTAAACAGATCAAAAAATGCATGTATGCATATACAGTAAATAAGTCATTTTTGCCACTCATACAAAAAATATTAGTAAAAAAACATTGAACTTAGTCAATTTTGAGAGAAAATAGGCTAGAAACTACATTTGATTTCGGAAAATTGGAACAATCTTTCATAGAATTTATTAGACATAAATAAAATTCAGTTCTTAATCAATCCGTTTCCTGAAAAACAAAAATAATTATTAATGAACATTTGACACGAAAAATCTTTCAAAGTAACCTAAAACTCGCATTATAATAATTCTTGACGTAAGCTAAAAAATTGGCTAATGATTATTATTGAAATGATCAGTTATACCACAATACAAGCGCCTTAATACTGTGCGATGAAACTTATGTAAATACTGTAATTTAACTGCAAAATCTCATGTGTTAAATCAGGTAAATCAGCGAAATCGGCAAAATTTCATTAATATTTAAGTAGTATTTTTAATGAATGTGCTCACATAAAATAATAATAATATTAAGTTCATTGAGACAATAAAAAATATGTTGATATTGACCTCTAAAATGCATGGAATAACAGCAAAGAAGTATATGTTAATAACACAACAGTGTTAGAGAGATTTCAGATATTCTGTGATTTAATGATTATTTACTAATACACATTTTTAATCAATCGAAATATTTATACCGTGCTGTTTGTTGCATGCAGACTGTTGATTAAACATTGTAATGTCGCATCATACTATAGTATATCATTCAGGGTCGACCTTTCAATCCCCGGATAAAAGTATTCGTCGTATCAATGTTAGCAATTTCATTATTTATTACACATATGACATAGAATAAAAAATACAACAATAATTTTAATTGACGAATAACTTTATTTCGGCATTGAAAAACTGGTGTTTAATACTATATTAATGCTATATTTCGATAACTATTATGAACTATAATGTCAGTATTTACTATAATATATATAAACTAATATTCATGTCTGCAGCTCCCCGAAAGCCATGCAGTGAGTATAGAAAAACTCTTATGCCCGGCTTATATTTAATAATATTGATCTATTTACCCAATTACTTAATAAATAGGTAATACTCATACTTAAAACAAATTCTGTTTCTATATTTTATATTAGTGGCCAGTATTCTTCAGTAATGCTAATATAGTTGGAATAAGGCAAATTTGAATGTTTGTTATCTAAAGTTGAAATCATCTTATCAATTTGTTAAATATCCAAAACATAAACCGGGCATAAGATAATTATCTCTACTTCTTAAAATTATACTTGAGCTGTATTATTCACAGCTGATATAATAATATTAATGTACCATATTATTATATTAGCTTCGATATGTGATGATATGATGTTTGTTAAACACTAAATCGTGATTTTTTGACCCCTCCCCCGGCCTTATCACAGTTGGTCACAATTGAGGAACACCCTCTCCCAAATATGACATCACACATTCATCTATTTTAGATTAAGAAATTAAATATTAAATTAAAGAAAAATCGTTTTATATCTATTGACTTTTAACACTTATCTGAATATTTTTAATGTGACGTCACGAATTTAAAGCACCCTCTTACCAGTCATCACACACATCACACAATGTCACACATGTTCGACCCCCTCCCTCCCCCTCAATGTGTGACGTAATTTATGGATGGATGGATGTGTAAACAGTTTGACCGCGCTGTGAATAAAGAAAGTCAACAAAACTATACGCTAGATGTAAGTAAAAACCATAGCAATATAGGACTTTAATATATCTACTATCATCTGTTAGTGGTAGCGTTCAGTGTTATCTTTTGTGTCAAAAGCGGCAGAGGCAATGCAATCCTTTAATCCTGAATGTGCAAGATTGCAATTGCAATGATTAACAGCTTAATTTGATATTGGTAGAACAATCCGCCTGGATAATTTTTAACTTTCCTTCTTCGTTCCAACATGGATAGTTAATGTAGTTATGACAAATCAATATGATATTATTTTAATTATTTATCTCAGCTAATTTAAAAAGCAAAAAAAGTTTCATGTTGCCAAAAAATATAAAATCTAGATAATTATATAAGATCCTGCTCGTTACTAAAAACGGCAAATTGTTTGTAAAGTAGGTTTACGATCGAGATGTTTACGTGATAACGTCCGCACGAGAAAATCTCCATTCGTTTGTATGCCGCTAGAGTGAGAGAGACGGAAGATCGGTCCACTCACTCGAACGCTATGCCAGCCTCCGCTCGTGAGGATTCCGCGTGACAAGTTTCACGGAATGACTGGCAGCGCTCGAGATGAGACGGGAGATCGGTCCGTCTCTCTCTCGTTATACCTGCGATCGCGCTCGTGAGGTTTTGGTGTGACACAAGTTTCTGAACATGTCACCCGACTATAACGATTTTAAAGACGTTATCACGTCAAAATAAATAGATATGTATTTAAAACAACCCTTAATAGTTCTTATTAACCCTTTCCATGAGGGATCAAATTCTATCACCAGACTCGCTTGGCGTATTATTACGTTTTCGAAATTATATAGACAACATTCTAAACGTTCATACTAACGTTAAATAATTCTGAAGCTTGGAACACTTCTACTTCTAGTGTATCATATATATATATATAATTCTTCTTCGCCGTTTCGCTCTTGACAGAGCGGTCGTGGTCACGATGATTTCTGTTGGAACTCCCCTCCATTTGGCTCTGTTGGATGTTAATCTGAAGCACTCGTTAACTGGGCCTCCTACTGCCGACTTAATTTGATTGGTCCACCTCATTGGCGACCTACCACGAGGTCTGTTCCCCTCCACTCTAACCTGGACGACCAAACGCTCAATGGAGTTGTTATTTCGCCTTGAGACGTGACCGAACAACCCAAGAATACGGGACTGTACTATTTCAGACAGACGCTGTGTGAGTTCTTGGAGTATAGAAGCGTTAGTCCGAAACTCAATCCAAGATACTAGAAGCATTCTTCTCCAACACCACATCTCTAGAGTATCCACCTTTTTCTTTTCCAGTTCCCGTAGCGTTCACGTCTCAGACGCGTACAGAAATATGGGAAAAATTAGTGTCTGAACAAGCCTGATCTTAGTGGCTTTGGTGATGTTGCGATTTCTCCATATCTTCTCTGGTCATAGCCATGCGTCGTTTAATTTCATACACGCTACCACTGTTATTCGAAACTAAAGCGCCTAGGTAGACATACGACTGAACTACGTCACAATTCGCAATCTGTGTCACCTCGGGCGAGTTATTATTAGCGCGGTCGACAATCATCACTTTGGTCTTGCTCCGGTTAATTTTTAGTCCAAACGTGAGACTGATGCGTTCCATCTTGAACAGCAGTTCCTCTATATGGGTTGCACTGGTCGCAAACAAGGTCGTGTCGTCGGCGTAGCGCAGGTTTGTGATTTTGTATCCACCAATCGCAACACCATCATTCCAGTCTTCCACAGTTATTTGCATCACAAGCTCAGTATAAAAGTTGAAAAGGAGTGGTGATATTATGCAACCCTGGCAAACGCCCGCACTGGGATGGAAGCATTTCGAGAGTACGTCATCCGTACGCACAGATGCAGTTCCCTCCTCGTAAAGTCTCCTAAGAAGGTGCACGAGGTGCTTAGGTGTTCCCATTTCCAGAAGCGTATTCCACAGGGTTGGCCATTTCACGGTGTCAAACGCTTTTGAGAAGTCAACAAAGCACATATAGGTTGACTTATTAAATTCTCGAGCCTTCTCAGTGATCTGACGAACTGTGAAGATCTGCTCCCGAGTTAAGGGAAAAGTCCCTTAACAAACCCTGCCTGTTCTTGCGCAATTTCCCGTGACAGATAATTATATTTATAGATTCTCTGAGGGATATCTAAAAAAATATTATGACAGTTGTTCGGCAGATGTGTTTTAAAATATCTACGTTTCATCAGCTATCTAAAGAGGTATAACAATCTAGGGTTTTATTTAAATGCATTGAAAAAATCTATGTGTATATGAAACTCATAGACGACAGTGGAGAACAAAATTAATACTTAGCCCTAAAAAGTAAAATAAAACAAGTAAGCATTAAATGTCATTTATTAAATCAGGTTTTCACACAACTTTTACTTACTCTACAGTTCATGTTCAACATGGCCGCCTCTGTTTCTAATACATTGTCGCATCCTTCTACGGAGACTAGTCTTCACTACTCCAGTGGTAAACGTTGTCCTCATTTGATTTGCTGCATCCACAATCCTTTCTCTTAATTCTTACACAGACTAAACTGGATTTGGCTCGCTGTAGACAAGACTTTTCATGCGCCCCCACACATGAAAATTCATGGGGGTTAGGTCCGGACTTCTTGCTGGCCATGGCAATGGCCCACCTCGTCCTATCCATTTTTTTGGATAATTTGTTTCCAGCCAGTCTCTGACACATCTCCTGAAATGGGCAGGGCAGCCATCATGTTGGAACCACGAGAGATGACAAGAAGTTTTCATAACTTTCCCCATTTAGATTGTCCGGGAGAAAGTAAGGGCCAATCAAATGATTGGAGATAATGCCCATCCACACATTCACGCTGAATCTTCGTTGGGACCCCTTCACTCTTTTCTTTTTGGGATTCCTTAGTTCTTTTGGGGTCCAGTAATGGGCGTTGTGATAGTTATGCCATCTTTATCAAATTTGGATTCATCTGTCCACAAGATATTTCTTAGAAGGATCCGCTCGAAAGCGTTGCACTATCTCATTGTCCTGTTCTTCGTCGTCATCAATTCGTGATCTCCCCATGTCTGTATTTCGTCTCAAAACAGAGCCAGTTTCTCGAAATCTTCGATAAACTCTGTCAAAAACGGCCACATCCGGCACTCGACGACCGGGGAATCGAGTTATGTATTCGTGCTACCTGGAGCGTCCCAACTACTTTTTTCCACCAAATAGAAAACAAATCCTAGATTGTTATACCTCTTTAGATAGCTATAAATACATCAAAACACATCTGCCGAACAACTGCCATAATATTTTTTTTAAATATCCCTTAGAGAAAAATAAATTTTATAGTGCCATCGAAGTATTCATGCATTGCGCAAACAAAAACCAAACTTGTGTAGGTACTAAGTTTTAGTCTAATATCTTTAGTGATGGATCTTACAGACCGATGATTAGTGATTGTGCAATTATTTCAATTTCAGTTTTCGATAGAGTGATGGTTTTAGTACATCAAAGTCCTTATAGTTAATTTATTGTAACCTTCTTATTTATGTATATTAACACTATAACTAATAATATATGCTTTATAATGTCTTCAGAGCTCAAAAGATATTTTTACGGTAAGTCAAGTATACCTTATATGCCTTATACATCTTATTTTGATATTTAATTAATCTAGGCTTAAATATTACACTTCTAAATAAATACTTGTATGATTTTTAGGTCGTCCGGAGCGTCGTAACTTTAGCGAGGAAGCTAAGAACGTGCAAGATATTCAGGTAAATGAAAATGATTGTTTTGTTGTGTGTGATAACCTTTCTTTAATACTTTCGATTTTTGTATCCTAGTCGTGTCACTCGTGGAAATTTCTTCGGAATAAGTGATTTAATAATGTATGTATATTACTTAATCCAAAGCGTAGTAGATGTAGAAGAGCAGTGGATGACCTTAATAGATTGCATTAATAAGGTGCCTGTGTAACATTCAAAAGATGTGGCCAGAATGTTCGCACAATATGTCATCAAAATAATTTTCTATATATACATGTTTGTATATTATTATGTAGAAAATTATTTTGATGACTTGCAAGTTTTCCGAAAAAAAAGTAAATCATTGTAAACTGACACCCTGTGACCGCTAGTGGTAAAGTTATACCGTCTATCCTGGTTGTTTCGATAACTAGGCCATATCGGCGGTTTGAAATCTTCTAACATCAACTTGGCTACTAACCAGCATGTCCACCAATCCGCATTGGAGCAGCGCGGTGGAGTAAGCTCCAGGCCTCCCCAATAGTAGGGAGAGACTCGTGCCCAGCAGTGAAACGCAAAAAAGGTTGCAGCTAAGCACTAATTAGGTGCCTGTTTAACATGAAAAGGACGTGGCCGGAATCTGCCCTAAGTCTTATCGGCCATGCCTTTTATTTACGTGCAGTTGTCACAACGGATCTTTGTCCCTCTGAAGTTAGGCGCAACAAACGCCTGCGCAGTGCGGGTATAATCGCTGGGAAAAGTGTCTTGATTTTTATCCGCACAAAGTTCCGGGAGACACAAGATCCGTTGTGAGAACTTTACTAATGAGTTTTGGCGAGTTGGAAAAGATATATTGTGCTCTTGTCTTATTTACATTTTCTTGGTGTATTTTTGAGTTATATCGGATAAAGATGGTGACATTTTGTTCATTATAGTCAATTCAGTGCACGAGTGTTGTGAAATAAAATAACAGTGCGAAAATATGTTTTTTAATACAGTTGCTCAAAAAGTGACGTATTGCAGGGACGTATAGCGTGCGGGAAGTGGGCTATTACAACCTCGTGCTTTTTCTTTACCTTTTCCGCACTCGTGCGTTCTCTTTCCCAACTGTCAAAATAATGTCTATTAAAAAGAAAAAAACCAACCACGAAGTTTTTATGATTCATGCAAATATTTCTAAAAAGAAGCTACTAATTTGTTTCAATATCAGATTTAATTAATTTGATTCAATGAGTTAGGTTAGGTTTCATTCATTTCATTTCATATCAATAAAAAAAATCTACTGAAGACTTGGCTGTATGGGCATAGTTCCCTTTGCCTACCCAGAATGGGTGAAGAAAACAAAAAAATCTCTGCATATTCTTATACGCTTGGCGCCATTTTTCAAAAATGTTCTTTGTGAGTTTTTATTATTTTATTAAATTGCTGCATTTTTTCGCAACTGTGTTAAAAATAGTTGTTCAGTACACGTGCGGAACCGTCATTGGAAGGAGTTCCGACTGTCAACCCTCACCTTCGGCTGCGCCTCGGCTCGGGTAGACATTTGTCGGAACTCCTTGCAATGACAGCCTTTCCGCACTTGTAATGAAATACTACATCAGCTTGCCTTGCCATTGCCATACTATTTCAGCTTGCCTCCAAAATCTGTAAAGAAGTTGTCGCTTAACTTGACTCTCTGACTGACTATCTAGAGTAATCTAGACTGACTGATTACTGACGACTTACTGATTTTTTCTGACTACTAAGTGATGCAAAATATATATTTCACACTGGTAATATGCACACACTTTGCGGTGCTATTATTGAAAAATGAAAAAAAGAACAACAGGTTGCACTCCGGTAGTGCCGGCAGAAGTGAAAAGTTGAACATAAACGTTGTGCATTTTTGATATTTTGGAATGGTTAGGGATTAATTTCGCACGAATTGCTTTTAATATCAGTATTATTTTTCATCTAGTATTGTCAGTAGGTTTTCATCTAGTAGTTTTATAAAGTACTCACTCATTTTCTTACACTATTTCTTTGTCACTTTTTTCATTATAGATGCACTTCGTTCAATGTCCATAATTTAAATACTTGATACAAACGAATTTCACAAGTATAGACAGTTGAGTCGTCATCAGCTGTCACCCCTCCGTCTTGGTCTAAGAGCCGGTGAAGCTCGACTTCACCGATCTGATAATTCGATGAGACATATTTTTTATCAAATATAATCTAACTCTTAATAATCTTATATATATATATATATAAAGTAAAGGGTTTTCGTTGTACGTAAAGACACGGTCTTCTCTATTATCATTAACTCCAATCAACTTCCCGTTGGGGTGGTAAATACCCCTTAGTACGTAGATGATAGTAAGGGAGTTTGATCGCGGTGGGTGGAAGTGGGTGGAAAAATCTGAAAAAAATATATCTGTACTTTTCTAACCAATACCAATACTTCTGGGTGGATCTCAAAATTTCTGTGATGATCTAGCAAACTATTTTAATTTTATTGAGAATGTTCGAGAAAGTTCCAGAAACTTCTCGAATCATTTGGATTTTTTTAAATAATTTTAATTAATTGAGAATATTCCAGAAAGCTTCTCAAATGATCTGGATTTTTTTAAATAATTGTAATCTTTTTTCGAATGATCTGGAGATTTTTAAAATAATTTCAATTTTTTTAAATTAATTGAAAATATACGAGAAAATTCCAGAAACTTCTCGAATGTTCTGAAGATTTTTAAAATAATTGCAAACCGTTTTAATTAATTAAGAATGTTCGAGAAAGTTCCAGAAATTTCTCAAATTATCTGGAAAATCCTACTAATATTATAAACGCAAAAGTTTGTAAGTATGGATGTTTGTAACTCTTTCACGTAAAAACTACTGAATGGATTTAAATGAAACTTTACAATAATATAGCTTATACATCAAAATAACACATACGCTACAATTTATAAAGATATTGTGTGAATTTTCTAAAATATGACGATAAGTGTCAAGTAAGTAGGAAAAAATCTACCATCTGCGAGCTAGCGTTGCCAAAACCGCTAGAGTTACTCATTCGTAATGTATGATGATGGAAATGTTTATCTTAAATAGCCCTACAAATAAAAAATCCGGCCAAGTACGAGACGGACTCACGCACGAAGGTTTCCGTACCATTATCTATAAAAAATCACGTTTATTGTATCCCATACAATTGCCCCCTTGAATATTTATTTTATTCTATTTTTTGTATTTGTATAGCAATAGCGGCAGCAGAAATACATCATTGCCTTTGATTATCCATAGGAATCATTGCATTAAGATTTAATGAAAGGTAAATTGTGTTTTACGATTTATGACGTATAAAAAAACTACTTACTAGATCTCTTTCAAACCAATTTTCGGTGGAAGTTTGCATCGTAATGTTCATCATATATTTTTTAGTTTTATCATTCTCTTATTTTAGAAGTAACAGGGGGGGGAAACACAATTTATCACTTTGCAAGTGTCTCTCGCGCAAACTATTCGGTTTAGAAAAAAATTATATTAGAATATTATTTTTGAAGACCTATCCATAGATACCCCAGAGGTATGGGTATGATGAAAAAAAAATTTTTTTGCGTTTCAGTTCTAATGGGGATGGGAACCCTCAAAATTTATTGTTTTTTTTTTCTATTTTTGTGTGAAAATCTTAATGTGGTTCACAGAATACATCTACGTACCGAGTTTCAACAGTGTAGATCTTATAGTTTCGGAAAACAGTGGCTGTGACATACGGACGGACAGACAGACAGACATCACGAATCTATAAGGGTTCCGTTTTTTGCCATTTGGCTACGGAACCCTAAAAAGCCGGTCCACGGCACTTCAGAAGGGACTTCACTTTATGCTAATGATCGTCTCTAACGCGGGTGAAACCGCGGGGCACTGCTAGTTTATAAACATAACCTTATGATAACTTGCTGAAAAGTGTTCTTTTAATATAATTAATTTTAATCAATTTTCTTTCATCACCTCATTCTTGTATATATAAATAAATATACTAATATTATATGTGTGTATAATAATATTTATGTGTTTATAAATTATATTTGATAAAAAATATGTTAAAGAGTTATCAGATCGGAGAAGGTCGATCTTCCACGTCTCCTCTACTATCTTACGAATTTTGACGATCAGGCCACTTGTGTTGACGCGAGCATTTTTTACCCATTCCAAAAAAATATGTAGGTACAACGCCGCTAAAGAAGTTTTCACTTCAAAACTGTAATATAATTCTAATATGACGTTTTGCAGGCTACGCTGAGCGAGGAGAGCAAGCAGGCGTACATGAGCCTGATCGAGCAGCCGACGCCGTCAGCGGTGCTGCTGTCGCAGATGGCGGAAGAGGTGGGCCCCAAGCCGCCGCTGATGCCCAAGCCGGCTACGCTGCCTGCGCCCACCAAGTACGCTCGCCAAGTGCCCGAGCCGAAGCGCTCGCAGTCGCTCAACAAGCCACGGTGAGAACTTTTTTTTAAATTTATGTATCGCAAAATTTGTGCATATTGCGTATAATTAATAGCGTCAAGTATATTTTTTAAAGACAACGATGACGATTTTTATTTGCACAAATACGGGTGTTTTTAAAAACTGTTCATACTTATTTAGATTGCCATATTTACCTTCTTGAGGTATGCAAATATTATAAAGATAAAGGAAAAAACTTAATTATAACACAATCATAAAAAGGTATCGAGCTTCACCATTGCTATAACAACTGTGGATAAATTGAAAATTCACGGTATTTACTGATACGAGTTCCATTGTGGCTCAAGTGTTGCAGAAACGACTTGAAGGGTTAACGACGTGGACCAGGCACTGCTAACGAACGAACGGTGCGATTCTTGGTTTCAACGTTTCCTTTCTAGAAATTTCGATTTACACCATGAGACTCGTGGACGACCTGATACTTAGGTGAATAACGAAGAATTAAGGGTGATAGTGGAAGTAGATCCATTTCAAACTACTTCTGAATTAGCAGCAGCGTTCGGCGTTAGTGACGTAAACAATACTTATCCAATTGCGCCAAATCGGAAAGTCAAAATACTCGAAAACCTACTGCAAGAATTGTCTGAAGCAAACCAACAACACGCGTGGCTTGCTGCGTTTCTCTGCTTAATCGTCACAATAATGAGAGTATTTTGAACCGTATCGTGACTTGTGATGAGACATGGATCCTGTGCCACAATCGAAAGTGATCATCACAATGGCTTAACTTTGAAGAACCGGCAAAACTTTGCCCTAAGCGAAAACTGACCAAAAAGGTCAGTTGAGCTTAGGCCAGACGATTACTACAGGCTTGTATTGCCAACAATTGCAAACAATGATGGAAAAGCTCGCCATTAAACAACCGAGACTCGTGAATTGCTTTAGCCCACTGCTCCTTCAGGATAACGCTAGATCACACACTGGACATCAAACGTTCGCCAAGTCACCCACCATTCTCTCCAGAATGAATCTCCTGCCCGTAACCGATTACCACATTTTTCTAAATTTGGATACGTTTTTGGTATAGTTCCTAGACTGTCGCATCCAGGATTTTTTTTCCAAAGGGATCAATGATCTGCGTATAAAATCGCGGAAGTCGATCGATAACAATGGCACACACTTCGTTGATTAAATTATAATTTCATAAAAAAAGAACAGTTTCATTTTTTGATACTGAACGTAATTTCATATGTAAGGACTTTATAAATTAAATTTTCGGAGGCCACTAATACCTGCATAATATGGTATTTTAATTTTATACAACACACTTTTAGTAGGTACTCGTATGTAGTATCTGTGTCTTCAGCAAATAACATATTTTTATCACTCTATTTTAACAATAAATTACAACAGTAATAATTTTACTAAAATGGTTTTTATAATTATATCTTACAGTTCTTATATTTATTATAATAACCCATCTCTTATTCTTTATTATATTTATTTCAGATGTCCGACGCCTGAGTGAGTATTGTATCTCTCACACCTTAGTTGAAGTTGGTGTTAAGCTTTTATAGGTCTCTGTGGCTTTATTCAAACTAATTGGATATAGTAACGTGACGAATCTTCCCTAAGAAAATTGAGAAAATAACTAAAATTAACATTCTTTTGTTTCTTCATTTTATTTATAATAAAACGTATTAGTAACCCCGCAGGGCGGCTTGGGGCAAGCTGTTGGTGAGTAACGACACCACAGATCCGATTAATCCCGAGGAAGTCCCCCTGGTTCTCGTCTCTGGCAGGCGGAGTGATAACCCGAAGGAACAGGTCCCCACCTCTGGCTTGCCTTAATTGGCCGTCAAGAGTGGAGCTCGAAGAAACCCGTTCCGGGTTGGATTTATCCCCCCCGCAATGGTGAAATCGGTGCCGCTCCTCTCGACACCCCCAGCTGCTCTATGCTATATTGCTTCCCAAGCATTTACGCCAATTTTTGGGCGCCCATTCAGTGAGTGGCGAGTCTCACTTTAGATTATTTATTAGTCTGAACGGCAGGTGTCCCGTGGTTTTCCATAGCCCATCGACCAGTCCTTCATTCGTAAATCCCCATAGACCCTGTGTTAGTTTCCCTCTTTTGTAACCATAGTTCCTGTGCACGTGGTGACGACCATCTGTCATGTAACTTTTTATAATATGATACGGTTGAGAATGGTATCCGCCACGTGTAACTACATAACAACATTAAAGTGTCTCTAAAGCGCCTCTACATGTTGGAACTATGTCTCCATGCAAACCTCTCAAATGACCGGGTCACATAATAATAACAACGTTTCACACTCATAGCCCCACAGTAGGGTAGACATACCCTGTTTCGTGGGTGTTATGGACACATAAAGACAAAAACACAAAAACCCAGACAGAGATCATATATTTTAAACTCATTATTCCTGCTTCGCTGGAAATCGAACCCGGGATCCTCCGATCGGCAGTCCGGCATGGTAACCATTACGCCACGTGGGCGGGTTTAATAATTGTGATCTGCTGTATGTAGGTTGGTATACTCGTAGGCCTCACATTGTTTATCCCATGAGGCGGCCACTGTCTTGGCGCAGTGTCCGAGTGGCGATTTTGGAGTTGCTTTAGAGAGCCAGCTGGCGCGACAGACTGCGCGAGCCGCAAATCGTGCGTCAAAGAGTCGTCGGCGCCATTCTGCCCAGCTTCCGGGCCTGGCTGAAAAAGGGAGAGTCGCGTCACCTACCGACTGATTCAAGATACTCACCGTACATGGCTGCTTCGGTGAATACCTGAACCGCATTGGACGGGAGGTGGCTGCACGGTTTTACCACTGTAGACATGACTAGGATTCCGCGCAGCACACGCTCAAGGAATGCACAGCTTGGGATTCCGAGCAGCGGATCCTGGTCCAAAAGATCGGACCAGACTTGTCCCCGACGGACGTCGTTGAAGCGAGCTAGCGAAGCCAGAGACGCGTGGGACTCGGTGACCTCCTTATGTGAGACTGTTATGTGCGTAAAAGAGGAAGCCTAGTAAAATAAGGAGCGTGAAGATCCTGCCCGGCGAAGGAGCCGCAGGCAGACTTAGACAGTCCCTGTAGCTTTGGGATTAACTCCCGGGGTTGCGGGCGGCGAGAGTGAAAGTTTGATCCGTCCAGCCAGCGGCCTCGGAAAGAGCAGCGGTGTGTGCTTGGCCGCATGCCGCCGTAAGCGTCTGAAGGTGTAGGAGAGCACATTTGCTCTCTCGCCGTGCGCGGAATACACCGGTGCGTTCCACTGGTTATCCCGGAGTACCTCCCTAAGCGCAGAAGCAGGCCACCGAGGGAATTTTAGTGCCGTAACATAACCCGGTATCCTCTCTCCCATGGTACATTTTGATGTACCCCCTTCCCGATGTACTCGTATTATGCATCGGTCTTTGCTAACATTGCTTAACATGTTTTATCATAATGTCACTATTACACATCAATTATGAAAAAAGCTACGGAGATATTTAGAGCTCTTTTAAAAGTTGTTCGTATATTACTATGATAATTTTTAGCTTGTCAGTATATTGCTTCACATAATCGGGTTTCATCGAGTGTTTTTGAAGTGAAAACTTCTTTAGCGGCGTTGTGCACTTAATTTTTTTGGGATGGGTTATAAATGTTAAACTCGCGTCAGGACACGTGGCCTGATCGAATATTTGTAACACGGAGGAGTGACAGCTCATGACGGCTCGACTGTCTATACTTGTAAAATTCGTTTATATCAAGTATGTATTTAAAATATGGACATTGAACAAAGTGCATCTATTAGGAATGAAAAAAGTGACGAAGAAATAGTGAAAGAAAATGAGTGAGTACTTTATAAAATACTAGATGAAAACCTACTGAAAATACTAGATGAAAAATAATACTGATAATAAAAGCTATTCGTGCGAAATTATTCCCTAACCGTTCCAACATATAAAAATGCACAACGTTAATGTTCAAGTTTTTACTTCTGCCGGCACTACGGGAGTGCAACATGTTTTTTTATCACCACCGTTGCGTTTTAGACTAGTCATCGTTTACATTTGGTAGTTCTTTGGTTATTCATACTTGTTCTGTTATGAGCGAGACAAGTCAGCCAAGTAGATTAGATAAATTTCAGAATAAGCGATGTAATTTTGTTCAATGTTTTATTCCATGGAACAACACACCTAGTTTATTTCTTGTCTCGCTCAAATAAATCTCCTTAATGCACGATTAGTACATCCTCCACCTCCCACATTGTAACTATCATTTTTTGACATTGGTTTCCACATGATCGTATTTTATATGGGAGGTGTTTATCTTATACTTCATTGCTTCGTTATATCGCTAAAATGTTAATTATCTTTGTATATTTTATTTCAGAACGTCATCTGATGAAGGATCCAAAGTAAGTTAAATATTTAGTTTTCACAAACATTTTATGCCGTAAACTTTATGTAGTATAGGGTTAGGTTTTCAGTAAATTCCTGATCAGATATTGGTCATTTATTAAGCGCAAATGAAGGAGTTTTCGGTGTGCTAAGGCGCATTGGTGCAAAATCCAAGAATTTTATTTCCAAAAATCTGGCCTTTTTCGTCCAATTTGTTCTCTTAAATGCCGCATAACGGTCAATTCTTAATATTCTTTATTTACCGTTTGACCTTTCGGCAAGAATTCAGTGCATAACACCGCGATAGTCAAAGAAAACAGTCAACATGACTTTGACTTTGATCGACTTAGGCGTGGTTTTTTCGGTTTCGATTCAGTTGGAAGGCGCCACTCCGAAGCTTGTTGACATGTAAACTTGTCAAACTCGTAACGTCTCGTCACCAGCAACAATGCGTTTCGTGAATGATGGGTCGGAATACTCGGAATTGACTCGTTCTAGCATGTCCTCAGCGACTCTCATGCGATTGAGTTTTTGGAGAAAATTCAGGTCTTTAGGGACTAGCCGAGCGGGTTACCGCTTATTAATCATGTTAATGTTTCAAACTTAAATGATTAGTTAAAATGGTACGGATCAACTCGTGAGATACGGAAAGTTCGGCGGCTATCTGTCTCAAAGTTGAATGAGGATTTTCAGTCACTATTTCCTTCACTTTTGCGATGTTAACTTCAGTTGTAGAAGTTGATGGCCTACCAGAACGAGGCAAATCTTCCATCACATCTCGACCGCTTTTGAATGCTTTGTAGGTACCACTCATAAGCACGTGTTTTCAGTGATTCCGAAGACGAAATTCCATTGGCGATGCAAAATTTAAGATAAACTATTTGTTCGATGTTTTAGTCCATTATGAAATTCGCAATACACATTAGATATGATATAACTAAAAACAGCATTGCATTTCATATAAATAACACATGCGACTCACACTCCGCGCCAAAATGGGAAATAATTGTGCCAATCTAACAACAAAAAAAGTTGGATTTTTGAACCATTCAAACTACAACAAATTCCCGATACTTTTCTGACTGAATGTATTGAAGTACCTAATAATTTTTCTCTATTCTTTATAGTAATCTCGTAATCGCGACACCTCGGAATATTTTACTTTCATATTATTTATTTCTCTAGGCAAATGAGCTGCCGCTGCCACCGCGATCGAACAAGCCCAAGCTGGTGGACAAGCCGCGTCACGTGCGCAAATATCCGCTCAAGATGCCGGAAGCAGAGAAAATCCCCGAAAACGGGAACGCCGACCATGGCCTCACTGACAGCCCCATCATTTACCAGAACGCCTTTCCTCGTCGCGAAAAGAAAACCAGCGAGAAGAAAGCTATAGTAATCAGGAGGGAGGACGTGGATGAATGTGACGGGGTGACCAACCCATTCGCTGACCCGGTGCCGGGTCCCAGCCACGCGAACCCCTTCGAAGTGTACCAATCGCCCGCGAAGTACGCGGACAGTGACGACAGCACCGAGCCCAGCGGCGAGTCCCACAGCGAGGAGGAACCCTCCGCCGATCTCAAGCTTTCCCTCGAGGAGGACGAAACCTTCGTCAGTGGCGGTAAGTTCATGTTCAATGCTATAGGTTATTAAAGTCATCACAGTTACAGAGTGTACGTTACTCTAGCAAGAAAGTGTCAACTAGACTGATATGAGTGGAACGTATAATTAGTGCCCAATCAGCTGTAAATGGGAGCCGAATAAAAAAATGTGCATGTTGTCGTTTTAAAATCAAACGGAGAAAATGAAAATTCTAAACGAATTATCGGAGAGCTGCTATAAATTGTACATGAGCAGAGAGCTTATATTTGTGCAAAAATGTGCGCTAATAACATAATTTGTGCTATTTCGGGTTTTCGAGATATTGCATTTTCTGCTGGGGTAACGTTTTGCGAAATCGCGTATTTCAAAGACCGAATATGCGCCTGTAGGATAAACATTCACGAATGGCTCTTAAGTTGTGCGTATTTGTCACAAAATTAGATTTTTAAAAATATTTATAATTTTTTAGTAATCACATGCTTTTATGATCATATTGATCATATACCTACTATAAATTGTGTTATAAGTTGACATTTTTTTTTAAGGACTTTTTTAATTTTTTGCTTTTTAGAGCATATAATTAAAAATTAAATAAATGGTTTTTAGCGCACATTTTTGCACGATTATAAACTCTCTGTTCATGTAAAAAAACTAACACTGACAAAAATGTCCCACTGCTGGGCACAGGTCACCTACACACAAATGAGAGGGATTTAGGCCGTATTCCACTACGCTGGTCATGTGCGGTTTGGAGGACGTCATGCTTTCGAGGATTATGAACTTCTCTCAGACATGCATGGCGATGGAGAACATCTTAATCAATTAAGTCACGATATTTGCCATCACCGTGGAGCAGCGATAAATGCGCACATTACAAATTTCTTTCTCAGAGGTGCGCGCCGCACAATTACAATATTAGTATGCAAAGTAGATACGAGTACCTGCCTGTGGCTTTTGGCTACATGTGGCCCTATCAACTCCTGTCCTTACGGCATCGGAATGCAGCCCGCAGTTTCGCAGCCAATTTAAAAACCTTCATGTAGCCACGATAAAAACATCTGCACTGTACTGTAATGTAGCTCTTGTCACGAAAGAGGGTTGCCGGTTGCGAGAGTTAGCTGCAAAAAAGTATTAGCATATTAATACACATAATCACTGCTTAGTCATATCACTTATTCACACAACGGTTACACATTTCATTTCCTGTTTTCCGTCTTTCACGAAATGTTGTTCCCCACGCTGATCATAAACTCTCGCTGCACCAAACTTATTAAAATTTGCGACATTATAGACAAACACAGGATTTTCACTTTTTTTTTCCGGAGTCTAATTTTTTTCCATTGACAGTCTCCACAAAAACCCGTTGCTAGGCACGTTCTTTTCTTCCAATGACCATATAATACCATATAATGTAATAATACATTATTTTTTCCTCTATGCTGCTAATATGAGTAGAACACGCAATAAAATGCTGATTCTGCCACTGATCACTTAATTTTCTAACTTCTTATATGCAGTTGAAAGATTTTGATGCATCGTCCCTTGTCCCATCCAAAAATTTCACCATTTTGACAAATAATTTTCTTGTGAATGAATTTTCATTTACGTCACCGTCAGACTCAGTTTTCAGCGCGCTCTTTATCTTCAGTATGTCGTAGACGTGGCGCGATTACATCTAAATCTCTTTAGATTTTCGTTCGTCCCAGTTCTGATTATTACGACCAAAAATAAAAATGACAGAGCTTTTTCATTTTTTTATTGACAAGCTGAATGACACAGAATAATGGCTGGCAAAGGCTTATATAGATACGACTCCCTTTTTTTTATTAATCATTAGCCATAGCCATATGGCTTGGCTTGGCTTAAGGGAGACGTCATGGCAGCATGACTCCGACTGGGTAGTAGGCTGACACGTTCGTTACATTATATTATTTTAGTATTTAAAAATAACAATTTAGAATTATAATATAAAAACATGAATCATCCAAAGACAATATTAAAATGTAATTATCTATGAAATGAAATGAAACATAAAAGACAAAAAAGACAATTTGTGACAAAATAGGTAAACAAACATTGTATCAAAGTAATAAAGAAATAAGCAAGGAAAAGTTAAGATATAACAATAGAACAAAAGGATATATGTTATAAAAAATTATAATGGACGTGAATGATGTATGTAAGTATTCACATGTAGTGTATTCATAACACTACAACCACAATACAAGGAGCGCCTGTCTTGTGGTACCTACGTTAAATTTTTTGTTGTAATAATAAGTGTTCCTTTTATTTGAAATTCAATATATAAAATACGACATATATATTTTTTTATTATTATTTGTATTAAGTATATTCAGCCGATTTCTGTAATGTTTGTGCTAATTTGATATCATCATTTTATCAGATGGCATTTTCATTTCGAAACCGGTACATAGAAATCACATGTATGTTATAGTAAAGCATTAACGAATCACTTTCAGACCATGTATCTGTGGAGGATCTCCTAGAATTTGCCGATCAGAAACCATGCGGCCGCCAGCGCGGTGTGGAGTCGGATGAGGTGCGGATCATGCTTAAAGTGCTCAAAGAGGAGGTAATTATTATATCTTTTTAATACTTAATTATAAATTAGTTGTGAAAGATAAATATGTATATTGCATAAATTAAACCAACTACATTTTACAGTCGCGTTCACGAGAAGCTGTAAATATTGCCTAAACAAGCTAAGAATTAATAACTGCAATATCCAACAAATTCTTGCGTGTATTCTACTCGTTAAGCTAAAACCTTTCTTTAATATTACAAACACGCAATTTTATTTATTTATGTTAATCACACATAATATTGTTTAGTTAATTTAGGATTTTGATACTAAGAAAACCAAGAATACATTATATTCATTATATATAGTAATCCTACTAATATTATGAAGGCGAAAGTAAGTTTGTAACTCTTTCAAGCTTAAACTACTCAACCGATCATCATGAAACTTAGTAAATATATTCTTGAAGTTATCAGAAGTAAAATAGGAAAAAAAATACGCGGGTGAAACCGCGGGGCACAGCTAGTCAGTGTTATAAAAGACTCAGAAACACTCTATAGTCTGGACAATCCTCTATATACTTTTTTATTTCTTTAAATTAAAAATTAACTAATTATCCTAAATATTAAACCTAACTATTAAGTCTATAATTAAATGTTTATATTCCGGAAAATGACATTATGCAGCAACTTGAGCCAAAAAAATTTGATTATTGAGACAGTTAGTGTCTCCTGTTAAGAAATTAAGAAAGGTTTAAGCTTTGGTGCAATGATTTCTAAGTGTACTTATTATTTGTATTTTTTATATGGCAAAGCGCCATTATGTTATGTTAAATTGGCAATACAAAAGAAAAAGAACATAAGTTATGCGTGAGTTAGAGCGAGATAGACATGCAAGATCATTTACAATATTCACATACATGAATAGCGGATTATATCGGCCTAGCGTCATTCGTGAACGAAATAAATTCAGCTTATTTTTTAAAGTTTAAAGAGATGTTTATTGGACATAATATTATGTAAGTAAATATAGTTACGTGTGCAATGCCTGGATGTAACTCATTAATGAAAGAAAACCCAAATAATTATACATTTCACATGTAAGTACGAATAAAATGTTTAGCAATCAAAATGTAATAGACCAGTGTCGATCATGTTGAAAATGGTAAAAAGTGAAAAAAATTATAGTAGAATGAAACCTATTGGAAAAGGTAGAGAATATAACACAAATAAAAGGAAAAATAAATTAGTGGCGATCTGAGGTCGGGAAGGGGGAGGGTTTTAAGGGTAAAAAACGGTTTATCTCGATTTCCGGCAAAACTACAGGTCCTATGAAAAAAGTTAAATGGCAAAGATGTAGTTAATAAAAAGATCTACAACTTTTATATTTACACTTTTTTCACATAACCTCAAAATTTAAGTGAAATATTCAAATAACCATGTTTTTGGTTTTTTATTTTTATCTTATACAAATAAAATATTTTTTTCACAAAATTTGGTGAAAACTTACCTTTTTATGTCCCAGATATACAGTATTTTTTTCGGTTTAAAATGTTTATTTTTTTCACCTCATTTTGACTTAATATCGAAAAAGCAGCCTAGTTTTCAATCGAAAATTCTCACGTCAAAATATCTGCTTTTTTTAAAAGTCTGTATGCTTTTTGTACGTTGAAATCTCTTCTTTCTGATGGTATAAAAATATACATTACTTTTGTAAATGTGCTCAGAAATAATGAAAACTCGAATCCCAATTTTTTTCAATCGTTATGTACAATTTTGAGCTATATATTAAAATTTACACTTAAATTACTAAAAAAATTAAGATTTCAAGTAACATTGATATACATACTTTGTTTTTCATGTTATATTATGTTATTGTTATTATGATATATATGTTTTGGGTGTGTAGTTTTATTTTAGTTACTTTACATCTGTGTCTAATTAAGTTAGATACAACTATATAAGCTTTAATGTGTATCGAAAACTAAATTCGAAGTAGTCACGCGCAACACTATTTGTCAAGTACACGGGCGCTTCGCACGCATATTGAGGTATTATGTTTTAGGTCTCGCCTAGTTATGATTCTTTCAATCCATCCGTAGTACATACTTATAAAAAATCTTTTTTTTTACAGCTTGTCGTGACGTGGTCTTTATTTTGTATTTTCGTACACCTTTCTATAATAACTGCTCGAATGCCAATTAAATCAAAACAAATTATTATACTGACATGATGAATAAAGTTAACGTGTTGTTTATTCTAGTACGTCGATAGATAATGTTAATAGTAATTTCCATTATTTTCGTTTACTGCCAAAACAATGCAAGTAACACGATCACCAGACATTGTTAAACATCGATCGTTCTAATTTAAAAACTCTAGTTCGATATACATAGGTACTTTCTTATTACGCTCCTGCCTTATAATAGATCTGTTATAAAGTAGTGTACGTGATATCCACAATTTCAGTTACATCCTGTAACTTACATGTATGTTATTAATAAGAATCAACGTTGTTTCATGTTAATCAATATGTATTTTTGTAATTATTTCAGTTCCCACTGTAAGTAAATTCGTGAGTAACGTAAAACGAAGTTAAACTTTTTTTTGTTCAAAGTGCTCTTTTTATTTTTTTGAAGTTTTTACAATAGCACCTGACAGGCTTTAAATGTTGTTTATATACTGTATAATTTAATGTCGGGATCCATAAATTCTAAATTCTAGCGGAATGTGGACATCGAAAGAGTCATGATTTCTATACCACCTCCTCCATTTACTGATAAAATGATTTTATAATACTCTATTTTCTGCAAGCAAGGCAGTCTTAAACATAAAGTTAAACAGTGAATCTTATTGATTTTAGAACTTATTGACGAATCATACTCCCGACGCATTATTATCGAAGTGTGTAGCAGTAGTACCCATTTTCGAACTTTTTATCGTACAATTTTTGTTTAAATGTAGTATGTAGAGTTTGGATAACGTCCTGCTTGCTGTTTTTATAAGCTTATTATAGCGGTTCTATTAAATAGTTATTTTGGTTTTATTTAGTCTTCGTTTAGTAGTCGTAGTCGTAGTACATTCATAAGTGTATTTTTTTTATTTGGTAGTAACCAACGAAGTGACTTATAAATCTTTTTAAAACCCCTTTTTATATAACGTAGTACAAAAAAAATAAGTCTTCATTAATAATGTTAAATAATAATAATAATAAAAACTCATTTATTTAGCTCTCACAATTAGGTAATTCAAAAGAAGAAAAAAAATGTTTAAAATTACGAGGTTAATACACTGATGTTACAATTAACAGTTAAAATAATTCTTTGTGAGAGCCTGGTGCCTGAATTAGGAATGAAAATCCTGTGTTACAGGTCACCAGTACCGCCAGTATTGCTAGTTGAATAATGTTAAATGAAACTTACGCAGGCCCTAATTAACTTTTAATTATGAATATTACAGCATTTTTTTAAATTATGAATATTAAAGCAAATTATATAAAATATGAAATCTTTTTTGTGTGATAATTAATATTAATTTACGTAATTTTTCAAAATAGTCGTCACATTGAAACCAGATGGCTGATTTTGTAATTCTGACAGAAAATATTTCATTTACTTTGATTGAAATAATTTCTTTCAGAATAACGAAATCAGCCCACTATTGGCTGATCTTTAATTCTGAAAGAAATTATTTCAATAAAAGTAATTGAAATAATTTTTTTCAAAGTTACAAAATCAGGGGGCAGGTATGAATGATATAGACAGATGTATGACACTAATTACAGGCTGATCCTGAAGAATGTGTCCGGGCGCTCGATGTCGTCAACTGGAACGTGTATAAGGCGCTCAAAGTCCTGCGAGTGAAAATGAGCGCGGGGGACGGCGGCCTCAGCTTTGAGGACTGCGCCAGGGAACTCAACTGCAAGGGCGACGACTTAGTCAACACCGCCACTCTGCTCGTTTAGCCCTATTTGCACACTATTATATTACTATTGGTCCTTGAAGACCAACAACGAGATAATATCGTCGCAGATCAGTTGTTGCGAGCCTACACAATGATGACTGTCGGATGTAATGTGGTCGCTCAAATGTACTCCGATATCTGACAACGAAATGTTTTTTTGTATTTTATATTTATTATTCTACTATACGATAATACGATACATGCTGGTTGAGATATTTAAACATGTATCCACGTAATTTGACAATCTCACTAATCGTATAAATTATATGAATATAAATTGATGAAAAAAAAATGAGTTAAGAGGAAGTTATAAGATAATAAGTTTTTTGAGGAAAGTGTACTTTTGATGAAGATTGTTTATGATTTATATTCAATGTTTACACTATGACACTATGACGATAATAATACTATTGTATTTATTCCACGGTGTTTAATAGCCTTAATATAGAAAGTTTATGTGCATTTACAGTAAATTTTGTGGTGCCCTGTTGTATCAACTTGCAGCCGTAGAGATATAAAATGATTATTTTATAATTTTGTGTAAAATGAAATATATCAGTACATTTTCATGAATATAAATACAGGTATTTTTAATATAGCGTTATTTGAGGAGTTCAACGAAGCGCTCCGGATATGCATTAAATATTACATTTTTACTGTCAATTATTATTGTGTCTATCAATTTCTATAGAAAATAAGTATAATATCGATCCTTTGCGCAAATTCGCGCCCTTTTTATAGACAAAATGATACCTTTTCTCAAATTAATGATAAATTATGACACTTATGTGTGACTTATATCAATATAATATACAAAATCAATTCCTTAACATCAACACATATTCTAAATTGAAATGTCTAAATGTTATAAACGTATTCTTAATACTAAGGAACCCATATTCTAAATTATTATACTTTTATATGTAAGAATTGATGTGATGTTTTGATGCCGGGCACTAACGCCATAGGCAACGTTATTTCTATCGCTACTATTTGAGAATATATAATCTCGTTATAATGGTAAAAATGCTTTACTGTAATGGTTATACTAAAACGATTTTTTTTAAAATAATATAATATTATCTATTGTGACGTACTTACACGTCGATGACGGTGAACTCGTGGCGACACAGATTATACTATATATTAAACTAATAACTATGTCAACTAAATTCTAAATGCAAATGTTTTATGACTTTATTAGATATACCCGTAGAATAAATTAAAAATTTACTTTTGGAAATTTTTCCAATCACATTACCATTTTTACAATTTTATTTAGATTTTAAACCACCAGTTTAAATTTATAATTAAAATCATTTTTTGAACATTTAAGATAGTAGGACGCCTCTTATTTGCCATTAAATATATTGTGCGAACCCTAACAATTTTACGGAATTAGGAGATTTTTTGGTTCAGATATTTCATGTTGATATGAATACATCAAAATTTTGCTAGAACAATATAGTGTTATATCCTACTCTTTATATGGTAGGCTATACATTATACAGACAATAGATATAATTTAGAATTATTATTTAGATTTTATTAATCTTAGATGTACTAAATACTATCAATAGAACATTACTTTCATAATGTAGGTACCAAATATTATCATTAAAGATACTTTTTCAAAGTCGTCTCGTCCGAATTTCTTCTTGTTATTAATTTTGTGTTATGCATACTGCTGGCTTCATTATCCTAATTTGATTAAATGACGCCTCTTAATTTAATCTTTGTTATAAAATTATGAATTAAAGTAATATATTGTATAAATTCAGTAACGTCACAAATAATTTTAATTTATGATTATTTTTAGTAATGAATTATTTTGCAGCGTGAGAATATGCTAAGTGACGCTCATAAAATTGTTAGCACATGGTTAAAATTAATGCGTTTGTGGTTAATGTCCAGCTCAACCAACTGGAAAATGCTTAAAATATTGCGGTGATTTTGTATCCACTGATAAATAACCAATAGCTTAAAGTACTTATTGTGTTTGTGAGATTGTGATATTTCAGATATTTATGTTCATAGACATATACAATGTTCATTATATAATAGAATATGACTGTCATTGTGATAAAGTGTGATATAAAACATTCTGTGAGTTTTTATATCGATCACAACTTATCCGTCGCGAAAATTATAATTCATTCATCGCACATCTACCTTTTTACCTATGTAGTTTAAAAATATACATATTTAAGTACGGTCTAACCTCTTAGATATGTTAGAGTGTGTCTAGAGATACATTAAATGTGGTAAAACAATAAAGAATAGATAAGAAAACCTACATATAACTTTAGGTGGTCTCGATCTTTTCTTAAAAATGTATACGATTTACATTTACTTTTAATAAGCGCACATCACTATTATAAATGTATGTGCTCGTATTATAAATATTCGTGTAAGTGATGTGTGTGTGTGTGTTTTATACTGATCAATGTTATCTTGAATATATTTGATATATTATCACCTATACTATGTCACATTTTTTGTGTTAAAGGAATGGAATGTTTTGTGGATTGCTATAATAAAATGTAGTTTCTTTACATTTACATATAAACAGTTGCGGTGGTGGAACACACTTAAAACTTAGTAATTAATTGTCGTAAATTATTGTCTTAAAATTATTAAGACAATTCTTAATATCTTGACTAATAGTAACAGGATCCTTCCAAGTTTATTGATATGATATCTATATAATAATATCTACATCTTTTTATGTACTTAAGAAGTTGTATAACAATATTTAATGATATTCAATTTTTAACTTATTGGACTAGTATTGTAAAAAAATTGTATCTTTAGTAAGAAATTAAAGTCATTTCGTCAATTAAAAATCCGGACGTCAGGGATTAAAAAGTAATATGTACCTACTAGTTAATTTGTATCTACTATTTCTACCTAAGAATATAATATAGTCTATTTTCATAATATATCTTTCGAAGACATATTCAAATAATAATAAAGATGCCAATTATTTTGTAACAATATCCTTACAAAGAGTCCATCCGATATTTTTCACACGGTGAACATTTTTCTGTTTTAATTGATCTTACTAAACTAATTTTAAGATAAATTTTTCACATTTTCGGTAGGTACTTAAGAAAAGAGCCTAAGTATATTTATTTTAACTTAATGGCGTATGTTTTTATGCGATCGGGTTAGCGCAGGAAGGTATTCATAAAAAAAACTTCTTCCTGAAAAAACATTTTTTTATAAAGATACATACATGTTGTAGTGATTTCGTTATACTATTTTTGGTGTTTGGAATCTGATGGGAATTGCATATCCTACACTTTATTGTTAAAATATGAAACAACGAGGGATGTGAAATGTTGTGAAAAAAAAAGAAACTATATTTGGAAAAGCAACGTGTTACTATATATCGTCCCCGTAGTTGGAAAATTAAATAAGTCCGATTTTGGCGATATTGACTTTTCCCTATTTTCAAAACACCTAAAACGTGCCGCATATTTGAGCCTTACAGGCGTTTTCGTATCTTATTCCGTTCCAAAAATATAGCCATTTTTCTCGGACAGATGGAATAATTAATATCTTCAGACAAACACTATTTTTTTAAAGGAAAAATAAATAACTCTGTAAATAAATCAATAACTGTGGTCAATGATAAGTTGAATGTCAAATAAATTAAATAACATGAGTTGTTGAATTTTTCCTCAACTTCAAAATTCTTTCACAAAACTAAGTTCTAGGAAAACTAAATAACTCTATTCATTTAATTCTGCTATTCAGAATTCTGATATAACGTACTTTATTTCGAGTTTGATAAATTCAATAACTGCATTTATTTCACCAAATTTTACTCTACCAAATGTATTTAGTTTGTAGGAAAACTAAATAAATAGCCGAAATAAGTAGATAATTGTAGTACGTTATAAATAACAGTTGTGGCAAAATTAAACAACTAGATTTTTTATTTGTTATTTAGTTATAGTTAAAGATTGAGTTCAGTTTGTTAAAGCATAATGTAAAAGGTAATCAGGTCCACAAAATATCAAATTACCGACAATAAAATTGTCTCACATTTTTTAACAAATGTACATTAACTGAAAAAAAAACACTAAATCGCTTTTATCTCAGAACTACAAAATCAGAGTTATTTAATTTTCCAACTACGGGGACGATATATTAGTACGTAGTATTTACATTGTTAAACATATTAAATTATAAATTTCATCATTGTAATATGATAGGAGCTTAACTAAATGTTGTTGCTATTTGGAGAAAATGGACTTTAGAAACTTTCTTATAGATGTTAAAACTTGTAGAATAATAAATGTCTTGGAACGACTGATACTTTTTTTTAGAGATTACTACTTATATTGGTAACCTTTATATTACTCATACAAGAAAATTAAAAAAAAATAGAGCATATAAATCCACAGCCTGCATACACAGACTTAAGATTTATTTTGATGACTAATAAAATAAATAATAAAATATTGTCTAAAAATACAATCATGAGGTAATCTTCAAGAAAGTGACGTGGTGAGTAAAAACCTTATATATTACTATTACTATTATACCAAAGGTGATTTTAGGAATAAATATGAGTGTCCCTCATGTTGCCGAAGTTTTTCTAATATTTTGTCTGAATTTAAAATAATAATTTGGACCTTGGACCAGTGTGGTGATGTAAGTTCCAGGCCGCCGAAACATTGAGAAAGATTGAACAGAGGAAGACCAGAATTGTTGCAGCCACTTTAGGAGACTCCCTGCTTGATTACCCCCCCCCCCCCCCCCCATTTTTACAAGTTTATAAAAGATTTAAAATTGTCTTCAATTTAACCGCTATCGATATTGCTTCGCTTTGTAGATCACTTATGATCACCAAAAAATAGCTACTCATTCCAACTCATTCTTGAATACGGCTGTTAGAATGTCTATTAACGTCGTTGCTTTATGTTGGTAGTATATCTATATGTAACGTCGGCCAGGCCACATTGTGATACTCAGGCGCTGTCGCAGCTTTCAATATTGGAGGGGGGGGGGGGGGGGGGGCACTAAGAAATTTGGGGGAAGAGGTGTGCCAAATTGGGCTTTTTCCGCCTTCCATCTACGCATGACTGATGGATTTGGAGGGTGGGGGGTCATGTTATGTCCCCTGTGACCCCCCCTCACCTGGGACCGCGCCTGCGGTGGAGAGAGTATAGATCAATAGTACAATAAATTAAGTGCATGGTAAGTCATATTTCAGTAATTTAAATGCATGGTAAGACATATTACAGTAATCTGATGATTTTAGTATGCATGTTAACAAAAAAGCATAAGTAATATGTCTTGTTCCCGTTGTCGCCTCGTGTCAGTATGATCGACACCTGCACCTTTCCTCTGGCACACAATAAAATTGATTCACGGCAGAAGTGGGTGCAGCGGTGGTATTTCCCCGGACCAACCATTTAAGTTCTACCACCTTCACCCTATACCCTGTACATTTTAAGATCTAGATAAAGAGAGGAATGGGAGATACATTTATCTGTTGATAGAATAAAAATTGTCATACCTACAGTCAAAGTTGGGTACAGTCAAACTTTGTTTAGAGTTGATCACTAATTTTAGCACTCATCAGCTACATATTTTGTACTAGCCTTCTGACAGCGACTTCGCCCGCGTAGACCCGTTTTATAGGTTCCCGTAGGATAAAAACCATCCTATGTTCTTTCCCAAGGTCCACTCTATCTGTGTTCCAAATTTCATTAAAGTTGGTTCAGTAGTTTAAGCGGGAAAGCGTAGCAGACAGAGTTACTTTCGAATTTATAATATTAGTAAGGATTGCTTACGATCTACATAACATTACAAAGACATTAAAAAGAGTATGATGTCTTTGGAAAATTATTTATACCCATCTAAATTTCCCAATGGAATGGTACTTACTTACATAGCTTTGTTAAGGACTTGCGGTCTACAAAATCCTTTAAATCGTCTGTAATAATTAATACAATGAACAACAAAGGCATGAAGTTGAAAGACATATTTGTTGTGGTCTGGTTTGTTACCTACTTGCTGGCAGTTTGTTTGATTTAGGTTAATTTATTATAGTGCGAAGCGCGCATGGCCCGGCGGTTAACGTAAAACGCAAACGATCTATGCAATTAAGCCAAACGGGCACGGTCGGGTGTGAGATGGGTGATCAGTAGTGGCAAATTTCATGCGCATTTCCGTGCTTCGGAGGGCACGTTAAGCCGTCGGAGGCCTTGTGGGCGGTTTGAAAACATCCGATAGCGGTTAGACATGGCATGGACATTGGCCACTAACCCGCATCTCCACCAACCCGCATTGAAGCAGCGTGGTGGAGTAAGCTCCAGGCCTCCCCAATATAGGGAAGAGACTCGTGCACAGCAGTGGGACGCAAAAAGGGTTGCAGGCAATTACACAGGCATAGGTGTTGTTAAATAAAGTAAATTGCCTCCATCACTAGTCACTACACAATATCTGGTAAAATAGCCATCGTTTTACTTGAATCACCTACTACTAACAGTGCACAGATTTAATGATATTGGGTACTGAAAGAAAAAAAAATAAAGCTCATCTTGTCATGATCCAATACCGAAATGTATCTTAACGTACCTACTACTACTAGTACTTAATGTACCTACACAATATATCAATTATTCATCGACATTGACTACGGTTGCTACGCTCGTAGACCTGCAATTTTTGTAGTTCGTTGCAGCCTGTCGTCGTGCCGCTGCACGATCTACCTTAGATACCTGGATAAGAGTTGACTATCGAAAAATTGTTACATATCTGAAAAAGTATCGGTGCGTGCGAGGTTTGCAGAGGAGAAGCGAGCACGGAAATGCCCTGCTATGTCGAGCAAAAAAAGGGCTCTACCTTTTTCACACCCCTGTACATTTTCGTATTTTTTTGTTCGTTTTACAGCATTGGATAAAAATCCTTTCAGCATTCAATATTTACTTTTCAATTTTAATAATGGCGTCGCAAACTCTGTGCATATTGCCAGCGTCAAGTAAGTTTTTTACATCACTTAGTAGTAATAGTAGTTGTAGAAAAAAATCAGTTAGTCGTCAGGTATCAGTCAGTCTAGTCAGTCAACAAATGTTCAAGTAAAGTGATGGTTACTTTACCAGAACATATCCGATGGAGTTTTGGAGGCAAGCCGATAAAACATGTTTTCGCACTGTTATTTTATTTCACAACACTCGTGCACTGTCATTAACCTATATCGAGCAAAATGCCATCAACTTTATTCTCCTTATATATATCCTTATTATATATTAACTCAAAAATACACTAAGAAAATGAAAATAAAACAAGAGCAAAACTTGTCAATTCAGTGACTAATTCCACGCGGACGAAGTCGCGGGCGGCCACTAGTTTTATATAAAACATATAATTACATAGTTTACGATATATTTTACAGTTATCAGCTTATCAGTTTGGCATTCAATAAATACCAAATAGTCGACATTAATTGCGGATTTAATCTAGACACGCGGCAGCGTGTCAAGCCAAGTTCACGAACGTACAAGTACCCGAACCCCTTTTGTGCCACTTTTGACCCTTCTATAACTCAAAACTTATTCATTTTAACGTAAACACATAAAACTACGTGTGTTTAATTATATCCATCCAAACATCTAGAAGCCCAAATTTCATGAAGCTAGCGCAAACGATTATAAAGATATGAAGGTCAAAAAGTCGTAAATTTTAGCACTGACTAACATATAGTACCTAAACCTAACCTACTTCCAGATGACCTAGAAGGACGAAATTTGGAATCCAGCTTGGTAATGTGTGTTTGTTGTAAAGTGTAAAGTGTGTAAGCATTGGAAAAAATCTAAAAATAAAAAAATAAGTGGGGCCCCAAACAAAGAAAAAGTTTTTAATTGTAGAGAACCGTTACAAGCAGATATTTGAAACTATCCCAATATATGTATGTATGTATATATTTATATGCCTAGTTTTCTTCACAAAAAGCAATAATATCCCACCAAAACATAAATGTAAAAAAGGAGAGCGAAGTTAAATACAAAAATTATGGCTGTGGGCTTCGCCGCATAAAGAATGGAGATCTAAATGAGTGCCAAGTTCTATGCAAAATCCAAATATGTATTGATAGGAACAAAATAACGTGATGAACAAGTATTAAACTCTATTTCTTTGCTTTATTGAATACCTATAACAATTTGCTGTTAAATCTAAAAAAGAGATCTTAAAGTAGGTAGTGTAGATTTGACTTGGCCAGTTTTTATCAGAATTTATATATATATATATATATATATATATATATATATATATATATATCCATACTAATATTATAAATTTGAAAGTCTGTCTGTCTGTCTGCTACTTTTTCACGCTTAAAACACAAAACCGATTTTGATGAAATTTGGCATAAACATAGAAAGGACGTTGAGAAAGAACATAGGCTACTTTTTACCGCGTGAAAATATCTCATTCCCACGGGAAGCAAATGAAATGAAGGAAATGCGCCGTGTAGTGTTATAAACAAACTACATGTTATTACTTACTTCATTCACGTCCATTATTATATTTTATAACTTATATCCTTTTGTTTTATTCCTAAACTTTGCTTTTCCTTTATTATTTCTTTACAAAATTATTTACTTTCTGTGTTTATTTATTTACATTTTGACCCAGCTATCAAAATTGTCAGGTCTGTCTTTTATGTTTCTTATTTTTTTTAATTCGTTTAACGGCATTGTATAAAAATCCTTTTAGCCATTCAATATTAAATGAAAAGAAAATTTTTATGTTTCCTTAGAGCATCAAGGTATGACAGGTATGACACCAGGGTGAGTCAGTAACTTTGATGCTCTAAGTATGTTTCTTATTTCATTTCATCTCTATATATAAAAATGAATTGCTGTTCGTTAGGCTCGCTAAAACGCGAGAACGGCTGAAACGATGTGACTTATTTTGATGTGTCTTGATATATTAGTAGAAGTTCAAGGAAGGTTTAAACGGTGAGAAAATATAGAAAAATTGCGAAATTAATATAAGCAACTTATTTTCGCAGGACGACGTCTGCGGGGTCCACTAGTATATATATATATACACACACACACATACCGTGTGTGCGTGTGTGTGTGTGTGTATGTTGAATAACTTTATAAAATGGCTGATGTAATGAAAACTTAATGACTGATGAACTGAACTGAATGGGCTTCGCCATAAAAAGAATGGTCTTTTTGCGGCCAAGCCCACAGCCAAGCATAATTTTTGTATTGAACTTGGCTCTCCTTTTTTACGTTTATGTTTTTGGTGGGATATACTAGTAGTAGGTACCTATATAATGTTTAAAAAGGGCTCTAAGTTGTGACTACTCCATACACAAGTAGGTATTATAATCGTTTTCATTGATTAAAAATCTTAGGCACATAGAAAGTATTCATAATACATTTATATTAACAGGAATCAGTGACAAAATAGTAAATTTCAAGTCAAGTATTACTTGCATATCTTTATTTTTATTGTAATTTACCTATGGGTAGCTCAATAAGAAGTATTTATAAAACAAGCAGGAACGACGAATTATAAATACTTAAACAGGAACACAGCACTCAGGAGTCAATATTACATACCTACAAATAACATATATTGACCATTAAGATTAATCATTATTATTTGCGTCTAACAATGCGTCTAAAAATTTGAGGCACACGTAGTTCAATTCCCGATAATCGTAGCTTCGCTGTGTGGTTCAGAATCGACGAGTCAAGCCAAACCAATGGATATTAATTACCCAAACTCAATGACCACATGAATTTTGAAGCTTGCGCCTACGACTTCATAGAGGACTGCTAGCAGATCTGAAAAAGGAAACAAAACATATTAATATCTCCAAGAAATCCACATATAAAATTGTAACCTAGTGTAGCATTTTGAAAGGGACACGGAAAAGGCTACGGGTTTATGTGGAATTTGTCTTCAGTGAAACCCTTGGCTAGATTGGGTCAGCCAATCTCTTGGCATCGTGGATGGTATCAAATCGCAATCATGCACCATCTCGAGATGCGTGCCGCGCTACCCTAAGAGCTCCCATCCTTTGCTGCCTGTAACCGCCTACCTTTTGCTTTAATGTTTTAAAACCGATTTTTACCAAATCGAACCGATTTTTACCAAAATCCGTTTATGAAACCATTCATTTAACTATTTAATTATAATTACTAATTTGATTTCTACCAGTGGAAGAAGACTGATAGGTATAAGAAGGAGAAAATTAATTTATGTAAAAGGTGCGTAAGAATTTCCTGTGTCGTAAATTCAAAGTCAAGACAAGGTACAATCGTTGTTCTATATAAGTGCATAGTTATGTATGTATTTAGGCTGTATTTAGGTTTATGTGAGAAATAATAATGGTTACACCTGGGAGCACAGACAGTGCTAAGACGATCTATGCGAAGCGTAATGGTAATTAAATACCTACCTTTTCTCTCTTTATGTAACAGTTCGTTGTTATTTTGAACTATAATTACATCTAAGTTAAAATGTATGGTTTTGCCGTTCCGTTACTTCTAAACTAGTATAATATGTACCTACGTAGATGTTTGCATTATAAGATTACTATCTGTTGCTCGCAAATTCGTCAGCCTATATCTACTTAAGATATCCCTGATATTTATATACATATTTTTTTTAATTTACCCCCGCTATAATTATGACATGCGTACCTATCTATGGCTGCCATCACCTAAATTGCCGACGCCGGATAAACATGGCAAAAATCCCGGACATTTGGACAAAATATGGTTTATTCCCTTTATTATGCAACAAAAAAAAAACATCATTATAATTTTTAATACCATTCGATTGTTGACTATTATGCCGAGCTTTCTTGAATGCGGGTTATTATGGAGGAATTTTTTATTAACATTTATTTCAATTTATCGCCTATCAATTAAAAAAAAATCCCATGACAACAAAAGTGTCCGGGACACTTTTCAAAAACCCTGCCGGACGGCCCCCGCACGCTTTTCAAACTAGGACAAATCCGGGGAAATCCGGACGGATGGCAGCCCTATTCGTATCTGATTGTATACCTACCGAAGTACTGCCGATACTAAAGATAGATAACAGTTTGCTACAGTACTTCGTTTTGAAGCTGGTGCTAAAATAACCAACCTATTTGGTTCGTGACTTCGTCATGACTTGCTCGCTCGTGTTATGTCATGTCATCTTATGTTGGCGCATGACCTTTTGATGTGAAACGTCTATAGGCGTTGGTGTGGCGACATGGCGTCGTGGCGTGGCGACGTGGCGACGGGTTGCCACATTCAGTTGCAGCAAATTGATATTAATATTAAATTTTTGTATTAAATGAAAATAAATGTTTATTGATGTGAAACATCCATAAGCGCGGGTAAACCGGGTTGTTTGTGTGGCGACGTGGCGGCGACGCTTGCCGTGGCGACGACGCTTGCCGTGGCGACGGGTCGCCACACTCAGTTGAAGCAACTTGAAATTAATATTGTATTTTTGTATGAAATGGAAATAAATGTTAATGTTATAAAGATAACAGTGGTTTAACCTTGTCGGAGGCCTTATGGGTGGTTTGAAAATGTCCGGCAGCGGGTTGGCCACTAACCCGCATCTCCACCAACCCGCATTGGAGCAGCGAGGTGGAGTAAGCTCTAGGCCTCCCAAATAATTTGGAGAGACCAGTGCCCAGCTGAGTGACGCAAAAATGGTTGGAGCCATTAAATAAATAATCGTTTTCCGCACCAGACGTGGCTGAATGGCAACCTATCATACTTTTCACCGCACTCAACATAGCTTAGTTTTATCGACACCCATCCTTTTTATGACCGCACCAGATGGTGCTTAATGGCCGCCCATCCTACTTTTGACCGGAGTCGACATTGCTTAGCTTTGTTGACAACTATCCTTCTTATTACCGCACCAGATGTAGCTGTGCAGCCACCCATCCTACTTTTGACTGCACTCGACATTGCATAGCTTAGGTCTTTCTAACGAGTATGACCGTACCAGATGTAACTGAATGGCCACTCATTCTATTTTTGACCGCACTCGATATTGTTTAGCTTTACTAACACCCGTCCTTTTGATTATGCTGTGTTTAGTTCCTGTCATAATCTTGTGTTTTATGCATATTACCTACTTACACGATGTTTCACATCTACCAGGCATCCCATGACGGCTCTCTTTTTTTTATGAAAAAAAATAAGAAAAAAAACTTCGATCACTCTACATTGGTTTTGTCGAATTTTTGTGTTTTTAAAGATTAGGGGAAGGGGGCCGAACGGGGGGTGTACGGGGCAAAGCCCGCCAAAAAATATACAAAAAAGACTCGTCATTTAAAATGAATGGCATCGGTTTTCGCTTGGGCGCAGCATGATTTAAAAACACAAACATAACCTACAAAAAAGAGGGGCGGTCACGGCGGGGGGAAGGTCCCAGAAGTACCTCCACACCCTCATTTTAATTTTCGAGTCCTTTTTGTATATTTTTTGGTGGGGAGCTTAGCTTCCCACCTTCCCTCTTTTGGGAAACCCCCCTTCCCCTAATCTATAAAAACACAAAAACTTTTTTTGGCTGATTACACAAAAAATTCAACAAAACGAATGTAGAGTGATCGAAGGTTTTTTTCTCTCAAAAAAAGTCATGCGTCATCAAAATAACATGACATGACATCAGCACATCATGACGAAGTCATAAAAAAAAATCTGCCTCAAACTGGCTGGTGGCGCGATACGGAATTATTACCAGAACTTAAGCTGATGATAATAAAAAAATAATAAAAAAAACTACTATTTAATTTTTTTTAAAAGTTATTAGGTAATGGTTGCAAGTTTAGGTTGCTTACCTCTCTGAATATTTCAAGTAGGTACCTATGTAAAGTTTTTGAACGCCACCGCAAGACGTTCTGACCATTGACATTATGACCATTGTCTACGTAGTAGGTAGGTATATATAAAAATCTATGAATGAATCAATGAAGTGGGTAGGTACTTTGACGATAGGTAAGTGTTATATTACAATACCATAGCCCTTAGTGTAAGTTTGTAAACGCGCAAACTTTACTGTTACTACTGCATCCGAGTTAAATTGGACAGATAAGTAGGTAGATCTTAACTTGAAAGGAATAAGGTCTATAATTAAATACTTATCGCAAACGCGTTAGTAACGTTTTCGCGTGTACAAAATTACACTAAGGCCTCAGTTGTAGTAACGTTTCTTTGTGCTCGATACAAAGCTATTAATTATTATCCGCGCCTGAGGCCTCAAATTACTGTTATTGAAGCGTGTATAGTCTATCGGCTGGCGTAGAATCAAAGCGATCTATGTGACATAGCTAAACGGGCGCGGTCGGGTATGCGATGGGTGAAGGTGATTCGAAGGCGAGTTTAGCTTTTAGTCTCGTTCGTTTGAAAAATACCAGTCATTAAATCTGATCGGAGACCTCATGGACGGCTTCAAAACACCCGGCAACAAACAGGGTTGCATAAACATAACAACATTTTTCTATGTCAGAGCTGCGTGTCGAGAATCAAGTGAGGACTCAGGAGGAGGAAAGTGTGGCAAATTAGCAGCTAAGTTATTACCGCACCTACGATATAAGTACTTAGAACGGCAATTTATGTCCATTCAATTCACTTCAAGTAGTAAGAGTGTAAATACCACTATTTCACCTTCATGAATGGGCACAATGTGATGTTGCCTCGGCGCAATTATTGTAACTACGCTCGCTGCAGGGATATCCTGCTGAGGCGATAATAGCTGAAGATTGCCGTTCACGCGTCAAATGCAATTCCCTCACAATGATCCAATCCACGCTACTGTTAACACTGTATGGCGATTTTTACAATGAGGAAGTTCATGTGCTGCATTCCACGCGTAAACAAGGCTACAAACAGCAGTTATTAAGCCGTGGCATCTCCATAATCTATTTCATACAGATGTATATTGTCAAATCAACCCATTTTGTACTTGTAAATTCTGTACTAATACGAAAACCATCCACAAAACATGAAAAAAGAAAAGGTTACTGTAACTAGAAAAATATTAGTTACTAGCTGTGCCCTGCGGTTTATCCAAAGTATAATTACCATAAAGAGAACATACTCCGTAGATTTCAAGTGTCCTAATTGAAACGCCGAAGTACGGCCTCATCTCTTAAGGTTCTGGAATTTACAGTTCTCAAAAAAATTAGAAAAAGATGTTTTTGTACTTATTTGACCATCTAACCTGAAACCTTGGTAGAAAGCGTGTAGGTTCAAGGGAAGTAGATACCGCCGCAGCATTTTGCACCCATTAGGTGCTGACGACATTGAGGTATAATGTACTAACATCAGTAGATACTTAGCATCTCGGTGGCTGTCGAGAAGAAATTCTATTTTGTTTTCATGAATAGGTTCTTTTGGCATATTAGAGAGACTACACATGACCTCAAATAAGACTCGAGCCATGCTTGAAATTGGGTAAAACTGGTGAACTGGACACTGGCTAGAGACAACGGGAAGCCGCAGCATTCAGAGAGCGCAGGAACAGTGCAGTGGCGAATATTAGGGAAAGTCCACTCGAGCAGTGGAGTTTTGAACACAGATTGATGAAAGATGTCTATGCCCATAAGCTGCACGGATAACTTAAAAAAACGTAACTTGCATGCCAGTCTCCTTATTCATTTTATAAGGAAACAGAAAGCATATTAAAATTTAAATTGGGCATATTATGCAGTATTTCCCTATCTACAGATGTTTTAGGCAGCTACAATAGGGCCGGCGACGCATGCGCGAGTTTTTCGGCCTAGTTCTCGGACGAGGACGGGGTCCGTGTGTGCGTGCCGCGGACGAGGAACCCCTTTGCCTGTGTGCATTTGGCACGTAGGACGCCACTCTCGACCTAGATCGCATCACCACACATATGGTAGCCCTAAACCACGAGCGAGCTACCCAACTATTCCAACAAACCTACCAACATTTTTCATATCATGATTACACGTGGACTTGATCTTGTAATATACTTTCAGTATTTAATGTAACAGCTATATTAAGTAGGTATATATTTCAATACAACGGACGCTACTGTTCTAATCTAGCAATAGTTGAAAAACATTAGGTACCAACAATTACATACCCAAGTTCCTACTTAGCTTTTTCAGTAATTTTAATAACGTTAGTTTTCTTTACGATCTTTACTTTTGTTACTTTTGACATTTTAAACCTATGCCAGTTAAATTCCTTTGTTCGCTGCCATGTTCTGTTTCTACTTTAGTAAGTGTGATTTTAGTAACATAGGTATAGGTCCAGAATTTGAACCAGGAGTTAACCTTAATGCCTAAAATTCTTTGTTTTGGTTTGACCCTTGCCTCGGATAAATTATATTAGATTAATATGCCCATGTACTTGCATTACTAGCTAATGGACTTTTCCTCTCCGTTAATTCATGATTACCGCAGCACGAGCTGGCCTTGCCGACTTGAGTATCATATTATGTTATCATATTATCATTAAATTCTTAACATAAATTATTGTGGCCAATAACAGTATGACAACATTAAAATAATATCCCTAGGTAATATCAAGTTATTTAGTACTTTTAAATAGTTAATTAATTATGTAATGTTTGTTTAATTTACGCATTGTACAAAGTAATAATTATGATAAATATTATGTAACACTCGAAGTCTACTCTCACATTTATATAAATTAAATAGGTATGCTGATGTAATGAAATTTAATGCACATTACATTATGATGTAATGGAAACTGTTACTGCCTTATGGAAATGACTCACAAGATGAATTCTGCGCAATAAAACTCAAATGATAAAGAAGCAAACAATGAAATGGAAAGTGTATCTACTTGTCTTATTTGTGGTCCAACGGAGATTTCTTCGCCGATCACTTTCTAAATTTGTAATCAATTTAATAATATGGGACGCGAGTTGTTTAAAATGAAATGTAGGTACTGGCAAGATTATGGAGGTACTTATTTATTTATGTTTCCATCTTGTGACAAAAAAAGGAACCGTTTTTATTAAACTTAAACAACAGCAATAACTTTCTTAGGTATAACTTAGAAAGGTTGGATATAAAAATAAATGTATTTATTAGGTATGTGCAAGAGAGCACATCTGCTCTCCCAAAGAACGCGCCCATGATTCCAGGGCGCCGAGCGTGGAGGACACCGGTGCGTTCCACTGGAGATTCCGGAGTCCGCCCCTAGCGCAGAGGCAGGCCACCGAGGGGGTTTTAGTGCGATTATATCCCACATAACCCGGTATCCTCTCCCAAAGTACTATCGAGTAGGTACCGTTTGGAGGTCCCCCCTTCCCGATACAAAAAATAAGGTATGTATGTGCAACGTAGGTACCTATATATATATATATATATATATATATATATATATTAATCCTATACATTTTAGGCTACTTATTATGAGTGTCTTATACTTCGACAATCTCCATGCCTTCCGATTGTTTTTATATTGTATAGTATCTACCTAATATAATACTAATTACATTCACTCAAATAGCTCTAATTACTTAATTTTATTTTTACTCTTTTCAGTAATTTTATATCAATAGTTCTGTATATATATATACCTATGTATAAGCGTAATTGGATATTTTTCGATCTAACTTATAAATGTTAATGACATTTACCTGTTATAATCATGTTAATCTAATAGCCATCTAATAGCCTGTAAGAATACTTCTATCGGTCCATCTGACCATAAAATATAAATTATTGAAAGAATTTCCTCTCAGCTCCTAACCGTCGCAGTATCTTCCATCATCAGCTCAGCAACATGAGATGATGATTACTATTCACAAATGTATTTTATACTTCAGAAAGTATAAGAAAATTAATGTGTCTGTCTATAAAATTTGAGAGTTCGCCTGATTTCTCTGGGATCCCATCATCAAATCCTGACTTGGTGATAATGGGTACACTTCAGGAGTATAAGACTACGAACAAAAAAATAATTTTCAAAATCGGTCCACAAACAGTACCTCCTCCTTTTGGAAGTCGGAAAGACAGACCTAAGTGTATATAATGTACTCAAAGCCGTAACAGTATTTTTACTTCACACGTTCTAGTCATCAATCTTTATAAATCTTTTGGCCGAACTTCTAGCAGAAGCAGTTATTAACATACCATTAAATATTGAAGCAACTTGACAGGCAATCACGTGGCGTCATCTTTTCTGTCTCTGTGTGTGTCCAAGGCATCCACGACATATGTAGGGCATATCTACCTTACTGTGAGGCTATGAGTGTGAAACGTTACGGGTAGGTACTTATTTATTTAACTATCAAACACGCGAAGTTTGTGCTAACCACCAAGATAGGCTGATTGCATTTTGTTCTTCTACTGACGATTCCTGTGCTGCGACCTGCGTGCTCAATAGGTGTGTGACCTAATTCCCAGGATCGATCCTGCAAGCTGCACAACAGGGGCCCAGATTGCCGTAACTGCTTCATTGTGCGTGATGAGCGCGTGAACTGCACTTAATCACTCTTCCGCATGCTTCTAGCGCCTGTTGAGAAGGATACCTACTTATTACTTTATTAAGGTTTTTGATTCTGTTTTGAAATCGTAAGATTCTTAGCTGCATTGGAGCAGCGTGGTGGAGCAGGTAAACTGCAGACCTCCCTTATTACGGGAAGAGACCCGTGCCCAGCTAGCGACGCAAAAACGTTGTATCTAAAAGATCAATGTTCAGTTGGGTAGTTTGCTATGAACTGTGACTGTCGTCATGTCTAGCAGTGAACACGTAAAAGTTGAAAAACGGCTAAAGTATACGGGTAAGGTAATACGAGTATGTGCATGATCCCGACCCCGCAGCCTGTAGGACAGACTGTAGCAACTACTCATTAAAATACGTTTAAAGAATTTTGTCCGGCGTTGCTTTAACAGGAAAGCTACAGAACCGAGTTGAAACTAGAAAAGAAGTTTGCCACGATTAAAATGGATGGGTTCAGGAAGTAATAGAATACTTACTGACACGGCAGAAAGATTCTCTTCTCAAAATGTTACGGATGTATTTGTAAAAAAGTACGCATTGTAATTATCGTATTACAAATTTAATATGGATAACGTTTCACAGAAGCAAATAGGTATTTATACTCAAATCATCTATCTAATAATACCTTTAAACGAGCAAATCTTGTATTTACCTAAATATATTTTTTGAATCTTAGAAACGGCTCCAACGATTTTAATGAAATTATGTACGTATGTATGTGGTACGTATGTATATGTATGTAGTTTCGGAGGTGATAAATCGATCCAGGTACTAAGGTTTTATTTTTAGAAATTTTAAATTATAAAAAAATATTTTCAGTGATAATCAACTTTAAAAAAAACTGAAAAATGCGACTCTTCCTGACATCTATTGGGCCTTCTGACAACTATTAATAATATGGTGGCGTAGAACGTCAAATGCACAGAACATTATTAAAAAAGGTAGAACGGCAATAATACGCCGTTTGTATGAAGACTGGTGTCGCCGATTAAGCCCCGCCTTTCACCTCCATTACATCTGTACTTAAATAAATACGAAGCTTACGCACATATTTGCAATTTCAAATCTAGCCAATCTTAGCGCCGGACAATCACGCGATTTCAAATGAACGAATCACACCCAAGCACGCACACAAGCACGCATATTGTAGCACGATCGCGTGTTTCTGTAGAGATTTTGGAAGTTTGAGCGTTTGCTCAAAATTCCTTGGCGACGTCTGCCCCGCCCACATTTCCATTCTAACTTCTGTTAATAATGTTCTGTGGTCAAATGCCACCCGCCAATCCGACGTTCAAATAAATGACAATGTCGATTTGAAAGAGTTCTATAAAATTTTCGTTCATTAAATTCGTTTCGTTTGAAATTAAGCCAAGAAAATAATTTGTTTTTGTCCGAGCAACGCTCGGTCGTCCAGGTACTATAAAAGGCTTTGTCCTGAATGACTGACGGATTAACGCACAGCCTAAACCTAGTATCTCGAGGTATCTCGATCGTAGAGACCTGAAACTTGGAGGTTCTTTGTATGATAGACATTTGATAAGAACGGATTTTTCGAAATTCTGGATACTGGAAAACAGGGGCAAAGTTTGTATAGGACACTGCTAATGCTTGGTGCAATCCTTTAACAAATTGTTATGCCAGCGTCAAATATAATTTTTGCATCATTTTTGCCAGTTTCGTTGAAATTGGACGAGTAAAAAGTCAGTCAGTCGCCAGTAATTTATCAGTATTATAAGTCTGTCAGACATTCAAGTAAAGCGAAGTAATTTATACCAGAACGTGATCGACGGAATTTTGGAGGCATGTTGAAAAAACATATTTTTGCATTGTTATTCTATTTTATAACACTCATGCAATTTATATTACCTAGGTATATCGAACAAAGTGCCAAATCATCTTTATCCGATTAGTCAGTGCAGTGGGACAGTCAGAAAGAACATATTGTGCTCCTGTTTTATTATCATTTTCTTGGTGCAGTTTTGAGTTAGGTATATTGGTGAAGTGCGCATGGCTCGGCAGCGAGCGTAAAACGCAAGCGATCAACGCAGCTAAACCAAACGGGCGCGGTTGGGTGCGAGATGGATGACCGCTAGTGGCAAAAAAATAATCTTGCGCGTTTCCGTGCTTCGGAAGGCACGTTCTAAGCCGTCGGTCCCGGTTGTTATCGATAGATAACAGTCGTTCAACCTATTCGGAGGCCTTATGGGCGGCTTAAAACATCCGATAGCGGCTTGGCCACTAACCCGCATCTCCATCAACCCCCGGAGCAGCGTGGTGGAATAAGCTCCAGGCCTCCCCTATATTCAATTCAAATCCTCAATTAAATGGTAAGGATCTTGCCATTGTCGAAGCAGCTCCTTTTCTGGGAATCACAATAGACTCGAAATCACAGTGGGGACCGCACATCTCTCAGTTAGCGAATATACTTAGTTCTGCAGTTTTTGAGATAAAGAAAATTCGTTCCCTCACAGATATTGAAACAGCCAGATTATTTTATTTCAGTTACTTCCATAGTTTAATTTTATAAGGCATTTTACTGTGCGGTAATGCGGCTGATATTGAATCAATTTTTATTTTGCAGAAAAGGGCTATTCGCGAATTTATATCTTAGGTGCTAGAGAATCACTTAGAGAAAAATTTAAAGAGATAAATATTCTTACATTTACTTTGCAATATATCTACGAAAACATAACACGCAAAAATAAAGAGAAATTCACTACCATATTGGACTTGCATAGTCTTAACTGTGTCTCAACTAGGAACGGCCACAAGCTCCGAAATGCCGGCTCCATAAAAAAGCTCTTGTTTTATTGGATGTATAATAAAATCCATAAGGATATATAATAAAATCCCAATGAAGATTCAATTTTTTGCCTTTAAAACCTTTTAAGAAGACAGTCAAACAAGTCCTCTACCGCAAGGCTTACTACAACACTAAGGACTATCTTAATGATAAAGGAGCGTGGGAATGAATCTCGCTCACACAAGGCTATTTCTAAATTAAATGTAATACATAGTTTTAGTAATTACTCGCATCTGTGAGCAGGTGGAAGTGGGTTTATGGTGTCTCATACGATCAGCTGTCATGTGTGCCCATTATGGACCCATAGCCATACTTTTTGTACTTTTTTTTTAAAAAGAGTGCTGCTGGAGTGTTTTTCCGCCGCCTTTTTTCTCTCAGCTCAACATCTAGCCCAAACAGGCACCTAAAGGCGATGACCGGGAAAAAATGACATTCATTAAGCGAATATTTTGTATTCCTAATATGAAATAAATATTTTTGATTTGATTTGATTAGGGAGAGACCCGTGCCCTGCAGTGCGCAAAAAGGGTTGCAGCCAGCGGCCATATTGGATAAAGTTGATGGCATTTTGCTCGATATGGGTTAATTATAAATAAGTAAAATGATTTATAGCGAACCATTGTAGTAAACTGTAACCTATCGTTTACGGCAGTACTTCGCTATACACAAAGACATACCTGTCACAATATAACGGGGATTAATTTAAACACATGCCCTGATAACTAAAGTACACGCGGACGAAGCCGCGGGCAAAAGCTAGTCTCTAATATGAAAATGTGTCGTACAGTTACTCGTATTAACTTTTAATGTCTACGCTTTTATAACTCCTATAGAAATTTGTTACAATACTTGAATACAACTTTTGAATGATTGTTAGATCAGCCCACAGAGAATTACTCGTATCTTTGATTTAAGCATGCTTAACGATTTACGACGAAGTAGGGCAACTCAGTTACCAACCAGGTCACGGGACGTCAGAATCGGGACGTGTCCCATTTCACCCGACGGTGTGGCCTCCGTTAGCGTCCGCTGTGAGTAGCAGACGTCAAATTAACCTTAGGATACTCTTTGATTTACGAGAATTTCTTGAAAATTTTACGTCATAATATCAGTCTAACTCGCAAAGGGCAAACTAAAATAGCCGGAGTGAATAGGTGGTAGCCCAACTTAAAAGCGCTGACTAAAACGGTTTTATATTGCTTTTAAATTGGATTTAAAGTACCTTCTAACAGCGTTTAAAGTGTTCGTTTAATTATTGGCGAGGTATTTCACCACACGACGAATTGTTGGGCAGAATTGCCCAACAGTATCCTGGTTATATAGTACTCTTAATAGGTTAGGTTACTGAAAACGATATTTAAAAGGTACCTTAATATTTTACCACTAAAGTTTCATTTGGCAGCAAAAATCACTATATAGGTACTTATCTATACCTACTTTATCTGCTGGGCACAGTGGCTTACAGAAATACTTACGAGTAGATCCATAATCTTAGTCTTTGAGTTACTATAATGGTAGGCTTAGAGCCTCTTTCACCACCTTCAAGTAACTGACAAGTACGCTAATTGGCGTTTAAAGTCACCCGTAACTTCAATTTCAATTTCACGATGTTCGAGTAGCACTAATTCATATGATAAACTGACCCGTACTCATAGCTTTTACTTGGCAATTAACTTTACTTGGAACGTAACTAATCAACACATTACTTGGAGTTGGAGATGGTGACAGAGGCCCTAAGACATAACAATTGCATGTCATGTATAAATATACCGCGGAAAAAATGCAGCGCACTATACTGTTCTTATAAAAAACATATGATCCTCCGAACAGGACTAAAATTTTCATCTACATAAGTATCTATTTATCTGGGAGCCATCCACATTTTCTTTGAGATAATAGCTAATGAAATTTTGAAGAATTTAATAACTACTATAACTATCGACTTTATCTAAGGGCCCACGGGGACATTCAGGGTCTCTTTTGGACAGGCTTAGAGAGAATTATGTTTCAATTTTTTATATTAAGGGTAAAGTATGCGTCGATGGAGTGGTTTACTTTAGATAGTATGCAAAGGAAGCCAGAAGTCTAATTGTCATAAGCAGATAGATAGAGTCTTTGGGTGTTATTTTCATAGTTTGTACCCTATTGTTCATATAAGCCTAAACTTATCGCTTACGATAAAACAAAACTCGTCTTTGATGTTACCTACTATTTAAAAATGATCTCCAGCAACTACCTATAGAGTGTTTCTTTAGAGTATACAATTTTGTGTAGAGGTAGATCATTACCGCGCGTTCCCCATGGACCAACCGTTGGTCCAATTAGTTGGACCACGGGGATTTTTTTTCCCCGCTGGACCAACTACTCGGTAGTTCAACTAAATTCATTCCCGGTGGTTCAATTTGTCAATTTAAGATCCAATTAGTAATAATATGGATAAGACCATCATTTACGATCACAAATTTCACAACTCTTTGATAGCTGGCTTGTGAAGCCTGCAGCATCTATAAGACATATAGGCATTTAAACACACTATTGCAGTAAGCACGCGGAATGCCTAGAACTTTTGAAATCATACGACACTATCTCGAAGGAATCAAGAGTGATGGTTCTGTCTTAATGTATAAGAGTACCTATGTGGGCTTTCAACCTTTGTACTCCGCTGCACACACGTGTACCTTTATGCACAGCAATTCCTCGCTTCCTTCATCTAATGCGCCTTAATTGAATCAGTCTTGATTCACTCTGAAATAGTTACAGAGGCCATAGGATGGTTTTCTTTGTACTTTATGCGCAACTACATAATATCAACTATTACCAATAATATTTTAAAATCATTATTTTGGTCTAATGCGGTGTGTATAAGGTGTATAAAATATACACGTTATGAATTGCTTAGTTATTAAACAGTAAACGTACCTACATAAAATTGATATCAAGCTAATTAAGACGATCTCTACTAAATTAATAAAGCACCATTTTCTAAATTTTCTCTACATTAGACTTATTTTTGTTTATTGCTGTTGTTTCAATTAAAAATCTAGCTAGGTATCTAAAGCCATCACAGCAATTAAAAATTATAGCTTGTTAAAAAAATCTACTGTTCAGAATAGGTACTTTTTATAGCATAGCAAGGTTATTTATAGCAAATAATAGAAAAGATGTTATAAAGTAAAACGGTGTGGATATATTATAGCCGCCCAAATATTTCACTAAAATGTAGCTATTGGCTACGTTTAACCTTTATAATATCTTCTGTGCGTTTAACTTTATATGTATACATGTCTTATTTTCGCTTCTTGGAGCTACAAATATGAACATGCAATATATTTCAGCACCCTTGTGATTAGAGATAACGTACCTAATGACCAGGTAAATATTATAGTTATTACAAAGTAGCGGAGGCAGCTGAAACATTGTCACTTCTAATTTACACGTGTTTTACTTAGTAGGGCAATACACATTATCTCTCATCGCATTTTCAATTTTCTTATCCAAGGTCTAGTACCTACCTAAATTTCTAACAGCAGAAGGACTTACCACCAATGGTGAATAAAAAATGGTTTTCTTTAAATTTACTACTTAAGTATGAATTAAAAAAATAGTTGTTATTCCAACATCTGTTTATCATGGACCAGAACAATATTTTCACATTAGATAAGTACTTCATGTGTACCCTCACACTGAGCTGCAAACTGTAATGGCAGTGGGCGACGGGCGACGCGACGGTAGAGAACAAACGTGCAGACGCGGGACGCTGCGCCGCTATCGATCTAAGCGCCTGACCCGACCTCGCACTACATTTCAATATAAGTACTCGTAACATGACAGCGAAATTTGAATAGGGTCTTGGACACTATGCACAAAAAATTCAAAATCCTTACCTTAAAAAGGTTGCACTAAATCATGCTTGGAAAGCAATATAATTGTTTATTCTTTTTTATACATGATTTTTATTATCACTGAAATCAATAATAATGAAGTCAATTGACTATATATGATAAGTGACGTCACTTATCATCTTCTCATACAAAATGTATGGGGATGTCACGTTTTGACAGCTCATTAAAAGTATATCAATTGACTTGGTAGTACAAGACCGGATTCTACTACTAATCAAAAATATAGTAAAGAACTTAGGTAAAGAAGTATTATTTTTATTTTAACGTTTTTTAAGTTATGATCTTAATCCATTATTATTATTAAATTAACAGTTTGTTGAAGTATGAGGTAAAATTAAAAAATAATAATTAATACGTTTTTAAGTATTTTATATAAAAGTGCAGAATTATTATAATTTATAATCCATTCAACATTTAGAATCATTTGCTACAATTTTTATTTTATTTAACCGACTACAAAAAAGGAGGAGGTTATAATATTCAATTCGACCGTAGGTATAGGTATATGCTTATTTTTTATGTTTGTTCCCGGATAACTTCGTCGTTTATGAACCGATTTTGATGATTCTTTTTTTTCGAAAGATTTTTTTCGGAAGTATACCGAGGTCACCCAGTCAAGATGTGATGATCTCCCAAATTTTATAGGCACACATATTAATTTTCTTATACTTTCTGAACAACAATTGATATTTATGCATAGTTACTATCATCTCATGTTGCTTAGCTGCTGATGGAAGGTACTACGATGGTTAGGAGCTAAGAGAAAAAATTTTCGTTAAATGTTTTTTTGTTCAAAAACTTATGCTCCCGAGGTGGTCCAACTGTCACCAAGTCAAGATCTGATGATGGGATCTGAGGGAAATCGAGGGGAACTCTCAAATTTTACAGGCACACATATGTGGAAAAATCGCCAATTACGCTTAAACAATACAGAATGATTGAATTAAAGGTACCTACTTAAAAGAGTGAAATTATATAACTCTAACAAACAAAAAAAAAACGACTTCAAACGGTAAAAAATAATATTATTCAATACTTCACATTTTATACTTTTCCTTGGTAATGGTAGTGCCTCTTAAAACTATTTTGGAGCCGGGCCCTTAGTAAAATAAAGTATCTTTCGCTCTGAATGGGCACCGACTCCAAAACAGTTTAAAGAGTCACTACCATTAGCAAGAAAAAGTATAAAATGCGAAGTACTGAACAATATTATTATTTACCGTTTGAAGGTGTTTTTTTTTGTTAAAAAGTTATATAATTTATTTATACAGCGGTGCGGCAGCACTATTAAAATAAGTAGGTAGGTACATTCGTCAGATTCGGTTCTTGTATCCATGGAATCAATGCCTTTGATCGGTAGTCCACAAGGCTGTCAAATGGTATCATGACATGAGAGTTATGGCCAAAAAAATACATCCTATTTTCACCAATAATGCTGCTGAGCACGAGCCTCTCCAGAAATTAAACTGCATAGCATTGCAAAGTATGAGCATACTTGAATTTAACATACGTTACAAGTGTGTATTAAGACTAGCGTTTTAATACACGTGTGGTTACTTTAAATTATATCAACTTCACTCCTACAGTAAATTCTTTACAGTCACTTTCCCCTGCTCAGACATGTACGCATTAAGTATGCGAGTAATTTTTAATACGACCTTCGCCATACACGAGTACGTAAACGTACGTACGATAATAATATATTTAGCATTTCTTATGATATAATATAATGCCAGACTTGACGCTTCCCATTGGGTCGAGAACCTTCTGGGGGCGGCAATGATCTTTGGGTACGGCAGAACTTACCAGGCAATGGTCAGAAGTCCCAAGTGGGGCCCCAACCGTCACCCGGTAGTCGGATGGATGGGTGGTCAGCAGTAGGTCCAGCAGAGAGGCAGTATGGGTCTCAATATTTGGTACCCTGGTGAAACTCTGTACCACCTGCGTTCTTAGGTTCTATATGCCAAGGAGAAGTTATAAGCGGCCCTGCCAGCAAAGTCGGTGGTTCTGGATCCCAGCCATTCAGTGTGGTGGGCGTTGAAGTCACCCAGAACCACCAGCTCAGCCGAAGGACACAGTTCCAACACTCTGTCGGACGTCTTTTGGTCGTGCTCAAATAGTCGAGTCGTCTCCGCGTCTCCGCTATAGGACCTATAGAGGCACGCGTAGATTCGGGTTCTAGCCCCAGCGTCTACGCGCGCCCATAGCACCGATAGGTCCTTGTCTTCAAGGGAGCTAAGTCGGCGACAGCAGACATCGCCCCTGACGTACATACATACCCCTGCCCTACGCATAAAAGCGTGTTCTAAAGTGTAGCCGGGATAGTGTAGGTACGACGTATCGTCAGGTGGCGCGATCTGCGTCTCCGTGAGGAAAAGCAAAGCCGGCTTTGCTGTCTCTAGGTGTTGGTGGACAGCATTCAGGTTGGAGTGTAGTCCCCTGATATTGCACATGTCCACAGTAAGTGTGGGGGGTTTGGCCGCTGAGAGTACTTTACTTTTTTTTATAAACCTGCCCATAAATAAACTGTAAAAAGAAAATGAAGTGGGGAATGTGAAGGGAATCGCTCCGCTGGTGCCCCTCAGGCCCTGGCGTAGGCTTCTTAACGCCAAGTCGATGGCAGGACGTGAGTTGCCGGCAAGGGGGACGTAAGGGCCCCCGGTCTCCCCCGTGCGCAGATGCCGGGCCCCCCTCCGGTCTCTTACCCCGGCACGGCACCGCGCAACGGGATTTTTCGCTGGTTGGCGGGACAGCCTCCCAGGCCAGAGGTTATAAGTGAGGCCTGGGTTCGGGTCCCCAACTGACCAGCGGGTGCCCAGTGGACAGCCGTTTCACCGGGTCTTCCTGGCCCCCGCGCCGACACACCACGGCTACCAGGGCAAAAGCGCTTTGAATACAACGGAAAACCAAGATGCATCAACGGAGCGATATAGGGATAGGGAAGGATGGGACAGGGAGAACTGGATCTCGGGCTCACAACCGAAACACGCCAGAGGCACACCAAAGCAAGCCAAGGCAAGCCAGATGTATTAAACGGTTGATTCCGATCCGAGGGTGGTCGCCACCCAGCCAGGCCCCAGGAAGGTACCTTACCACCGAGCAGTTGTCGGGTTTAGTCGCCTCTTACGACACCCTGGTATCCCGACATGGGGTTGGGGTTAGACAAAAAGCTCTGCTTAGCCAGATTTTACTTATATCTTACAAACTCTCTGTGGACTTTTTGGTTCAGATAGATTTTATTAAATTCAAGTTCAAGTAAGTTGTAGCACAGATTTTTTACAAATTTTGCAAGGATGAAAGTAGGTAAGGCCTATAAAAAGTAGTAAGTACCCACTGAAAATAAATATTGAAAAAATCGATGTATGTAAATTTATTATTAATCGTCCCATAGTCACTCATGTCATAGAACAGGCATAATATTGCTTGAATTAATTTGTAGTATGTGACACAGCCGAAGTACCAACATACCTACTCGTAGTTTTTAATCAGTCCTCAACTGATAATTTATCAACAAACTATCCAGAAAATTTTCAACCTTTCAGCTTGGATACTATTTACTTTTAAGAGACCTTAAAATTATAACCCACTTTACAATAAATCATCTATGAACACTATGAAGACATCAAAAAAAATGAAACTTAAAAACGATCGCAAGGTTTCTATAAATTTTATATGGTCATGGGAAACATGTCAAGCTGCGGACTGGTTAATAATATTTTAATAGTGTTATTGAATAGCGATCGATATTGGACGACCTACATTCGAACAAAGAGAGCGCCCGCGTTGCTATGGGCAGGCTCGGGGTTGAAATATTAACACATCGAGAGATGCACAATTTGTACTAGCTTCCAAAAAAAATGGTGAATAATAGAAGTTATTAAATAAAGCCAGTTTTTCAATGAATTAAATTAGGTAGCAGAAGCGATGTGTTTTTCACTAGGACATCTGACACACGCGCTACTCCGGATAATTTTCACATATATTTTTGTTGTTAGTACCTACGATCAATTAATTAAAACCGTTTGAAATATATTCATCCTAAAAATAGATCGGAGCATCAATATTATTTTAATTACTAACCTACTTACTTAGTATTCGTAAGTAAGAAGTATTTAATACTAAAAATAAAAGTAAATAGGTATAGGTTTTTTTTCAACCGTTTCATGTCCCACTGCTGGGCACAGGTCTCCTATCAAGTGAGAGGGACTGAGGCCATAGTCCCACCACATTATACATTCGAGAAATTATGAGCTTTTTCTCAGGCATGGACGATGCCAGCGATGAAAGGTGCATTCATTCAAGACATTACAAATTTGCGCGCTAGGATATAAACCCGGCATTTCCTGTGTCGGAGACCGCGGTCCGTACAATACAGTTATCGCTGCTTTAATTTTTAAGTAAGTTTCAATAAAATTCTATTCTATTATATTCTATTCCTAGAAAAGGAAAAACTCAAGTTAAACTGAAATCGATCCATTGACTTTCTACTAATAATATAAGTATAATACTGTCTTTTGATGAAGTAAACTCACATTTATTTTCCTAAAATGGGCATAATGGAGATTATAAAACATATCTCCATTGGCAGAAGACAGGGCTTCTGCAATGTGGCCGATTGTGTCACGAATGCGTTTCAGGTCGTCGCATGCAAACGACGCGATAGAAGGATTAGGCGATATTGTATTTGCGGGAAGAACACGTAGTGCCTCTGATTACGTAATATATAGATACCGCAACTTTTCTTGAATAGCGTAGTCTTCAAATCAAGATTGAACCTACTGAATGCAGTTGTGTAATGACACACTCATGCATCGCTAGGTTTTATAACCGCCGTGTTTTATAAAAGTTGGTACATATTTGTTATGTATATAAATATAATAAAAATAAATTTTATGAAAATGTGGGAGTACAATACTCCCACATTTTCCTAGATACTCCGGCCTATTTTGGCTGCAACCCATTTTACGTCATACTGCTGGGCACGGGTCTCTCCCCATTATTTAGAAGGCCTGCAGCTGACTCCACCACGCTGCTCCAATGCGGGTTGGTGGAGATGTAGGTTAGTGGCCAACCCGCTGTCGGATGTTTTCAAACCGCCTATAAGGCCTCCTAAAAAGTTAAACGACTGTTATCTATCAACAACAACCGGAGCCAACGGCTTAACGTGCCCTCCGAAGCACGGAAACGCGCATGAAATTTTTAGCTACTAGCGGTCGCCCGACTCACCCCGCGCCCGTTTGGCTTAGTCTCATTGATCGCTTGCGATCTACGCTAACCGCCGGGCCATGCTCGTTTCATATATTGATGTTGGTATATAATATTTTACCTAAAGTACACAATTCTCGTTTTATTTTATTAAAATAAAATCCAGTAAAATACAATAAACATAAAATATACAATAAACATTGCTCTATCTAACATTTTTTGTTCGATCAATCTGTAACATCGATTTCCGCGCTGAAACAGCTACGGAGCGGAGACCGCTGAAGCCGTAGCAACGCGCACGTAAGCCTCAAACACCCCGTGATTACGTGCACCATTGCCTTCATCACGACTGTAGTTCGCCTCACTCCAAACTGAAGTAATGTGTGAATTAATTTGTTTGGCTGCAACCCTTTCTACGTCCCACTGCTGGGCACGGGTCTCTCGAGCTTACTCCACCACGCTGTTCCAATGCGGGTTGGCGGGAATGGGAATTCATTTGTTTACCAAGGAAAAAATATGCAGTAATATAAATGATGCAGTTTTTCTTGAAACGGATTATAATAGAAAGCGAAGCAATCTGTGATAATGGACGTACGGATAAAAATGTAGCCAGGAATCTTCTGTAGCAAAAAAAAAAACATTATAACATAGCTCATTTTTGTTCAATTTATAGAAATAAATATCAAATGTTAAACCTATATGTACTGGTTTCAAATGGCATACAATGATGAAGAAAAGTATGAAAGGTAACTGCTCTGCGCTACAAGCTACTTACAGTTTTTATTTATTTAAAGATAACTGTTAGTTAGTTAGTTAAAACTCTTTATTGTTTGTTAATTTACAACACCATAAGTAATAGAAGAGGTAAAAACATACACAAAACTGAATAAAACAAACAACGGGCGGCCTTATCGCTTTAAAGCGATTTCTTCCAGTATTCCATAACTGCATTTTTTTTAATACTTTAATTTTTATTGCATAATATTTATCGGTTAAGACATACTGACTCCGATTTATTTACCTGCTCGCCCATAGCAAGAAACAATAACCTATTAGAAAAGTCAAGGGAAAAACTCCTTTTAATGTTACATTATAAAAATAAATTCTTTTCTTTTGTTTTGTTTAATATTTACGTCTTTATTTCAAGGCTGTCAGAATCGCATTGACAACTGTCCTCAAATCGTTGTCAAAAGATATTACTGCGCTATTTGTCTGAAATAGTCTTACTTCGACTGGCTACAGAAATCAAAACTCGTTGTTTCATTACATGGGATATGAAAAATACAGTGTGTGGCTCGGGACGAAACAAAGACGATTTCAGACCAGGGCGATAACAGCCCTCGTCAGAAATGGTCTTGTTTCACCCCTTGCTACACAATCCATACTAATATTATAAATTAGAAAGTAACTCTGTCTGTCTGTCTGCTACTCTTTCACGCTTAAACCACTGAATCGATTTTGATGAAATTTGGCATAAACATAGAAAGGACGTTGAGAAAGAACATAGGCTACTTTTTACCGAGGGAAAATGTCTCATTCCCACGGGAAGCAAATGAAATGAATGAAATGCACCGTATATTGTTATAAATATATTACATGTTATTACTTACTTCATTCACGTCCATTATCATACATACATATTTTATATATATAGAGTTTGTTCGTTCTTTCCTTTATATGTTTGTTTGAACGCACTTATCTCAGGAACTACTGGTTCCAATTGAAAAAATATTTTAGTGTTAGATAGTCCATTTATCGGGGTATTCTTTTTTTTAAAGGCAGACGGGCCGCGTGGTATTAAGCGATCACCGTCGCCTATGGACACGGGCAAACCCAGGGAAGCCATCCGAGGGCTTTAGGCTATAACATCATGCTATGACTAATACCAAAGACCACGCGGACGAAGTCGCGGGCGGCCACTAGTATACTATAAACTAAGTTTCATAAAGGGAGTTTTGGCTTATTGTGCTCTTGTTTTATTTTTAATTTCTTGGTGTATTTTTGAGTTATGTCGGATAAATTTGATGGCATTTTGTTCGATATATGTTAATTATGGTGCACGAGTGTTGTGAATTAAAATAACAGTGCGAAAATAGGTTTTTTGGGTTTGCCTCCAAAATTCCATTGGTCATGTTCTGGTAAAGAAACCATCGCTTTATTTGAATGTCTGACTGACTTGACTGACTGATTACTGACGACTAAATTACTTGCGCTCATTATTACACAATATAGTATATCCTCTTTTTATTTTACACTTATTTTTTTTTATTATTCCATACATGTTGATGTTTTTTATATGTATTTGCCTAAATCAACTTTCAGCATGCTTCCGCTAACCTTTCTAATCAGTATCATTGATGTACTCTTATAGTTTACACAATTATCTTTTGTATATTTTATGCTACTCCTATTTAGACATAATTCTTACTGGACTGGTACACATAATTCATCTTCATTCCCCAATCGAAACTTGTTTCACACAATGGTACAAACAAGTATACTATACATTTTTAGAGCAAATAAAGATGATGGGCGATTTTTGAATGCATATTGAAGCGTTTTGTAGTTTATATGAAAAAATTAAAAATGTCGGAGATATGTTTCATACTTGCCTTTTTGGCTCAGACATCCTAAGAACAATCAAATGAGCCTTACCGTGTACAAGATTAATTAGGATGATTCGGAACGGACAAAGGAATTTGCTGATGGAGATGTAATATGTAATTGAAAAACCCTGCTGTTACAATTAATCTACATGGCTTTATGATAGTAATAACGATAATAATAGTCGTGAAATTATCAGCAGCACCATAGAAAGCAATAATGACACATTATCGAACACAACATTGCCTTTGTCTGGAAAACCGGAATAAGCTTAGACCACTCAGCTGATTTTGCAATATGTTAAAGATGCTATAAACCTATAAAATTTTACGTAAGTATAGATCTGAATTTTTATAACGCAAGCTCTCTAATATATTCAGCTTAGTTGTAATAAGAACAGACAATAATCATAGCAATAAGTTGTTCAGTCTTAAAGTGTTTACATGTTTTCATCATGATTCTTCTATGATTTGTAATTAGTCACATTCATTTTTAATACCTATAGGTTCCAAGCTGATGTATTTGTCTTTGTTCTCATCTTTTGTTTACAAACCAAATGTTAGGTACTATCTAGTGGAACTACGCCGTCACATTTTAACCAGGTCAGGCTAGATCTAATAGAATACTAAGGCGAAAAGCAAATTATCCTCCACTTTCCCGAGATCTTGACGATTATATAGCTAACCGTCAACCACTAGAAATGTAATAATGCTGGCTAGCTCGAAGCAGGGGCCGACCGAGAGCGGAGGAGGGCTCTCGAGTCGGGCGAGGCCGGGTCAAGGCACTAGTCAGATAAAAACAAAGACAGTATCCGCCTCGAGCTCGAGATCCTCGAATATTTCATTTACGGCAGTATGGCTTCGTTGAAAAGCGACGGGTGTGCAGTGGCATGGGCCCGTCCATGTAGGCCACCTAGTTTTGCGACCTCCTATCCGCCCCACTCCCCACCCCGAGGGAACCCGTGCCCCTGCGACCTATTTATTTCCTGCTTTACGTAAGCACGCTTATGCCCGTCCTCGGTTTGCTGTTTGTTGAATATCTTTAGGTAATACGTTCTGTTCGTCATTTGCCTCGTTTTCTGTTGACTTGGTACTTTAACCCGCTTTTTGCTTGCATATCTTTGATGTACAATGACAAAGAGTCTATAGTGGAGCAAGCTTATTATAATGTGTTACTATGTTGGAACTGTTCAACATCTGACAGTTTCTTTTTATTGGACAACAAGCTATTTTATTGGAGTACAGTTAGGACTAAAAATATTTAGAGAGAATACTAAATAATATAATATGAAAAATATTAAAATTAATATATAATAATAATAATAAAATGTATATATAAAAAGTAAAGGGTTTTCTTTTTACGTAAAGACACGTTTTTCTCTATTATCATTAACTCCAATCAACTTCCCGTTGGGGTGGTAAATACCCCCTTAGTACGTAGATGATAGTAAGGGAGTTTGATCGCGGTGGGTGGAAGTGGGTGGAAAAATTTGAAAAAACTATCTAACTGTCTTTTCTAACCAATAGAGACTTCTGAGTGGATCTCAAAATTTCTGGGATGATCTAGCAAACTATTTTAATTTTATTGAGAATGTTCGAGAAAGTTCCAGAAACTTCTCGAATCATTTGGATTTTTTTAAATAATTGTAATCTTTTTTCGAATGATCTGGAGATTTTTAAAATAATTGAATTTTTTTATTAATTAAAAATATTCGAGAAAGTTCCAGAAACTTCACGAATGATCTGAAGATTTTTAAAATAATTGCGTACTGTTTTAATTAATTGAGAATGTTTGAGAAAGTTCCAGAAACTTCTCAAATGATCTGGAAAATCCTACTAATATTATAAACGCAAAAGTTTGTAAGTATGGGTGTTTGTTACTCTTTAACGTAAAAACTACTGAATGGATTTAAATGAAACTGTACAATAATATAGCTTATACATCAGAATAACACATAGGCTACAATTTATAAAGATATTGTGTGAATTGTCCAAATAATGACGATAAGTGTCAAGTAAGTAGGAAAAAATCTACCATCTGCGAGCAATACTGGCGTGCGCTGCCAATACCGCTAGAGTTACACATTCGTATTGATGATGGAAATTTTTATCTTAAATAGTCCTACAAAAAAGCCGGTCCATGGCACTTCAGGAGGGACTTCACTTTATGCTAAGGATCCTCTCTAACGCGGGTGAAACCGCGGGGCACAGCTAGTATATATATAAAAAGTAAAGGGTTTTCTTTGTACGTAAAGACACGGTTTTTTCTATTATCATTAACTCCAATCAAATTCCCGTTGAGGTGGTAAATACCCCTTAGTACGTAGATAAGTACGTAATTTTGATTGAGTACGTACGTTTGATCACGGTGGGTGGAAGTGGGTGGAAAAATCTGAAAAAAATATCTGTACTTTTCTAACCAATAGGGACTTCTGGGTGGATCTCAAAATTTCTGGGATGATCTAACAAACCATTTCTTTTGCTTTTCTGAGAAAGCTTCTCAAATGATCTGGATTTTTTTTAAATAATAGTAATCTTTTTTCAAATGATCTGGAGATTTTTAAAATAATTGCAATTTTTTTAATTAATTGAAAATATTAGAGAAAGTTCCAGAAACTTCTCGAATAATCTGAAGATTTTTAAAATAATTGCGTACTGTTTTAATTAATTGAGAATGTTCGAGAAAGTTCCAGAAACTTCTCAAATGAAAATTTGTAAGTGTGGATGTTTGTTACTCTTTCACGTAAAAACTACTGAATGGATTTAAATGAAACTTGACAATAATATAGCTTAGGGGAGTGGGGGGCACGTTGTTACAGGGGTAAGAAGTTACACGCGTTTTTACCGGGATTTTAAACTGTTTCTTGGTCATGATTGGACTCATTTGTTTTCCTATAACATCCTGCATTAGATAAAAACGATCAGTGACCAGCCAAGCGCCAAGCTGCTGGGTTGTGTGCATGTGTCTCGAATTCAATCAGGTTCGTAAAAAAGCCGTTACGAAATTTTTGATTCCTGATGTCTATATTTTTTATTTTCTCAAAATTTTTAACCGTGAACGTTCATAATATATCGACTTTTAATTTGCAATATTGTTTTTTCCTACTATAGATATCCATTAATTATGACTTCAATTTACATTAAAAAACGTGCCATGGGGCACATAGTTACAATTATTTGGGGTAAGTTGTTACATGTAACTAATATGTAAATAATTATTAATTACTTGTACTTCTGTTCAAATCCCATTAGTTCGCAAGATAAAGAATGTTTAACTACATTACCGACTCCAGATTTAGCAAGTTTCCAAAAGAAAATGAAATAGAATTATCGATACAACCAGCTTCATCTGGTATATAAAGTAAATTTGTAAATTTTTCACCTTCAATAACAGAGCCTTTCCCAAGGCAGAAGCTCGAAAATAATCCATCAATAGTCGTCGTTAACGCAAATCCGCTGTATTAACCGACACACCTGATAAAGACTCATTAAAAAAAGAGTATAAAAAAATCTGGCAAAGGCCAAAAAAATGTGTGACAAAAAAAGGCAAAGGAAAAAGTAAAGGAAAGCCCTTGAAAATGAGTGAAGAAAAAATTTTGGTATCCGATTCAGATTCTGATACTGATGAATGGTTTTGTTTAGTGTGTAGCGAAAGTTATATCACCTCGAAAAAAGAAGATTGAGTAGAATGTTTAGAATGTAAAATGTGGGCTCATGTCAAATGTGTAACGGGAAACGTTCACTCATTCATTTGCATCAATTGCAATTCTGATGAAGACTAATTTAATATTTGTATGTGATATTGTTATCTACCTCTACATAAATTACTATATATCTTTCTATAATATAAGTACCTTAAAAATTATAGAATCCAAAGTATTAGAGTTTGCCAATTTTTTTTAAATTACTAAAAAGTATAAATAATTTACCACAAGTTGTTACTTGCAGACGAAGTCTGTGTTTAAAAATGTTCCTGCCAAAGTTATTTTCTACCAATAAAAACTTAGATAATTACCATAATAGATATAATAATTACTCGTAGATATAAGAAGACTGTTTTAACTGATCTTTATTGTTTATAACGTTTTGAAATAATAATATTTTTTTTGTGTCATTGATTGATGATTTTGTTTATTTATTTACCGTAACATCGTGCCCCGATGATGTAACAACTAGCCCCGATTCGGGGGTAAGTTGTTACAATCGACTTTTTTTGTTAAATTTTCCATTGTGAAAAATTTACACAAATTTTAATAACTTTTCAGTCATATTTTAATAGCTAAAGAGATATACTAACTATAAACGTAATGAAATGTATAAATTATTTGGTAGTTTTTGTCATATTAACAATTATCTAAAAATTGTAACAACGTGCCCCCCGCTCCCCTATACATCAGAATAACAAATAGGCTACAATTTATAAAGATATTGTGTGAATTGTTCAAAATATGACGATAAGTGTCAAGTAAGTAGGAAAAAATCTACCATCTGCGAGCTATTCTGGCGTGCGCTGCCAAAACCGCCAGAGTTACACGTTCGTAATGTATGATGGAAATGTTTATCTTAAATAGTCCTACAAAAAAGCCGGTCCACGGCACTTCAGAAGGGACTTCACTTTATGCTAATGATCCTCTCTAACGCGGGTGAAACCGCGGAGCACAGCTAGTATAATATACAAATAATATAATATGAAAATTCCATTAGAAGCTAATTTACAATAGGTAACAAAAATCCATCCCTTTTCTACAAGTCTCTATCCACGCGGGCGACGTCGCGGGCACAGCTACCTATTACAAATAAAAATAATCGGCGTAGGCAAAAATAAAAGTATGGGTTTCAGTTAACACATGTCACATGAAATCTGTGGAGTATATTCACTTCATGCTAATGATCCTTTTTAACGCGGGTGAAACCGCGGGGCATAGCTAGTTTTGTATGAAGTGGGAAAAATGATTTTCGTTGTAGGAATTGTATATCTAATCGTATATTAGCCTAGAAGTAATATATATATTATGTATTTTTAGTACTGTATTAAGCAGTTGAACTTATATTTTTACATTTTTTTTAATTTGTTACTTCTAGGAAGAAGTTTAAATCTATATAAATATAAATAATAAATCGATTGTGACTGCGCTGCACTAACTTAGTGTTCGTCCGAGATGTTGATACTGAAAATAGTATTTTGTAAGTATACTTTATTTTCTTCAACAGTTTTTCTTTGTTCAACAGTAAATATTTGTAAATAAACCAAAAACAGTAATATACTGTTAAAAACAGTATAATACTGTTTTTGGTTGGTTGGCAACCCTAGTATACATATTATATATTTTCTGAAAAATACAGGGATTTTTGAGCGTGTGTCAACGGTTCCGCAGTGGCATTTATTTCACTTTAAAAATACAATGTTAATTATATTGAAATAAATATTTAAAAACATAATAGAAAATTATATTATGATTTTAAATTCTTTTTTACAAGTTATGTAGAGATTTGCGTGTGTAAAATAACAATTTCTTTATCTGAATTAAAAGCTATTTTAGTGGAGTATTATTTAATAATATTATTAATATATGAGCTTGTATTTTACCTTTACACACCACAATTGATAATGTTAGCTTGATAAATTTAATCGAAGTACTTAAAGAAACAAAAAAAAACAAAGCGCACGGCCGCGCGGCCCAGCGGTTAGCGTAGAACGCAAACGATCTATCTATGCAACTAAGCCAAATGGGCGAGGTCGGGTGTGAGATGGGTGACCGCTAGTGGCAAAATATTTCATGCACGTTTCCGTGCTTCGGAGGGCACGTTAAGCCATCGGTCCCCGTTGTTGTCGATAGATAACAGTCGTTAAACCTTGTCGGAGTCCTTATGGTCGGTTTGAAAACATACGACAGCGGGTTGGCAACTAACCCGCATCTCCACCTACCTGCATTGGAGCAGCGTGGTGGAGTAAGCTCCAGGCCTCCCCAATAATGGGCTGATATGTAGCATTTACCCCTCTCTCATCACATTCTTGTTTGAACAGCTCGAAGTGCCTTTCGTCGCGACGGTAGCAGAGAAAAAAGAAAAAAATATTTATTTCATTTATTTGGAATACAATATATTCGCTTAATGAATGTAATTTTTTCCCCGTCATCGCCTTTAGGTACCAGCTTGGGCTAGATGTTGAGCTGAGAGGTAAAAGGCGGCGGAAAAGAACCATCCCAGCAGCATTCTTTTAAAAAAAGTACATTTAAGTGCCTAGCAGATTGGCTATAGGCCGATAATGGGCAAACGTGATAGCTGATTGTGTGAGACACTATCAACCCACTTCCACCTGCTTATAGATGCGAGTAATAACTACTGAAACTAATACAATTATCAAGAAATAGCCTTGTGTGAGCGAGATTCATTCCCACGCTCCTTTAGATTATAAAATTAGATTATGATAGTCCTTAGAGTTATAGTATGCCTTGCGGTAGAGGACTTGTTTGACTGCCTTCTTAAAAGGTTTTAAATGCAGAGATTGAATCTTTATTGGGATTTTATTATATATCCTGATGGGCACCCCAATAAAAGAATGACTTTTTTTATGGAGCCGGCATTTCGGAAGTGCTAGCTTGTGGCCGTTCCTAGTTGGGACACAATAATAATTAGGACTATGCAAGTCCAGAATTCACTACCAAGAAGAATTCACTACCATGTTGTAGTGATTTCTTACGTACATACATGTTTTCGTAAATATATTGAGTTTACTTTTCATACAGTCTCGTACAGTCAGCGGCCCCGTGAAGGACGGTGGTATGTGCATGTGGTTGCATGCCACCCTAAGCATCTGAATTTGCTCTCCCGAATATGAGCCCGTAGTGGGCGCCGCGCGCGGTGAATACCGGTGCGTTACACTGGAGATCCCGAAGTCCTCTCCAAGCGAAGATGCAGGCCACCGAGGTGGTTTTACTGCGGCACAAATCTCACATAACACGGTATACCCTTTCCCAAGGTGCCGGGTACCTTTTGAAGGTTTTACCCTCATCAAAAAAAATGGAGGACACGTTACAGGTGAATTTACATCATGATATGTGAGTTATGATCTTGGATTTTATTTATCCGCCAAATCTTGTCTGCAGCCTTAAAATAGGTACTAACCTGGACGACCAAGCGTTGCTCGAATAAAAACAATTTATTTTCTTGGTTTAATTTTCAAACTAAACACTCATTTGCTTAGTGTTACTTCATAACGCCATCTGAAATAGCTCCCATTAAAAAACACACAAAACACATACAAAACGGATCTTTAGTTCCGCAGTCAGCCCATGTAACCATTCGGACGAACGAATTTTTTATGGAGTTCTTTCTAATCGACATTGTCATCTTTTTGAACGTCGGATTGACGGATGGCGTTTGACGGCGTTCTACGCCACAATACAATATTATTAATACTTGCCAATAGATATCAGGAAGAGTCGTATTTTTCAGTTTATATTTAAGTTGATTATCGCTGAAAAAATATTTTCAATTTATAATTTCAAATTACAAAAAATAAAACCTAGCTGGATCGATTTATCACTTCCGAAACCACGGTACTAAAGTATATACAAGAATTGCTCGTTTAAAGGTATTATATATTATATTACATGTATATGTCGCAGTCGGATTGTATATTCCGCCGTATTACATTCCGGCAAGCTATTTCCTAAAACAGGGCTGTATTGTAATGCGGCGCACTCTCGTTCAGCCGGATTGCAATTCAGCTAAATTAGCGAACGTTGTATTGTATGAGCTCTTCGCGTTCGTCAAGGCGGCGTAATATCGTGCCGCCCAATTTTCTATATGTTACAGCCAAAGTAATAAATCCGAATATTATATATTATCCAGCCATTATTTATAATATCTACTCAATTTAGATAAAGTGATAATTGACAATGAATTAATTATATTAACTAGCGATTTTATATAATATCTTCCAAGGCTTGGATAATGTAATAAAACAAGTGGCTCTGTGACATCTCCGGCGCTGCGGGAAGACCACTCCCTCCGCCCCAGCGTAAGAAAGCGCGGCACCTGCGCCTGCCTTCGCAGCTTCGGCTTTTTGGTCGCCTTCGGCGACCAGCCTCAGCCGCTACGGCTCTCATGATGCCTGCGCTTTCCTACGGCGGGCGGAGAGTTGTCTCCCTCCGGCCGTTTGTTTAGCCGGATTGTTATTGCGATACGTTCTACAATATGGCGGCTCACGTTTAGCCTCATTGTAATGAAGCCTCGTAGCCACCCACCCTACTTATGATTATGACCACACTCGATATTGCTGAGCTTTATTGACACCCATCCTACTTGTGACCGCACTAGATGTTGCTGAATGGCCACCCATCCTACTTTTGACCGCACTCGACATTGCCTTGCTTTGTTGACACCCATTCTTTTTATTACCGCGTAAGATGTTGCCTAAGTCACCCATCCTACTTTTGACCGCACTAGATGTTTCTTAATGGCCACCCATCCTACCTTTGACCGCACTCGATACTGCTTAGCTTTATTAACGCCCATACTTCTGACTTCATGACTGCACAACATGTTGGTTAATGACCACCCATCCTACTTTTGACTGTAGGTGTCATTGAGCTAAGCAATGTCCCTGAAACATATTTTCACTATAATTATTTATATTCGATAAATATCCAAACCAAATCAGAGCACCCCACTATCCACGTGGTTTTGTCTGTACTACCCCTAGAGTGTATATAAAAAGCCGGAGGCGCGGAGGGAGTCCACTCCCCGCGCGCCGTAGGAAAGCGTAGGCATCAAGAGAGCCGTAGCGGCTGAGGCTGGTCACCGAAGCTGCAAAGGCAAGTCTTCCCGCAGCCCCGGAGATGTCACAGAGCCACTTGTTTTACTATATTATCCAAGCCTTGGAAGATATTATATAAAATCGCTAGTTAATATGATTAATTCATTGTTAATTATCACTTTATCTAAATTGAGTAGATATTATAAATAATGGCTAGATAATATATGATATCCGGATTTATTACTTTGGCTGTAACATATAGACAATTGGGCGCCACGATATTACGCCGCTTTGACAAACGCGAAGAGCTTATACAATACAACGTTCGCTTATTTATCTGAATTGCATTCCGGCTGAACGAGAGTGCGCCGCATTACAATACAACCCTGTTTTAGGAAATAGCTAGCCGGAATGTAATACGGCGGAATATACAATCCGACTGCGACATATATACCTAAATATATACTTTGAATCTCGGTAACGGCTCCAACCCTGGTTTCGGAGGTAATAAATCAATCCAGCCAGTTTTTATTTTTAGAAATTTTAAATTATAAAAAATATTTTCTGAAATTGATAAATACGAATCTTCCTGACATCTATTGGAGAGTATTAATAAATGATATTGTGGCTTAGAACCCCGTCAAACACCATCCGCCAAACCGACGTTCAAAGAAATGATTAGTAGTCTGTGGAAATGACAATGCCGGTTTGGAAGAGCTCTATAAAAAAAAATTTCTTCAATTATGTCATCGCCAACTCTGCACATTGCCAGCGTCAAGTATAATGTTTGCATCACGTTTATGCAAGTTTCGGTGAAGCGAGTAATAATAGGTAAAGTCAGTAAGTCGTCAGTAATCAGTCAGTCAAGTCAGTCAGACATTCAAGTACCGCGATGGCTTCTTTACCAGAACGTAACCAATGGCATTTTGGAGGCAAGCCGAAAAAACATAATTATTTCCGCACTGATATTTTAATTCACAACACTCGTGCACTATTATTAACTTATATCGAACAAAATGCCATCTTTATCCGATATAGGTAACTAAAAAAACACCAAGAAAGTAAAAATAAAACAAGAGCACAATACCTATGTCTTTTTCGACTTCCCGCCAAAACTCTCATCACAATGAAAACTATATTGCGTTTATTTTATTTATTTATTTGTGCAATACTTATATTTTTTATTGGCAGGTAACACTAAGCAAATGAGTTTTTCTTTTAAATTTAAACCAAGAAAATAAATTGTTTTTATCCGAGCAACGCTCGGTCGTCCAGGTAGGCACATTATTATTTACATGCACAGACCTACTAAAAACTTTTTTTTACTTTTTTTTAGTAGGTCTGTGTTTACATGGTGACATTTACTTTACGGCTTCACAGCCAAACAAATAGACGAGCCTATTATAAAAAAAAACATTCAAATTAAAAAAATGATAAGTACCCACGTACATTTATTTATGTTTTTTTCTATCAAGCCTTTACGTTATAGCTTAAGGCCTAAATGCTTTTATTGCGACTTGCGCTTACCAGTAAAACTTGAACTATGCTGCCTGCTTAAATAATGCATACTCTATTCAAAAAACAAAGTTACGTTGTCAAATACTTGAGTCGATAGTTTTACATTGCTCACAGTATGAAGTGCTCCTTATTCAAAACAAATTCCCTTCTAATCGAGAGCAAGCGAAAGTGGCCTCAAGCTTGATGAAGTTTAAATTCCAAAGGTTACGTTTTAACTTTCCCTTTCACACACGCTGTTTACGAATATTAATATTGACTAGTGATGTGCCAGATCGTTAACAAAGTAAATCCGCGAATGTGGATCTGGATACGGATATTTGCGGATACGGATACGGATCTTAACTTTCTTACGCAATCGATATGGCGCGCGTGACATTGACAGTTGTCGTCACTTGACGCTTTGAGTGACTAACAGAGCAGTAAATTATTCGAGAATGTGATTTGCACTGCGTGCATAAAACATTTATCTCCATGTAAATTATCAGCAGCAGATAGGTTATTTGAATGCTAGTCCCTGTAGCTTCGGGAGTAAGAATAGAGCTACGGTATCCCCTGCCTGATCGTAAGAGGCGACTAAAAGGGGGCTTCCGGGGCTGCGGGCGGTGAGAGTGGGAGCTCGACCCGTCCAGCCAGCAGCCCCGGGAAGGACGGCGGTGTGTGTGGCCGCATGCCGCCGTAAGCATCGGAAGGTGCAGGAGATCACATCTGCTCTCCCAAAGATGGGCCCTTTCCAGGGCGTCGCGTATGGAGGACACCGGTGCGTTCCATGGGAGATCCCGGAGTCCTCCCCAAACGCAGAGGAGGCCACCGAAAAATAATATGGTGATAGATCCATAAAAGATGTGTCAAAAATGTCACGAATATGGATACTGATCTTTTTTTCCTCAGATATCCACGGATACGGATACAAATACAGACTGATATCCGGCACATTACCAGTATTTATTTACCCAAATATGAAGTTATGGCCAAGACAAGAATCGTTACTCGTTACCGAGACAAAACACGCGAAACAAACGCGCGGTCCGTTGAACTAGGACCTAGTTCGGAACCACGGCCACGCCACGGTGACGTCAACCGACTGTATAAAAAATTAACCTCGGATAATGTGATTCTTTGTTTCACTAATCCTTGTTTAGATTCAAACACTGAACTAACGACCTTATAAAATATAAACGAAGCTTCTATAGCCAACATTACAATTTCTGGAACCTGGAACCATTTGTTAAAACATATAATATAAATAAAGTTTTTAACAAAAAAATAGAACCGACTTCAAACGGTAAAAAATAAAATTGTTCAGTACCTACTTCTTCTTGCTTATGGTAATGACTTTTAAAACTATTTTTGGAGTCGGGCCCTTACTAAAATTTCGTACCTACCATTCGTTCTAAATGGGCACCGACAGTACAGACAGTGGGACAGTACCTACTTCTTCTTGCTTATGGTAATGACTCTTAAAACTATATTGGAGTCGGTGCCCATTCAGAACGAAAGGTACATTATATTTACTAAGACAGGACATTTTACTAAGGGCCCGACTCCAAAAATAGTTTTAAAAGTCATTACCATAAGCAAGAAGAAGTAGGTACTGAACAATTTTATTTTTTACCGTTTGAAGTCGGTTCTATTTTTTTGTTAAAAACTTTATTTATTTCACTCTTTTTAGTAATTTTAATAATTCTGTACATACATGTATGAGTATAATTGGAATTTTTTTCACTTAACTTCTAAACTTTAAAGACGTTTACCTCTTATAATCATATTTATCTAATAGCCATCTTAAAGCCTGAACGAATACTACTGTCAGTCCACCTGAACGTATAAATTAATGAAAGAATTTGCTCTCAGCTCCTAACCATTGAGTAGTTGTACCTTCAATCATCAGCTTGGCAACATCAGGTGATAATTACCGGACATAAATATTTGTATAATGTTAAAAAATCTGACTAAAAGAATGTGTGTGCCTAATAAGTTTCAGTGTTTCCCTCGATTTTCCTTGTATCACGTTATCAAATTTTGACATAGTGACAGTTGGATCACCTCAGGAATGTAAGATTTCGAACAAAAAACCATTTATTGAAAGAATGTGCTCTCAACTCCTAACCGTCGTAGTACCTTCCATCATCAGCTCAGCAACGTCACATTATGATAATGAAACACAAATGTCTTTTTTGCTTTAGTAGAAATATAAAAATCAATTGATGTGCTATAAAATTTAAATGTTCCCCTCGATTTCTCTGGGATTCCATCATCCGTCTTTGACTTGGCGACAGTTGGACCACCTTGGGAGCATAAGTTTTTGAACAAAAAAACATTTATTGAAAGAAATTTCTCTCAACTCCTAACCATTGTAGTACCTTCCATCATCAGCTCAGCAACATCATATGATGATATTTATACACAAATGCCTGTTTTGCTTGAGTAAAAATATGAAAATCAATTGTTGTGCTATAAAATTTGCCTGTTCCCTTCGATTTCTCTAGGATCCCATCATCAGACTTTGACTTGGTGACAGCTGGGCCACCTGAGGAATGTAAGATTTCGAACAAAAACCCATTTATTGAAAGAATTTGCTCTCAACTCCTAACCGTCGCAGTACCTTCCATCATCAGCTCAGCAACATGAGATGATAATTACTATGCACACATATCGCTTAAGCTTCAGAAAGTATAAGAAAATCAATGTGTGTGCCTATAGAATTTGAGAGTTCCTCTCGATTTCCCTGGGATCCCATCATCAGATCCTGATTTGGTGACAATGGGACCACCTCGGGAGTATAAGCATACGAACAAAAAAAGAATTTTGAAAATCGGTCCACAAAAGGCAGAGTAATCGGTGAACATATATATAAAAAAAAATACATACAGCCGAATACAGTACCTCCTCCTTTTGGAAGTCGGTAAAAAATTATTTATAATGGTTTTTTGTAAGCGTATTTCGACTCTCCAACCGAATAAAGCGGTAAAGGCTCTTACGACATTTCGTTTTATTTTAGATTCATTTTCTACGCAATCTATTACATTGCCCTCTTTTATTTTTTTATAATCTTATATAACTGTATTTAACAGAATACAGTCATTATTACAACTTACCATATTAACAATAGTATTATCAATGATTTTATTAGGATAACATAGTAACGATATTTTTAACAAGTTTTTTTAAGTTAAGAAAATATGTTTGTATTGCAGTTTAACAGCGGTAATCCCGCTTTAGGTAGGTTTAGAAAAAAAGATATAGGTAAATCGTGGAGTGGATTGGATACAGAGGCTAACTTGATTTTTTTTACATATATTCCGCAATTCTAAACCGGCATATTGTATTTTATGGTATTAAAAGTTAGCTAAAGAAATGCTAGTTAAAAATGTCAATAATGGTTTTAAAATTTTAGAATTAAGTGGGATCACCTAATTTCTTGTCGTAAAAAAATATTGCTCCCCAATACCAAATGTTATGTGCGCTTGTACTGAATTATTGTTTATACCATGATCGCCGAATAATCATTTGGAGGATTTTTCCTTTTTCTGTTCAGTATTAAGATTTATTTCATTAAATTGTTAATCAAATTGTTAATTAAATTGTTAATAATTGTTAATTTGAGCCAGACAAATATTTTTTGTAATTATTACTGTGGTCTGTTATAATTAATTTTAGATGGTATTTTGTTCTAGAAGATGACAGTCTATTTTAAGGCTTGAAAATGAGGCCGGAAGATGTCATTGGTGCAAGACAAATTGTAGAATTCTTTAATGAATATATAACACACCTGTAGATTCATGGTAATCATATTCACTTAATTTAACATTTAAGACATTTTAAATATTTTATGATTAATATCAGGCATTTGACTATTCCATAGATTAACATACCCATATGCAATGATGTTGCTAATTGATTAAAAGATGGAAGTGAATTCCTTTGTTTGTATTTCAAGAAATCTTAATGTTAATAGTTTACTTTCTTAAATAGTTTTATAATAAATTCTTAACATTTTTAGCGATTTTTTTTCTTTAACGTGTACTTGACTTAATGAGATCAATGCTTTTCTAGTTTATTTTGTTTTCATTTATTGGTGAATTTTAAAGTTTAATAGAGATTAAACTATTAAACTAAAGTTAAAATTTATGATTAACTTGTATGGTAATTACGCTCAATTAGTTAAGCAGTATAATAATATGTTATATTATGTTATCTTCGTGCTCTAAACATTAAAAAAAATTAAGTTCCAGAAACTTCTCGAATCATTTGGATTTTTTTAAATAACTTTAATTAATTGAGAATATTCCAGAAAGCTTCTCAAATGATCTGGACTTTTTTTAATTATTGTAATCTTTTTTTAATGATCTGGAGATTTTTAAAATAATTGCAAACTTTTCTAATTAATTGAAAATATTCGAGAAAGTTCCAAAAACATCTCGAATGATCTGAAGATTTTTAAAATAATTGCAAACTTTTGTAATTAACTGAGAAAGTTCCAGAAACTCCTCAAATAATCTAGAAAATCCTACTTATATTATAAACGCAAAAGTTTGTAAGTATGGATGTTTGTTACTCTTTCACGTAAATACTATTGAATGGATTTAAATGAAACTTTACATATATTATTATTATACATTAGAATAACACATAGGCTACAATTTATAAAGATATTGTGTGAATAGTCCAAAATATGACAACAATCTGCGAACTAATCTGGCGTGCGCTGCCAAAACCGCTAGAGTTACACATTCGTAATGTATGATGGAAATGTTTATCGTAAATAGTCGTACAAAAAATCCGGTCCACGGCACTTCAGAAGGGACTTCACTTTATGCTAATGATCCTCTCTAACGCGGGTGAAACCGCGGGGCACAGCTAGTGTAATATAATATATTGCACTGTTTTGGCATGTGCAAAGTATATCTGTCTATTCTCTTATTTTCTATTATAGAAATTAATTTTTTTAGTAAATTAAATTTAATCAATTATAACTCGTGATACATTTAATGTGAAGTTAACCCAATTTTATTAATATACTGTTATAATTTAGTGCAATTTTGAAACACTAGCATTTATAAACGATTTAAAATTTTATGACAGATCACTTAAATTTATAGTAGCACTTTATGCATTTTTAATAGTGTTATTGTCCACTTGAGGAATACGGATTTATTAGAGGAAAAAGTTAAAGTAATGTATTGAAATGAGAGTTTGATCAAATTACAAGACGATAATTTGCTAAAAGTTTAGAATGCTGTATTTTTTCTCAAGAAATACGCAGATAATATCGTAAACGAATTATTTACTCCAATAAAAACGCAAGGACAGAATTTAAAAACTAAATATCCTCTTGGATCCAATCGAAAATAAAATTTATTTCAAAAGGAAGGAAGGAAGGTTTTAAGGAAGGAAGTATGTACTGTGATTTCGCCACATAAAAGCTATATTAGGTACCATAAACATTACTAAGTTTTTAATAATCCCAGTGCTTCAAAGGCTTTGGAAGGCTATTGCGGTTTGGCATAGAAACTGGAGTATTACGGAGTGACCTATATTCCACCCCGCGCTTTGTGAATAAAAGGCATCCGAGTGTGGCCCAAAACCTTCAGTTATAAATTTCGTCTCGCCGCATAGCCCGATGCAGCGGATAACACTCCGTTTCAGAAAAGAACACCGAGGGACCTAAGTCGAGTCGTCGTTCCCCATTAGCAGTTACGCCCTTCTTGATTTATTCTTAAATTCAGCAGTAGTGTGAGGGGGGCCGAGGCAGGTTCTTCCGCGGCCGGATACCTATACTCATATAGAACACAATGCGGCATCGCTCTGCGTCGACGTGGTTCCGCGCGCCAGCGTACTAGCCACGGCGACCGTCATAAAATACATCGCGGAGCCCTCGTAGCTGCCATACCACCATCGACCAAGGCGGGAGCGGTCGCGTCCCGGTCCCTGGCAGGTAAGTGGAGCTAAGCGTCTTTTCCTGTCTGCAGGCTCGCGAATTATTTGCGACATTACGTCTATTAGTGCTGCGCCGTTTCCGCGGTGTGGGTTATCGCGCTCTTATCTAGCCTCGTGTAAGCCCGCGTTGTACGTATCAATTCACACTCGTTAAGCGTTACCATTCCACTTGGCCCCGTGCGTTCATCCCTAGTCAGCCTAGGCCGCGCCACCCGCGGTGCCAAGTGGAACGGGCCGATGTAAACGATGCCGTAATTTGCGTGATGCATCAGTGTTGTCTACGGCACTGTACGTCCAGTTTATCTGTTTATGTAATAGCAAATATGAAACTAGTTCTCTTTGATGATACACGTGTAACTTCTAACCTACATCGCGATTACTAGGTCTTCTCGTAGATGTTAATATATTTGTTCCTTATCGTTGCATATTTACTTCATGTGTCCCCCCAATATTGCTATTTGTTTATTTGGTGTTTTGTTTATGTGCTATCTATTTAGGTACATGCAAACTTTTGTTATCAAAACTATGAACATTTATATCTCTCTGATCTACACTAATATTCCTTCAGTCGTCTTCATCTTTTCAGGAAATTATATTCTTGTCTTGTAGTTGTAACCTCATAATTATATATAATTGTATTGATAATATAGTTATATGTTTAAGACAATGAAACAATGGAAATGCCAATGAAATAATTGGTTCAAACAATAATAAATTACTTGGTTGTAACAATTGGTTGATATCCAATAGAACGTACACCTACACTTAAAGTACCAATCGATTACGACATTTTCGAAACTTATATTAATAAATAATTGAAACAGCCGCTTCAATGCATATCTACATTTTGTTTTCGCTCTTGCAATCTTTTGTTATACGTAAAGCCACATTGATACATATAAAATAAATAAAGTTAAGTGTTCTTTTAGGTATCTATATCTATTTTTCTATCTTCCTTTATTTGATACACACATCTTGATAATTTTATGCAATTAACGTCTTCAGGTTTTAATTAATTGATTTGTTTTTCTATAACATCTCTACATTAGATTTTACTGTCATTGTTTTTCTTGAGAATTGGTGATTCTACTGATGTTTCCCGTTCACTTAAATCGTCATATTCAAATTGAAAAGAATTCCAACATAACTTAAAACTGGAAGTCTCCAGGCGGTGGTGATGGATTAATCGCCTCGGTAGCACCTGCGCCTGATGCTTTTCGATTAAACTTGTGAACCCTTAAGAAGTTAAATGGCAAACTTGGTGTATCAACACAAAATGAATATAATTCTGTTCAAGATACGTTAACAATTTAACATATACGTATTAGCTAGGAAAGAAATAGCGCCGATGCGACTCTTGACCCAATTGCTTATCAGAGCCATTTAAATTGTATTTCAATGTAGGTCGCCACATTAGATTAGTGGCAGCCATATCCTTTGATGTAAGACACGACTACAACGATATCTACTTCGTTATCGACGTTTGTTTCGATAAGGACGTTTCAACTTCAATGTTTCTGCTACATCAAAATCCCTTAACAATACTTATCATGATTTTTTTTATGTTGAAAAAAAATCTAATTGATAGTACGATACCACTATAGCTTGCATTGTATTTTGTAATAGTACCGCTATAACGATTGATGTTACAATTGTTACTCGTGGAAAACTGGATCTATTGTTCGTTGGTTAGATTAGACAAATTGTATGATGGCACGTAGGTATAGCCTGTACAAACTGGTAACGGTTAACGCATTCCATGTTTATATTGAGATTTGAAACAAAAAAAAAATAAACAATATCATACCTATAATAACACGAACTAGGATCAGTAATATTCTAACAATTATTTAAGATTGGTATGAATATAATTTGATACCTACATTGGTTCCAACCATAAGAGAAGTGACAACAAGAAAAGTTAAGACTGTTAGAGAATTTTTTAACTACCTAATATAAATTTGGTTGCATATGATTCAGTTCTTTCTTGAAATCTAAAATCCGGTAATCAAAGTATGTTTTACATAGATGATGATATTCTTAATAGGATTGTAGACGATAACGAAACATTCTGTTTCCTCGGCATAAGAAGTAGATAGTAATAGGTACAAAAGTATGTTTGAAGAGTGTACGACACTTCCGCAACGTAAAGAGGTCGATTTCGGCAATCGGCCAGCCAGCGTAGTCAGAGCCGCACCTGCCGCCACGCCCGCCGTTATATAGCCTCGGTAGAGTCGATAACGCATTTAGGCGGAGGTCTCCTTAGGGCGGTGAGAAAAAGTAAGCTTTGCCTACGAGTTGCGTTAGCGACTGCGCAGTAACGGTGCCCTAGTTATTTCGGGTGCCGTCCTAGATTCAAACGGGGTCGCCGGAGCCGCGGTTTTCATCAACGCTTGGTTTTATTCGATGGGGCCGCGGCGGGGCGACCTCGTAGATACGCACCGAGTAAGATACCGAGTAAGACCTATTTCCGACCGGCCGCTCACTCGACTCGTTCGATAACGTGACTCGTTTCTGAACGATTCGCTCGGCGGTCGATACTATTCCTAACGGTATTTTTCCGAAACCGAATCATCTAGACTCTAGAGATGTCAGATGTCAACGCATGCCAGCCAACCATCATCATTTTCAACTTCGGACGGTAGTAATAAAAGGAGTAAAAAAATTTAGGGAGTGGCCCACAGATCCGCCCCCGATGAAGGTCGGTCGATTGCTTTTTTTTGTAATTTTGTTGTCCATTGTCAAAAAAAATTAGATCCCTTCGAGTTTGCTGTTGACAGCCACGTTTTTAAATGTTTTTTTTAACGTTACACTTAAAGCCTTACAGTAAGGTAATTAATACTCTGTGTCGTGGGTGCCATGGAAACACACAGAAACAGAAACACAAACACCCAGCCTGAGAATAGAAAACTCTGCTTTTCTGGGAATCGAACCCAGGACCCTCCGATCAGCTGTCTGGATTGGTAACCATCGCGTCATAAGGGTTGTCGAATTCATGCTATACTTTTCGAATTTACGAATACAGGATATAATGCTTTTACGTAACGCAAAACGTAAATTACAATTGTAGAGTTCAACGACATTTTAAAATTATTTTTATTCGTGATGCACCTGCGTTGTTGTAAGCGTTTTATGTAGGTACCTATTATACTGGTTGCACTAATCATTATTAAAATAAAATGCATATGGCTTGGAAATATGAAAATAATTATAATAGAATCAAGGAAGATAATATATAGGTACCTAAGCCCGCAAAGAAGTAGTACGTAATAATAACAAAAAGTGAACAACAAGAACGTGCCGGTATAAATACTTATGTAGACGTCACTCGGCTGCCAAACTCGTCTGTCGTAGAATTTATTTACGTTTATTGACTTCTTTCGTATACAGTGCACCACGCAGAAATTGTACAGTAGCTACCTAATGAACGCATGTATAGAGAAGAGCTGGCTCGTTAGTTAACAGTTTGCGTCAAGCTGACGGAGAAGGGGAGGTGCCATTTGGGCCAAAGTAAGCCAAGGCCGGAGTAGAGGGGATAACGTTTACACGTGTGACCTAGATAGGTGCCGAACGATCGCGATGATTCCCGACGAGAGCCGAGCTGTTTCGCTGACACCTTTTGATCAATAAAGAACGTCAGTAGGTCCTCGGCAATCTTCGGTTCGGACTCGGCCGCCCCGCAGACTTTCCGCTTGTTGCGTGCGTACGGATTGCGCTTACGCTGCTCTCGTGTAGTCGTGTACTTCCACTTCGTGTAGTTCGATGCGAGCATGCGAGCGTTGCGGGCGACCACTTGGCTGCTCCACGTGGAGCGCCGAAGAGCACGTGTTGTTAGTGGCGGTCACTGACCTGTATCGTGATGTTCCTCCTTGGACTCCCGAGGGACGCCCGGTATGATTAACAGTTTTCGTTCGTCAGCGCTGATGATCACTCGCAACGCCTCCCCCGCGCTGTAATAGGGGAGACGTCGGAAGCCGTTGATAATGGCGACTTTTGCAGCACGGGCGGGTGCGGGAGTTACGGCGGTCCGTAGCATGAAGCGGAGTGCATCGATCGCGATTACATCACCACTTGCGTCCTTTCTCTGCGCGCGCAACACGCCTCGCGCCCCGCCGCCCGACCCCGCGGCCCCCCTTCGCGCCCACCACGGCCACCACCTCAACGCCAGCGTTTGTAACTCCGGACTCCGCACTGCCATTCGCTCGTCGGTCTCCGTTAGCATCGGTCGTTCCCTCAACACTTGTAATACCAGTTCAACCTTGCTGGAAGTTTAACATTTTTCTGTACATTGTTCGTGCGTTACGCCTGGACGGTCGTCTCTATTACAAATTTTATATCGTACCTAGTGATTTTTTTTATCAAAGTGTTAGAATTCAAATTCTTGAAAAATATTTCGGTTTAATTTTGTGCGATCGTCGTTCGCGTCCTACTTTTTGCAACTTCCGCAACGAGATAAAATTTCCGTTTTAAGATTTCGTTTATTCAATTAAAGATTTAAGCCTCGCGTTTTAAATTAAATTACATCGGAAACAAAATAATTATTTACATTTTCCTCTTGAAGAACGCGGATAGAATTGAATTTGTATCGGCTCAGTTAGTAGTTTAAACTTTAGTTTCCGGCCACTTGAATTAAACCGCAACTTGTTTCAGAAAGTATTTTATGAAGAAAGAAGATTTACTCAAGAAGATAGAAGATTTCTCTGTCAAGCGTATGGGGGGGAGGAATTGACTAGACTTTTCCTGATACAAGTCAGTCTTTTTCTCTCTCCTATATGAGTGGCATAAATTATCTTCTGTGATCTTCGGTGCTCGAGTGCGCTTTGGCCGGCTGTGTCCGCAGTGACGTCGGGGATTACGCAAGCTGTTATAATAAATCGGCTGCGAAATCTCTGAATTTTCTGCATATGACACAGCCGCGTCCGTCCAGTAAATTGAACGTGCCCTAAAATATCTGTGGCGTAATCGTTCGGTGTAGTCATCGCGCCTACATGATGAAATAATCGTCGAACGGTCGTTCGCGGCGGGAATTGGGCAATCCGCGAGCGAGCGGATGTTCTCCGCTCCCCGCGCGCGGGAAACGACCTGCCTAAATTGTAACTTTCGTGTTGGGAACTGTGGTCTGAACTCTACAATTATGTCGACCTACTTGCTCATATATTCTTTTTGTTTCAGCCTGCCAAACACCTTCGCCAGGATTCTTCACAGCTTCGCAACTTTTTAATAATTTTACCGCTTGCGCTCTTTCACGCGATTGTATTTCTATAGTATAGTCAATAAATATTATAATGGCTAAGCGCTCGTTTTATTATACCCAAATTTTTGTTATATGATTTTTCTTAATTTTCTAATTTTATAACTAAGTATTAATAACACACAACACTACTAAACATATAAATTCACACAAATATAAATTTAACAAAGATTATATCAATTTACATAGACACAGGAACAAAGTGGGTTGCACCCCGGGCCCGCCCTCGCGCGTTTAGCCCAATGACGTTCCTTACCCTTGGCCTTGAACATTTTGGTCTTAAAAAATGAGGTCCGAGGCGGCTTGCGTCCTTTTCTAGCATTTCGTATTTGGCTTTGACGAAGTTTCCGAATTTTTTGTGTTCTTTTTAATTGGCTTTGCGATAAAACTTATCCATCATTTAATACTTTTGGTGCCAAATGCAATAAATAAAGTATTTTAACTATTTTGCTTAGCTGAAGATATTGTGGTATATTGTTAATTTTGAAATTATTTTAAACTTTACACATGCCTAGGCCAAAGTAAGTAAGTAGGTATATTTTGGTGAGATTGAAATGATTTAACAAATAGGTAGGTAGGTACAAATAGGTAGTTAGTACAAGGAATTATTAGATATAGAGAAATCTTTCTAAGTAAACATTTGTTTTCACTCAAAAAGTTATGTCACTTGTCAGTTAATAATTAAGGATAACGATAATAAGATTGATAGAGATTGATACACATAGAGACTTTAAGAAACGAAATATTGTAAAACTTTGGATTACAATGCGCAATTTGGGATTTCCCAAGTTTGTTTTAAATCGGGGCACCAAACTTCTTTGATCAATGCAAGAGTCCCAGCCAAAAATTCTTACAATCCCCATATACAGGTCTGTCTTAAGTAAAAAAACGCCTGAGGCCCTCTTGCAAACCAGTTCCGATTATAATGCACGTTATTATAGCTCTTATTGTCATGTCTGCACTTCATCACATATCTTTAGTTCAAAAGATTTTCGATCCGCTTTCATCTTGAATTATTTTTTAACTAAATGTATTAATTTATTTACTTACTATCTTTCTTTGTATCTAATTTTGGATAAGCATTAGGCCTTTGGAGATAATAAGGTCTTTATACTAATTCTACAATATTATCTTAAATAATATAGTATAAAAGAGTACCTACCTATAACTACTTTTATAAAGATTAGTTCTGAAAATACATTCATTGACAACACTATCAGAACCTAAGTGTAAATCAATATTTTATTGCATTTTTTTAATATTATAAAATCTCAACTTACCTTAGGCATTTGAATTAATTAAAAGGAAGATATGATATAATGTTTGAAGAAAATGAATTATACTTTATATTTGGTGCTTCTAATCCACAAAACAAAAATTAACTAATCTTACAGCGATCAAGTTCTGTTTAGGTAGGTACTATTTTCATAGGCAAGGCAACACGCTTTTAACATTTTTTTGTAGGTAAGTATATATGTTGTCTTATAGAAGAAAAACAAATATTGAAAAATAAATGCGCTCTACTTAAACGCACTGCTGTTTCAAAAGCTGATTACATATCTAAAACGGAAGTGTGTATCTATACAGATCCAAAAAATACAATAAAATAAATGATTAAAACTTACGAGAAATTTCAATAATAATTTTATGCTAAATGATAAATAGTGGATAAAATTATATGCAAAGGACTAGGTAGAAAAATACTCGTAACTATTTCCGTCGGCATTGCAGCAAGATGTGTACCAGTGTAGCTCCATAACATAATGATACCCGGCAGGTGAAATTAAACGGTGAGATTACACAGATTGCAAAAATGTTAACTGATACCTATGAATTGGGTAATGTGAATGTTCTCAATGCGCATTTATTAGGTACTATGTTGTATCATACTTGATCATGTGTATAATGCAATTCAAAAGAAGATATAAAATATAGAAGATTCAATAGATATAACCTTTTTAGTCAATTCATTTAATAATCAAGAATTCTTAAACTTGAAATCACCATAAAACTATAATAATCGATTATTTAATAAATCAAAAAATAATATAAATAAATATGAAGGAATGTTGTTTCTTAAAAAACTATAGGAAGCAACTTTGTGTAATTCTGTTTTATTTCCAACAAATTATAAAAAATACAATAAAATGAATATAACTTACAAGAAATTTCAATTATTTGCTAAATGATAAATTGTGGATAAAATTATATGCAAAGTACTAAGTAGAAAAATAACTGTTTCCGTCGGCATTGCAGCAAGATGTGTACTAGTGCAGCTACGTAATGATACCCGGCAGGTGAAATTAAACGGTGAGATTGCAAAAATGTTAACTGATACCTATGAATTGGGTAATGTGAATGTTCTCAATGCGCATGTATTAGGTACTATATTGTATCATATTAGATCATGTGTGTAACGCGATTCAAAAAAAGAAAAAAAATATAGAAGATTCAATAGTAACCTTTTTAGTCAATTCATTTAATAATCAAGAATTCTTAAACTTGAAATCACCATAAAACTATAATAATAGATTATTTAATAAATCAAAAAAATATATAAATAAATATGAAGGAATGTTGTTTTTTTTAAACTATAGGAAGCAACTTTGTGTAATTCGGTTTTCTTTCCAATAAATTACAAAAAATACAATAAAATGATTAAAATTTACAAGAAATTTAAATTTTATTTGCTAAATGATAAATTGTGGATAAAATTATATGCAAAGGACTAAGTAGAAAAATAACTGTTTCCGTCGGCATTGCTGCAAGATGTGCAGCTACGTAATGATACCCAGCAGGTGAAACTAAACGGTGAGATTACACAGATTGCAAAAATGTTAACTGATACCTATGAATTGGGTAATGTGAATGTTCTCAATGCGCATTTATTAGGTACTATGTTGTATCATATTTAATTTTGATCATGTGTATAATGCAATTCAAAAGAAGATATAAAATATAGTAGATTCAATAGGTAGGTATAACCTTTTTAGTCACTTCATTTAATAAACAAGAATTCTTATTTTTGAAACCACCATAAGTATAATAATCGATTATTTAATAAATAAAAAAATTATATAAATGAATATGAAAGAATGTAATTTTTTAAAAACTCGAAGTAGCAACTAGAGGATTTATTTCAGTGCGCGCTGTCAGGTGTTCATTTGCCTTGTTTACAGATTTGGCCATGAGATTGCAGTTGATTGTACTATTTGTAGCAGATAATAATTTTTATTATGTATACTTGTTTTCTTCTAAATACCTACTTATAATGCCTATAGTGGCTTACCTACTCCATAATTTTGACCCTCTTCCGGTTTCATGTTGTAAAATCTATTAAAAATTTATAAACATACAGTAGATAAAAACGTTAATAGGTTTTATATCATTTTAAATAAAATTATAGAAGAAGTAATACCTAAAAATCTTAGCAAAAAGCAGTAATTATCCTTAATGGTATAGCAATAACCTTATTAAATTACTTAAGGAAAAAGAAAAAAACAGATGTAAAATGAAAAAATATAATAATAAACTAGATGAATATCAATACAATTTACTTAAGCATAGAACAAACGTTATAATTAATAAATCATACAGTATATATATAAAAAATGTATAAAATAATATAATTAAAAATCCTTTATATATTCCGGTCTTTTGTTAAAAATCGAAGGCAGAATAAAAGTGACATACCTCAATGCAGCTATTTGATAAAAAAAAAACCGACGGTAAAAGTATAGCTGATCTCTTTTGTGATCATTTTGCATCTGTGTATAATAATAAACAAAGCTCTACCTTTCCTAATGTTGATAATTTACCTAATAAACAAGGTGAGTCGCGCTCTTTGAACCATATCGTTATTTCAAGAACTGAAATTAAGTCTGTTTTAAAAAAAATAGATTTATCCAAAGGGTCTGGACTTGGCATGACGGTATTCCCCCTATATTTGTTTTAAATTGTGCTGAAGCTCTGTCTGTACTTCTTCATATTATCTTTAATAAATCTTTGAATGAGGGAATATTTCCTAGTACATGGAAAGAGGCAATTATAGTGCCAATACCAAAATCTGGTGATAAGCGCCTTGTAGAAAATTACAGACCTATATCTAAATTATCTGTTTTAGCAAAGGTATTTGAGAAAGTAGTCTCTCCCTAGCTTACCAGGCATATTAAACATCTCTTAAGCGAACACCAACACGGTTTCATTGCGAAACGATCTACTTCTACAAATTTGTTTTCATTTGTTGAGAAGGTGTTATCGTATATTGGGGGTGGTTCTGAAGTTGACGCCATCTACAGTGATCTTAGTAAAGCTTTTGATAAGGTAGATCATAAAATAACATACTCATTTTTAAACTAAAAAATGAATTTAACATAGATGGCTCTATCTTACAATGGTGTAGCTCCCATTTGAGAAATCGTAGGCTAAGAGTAGCTGTTAATGATTTTAGTTCTAGACTTTATGTTCTCCTATCAGGTGTTCCTCAAGGTTCTATTTTGGGCCCTATTTTATTTAGTATGTTTATAGACGACATTAAATATTGCATAAAGCACTCTGAATTTCAACTATACGCGGATGACTTAAAATTTTTCAGAATTGTTAATAATAAAAACGATCAGGACCTCTTACAGCAAGATGTTGATAACGTCGCTGAATGGTGTAATAGAAATGCCATGGACCTAAACATAGATAAATGCATGCATATTAAATATATTCTAATTTGATAGCTTTTTTTTTATAAATAAACCTAACAATAAGGCAGACGGGCCGCGTGATGTTAAGCGATCACCGTCGCCTATGGACACGGGCAACCCTAGGGGAGCCGCCCGAGCATTGCCGGCTTTGGAGGAGAGCTTTTTTTACAGCTTTCTTGAAGAACCCCATGTTATAGTCCACTGGGAATGCCTCAGCTGGAAGGTTGTCCCATAACCTACACGTCCGTGGTAAAAAGGAGCGTGCAAAGCGGACTGTGGAGGACCGCCACGAGTCCAGATGGTGCCGGTGGAACTTTAACCTTCGTCTGGTGGTATAATCATGGAATGGTAATGTAGGCATCAATTTGAAGAGTTCCTCGGAGCACTCACCATAGTAAAGTCGGTAGAACACGCAGAGCGAGCCTATGTCTCTTCGCAAGCTAAGCGGTTCTAGCTCTTACAATATAGCTAAAGTAAGGTTAAAAAGAGTGGAGGAAGTGAAAGATTTAGGTATATTAATAGATTTAATAGATAGAGAGCTCAGATTAGAAAAACATATAAATAATACCATAAAAAAGAGTCTTCAAATGCTAGGTTTTATTAATCGTAATACAAAAGATTTTACGTCTGTACTAACCCTTAAAACTTAAACTTTATACAGTGCTTAGTTCGTAGTCATATGGAATACTGCTCGACTGTCTGGTATCCTATGTATCAGAATAACATTCAACGAATTGAAAATGTACAGAAAAGATTTATCCGCAAACTAGCCTTCATTACGCGACCTTAGAAGGCGAATGATAGCTATGAGGATCGTCTAAAATATTTAAACTTACTTCCTTTATATAAGCGCAATGAGCATCTCAGGGTTATGTTCCTTTACAAATTATTCAACGAGAGAATTGAATGTCCGTTTCTTCTTTCAAGAGTAAATATCACCGTTCCGTTTCCGTAAATTCAAGATTAAGTTGTTTTGAACCTTTATGTACGTATCTCAATAAAGCCAAGTATCTGAATAATTCTCCTCTAAACCGAGCAATGAAATGTTATAACTCTGTTTTTCAAAATGTCGATCTTGACCTTTTCTTTGATTCCCTGGGTAAATTTAAAAAGAAGGCCTCCTCTGTATTATTCCTTAAGTAATTTTTTAAATTGTTTTATTATAGGTATTTTTAACTTTTTCTTTTTTTCTAAACCAAGTGTTTGTACCTAAAGCGTAAAGCGAGTCTGATAGTGATTAATATTATACGTGAATGTTGTGCATAACCTATAATTTAAGTGCATAATATAAAATTGTTTAGGTGTAAGTTTTAATGTAAGGACTTTTATGTACTTAGTTGGTATGCCTAAATAAATAAATTAATTAAAAATTTAGTGTTTACGTTGCATCGGTTGCATACATGTCGCAGTCGGATCGTATAATCCGCCGTATAACATTACAGCTAGCCGGTTCCTAAAACAGGCCCGTTCTGTATTGTGGCGGGTCCGCGATTAGCCGGATTGTTATTGCGATACGTTCTACAATATGGCGGCTCACGTTTAGCCTCATTGTAATGAAGGCTCGTAGCCTCCCACCCTACTTATGATTCTGACCATACTTCTTATGACTGCACAACATGTTGGTTAATGACCACCTATCCTACTTATGACCGCAAGTGTCATTGAGCTAAGCAATATCACTGAAACACATTTTCACTGTAATTATTTATATTCGAAAAATACCCAAACCGAATCAGAGCACCCCAATATCCACGTGGTCTTGTCTGTATATAAAAAGCCGGAGGCGCGGAGGGAGACCACTTTCCGCGCTTTCTTACGCTGGGACGTCCTATCTACTACCTAAGTGGCAAAAGTTCTTTGAGTTCTGCGTTGAACTTTTTTCACAATTTACAAAATCATTAAAATACAAACATTTGTTTGAATGATAATAAGTTTTAAAAGATATAACGTACACTGTTAACATCTATACATCTGTATAAAGGGTGTATTATTATTATTATATGTATTACGTTATCATAACATAAAAACGTTACGAAATATAAATGAAAAATTTATAAAACCACAGACTCGAATATTTGTGGCTCTTAAACTTCAAGGGAAGAAATTTTTTGTTTTTATTTTAGAATTTAGATTTTTTTGTATCGAGATTTTAATTTTTTAAGAGACGTAGAAACAACATTTGAATACATTAAAATTTTCAAAATGTAAAGTAAATCGGGTAAGTAATACGGTTTTATTTGTCAAATTGGAAAAATACGGGGTAAGGAATAATCCAATAACTAATTTCGGTCTTACTTAATTAATAGAAAAAATCTAACAAAAATAACGAAATCAAATTTAGGGTGTATTGAACCATGTACCTACCTATAACGATAACTAAACCCAAACTAAGTAGTCGTCAAAATAAGTCGTCAAGTCCTCGGCTAAGCAACATTTGCATTGCACGTGCACCATATAAGTTATGGTTGTAATGACGTCATAACTTAACGGTAACGTTAACAGCTCGATATTTGCCGATTAAAGCTATTGTTATACGTAGTAAAATATCAAATCAACTGAGTATTAACTTCACATCGCCTATCAATTTTCACCATAAAAAACGAAGTGGTAAAACACACAATTGTTAAATTCTGTGGTCGTCGTTAAAGTTACCGTTAAAATTAGTTTTGTACTAATTTTAATGGTACTTTAACTGGGCACTGTTCGAAACTATAACCAGGCTTACGGTACATTCCACCCTTATAAACAAAAACGAGTTAATGTACTTCCTAATAATATCTCATTCCATGGAAATTACTTGCGTATTATCTCAAGGAAGTATCCTTCGTCCATTGCTGTTCGTACTTAATAAAATTAGGTATATTAATGATTCTTCTAAAGCCATCGAACAACTGTTCTCTTTGCCAATTAGTATTTGAAAATGATAATCCAGATACCTTCTTATGAATCTGAACACTGTGCTATTAAATAAAATTAGAAGGATGGGTAAAAAGATTAATAATAATAATGTAAATAAAATAATTTTGGGAGATTTGTTTCCGCCGGCTTGTTTTATTCTACGTGTATTAAAACCCATTATGAAAGATGCTTAAAGTTAATTACGAATATTACGATGAACCTCGTAAGATTAAGAAAAAGGCACAACATTAGGTCTAATTTTAATTGAAACAATTATAATTATAACAATTCATAAACATTTTAATTTATTGTTATTTGTAAAACCTTTAGGTACCCATATTTGTGTGTATACAGCATATATTTTTTTTCCCTATTCATATAATATACTTAAATTGATGTGGAGTTCCTGCAGATTTCAGGTAATGCTGTAGCATTAGATGCAGATAATCACCATCTATCTAAGTACATCCTATTCATCGAGACAGGTAAATTAACTCTAACGCCCAACGACATTCTACCGCGGGTTCATGAGGTACCTACTCTACAGATTCAAGATGATTTTACAGAAGTGCAGGTCTTCAAACGTATTAACAAATTTTATTGAATCAAAGCTTGATTGGACACGAAACTGACCTAAACCATGCCGTGAATCATTAGTAGAATCTATTAAGTAACTTTTCAAACAAAAAATCTAGATCTAAATCGGTTCATCCGTTTGGGAGCTACTACGCCACAGACAGACAGACACACACATAGGTATTTAAAGCCTTGGCCAAAAGTATTGACTACCCATGACATTCTTTCAGTTTTATGAGGAGTATCAAATAGAAATAAAACAAAACGTTTTATATGGGTTTATTTTACTATTTATTTTTTGAAAATTAATATTTTGTGGGTCCAACCTTTGCATTAATTACGGCAGAAATTCTTTTTGGTAAAGAGCTAACAAGATTTTTACAGTCTTTAGCAGTACTCGCGTTCCATTCTAGGCGCAAATATTCAAATATTTCAATAAAAATATTCTCTGTTGTAAATTGTTAGCGCCTAACTCTACGCTTTACCTAATAAATTCCATAAAATTAAATGTTCTATGGGGTTAAGATCTGGCGACTGAGCAGGCCAGTCAAGAAGCTCTGTGTTATTTTCCAGAAACCATGTCATAGTGCGGGCAGATTTGTGGCATGGCGTGTTATCCTGCTGGAATTTAACACCATCCATGTTCGTGTCGCCGAAAAGTTCTGAATGAAGGCAGCAAAGCTATTTCTAGTACATTTATGTACTTAGTAGAGTCCATGCGACCCTCACACACGAACAATTCGCCAATTCCAGAATCGGTCATGCAACCCCAGACCATTATGCTGCCGCCGCCGTGTTTTACGGTTGGGATCACACACTCTGGCTTAAATGCTTCGCCCACCCGGCGACGCACAAAGGTCACACCAGGTGTACCAAAAATCTGCAATAAAGAGAAAAATATTGAGTTTCGAAAAAAAAAAACTTCATTTATGCGTTTGGTTTTTAAACCATTTTATATAATTTTATTAGGGCATTAAATTGTTACTCACCTCAAAGTTTGATTCGTCTGACCACACAACATTTGACCACTCTTCAGCGGTGAAAGTTCGGTGTTTTAAGGCCCATTTATACCGAGCTTTTTTGTTGTTGTCGGAGAGCCATGGCTTCTTCCTAGCTTTACAGCCTTTTAGACCAGCTTCCTGAAGTCTTCTACGAGTAGTTCGAGCAGAAATTGATATTTTTCCTATTTCTTAACGACTCTCTCAGTAACTGACGATCCTGACGGTCTGTGGTGATGCGTTTGCGCCCGGTTTTCGGTCTATTTTGATGTGATCCGGTAGCAGAGAATCGCTTAATAGCATATTGCACGGATCGGCGAAAACATTTCACAGTTTTGGAAATCTCTACTTGTGATTTCCCTTGCTCATGCAGAAGCTGTATCTGCACACGTTTTTCTAAAGAAAGTTCGTTTCGTTTTGGCATATTGCAACGATAACATCTAAAACTTTGAAATAAAATACCAAAGGCGCACTAGATCACTGGATGTATTCACAACAAGCAATGGTAGCGAACTGATAAATAAATACAAAAAATGTAAAAGACACATTTTATTCCACCCAGGTGTTTTATTGCTAGCTGCGGCGTGGGTCATTGTTTTTAAATCTTTGTAGATGACCGACGAAATAATACTTCAACAGTAGATTTGGTTTTCTCCCATACTTACCGTGAACGAGCGAAATTTGTAAGGTGCTCAATACTTTTGGCCATGACAAATTTCTGTTCACGGTCTGGATGTTTGTGTCTCCATGTCTTCGTGTTTCCATGGCACCCACGACACAGAGTGTCGACCCTACTGTGAGGCTATGAGTGTGAAGCGTTGTAATTATTATTATTAGGGACTTTTTGTGTCGGGGGTCAAAAAAGGAACTAGTCTTAATATAATCTTTGTTTTTGAAATATGTAATAACAATAAGATAATACGATTTTAATGATTACAAAGAATTGATATAATTTTCATTATTTTCTTGTACAAAGAAATTTATACTAACCTATTTAACAAAATGTTTAAAGTTTAAAGTAAATCGTTATGCTGAAACAACTTGATATCGAGCTGTGTCATATTAATTAAGCTTTTCCTCTAAAATATAATAACATGAAACCTAAAAGATTTACCTAAGATTTTAAATCTACAAAATTTTTCAATCTTAAAGGTTGGAGAACATGTACCTAACATGAATTTAATCAATGGTGATTGATAAAAAGTTCGATAACAAGAATAAACATCAACTTTAACTATAACTGTAATGCGCAACAAAATTACAAATATGTATTTATAAAAATACATAACTTACATACAAAGTTATACGATAACAATGGTAAAATATAGTACAAGAGGTTAGATTTAGAAAGCTTAATTGATTGAAACATCGAACGGCTAACCACCAAAAAGTGAAAATACAGTCGGCGTGAGGCAGATGGGAAAGGGAAATTGTTATTAATGATCGCTAATTTGCGTAATTCGAAACTTCGGGGCCATTGTTGTGTGTACCCTGCTTTTGAGCTTACGGCACCTGTCTTCATAAAGAATAATAAAGATGTACTCGTTCTTTAATATTAAAAAAATATATAAATATTCTTTAATTTAAAAACAAAGTTGAGTTAGTTATAGGTAGGTACCATTTATAACTCAAAAATTGTTGTACCTGTTTTTATGATTTTTGAATTTATATATAATATACATATATATGGTTTCACTTTGAATGACATAATAACGCTTTACACTTACTCATAATATGTATTAAAATATGATAAACATATCAAAATTTTAATATTACTTGCTAGCCCGGCAGACGTTTCTTAAAGTATCAGAAACAAAAAATAATATTGCGACTATTGAGATGTAAGACTGCACACGGTGCGCAAATTTTATAATTTATTAAAATCGGTTAAGTAGTTTAGGATGAAAAAAAAAACGTAGGCAATGAGTGTACCTGGATTACGGTCAACAGATGGAGATTACGGGACGTCGTGAGGTGAAATTTCATCTGCTCCCAACTCCTCTAATACATGACGACCACGACCGCTCTGTCAAGAGCACATCGGATATGAAGAGGCTATGAGTCTGCCACGCTTCTCTTGAATATCTAATAAATATTTTTAGTACGTGACCCTGTGGTCAAACGTTATTTTGAAATATAAGAAGTAATACTTTTAAGGCATGACAACGTCTGCCGGGCCCGCTAGTAACAAATATGACTGTAGTTCATTTTGTAACATGACCCACATGCTTCGATGTAACTCATGTAATGCTAATTTCTTTGCAGGATATTGGTACCAGATTCAATCTTGTCTTAGATCGTATTTATTTTCCAATAAATACATCTTCCAGCGGCTATTGGTCAAAGTAAATGTGGCTACACTTAGAAGCTTTTCAGCAGAACTCATTAAATCGCTGTACCTACGTTATGTGTGTGTCCGTGTGATGAAGCGGTGCTGGTCTAACCATGCAAGCTCTATAGCCTTCAAAAGTAGTGTACAGAACATATATAAAATATATAGTACATTCAGAATATTGATATTATTCAATAATGTTACAATCATTCCAAATGAAACTGTGGTTGTGGTAAGATATGGTTGTGGCTATTATATTATGGTTGTGGATATTTAAATTTAGGTACGCCTTCTGAAACTATAGATAGGTAACATTTTAGTTGTACTTAAACAAAATTTTAGAACGTTGTTATTCAAAAAATATTTAACAACATTCTAGAATTTTAAAGTAACAAAAAAGTCATCGTGTTGAATTAAATATGATGAAATTTTGTCAATTTATTGTGTTGTCTCAAAGATTTTTAAGACAAACCAATTTTAATGATTCGTTTTATTTGAAAGCTGATTTTTATCAGGTCCCATTCACATAAATTAATTCTAATCACATAGTAATTACCTTATCGAACAATTGTCTGCGCGTAATTTCTCCATAAGTAGTATATTTGGGCGTAAGATTTGGTTATGAACCGAATTTGATGATTCATTCAAATTACGAGTAGATTCAGTATAGCATCGAAATGCTATGATGTCCAAAAGTGTATCTCAGGATCCAGAAATGTATTCATTGAAATTAAAAAAAAAAACTTTGTTTATCAACGATTCTTCTTGTGTTGGAGGCATTAATTCACTCGATTCTAGTCACATGATTTTTCGAAGTTGATATTTTTGAACTTTTCTACTAATCTGATATCATAACAACGTCGCGACGATGGCGCGCCGAAGCCATACGTGGCTCTATTTCAGATTGTATCCTCTCAGAAATTATTGTAAGATTTCTTCAATCTCTTTAATTGAGTCTGATTGAACATTGAAGCACCATGATAAATATTTCAATACCAGTAGAATTTATTATTTTTTAATAAATAGATAATCAAATCTTGATGGATATTGTCCTTAAAATATTAATATCTTATTAATAATAATCTCAGCTCTAGAAAATATGTCCGTCGTTTTGACACTTGGCAATCTTTTTCTTGTTTTATCTTAAGAAATCTCATAAGAATAATATAACTGAAAATGCCCATTTTTTGCCATATTTACTCATGTTCTGCAATAGGAGTGGTATTTTGTTTTTTCTCTTCCCTTCTTTCTTCTTCTCTCCTTATACAATAAAAAGAAAATATCTAACTATGTATTTATTTGTTTGCATTGAATGGGCTCCGGAACTACTGGACCGATTAAAAATATCATTTACCATTACAATCCTATACTATGCCTGATGAATAAAGGTAATAAAATATTTTCAAAATCGTTAGGGATTCATACTCGTATGAAAACTACTATTATAGTATATTATAGTGAACAAACACAACGCGAGACAACATAAAACAACCTTACATCGATTGCGCTGCGAAAATTATTAATTGACAATAGAGCAAAGTGATGTAATATCAATATCTACAAAAAGTCTGCGATACCATTCGTCTAAATATTACAGTTATGGTACAATAACTATTTTTCATGTGTGACTCACTCATTAATCACGAAATCTCAAAAACCTGTGAACATATTAAGATCATTTTGTTGATGTTGATAAGCAGCGATGGCCGAGTGGTAAAAAGCCGCGGTCTTCGAGGCGACCGATCCCGGGTTCAAATCCTCGGCGCGCACCTCTGACAAATAAATTTGTAATGTGCGCATTTATCGCTGCTCCACGGTGATGGAAAATATCGTGATATTTAATTGATTACGACGTTCTACATCGCCGTGCATGCTTGAGAGAAATTGATGATGACGACGTCCACCAATCCGCACTAGGCCAGCATGGTGGACTATGGCCTAAATCCCTCTCACTTGTGAGAGGAGACCAGTGCCCAGCTGTGGGACATTAAAAAGGGTTGAAAAAATATTAAGATCAAATTTGACAGAAATGTAGTTTATAGTTAGTAGAAATCTGCTAAGAACGGATAATATGTGTGTTTTGTCCTTAAAGGTGTCGTGAGTGTCTTTATTCATTGTAGTATAAAAACGGTTCTACTAGTCGGGCGATCCCGAAAAACCGAGGGAGTAGAACCGTTTTTATACTACAATATGTGTGTTATATTGTGCAATAAAACTTATGGAAATACTGTATTTTTAATGCAAAATATCATACTTATGTCAAATCAGCTAAATCAGCCAAATTTCGTACACGGCCTCTAAACTACGAGTACCTACGTAGATCAGTAGATCATTTACGTTCTACGCTGGACGCAAGGCCATGCACGCTTCCTATTCTGCACTGTTTTCAATTGGATCTTTCATTGATTTTTAAAATGTCATGCGTATCTACATAGATGATAAGAGTTTCCCTTTATTTAATGTGGTCAAACTGTATTAAATAAGGCATAACCCGATTAGTAAGAAAAATAAACATCATACGCCAAATACATAACAAAATTTACCTTTTGAAGTCTGTTATATTTTTTGTTTAAAACTTAATTAATTTACTCTTTTTATTACTGGGCATTTAATAATATTGCATTGTTTAAATATACTTGGCGATTTTTCCACCTAACTTCTATACGTTTATGAGATTGACCTTCTACTCGGATAATCACATTAACCTAATAGCCTGAAAGAATACAACTGTCGGTACATATAAAAGTATGAATTATTGAAAGAATTTGCTCTCAACTTCTAACCGTTGGCGACTTTTATCTTCAATCATCAGCTTAGCAACATAAGATGATGACAGTATATTAGTAGGTCTTCAAAAAGGCCTTGTTGTGGACTGCTTTTTGTGGTCTGTAAATAATTTATCGATCAAAATTAATAGCAAAAACACCTTTATAAAAACTTTTATTTATAAGTATGCTCTAAAAATAAGAAAATAAATTTTTCCTTAATTTTTTTTTACTATCAAATCTTATAACCTATTATAACCTGTTATATAATAATGTTATAACATATTATAACCTCGTCGTTATACACAGTTTGTATGATCATAAAAGCTTGTCGCGAGGTTTACGTAAGTACCTAGGTACCTATAAGTATTTATATCGCGCGAAAAGCTTTTATGATCATAGAAATTGTGTATTATGACATTAATGAGATTATAATGTTGATAGTTAAAATTTTATGGAAAATTATATTCCGTCTTTTTAGAGCGTTGAAATAAATGCTATTTTTAAAAAAAGGTTTGTTGCTTTAAATTTATTTTTTACTTTTTAGTTATTTCTAATTATTCTCGGCAAGCCTTTTAATTGATATCCATATTGCAGAAGTGCATAAAAAACTATTCCGCCATCTTGGATGTTCCGCCATATTGGATTTAGAATGACGACACATTAATTTTCGAGTAACTCTCAACAAGAAGCCCTTTCATTTGATACTCATATTTAAGAAATACATTAAAAGTAACTATTTCGCCATTTTGGATGTTCCGCCATATTGGATTTAGAATAACGTCACACAGCTTATCGTGTATTGTCATCCAAACTGAACGTGTACACAAGTTATTATTACAAGTTTCAGCTCAATCGGTTGAAGATATCTGCTTCAAAATTGAGTAGCAAGATTCCACCCGAACAAACAAATGTAAGTACATAATAATATGTACATTATGTACATTGCATGTTAAATAAAAGATTAAAAAAAAGAAAATATAAGTGTTAGTAAGGAAAGGTAAAGGTCAGTAGCTTAGAATAAATATGTATAGAATGATTGTCTTCGTATAAGCGCGCTGTCAAAATTGAAGCACTAAATAGATTCCGACAGCTGTCACATCTGACAAACAAAATATTTTTATTTTGACCAAATTAACTATAAAATACTACAAAATATTTAAAATGCTGTGAAAATGTGCTTCAATTTGGGCGCGTGAACTTGGTTTCTATAATGTAATTGTAATTATTCTAAGGCCAGTAGTAAATTTTGCGTAAGAAGTAATTGGTAACTGTCCAAATTGTTTTTTTGTTGGGACAAGTATCTTGATACAAATCAAATCAGAACTAAACTGTATCACAGATAAAAGTCAGCAATGTGTAAGAGGGAAGCCAATGGAGCATTCCTGTAGTTACATCAGTAATTGCTTGCGGCCCAAGGCGACTCTGGATAATTGGCCTCGTCTAAATGACTCTTTCCTGCGTACGAAGCGCCTGGGAGACGCAACGTCAAACACGTCCACACATGCCTTGACCCAAATTCTAGAGATGTGTGCAATGACATTAGAGAAAGGTTATACCTACCTAGGTACACAATATTATAAGTTCGGCAGTGTGGACAGTTCTTCATCGGTAAGAAAGATAGCATGGTTAAATCTGCTATCAGGAAAAACTAGTAAAAGCTACCTCTTTGGCACTTCGTATTATGTATTCATGTATTGTGTAGTGTTTTGAACTTTAGATATTTTGCTAGTTTAATCGTATCTTACTAAAAACGACGGCATATTTACGAGTTTTTTGGCAGCTAGTCAAGCACGTAAAATACGTCTGTACTTAGAGGGAGTTAACGCTATTATGAGAGGATGTAGCCAATTACAATGGAATCTATAACTCGAAGTCGAAATTCTCAATAAGTCGAAAAAAATTGCCATTAACTTCCGCTGAACCCCTAAATACGCGGTATCTCGAATTATTTAGACTTTGTAACTTGAACAAAAGGTTATTTCCCTACGAAGTATTGATATTTATACTCTATAACTCGAATTTTAAAAAGGTCCCCGTAAGTCGTAGTTAGTAAAATATAATTACGTCTTACTTGGAATTCCCTGAAATAATAGCACTAAAATCCAAAATGAATGTTCAGGTTCGGGGCTTCTACTCTATTGTTTTTATCTTATACACGTGCAATTAATGTGTATTCATTTTTTTCATAAAACTTTCTAAGTAACACAGTTCTCGAAGTTATTGTTAAGTCGAAAACTCGTTAACTCGAAATTTTTAGCATTTTCCTTGATATTCGAGTAATCGAGATTCCACTGTAACAATATTATTAGGGCCATATTAAGCAAACACATTTTCCAAGATGGCGTCTGGTAAATGGAAAATAGACCACTAATTTGACATCTCCGGAACATTTGTAGCTAGGTTCAACTTTTTGTTTGCCTAAATCGTCTTAGTTTGACCACCGGTCTGAAAGGGTTAGTTAGATAGATATGTAAATAAACTTTGGTATAAATAAAACAATTTTTTATTTGCTAAAACTAAAGTATTAATTTTGGCTATTAAGACTATATAGTGAGTGTTACTATTACTAATTTAGCAAATAGCGAAATCTTATAGGCTAGGCTGTACTGTAAGTTTTCACGACTTACATAACACGAGAGTACAGTCTACGAGTTGAAACCGTGCACCGCGGTGACCGGGCCCGGTAAGAATGGCCGGGCCCGGTGGGTGTCTAAAAGGGCCCCGTGCCCGGTTTGCAATCCCTAATTAAGACTAAATCGAATGTATAACTTTTAACTGTGTTATCACAAATTAACTGCTCAGTTGATAACAATGATATTATTTTTATAATTCTTTTTAGTTTAAATAGATTCATATGAGTTCATTTGTAGTAATTCTTCAACTTGTCGGATCTTTTTCAACTTGTTTGTTCTTCTGTTCAAAATTAGTTTACACTCGTATAAACTAATTTTGTTTTCTAATTATTTTGTTTCTTGCTTGTTTTTTTACTGGCTGATTGTGTCATTTATTTATGGTATTTTTGTAATTTCCTTTTTCTATCAAGATGAAATAAATAACTTCTATTCTATTCTATTAGATATATCTGTATGAAAGGTCCGAAGATCTGCATGTTAGTAGGCCCGAGAACCCTACAAACTCTTTAGCACAACTGTCATCATGGCTACTAGCCGTCTCAGGGTAATTGGAGCGATTTAATGGACGCTTCCTGCGACGCTCACGTCGTCTGGGACCACTTGCCTCCGTCCTCTCTGCACTCATGATACACCTTGACCTCAATAGCAACGTGGGATCGGCAGTCCAATCACATTATGTTATGTCTGATTGAAATGCTGGAAAAGGTTTGGCAACTGCGAGTGAACAAGGGCTTTTGTTGAGCTTGAATCAATAAGCGCATAATTTTGAGCACAAATCGTATTCAGGTTTAATACTTGAGCATCGATACTAGTCCGTGATCTCCATTTGGTAACTCTAAAGTGATTGGTTCTGTTTAGTTCTGCATTTGTTCTCCGTTCATCCAGACTCTTACTTATTTTTTTATGTTCTCATACATGTACATTATCTAATAAAAAATAAACCAAGTACTTACCTAACTTTTTAAAAAGGTCTTCTACAGTTGTCACAGTTGTTGTCTTTGTACCTCTTAAGTTAGGTGCATCAAACTACTACGCATTTCTTATTGTGCGGAGAAGTTTTTTGATTGGTTTAAAACAATATGGCTTCTGTGCAGTGGCTTGCATAAAGTTCCGAAAGGCAAAGATTCGTTTTGAATACTGTATTTTCTTGAGAAAAATCTTTGTAGCAGCCCAGTTTTTGTAGGGGTAAGTTGGAACAAACACACACACGAAAATCAATAAATATTGTTGAAAGTACAGTAATTACTTCCATTTGTATTAATTTAAAGAGGGTGATTTAAATGGCACAAGCTAAGTAGGTAATCAATTTAGGCAGAATGTAGTAGGCTACAAAATCAGGACTAGAAGTTATTCGAAGTAATGCTGTCATTCTACTAAGGCCCATCTTACTTGTTTAAGTGTTGAAGTATTGTATGCACTTAGTCCTTTTGTATCAAATAGTCCACGTCAGCGTGATATGAATATAAAGTTTGTGGCCAACATTGCGCTGTGCTCTTTCACTTTCTAACATCACTTTTGGCTTGTTTGTATTATTTTCTTTATGCTTTATATGCTCTATTTTTTCTACGTATATGCGTAGTAGTTTTTACAGTACTTAATATAGTTTTAGTAAAGAAAACTTTTTTCTTCTTTTTCTCTCTCTGTCTGTCTTGCATGATATATAATAAATATTCTATACTTAGGACTGGCTTAAAGTTTGTGAAGGACAGTTTGGAGTTATGTGTATAGTTTTGTTATTAACTTACATGATCACCTAGAAATCCCGACTCCTCTTGATATTTTGTATTCTTTCCTATTTTGGTTTCGTTTTTTTTCAGTTCCGTTGAAACCGAAAGAAGTACTATAGATAAATCAGTAAGTTGTCAGTGATCAGTCCGTTAAGTCAGTCAGAATTTCCAAGTAAAGCGATTGCTACTTTACTAGAACGAGCCTAATGGAATTTTGGAGGCAACTGGAAGAAATATGTTTCCGCACTGTTTATTTCACAATACACGCGCACCGTAGTTAACCTGTAACGAACAAAATGCTGTCAAATTTATCCAATGTAACTCAAAATACACAAAGATTATGAAAATAAAATAAGAGCACAACATGAGTCTTCCAAGTTCCCGCCAAAACTCCTTGGTTTCGTTTTAAAGATCACTTCGTTACCTGTCTTTTGCAAATGTCTAATAGGTACTTTATTTAAAAAAATACCTTCACTGTCAAACCTTTCAAGAACTTTGACACTAAATAGAGTCCTCAGTAGATGCTCTCTATGTATCTATAGTCTTCCGCCAGCGGCTTCGCCCGCGTGGACCCATTTTAAAGGTTCCCGTAGGATAAAAACCATCCTATGTCCTTTCCCAAGGTCCACTCTATCTGTGTTTCAAATTTCATTAAAATCGGTTCTGTAGTTTAAGCGACGATGGAAAATATCGCAATGAATTAAATATCACAATTATATTTGTTTTATTAAAAAAACTATATTTTTATATATTTTTGATGCATAATAAGTAATTGTATTTAGTTAGCATATTTTAATGTTAATATGATTATATGTGTTAAATATGTATAAATAAATAAATTACCCCTTACTAGTAAAGACAAATAAATGAATAAATATTTTTTGCCAAACAATATCACAATATTTCTTTGTCAGAGGTGGATTTGTACCTGGTATCTCCGTGTCGGAGAACGCAGTCCTTACCGCTCGGCCATCGCTGCTCTAACTCTAGCATAGCTGCTCTATATTTCCAATTACTAATAATTATTTAATTAATATTTCAATAAAAGTAGTACTCAATAAATCATCATTCGGGGGAGATTTGCTGATGTTTAATAATATAATAAAAACCTTCTTGTAAAATACGCTTTCACACAAAGAAAACGAGCTCGAATTCGGATCAGCATTTTTTTAGAAAATCACGGACATACAAACATATATATCTACCTACATATTAGTCGAAAATAGAAACTCCTATTTTTTTGAAGTCGGTTAAAAACGAATAGCAAATACGTAATCCACACCAAATGTCTGTAGAGGAAATCAGCTATCATTAGAGATGAGACCTTTCAGAAAATGTTTGTTTGCAGACAATTTAACGTTTGCCAAACGTCACATAACGACTGTTCCAAAAAATAAAAGTTAGGAATTAAAGATAACAAAATTAATTTTTTTCTATATCTTTCCACCGTCACATACCTATTTATGTTCATTTGTGCAGACCTGTGCGGGTTGTTATTTGCATATCATGAAATATCGTTTTATGATGCTGAACCACCTTATAATAATTCCCTTTCCCATACCGAGCTAAGGTGTCCTTCTAAGCTATAGGCAACTACTACTGATCCGAACAAGCAACGAATAGCGGTGTGCTAGAATAAAAGTTCTTTTCGCCCAGCCAGATCATCGGCATGCATGGCATTGTGTGGCCGCATGCCGTTGTAAGCAAGGGTGGGTGCAGGAAACCACCATAGTACTACCAAGATGGATGCTACGCATGGAGAACTCCGGTGCGTTCCGCTGGAGATCCTGGAGTACTCCACTAGCGCAAATGAGGGGGTTATATTACGGTACGAATAGCACACAGCCCAACCAATATTTCTTTTCCTAGTGGAGCAAATTACGGTATCCCCTGCCTGATCGTAAGAGGCGACTATAAGGGGACTTCCGAGGTTGCGGACGGGGAGAGTCGGAGCTCGATCCGTCCAGCCAGCAGCCCCAGGAAGGAAGGCGGTGTGTGCGTGTGGCCGCATGCCGCCGTAAACATCAGAAGGTGCAGGAGAGTACATCTAACCTCCGAAAATGGGCCCATTCTGGGCTCCGCGCGTGGAGAACACCGGTGCGTTCCTTAGGAGATCCCGGAGTCCTCCCCAAGCGCAGAGGCAGGCCACCGAGGGGGTTTTAGTGCCTACTTCCGTGTGAAGTATGTAGCTCCTAGTTCTAAGGCAGACCAAGAGAGGCTAAATACTCTTAGACACGCAGGTTATTTCTTTGTTTTTCCTTTACTGATTACCTACTAATAAATAGGTATGTCTAGTAGGTAATCACTAATAAATAGGTATTTCAATAAAAGGTCATTGATATTTCACCTATTTCCTTTCGTTCGCTCAAAGTGGTAAATATTTATGATCATATTTCAGATCAGAGAAATATTCCGGAAATATTATAGAAACATTTATGTAAAATACATTTTTTATTTCTGAATCTATGTTCATTTTATCATAAACATTCTGTTATCAGGACAATGTCCTTTTTGTGCTTCGTTATAAAGTAATACCTATAGGTCTTGACTGACTGATGATTTGTAACAACTAATATTTTTACGACCCTTACATTACCTTACATATATTAGAATTATGACTGAATTTTGATTGAATATAATCGACAGTTTAATTATATAAAAATTATAAGTGGCACTCAAGGACTGCCGCGGTAAATCAACTTATTGCATAGCATTTTTTATCAACTTATGCAATTATTATAATAATTCATTTATTTTTATTGGTGTTCATTTAAAACTTTATTATGTGGTCGAAGTAGTCTTGCAATGTCATCGGCTTAGAAAACGTCGACATTAGTATTTCTTTGATATTATCCATTATCCATGATAATTGTTGAGGCTGTAACTTAGTTTAGCACGTAGCAACGCGGCCTTTCAGTGAGTGTGTAAGTGCAAGTATCAGATCAATACCTTCTATCTTCTTCTTCTCGGTGATCATTTCGGCTAACGTACACCAGTTTTCTATGTCAGATTCTGGCTCACCCGGATCTAAATTCACAAATTTAGTTGTTGTGTTCTGAATGAGTGAACAGGCTGTTATATTTTCAGCAATCTGTATAAAAATTGCTTCCATACTAGCGGTAAATAATGACATCTTTTCCACCATTGAACCGCCCAATGATTGATCCTGGGGTGGATCCGCCACTTCTGATATCGGCGTACGTGCCATGCAATCTAACTGCGACATACATGCCGTGCGAAAGCCTGCCGAACTTAGACGATTGTCAGGTTTTTTTCGTTACGGAATTTATTGATTCAGTCGCCGCGCTCAAAACCCGCGATAAAAGCTATGCAATAGCTTAACTCATAGTATGCAATCGCCTTCGAATCATATTATAATACTAAGTAATAATATAACTAACATTCCTAGCCTCTGACTGTATAGTATGACGTGATACTAAGATATGAGACAAGAGATAATACCTATGATTCGTTCTATTACTTATATTCCTAACTCTTACATAAACTTATAATGTATTTTGAGCAAACTGTTGTCAATCAATCTTATGTAAATAATAAAAAAGAACATAAAGTACCTCAGTGATTAGTATGTTAGGACTCGCAAACATAATTTGTAGGCAGACCGCAACAAATTGGTCGTTATATTTCTAAACTGTGTATAAAATTACAATTAAATATTACAAATAGGTAACCGCTCAATTGTCGAACCACAAATGTATCAGTATAGAGTACGATATGGTATCTATCTATGTACATATATGAAACCAATAGATAGCTATTACCTATGTTAATGGTATTGTATATCATAATGTTACCTTCTATTTCTTTTTCTTCTATTTCTTCTATCTCTCTTATTTACTGCTCTGAACTGCGCACCAGTGACTCGCACTGCTTGCGTACGGGTGCATGGAATCGGTGCAAACATTCAAAATGTGCTGCAACATGGAGGCAGTCCCAGCATCGGTCTGAACGCGCTGTTGAATTGGACGCGAAGGGCGTGATAGAATCTTTGACCACAAACTGCAGTTACAGGATGACAATTATGTGCAGTGTGCCCGGAAAAACGTAACTTAAACTGCTACTGAACCTTGAGAACCTGTGAGCTACCATATGGGCTCGTTTTGAAAATACTCTCCGTATCGTCCTATTTTTGAAAGCATCTCCCTACTCCGAGGTCGGCTGAAAACACCTTCAAGCTCACCGTCACTTGAGCACCTTCTGCACTGAGCCTGGTTTTGACTTGAGCACCTGCACCTTCAAAGACTAAAAACTAAAAGTTCTTGAAACCTGATTCTTTTTTACGTTATACAGAAAACTATGGCTACCTGCGTACTCCTCATTCTTGTATCAGATTTCTATGAGCTCCTTCGACCCACCGATGTAGGACGGAGCAACAACTGCCGTTATAACTTGTTGGAACGGTGGACAGTCATCTCCACTAACCCGCACTGAAGCAGCAGAGTGGTGCAACCAACTATTCATATTAGGAACATTAATGTGGATTACATTACATTACCATTAAAATATCATTATTTTTATATCTTCGTGCTCAGGGCTATTGAACTGATAATTCTAATTGGACAAGGAAAATTTAGGAAAAACTTAGACTGTTTTTTGAAGTATCGGCTCTAAAAGAATAGTCTGTGACGAATATGAATTATTGGTAGAAATAAACATTGGAGTTGAGGGATATACTTACTTGAAACCGCGTGGGTCATTTCACTCAGAATATTTATAAATAAATTTTCTTAAACACCCAAATTTTATTTAAAAATAATCAATTTCGTAATAAAAATAGCTTTTCAATTCAAAGCGATTTAAGTGTTAGGTAACTTATTACAGTGTTTCAAGGCGTAGTACTGAAATAATGATAAAAGCGTTAAAAGGTTAAAAAGTGCGAATAACAAAAAAACTTATCTGATAGGAATTTGTTACTGAATTGAATTTGTTTGTAAAAATCTAATGAGAAAATATCTTATTTACTTACCTCATTTATCTCAGTTTGTAAGATATCGGTAGGTAAGTATATCTTTACCAAAACTAAGTAGAAAGAATTATCGTATCTTCATGGCACAAATAGAAGTAAGTACTTATTAAAAAAATGTAGTTTAAAAGACTAAAAATTATTTATTTTTAATTTTTTTAGTTGGAATTTTTTCATATTATTGCATTGTCTTCTTGAACCTTGTGCAAATTTTCAAGTTAATTAGACGCTTAGAAGTAGGTGAAAATGAAGTTAAAAGATTCCGTTGCATACATACATACATACAGGTGAAGCTAATATAAGCGTGTTAATAATTAAAAATCATTTGGGCAATTTTCATCTAATCCTTATTACATTAGAGTGCCTGAGTACTTTTAAGTTTAAATATATATATACTTTTACCTTTAAATATAATTTATATGCAACGATTTAAAAAACGAAATTTTGCTGAAAACGTTATTTTATAATGACACTACATATTTTGTGATATTAATGTTTTTACTGGCTTTTGAAACAATTTTCTGAAAAGTTTATTTCCTAACACTAAAATTGATGACAGGTTCCAGAGAACATGTTTCTATTTATCTTACAGTTTCAGACTTCCCCTCACTGAACTAACTCAATGAATCACTGGAAAGTTACAGATACTATGAAAGGTAAGACTGACGGACTATCAGTTACTGCATATTTGTTGCGGGACCTTAAAAACGTGTTACTATTAGTTCCGCGATCTTACATTATTTACGCTCGGGAATGAATAATTAACGTCGATTTGCATATGTCGCAATCAATTAGAATATTCAGTCTTACAATTAACTGCCTAAATGATACTCAGATGGTGTGTAAAAGTCAAATGCTTGATATTTGCTGCTGAAGTTCAACCATCTTTTTTGGCCACAAACGATTCAGTTAGCTATATAGATCATTTGCGTTGTACACACAACACTAAACAGCACGCATTATTGCTTGTGTGCTAATTGATTAATTACGACTAACCCTCGACCGCATCCATTTCACTTAGCCTAGCTTTTTCGATCATTTAAGTTCTGCATTATCCCAAGGCTATGCGGACTGTATTGTATCATTCAAGTGGATAAATGATTAGGGTTGTCGGTAGAAAGGTGCAACTCCATTTAAGGAGCAGGCTAGTATTTTATTTAAAAGATTGATTACGGTACTTGGCTACGACACATAGAGCACCGGGGCAGGTGCAATTATTGCCTACATAATTAAGCAAATACTGAGCTCAGTACTTGGCAACTAATTAACTTTGACATAACATTTACGGGACCGATAATTCTACGCAAAACAACATTTTCATTTATTATTTGCTCGAAATCCTTGGCAGAGACAGAGACACAACAAATAAATACCACAGGTATGGTATTGATTACTCTGAAGCAATCTTTGCGATTCCGTGGAAACACGAAAACAACCTTTGGGATCAAATGGATAGAACATTTGCATTCTATTCATCTGACCATTTATTAAGTCGTACCAATGTAATGTATGTGTCGAAGCCATCTGGTTAAATCAGCTACTCAATTAAAAGGCTAGCATGTTCATTAAACGCCTTTTAGGTTGGCATCACGAAACGTTCAACTAAATAGTTAGCTTATTGTAAGCTAGGCGCAAGATCGGAAGCAAGCAAACAAGCAGGATAATTTTTTAAAGAAAATTTATAACAAAATGTGGTGTACCACCCATCCAACTTCTAACCTCGTTCGACATTGCATAGCTTTGTTGTAATAAAACATTCACGATGGAGCTACGCTAAAAGTTGGCTTCTATAAAAGTGCCACATTCATAATTCAATTTGATGCGACCCACGTAAGCTTCCGCGGTTAATTAAAGCTCTTACTTGCTTGCGTTTCAGTTACTGAGCACTGGCCTGACTGGCCGCGATGGAACGACCAACTATTTCTGTGCATTTAATTGTAAATTGTAAGAAACAGAGTGTCATTGCCAACCTCGATTGATAAATTTTAGTAAAAGGTAAATAATTATGAAAGATTATGAAAATGGCCTTAATGTGTTGTTTTTCAGTATAATAATACGGGGAATTCCCCGAAAAACCTATTTTTTTTGTATATTGTAGTCTTACACCAATTCTTCAATGTGGTGTGGTAAAATATAAATGCGTTTGATATGTAGTATTGTAGAAGGATCGCACTCGCTTCTCATACCGTGGACTATCAACATTCTCAAATTACCATCCTAAAGTAAACCTTAACTCCTCTCTACATAGCAGAAGTATATATCTATGAAAGTTGGTCTCTACATCACAGAAATATAACGTAGAATAAAGAAAACATCTGAAAGATTATCAGTTTTTAGTTTCGCTGAAGATTTGGACACAGTCCAAGCTAAATAAGATTCTACAGGTGCTCGTGAATTTGTAATAGTAAACCAAATTCATTTAGACCAATTTATAATTACCGATCGCCTTGTACTGTCACCTGTCCGTGCACCTTTAGACTAAAATTAAAAATATCTAAAGGATTATTTTCCAATATAGTCTAGTAACGTAAGAAAAAAAATGGGTAAGTATACTGCTTATAGAAAATTGTCGAATTTTTTCATGGGAGTGTTCTTATACTTGCATTTAGCCTGCCATATTGCAATCCTTGGCCCCTACTCACGGATAACAATCAATTATACCAACGAAAAGTCAATAGTAGTTTTGATTAGACTGCTTCAAATAAAGATAGATAGATAGTGATTCGAAAGCTCTTTGACTAGTGCAGAACTTAAGTAATCTAAAGCAAAGCAATGTGAGGTAAATCTGAAATGAGATGGATGACTGCTAATGGCTAATAATTTCATACTCATATCCGTCTTTCTGAGCGCACGTAAATCAGTAGTGCGGACCTTAGGTAACAGTAATTAAATTTTGGAGGAGGTGTTGTGTCCACTATTTTAAGTGTTCATTTTAGCATAAAACAATAATAATTACAGTAAGTAGACATACAAGACCGCTGGAGCAGCCGCCTGAACGTTGTCCCATCTACTGTCAAGCGAGGCGCCAGCGTGGATTTCCGCTCTACATTTATTTACGTCACAGGACGCTTTACAGACCATATTATTATGTAAACGTCCAAGAATGGGAAGACCAATAATCCACTTTTTTGCCACTATTAATAATATAATCACTTCACTACATTAGTGAGTGATAAAGTTAGCTTCCAGTATCCCTAAATTTACCCATGATGAGAGATGGATTTCTAAAATACGTGATCTCTTATTTTATTTTATTCGGAAAACATACAGTGTTATACTAAGTAATTACAAAGCTAATATTTAAACATCATTTAGCTGTTTTCGCATTTAAAAGCTACATGTAATTGTTTGCTCTACAAGTTTGTATTTGGTCTCACAACAACTTTAAAATGGATTTGAAAAAAATAATTATGTATAGGTACTTATAATATTAAACAGTTATGAAGTCGCATCAAATCAGCTTCTTGAAATATTTATTTTCAATTATTATTAATTAATATTAATGTTAAATAGGTCTAAGTCGGGGAAATCGTGCTTAGTACGATACCAATATTGGCTACTACAAGCGATAACAAATGACGTAGCCGTGCACTCGGCTTATAGTTGATCGTTTTGAATGAGACTATTTCTTTATTTACAAGCTACGTAAACTGAAATAAAGCGTAGATAGAAGTTTAAATTGTAGTGTTTGCCTTTTTTTCTGTATAAAATTACTTTTGAATTGAATATGAGATATTTTTTTCAGTCTCTTCGTTCATAATATTTTATTATGCTAATTAATAAGAGCTTTGAAATAATAATATGGTTGTGAAAGAAACATATTTCTGGATCCATTTAATCATAGTTTATCTAATTGAAGCCTTTTAGGTGTGAGCAATTTTACGATTCTTTATAATACGAAACTTTTCATTCAGAGTTTAATTATTACTAAACATGAATTTACTTTATAATGTACAACATCTTATACATAATGTTCATACAACCAGCGTCTGACTTTCGAGGAAGACGATAATGTTGTGACAGAGTGATACTCTTAGTAAGCGATAATATTTAATATATTATACTAAAAGATAATAAAATATTATTACTATATTTATACGAGTAGTAATAATATATATTTTTTGCGATTGAATTCATATTGAATCATGATTGCGTTGACGCAGTTTTACATTTTTACTTGAATGAATGAAAATATTATACTCATTCACATTTAAACAATGTAGCCTCGGGCTTCTGGGTAAGGGCACTCAATCTAACTGAATAATTAACAAAGCGGGCGCAGCGCGAGCCAAGCTCACTTGAATGTAATTTGCTGCAGCCAACAATTTGATCATAGTTGCCTTGTTTCAAACAAAGATTACTTCAAATAGTACAAGAGCTTATGGCTACGTTGGAGCGTTTGTTTTGGTCAGGTAAAATGGAAAATATTATTGGGTCTGAAATATCCTGAACAGTATAGTAGAAAAGGTAATCATTAGGTATTTTAAATTTACGTGATATTAACGCAGTAAGGTTAAGCAAGAAAAATATAACCCAGGATCCTTTTTATGATTTAGGCTAGGTAGGTAATATAAAAATTATCTTGAACTATGAAAGTTTTCACTAAACATTGTCTTTACTAATTACATAATAGGTAGAGGGAGTAATGTATAAAAATGTGTTGATATAAAATTACGTTTCTGCATTAACACAAGTTGCCTAAACATAAACTAAAAATGTGTCACTCGCCCATAGATCATTTCGACGCACGTAACTGAAGGGTAGCGAGATCACCCCGCCCCACAGATCGTAGGATTGCAATTGGAACTACGCACAGAGTACTTCGAGAACAACTGAAAAACGTTGTTGAGCTTTTACCCGGCTACGGCGAAGTAAAAAGAAAGGCGGTAAATTTGGCCGGTACGAAAGGAAGTATTTGGATGCCATCATGGCATGATAAAAGAAAGCATGTTGCTTATAACGGCATAATTTTAATGTTGTTCTAGCCACACCACTGAAGTTTCGTTAAAACGTTTTATATCTATACATATAATAAATCTGTAACAAGTCCGTTTCTGTACATTGAAGATATTTGAAAAAAACTGTCACTAGGGCTATTTATTAGCGTAATAGAACCCAAAACAATGATTTTTAGAATTATTGTCTGTTTGTCTGTTTATCTGTTTGTCTGTTTATCTGTTCGTTTGTGCGCGCTAATCTCAGGAACGGCTTAACGTAGAAGGATGCGGTTTTCACTGAAGTATTGGTATTTTTTTGGATTAACATTTAGGGTTTGTTTTATTTAAATCGGTTCACAAACAAAAAAGTTACGTCAATTTCAAGAATGATGAAATGGATGAACGCCTGTACGCTATAATAAAGTTAATGCGAGCGGTCACAACTCACACCACAAGTTTCGATAACTACTAACATCTCTTAATATTATGATAGCAAGTTTTCAATCACCTATGCTAGATTTCATCTCTAAATATTAAAAAAAACCATACATATCACCACATTTCAAAGAAATCCTCAATACAAAATGTACAAAACCTTAACAAAACGAGGCTACTGCCGACATCTATGTTCACATTCAGAACTATTTAGTGATCTGTTGCAAATTCGGTATATCGACAATTTAGTTTACACGCTATACGATAGATGTCGTTGTTATTCATTTAATTTTATTCATATTTAATTGCTTTTTACAGGTAGATTTACAGGTGGTGTTACATAATCATTATTTTACCCAATAACGCTATTACAAAGTGGATAGGTGGAGATTATTTCAAATAATTAATTACGAGTATATTTACTTAATAAAGTATCTAATAAAAAATTAACAACTTAGAGAGCTTTGGAACTGGCGCTGATATTGTACTCATTGTGGTAGAGCATTATGGAGGCGCGGCGCAGTGGTAACATCCACATATTATTGGTATCGACCTTATTTTAGACAATAATAAATTTAGACAAATAATAATTAGACAAATAATAATTATCGACTCGCGCAGGCGCGGTCCCAGGGGGGGTCACAGGGGACATGACCCCCCCCCAAAATCCCTCACTCATGCGTAGATGGAAGGTGAATCAAGCCAATTTGAGACACCTCTTCCCCCAAATTTCTTAGTGACCCCCCACCAAAATTTCTTGGCGACCCCCCCCACAAAAATCAAAGTGTTCTACCGACTTTACTATGCTGAGTGATCTTTTCAAAATGATAGCTACGTCACCATAACATGATTACACTACCAGTCGAAAGTTAAAGTTCCACAGGCCGCTTTGCACGCTCCTTTTGATGTTTGAACGGATGTGTAAGTTATGGGACAACCTTCCAGCTGAGGCATTTCCAGTGGACTTCGACATAGGGTTCTTCAAGAAAGCTGTAAAGAAAGCTCTTCTTGAAAGCCGGCAGTGCTCGGGTGGCTCCGCTGGGGTTGCCCGTTTCCATAGGCGACAGTGATCGCTTAACCACGCGGCCTTCCTGCCTTTTTGTTCGTTTTTTTTTATAAAAAAAGTGATTTCGAATAAACGAATAAGCAATTGCCGAGGGTCTAATAAAAATGTTATTGAAATGAGCAGACGTTTTCAGTGGTTAATTTAATAAGAGCTATTACATACATACGCAGTACTGGCACTGGTGTTACACTAATATGCTAAAGCGTCACGGCAGCAGCACGGCATGGTGGTCACGCCCAGAATAATATTAGTAATCGATATATTTATTTCTGATGCTGTGTGAAGGGTTGTTAATAGGACGTGAATAGGACCAATTGACTCTTAATCGCGTGGGGCCTGATCCTCTCTCCAATTCAGGTTGATGACGTCTTCATTGTTAGTGGCCTAAGTGCTGTCGCAAGTTTTAAATCGCTCAAAATACCTCCGACGGAACGACGGTATGTTAACGACAATTGCAACCAACGTGTAAGCAACCAAGAATTTGACTCCCAACTACTAACCACGCCTGACATAGCGTAGACATTTCACCACCTTTCTGCAATATATTTAAGTTACATAATGATAATGAATCTATGCATTATTTGCAGCACAAATTATTTAATTATAATGATCCTTTCCGCGGGCACAGCAGTACTATCTAAACACTTTAAAAACAGGCTATTATAATACGTTTAATTTGTAAAGAGAAACTGATGATAACGACTGAAAAGTCGATATTATAAGAGGAGTACAGTAAGAATTGTAAGGACTCAGGAAGAATGTATCTACTCAACATAATAATATGAACTTTTGTATCATAAGTAATTTCATAAAAGGTAACAATAATCCAAGGGACAGTGGAGGGCAAGCGGTCACGAACGAAATTGCAACCTCATCAGCAACCACCACTCTGACAAGAGTGAACGACTAAGGAGGAGGAGGAACAAATAATCCAAGCCTAATCAAGCCTTTTGTACAAGTCTTTATCTACGCGGACAACGTCGCGGGCACAGCTAGTTATATAATAAGTTATAAGAGCCGTTTGAAACATATTAAACACGGAAACACTTGTACACAATGTTTCAATTCATGTCCTCAGTAAATGCTTTTGGTGGCTTCAGTGGTAGTGGATATTATATTCTATCTATTATATTAAAACAATTTCTTATAAGAGACGGTTCGAATTTTATGAAGAAGTATTTCAAACCACACATAACGTCCGAAATTCTGATAGAATTGGCATGAAAAAGTGTAATATAATAATAATTCTATCTATTAGCTGGGGAAATGCTCAGTTTCGTGAGTAGAACGATCTCATCTCTATCTTTCTCTCTTTCTCAGTTGGCTTTCTTGCCTATACGGTGTATATCGCGTATAAGGGCGTCTATCCTTCTTGGATTTTTCGGGGTGAGGCATTTATCCATAAAGGTAGGCATATACATCAGGGTTCAGCAATAAGTTCAATATTGCAAAATCTGTCTTTATCAGATGAAAGAAAATAAGTAAAAATAAAGCATTAAAGACCAAACTATCGAGGCTAACAGAAAATATAAATGAGAAATTAATATTTTTTTAATTATGGAGCAATTTAAAAAAGTTTTAAAAAAAGGTTTTACCCTAAACTCAAAAAAATTATTTAAACATTCTAAGCATAAAATTATTAAGACAGTTATGCAAATAATATTTCATGCATTCATAAGCGAAATGTGTAAATGCGACGTATCACCTACATAATAGAGTAATGATTATGAAGCTGGCATAAAAATGTGACATGCAATTATGTATGTAATCATTAAGATATTTGCGTTTTGGCACGTACATAAGCGTCTATATTTCTAACAGATAAAACGTATTTTATGAATTAAACTAAGTTAAGGATGGTGGGCGACTAAATAAGACATAAAAATCGTGGGTGTTTTAATTAGGCTAATATAATTATATCGCAACATTTATAATTGGCAATGTCCCCGATACATCGACGGAAAGCAGGTGGTTGGGTATCGTTTCCAGACATCTTTATGTCATTAAACTAGCACATGGCGGCGGCCATTGCTAGTTAATTTTGGCAACAATGTCATTGTGTAGTATAGGACGTTTTCAATTTAGACGCTTCATGTCGTGCGTACGACCGACAGACGGCGGAAGTGCGTGAACACGCAAGGCAAAACCAAAAGCAGTCTGGAATTGCTTTGTAATCGAATAACATTTAAATTGAAAAATAGTTTAGTTAACCTAGTATTTAACGTGCTTTTAAATATTTCATATAATTGGTGTATGATAGAGCATTGACACATTTTTACTGTAGAAGCTATCTTTGTGCTTATTATCTTGCTTATTTCTGCTTGTATGCGTTTTGATATTTTTCGTACTCTATCGTCGATGTCTTGTCGTTCCCTGCTGCTAGCAAAATTCTTGTCAAAAACGTGGTGAATAAAGTACTAAAAAACTGAAATAGTGTGAAATTTCAAAAAAAATAATCAACGCCGCTAAAGAAGTTTTCACTTCAAAAAACGATCGTAGTCTTGTTTACGCGCGGTATGATGACGCCTGAGTTGAAAGCGCCCCTGAATCGCGCACATATCAAAGATGCTTTGAGTTGCAATGCATCGTAATGAAATATTTTAACGGCACAGTATCGCTTTTTCAATTTAGCTCTCATCAATTTCGGCACTTGCACATTGTTTTGATTTAATCTTAAACTATCTGAGTCTCCAAGTTTCATCAGAGTTAGAAATTATCATTCCACACCATGAAGTGGATTTAATAGATATAAAATCATATGAATTCCAAGGATTTCACCATAAACACCACTTTTATATTACCAGATGATTTTGAGAGTAGGTAACTTGGCTAGGTCGTTAATACCTACATATATCCGTCTACTACGCCGGGGATATGCCCCGACGCACACTTGTATCTATAACACACATTACGTATTTAATTTGTCCGGTTAAGGAAAACAAATCTTATGAAACCTTTCTAACGTATTTTTAGTGTCTAACGTAACACTAAAAAATCAGCGTTTGATAAAGTTCTCTTTAGATTCATAACATGCAGTAATCCTTTGTTGCTTTGCGATATGAATATCGACCTGTCTGGTAAACATAATTCGATGATTGGTATGGGGTTCGAATTGGCAAAGCTTGTCCGAACGGGCTTGTAAATGCACTGTACACATCAAATATAAATAAATAATAAATAACGCTTCGGTGGCTTCACACTCATAGCCCCACAGCAGGGTAGATATACCTTGCGTCATGGGTGCCATGGACACACACAAAGACAGAAACACAAACACCCAGACCAAGAACAGAAATTTTAAACTCATCATTCAAATTTCTGCTTTGCCGGGAATTGAACTCGGGACTCTCCGATCGGTAGTCCGGCATGGTAAACATTACGCCACGTGGGTCGTCAAGTGAGTTTATTTTTTTAAACTATAATTTATTTTTGAAGTGAAAACTTCTTTAGCGGCGTTGAGCACTTTTTTTGGGATGGGTAAAAAATGTTAAATTCGCGTCACCACACGTGGCCTGATCGAAAATTTCGTAAGATAATAGAGGAGACGTGGAAGAGTGACCTTCACCGATCTGATAATTCGATGAGACATATTTTTTTATCAAACATAATTTATAAACATATATGCCTATGATAACTTGACTATCGAAAAGTGTTCATAGCTATTTTTAATTTAATTAATTTTAATCAATTTTCTTTCATATCACCTTCACTCTTGTGATAACCGAACGAGTGAATGTCTTCACCGGCTCTTTGACCAAGACGGAGGGGTGACAGCTGATGACGGCTCGACTGTCTATACTTTTTTTTCTTCAATTATGGCATCGCAAACTCTGCATATTGCCAGAGTCAAGTACAATTTTTGCATCACTTTTTTGCCAGTATCGGTGAAACTGGACGAATAATAATAGGTAAAGTCAGCAAGACGTTAGTTTAGTAATCAGTTAGTCAAGTCAGTCAGACATTGAAGTAATGGAATTTTGGAGGCAAGCCAAAAAAACATATTTTCGCACTGTTATTTTAATTAACAACACTCGTCCACTTAAATTAACCTATATCGAAAAAACGCCATCAAATTTATTCGATATAACTCTAAAATACACCAAGAAAGTAAAAATAAAACAAGAGCACAATATGTCTTCTTCGACTTCCCCGACTATCTATACTTGTAAAATTCGTTTATATCAAGTATTTAAAATATGGACATTGAAAAAAGTGCATCCATTAATGAAAAAAGTAACGAAGAAATAGTGAAAGAAAATGAGTGGGTACTTTATGAAAATACTACCTAGATGAAAACCTACTTAAAATATTAGATGAAAAATAATACTGATAAAAAGCAATATGTGCGAAATTATTCCCTAACCATTCCAAAATATCAAACATGCACAACGTTAATGTTCAAGTTTTTATTAAGATTTAGTTTCGATCGAGTCTACCGTACTGCTTGACGAAATTATTAATATAGATACATATATAGATACACATTATAGATGTATTATTTGTAATATGTTTATACTTTATAACCACAGTTTATAGCATTAACCTATTTTTTCATAACATCACAACAAGCACATGTGCGGTGTAGGTGTAACACTTTAAATTGACCTACATATTTAGTAAAGAGAGGAAAATAAAGACAAAAAAAGGTTGACAAAAATTTAATTGAGAAATAGAAAATTTGTAAATCAAGAAAGACAAAGAAAATAGAGTTAGTAAATTTAGAACGAAAATTTAAGGGTCGGGGTTACATGTCATAATTAACCGGGTTGCATAATTCTACCCGAGGTAAAACACTGGACTTCTTGTTGAGCTGATTGAGGTCGCCGGAGACACGAGTCCTGATGCAGTGTGGACAAGAGTCGCAGCTGTTCTCGGCGAGAAGCTTCAGAATATCCGATAGCCGACTCAGGCGGCTGATATACTCACTCCGGAGCCCCGGGCGTAGTGCTCTTCTCAGAGTATATGATGGAATAAGGAAGGGTGCAGGCGATCCCTTCTTTATCTACTTTATATATTTATATTTCTTTATATATAGATCAAAAGAAATAACTTAGTAAGTATTATATTTTCCTCAGAATACAAGTAACAGGATAAACAAAATTAATGACGTCTTATCATTCGATGGAAGAGTAATTTGAACAAATACAAAAATGAAAAAGAAAACATAATGAAACCTATAGAAGTTTAAATAAAAAGTATCGAACTCTCGTATAAAAATAAAAGAAGAATAGTTAGTAAATTAGATAAATTAAAATAAAATAAAAACGAACCGTTACATAGGTTTACCAAACAAATAATTTCGAATGAAAATAAATAAAATAAGATATAAATAATCTCCGTTTTTCAGAGAAAGAAAAGCAAAAAAGAACGAAATCGAGAATACCAAAGGGCATGGCGACAACGTAAGAAAGATTTGAAGAATAAAGATTCGAAGGAAGAGAAAAAAGAAGAAATAAGAAAAAGACATCGTGAGAATCAAAGGGCATATTATCAACGTACAAAAGGTTTAAAGGAAAGTGACAAAAAGTAGAAGAATTATTCCAAAAGAAGTTGGATGGTTTGCAAATGTAATTTAATTTAAATAGGTTCGAATCAAAACTGCTCGTTTCTTACTTCAGCTATTATAAACATATCGTATCAGTTTTAGAGATTGGCGATGATGGTTCTGGTAATAATAATGGTGAAAGAGTCGTCGAAATTATGGATGGAAGTTGATTTTTCTGAGAGATAAACTTTTAATGTAATATCATTTGTCATGTTTGTGTACGATAGATAAATAAATATTGTATTCTACCACATAAATGATAGTACTTTTATACTGATAATTAAAGCAATTCGTGCAAAATTATTTTCCAATCATTCCAAAATATCAAAAATGCACAACGTTAATATTCAAGTTTTTTTATTTTGACCCGTCTTTTTTATTTGGATTTCTTTCATGTATCATATTTTGATACTTTACATTTTCATCGGCCCTTGATAAATATGCAAAGTATCAAATTATTCCGACGTTTCAAAGTCGGCTAAAATCACTTTTAAAAATTTCCGTTACAAACATACATACGACTGAAGCTAATAAAAGCGTGGTATCTTATTACAAGTCAAGTTGCCGCGTGGCCCGAATGTTTGTTAAACTTGTGCTGCTTGCTTACTTTCCTGTAACCTACCTTGAAATCCTGCAATGTCCCAGAATGTTAAGTCGTACCAATGTTTATAAGCCAAAATACAATATACCATATACAGGAAGCAATCAGCAATCGAATAAAATCAACATATAAACGTATATTGCTTTTCGTTCGATCCAAATCACCGTATAAGATTTCCACCGCATTTCTACATTAGCTGTGTGATGTTATGAGTTTTGATTCAGAAACCATGACTGTGTTCGTATTTGGAAATAAAACTAACTTACATTTTTATTCTTTTGGAATACTTTCCAAAGTACTAATAATTAAAGATTTTATACATACTATTTAAACACTTAATTAGAATCATTTAATGCGTTTTAAGTTCTAGAACGTACTGAATAAATATATTAGCAGCTGTACCACAGCATACATAATAGTACAGGTAGCCGTACGTTACGTAACAATATATAGTAAAGTATATACATAATTGATTAAGCGTGAACCGTGACAAACTGGTGACGTTTCACCCGCCATTTCAGCATTTATACACGTAATAATTAATGTCTATTTCCTTGCACTTTGAAAATAGCGCTGCTACTCCGGAGGCTGCACCTTTCCACCGAAACAACAGAATTGGTTGACGGCCAATCACGGCAGAAGTGGGTGCAGCGGTGGTACTTCCCCGGGCGATCGTGACCGGCCGGTAAGATGGGTAACTGATAGAGTGGCTAACAGTTTTCTAGTCGGAAAACATTGGAGAGCAAGTTAGTCATTGCATAACACATAGTCCCACCCGTCCACGTTGGAGCAGCGTAAAAATGGTCCTCAAAAATGGTTGCAGTTATTATGTAATATAAAAAATAAAAAACTTTAGCAGAATAATGAATAGACAGGAACCGAAGAATACGTAAAACATTGTATTAAATTTTATTTCCATTGGTATTCAGATGAAATTATTACTAAATGCTAGAAACAAATTTTCTTTAGATTTTGTCTTATTTTTATAATGTTTCATATAAAGCATTGCTTAGATACTGTACGAATTTATTTCGATACACATACAATACATTCACACAAAGCTTACATGAATTTAAAGTAAAATTCAGATATAATTATTCGTTTTTGTAGGGACTTAGGTCCCGCGTATGTTTCAGAGGGACTAGATTTAGATTTCAACTACATGCAAAGTTTCACCACGGTTCAGTCAAGTTGCGGGTGTGGAAAATCTAACTACAAAAACTGGATGTTCTTTAATACATACAGCAAGAAAATTTTGAGCCGATAACATACGTGCATATTTAGTTTTTGAGACTTCTTTTCCTATTAAAGATTAATAATGGTCGTAGAAAGTATGAAAACATTTATAGTTTGACGGAGTTGTTTGGGAATATATACCTAGTTCCGAAACTGTTCCGAAAGAATCCTGTAAGGGTTCTGAAAGAATCAGTTTCTGTTTACGGATTTTGGTTTCTGAAAATTCAGCAAAATTTAAAGAAAGAAAGAAAATAGTAAAATTAGAAATCTATCTAACTATTATTACACTAGCTGTGCCCGCGACGTCGTCCGCGTGAATAAAGACTTGTATAAAAGGGATTGATTAAAGATTATTTATTTGCATTTAATAAGTAGTAGGTAGATTATTCTTACATATTATAGTGAAATTACTTATAATAAAATGTACATATGTTCAGAAGACGCCTTATTTATTTTTTCTAAATCCTTCAAACCTAAAACAGTATATAAGGACCGCTTACTGTACTCAGATCTTAAGGTCCAGTTTTCGCATGTTCGCTTTTCTCGCGCAATCAGATTCTCTTTACAAATATGTAGCTCGTTTATTAAAGTTAAGACATACGTAGTACTGCTGTGCCCGTGGCTTCATCTATGTTAAAAATAAATAGTATCTTAAGTAAATTGAGTGAATTTATACTGCAAAGAATGCATAGGATACATAGCTTTAACCTACTGCAGAAAAGAGGTACACTATACAACTACTTGTAGTTGGGAGACAAAATTTCTAAACATACACGTGCTTAGGATTAAACATTCGGAAAAATTATAAGGCCAATTAATAGACTAAAGATTTAAAACTTGCGAACAGCAGTTTGGTCATAAGTCATAACTCATATAACATTGAGAAAACTAAAGCAGAAGGCGGGTCTCTAAACAGTGTGCTATTTGTATTTGAAAATAAAGAATCTTTAATATCTCCATCAACCAACGTGTATGGATGAGCCCGTACGCAATAAAGAGACGCAAAAAATTAGTTAAGTTATCATTGGTCCAATTAACCATCTTCAGCATCATACGTTTACCCAACGACGGGACAAGAAATTTCAATGATGAGTTTAAATTTCTGTTCTCGGTCTGGGTGGTTGTGTTTCTGTCTCTGTGTGTGTTCATGGCACCCACGACACAGGGCATATCTACCCTACTGTGAGGCTTTAAGTGTGAAACGTTATTTTTTACACTATGTACTACTTACTTTTATTAGACTTTAGGCTTTTATTTGAAATTATCTCCATCGATTCACTTTGTAGAAGAAATGAATATTCTTCAATAACGCCATCTACCGTATGGCATGCAAACTTTGTGGTTGAGAAATCGAATGTCAAATTACCAAATAGGTAGATATTGAGATTAACAGTTGGTTCAGTAAAAGTTTAACTATTCGTCACCTAGATGTTTGCAGTAGTCTCGTTTTGTTAAGGCTTTTGTATGAAGGTTTAGAGCATTGAGGTTGTAAGATTTGGATTTCGGTTAGTCGGAGCTCGAGGCCTCCTCAATATTAGGAGAGCTCCATGCCCAGCAATGGAACGCTAAAAAGGTTGCAGCCTGATATAATGTAGCGATAATAGTCGTTTCAGCTGCAGCCTGTTCATAATCTTCCACCCCAAATGAAGACTAATAAGCTGAGCAACTTACTTAATGGAGCCTTGATGGAAAGTTTGGCGGCGGTGAGGCTCGCGATGCACTCTTTAGGTACCTATAGCTTAGCCATACTCGGTCAACGAAAGAAATTACAGTAAGCTGATCTAAGTATATTTAATATGGTCGACCATATTAACGAAAGTTCAAAATAATTTTACTTAAATTTAAACTTTTATTTATGGTTTTGAAAGGGCTGTTAACGAATCTTTCATTCAAATTCCCCAAAGTGTCTTTTAAGTTAATGTCGCGTATTGTTTAAATGAACACAATGTTTTTGTTTATCACCCGATTGATATGAAATACACACTAATGTTACGGAAATTCATTCAACAATATATCAGTAAACACATCATTCAAAGAAGGGAAAAGAATTTGAGAATGAAATATTAAGTTAAGGTTAATTATTGTACGCTTGAGATACCAACTTTCGAATCCATTTTATTTGCTATTGAGGAGTAGTTTTGAAAAAAGCTTAAATAGAATTCTTACTGTGTTAGTAAAGATTACAAATACAAAATTATAAGTATATTACTCTGCACAAAAATATTCTGTACATCAAGTTTCGACACTAAATTTTCAAAGAGTTTCAAAGAAAATTGACATTGAAAGGGTGAATTTCGGGAAATGCTGAAACACGTATTCTTTTATTTTGGTTAGAAAATATTTATACCAAATTTCAAGAAAATCTATTGGTAAAATCGAAGTTTTCCATACAAATTTTCATCGCTCATTTCACACCCTTAAAGGGTGATTTTTAAAATTATCTATAGCCTAAATGTTAGCGAGGACCAATATATATCAAACAAAAAAGTTTCATCAAAATCCGTCCAGTAGTTTTTACGTGAAAAGCCAACAACAGACAGACAGACAGACAGACAGACAATAATTTCAAAACTTATACTTTTAGCTTCTGTTACTTATAAAAATACCCCTAGAAGTATTTTTTTAAATTTATATGCAATGTACAGAATTGACCCTGCTTACAGTTTTATTATATGTATAGATATAATAAATCTGTTACAAGGCGGTGTCTGTACATTGAAGATATTTGAGAAAAACTGTCAATAGACTATTTATTAGCGTAATAGAACCCAAAACAATGATTTTTAGAATTATTGTCTGTTTGTCTGTTCGTTTGTGCGCGCTAATTTTAGAAACAGCGTAACGTAGAAGGATGCGGTTTTCACTGATATATTGATATTTTTATGGATTAACATTTAGTGTTTGTTTTATTTAAATAGGTTCACGAATAAAAAAGTTACATCCGTTTCAAGAATGTATCGATCAGTGTTTGGAAGTATCGTTGTTGAGTTATCGAAAACTTCATGTTAATGTGTAATAATTATGTTGAATTTTTATAATTTACAGTCCCTTAAATGATAACATAAAACTTATAAATGAAAAGAAAAATAGATAATACATAGAAAAAAAAATCCAACATAAGATGAGTTGGCAATAATATGGTAAACTGTACGAAATAGGGTTCACGCTTTTTCGTACAGTTCCCACACGTCAATGTAGATGGGACACGTGGTGTTAAGCGATCACCGCCGTGTCGCCTATGGACACGGACAACCCCAGGAGAGCCACCCGAGGGCTTTAGGCTATATAACATCATGCTATGACTAATACCTAAGTCCACGTCCAAGACGATGTCGAAGGCGGCCACTAGTCTATACATAAAGCTGAAGAGTTTGTTCGTTCGTTCATTTGTATGTTTGTTTGAACGCACTAATCTCAGGAACTACTGGTTCGAATTGAAAAAATCTTTTTGTGTTGGATAGCCCATTTATCGGGGAAGGTTTTTTTTAAATGCAGACGGGCGGCGTGGTGTTAAGCGATCACCGTCGCCTATGGACACGGGCAACCCCAGGGGAGCCACCCGAGGGATTTAGGCTATATAAAATCATTGTATGACTAATACCGAACTGCCACTAGTTTATAATATTAAACTCTGTTTTAATTTGAATTCCCAAGTATGTTTTTCCAACATGAACTTTACGCATTGTGTGCCGCAGGTATTATTCACACAAAGCCTCCAGTTGTGAAGTTAAATTTCGATTAAATCTTCCGTTCTCATACCTAATATCCGCCAAGGTTCCAGAGCATTCTTCGACGGAAATTATGTTAGATTTCATGGCGTAGGAACTAAATAAGATTTCCCGAAGACGGTGAATGCAACTACACCAGACACCGGCGGATTAAAGTTTCGCAAGCCCCGGCTTTGTGATTCACTCTAACCATGGATGGGAAAAGCCTCTGCAGAAACTTCGATGTTCTTTCATACCTATCTTCAGCAAGGAACTCTTAAGCTGATTAGGATTTAACTAGTTTGTGTGATTTCATTCCAAACTTTGTTTAAAAAATATTGTAGGTAGAAGTCATGGTCAAACTATAAATATGTTGTATGTTGAAACATACATAATATTTACTAGATACATTTTTATTAAACATACAATATTCATTAAGCGATCCGTATGGGTTGGACATACCCAGTTCGAGAGAGAGGTAATTCGTAGAATCCAACTCGGCTGGGCACCAGCATCATTAGGAAAATTACAAAGTGTCTTTTCGTCCAGAATACTTCAGTGCCTGAAGGTGAAAGTTTTCGAGCAGTGTGTGTTGCCAATGATGACCTAGGGCACTGAGTCCTCGAATAGCGACCACGTTTCGGCAAAAGATGTTCAGGCCGCACTCCAACCAGGAGGACTGATGACCTTAAGAAGACAGCAGGAAGCCGCTGGATTAAGAAGGCGCAGCACCGGAAGGAGAGGTAAGTAATAAAATTCTATACGACGTCCCTTGTGGTGCGATGGCTACCATACCGTATTGCCAGTCGAGGGCTCATTCCCGCATAGGATTTATTTTAATGTTGAGTATAAACTTATGTGGCGCCATACTGTCTTTGTGTGACCATATACCCACGACTTAAAGCACGCATTGCCCAGCGGTGAGCATAGAACGCAAGCAATTTATGCAGCTAAGTCAAACGGGCGCGATCGGGTTTGAGATAGGTGACCACTAGTGGCAAAAATTTTATGCTCGTTTCCTTGCTTCGGAGGGCACGTTTAGTTGTCGGTCCCGGTTGTTATCGATAAATGACAGTTGTTAAACCTAGTCGGAGGCCTTATGGGTTTGAAAACATCCGACAGCGGGTTGGCCACTAGCCTGCATCTCCACCAATTCGCATTGGAGCAACGTGGTGGAATAAGCTCCAGGCTTCCCTATAATGGGGAGAGACCCGTGCCCAGCAGTGGGATGTAAAAAGGGTTGCAGCCATACCCACAACACAGTGAATCGTACTGTGGGACTACATGAGCGAAGCTTTTTTTAGAGGTATCTAAAAGAGGCCGTATATAATAAATACATGTACCATCACATCTCTTTGTCACTGAGCCGCCCTACATGGAGATTTCAATCACATATCTACTTTACATTCAGAGTACATAATCCGAAGTGACCTGACCTGGTTTTCCTCGGCCTGGTCGAGGCGAGCGGTATTGATTTTCTGAAATCGCTGCGGTGAAACGCGTCGAATTTAAAATGACTGCACTTGACATAGTAGGTAGATTATTATTTGTACTATTTTTTTTTTATTTTGATTACTAAATTAAAAAAAATCTACTATGGAAAATAGGTATTTTTACTTGGTAACAATGCCTTATAAAATAATTTCAATTCGATGGTATTGAAAACAATTTCTAAAATCTATTTTAACTTTAATGCTACCTACACTGATATAGAGTGGGCGTGGCTATGCGTATGATGGCCGCGGAAGCTTCAGCCTTTTTTCCGTTATGTACTACAACGGAACAAGGACTCCCCATATATAAATATGTATTCTTATTTTATTTTATACGATGTTAAGCATCCCTTAGACTGTTATCTATGTCAGTGAAAAATTTAATGGCTGCAAGCCTATTTGAGTCCCACTGCTGGGCACGGGTCCCTCCCCATCATTGGGAAGGACTTCTTGATCTTTAACGACTGTTGTCTATTGATAACAACCGGGACAAACGGCTTAACGTGCCCTCCGAAGTACGGAAAAGAAATTTTAAGTACATGAAATTTTTGCCATTTGCGATCACCCAGCTCACACCCGACCGCACCCGCTTGGCGTATGTGCGTAGATCGCTTGCGTTCTACCTAGACTTCGGGCCATGCGCGTATCTTTATATAAGAATTTAATAATATTCAACAATACCTTTTAACATTGAAACATTGTATTAAGCTATAGGTGGTGTGTATCATGGGCTCACTCATAAATATCAAGGTAAAAACGTTTTAAAACCTATAAGAGGAATCTTTGTCAATCGCGTACCTAGTAAAGTTGTAATAAGATAGTCCTTATAAATGTATATGAACAGCGTTATAAGTATTGACCTCCATAAGCATAAAAAATGATTTTTAGTAGGTACCTTCTTTAGTTTGCAGCAGTATAGGTATTCTGATTTCCTACAAAATCCTTTTTATCCCTACTATATATTAATATTATAAATTCGAAAGTTGCTCTTTCTGTCTGACTGTCTGCTACGCTTTCCCCCTTAAACTACTGAACCAATTTTAATAAAATTTAGAACACAGATAGAGTGGACCTTGGGAAAGGACATAGGATGATTTTCATCCTACGGCAACCTATAAAACGGGTCCACGCGGGCGTAGCGGCTGGCGGAAGGCTAGTACCTAATAAAATATACAAAAGGCTTATTACTCGTATATCGATTTTTGAGCTTACCATTATTTAAAAAAATTAAACTTGTTTGCAACACATGATTCCACTTAAAAAAAAACAACGGTTTGCACTCCGGGAGTGCCGGCAGAAGTGAAAACATTAACGTTGTGCAATTTTGATGTCTTGAAATCGTTAGGGAATAATTCCACACGAATTGCTTTAATTATCAGTATTAATTTCTATCTAGTATTTTTATAAAGTACTAACTCATTTTCTTTCACTATTTCTTCGTCACTTTTTTCATTAATAGATGCACTTTGTTGAATGTCCATATTTTAAATACTTGATATAAACATAAACGAATTTTACAAGTACTTATAGACAGTCGAGCCGTCATCAGCTGTCACTATTTTCACTGTTTGTTGTCACTGTTTATACCCAAAAAACAGAACAATACAAACAAAATTTCAAGAGGAGAATCAGTTCCATTTTCATTCATAGTGACTTGTAGTGTCAAGCTTTTTCTGTATTCAAATGAAATGGATATTTTTTTAAAGAGTTTTTATAGGGCTTTCAAATGATACCAATATTGGTAAGAATAATTGCTTGTCATAAGGATTAATAATGCTTGAAGTTTATTTTTGCGCAGGTGCGATTTTTTTGATGTCGAGTTTATAATCATATAAAAATTATATGTGTTAGCGACTAATTAACAAATCATTTTTTATATGATAATGACATAATCATATGAAAAAATGAATTGTTAATTAGTCGGAAACACTGGAAATTTGTTTATTTTACATGATCCAACTTCTGCTCAGTACTTAAAGGAAAAATTCAGTACCTCTGTTTCTCGCATGACAGAGGTTTACATTCCTCCAATATTATGCTCGGCATTCCTCCACATAAAACTTCTTGCGATATTCCTTTACGTTTCAGGTTATACTACAACAACCTACCCGAGACCATTCGTAAAGCTCCCAGCAAAAGTGTGTTCAAGAGACTTCTGCGAGTACACATCTCTTGCGTAATTCCACTCACATCAGAATCATTTGAGGATCTGACTTTAACGGTTTTGTAATATTATGTTTACTTGGTTGTATTATAGGTAATTCATATTTTATTTACAACAATAATAATTCCTCGGCGCGCACCACTGACAAAGAAATTTGTAATGTGCGTAATTATCGCTGCTCCACGGTGATGGAAAATATCGTGATATTTAATTGATTACGACGTTCTCCATCGCAGTGCATGCCTGAGAGAAATTCATAATTTCTCGAAAGCATGACGTCCACCAATCCGCACTTGGCCAGCGTGGTGGACTATGGCCTAAATCCCTCTCACTTGTGAGAAGAAGACCTGTGCCCAGCAGTGGGACATAAAAAAAAAGGTTGAAAAAAATACAATTACATTTAATAAAGAAACTGTACATAATAACTGTAAAAAAATATTTATAAATAAAAAACTTCTTTTAACATATCCGTGTTCGGCATGCCGCCTAAGACGCTGGCAGCATTTCCCCGTTGAGTTCCCCGCGAGGTATACCTATTATAGGTTATTATATTTAGGTATTTATTTTTACTTATTTATATACATTGTAGGTGGTAGAACTACCTATTAGGTTCGCCCGGGGAAGTACCACCGCTGCACCCACTTCTGCCGTGAACCAATTCTATTGTATTTCGGTGGAAAGGTGCAGTTGCCGGCGATACTTACATGAGGCGACCATCAACCTCCGAAGTAGCAGTGCAAGTGCATGCGACCTCAGAAAAGACTTACCTATGCTTGCTTGAGGTTGTATGTAGATGTCTATGGGCTGCAGCGACCACTTAACACCACATGGCATGTATACTCGTCTGCTACTCCATTCAAATAAAAAAAACATAAATAATTATATATAGCAAGGAAAATAACTATTCACATCATTATTAATCTTTTATTATATGTATTTTCACCGTATGAAATTTACCACGCGTCTACATTAGCCGAAATCGTCTTCTGTTCTCATTATTTCAAATCCGTGTCACGCCTTTCTTCCTTCGTCTTTCATGTCATCAGCCAGTCATCCATCATATTTTACACACTATTATCAAACCTTTTTTCTCTGGACACCATCCTTTAGCCATACATTCCACACATACACACACAGATATATATATACATATATATTATATAATATTACATATATACATATATATTTATTATATTGTATTATTATATTATATTATTATTGCATATTAATCCACTATTGCTATAGTATGCGTCTACCACATGCTCTACTCATCACTCTACCATGGTAGAGAATGCCCTTGTATCCTTAGTGTAAGGTAATACTATAAGGTTAAATAAATAAATAAGTTTGTTCGGTGTTAGATCTTGCATTTTTCGGGGAAGTGCAATGGCTGCACCCGCTACTGCCAAGTTCTAATGATATTGTACTTATCTATGCCATGAAAACACAACATTTTCCCGGGAAAAAGTTTTCAGACATTCCTGGCAATAATTAATCTCTGTGCCAAATTTCGTCCCGAGTCATTCAGCCGTTCATCAAAAAACTTTCATTCTAACATGCAAACTTACGCATTTATAATATGAGTAAGTATAAAAGTGTAGATTTCTGTGGAAAAGTACGCATTGTGGCCAAGTTGACTTGAGCCGACCATGCAACCTCCAGAGTAGCAACGCAACTGTATACAACCTCAGACAAAACATAGGCTTGTTTTAGGTTGTGTGTATTCCATGGGCTGCGACGACCTCTTAACCACGTTAGTATGCTTAGCGTGTTATATTTATGTTTTCCCTTATCTTCCAATCTGAAGACAAGCTGTCATAGCCTTATGCCATCATTGTGAACACTTTATTGTACTCGAACGTTTTTTTTTTAAATTTTTCAATATTCTGTAGTTCAACCCGTTTAAAATTCTATTTCTCAATCCTAAATACATTTATTGCGTCCCATTATAACTTTGTAAATGAATCGAAATACGTCGGAAAATTTTATATTTTTTTATGAGTATTTCAAAATAACAAGGTATGAAAATGAATCATATAGCGAATCGAGTTATCGATAAAGTTGAAAAAAATGGAATTACGAGAATGCGAGTGTCCAATATGGACGTAAATTTGGAAAACCAGTAGTCTGCGTTATCAGCAAAAAGGCTTTAATGAAATTCGGCGGTTGATTATCTCGCAGGATTTTTTTATTTTAATAGATTTGCTGCGTCGCATGTGCCTGTACCGTTATAATAATAGACTAAATTTCACCAAACAGCTAACGAGTAGGTATATCGATAGAAACTTGTTTTTGATAGCCGTTAGTGAATCGAACATTCGACCACGAGGCGTGCGAAAGCCAAATTTTTTGCCCACATAAATTACCAAATTGAAATACCAAGTAGACGTTCATTCAAGTAACGATACCAAGATTATCTACACTATTTTGTAGCGAACCTTCGTTATAACAAGGTTATTAGTAACTCATAAACCCATAATAGAAGATTCATACGTATTGCTTTATTTATGAAGTGTTTTCAGTTCCGATTTCTGCCAAATAGCATAGATGGTACTCATTCTCACTCGGTTAAGGCCCCCTTTCCACTACGAAAGCGATGTGAAGTTGGGCGTAGCTGGCCTTTTTTCACCAAAACAAAGTTACTTAATACTTAGAAAAGTACCTACTTGTCTTCTATAAGTTTTCTTAGTTCTAGGGTTACTTGATAAGTACCTTCGAGTTCAAAATTTTATGTATAACTAAGCCGACCCGATAGGCGTTATCCTGTCTTAAATATTAATATTTAATTCAATTTTAAATGAAAACAAATATGGTGGTTAAGTGTTTTTAAATTTTATAATTTTTGCGCTATTTCTTAATTTTTTCTTTCATAAGAACCTTATACTGACAGTAACAAACACAACTAAAAAGAAATGAGCAAGGGAAATAGGGATTCATTTTTATAGATTGTTAATAAAATAAAGACGTGTTACTAATTGCTCTTTCCTAATAGCTCATTCCTACTGCTCTCCTGCTGTTTTAGCAGGTAAGCAACAACCTCCATTGAAACACAAAAGTACGTACAAGCTGAACTATTAGAGAACGTCCTGTTACACTCACCGTTCTTCTAAAACGAAGATAGGAGGACGTAATTGTAAAAGTACCTATACAATATGTAGTAGTTTCGATCTCATATTGCATCTTCTGTCTGCTTCGGTGGAATGCAGGCCTTACCCGAAATCGATAGATCATCTTCAAAGGGAGTGTCTCAAGCGAATACAAGCATAGATACAAACATACGCATTTGCCTCCACCGTCTGCGGGAACAGAGTTGCGACGAGGAGTGCAGATGTGGTTTCGAACAGCCTGTTCGTAATTGACATTATGCCGTACTAAGGATTCGATTACAGTGTCTCACGTCGTTTTGGTAAACAATGGGCATGATGACAGATTTTTAAATACCTTTCCTTATTTTAGGTACACGTCTCCTAGTTTCGAAAAAAAGTTTATTTCAGCAATAAACTGAACTTTAAACGTAAATTAATGTATTTTCTGCTATGTAATTTGAATTAAGCGCGAAAACGCTAGTAGGTGTCATGGCGTCGGCTTGCTCGTCAAACTTCAAGCAACACGATGACATTAACTGAGACGTGACGTCATTCCTTTTGATTGGCGTTTCAGATAACATGGCCGATTGCTGTATTTAATACTTTTATTTTATTGAAAATCTTATTAATCTTAATGTTTATATTAAGACGGGGTCATATTTTAGAACTTTTTTAGCATATATTTTTCTGTAAAACCGTTTATTCTCTGATTCTTTAATAGTGTCATCATGCCTATTATAACAGTTCGTTACGTCTGGTAATAAACATTTTATATGATAATATTAATATGAAGCGCGCATGGCCCGGCGGCTAGTGAAAACGCAAGCGATCTACGCAGCTAAGCCAGACGGGCGCGGTCGGGTGTGAGAGTGATCGCTAGTGTCAAAACTTTCATACACATTTCCGTGCTTCGGAGGGCACGTAAGCCATCGGTCCCTGTTGTTATCGACAACAGGTAAACGAGGTATAACAGTCGTTAAACCTTGTAGAGTCGAGAACCTTGATCCAAGAGGGGCAGCTGCTCCCCCCCTATCCCCCTCGGTACGTCCACAAACCCCACACTTCCTTACTTCCCCTACGTCTAGGTACTTCTAGGTACTGTAAGTTATTTTTAAAATCTGTTTGTTTAGTATGAACACAACTTTACAATCAGTTTAGAGGCCTAGACAAATTTGCTATCGGATGTCCACTCCACCGACACCTGCCACCATCGATGTGGATTTAACGACCAAATGAACTGCAGCATTTCCATCGAAGGCCGCTAAGGAAAGAAGATAGTACTAGGTTACGTTCAAGCGAAAATGGATAATGAACGGTTAATTTGGTGAGTTTTCGTTTGCGGTTGGTAAAGTGATATGTTAGCGGCTGATGTCGGACATTATTGACCGATTCAGAAACAGGGAATCACTGGAATTGAATTACAAAACTACATGCGCATATGAATATTCCAATTTAGGCGAGATGAAAGTAATTTTAAATATATGAAACCGATTACAAATACCTATCAACTGAAAAGTTTGATGATTTAATTTACTACTAGGTAGGTACATATTATGCATGTCCCTCCTGGAAATGCGTGAATACCCAAATCTGAAAAACTACGGAATCGAGTTAAATGAAACTTGATTGTTCCGCTACTTGGAATGGAATACACCTGGCTTAAAAAAGGTCATCTCAATATTATTTAAAGTTTCAGAGAAATTGAGGTCAAAAATACCAAACATACCTATGTACTTGCGGAATTTCCACGGGTGCTTAAATCGATTATCCTGGTCAAATATTATCCACTTCCAACAATATTACATAGGTAGGTACACACACGTTAAACTGATAATATCCTTTGCTTGAAGTCGCTTAAAATAAATACTTAAGTTCTGAAATTAAGTAGTTCAATACGAAACATTAAATGGGAAGGAATTAAATGGGGGATTAAATATTTAGAAAACCAGTTCATTATTACGCGATCTAATTTATTAGCTGCTACCTCCAGGACCGTAACCTGACTACGATGAAACGGGCGCGGTCGGATTAAGATCGTATGGAGGGAAAGACCGATTGTATTACTAATGATCCTTTCTAACTTGTATAAACTGACATTATTTGAGCCCAGTTCAAGAACGAGTAATCTTCCTCAAGTTTATACGCTAACCTGTCAGTTTCAGGTAACAGCAGTTAGGTATGAAATACTCTCAAGAGATATCTGATATCTTTAATGAGCAATTCTTGTATTATACCTTAATATATTTTTTGAATCTCTTGATGGAATTTGGTACCCTGGTTTCCGGGATGATAAATCGATCCAGCTAGGTTATATATTTAGAAATTTTAAATTAAACAAAATATTTTCAGCGATAATCAACTTAAATATAAACTGAAAAATACGACTCATCCTGACATCTATTGGCGAGTATAATAATATAGTGGCGTAGAACGCCGTCAAATAACATCCGTCAATCCGACGTTCAAAGAGGTGTGACAGTGTAAATCAATGACAATGTCGATTGGAAAGAGCTCTATAAAAATATCTTCATTGAATTAAAGCTTAATTGGCTGAATGGTTACGTGGGCTGACTGCGGAACTAGCGGCCTAGGTTCAAACCTCAATCAAACCATATGGCGTTATTTTTTTTGTGATATTTTATTGGGAGCTATTTCGTATAAATAGTATAAATGAGTATTTCATTTGAAATTAACCCTTAACTGGTATCGGGGGTCATAAATTACCCCACGCGCACACATTTCTCATTATATCTTTCCTGTTTAAACACGTACACTCTTCCGCGTCTGTGTAATCTGAATACATCGCGGGGAGCGGCAGGTGACGGACACGCGTCGGTCTACTGTTGCTGGAAGCGGAGGTACGTACACTGTTGGGGTCAAAAATTACCCCCGACACCAAAAGTGTAGTTTTTTTTACCGGGCGGCATGTAACCTTTTTTTTAATTCTTTTAGGAAATATCGTTGCAATGACGGGGTTTTTGGATGAAAATCAAATTTCGCAACTTCTGGAAGATGAGAACAAAGAATCTGATTCAGGAACCGCTCAGGCGACCACAACAGCAATCTGTGATGACGAGCAGATTAGCGATTTTGAGGTAGCAGAGGCAGTCAGCTGTTCTGAAGAAAGTGTCTTGGATTCTTCAAGTTCATTCAAGCAGCAAGGAAGCAGAAGAAACTGTACGGACATGCAAGTGCTTATTCTTTATATGTAAAGAGTATACTTACAAAGCAATCACATGTACCAAAAGAAAGAGAATTTTGGAGTAGTTTTAGGACTTTTGTTTTGCGTTGTCATTTTTTTAATTTTAAATGATTTTAAAAGAAGTTCCTATTTTTTGTTATTTAGATTATATAAGAAAACTACAGGATAAAAGAAATTAAAGTTATGTTTAAGTTTTTATATAATAAATGGTTCCTAAAGTAACAAGTACCTAATTAAGTACAAAAAATTAGACATATGTTAAATAAGAAAAAAAATGTGATTTTCGATTGTAATGTGCCTTTAAAACTAATTGATCTCTAGATTCAAAGTTGTATTTTTATAAATAAAACAGAAAATTATAAAAAAATGTTTTTTTTTTGTATTTTTTTACAATTTTTATTAATTGGGGTCTTTTTTACCCCTGATACCAATTACGTTACCAATTTTAGCGAAACCAGCTAAAGGTTAAACCAAGAAAATAAATTGTTATTATCCGACCAACGCTCGATCGTCCAGGTACTTTCTAATTAATAGTGGTAATTTTATTTGTATTTATCATCTTGAACAACACTACACTTAGTAACTTATTGAACACCTCTTGCAATAACTTACTATAGAAGTATTAGGAACCCACAATCCACATTGTTCCAAACGCTTTTAATGTTTGTAAAAACAGAAAGATTTTTTTAAGTGGTTTAAGAATTGATTTATCAAAAGATAACATACAAACGATTAATATTACAATATTCTTAAAATTTAAGAAATAGATGATACACGCGAAAATGTTAATATTTAGAAATTGAAGTTCGATTTCAATATTATATTTTACGTTACCTTCATTTGGGAATCCGACTCGCACTTAACTGATTAAGAGATCTTAAATTAGAAGTGCGTATGGGTCGGCGGCTTATGCAGAACGCAAGCGATCTACGCAGTTAAGCCAAACGGGCGCAGTTAGGTGTGAGATGGATGACCGCTAGTGGCAAAAAAATATTCATGCGCGTTTCCGTGCTTCGGAGGGCACGTTAAGCCATCGGTCCCGGTTGTTGTTGATAGATAACAGTCGTTAAACCTTGTCGCACCTTTAAAGCGGCTGGAAAACATCCTAACAAAATAAGGGTTGCAGCTAAATAATAAGTAGTACCTACGTGCACCAGACAGACAAATAAATTCACTTTAGAAATGAGTAGGTGCTTTACATGATGTATGAATGATTTTAATGATAAATGAATATAATTTATATCGCCGATAGGATATCTTTCTGTTGGATTAAAATCATTTCCAATACTGATAGTCTCCTTCAATCATAGATAATACTAGAAAAGCGTTATTCGAGTTTCTGCGGGAAGTCGAAAAAGACATAACGTCATCGAGATATTATGTACTAACCCATAACGTGGCTAGCTCTATTTCGTGCTCTTGTTTCATTATTAAGTTATATCGGATAAAACTGACGGCATTTTGTTCGATATAGATTGTAGGAGTGTAGTGAAATAAAATAACAATGCGAAAACATTTTTTTTCAGTTTCAGTTTATAAAAAGGCAAATATCGATCCGGCACGTCCTAATAAAGTAGATATCGCTTTACTTGAACATCTGACTGACTTGACTGACTGAGTACTGATGGATTACTGATTTTTTCTATTTGGTTCTTCATCAACAAACTAGCAAAAAAGTGATTCTATAATGTGAACCTAAAAATGCGATTCTATGAGTTACCTATGTGTAAAGATGCGCAAACCAATCTTAATATATATATAAAAAGTAAAGGGTTTTCTTTGTACGTAATGACACGGTTTTCTCTATTATCATTAACTCCAATCAACTTCCCGTTGGGGTGGTAAATACCCCTTAGTACGTAGTTTAGTCGCGGTGGGTAGAAGTGGGTGGTTGTGGTGGTGGTGGTGGGTGGAAATCTGAAAAAAAATATCTGTCCTTTTCTAACCAATAGGGACTTCTGGGTTGATCTTAAAATTTCTGGGATGATCTAGCAAACTATTTTAATTCATTTTAACGAATCATTTGGAGAATCCTACCAATATTATAAACGCGAAAGTTTGTAAGTATGGATGTCTGTTGCTCTTTCACGTTAAAACTACTGAATGGATTTAAATGAAACTTTACAATAATATAGCTTCTACGTCAGAATAACACACAGGCTACAATTTATAAAGATATTGTGTGAATTATCCAAAATATGACGATAAGTGGCAAGTAAGTAGGAAACCATCCATCTGGGAGCTATTCTGGCGTGCGCTACCAAAACCGCTAGAGTTACACATGTAATGTATGTATGATGGAAATGTTTATCTTAAATAGTCCTACAAAAAAGGTGGTCCAGCGGCACTTCAGAAGGGACTTCACTTTATGCTATTGATCCTCTCTAACGCGAGTGAAACCGCGGGGCTCAGCTAGTTTGCTATAAATTTTGGAGTTATGAGTTACATATGCGTTAGAGACAGCAGTAAAACTTTTCGTTTCGCCTGAGTGACTGTAATTATTAAATAAGTAGTGGACACCGCAGACATTGTCCTGCCTAAATTGAAAGAGGATTAGTTTCTTTATCATATAAGAGTGTTTTTTATGTTGATGTGACAAACGAATAATTGTTATTCAGACTATGTCATAGCTCTGGACGATGGCGCGAAGAACCAATGTTTGACAGTTACTAATAGTTTATATCTATAGTCTATACAAATAAATAAAATTGGAGTGTCTATTTGTAATATTAAAATAACCGCTTTTTACTTCATGTATATGGATGTTTATTCGATATACGAGTATATACCAAAATAACATTTTTTACAATTTTTGTCTGTCTGTCTGTCTGTCTGTTTTTTCCGGCTAATCTCTGAAATGGCTTGACCGATTTTTACGGGACTTTCACTGGCAGGTAGCTGATGTCATAAGGAGTAATTTAGGCTACTTTTATTTTGTATGTCTGACTGTTTGTCCCGACTAATCTCTGAAACGAATGGACCGATTTTGACGGGACTTTCACTGGCAGGTTACTGATGTAATAAGGAGTAACTCAGGCTACTTTTGTTTTGTCTGTCTGTCTATCTGTCTGTCTATTTATTCCGGTAATCTCTGAAACGATTGGACCGATTTTGACGGGACTTTCACAGGCAGGTAGCTGATGTAATAAGGAATAACTTAGGCTACTTTTATTTTATGATCATTGTGAAACTACCGCTATCCTTTATACGCTTCTCCCACTAACGAATCAATATCACAAAGGCTGCCTGTTGCGCGAGCACAGAACGCGCGAGCGGGCTATTGCTGACGATTGTGTCTCAACGACTTCGTAGTGATCGTAGCGATCCGTTCTTCTTATCTTAATTCATAAATTATATTTTGTTATATTTGAGCTGCTTTCCTTTTATTAATTTTGTACTTATTATGTTAGAACGACACTGCGGCGGTGCAGCACGGTGGTTACGTACCTACAGCATATTATTGGTAATAGATCGAGGTTTCCGTACGTAATGCTGTAGAAAATTTTATATAAAATAATGAACAAATCTGCGGAGTATATTCACTTCATGCTAATGATACCTACTAACGCGGGTAAAACCGCGGGGCACAGCTAGTAGGAAAATAAAATAAGTTGTTTTACTATTAATTTCGTAATTTTTCCGTATTTTCTCACCGTTTAAAGCTTCCCTGTATTTCTACTAATATTTCAAGATCAAAATTAGCGACATCGGTTGAGCCGTTCTTGAGTTTTAGCGAGACTAACGAACAGCACTTAATTTTATATACAGAGAAGAAGAAGGTAACCGTGGTCTGAGATTTTATACTAGGTGACCTCGCTAACTACATATCGCGTTTAAATGTTTGGTGTGGGCCACCCCTTATCCCTTAAGGGGGTGGATTATACATAACAACCTATTCTCAGACCTACCAAGTGTGAATGTAAAAATTCATCAAAATCGGTTCATGATCAACGATTGATCCTAAGATTAAGAGAAAAAAATGATGTGAAAGAACCTGTTTAAAATTTATTTTCCGTATTTTTAAGGTAGACTTTGTATAACGGAAACTAAAAGATTTTAGACATCGAGATACTATTGCGTTAGTACATAGCTTCTCAATGGTTTTTGAGATATTTATAAGTATTTTAATTCTGTATTGAAGACTAGTACTAACTAAGTAAGTATGAATAAACTAAGCCAAGACAAAAATAATTTATGTACCTTTAAATAAATACAAATCTACTAAACATTATTCTTATACATTTAATTTCTTTCAATGTATATACATAATATATATCCGTGGAAATTTGTTTAAAAATAAGATCCCTTCCTTACCTAGTTCTATTCTTAACTATAATATTTAAAAAATCCTGTTCACAACATCCATACCTATTTACATACACTATATGTTTTTTTATTAAGGTTGCCATAAGTGTTAGGGTATAAATATAAGAAATATGTCTATTCAGAAATCCGCTGTTATAACCGTTGATTTGATGTTGTATGTGTTTGTGTAGACTGCGTGCTTGCGCTCCTTCTTAGCTACGTCTCATTCTAAAAGTATCCAGTCAATATGGGATAATTAATTACTTACAAAATTTTCATGTCTAAGTGACTGGTTTACAGTATACTGTTATTTGCGGTCGAATTTTGATATTCCTGTAAGGTGTGCACGAAACTAAGAATCGAGTATGGTTTAATAATGATCCAGTAGCCTGTAACTAGTCTTGTGATACCTATATTACCGCATGCAATAAATATTGTGTAAGATATCATCACTAATCAAAAGATACTCAACGTAGGGATAAATTCTGGATCCAAAAATACAAGCGATCGTTCAGACTGTTCAAATAAAAATAGCGCGTCTAATAATACGATTAGTGGACAAATCGCTAGCTTTGCCGTTCGAGTTAGACACGCCGATGGACCTTAGTTAAGGAGTTCTCGAAAAAAATCGCTCGTTTCCGCTATTTTTAGAAACCTGTCCAACAAGTCCAGCCCTGTCTGGAATAGCCGACTGCCGAATAGCATTTGGAGGTGAAACGTGACAGAAGGAGACGAACAGATCGCCCTAATAAAGCAGAAATAGGACGGGCGATCCGTCGAATTCTTTCGTGTCAATATTCGTTGTGGTCCGGAGTGGAGCCCGCGAAGCGCCCGTTGGCGAAATGCGAACAGTTAGATGATAATTGTGCAAAATATTATTCGATGATTTCGTTTTACCGACTAACGGATCGCCACTAAAAGTTATGATGTAGTTATTACTTAAATCAATTGTTTATTAATTAAAAATCCGCACACAGATACTTCACACGAAAATTTTAATAGATTTGCAACAGTATTATTGTAATTACATATTTTTATTATTATTTAATAGCCCCTATGTTTTGTAAAATCGTGCATGGCCAATCGTGCATAATGCAAACGATCTTCAGGTATCTACATCAAAATTAAGATAATAACAGGTAACTATTACAGGCAAATTTTATGCACGTTACAGTGCATGTAATAGCCGATATATGTGCATACAGGCCATGTGGTAGGTATTTAGTGATTGCTGCAATTCAATACACAATCTCTGACTAATTGAGGTAAGCATCGGGTGATGACTAGACTACCTAGACTTCATGTAAGTATTTAAAAAATGTCTGATATATGTGACATCTATCTGTCCCTTTTTTTGTATCTGGAGGAAACCTTCAAAAGGTACCCGATACCTTGGGAGAGGATACCGGGTTATGTGGGATTTGACCGCACTAAAACCCCCTCGGTGGCCTGCCTCTGCGTTTGTGAGGACTCCGGGATCTCCATAGGAACGCACCGGTGTGTCACAGCCACGCAAACACCGCCGTCCCTCCCGGGGCTGTTAGCTGGACGGGTCAAGTTCCCTCTCACCGTCCACATCCCCGGAGGCCCCTTTTTAGTCACCTCATACGATCAGGCAGGGGATACCGTAGCTCTATTCTTAATCCCGAAGCTACAGGGACTATCTAACTGTCCCTATTTATGAATCAAGCTACTCGTATTCAACACAATATATAGATTGCTATGATTGTCCTGTAGTCTAGATAGATTAAGAAGTTACTAAAAATTTAAAGGCCTTAGAATTTATTAAGTCCGAAATATACAAATTATTTTTTTATCTTCTTAACTTTTCCGTATGATTTTGCAGTATATGTACTGGATAATGTTATACAAAAGACCGGTTATAGGTCTCCTATCAGCCGCTACGTGTTGCGTATGGGGACTATGACGTGACGGAGTGGCGAATGTTAGGGGAGGCCTATGTGCAGCAGTTCTAAAGGGTGATAGATGGGTGGATGGAAATGAAACTCAAATTAACCGTGTTCTAATACTTGAAATAATTGAATAACATGGAATAATTTTTCATGAAACAATTAAATTTTTAAGGATCGGCGGAACGGAAGTAATGTCGATGTGCCAAAAATGATAAATGTATTTATTCTGTAATTTTTTTCCCAGTCCTGTCTGCTATGACTTTTCGAATCAAACGTGTAACTACTGTTTGGTTTTGATTTAGTGCTTGTGGTCGGCTAAAACTTTTTTGTGTCCCACTGCTGAGCACGGGTCTCTTTCCATTATTGGGGAGCATGCTTCAGAGTTAAGTGATTATTTTGACAATATTTTTGATAAATACTTTCTAGTCCATTCATTTCTATCATGAAACTTACCACAAGCAATAGTTTCAAGATATACTCAGTTAAAAAGTGATTAGTGTATACATACCATTCAAAATTACTTAATATAAAAAAAACATGATGCGAGTTAAATTATCTTGTAGAGGGTTCCTTACGTTGATTTATTACTTATGTCTATTTGCAATGTAGACATTATTTACCATTTTATTTTATTACTATAACCCCTTACTGGCTTTGCCATTTATTGGATTTTTTGAGAAGAGGACCTTTTAGGCTTTTTTTGATATTTTAATCAATTTTTCAGTCATTTGTAGTGAGCACGGACAAGCATACAAACGAGTTAATAATTTCTATTTTTTCGTACCGTAAGTACGAGTGTACTAATATATCCTAAGTCTATGGTTACGACACCGTTACAACGTTGCTCATGAAATATTAATTACACTTTGGAGACAAAGTCATTGCTGTAATACATACTGGGCTCTTTTCTGGTGCCCGAAGACTAACGTGACAAAAATAATATTCAAGTTTCAAGTCTTAGCGAAGTTAAACTCTACTCGGTACGCTTGATGCCAAATAAGTGTAAAGACCCACAGAAGTTTCTAAACCATGATATTTGGCAATGCCAAAAATACCCGTTCACTGCCTCGCCGACTTTCACTCCATAGTCGCCCGTGAAAAAATGTACCGACCTTTCTAACGAGTCGGGCCGTGTGGTACCTCGAGAGCGCGGTGATGAAATGCCCTCTACAAACAAGTTAGGTAAAAAAAAAGTCGAATATTTTTCTTATCCATACTATCCATACTAATATTATAAATTCGAAAGTAACTGTCTGTCTGTCTGTCTGCTACTCTTTCACGCTTAAACCACTGAACCAATTTTGATGAAATTTGGCATAAACATAGAAAAACCGTTGAGAAAGGACATAGGCTACTTTTTGCCGCGGGAAAATATCATTACAAATATCAAACATTGTATAAAAATCCTTTTAGCCATTCAGTATTAAATGAAAAGAAAAAAATTATGTTTCTTATTTCATTTCATAGATTATAAATAATGTTTATTGTATTATAATTACTATAAATTTTTATTTTTAAATAATAAATGTTCTTATTGCTGTTCGTTAGCCTGGCTAAAAATCAAGAACGGCTGGACCGATGTGGCTAATTTTGGTCTTAAAATATTAGTAGAAGTCCAGGGAAGAGCATTGCGAAATTAATAGTAAAGTAACTTATTTTATTTTCCTAAATAAACTGTTAGTAATAGTATTTGTCAAACATTGATTCTTCGCGCTATCGTCCAATAGTTTGACATAGTCTGAATAACAGTTCATCTGTCACTATTCGTTTTTAATTTTTTATTTTACAGTAACATAAAAACTCTTTGAGATGATAAAGAAACCAATCCTCTTACAAAACTTTTGAGGCAGGACAACGTCTGCGGGGTCCACTAGTTAAAAATAAATATTATATGTGCGCCGCAGTTTCACTTACGGTAATAGTTTAAAATACATCGTAATGGATCTTTCAATGGGATTGAGATGCTTTATCGTGATAGAAAGCTAAGGTACAAAGGCACTCTAATTGTCTGTGTACAAAAAATCAGGTCAACGGTGCTATCACCGTTTTCTTTTCTTTTAGTGTAATATTATTACACTTTTAATAGCACCTTATTTTCGATAACGTTACTATAGAGTCATGTATCCACAAAAGGAAGGTCAGAACAAGGTCAAAATTGTGCTGAAAATGTCTTATATCGATTATTGATTTTAAGAATAGACCTCCTGGTCTACAACTATTGTGGTGCAATACGACCCGCGCGTAGATTTCTAATGACGCCTGTGCACCTACACGGCTGCTGTGGCTCAGTTGTGGTATTTAGGCACGCCCGAGTACGAACAGAAACATAAAGGTTAACAGTCGAAATTTATAATAGTAGGTAATTCTCACTAAACCTTATCGGTGGCCTTGTTTGCGGTTTGCAAAACATCCGACATAAATAGCAGTTTAATTTACTCTTTATAGTCTAGATATAATATAAAGTGCTGATCACCAATTCTATAAGTTTCTATGAATGACGAGAACAGGGACAAAAATGACGATAGTACGGACGTTTACCGTATTACAGAAAAAAGTGTCTAGGTGAATTTTTTTTTCAAACTTTTTTATGTCCCACTGCTGGGCACAGTGAGAGGGATTCTCACTCTCACACGTGAGAGGGATTTAGACCATAGTCCACCACGCTGGCCAAGTACGGATTGGTGGACGTCATGCTTTCGAGAAATTATGAATTTCTTTCAGGCATGCACGGCGCCGGAGAACGTCGTAATCAATTAAATATCACGATATTTTCCATCACCATGGAGCAGTGATTAATGCGCACATTACAAAATTTTCTGTCAGAGGTGCGCGCCGAGGATTTGAACCCGGGATCGGTCGAGTAGAAGACCGCGGCTTTTACCACTCGGCCATCGCTGCTCATGATAACGAACGACGTAAGGTGAAATACTTACATAGTAATAAAATATATATCTATCTGGCTTTTTTATACTTTTGATATTGTTGCGTTTTAAACAAGAAACATTATTTTGTTTTACTAAGGGCCTCTTTCACCATCTCCAAGTAAAGTATTGATTAGTGACGTCCCAAGTAAAGTTAAGTGGCAAGGCAAAGCTATGAGTACGGGTCAGTTTCTCATAATGATTAGTGCTACTCGAACATCGTGAAATAGAAATCGAAGTTACAGGTGACTTTAACCGAAAATTAGCGTACTTGTCACTTATTTGAAGGTGGTGAAAGAGGCGCTAAGAGAAACTGACGTACAAAAGATTGATAATATCAGACGTAAGCTCGTACTCGTAAATAATGGGTTCCGTACCAAGGTCGAAAAAAATAATGAATTTCCGTTTAGTGAATATTATATTTATTTTGTTTTTAAAGATAAATAGAATTAGCATAGTATGTACTACTACTATTTATTCAATGAAGTTTGGCATAAAGTAAAAAATACCTTAAGTATTTATTGCGTTTTAGTAATTGTCACTTTCTTGGTGTATTTTTGAGTTATATCAGATGAAGTTTATAGAATTTTGTTCAATGTAATTTAACTACAGTATGCACTAGTGTTGTGATATCAAATAACAGTGCGGCAATATATTATTTTCAGCTGGCCTCAATCAGACACATCCTGGTAAAGTAGCCTCTACTTAAATATTACACTGACTTAACTGAATCATATCATTACCTTCTGACGATTGACTTGACTTTAAATATTAATAATTTTCCCGATTGCGACCAAACGAACGAAAACTGGATTGTTCACTTCACAGTGGCAATATTCACAGATGCGATGCCATTGCTGAAAGAAAAAGAATTATAATTTAAGAAAAATACAAAGTTTACCCAGACTGGGGCCTTAAGGAATACAATCTACTACAAACTACATTGATAAACCACATCCGGTCGCGGTGGATTCGCACTATCGGTAACATTTGAATAGGGAACCCTAAAAATAAAGTACAGCTGTCCTTTCGCAACAACAGCTGCACGGATAAGCTGGGGAATGTGACTCAAAGTGAATAGTATAATTAGAAGTGGACTTGAATATTAATGTAATATGACTAAGCTGTAACCCTTTTTGGCATTTCACTCCTGGGCACGGGTCATTTCGATGATACTTCACTGTTCTAAACAAATATTTTTATTCCTTCACATAAAACTAAGTGTAATTACAAAATTAGGTACTTACATATTTTTTTCTAGATAGACATAAATGAAAGGATTGTTACTAGTTGTAATCGCTAAGTGACTTTATTAATACAGAGGAATAGGATTCTGTCTTCGCCATATTGCGAACACAGGAAACAGATTAATAATACTGTCATAAGGTACATGGACAGGTTGCAGTTATTAAGATGAGTACATGTCCGTCTGTTTGTAGGTAGTACGAAAATAATTTGAACCCATACGTGTTGTGATTACAGTTGAATAGGACCTCTTTGCAATCTACATAATTTGGTCATTTTATAATGTGGATTCAATTGTAAATAAACTCTCTAGGATTGTCATGGGTAGTCCCTGTAGCTTCGGGATTAAGAATAGAGCTACGGTATTCCTTGCTTAATCGTAAGAGGAGACTAAATGGGGGCTTCCGGGGTTGTAAGCGGTGTGAGTGGGAGCTCGATCCGCCCAGCCAGCAGCCCGGACGGCGGCGTGGCCGCATGCCGAATAGTGAAAGTGGAAGCTTGACCCGTCCAGCCAACAGCCCCGGGAGGGACGTCGGTGTGTGCGTGGCCGCACCGTGAATACCTGAAGGTGCAGGAGAGCACATCTGCTCTCCCGAAAATGGGCCCGTTCTGGGACGCGGGAGGATACCGGTGCGTTCCAATGGAGATCCCGGAGTCCTGCCAAGCGCAGAGGCAGGCCACCGAGGGGGTTTTAGCGCGGTCTAATCCCACATAACCTGGTAACCTCTCCTAAGATGCTGGGTACCTTTTGAAGGTTTCAACACGTTTCAGTACCACAATACCAAAAAAAGGTACTTTTAAGGTAGGACAAACTCTACCGGTTCCGCTAGTAAATTATACCTTTGCGTTTAGCAACCGTGGTTCGATGACTTTATAGGAAAACTTTTCCCCGCTATCACTAAATACACAAAGTTTCAAAATCCCTAACGTATGCACGTAAAAGTTTGGCAAATTTGGCGAGTTATGGATTAACTAATCTCCGCAAACTCTATTATACTACATTACAAACTTCCTGAGGATTTCTGGATTGAACACTTTCTCAATTTGTTTTCATTATACGTATGCTACAGGAAGCTAAATTCGCGTATCAGGTGTATCTACTTAATTAGATCTAACTTTGTTTCCAAACTACGGTCTTCAATTATTTTATTATTGCTTGCTTTAATGGCTATTTAGAGGTGCCTTATCATCTATTTTTTTCCTAAAACCTACCACGAAAAATGCACTTATTCGATTTTTCATAATTATAGGTATTTTCTGATATTTTGTCATTTTCATCTGGTTTTATAATAAAAAAAAACATAAAACCTCATATACCTTGCGTGCTGAAGGATTAATAAGAGGCTGAAGGATTCCTATTAAAAAGTTTTTTTTGTAGAGAAATCTCAATAACTGATAAACTTATGCGTGTGTTTTAAATCAAAGAACTCGTTTAATTTTTATCATCGGTTAAGTCACAGCGATAGCTAAAAACTTTAATTTAATAAGCATTTCACGTAACCTATATAATTTGTGTTTGCGAATGTTAACTGATCTAATCTATCACACGAGGTGGTCTAAAGTAGACAAGCGCCGACTGTAAGCTAACACCACCTAAACCAACTACTTTATTTTTATTATAACTATATTCTAAGATAAGGCGAATTGAAATTTGAAGCAATAAATATAAAGTTGAATATTCCACGTCCTTCCAACACAGTTTTTAAATGTACTACCGTGTTAAAATTTGTAGATTCAAATCGCGTTGACCGGTCCCTCACGGTGTGTGCATTGCATGAAAAAGTAAATAATTTATGTTAGCAGTGTACATTTTTGGTACCCTATATAAAGTACCTAGGTACTTAGTGTTCAATAAATTAAATTCCTATAATGAATGGCTAGCTAAAGAATAGTAGGTATAAAAATGAATAAAAGTTACGTTACACACTCATAGCCCCACAGTAAGGTAATTAATCCCCTGTGTCGTGGGTACCATTGACACATACGAAGACAGGAACTTTTCCGAGCTTAAACTCATTATTCAAATTTCTGTTTCGCCGGGAATCGAACACGGGACCCCTCGATTGGCAGTAGTAGCTATATGGTATCCATTGCGCCACCGCGGGTCGTCATAATACGTAAAAGCCATAACTTTGAATGAGTGAGAGATAACAAAAATGCACTTTAAAGAATCACTAACCTACTCGACTCTATCTTGGGCTATATTGCTCTATAATGTAATATTGTGTATTTACACAACATTACATTATAGAGAATGTGCACAGGGTGCATATTTATGCACCCTGTGCACTCCGGGGGTGCCGGCAGAAGTGAAAACATTAACGTTGTGCATTTTTGATATTTTGGAATGACTAGGGAATAATTTCGCACGAATTGCTTTAATTATCAGTCTTATTTTTCATCCAGTATATTCAGTAGGTTTTCATCTAGTATTTTTATAAAGTTCTCACTGATTTTCTTTCACTATTTCTTCGTCACTTTTTTCATTCATAGATGCACTTTGTGCAATTTCCATATTTTAAACACTTGATATACACGAATTTTACAAGTATACAGACAGTCGAGCCATCAGCTGTCATCCCTCCGTCTTACAAATACGTGGGTACGTGTCCTGAAGCGAGTTTAACATTTTTTACCCATCCCAAAAAAGTGCAAAACGCCGCTAAAGAAGTTTTCACTTCAAAAATAGTTTTATTTCAGAAATGTTGAACAGTTTACTCACTTTTTAGAATAATGAAGGAAATTTTCATTTCGTGATTTTTTTATATTAAGTACAACTTTTTGGTCTTTTATTTAAAAAATCTTGAACTGTCTATTAATTTAATTTGTTTTCCATATATGAGTTGTTCCTTAACAAAGTCAATAACCCTGATGATGCTCTGTTTTGGGGCGAAAAACGTGCTGGTGGTGGTACGTATGTCGGTGTACCTATATTTTTACTGTTGCATGTGCACTTCTCCAAAAGATGGAACGGGTCAGCCTAGAGTTCGGATTAAAGATCAAACGCACCAAGACGAAAATGATGATTGTAGACCGCGCCAACTGTAACTCGCCGAAAGTGACTGATATTGCGCAGTGTGAAGTGGTCCAATCCTACACTTACCTTGGAACTTTAATCTCGAATAACGGTGGATGCATCGAGGAAATAAAGCGACGTATGGCTATGACTAGGAACGCCATGGATAAGCTTAAGAGGATATGGAAGAATCGTAATATCACGAAGGCCACTAAGACCCGGCTTACTCAAACTCTCGTTTTCTCCATATTCTTGTATGCTGTGGAGACGTGGACGATGCGTGATGTGGAGAAGAAAAAGATCGACGCTCTGGAGATGTGCTGCTGTGGAATTTCGTACAAATGTCTCCATACTCGAGGAACTCGGCATCAAACAGCGACTATACGCTTTAGTACAAACCCGCATACTTAGGTTCTTCGGTTCACGTCTCTAGGAGAGGCAATGACTCCATTGAGTGTCTAGTGGTGCAAGGCAAAATAGAGGGTACCAGGCCACGCGGTAGATCGCCCATGCGATTGACCGACCAAATCAAATCTGCTGTGGGCGGTCCATTGCATGAGTGCACCAAATTGACGACCAACCGAGCAAAATGGCGGGCGATTGTGAGGAGAATTACATCTGCCACAAATGCGACTACATGACGACCACGACCGCTCTGCCAAGAGCGAAACGATTAAGAAGAATGTGCATGTATCCTGTGTGGCGTGTGTGGGAGGGAGGGAGGTGCTATTGCATGAAAGAAGTATACACCATCATACGTTCTGATTGCGGATTGTTGTAAAGTAGTTTACCTAACTTTATAACAATGGAGTTCCGCAAAGTAACGCCTGATTCTATAACTAAACATAAATAATAAAAAAATATGTTGTATTAGCAGTGTATTCTGTATGGATTATCATTTTTCCAGTTGTCTATTCAGAAAACATAAACAATAAAAAAATATTACGTATTAGCAGTGCGGTTTCTAATTTTTCCTTAAAATCAGGGTATTATCAGAAAAAGTACAAATTATCAAATATCTCAGAGAATACTGAAAATCGGACAGGGTATTACATGACGTATTTTTCACCCCTTAAAGGGAATTACACCTATTACACAAATCACCATTCATATACTACAAAAAAAAAGTTAAATGCAATATAAAACCTGATATAATTTACTCATACTTGTAAGTATTCCTCGTAACCTAGTAATGAGGAATGAGGGCCATTGAATTGCCATAAGTAAGAACTGGTAATAAAACTCATAAGCCGACGAGGAAAACTGCCGTCAATTGCTCCTATACAGCATTAAACATATATGTACTTCCAAATATGGCCCGAGAAATAATTAGACGCCATGATTATTACTTACCTTCTAAGCGTACCTTACTAATTGTGTCAAACATATAAATGGATAAGAAGCTTCCGTTCAGAAATATTTTTTCCAATCGATTTACGACTTACAGATTTTTGTATGACTACTAAGTGATGCAAAGGAGTTTTGGCGGGAAGTCGAAAAAGACATTGCTCTTGTTTTATTTTCATTTTCTTGGTGTATTTTTGAGTTATATCAGATAAAGTTGATGGGATTTTGTTTGACATAGGTTAATTACAGTGCCCGAGTGTTTGTGAAATAGAATAACAGTGCTAAAATATGGTTTTTCTGCTTGCCTCCAAAATTCCATCGGACACGTTCTAGTAAAGTAGCCATCGCTTTACTTGAATGTTGGACTAACTAGACTGACTGATTACTGACAACTTACTTACTGACTTTGTTATTACTTCGTCCAGTTTAATTGAAACTGGCAAAAAATTGATGCAAAAATAATACTTGACGCTGGCAGTATGCACAGATTTTGCGATGCCATAATTGAAAAAAAAGTGATCTAAAAATTATACATGACGCTGGCAGTATGCACAAATGCGATGCCATTATTAAAAATGAATGAATCCGTAAATCAAGTCATAAGTATGTCAGACATACAAGTAAAGCTTTGAGTTTTGGCGGGAAGTCGAAAAAGACATAATGTGCTCTTGTTTTATTTTTATTTTCTTGGTGTATTTTTGAGTTATATCGGATAAAGTTGATGGCATTTTGTTTGATATATGTTAATTTACAGAGCACGAGTGTTTGTGAAATAGAATAACAGTGCTAAAATACGTTTTTTCTGCTTGCCTCCAAAATTCCATCGGACACGTTCTAGTAAAGTAGCCATCGCTTTACTTGAATGTTGGACTGACTAGTCTGACTGATTACTGACGACTTACTGACTTAGTTATTACTTCGTCCAGTTTAATTGAAACTGGCAAAAAATTGATGAAAAAATTATACTTGACGCTGGCAGTATGCACAGAGTTTGCGATGCCATAATTGAAAAAAAAAGTAAAGCTTGAACACACCGTGTGTAGAAATGCGAATGTCTAACTCCAATTGAGGCAACTCAAAAAGTCACGTTTCCGCTCTGAATCTTTATTCCGCATTTAATTACAGTATCTGAGCACTGTAATTAATCTACGTTGAAAATAAAGGCCATGTATTGTATTCGATAAAACTTAAAAATACGCCTAGTAAATATAATTATGTATTTCAAACCAAAAATACATCTTTCAAATTTTCACTAAAAATAGCATTGGTTAAGTATTTGCTTATAATTAGCGGTTTTTGTACAATGTTGTAAATGTAAATTGGATCCGCTCTTATAATTTCTTTATAACATTAATAAAATAAAAGGAATGTAGTTAATACACTACAAGTGTATATTATATAAGTGTATGTTATATTGTAATGAAGTTCATATAGTTAGTATGTGCTCCGATCTCACAGGCCGCCCCATAACCATGGTGACTGACGACCTATAGAAGACAGCAGGAAGCGCAGATCCATACTAGCTGTGCCCCGCGGTTTCACCCGCGTAAGAGGGGATCATTAGCATATAGTGAAGTCCCTTCTGAAGTACCGTGGTCTAGCTTTCTTGTAGGACTATTTAAAATAAACATTTCCATCATACATTACATATGTGTAACTCTAGCGGTTTTGGCAGCGCACGCCAGAATAGCTCGCAGATGACAGATTTATTCCTACTTACTTGACACTTATCGTCATATTTTGGACAATTCACACAATATCTTTATAAATTGTAGCCTATGTGTTATTCTGATGTACAAGCTATATTATTGTAAAGTTTCATTTAAATCCATTCAGTAGTTTTTACGTGAAAGAGTAACAAACATACATACAGACTTTCGCGTTTATAATATTAGTAGGATCGAACTACTAATGGTATGGATCGATGGATGGAAGAGTAACGAACGATTACAACGACAATATGAGTGTGAGTAGTAAACCATTGACTTTTTTATTTCTATTATCTTTGATCTCATCAACTTCACGTACTAGTGAGATAAAATAAATCAAAAATAAATATGTATGTACCTACCTACTAAGTTAATTACAATAGTAGTTGATATATTTAATATGCAACTTAATTATTATATATTATATACGAGTATGTATGAATTTTAATCTTAGGTAAATGTCTAAATATAGTTTTCCTATCGAGTGTAATGATTGTTAGTTGTAGTAGGCAGCCTAGACTAGGGTGACCAGGCATCTTCGTACCTACAGTTTCGCGATTGTGAAACCGAAATTTTATATTAACAATATTAAGCTTTCTTTCAGTACAAACAGCAAGACATTGTTGGGTTGCTTAGTTTATAGTAACTGTAATGGAAAGTTGTCAGGTTTTCTGATAGTGTAACCGTGTCGGGATCATTTTTGTGAGAACGTAGTGAAGTGGGCTCAAGATAATTTGTTTTCCTGTTGCGTTATTCATAAATTAATTTTAATTAGCAATGTAATAAAATTAGTTGAATCAAAGTACCTAACCACTGTTAAAGAACTAATTTACCGTAAGAATTCTTTGTTTTTTATCCATTTTCTCTTTTATATTTCGTTGCAGTCAGTGTCCTTCGCATGTCCGGTTTTTGTTGGCCGAGACTGGTTATCCTCATCTGTTGCTATGCCGTTTTTTATCCTGTTACGATAACGGATTCTTCGAATGCTTGTTTTAATACTAGTTATGTATATCAGATGTTTCCTGAATACATATTTAGTATTAATGAATATACACATCACATATACAGTATGAGTCATAAAAAACCGTAAATCTCGTAGTTTTTTAAATAATCACATCGTTATGTTTGTTTTTAAAGTATTTGCTAATAATGTTTGCACTCATTTCACAGCTTCCAGTTACCTTTTTACGTTTTATTGCTGGTTTTCTGAAGTCCTGATCTAAAAGTCTGTATTAACTCTCCAATCTACTCTTAATTTCGAAATGTTGTTGTTTTAGACGCCATTATAGCCGGATACAGTGTGACGCTTTCATGATGACGTTACATTTTACAAGAAATAAAACTATATGTCATTGTACAGATAGATCACGAATGATGACCACTGCGCAGAAGGCAATTTATGACCCTTTGGAAGTTTATTTTCATAATTAGCATTTACAACATTACATATTGATTGTTAACGGAAAATATTATTTTATTTTAAGTATTTTCTTCATGAGTTTACATGCGCAGACAGCTGAGGTTTGTAGTCGTGAACCGTACTATAGGTAGTGGTCCTAAGTAATAAAAATAATATCATACACTTCAAATATATATTAACCCAAACCAAGTAGTGTTTCTTCCCACCGATACTATTAAAGGTATGTAATTTGCCAATAGTAGTAAAGTGACCTACCTCGTTTGGTTTGTTATAAGTAATTGAAGTTATAAGTTTTATAATTTTCCTGTTTTGATAATTCAGTAGGTACAGGTCACCGCCTGACAAAATTAAAATATAGCGATAGTCTACCATGCTGTTATCTACTGCCATTTATTACTATTAATCTATCTGTAAGTACTCAAACCCAGCAGAGCATGTTTTTTTTCAACCTTTTTAAGTCCCACTGCTAGGCACTTGTCTCCTCTCACAAGTGAGAGGGATTTAGGCCATAGTCCACCACGCTGGCCAAGTGCGGATTGGTGGACGTCATGCTTTCGAGAAATTATGAATTTCTCTCAGGCTTGCACGGCGATGGAGAACATCGTAATCCTAATCAATTAAATATCACGATATTTTCCATCACCGCGATAAATGCGCACATTACAAATTTCTTTCTCACAGGTGCGCGCCGAGGATTTGAACCCGGGATCGGTCGCGTTTTTGACCACTCGGTTTTGACCACTTCCTGCTCAAGAGATGTTACAAAAGATTAATGGAAAATAATGTGATCGTTCCTCAAAAGAGGCGACGGTTCACGTTTCTAAAATCCAGATAGAAACTCGATCGAAGAGATATAAATTTAGAATATAAGGTATTATGTAGAAGCAAGAGGAGTAACAATGTCGAGTTTCTTTATCGCCTTGCGAGAACGATGCGAGCCGAAATTCGTCGGTGTCATCGCACTTGAGTGCCCTACTTACAACGATATTTCGGTAGAAGTGGTCGCGGGCCCTGAACACACGAATCGTCTAGTTTATTACCTCACAATCTTCAATGCGAAATGTTAGAACGCTCGTATTATAATACTCGAAGAGAAGAGGTGACAAGGTCAAAACTCAATGATAGAGAACTCGTACATTAGTGCCTGCCTAATTTATAAATAAGAAGATAGAGTACTTAGCTGGAATAGGTATACATTTATAGAATGAACTAAAGTCAACAAATGTTGTAAACTATTAACTTAGAAATGTATAGCTTAATGAAAATTGACTCATTGAATTATATGCATTATTTTCTAATAAAATCTTTTTTTTAAGTCCTACTGCTGAGTTGGTGTATGTATACTATATCAAATCGAGTTTGTTTAAAACACTGCCGTTTAACTTCCTTGTTAATACTGCTCACGGCCAGAGTGTATACTCTGGATATTATTTAAATGTTTATTATGTGGATTGCTCAATTTTTAAATTAAAATACGATGATGATGACACATAATTTGAAAACGGATAAACACAACAAAGCATTCTTAGTATAAATTTGAATGCGATCCAAAACACATACCAATATCGTATAATCCGTAAACAGGTTATGGAAGATTTCCATTACTGGCGCACTTAATTGAGAATATAAAGGGAAAAATCACTTGTAGGTTCATGCATAGTTTGAGACTGCATATGAAAACGCATGGTTATGCGTCGAGTTATGTTTATAATTAATCAACCTAATTCATCAACGATGCCACCTGTCGACGTCTAATGTTATCTGATATTTAGGACCAAAAGAATTTTGTGAGCAGCTCAAGGACATCTGCATACAACTTCAAGAAATTTTGTATCTTATTTGAGATCATTTCAGTTGCACTGACGACACTGCGGCTGATGATGGTCTCAAGTGAGAACGTAAATAAACTTCGGTTCATAATCCATCTAATTCCTGAAAAAGTTTATAAAAAAATGGCATTCAAAATCCTAACCTAAAACTGGCATTATAACATTCGACCAAGCTAAAAAAGTGGTTAATGTATTAGTTTATTATTGAACTGATCAGTCATATTGTGCAGTAAAACTTGTGGTAATACTGTATTTTAACTGATATATCTCATGTGTAAAATCAGGTAAACCAGAGAAATTGACAAAATTTCGTATACGGCCTCTTAAGTGACCTCTGCCACCCTTTTATATACGCACGATCTGAAGATGTTCTTGCCTGAATGCCTGATGGACTGCCTTCGGGTTTTATCACCAACCCGAAATTCAAGACTCCTTAGGACATTATTTGGCTTTAGCAGTGATGTTACAAAGTAAAATTAATTCTATTTATTAGTAGATTAAGAAAGAAAAATTCTTCTGTAGGTTAAATTTACCGCGAGCAGCGATAGCCGAGTTGTAAAGACACCGGCGATCTTCACCGGCAATCAAGGATTTAGATCATCTCTGACCAAGAAATTCGTTATATGCCTATTTATTATCTCTTTTTAAATAGCGATGGAAAACAGTGCAATTTTAAAGATGTTTTCCCAAATAAGTTTCCGAAAGAAAAATTTTCAACACGTTTAGTTATCGGTTCTGATTCTTTCTTATTTGAATGGAGTAACAGACGAGCATACAAGCTACATGGTGTTGATGGTCGCTGCAGGCACATCTACACACAATCTCAAGCAAGCCTAAATTCCTTCCTGTGGTCAAGTGTGGTCATCAGTTTCGCTACCACATATTTCTATGGCTGATAGTCGACTCGAATCATGTAAGTCTGGCTTAAAAAGTTGTTTATATTTTTCTCTCAGCAGTTTTTTATTTGTCAATGTATTCGCCCAGATGAATAATTCCGATGAAGGCCACCCGCTCGCCTACATATGTATGTATACGTCAGAGGATTCGTTCTTTCTCTACCAATAAGTATTGGGCAGCAAGATGTATTGCAAAACATTACTGCTGTTCTGTGCCCTGTAGTAACTATAAGCAATTTTGAGACCTACTGAAAGATTAATTACTTACTTATAGCAATTTGGCCTATACTCTTATTCTGATAAGATAAACTAAAACTGTATGATGGAGTAGGTACCTAATACTAGTAACAGTTTATGATAAGCAGCGTTTATAATACGATTGAAGCGAATTAATCAGTCAAATTGACGACTGTGAAGATCTCAATTGGAAATGGAAGATTTATTTTTTGAATATAATTGTATACATACACGTATTATAAGAAGATCCAAAAATGAGCCAAGTTAGTTAACGTAGTTGAAAGTGAATCAGAAATTTGAGCTATTATGCAACATGTTTTTGAAGTGAAAACTTCTTTAGCGGCATTGTGCACTTTTTTTGGGATAGGTAAAAAATGTTAAACTCGCGACAGGTCCACGTGGCCTGATCGCAAAATTCGTAAGACGAAGGGGTGACAGCTGATGACGGCTCGACTGTTGTAGTGTTATGAATACACTACATGTGAATACTTACATCATTCACGTCCATTATAATTTTTTATAACTTATATCCTTTTGTTCTAGATATTGTTATATTATCTTAACTTTTCCTTGCTTATTTCTTTATTACTTTGATACAATGTTTGTTTACCTATTTTGACACATCTTTCAAAATTGTCTTGTCTGTCTTATATGTTTCTAATTTTGTTTCATAGATCATTACATTTTAATTTATTGTCTTTGGCTAATTCATGTTTTTATATTATAATTCTGAATTGTTATTTTTAAATAATAAAATAATGTAATGTTCTTCTAATTTAGTTATCTATTAGTTATCGTATTAAATTAATTTTCGACACACGTTAAAATTATGGATCATGGAAACTCTTTGGATAACCTGCTGGTCGAATGCAAGAATGTGCATAAAGGACATCTGAGGCCTTAGTGTAAGTCTGCACACTCGAAAACGTTACTATCGTGTTTGCGTTAAGAATTTAATTATCGACCTTATTCCTTGCAGATTAAGATCTACGAGTATCTGTCCAATTTTAACGCGGACGCAGTAGTAACGTTCGCGCGTTTACAAACTCACACTAAGGGCTCTGAAGAAATCTTAGAGCATCAAGGTATTATAGTTATTTAGAAATGTATGCGTCTGTAGCGATGATAGAATATTTGTGAATGTGTGACAAAATTAAAATTTGTGCGTTCTTCCTCCGCACCAGATTTGGCACAAAAATTATGTATCGAAGCGAGGCGCTATGCTGTCTCTACTGAAGGGTGAGTCAGTAACTTTGATGCTCTAAGGAAGAAGTCGATTCTTTGAATGAAATTGATATACATATAAGGGCCGGACGGCCGAACACGAGGTTCTTTCTTGTTTTCTTGGTTCTCTTGATTCTTCGGAATAAAAATCTACAACTACAACTACTGGAAGTCTTTTTACAAGTGAATCTTATCTAAACCTAAACATTCTCTACTATACCAACGTGAGCGGATTCTTTGTGATGGATTTGTGGAATGTGGATTTCTTAACAACTCTATCTAAAGAGCTGAAGATTCTGGACTGGCAGAGATCCGACCGTCCATGAAAGGAGGTAGTAATAATTTATTTATTTATTTATTTAATCTTAAAGTATTACCTTACAATAAGGAACACAAGGGCGTGCTTAATACCTAAAGGCATTCTCTACCAGCCAACCCTGGGTGACGAGTAGAGCTTGTGGTAGGCGCAAACTAAGTTGATAGAGAACTGAATAATTTCTATATAAATGAATACACATTCATACTAAATAGATACTCACATATATAAATAATTATAACATACCTAATAAATAAATAAATACATATTATACATAATATATATACATATATATAAGATATAAGTATATATACATGTATGCCAAAAACAAAATCAAATCTGCAAAAGATTCAGGTGGCTGTAGTGGAACCACTTAAAAGGTGATTGCGAACAAGTCTCTTGAACACACCTTTACTTTTGGCTTTTCGAATGGACTCAGGTAGGGTGTTCCATAGTAGTATAGCCTGAACTGTAAAGGAATATCGGAAGAAGTCACTTTTATGCGGAGGAATTTCGAGCTTAAAATTATGGGAAGAACGCAGACCTCTGTCATGAGCAGAACCGAGGTAGTGAAAGTTTTCCTTTAAGTATTGAGGAGAAGTTGGATCATGTAAGATAGAATACAGAACCAAGAGAATTCTAGAGTTACGCCTCTGTCGAATAGTAAGCCATTTAAGCTGGCTTCAGTAACTAGATATATGATCGTATTTACGAAGATTGAAAACAAATCGGATACAATTATTAAGGAGGCGATCTAGTTTATCCAGAAGTTTTCCATTTAGGTCTGGATATGACACATCACCATAATCAATGATGGGGAGTACAAGGCTGTGCATAAGCATTAACTTTGTTTTGTACGGCAGAAAGTTCTTGAGGCGGTAAAGGGACTGTAAGCAACCGTTGACCCTTCTGCTTATCTCATTAATCTGAGCTTGCCAGTTCATCCCACTGTCTAATTGCAGGCCAAGGCTCCTTGCAGTATTATTAAAGGGTATAACAACATTGTCATATCGTACTGCTGGAAGACTCGGGATATCAACTTTAGATAGTAATTTTGAACTGCCAATCAGTATCCCCTGGCATTTTCTGGGATTAACACTTAGCGTGGGATTAGCTTAAATAATTAAACTATCGTTTCGCGTGTGTCAAAGGGACTTTAAGTGTACTAGTTTCTAATTTAGTTCTACGCTTAGTATAGTATGTACATTGAACAAAGTGCATCTATTAATGAAAAAAGTGACGAAGAAATAGTGAAAGAAAATGAGTGAGTACTTTATAAAAAATTAAATACTAGATGAAATCTACTGAAAATACTAGATGAAAAATAATACTGATAATAAAAGCATATCGTGCGAAATTATTTCCTAACCATTCCAAAATTTAAAAAATGCACAACGTTAATGTTTAAGTTTTCACTTCTCCCGGCACTACCGGAGTGCAACCCGTTGTTTTTTTTATTTAAATGATGTAGGAGATGCAGGTCATGTGGTATTATGTAGTCGCTGTAACATATTGCAAAGATAATAAAAATCTGTTGTTAGCAATTCGTTAGCAATAAACACTCAATTGTAGCATTCAATACTAACAAATCTATACCGAGGACTTAGAGTATCAAAGGTACTGACTCATCCTTCAGTAGAGACAGCATAGCGCCTCGCTTCGATACATAATTTTTGTGCCAAATCTGGTGCGGGGGGAAGAACGCAAACATTTTAATTTTGTCACACATTCACAAATATTCTTTCATCGCAACAGACGCATACATTTCTAAATATGTCAATTTCAATTAACAACGTCATTTTCTATGTACCGACAACGCTGACACCGATAGACACACTCACTAGTTGTATATAACTAGGGCACATTGTGCATGCACATTGGGACGAGGGGTTCTCCCGTAAAGGTCATTCCTCTGACGGGTGTCATACGTGTAATTCTTGATGCTCTAAGACCGAGGGCCACTTTTCAAAACAAATTTTCTCTCGGCGGCGGCGGCCAAATGAAAAGGATATCGTATGCCAAATATTGGTTTTAGTTACAGGCATATTTCCACGGGACCTCAGGCTATGTTGAGGTAGACCTTCTAGGGGCTTACTGCACGAGTGAAGACTAAAAATTTAAAAATACATATATGTAAATACCTACTTGTAAACAAAATCTATGCCTTACTGATTTCTATTCATAGGTATTGTGTTACAACTACAAATATATTACATATAAAAAACAACTTTACAATCTTAATATATTTATTTAAAAAAAACAAAGTGCACTGGATCAATACAAGGAGAAAATGTAGGCCTGGATAATATCGTACCTATGTTTTACTATTGTATTTACTCAATACTGTATGTATAACGTGGCATTTCCAATAGCCATTAGCACACCTCAGATAGGTATGAGTAGATCTTATCGTCGGGTTTAGGCTATTGAAAATCCCCTACTAATTTGCTACCAGTTGCTACGTAGTCTCCACTTAGTTTGCCGAATAGAGCAAACATTGACTCAAAGGAATCTACACATTTCCATATTTACTATTATACCTCGGGAGACAAGACGACGGCAATGTACGTCAATGTACGTCTGTAAATAGCTACTCGTACTAATCAATTCGTCTACCAAATTTCTGAGGAGAAAGACAGTATGCGGAAAACTTGAAAAAATCGACCAATAAATACCTAACTTAATTTTTTTAAATAAGTGTTTTTTGTTTGACATGTTATCGATTTTTTTTAAATAAATAGGTAAATGCATATTAATGCAATTACCTATTAATTAATGCAGTAATGGCTGAGTCAATACCATCGATGCTCTAAGGTCATAATGCTATAACTATGCACCGTGAATATTGCCGGTAAATTACACACACGATTCGTTACATTTATAACAAAAATATGTGTCTTGTATATAATTATCGAACGCATTATGGATTGAGATTGCATATTTTAACACGGTGTCGTAAAATGCATGTATCTTGGTTGTGTGCCTGAATACTGGTCGAAATATGAATCTAAACCCTGTAAAGATGCATTTTATTAACTATTATAATATTTCATAAAATACTTGGGTAAACTCTATTAAATTTCGTAATAAATAGTAAGTAAGAGCTACGTAATTTACACTAAATTAGTTCGGTGAATAGCTGTTCTCTGATTGCATCCTCAAAGGAAACTCTATGATACCAAATTTACTTTTCCTGTCGCAAAAAGAGACGTCTTTTAATGTCTTTTAAATGTACATACTGAAACCTCATTACTAATTAATTTCCTTTTTGAATTCCAACTTAAGAGGCCGTATACGAAATTTTGCCGATTTCGCTGATTTAGCTCATTTTATACAGGAGATTTTGCAGTTAAAATACAGTATTTCAATAAGTTTTATTGTACAATATGACTGATCATTTCAATAATAAACTATTAAATGAGCCACTTTTTAATTTTTATTTCGTTATTTTGCTTAATAGACCTGAAGCCGGTGATAGTTTTGTAAATATTACTGTAATAGGTATAGAATATCACATATTTCTGGATCATTTTAAAATCTAAACAGATCGAAAAAAATGCCATGTATTGCTGTAAAAATCACATACAAAGTGTATGAGCCACTTTTTGCCACTCTCATACAAAAAATATTAGTAAAAAAACTTTGAACTTAGTCAATTTTGAGAGAAAATGGGCCAGAAATTGCATTTGATTTCGGCAAATTGGAATAATCTTTCGTAAAATTTATTTGACATAAATACTCTTCAGTTTATAATCAATCCGTTTCCTGAAAAAAAAATCTTATTAATTATGATGATTCGGCATTAAACATCTTTTAAAGTAACCTAAATCTCGCATTATAATTCTTGACGCAAGCTATAAAAGTGTCTAATGTATAGTATGTTGGGGTAAGTTCGGATGGTTTTTAGCTACATTCGTAAGATGTTGGCAATTATTTTTTTTCTCATAATCTATACCAGCCAGCGTAAAAAATAAAGTAAAAACTGATAATCAATAAACAAGCTATAAGAAAAATATTTTTTCGTTTGCACAGACATAACGACTACTGAGTTATGCGAGTTTAAAGTACGGACATACATTTCAAAAAACATGGGAAAGAACGGACGATGTAGGGGAAGACCGGAATACCCTCTAAAATCACCCAAATGGCTAAAAGCATAAGGTTTATAAAAATAAAATATCCGATCTTATACTTGCTACAACATACTTCTTGAATAATTTATTTTGTTTAAAAATATAGCAGGAACTATTTACGTTTTTAACGTTTTAAGTAACTGAAGGAAGTAGCAAAACAAATTGGCGCCTCGCACTATGTTGCGAGTATAAAAATAACCACAAATTCGGTAGATATATAACTTATACGTTCTTACCCCATTCACGATCTTACCCCAACGTACTTATTAGATTATTAATGAAATGAAAAGTTATATTGTGCAATGATACTTGTAGAAGTACTGTAATTTATCTGCAAAATCTCATGTGTTAAATCGGGTAAATAAGCAAAATCGGTAAAATTTCGTATACGGCCCCTTAAGGTTTTGCATGAAAGCTCGCATCGAATGCGACAAAACTGCGCCTTGCTTTAATTTAATTAGTGTAATTTGTTTATAATAAAACAGATGAAATGATGAATGATGTTAACAATCAGTTCTAAAGTATTGTTGTACCATTAAATTTTTAGTCGGAAGTTGCTGTAAATGATAATGATAAATAATATCAGCTTAATATTTCAGCTGCCTCATGACCACGCCTCAGCGAAATGAGCACATACTGCCCTCCAACCAGATGGAATAACGACCTGAAGAAGACAGCAGGAAGCCGCAGCATTCAGAGTAGCGACTACTAGAGGAGGCCTATGTCCAGCAGAGGACTTTTAAAGGCTGATGGATGGATATAATTTGGCAGCGTTGATCGCAAGCAAACGTAAAAAAGAACGTAAAAAGGGTTTCCGCTATGTGCTTAGTAAACAAATAAATTATTGAAATACTTTTAGTAAATTTATGGTGAACAATTACGCATCTTACGTGTAGTTCGTTCGGTGAATAGAACAAGCGTAGATGAAAGAAAAGTACGCATTTTTCAATGTCAATTCAATTTATTAAGTTCGAGGAACAGTTTCGAACAACATCAGGACGGAAATATAGCTAGAAACCCTTGCTAATTTATTCGCCTTTTAGAAATCCTAGCAAGTTTTACTTGAAACTTGCAACGCTGACGTCTGGATAACAGATACTAATTAGTTTTCCTTTCGGAAAAGCAGCCGAATACATGATATGTATGAAATTTGCAACAAATACGCCGTGCCCACTTTAATTTTGTTTGTAACAAGCTCTTGTCTGTTCAGTCTTGTTTGTTTTTTGTTTTTCCGCGATGTCAGGAGTTATCTCCTCTTAATATAGTATATCTTCCTAATATAGTCTTATGACTATGGCTCCGTATTCTCCATGCAATACACCAGGCCACTAAGAGCTGATTATGTCTGTTATTTTCCGTACAATTCCGTATAATTTTCCTTGGCCACCTACTTTAGTGAGATCTGGTAACATATATGAGCAACATTTAAACTGGAATGTTGTTAGATACTATTGAATACCACACGTAGTAAATAGCAAGCGATGGCGGCGCAGTTTCTGCCTAATTAGTTTGCTGAATACATAGTAGACGAAGCGTCCCCGCGTCGGCTCAAAGGAAAGTACATGTATGCCAATTTACTAAACCTCGGGTACAAGACGTCCGAACGGACGGAAATGTGCGTCTCAGCTGGAAAGCCTTGATAATTTATTAACCTTTCAGAAAATCTACCGAACTCTGGTTTTACATGAAGCTTGCAACGACTGCGCTGTTTACGACTCTACAAGTTTATGAACGTAAATTAATTGATCTTATATTAACTGTGAATTTTATTTGTATTGACTATATTATACTAAGGTAGGAAGGCCACCACCACAAGGTCATTACCCCTTACAATGCAGTAAAAATTTCAAATAATCTTATGCGATGTTATCCGTTAATCATAGGGTTCATTAGGCCTCACAATTTACCTACATGTAGAGTTATACGCGCGTTCCTACATGTAGGAGTATACAAACTTAATATGGTGTCCGAGGCTATCTCTTTGTTCCATAAACAAAGGCTGACAAAGCCTTCGGTAGTGCCTGTAGCTTAAAATGTAAAATCATTTGCTTTAACCATGTAATCAAGCAAATTCTATGATGTTTCGCTCATAAATAAAAACCCTCCAAATACGGCTCCAATTCAAGCACGAAGGGTTCAGTTCCGGGTGGCAGCCCTTCTTAATTTTTTTTTTATTTTCATTAATTTTTTTAATGGATATTTAATATCGAGTAAAAACGTGCAAAAAAATGTTTGATATACATCAATATATATATATAAGCCTATACAGGAGACCCCTTGAATATTTATATTATTGTGTTCTTAGAATTTGTTGTTATGATGGCAACAGAAATACATCATCTTTAATAAAAATGTCTATCACGGTTCATGAGATGCAGACTTGTGACAGACGGACAGATAGGCAGACTGACAACAGTCAGACAGACAGAAAGACAGAAGGACGTACGGACATCGGAATAGTAACACGGTCCCATTTTACACTTTAGGTACGGAACCCTGAAAACGTATGCAATGCACCCTTGTTTTGACATCGCGCAAACAAAGCCAACTCATGCCTTTTTTGCGGAACCGATCTCTTGCACGTGGTTCTGTTAACAAAACCTTTCTGCTGTCTACAGCGTTTCAAACGCTCAGTCGAACGAACGTGAACAGTACTGGTGAAAATCTGGGGCACTCCTATGTTGAGAAATATTTAGTTACACGATATTTACAGAAAATTATTTTCTGTTAAGAGCAGCACAGCCGAGTGGTAAAGACACAAGTGACAAACAAATTTGTTATGTGCATATTTATCGTAGTTCCATGGTGAGAAAAAACTTTGTAATACTATATTTCATTACATTTGTTTTTCGTCACCATGTTTTACTGAGAGGTATACAAGATTTCTTAATGATATAACGTCATGTACACAAACCCGCAGTTGGCCAGCGTGGACAACTACGATTTGTATTTGGACTAGACTAGAACCTTTCCAGTTTCGTCAGGAAACATTAAAACATAAATATACGTTGTACCTATATAAATTTTCATTTTCATTCAACTTTAATGTTTTGTCCACCCACCTAAACTTGGCCAGCTTGGCGAACTTTGATTTGAGACATTAAAGAAGGAATTAAGGAAATTTTATTTACACTGGGTGTTTAATACGTACCTACCTATACAATAATATCCTTAGTATGATGATATCAATTAAAAGGTAAAAATAATTTAATGCTAGTCAGTCGCAGTGGTCTGAAAAATAACGAAAGGTTCAAGGACGCATCGACGGCCATATTAAAAATATTAGTGTTACTCGTAAATAAGTTGCAAGAGGCAGAGGGAAAATTGTATTTCTTTTGGTTCAATTGGGTTGGTTCTATTCGTTCGATGTTCGATTCTTTGTAAATTATTAGAGAGCCCAGGCACAGATTACTAGGTAGAATAATATCTAAGGGATTAACTTCTTTCACAATGCAGTTCCAGAAAAGTTCTCGTCATCGAAAGATGGATAGAACTAGTTAGTTAGGATTAATCTACAATCACAAAACCCGTTTCAAAAAAATTCGTTTAGGACCGACGCTGCCACAGATAACAAGTCATGCCAAACTTATAACTTGCCTCATTTTATGGGGGTTAATGTTTTACGGAACTTGAATGAAAATATAAAAAAACAACCATTCCTATTTAATTAATAAATAGGCTCGTTCTTTAAAAGTGACAGTGAACAGTTCAGTTGTCTGGAATAGTATTATTTTGATTAAAAAAAGTTGTGAAAGACAATCCCTTAACTTTTCAAGACTAGCAGAGCAAGATAGAAAAGTAATTTTTGAAAGAGGATAAAAAAGACAATAACAAAGCAATCCAACAGTTCAATGAATGAAGGCATTTAATTTGAAAGAAAATGGCCTGAGAGCTGAAGATACTAGGATTCTGTCGATACATTCAAAGGAGCTTTGTTGAGGAATAATTGGCAATGGTTATTGAAATACGATTAGCGACTAACCGATCTCTTATACAAACTGTTTACGGCAGCAAATTGTATAATATACAAAATAATTGCTGATGTCACCTATTTAGTTTTAGTCTATTTTTATTTAATAATGCATCGCGTCTGTCCATATTACTAATGTCAAGACAACTTTTGTATCCATTATTTTGGTATATATGTACCGTATCATTCACATGGATGTACTAAAAGGAGGTTGTTTTATATTACAAACAGACACTCCAATTTTATTTATTTGTATAGATTATAAAAAAAATATAAGAAAATCCGTAGAGACTTTGAATTAGGTAGACACTTGCACTTTAAATTTCTAAAAAGTTCATCAAAATCTCGAGTACCTATATGCAATTTGCATAAAAGCCATTTTCTGTCTTGAAAGTAAAATTGAAATATGAACATACGAACGCCAATCAAGTTACTATGGTCAGAAGCAGTTCATTGACCTCAAGAAACAGGTAATTTCGAATCATAATTCGGTCTTACCTTTTTTTGCGGGGGTAATTAAGCATAATTCCGTACGTGCTTCCAAAGTTCCAGCCGTGTTGCCAGGCACGAGTAGCAAGTATCTCGCATCATGAGCATACGTGAACTGGGCACTATTGGGCAGGAGTAAACAGGTATTATTGCGTTAGGGTGTGTCGTGCGTTCCGTGACACGCCGCTTAAGTATCCGTTCTTTATGGTGTATGCTCATTGCTCACTTACTTGTACAATATTTTCTTCTGTGTTGTCATTTCAATCGTCATATGTTAAATATACATGAAAATGACTTTCTTATCGCAATCTCGCTAAAACTCGAGAATTGCTTGGCCGATACGACTAATTTGATTTTATACTTTAATTTTTCTATAAAAAATACTCCTATCTAAGTATAAAGTTTTTTTCGTAACGTCCATGACCTAATAATAATAAACTTTGCAAACCAACTGATGTGGAGGACTTTTAAAGATAGTTCTAATCATCAAACGTTCGAACTATCTATCGGCTGCATGTTATTTTGTTTGAATGTCTGTAGAATTTATTAATTTATGATACTTTTTACAAACATTAGATATAAGTTTTTTACTAACAGACAAATGGATAATTGTTTTCTGAAGAATAAGGCTAGTCTAGGCTAGGCTACAACCCTTTTTGCGTCCCACTGCTGGGCACGGGTCTCTCCCCATTATTAGGGAGGCCTGGAGCTTACTCCACCACGCTGCTCCAATACGGGTTGGTGGAGATGCGAGTTAGTGGCCAATCCGTTGTTGGATGTTTTCAAACCGCCCATAAGGCCTCCAACAAGGTTTAACGACTGTAATATATCGACAACAACCGGGACCGACGGCTTAACGTGCTCTCCGAAGCACGGAAACGCGCATGAAATTTTTTGCCACTAGCGGTCACACATCTCACACCCGACCGCGCCCGTTTGGCTTAGTTGCATAGATCGTTTGCGTTCTACGCTAACCGCCGGGCCATGCGCGCTTCGCGCTTCTTCTGAAGAATAAACGGAATGGAAATAATTTGTATACATAGTTCTACCTAGGAATTTCTTAGTCCAATACCGGGATTTAATGTTTGCCGAACATACTCGTACTTAGTTTACATTAAGCAAATGCTCAAAAATAAGGCATCTAAGTACAAAGTCTATCAAACTGAGCTTAATATCAGGTAGTGTCGGAAGTGATCCGAATTGGGGCCTCAGTCCAACAAACTGGCCAAGAGGGGATTGGTCAACATCATGTATCATAAAATTACATATGAGTTACTATCAGGCATGCACGGTGATGGAAAACATCGTAATTTCGTAAATAAATATCACTGTAAAAAATGTAACAGCAATTTATTTATTTATTTCTTAATATAACGGCTTGACTGGAAATATGAAATAACGGCTTGACTTGAAGGGAAAATATTATTTCCAATTTTAATGAAATCCTTGGACAACTTCAATGTTTTCAAAGGCGTCCCAGCGTGAAGATCAGAGGGCTCTTCTCAAATAACCGTCACCATAATGAGGAAAAGGTAAAGATGTCCTCATGGTCAAAATTAAGTTAGTATACTTATATATTAATAAGGCTGTATAGATATGTACAGTGCGATTATTAATTTGATTAGTTTCTTAAATATAAGCTCCAAGAAATTTCACAACAAAACAGGATTATCTTTACTGCTGTAAGTGCTAGGTTACGTACTGTTATATTTTATATTTATATTAATGTAATATAATATTTTATATTTTAGTAATATATATTGATGATTGAGTCTTAGAGCATCAAGGTATGAGTGGCCTTTACAGAAGAACCCCTCGTCCTAACGTGCATGCACAATGTGCCTTCTAGTTATACAACTAGTGTGTCTGTGTTGACGGTGCATTGAAAATTACGTTGTTGAAATTGACATATTTACAAATGTATGCGTCTGTAGCGATGAAAAAATATTTATGAATGTGTGTCAAAATCAAAATGTGTGCTTTCTTCCCCCGCGCCAGATTTGGCACAAAAATTATGTATCGAAGCGAGGCGCTATGCCGTCTCTACTGAGGGGTGAGTCAGTAACTTTGACGCTCTAAGTGATTGAGTATTCCATACTTAATATTATAAATTTGAAAGTCTGTCTGTCTGTCTGCTACTTTTTCACGCTTAAACCACAAAACCGATTTTGATGAAATTTGGCATAAACATAGAAAGGACGTTGAGAAAGAACATAGGCTACTTTTTACCGCGTGAAAATATCTCATTCCCACGGGAAGCAAATGAAATGAAGGAAATGCGCCGTGTAGTGTTATAAACAAACTACATGTTATTACTTACTTCATTCACGTCCATTATTATATTTTATAACTTATATCCTTTTGTTTTATTCTTAAACTTTGCTTTTCCTTTATTATTTCTTTACAAAATTATTTACTTTCTGTGTTTATTTATTTACATTTTGACCCAGCTATCAAAATTGTCATGTCTGTCTTTTATGTTTCTTATTTTTTTTAATTCGTTTAACGGCATTGTATAAAAATCCTTTTAGCCATTCAATATTAAATGAAAAGAAAAATTTTATGTTTCCTTAGAGCATCAAGGTATTACAGGTATGACACCAGGGTGAGTCAGTAACTTTGATGCTCTAAGTATGTTTCTTATTTCATTTCATCTCTATATATAAAAATGAATTGCTGTTCGTTAGGCTCGCTAAAACGCGAGAACGGCTGAACCGATGTGACTTATTTTGATGTGTCTTGATATATTAGTAGAAGTTCAAGGAAGGTTTAAACGGTGAGAAAATATAGAAAAATTGCGAAATTAATAAAAGCAACTTATTTTCGCAGGACGACGTCTGCGGGGTCCACTAGTAAGTATATAAATATTTTATATTTATATATTATTACTCAGGTCAAAGGAAACCAAGTTTAAGTCCCGCACATATCTATAGTATATCTCCGAAGACATAAGTGAACATTAAGGATTCTTGCCAATTCAACGGTACATAAATATATAAAACAACAAAATGACTTAATATGCTTGCCTAGAAAATGCATTTAATAGGCAGGTCTCGGGAAAATAAAGCGACAGCAGAGTTCCCGGAACTAGCAAAGTATACGAGTATTTGCTAACGTGATTCACCGATTGAATTCAGCGTACTACGTTTGTCATGATGTGCATGCATGCCCATTTGGCAGCCGAAGTGGGACAGTATGATTTTTTAAATATTGCATACTTTCTTAATATAACTTTGTCCTACTTTTTATTGGGCTTGTTTCACACGCAGATATATGCGATTGAACTACGAGTTTATAAACTGAAATGTGAGGTTAACGTTAATTTTAATAATGTAGATTTAATTCCAAACTTTTCTACAGAAATCGAACAAAGAGATAAGTTTTCTACATCCAGGTATAATGAGTGAATGAATTTATATAAGTATATAATTTGAATTACTTATAAAAAACAGATCTAAAAGCAAAACTAGAGTCATTTATGAGAATCTCTAAAATCAGGATTCGAGTTCTGTTTTATATACGGGATTTTCATTAGCTTACAAAACTACCACCTCGTTCTTTTTTTCAGAACGGATATTGTATTACCATAGCATGAACCATGAACTTTAATTTTGGTAAATCATATTTATGATATTTTGTCCTTATTGAATATTGACTAAATTTTTGAATACTGACCATGTTCCGAGGATTTTTCTAGTTATAAAGAATATTAGCTTTATTTTTTGCTGAATCGCTATTATTTTTCTAAACAAAGCAGCCAATAGTTTTACATCATATAATTGTTTCCATTACTACTACCGTAAGTTCTAGTAAAAATTATGAAATAATAAAAAAAAACAAATAAGCATTATCATTTTATTTACAATTGCAAGGTACCTATCTAATAAAGCTATTTAATTCAGCTCCATGGATTTCCAGTTCTTAGTAGATACTGTTTCTAGGTGTGACACGTAGATTTCCACTTAGCAAGTCACTCGTAAGATTAGTGTGTAGGTAACCATTTATTCTAAAGTCGTCTTTTTAGCACTAGCTTGTCACTCCCGGGCCAGACTGCCGGTTGCTTCGCGCTAGGCTATAATGCGACTATAAGCGAATTGGGTAAGACGGTAAATATAAATTTCCTAATTATAATTTTCACGGGAACACAACACGTTTGTCGCGCGCGCCACGTTGGCTATCCTCCAGATTTATATTTAAACGTACAGCGCCAACTGACATTTTATGAACGAGATTTAAACGTCGAATCGCGCTTGGCGTTAAAGCAAATGTGGAATTTTGGAAATCTTGGAACTGGTTGGGTAAAATGACATAAAAATTGTGAGACGAACATTTTCTCATTGGAATTTGTTCGATTATTAATCTTGTCATTTTATAAATACACTAGCCTCGCAGTTTTTCCACCATTAGAGAAAATAATTAACCTAAATTTTTTTACCTAAACTTTCATAAGTAGTACCTTATTTTCATTCCTTCAGAACTCGATGTTACTAAATTATTATATTGTCATAATACGTGACAGTCACGTATTATCATCAAGTTTCGTGATGATAAATATTAGAAGTGGGTAATTTCACCCACCTAAACTTGTTACAACTCGATCTGATAAAATTGTGTTATAAATGTGTAAGCATGTAAGCAATCAATTCTGTTACCACAACCTAGGTACCTATATTAAAAAAAATCTATTTTTATTCAAATTATGGTCAATTAAGGCAGCAACTTATTTAGATAGGAACGCTGGCAAGACTATAGTACCTAGGTAATATTTGTCTCATCTGTAATTCAATAAAATAATAATATGCCGACTGAATTATATCACAATAGTGCCTGTGGTTTGATTACAATTATTGTACCTACTTACATGCAAATTTGTTGAATAACGGTACACAGAGTGTGAACAACATACAAAATTTTCGCAAAAACGAAACAAACATCGATTGACTGAAATATATTAGAGATGTACAAGTTTTTTTTAGTCTTCATTGTTATAATAATATAATTACAACTTTAATGTGAACACCAAGAAACTGCTTTTGCAAGCGGCGTATCTAATACCTTTTTTAAACGGTATAATTCTTGTATACAATATACGAGCCAATCCGACGTTCAAAGAAATGACAATTTAGTTTTGAAAGCGCTCTATAAAAATTTCGTTCATTGAATTAAAGCTTCCTTGGCCGAATCGTTACGTGGGCTGATTGAGGAACTAGAGACCCAGGTTCAAACCTCATTCAAAACCATATTGCGTTTATTTTTTATTTTTATGGATACTTTTTTATTGGGAGCTATTTCAGATGGCGTTATTAAGTAACACTAAACAAATAAGTGTTGCGTTTGAAATTAAACCAAGAAAATAAATTGTTTTTATTCGAGCAACGCTCGGTCGTCCAGGCACTTTAAATAAACTAAGCAAGCTGATAAGGTCTTGGACCCGATATTAGATAGGACTTAAGCGTTACTGCTTGAGATAAGACATTTCTAGTGATTTGTTGTTATTGCTGTACCTCGGACGCTAGAGATGTAAGATGTGACAGCAAGGAAATTCATATCTGCACAATTTCGCAGAAGATCTGAACGATACTGTTACAAGTATGTAATTAAAAACTAGTGTTTAGGTGTCTTAGCCAGATACAAAACATTTTAAAAAGCTACTTATGAAAAAATGCGCTTAAGAATACCTCCATAAGTGTTCTAATTTATTATAACTATTAACTGTTCTTACAGTCAGTCCCATTTTATGTTACGTCATCTTTTATTTACTATTTACATGTAAAGAAAACATGCTTTGGACTTTTATGATAATATATCTACCTACCTATGTAGAGAGTACCGAGTATTGTACCATTTTTTTGGTATCGGAGGGGAAAGCTTCAAAAGATACCCGGCGCCTTGGGAGAGGATACCGGGTTATGTGGGATTTGACCGCACTAGAACTCCCTCGATGGCTGCCTCTGCTCTTGGGGAGGACTCCGGGATTTCAAGTGGAACGCAACGGTGACCTCCACGAGCGGCGACCCAGAACGGGCCCATCTTTGGGAGAGAAGATGTGCTCTCCTGCACCTTCCGATGCTTACGGCGACATGCCACGCACACACCTCCGTCCTACCCGGGGCTGCTGGCTGGACGGATCGAGCTCCCACTCTCACCGCCCACGACTCCGGAAGCCTCCTTTTAGTCGCCTTTTACGATCAGGCAGTGATACCGTAGCTCTATTCTTAATCCCGAAGCTACAGGGACTACCAAGTATTGTACCATAGACTTATAATATATTTTTGTAAGAAATAATAATCAGCTAGGTCGATACTTATACTATTAGGGAAAAAGAAGAAACATTTAAAGAGGTGTATATTATACTCTTTGTTCGCCGCTTATTGAATAGATCATTGTAGATCACCTGAAATAAATTATTATTATATTATTAGATTACTTCAGATTTGTTTACAAATGAATCCCGGAGATTCAGAAATATTCGGATTAGGCCTCCATTTGCGCTACTACTCCGTAGATAATGGTTGAAGCATCACCCTGACCATGACCACGTCTTATCACGCAAACATCACAATTTTGATACCCGTTCGTAATGGAGTCAGATTTGAGACACATCAGAAACAAATCGGCTTCTTCCACCTTCCGGTAACTATTGTAAGTTTCTTCTTCCATTTTAAAAATAAAAAGACATTCTCTATTTGTTTTAACCTCTGCGATTTATAGTCTATGACTAATCACTTGAGCCATTACCTTCGATGAATATTTATCATTTGATTGATGTGTTTGCAGGACAAGAGTATCCATAAATTGAATGAATAGCAATTACATTGACGAACCCGACACATGTGATGAGGTGATGACGTATCTCATGTGATAACATTTTGTAAGATTCAAGAATAAAAATGGCCTACATGCTAATCGGATGCGTACTCAAAGGGCAAGTTAAGGCGAGCATCGCCCGGCCGGGTGTGAGATGGTGACCGCTAGTGGCAAAATAATTATGTAAACCTTGTCGGAGCCCTTATGGCCGGTTTAAAAATATCCAACAGCGGGTAAACCACTTACCCTCGTCTCCACTACTACCCACGTTAGCGCAGCGTGGTGTAGTAAGCTCCAGGCCTCCCAACAATGGGCGATGGTATGTACCCGGTGCCCAGCAGTGGGACACAAAAAAAGGTTGTAGCCAACGCGAACGGTCCCTTATCAGCACCGTAAGAAAAATACCAAAAAGTAAGTTGGTTCTGCATATTTTTTTATTTTTTTAGGTATCTGTTGTAGCTGCAATAGGATCAGTTTACCTGAGTTTAAAAGATGAAAATGGAAACCAAGACTGACTGATGTTCAAACATTCAAAAAATGGGCAATCTATATTATAATACAAGGTCCTTATAGGGATAAAAAAACACTTTTTTTTCATTTTGATGTCGATTTTCTCTAAAAATATATTTAAGTCTAGGCACAACTCTGGACGGTTTGGATTATACTGAAAGCCCAATCTGCAAACACCTCATCATGTAGGTCATACGATCATCATGTAGGTAACATTTAATACATGCGATTTTTTTATCCCACTTCTGGGCAAGGGTGACGTGGGGCTGGTTCCACTACGCTGCTACAATCCAAGTTGGTTAAGTTACTTACGAGTATTTTTCAATAATTATGTGTACCTAGTGAATATACCCGTAGATTCTAAGAAAATAATGCTGGCTGCAACCTTTTTTGCGTCCCACTGCTGGGCACGGGTCTCTCCCAATTACTGAAGAGGCCTGGAGCTTACTCCACCACGCTGCTCCAATGCGGGTTGGTGGAAATGCAGGTTAATAGCCAACTCGCGGTCGGATGTTTTCAAACCGCACATAAGGTCTCCGACCAGGTTTAACGACTGTTATCTATCAACAGCAATCGGGACCGATGGCTTAGCGTACCCTCCGAAGCACGGAAACGCACATGAAATTTTTTGCCACTAGCGGTCACCCATCTCACACGCGACCACGCCCGTTAGGCTTAGTTGCATTAATTGCATTACGAGTAGATAGCTTGCGTTCTACGCTAACAGCCGGGCCATTGAAGCGCTTCAGGGACAAATTAACTTCAAACGAAAAATTATATTCAAACGAAACCATGACAACGGTTGACAGGCCAGGGGTCAGTCACGCCAGTCCGGTTCCACGTGGAGAAAAGTTTACGATGTGACCTTTACGTATCCATAGTAACCTCTCCTGACTGCTCCTTTATACTTAATCGATACTTGTATCAGTACTTATATTATATTGCGAGAGATGAGTGAAAAAAAATTGCGACTATTTTCAAAAGGATGTTTATTTTTTATTTCGTAGAATTGGTAGGGTAGAGAAATATTGATCAGTTTAATTTATTCATTCAGTTATATTTCGTAGTTCCATGCCTAACCATGTAAGTAGATTGTCATTTTGAAAAAATATTGCAAACCGCGCAACTAAATTTGCAAAAATTGGTTGTTACGCAGTAAATCCGACAAAAATGCCGCGCACCTCGCTTTAAGTCATTATCCTGCAAGACCATTTTTGGAGTTAACTCCTTAAGGAACGATTTGAGTTATAAGAAGAAATTTTATGAGGAGTAAAATCAAGTGTAACACTCGGAAGCTTGAGGCGTTATGTAGAATACTACTAAATTTGAAAGTCAACTATGTGCCTGCATTATCTTTTATAATTCATGACATTAAATTTTATCGTTTTATAATCGTTTTAACTTGGGATGTCAAGAAAATATTAACCATCATAATTTAGTCGCGTTTTTTTACAAGTTGTGCAGTGTCAAAGTTGTGCAGTGTCAAATGTATTAAGTTTATCATCAAGTGATTAAAGTTAAAAAAGTATTTGAAAATATGGAAGAAATTGATTTAGATGATAATGAAGACGAATCCGAAAAACATATGGATACGGTTAATTGGTAAGCTTATCGTTTACATTTATGAATAATATACATTTCAAATACGAACAGCTAGATCTTTTATTTAGTGTTTTTATTATATTTGATTTGAAGTAACATAAATAATCCGAATAATTACAGATATATGTTTGTTTCTCTTATTATTTTAAAAATGCGCATTGAAATAATTTAAAAAAATCAGCTCTTTGGATACGGTTGCAGGTATTGATCACTTTTCTCTCGCCATATGTATTTATACATCTATATATCTAATTTATATATAATTTTAAATAATTTAGATATATATATATATAAAATTATTTAAAAATCATCGCATAAAATATTAGGCATAACATAACTTAAAGAAACAATATTCTAGCTCCAAAATAGGAGGCTGTTTTAAAACCTAAAAGATTTTATTTAAGCATTTAATTTAATTTAATGTCAATAATAAAGTATTTTCAATCATCTGTGAAAATTTGTTATGACAGACAGACTAACGGACAGCGGAGGCTTAGTAATAGGGTCCCTTTGGCAACCTTCGGGTACGGAACCCTAAAAACTCTAAAAGTTCGTTGTCAAAGTAACTGAAATAAGACTACACGGAAAGGCACGTGACCACCCATCCTACTCACAACCCTGTTTTGCCTGACTGATCGCCTAAATACCTACACCAAACGCATACGCTTACTCCGACCGTTAGTGCCATAAACAAAGTGATATAGAAATATAATGTAATTTCATCCAATATTTATTTTATATTAACCAAATAAATATATAATCATCATATATAATCAAATTAACATTAAAATATTTTAAGTAATACAATATTATACAATAAAATATAACATTATTTATAAAAAAATAAGTTAACAAATATAATAGACACTGGTGGCATTGCCACATTAAATAGTAAGGCTTAGGGCCTCTTGCACCACCTTCAAGTAAAGTGATAAGTACGCTAATTGTCGGCCAAAGTCGCCCGTAAATTCAATTTCAATTTCACGATGTTCGAGTAGCACTAATCATATGATAAACTTACCCGTACTCATAGCTTTTACTTGTCAATTAACTTTACTTGGGACGTAACTAATCAACACTTTACTTGGAGATGGTGAACGAGGCCCTTAGACTTTGGGCAAAATAACCGCCAGCTCTAAGGTCACCGCAGGCCAGAAATGAAATTGAATGAATAATTACATGTAATTAATTGTTTCGGTTTAGATTATTAACCGTGAGTGTCGAACAAATATATGTACAAAGTTGAAAATTAGGGTTCCACTTCAAAGGGAACCCTTATATTGTCACTGTCTGCCTAGTAAGACCCTTCCACTCGGGGCGACCGACGGTATCCAGTTAACATATCTTGTAATCACGCCTGCAACCCTCAGAGACTTATTTATTATAGTATAAATTTTATATCTAAGTCGACGAACCACATTCTGAAAACTGTAAATTTACGGTAGGTACCTACTTACTTACCTACGTACATACTAGTAGGTACATACTTGAAATCACAAAAAGTATTTATAGTGACAAATATTATTCCAATCGGTAAGTACGGAGCCCTGTGCATTTATTTAATACTCGTTAAAATATTACTCGTTTTTTAATAGTTTAAACAACTTGCTATTATTATTTCTCCTATAAACATAGCTCGGCTAACAAACAAAAAATCGATGTAGAGGCTTTCTATAAGCTTCCTTAGCAACCGACTGCGAAGGTCACATTGGCGTCTTGGTGGGGCCCTCGAACCGAACGGATTAAGTTCTTCCGAAATTTCTATGTGCGAGTAGAATAAATAGAGTATTGTGTTTCTATAGAGTTCGTTGCATTGACGACGACCGTTAATGAATTTAGCGCTACAATATACAATATAATGAATCAAAACGCTAACCTATGGAGGAAAAATATTTTATTTACAATAATTTCAGAAATACGAGAATAGGAATGATATAAAATATAAGAACAAACACTAAATAACTATGTTTATGGTATTTCAATACAGGTGTAAATATCCCTACTAATATTATGAATTCGAAAGTAACTCTGTCTGTCTGTCTATCTGCTACGCTTTCCCGCTTAAACTACTAAACCAATTTTAATGAAATTTGGAACACAGAGTGGACCCTGGGGAAAGGACATAGGATGGTTTTTATCCTCCGGGAACCTATAAAACGGGTCCACGCGGGCGAAGCTACTGGCGGAAGGCTAGTATCTATATAAAGAAGTTTTCATTAGTTAAGTTTTCATTAGTTACGAGAAGAGTTCATTAGTTAGATTCAATCGCACTAAGCCTTTAGTTTCCAGAAAGAAAGCTTTTCCAACTCAATTTTTAAGGCTCCTCTTAGCGAAGTTAAAATATAATAAATAAGTTTCGATGTCAATTTCAGTAAAGTAAAAGGTTATTTGGCTTCGCTGGGATTTTGTTTCGTTGGGATGATGTTTGTTTTAGAAGTAAGTTACTTATATTTCTTGAGTCACGTAAGCATTCGGGGTTAGAATTGACCGTACACCAACCACCGACAAATCCCGGAGTCCTCCCCAAACGCAGAGGCAGCCACCGAGTGGGTTTTAATGTAGTTAAATCCCACATAACCCGGTACCCTCTCCCAGGGTGCCGGGTACCTTTTGAAGGTCCCCCCCCCCAGATACCAAAAAAGGGGGTAATGCGGCTAGCATGCTTTCGAAAAAATTGTAACTGTCAGACATACGCGGTTATTAATAACATGATGATGAAGTATAACAAATGTTATAATATGAAAATAAATATAATAAATCTGTAACAAGTCGGTTTCTATACGTTGAAGATATTTGAGAATAACTGTCACTAGGGCTATCTATTTATTAGCGTAATAGAACCCAAAACAATGATTTTTAGAATTATAGTCTGTTTGTCTGTTTGTCTGTTCGTTTGTGCGCGCTAATCTCAGGAACGGCGTAACGTAGAGAATGCGGTTTTTACTGATGTATTGTTTTTTTTGGATTTGGTTTATTTTACTTAAATCGGTTCACAAATAAAAAAGTTACGTCCATTTCAAGAAGGTATCGATCAGTGTTTGGAAGTTGAAGTTTTATAATTTACAGTGCCTTATATAATAATCTAATTCTAATACCTTTAAACGAGCAATTCTTGTATATATCTAAATATATTTTTTGAAACTCGGAAACGGCTCCATAGATTTTGATGCCCTGATTTCGGGGATGATAAATCGATCCAGCAAATTTTTATTCACAGAAAATATCGTTTTATTTCATGTTTATGCCGTTAAATATAAAATTACTCTTACTGACATCTATTGGAGATTAATAATGTGGCGTAGAAAGCCGTCAAATGTCCGCCCTTCAAACAAATGACAATGTCGATATGAAAGACCTCTATAAAAAATTCAATGGAATTAAAGCTTTCTTGGTCGAATGGTTACGAAAGCTGACTACGGAGCTAGAGACCCGGGTTCAAACCTAAAGTAGGCAAGTTGCTTATTAAATTTTTTGTGACAATTTTTTTTTAAATTGGAAGCTAGGTATTTCAAAAGGCTTTGTCAAGTAACACTAAGCCAATGAATGTTTTGCTTAAAAATAAACCAAGTAAATCAATTGTTTTTATCCGAGCAATGCTCGGGCGTCCAGGTATGTACTTTTAATCTATATGATGATGATTGAAGGATATTGAATGATTTTATAAATTAAAAAAAAAAGATTTTATTTTATAAAAAAAGTAATGGACGTCATGTGTGATGTGAGCTTACTTGATTTTGAACTGACACTTTTCAAGTAGGACAACGTCTGCCGGGCAGCAGTGCCGTGTCCGCTAGTTTTGAATACATTTCAGTAGCTCTTTTGGGTAATTGTTATTATTTTAAAATGTACCTATATGTTTTATAACGCATTACACTCATAACTCAGACACACCAAGGACATGAACATAAAAATCCAAACCGAATACAGAAATATTTAAACTCTTGATTCGAATTATGTTTACCAAATTAAACCCGGGGCGGTAGAAAAGCAGTACGGCATGGTGAACATTGTACCATACGGGTTGTCGTATTCTTGTCTAATATTAGTGATACCGTACGGCCCTACTTCGCTCGGTTGATTTGAGTTTATTTATTTGTACTAATTTATCCCGTAGAACATATATTAGTACAAATATAGCTCTACAAATATACAAACGTATATCCATCCATCCATCAGTCTTTTAAAGTCCACTGCTGGACATAGGCCTCCCCTAATGTTCGCCACTCCGTCCGGTCCTGCACCCTCTGAATCCAGCGGTTTCCCGCCATCTTCTTCAGGTCGTCAGTCCACCTGGTTGGAGGGTGGCCTGTGCTCCTTTTGCCGAGACGTGGTCGCCATTCGAGGACCTTTCTACCCCATCGGTTGTCAGTCCTCCTAACTATATGGCCTGCCCATTGCCACTTCTGCTTGTAGATTTTGAGAGCTATGTCAGTAATCTTCGTTCGTCTACGGATTTCATCGTTACGGATTCTGTCGCGTAGAGAAATACTAAGCATAACCCTCTCCATCGCTCGCTGCGCGAGCTTCAGCCTGTGGAAAAGGCTAACTGTAAAAGACCACGTCTCAGCGCCGTAGGTCATCACTAGCAACACACACTGCTCGAATACTTTTGACTTCAGGCACTGCGGTATTCTGGATGAGAAGACACTTTGTAATTTCCCGAACGCTGCCCAACCGAGTTGGATTCTACGAGTTACCTCTCTCTCGAAGTTGGACTTACCCATACGGATCACTTGACCCAGGTAAATATACTCGTCGACAACTTCGAGAGTAGCGCCATCAACATCGACCAGTATGGGTGTGACATGGACATAAGACATGATCTTCGTCTTGTCCATGTTCATCTTAAGACCCACCCGTAGGGAGGCGCTATGGAGGTCACCTAGCATTGTGCTGAGTTCTTCCAGGGACTCCGCCAAGATGACTATATCATCGGCAAATCGAAGGTGTATGAGGTGTTCGCCATTGATGTTAATACCAAGGCCTTTCCACTCTATCAGCTTAAACACGTCTTCCAGTGCAGCGGTAAACAGTTTCGGGGATACAACATCCCCTTGTCGTACTCCGCGCTGCAGTGGAATAGGTTTAGTGCTTCCGTCGTGGACTCGGACTGTCATGGTTGCGGTTTGTACAAACACTTCAACACCTCGATGTACCGATAGTCTATCTGGCACCGTTGGAGAGACTCTAGCACCGCCCAGGTCTCAATAGCATCGAAGGCTTTCTCATAGTCCACATACGCAACACATAGCGGCAGATTATACTCCTCAGTCGTTTGTATAACCTGTCGCAGCGTATGTATGTGGTCTATGGTACTGTAGCCTTTTCCAATGAAGAAGCCTTTTCAAAGAATCCAGCTTGTTCGGGAGGCTGGAAGTCGTCGAGCCTGCGCGCAATACGATTAGTAAGGACCCTTAAGAACAGCTTATAGACGTGGCTCAGAAGCGCGATGGGTCTATAGTTCTTCAAAAGGGATCTGTCACCCTTCTTGAAAAACAGAACCACCACGCTTCTGCTCCACGCCTCCGGGGTAGTTCCGTTTGTGATGACGGTATCGAACAGTTTTTGGAGCGCTACTAGGAGGGGTTTGCCTCCAGCCTTTAGTAGCTCTGATGTGATACCGTCATCTCCCGGTGCTTTGTTGTTTTTTAGCTGACTTAGGGCCCCACTAATTTCGTACAGGCTGACGTCCGGGACATCTTCGGTATAGTGTCGGGTCAATTTGGCTCTCTTGTCGTTCGCCATATTGGGAACGGGAGCTTGTGAGGAGGTGTACAACCGTCCGTAGTACCTTTCAATTTCTCTCTGAACTTCAGGCTTAGACGTAACCATAGCGCCAGAGTCCGTCTTCAATCTCGTCAACTGGCTTCGCCCAATAATCAGATCCCTTGCGAACACTTTGGAGCCTTGGTTCCGCTCAATTGTGTTCTTGACGCGCTTTGTGTTGTGAGCACGCAGGTCGCGTCGGCTACTGCAAGAGATCTGTTTATTTAGCTGCCTGTATTTCGACATTGAAGCCGGGGACCGGACACATAGTTCACGCCTTTCTTTCATGTGACCGAGGGTATGTTCAGAGTGCACTTGAGGTTTACTACTGGAACTTTGATTTAAGAACTTTGACCCTACCTCGTGGACGGTTTGTACCATCCTGGTGTTAATTTCGTCCACAGACTCGCATTCTTCTAGGCCCGCGAAACGATTTCGCAACTCCAGCTGAAAGTTCTCGGAGCCCTGGATTTGGACAGGTGTTGGTCATACAAACGTACATACGTACGTACAAATATAGCTCATCCTATAGGATGAGCTCATTTTTTCGACATAAAAATAAGGTATCCTATGTCCTATCCAACATTATTACCAAAAACCACTCATACGTACATCTACCTGCATATTCATCATCAATACAGTACTTACCAAAACTTACTTAAAAAGTACCTACTTACCTAAAAAGTTATTTGAATTCGCTCATTGTGAAGCCATTCAAAGGTCAAAGTATTTAGCCGTTTGAATAAGAGAAACGCAGACCTTGACCAAGTTTTTACTCCTCCGCAACTTGACTAGCCTTGACAAACTACTGACACATGGACATCAGTGCCAGTGTTCTATTTTAGTAAACCCTATTGCATTGATATAGGGTGTAATTTAACATGAACTATTTTATCGTAATAAATATGTAACTAGGTACCTACTTGGAATACTCGTATGTAATACGACCTTCCATGTGTCCGACACCGAGTTAGGAATAATAACGTATTTGTGTGATACTTTATTCCTAACATTTGGCATAGAATTTGAGCATGTGATACCTAACTAAATGAATAACATAATGACATTATTAATATTCATGTTTTTAATTCAGAAATGAAGAGTTCGCAAAGACCTTATTTCATAATTCTTTGCCCAAAACCAAGTAGGGAAAATAAATCATTTCAATTCAACTGAAAGTATTTTTACAGTCACATCTAAATGAGTTTGTTAAATTTTATTATCTGTAGCTCAATGTAAACTATTAATTTCATTATCTGTTGCTCAATACTACTTGTTATAATTTAAAAAAAGATGTTTTGGCGGGAAGTCAGTCCAACATTCAAGTAAAGTGATGGCTACTTTACTAGAACGTGTCCGATGGAATTTTGGAGGTAAGCAGAAAAAACATATTTTAGCACTGTTATTCTATTTCACAAACACTCGTGCACTATAATTAACCTATATCAAACAAAATGCCATCAACTTTATCCGATATAACTCAAAAATACACCAAGAAAATGAAAATAAAACAAGAGCACAATATGTCTTTTTCGACTTCTAGCCAAAACTCAGTTTTTCCACGAGGGTTGTGAATTAAAATATCATTGCGAAAATATGTTTTTTCGGCTTGCCTCCAAAATTCCATTGGTCACGTTCTGGTAAAGTAGCCATCGCTTTACTTGAATGTCTGACTGACTTGGCTGACTGATTACTGACAACTTACTGAACTGACTTTGGCTGCAACCCTTTTTGCGTCCCATTGCTGGGCACGGGTCTCTTCCCATTATTGGGAAGGCCTGGAGCTTACTCCACCACGCTGCTCTAATGCGGTTTGGTGGAGATGCGGGTTTAGTGGTCAACCCGCTGTCGGATGTTTTCAAACCGCCCAAAGGGCCTCCGACAAGGCGGGAATTCGAAAAGGACATATTGTGCTCTTGTTTTAGTTTTACTTTCTTGGTGTATTTTTGAGTTATATATCGGATAAATATGATGGCATTTTGTTCGATACAGGTTAATTATAGTGCACGAGTGTTGTGAATTAAAATATCAGTGCGAAAATATGTTTTTTTCGGTTTGCCTCCAAAATTCCATTGGTCACGTTCTGGTAAAGAATGCAATGGAGTGAGCAAGGTGCGAGGTGCAAGGTGGAGGGAGCAGGTGAGAAAGGTGATGCAAAGGAGTTTTGGCGGGAAGTCGAAAAAGACACATTTTGCTCTTGTTTTATTTTCATTTTCTTGGTGTATTTTTGAGTTATATCAGATAAAGTTGATGGCATTTTGTTTGACATAGGTTAATTACAGTGCACGAGTGTTTGTGAAATAGAATAACAGTGCTAAAATATGGTTTTTCTGCTTGCCTCCAAAATTCCATCGGACATGTTCTAGTAAAGTAGCCATCGCTTTACTTGAATGTCTGACTAACTTGACTGACTAATTACTGACGACTTACTGACTTTATAAATTTACCTATTATTACTCGTCCAGTTTCACTGAAACTGGCAAAAACGTGATGCAAAAATTATACTTGACGCCGGCAATATGCAGAGTTTGCAATGCCATAATTGAAGAAGAAAAAAACATCCATTTCACATTTTATGTGAGACGAAGGGCTATTTAATTTAATGACACAACAATAAGTCTAAAATGTTATTAAAAAACTAGTAGTCCGGTCCAGCTCCACCTCGGTGCAGACGTCCTGCCTTAAAAGTAAAGAAAGAGGATTAGTTTTTTATTATTTTAAGGAGATTTCATGTTACTTTTAAACAAAAATATAAAACAAATAATGACATACGAACTGTTTTGTTATTCTGTGTCAAAGTTTAGAACGACACGGCACGAAATACAAATGTTTGACAGGTAGGAACAATTTATATAGTCCCTGTAGCTTCGGGATTAAGAAAAGAGCTACGGTATCCCCTGCCTGATCGATCGATCGATGTAAGAGGCGACTAAAAGGGGGCTTCGGAGGTTGTGGGCGGTGAGAGTAGGAGTTCGATCCGTCCAGCCAGCAGCTCCGGGTAGGAAGGCGATGTGTACGTGGCTGCATGCCTCCGTAAGCATCGGAAGGTGCAGAAGAGCACATCTGCTCTCTCGGGGATGAGCCCGTTGTAGGGCGCCGCACATGGAGGACACCGGTGAGTTCCACTGGAGATCACAGAGTCCTCCCCAAGCGGAGACGCAGGCCACCGAGGGGTTTTAGTGCGGTACCAATCCCACATAACCCGGTATCAAGGTGCCGGGTATATTTTGAAGGTTAATACATAAAAAAGGAACACTACCTTTAAATAAAAATAACTAAAAAAACATTTTCCAGTGGAAGAAATTGTAAATCTATGCACTTCTCAAATCCCCTTGAACTTGAACACACCCAAAAAAATTCATCATAATCCGTCCAGTTGTTTACGAGGAGTTCAGAGACATACACACCGCACACGCTTACAAGTAATATAAGCATTTACGAATTTATTTTTGAAAAGCACAGACTATCGTCCTACGTGACGGAAAAACATCCACACGTTATATCCGTAGGTCGGCGTAGGTCAAAGGTTAATATATATTTATTTATTGGTAATTGATGCTCTCAAACGTTTCCACCGTTTTTACCAATAAATATCAATTCTTTTTTCAGTATGTACATCCAAAAGTTCGGTCTATTTTACTTCAAATATACCGATAAAAGACAAATTGCAGGATGCCACTTTAATAACGTCATTTGGATGGAGTTCAAAACTAATATTTGATATGATGACAAATAGTTGGAGTTTTTGGCGGGAAGTTATTGTATCTTAATTTTTTGGTGTATTTTTGGGTTATATCGCATAAATTTGGTGGCATTTTGTTCGATATAGGTTAATTACAATACGCAATTAGTGTTGTGAAGTAAAATAACTGTGCGAACACATATTTTTTCCGCTTGCCTCCAAAACTCCATCGGACACGTTCTAGTAAAGTAGCTATCACTTTAATGACTTGATCCGACTTCACTGATCACTGACGACTGAAGTGACTTAGACGATTTTAAAGCGCCTGATTTCAACGATACGGGCAAAAAGTGATACAGATAGTTACCTACTTGACATTGGCAAAACGGTCATAGGACCAATATGCCATTTGTAAAGAAGAACAAGAATATTTCAGCACAGATAGATAGATTCACGAAAGATGACCACTGCGCAGAAAGCATTTTTAGGTCCCTTTGGAAGAGTGGGGTGAATGTGAATTATTCTCATAATTAGCATAAATTACAATATTACATTTTGTTTCTTAACAAAATAATACTTTGTCGTAAGTATTTTCTTCATAATTGTACATGCGTAGACAGCTGTCATTTGTAGTCATCTTTCGTGAACCGTACTATATAATAATATATTATTATCGTACATACATAGGTCACCGCCGCAATAACACCACACGAGCGAACCGTCATTCCACGCATGCTATTAGTTACTTCCTAATCTTCCTATTGTTGATAAGCACTGATAAGAGGCAACCGCTTGTGCAAATGAATTACGCGTTGTTTGCTGTCATGTAACGAGCTGAATAATAACGTAGTAATATCCAATACCTTTAAACGAGCAATTCTTGTATATAAATATGTATGTCGACGAGGACACTAAACCATCCTAAAGGTACTACAAAACGCAAGCTAATCCTATACTGGTAAGCTTAGGTAAAGTCTTGGTGTGACCGGCGCAGGAGGACATTCTATCATGGAGAGCTAGTGGTAGCGGTTAAATAAAAAGTTAGAAATGATGTCAGAGTCAGCCAATTAATATTATTATATACCTCAGCCTCCTGGATCCAACAAATATATAACCTGAAACTCGTAAACGGCTCCTACGATTTTAATGAAATTTAGTACGTAGGGGATTTCGGGAGCGATAATTGATTATACCTACCTAGATTTCTTTATTAGAAAACGTCGTACTATCCATATTTTGAGACAATGAAAAACTGCTAAAACATCGCCTACATCTAGGTATAAACATACATTGTATATGATAGTTCAGGTGAGAAATCGGGATGTTCCGTAACCAGAAGACCCAAATTCGAGTTTCGTCTCATTTTTTTATCGGTGCAAAAAGGAGCCTTTGCTATTCCAGACGATAATCTATCTCTGTTTATCCCTATCCCTGTCCGATCTGCCGTTAGCAGCTGCTGCAAAAACCCTTCATCCATAGATACATCCAAACTTGCGCATTTATAATATTAGTAAAGGTTCAGTAATATTAGCTGAATAGATAAATAAATAAAGCCGTGTTTTACTGACCTTTGTGGGGAAATTTCATATATAATTCCTAATCCGGTATTGGCTCTCCTTTGGTCGAGGACAAATCCGAGCCTGACACTGAAGTTCATCTATGTATATTTTGTTATACAAGTTAGGTGTAAGAGCTTTTATCATGTACATTTGCTTGCAGAAGGAAGGCTTTTGTAAGACTTAATTTATAAATTACAAGTTTTTAGTTATTGGTCACTGACCTTTTGAATAAATGATTGATGTTTTTTGTATTCTATTCTCTATTCTACAAGATAAGCCCTATCATTTGAAACTCATAACGAATCGGTTGTATAAGAATATTATGATATCCGTGCATTATGAATCATAATAATTATTTTTTTATTCTATGACAAATTGTATTGAAATCGATTCAAAAATTTGTTCCAGGACAGTCTAATAATATAATAAATAAGGTAAAATGCTAATTAAATCTTAAGCCATTTGATCCTGTTACAGTTTATACAATGGTTAGTTCGTAACTTGTACAAGGACAAAAATACTAGGCTGTTATTTATGTATCCGGAATCGGTCACTTGCATGGACAATGAAATGAAACTTCAGCTCATTGGCTGTGGAATACACTTTGTTTCACAACAAATACATTGCACATTTTAAGAAGTCCGCCATAAATCGGTTGTTGTACCAAAAAACAACGATGCTGTGCGGGAACTGATAATGTAAGATAGTCATGTCGTCTATCACAAGATAAAAGTTTTTCGTGAATAAAGCACTTTGAAGCAAATGATCGCCTGTTTTTTGGTAGAAGTAGATATATGGCTACAGTATCAGTCGATAAAATTAATACCGTTAATTCTTAATGATATAAAAGTATTTATTTGCCAGAAATATTTCAAGAAATGCTAATGAACGACAGGCAACGCAGAATCATTTTTAACCAACACAAAGCTTACCGTCAGAAAACACGTCAGCCAAAGCAACTTGGTATTTAATTGGTTAAAGATCAAAATTATGGATCAACCGCCGTACAGCCCTTACTTCTCGACTTCTATTTATTTACAAGCGTGAAAAATAATTTTTTTACGTGGTCAACGATTAACGACCCGCGAACATTGCGTTGATGCGTTCAAAATGCATTTTTGGAGATACCCCAATAAAAGCGGCAAAAGTGCTATAAAAATTTGTTTCACCATATGAAAAAGTACATCGATCCTCATAACGAATAATTTAATAAGCAATAAACGTTACATTATAATAACATTACTTACATTTATAAAATTGGTATGGATTTTTCAATAATGTACTCAAGGAGTATTTTATTATAAGACAGTCTATAATTTCTCTATAAAATATAAATATGCGTATTATTTTACAAGCACTTGATCAGCGTACCATTTTCTATGCAGCGAAAATCCATAAAGGGTACTCGTCTAACCGCTTCAGTCTAACACAGCCAGCCCTATTGACCGAAGTAATGAAGTGCCACATAAACCTCTTATAATACAGTCTTCTTTAGCTTCAAGGAAATTATATTAAAGGTTTCTAGAATTTCATCAGAAGATATGTTTGATTTAAACGTAGTAGAATAATGAGCATGCAAGCCATATTGTAGTGTTAGTGGTAGCTGCAGACCTTGGACGTCTACATAAAACGTCAAGCAAGCCTGTGTCTAACAGAGGCCTTAGTGTAAGTCTGCAGATGCAAAAACGTTACTCAAGTTAAGATCTATCTGTCCAATTTTAACTCGGACGCAGTAGTAACGTTTGCGCGTTTACAAACTTACACTAAAGGCTCAGGTCGTCTGCAGGTGCGCTAATACTTCGAATGCTGACGTAAGTCTGTACGGCAACCTACCACCCCCGATTGAAACATCAAAACATAGAGAAATTAAACACTACGTTATATATCAAAAGTTCAATTACATGTGGCATTACATTGTTGCTTTTTTAAATCTTTGTCAACGCGGGCAAAATGGACTGCCTGGAGACTGGGCTTCCTATTTTTAAGAGTGTTTTGCATGGAATATGTTTTTGTACTAGCAACTTGTGCTAAAATGCGTACGGCTCTTGTTGACAACTCGCTGGGGCAACCACCTTTTCATCTATCTATTGCAAACCATTGTATTTTAACTATCACTAAGAGTTAAATGCTCATTAGCTCTCTATAAGGGCCTCTTTCACCACCTTCAAGTAAAGTGACAAGTACGCTATATGTCGGTTAAAGTCACCCGTAACTTTAATTCCAATTTTACGATGTTCGAGTAGCACTAATCATATTATAAACTGATCCGTACTCATAGCTTTTACTTGCCAATTAACTTTACTTGGAGATGGTGAACGAAGCCCTAAGTATCAAAGAAAATTAATTTCTAGATTAACTTAATGTTGACCGATCGTATTCTATCGATTACGTTAGTCAAAACTTCAGGAGGGCCAGTTGATGCAAGCCAATTTTATTTCATTCAACGGTTATATTATATTTACCTTTAACCGACATGTGCATTTAACTTTACCTTACGTATTTGATATGGAACTGGCCATTATAATAATAACCTTACAGGCAGTGGAAGGGCGGCTCTTAAGGTTAAAACGATGCGTAGATTCGACCTTTAGTGTTATTGGACACATATCGGTCGTTAAGTAGGTATATGTTTTCAACTATTTATTGAGTAATCAAATCAATTAACGACTTCGTAAAGAATAGATATACAATGTCTCTAGCAGATTGCCACTCGCACACTTACAACAGTAACGTAAATCTTGTAAATCCATACTATAATATGTTATAATAAAGTTCTATATTTGTTTGTTTTCCTTTTACATCGCAACGGTGTAACGGACTAACCTGATTTTTTTCTATGGAGATAATTTGGAAATTGGAGAAACAGGCTACTTTTTACCCGGTGAAAGTAATAAAACTGAGGAATTATTATGGGAAAAAACGAATAATAGGTACATGCGGGGCCGTGGACGGAAAGATAACTTACTGTAAACATTCCGAGTGATGTAGAAATCTGCCTACATGCAAAAATATGATAACATCTTTATTTATTTATCTGAGGATAATATACAATTATTGTTTTATTCTGTCAATCGAATCTTACTGTATAAAATTAATTGAAAAAAGCTAGTAACAGAAATATCCATCAATAAATCTGTCCATCCAAACTATGTTGTTGAAGTGAAGTCGTATATAATATCTTGATCAATTTATTTGGTTGCAACCCTTTTGCGTCCCATTGCTGGGCACGGGTCTCTCCCCCTTATTGGGGAGGCCTGGAGCTTACTCCACCACGCTGCTCCAATGCGGGTTGGTGGAGATGCGGGTTAGTGGCCAACCCGCTGTCGGATGTTTTCAAACCGCCCATAAGGCCTCCGACAAGGTTTAACGACTGTTATCTATCGACAACAACCGGGACCGACGGCTTAACGTGCCCTCCGAAGCACGGAAACGCGCATGAATTTTTTTGCCACTAGCGGTCACCCATCTCACAACCGACCGCGCCCGTTTGGCTTAGCTGTGTAGACCGTTTGCGTTCTACGCTAGCCGCCGAGCCATGCACGCTTTATTTGCGCAATTTATTTAGATACAGCTAAATACCTTACCAAAATTAGAAAAAGAAGGACAGAAAATAGCTTTGTTCGCAGAACGTCTAAATTTCTAAGCGCTAAATTTATTGCTGTTCTCTATATCTCATGGAGAGAGTACCTACTCACTCCTACGTAGGTACCTACCTACGTCGATATTTCATTTATGCAGTAGTTCCGGCGTTCCTCATGTCCATTTATATTATAGATATTTATCATCACATTTCACAGTTAACACATGTTTACCTGTGACGTCATGACCTTGAGCTCGCCTACTGCAGTTAAAGTTTTATGGCGACAGCGATATGGGCAGATAGGTACTATAGAAACGATGTATTTTATTGGTCTGCTATTCTACGTAAAACGAGCCTCTATCTTCTAAAAATATGAGTAATATATGGTGAAAATGTACCAAATAATGATTAATGAAAATACACAATTAATAAGATAATATTATCTAGAAGTGAAAGTAAATAAGTAGCAGTAGAAGAAAAGAAGTAAGCGTTGAACTAGATTTGTTTCTTATAGTTATTTATGAATGGATTTTTCCTAGCTTCTAACGTATTCTCGTTATTCTCGTAGGTAATCGATCATTCTTCTCTTTAACAGAGTCTGCAGTCAGTAAGGCCAGTAACAAAAAAAACAGTTTCCGTTATAATTATTATTATAAAATATCAATTGCACTATAAGTACAATACAATGAATCATAAAATATCAATAACAAAAGCTGACAAAAATTACAATACATTCTCTATTATAATTTACTGGTTAAGTATATCGTTACGATTTGCGATGTTAGGTGTGCGTATTTTCTAGGGACATCCGGAATTTTTACGGGTTTGAGGGACATGTTCCGACGATAAATTTGATAAGCACCTGATTTTTATTAAAATCATTACATAATAAATATCATCATTATAAAGAGAAACTTGAAAATAGCAAAGTAGATTTCCAATTAAAACTGACTTGCAAAGTTTTTTGTTAGTCCCGATCTGCAACCTCAAATCCCGGTTTGTCTTAACTTCTGCTCCGATATAAAATAGACCTGGTATTTTTTTATAATACTCATAGTAAGTCTTGTACGATCATGTCGACGAGCCCACGATTCCGCCCGTTTGGGTTGCGATGCGTTTTTCCCATAGAAATAAGGTAAGTACTTTACCAGGGTAAACTTAGTCCATGTCCCTCTTCAACTCCTAAACAGCTTTCTTGGTGTAAGGACAAGGAAAGAAAAACTTTTACATTAATAATATTATTACGTAACTACATCTTAGTAAGTACGTCTGTAGTCGAACAGGGTCTATCTGTTGAAACGTTGCAGCGAAGAGTTGGCACCACGTCGCCTTGGTCATTCTAACGCCAGTACATAGTGACCTTGCGCTCGCCCACTAGACGAGGCGAACCGCCACTCGATATCATAGAAGTACATGATCTGTTACTGTTGCGTTCCATTAACGATTTGTAAGTAGTGTTAGTTTTTTTTTGCCCGATTTTAAACCCATGCTTACGATCTTGACACGCGATTAGCGTAGTAAACTCAAATCAATTAAAACCTTTTTTTAAACTGTTAATTTCAAAATTAATAAAAACCCGAAATCGTTATTTTTAATATATTATAGCTAAATTACAAAACAAAAATCCCATTCAATAACCCATTCCGCGGCATAGTGTTTAGAACTCTGGCAGCATTAATTTATTTTAATCTTTTTAGTTTACAAAACACAAGATGAATATAGTGGACCCAAACTCAATTTGTTTACTAGTAGGCAGTCCAGAGTCCATCAGTCACCTTTCAGTCCATCGTCAGGTCTTCGTAATCAAAAGAAATGACCATAATAGCCCAATCTAGATGCGTTTAGTAGGTAGGCAGTCCAGGGTCCAACAGTCACATCTTAGTCCATCGTTACGTCTTCGTCCTCAAAAGAAATGAACTAAGAAGAATGGTAGTTTTTCTTTTTCGCAGGAATGTTTTTCGTCTCCGTGTACAAAAACCAAATCCGTGTGCAATGTGGGTACCCAAAGAATATCGGATCTGATCCGAATTGATATAAATGCATAAATAATTAAATAAACAAACAAGTAAATAATTAAATAATAAAAAACAAATAATAATAAATTAATAAACCTAAATTTTTTAATAAATTAAAATTAGTTATTAATAAAAGGCGCAATAATATAATAGAGAATGTTTTCAGGAATGAGATACAAATAACGGCGAAGAGAAGCATTGCTTTTTAACTCGTTTTTGTATCCAATATTCCAACGTTGCACTGATGTTGTCTCAATGCTTTTGTTGCGTAGACACACAAAGCATATCTTTCTACAAAGCTTAAATGGCTTGAAGTGTGCTCTTGAAGCTCAAAGGGAACAGCTAAATGCATTTCTAGAATATCTGCCTTTCTTTATGATTTTATTTTATGTAGGCAAAGCCTTTGTACGAACCCTTTCATGTTTTAGTTAAATTATTAAGTGTACCTTGATCGTATTGTAATTATACCGTACAATGTATGTTTAGCTGCTCTTAAATATAAGTACTTGACGGCACTTGTTTCGCCCAACAATGTTCTTTGTTAACAGAAATTTTAACGAATCGGCATATAGCCATATCTAATTACTTTGTACTTGTGTTACAGAAATGATTAGGTATGCAGTATAATTGCTAGATCAGAACCGACGTAATTTACTTTTTGTCGTGGTACAAAGCGATATACCCGCCTAGGTCAGTTCAGTGTTCGTGTACGTACATAATTCAAATAAATAGCCTTCTAGCGAAATAAAGACATATTCAATTCTCATGTTTCTAATTAAGGTCTAATTTACAATACCAAGGCAGGAGTTATAAGCTTTATGTAGTTCGGAGCGGTTTGGCCGTCAAAGAACTAATTTATTAGATTGCTGGAAGGTGGTTAAGTACTACACTAAATGATTATGTAAACAGATGGTTAGCATGTCACAGAAATATAAAGTTTAAAAATGGAAATTTATATATTTTTAAATCATTTTACAGTCGGATGTTATATAGTTTTCCAACGAAACATGCTACAACCTTTTTACCTAATACCTACATATTTCTTGACTTACGGCGATTTAAATCTATGCCAATGTATTAAAGTATATAGAAAGAAAGTAAATAGGTTATGCACAGTTTTTCCATTCAGTATCTGTAAACACTCAGTAGGTACCTGGACGACCGAGCGTTGCTCGGATAAAAACGATCTATTTTCTTGGTTTAATTTCAAACGAATCACTCATTTGCTTAGTGTTACTTAATAACGCAATCTGAAATAGCTCCCAAAAACCGGCCAAGTGCGAGTCGGACTCACGCACGAAGGGTTCCGTACCATTATCTATAAAAAATCACGTTTATTGTATGGGAGCCCCCTTAAATATTTATTTTATTCTATTTTTAGCATTTGTATAATAATAGCGGCAACAGATATACATCATTGCCTTTATTATCCATAGAAATCCATATATAGATTATCTTATATATATCCAATCACAGAACATATTAAAAGAGGTTAGAATGGAAATGTGGGCGGGGCAAACGCGCCAAGGATATGAGCAAACGCTCGTATCTCTACAGAAACCCGCGATCGTGCTACAATATGCGTGCTTGGGTGTGATTCGTTCATTTGAAATCGCGTGATTGCGCGGCGCTAAGATTGGTTAGATTTGAAATTGCAAATATGTGCATAAGCTTCGTATTTATTTAAGTACAGATGTAATAGAAGTGAAAGGTGGGGCTGGATCGGCGACACCAGTTTTCATATAAATGGCGCATTATTGCCGTTCTACCTCTTTTAATATGTTCTGTGTATCCAATCCATCCATAGATTATCCATAGAAATCATTGCATTAAGATTGAATGAAAGGTAAATTGTGGTTTACGATTTATGACATATTAAAAACTACTTACTAGATCTCGTTCAAACCAATTTTTGGTGGAAGTTCGCATCATAATGTACATCATATATTTTTTTTAGTTTTATCATTCTCTTATTTTAGAAGTTACAGCGGGGAGGGACACACATTTTACCACTTTGGAAGTGTCTCTCGCGCAAACTATTCAGATTAGAAAAAAAATATATTAGAAACCTCAATATCATTTTTGAAGACCTATCCAAAGATACCCCACACAAATGGGTTTGATGAAAAAAAAATTTTTGAGTTTCAGTTCTAAGTATGGGGAACCCTCAAAATTGATTGCTTTTTTCTATTTAAAATCTTAATGTGGTTTACAGAATACATCTACGTACCGAGTTTCAACAATATAGTTCTTATAGTTTCGGAAAAAAGTGGCTGTGACATATTATGGACGGACAGACAGACAGACATCACGAATCCATATTCCGTTTTTTGCCATTTGGTTACGGAACTCTAATAAAAAAATCACTAAAAATAAAAACGCAATATGGTTTTCATTGAGCCGATTCCGCAGTCAGCCCACGTAATCATTCGGCCAAGGAAGCTTTAATTCAATGAACGAAATGTTCATAGAGCTCTTTCTAATCGACAGTGTCATTCATCTCTTTGAACGTCGGATTGACGGATAGCGTTTGACGGCGTTCTACGCCACAATATTATTAACTTAGACTAAGAATAATGTACTTACGTAATATATTTAGGTATATACTTAAATCATCAAAGGTACTGACTCACTCGTCAGATACCTGTCAGTACCTGTGATGCTCTAAGGGTACACAAGAATTGCTCGTTTAAAGGTATTTACATAGAAGTCGAGCTTACTGTCTTTTTCGAATGAATAGGTAACATCAAAGTCCGTACAAGCCTCGGGTTTGAGATTCCTGTCCGTAATACAGAAACTGTTTCTGATTGAAAGATCAAGGAGTTTTGAAGTGAAAACTTCTTAATCGGCGTTGTGCACTTTTTTTGAACTGGGTAAAAAATGTTAATCTCGCGTCAGGTCACGTGGCCTGATCGAATATTCGTAAGACGGAGGGGTGACAGTTGATGACGGCTCGACTGTCTATACTTGTAAAATTCGTTTATATCAAGTATTTTAAATATGGACATTGAACAAAGTGCATCTATTAATGAAAAAAGTGACGAAGAAATAGTGAAAGAAAATGAGTGAGTACTTTATAAAAAACTAGATAGAAATTAATACTGATAATTCAAGCAATTCGTGCGGAATTATTCCCCAACGATTCCAAGACATCAAAAATGCACAACGTTAATGTTTTCACTTCTGCCGGCACTCCCGGAGTGCAATCCGTTGTTTTTTTTTTTATTATTTGTGGTGCATTAGGATTGTTTGCTTATTAGATCAAAAATCAGAATCAGTAGTTTAAAACATAAGCAAAATCTAGGTCTAGAGTATCAATGCAAGCAAGTAGGATATTCTTAACAATTACGTCTGGTATTAAAAATAAGTAAGTAAATGAATTAAGAAATTCCACATTAAAATCGGTTGTGGCGTTTTTAAAATAATTTTATTTGTGACACTGATCAATAACGTAAAGCACTGATTATTTTCTAAAATGAGAATGAGCCAGTTATTTATAATTTCTCTGAATGTAAGTTACTAGCGACAGGCGTTTCACTCACGAATCCAATTAGGGTAGCCAATCAGAATCTGGGCAGGCGATAGGGAAAGGATAGAAGTCCTTGTAGCTTCAGGATTAAGAATACAGCTACGGTACGACTTTGCCTGATCGGAAGAGGCGACTGAAGGGACCTTCAGGGGCGATGAGAGATTGAGGTGAGAGCTCGTTCCGTCCAGCCAGCGGCTGCATGCCTAACCTGGTGTACCATCTCCTAAGGTGCTGGGTATATTTTGAAGATTTCCCCACCGATACAAAAGAAGCGTAGGATAGATGTATGACAACGAATCAAGTAGTATGTAACTCCAACACCCTGCTTCAATGCGGGTTGGTGAATACTTAATATTTATTATTCCATTTGACTTACCTAAACTCGTACTTAGCAGGTAGGTACTAATATTAGAATATTTGGAAATAATGGGTCTTTCAGCAGTGTAAATAATTTTTCCCATTTGATTGAAAAGTAAGTTTTTTTAAATAAATTAACAATATTTAACTAGTAACACAATAAAGTGAAGTAAGCGTAATACACGCGACAAGAACTTTGTTGAAGCCTCACAAAAGGGGGCCCCTTCTTTGGGTGGAGAAATGTGAAAGGGTTGCGGATTTCCAACCGAGACCCGGGGCCCCTCTTCACCCCTCGCTCACTTTTCCTTACGGCTGAGATGTTTGACTTGCCACCACAACCACAAAAACCCATACAAATCCAAAAAAATCAACGAATTCTTGCTTCGAACGGCTAACTGATATCTTTTCTAAACCTCAATTGTGTCCGAACATTCGCTTTTAACTGGCTGTAATGCTCCTTGTAACTGACTTTTAACTGAAAAAGACCTGTAGGTTACAATCGGGATAGATGCCCTGCCATTTGAAATTGTTTCATACGGTAACTAAAAAAACCTCATCTTTTTCTTCTATTAGCCGCGATAGTTTTGTCATAATGACAGATTTTGCAAAATTGTACTTTTGCTGAACCCTTTTTTTGGGATAGATACATACCCATACATGGATTGATGCCTCACCCCAAAATACCCAAGGAAGATATTTTGGGGTTACCTTATACACCGTGTAGCCAATAAAACTAGTCGGACGTTCAGTATGGGTGGTTCGTATTATATTTATAAAATTAGTACCATGTGTTTTAGGAAAGGTTGTTTTAATATCATTAGTTAAATGTGTTCCTAAGCTTTGGTTGCCAATTTAATGAACACGTAGACTTAAGTCTGAATGAGGCTGAATGACAGTCACTATAAGTTATATTGAAATGATCATTTTGATTTAGATCAGATACCTGTTTCAACATAAGTAACATTAAATTTTAGCAATATCAGTTCTCTTTGCCGATAATGTAATTAACCATTAGTCATTTTAAAAATTTATTAACTCTTCTTGATTAATTATCAACAATCAAAAATGTGTTTCCTATCAAAGAAAACCTTGAAACAATCTTTACAATAAGTTTATCAATCCATTGTTGAAAGGGTTATTTAATTGTTAATTACCATTGGGGTCCATATATTTTCTTCAAACAAAATTTAAGCAGAGTTCAAACAATTTCATTAGGCAGTATTTTGTATGAAACCTGTTCAAAAAAATGTCCCCTTCAAAATTATCCTGATGTTTTGAGGGATAACTTTTAAATTCTTTTTTTAAGGAACAATTAATATCGACATGAAACGAACAGTTTCTGTGTAACTTTGCTTATAAGGTTTTCCTTTTGAGAGAACGTGCAACAAAACAAAAAAGTTTAACTTTTACAATTTAAAAAAAATACTTTCAAGTTTCTTAACAATAGGTAGAATCCATAGAATGTTTGTAGTAACTTTAAAGTAAATAGTCGCTGGAGTCCATGGACCTCTACATTCTACGTACATCCAACTTCAAGTACTGTTACTCGCATCGGAGCGGCGCGGTGGAGTAATATCCAGGCCTCCCAATAATAGTCCCTGTAGCTTCGGGATTAAGAATAGAGCTACAGTATCCCCTGCCTGATCGTAAGAGGCGACTAAAAGGGGGCTTCCGGGGCTGTTTGCTACGGTGTGAGTGGGAGATCGATCCATCCAACCAGCAGCCCCGGGAAGGGCGGCGATGTGTGCGTGGCCGCATGTCGCCGTAAGCATCGGAAGGTGCAGGAGAGCACAGCTGCTCTCCCGAAGATGGGCCCGTTCTGGGGCGTCGCGCGTGGAGGACACCGGTGCGTTCCGCCGGAGATCCCGGAGTTCTCCCCAAGCGCAGTGGCAGCCACCGAGGGGGTTTTAGTGCGGTCAAATCCCACATAACCCGGTACTCTCTCCCAAGGTGCCGGGTACCTTTTGAAGGTTTCCCCCCGATAACAAAAAAAAAGGCCTCCCAATAATAATAGAGCGAAACATGTGCCCAGCTGTTTGAAGCCTAAAGGGTTGTTGATATAGATATACCAATAGATTCTTCTAGTTCTTCTTTGCCTGCTGTGTTTATTTTTTGTCGACTCTCATCGTTCTTTATGGCGCCAGGACGCTCTGTACTGGGTTGTTTCAACAACTGTTCCCATTCTATATCCTTGATAACAGTTGAAGTTCAAGAAAAATAAAAGATCAGAACAGCCAACGTATACAGTTTCAAACAATCTAATGGCTTTACATTGAAGTTCTAAATACCCGCCACCCTGGTACACCGCTGCATAGATCAAAAGTTTCTACAGCATAAGAGAATTCTATAATACACTTAGACCCCGCAGAAAAAGTATTGAAAGAGGTTTAGTTGCTTTAATATCTCAAAGAGTTTTTATGTTACTGTCAAATAAAAATATGTAACGCTGGCAATATTATATAAAAAAATCTTCAGTGTCTCTTTCACGACTCCTTGCTTCCGATTCATTCGTACAAGATACTCACTCTCTCGTTCTCCCGCCCCGCCGACCGCGACGCACGCGCTAGCAATTAAATCAAATTAACCATTTTACCTGTTTTAATGTGAATAAACAATAAGTTTACAAATATAAAATCAATAGTGACAGATGAATTGCTATTCAGACTATGTCAAACTTCTGAACGATGGCGCGAAGAACCAATGTTTGACAGTTACTAACAGTATATTATTATATAGAAAAATAAAATAAGTACAATTAATTTCGCAATTTTTCCATATTTTCTCACCGTTTAAACCTTCCCTGGACTTCTACTAATATTTCAAGACCGCCACATCGGTTCAGCCGTCTTGTGTTTTAGCGAGACTAACGAACAACAATTCATTTTTATATATAGAGAAAAGATTATGCATTTCAGATACCAGTCCCTGACCTAACAGCCGTAAGTCAAGATGTGAACAAACATGTGTCCACATCTTTGTGTGGTCATGGTACCCTCAACACAGCAATTCTAGTACTAATAAGGCATTGGCTACAATACGCCAAAATTGCTTGCGCAGTCCAAAAATATTTGATAATTTTACTTCCATTTTAATAATTATTAATAGAAGCGTGCATGGCCTGCCGGTTAGCGGTTAAATGATCTATGCAACTATGCCAAACGTGCGCGGTCGGGTGTGAGATGGGTGACCGCCAGTGGCAAAAATTTTATGCGCGTTTCCGTGCTTCGGAGGGCACTTTAAGTCGTCGGTCCCGGTTGTTGTCGATAGATAACAGTGGTTAAACCTTGTCGAAGGCCTTATGGGTGATTTGAAAACATCCCAAGCCCAGTAGTGGGACGCAAAACGGGTAACAGCCAATTTTAATTCCATGATCCCAAGATCAAACTTCTTGGTACGAAATTTCATTTTATTTTACAACTAAATTGTTTCTTTGGTCAGGGAACTGAGGGAACTAGACAAACCACTATTTGGTAGGTATATATATTTTTAGGCAAGCATTCTTGTCAGTTATGTAGGTCAAGAACGACATTGCGTGATAACGAACTTGTACGTATTTTATTATCATAGCGTTGCGTTCTACGCGACCTTTCATAGAAATAAATTACATATACCAAGTTTATATACCTACCTAATTGTTTAATTATTTAAATCACATTATGTTAAATTGTTAGAAAGTCACGTATCAGAGGGATTTTAGGTCATAGTTTACCACGATGACCAAGTGCTGATTGGTGGACATCATGCCCTCGACAAATTATGAGTTACTCTTTCGTTCACAGTAATGGAAATCATCGTAATTAATTAAATGTCATAGTATTTTTCATCACCGTCGAGCAGTAATAAATATCCACTAATAAATCGCTTTGTCAGAGGTGGGCGACGCGGTTGAACTAGGTATCTCCGTGTGTCTTCGTGTCAAAAACGTATTCGGCCATCACTCCCGCTCACGTAGAACGCTAGTTACTTACAAAGTTTTGCCACATGAAACCATCGATGCTAATAATTTATGCATAATTGCTATAAACACACCGCATAAATACATAAAATAAAATCAAAGATCTGTTTGAAAAAGCTTTCCTTAAAGCACAAATAATATCAGTAAACCCTTGAGTTAAAATTTGTTTCGTTTTTTAAATAAATTCAATGCAGCAGTAAAATGAATCAGTGAAACATGTACACCCACAAAATATCGTGAAAAGGTTTGCAGTGAGACGTGGGACCCCGCGGGATACCGCTTTTTTTCATTTATGAATAATCAAAAAGAAACTACAGGTTTTCTTTAAAAACAACTTTTATTAAACGTACTATACATTAGGCAACATAAAATTATTTTTCTGTAATAACTTTAAAATATGTAACTTCAAGTACAGTCATCAATAAAATTTGCCATTAAAAGTTTTAATTTACCATTACTTCTAATAACAATTTTGTGATGTCATTAAACCATTCTTATTCAACTTTAGAGCATCAAAGTTACTGACTCAGGTGTCATACCTGTCATACCTTAATGCTCTAAGTTATTCATATAGTAACTAATAATCAAATCACAATTACAAACCACAACACAGCATCTAGGGAGATGCTATAACTATGACTAACTTAATGTTAATAAATTTTGAAAATGTGTTCTTAAGAATAAATGGCATTTCATGATCTCATCTCTGAGCGTGCTTCTGAGTGAACAGCAAATATGTCCTGATGGCGAAAATGCTCCCTATCTATTTTATGATACTGCTGAATTCTGTGCGGATTCTGTGCTAGTAAGCTGAATCGTCAGGATATATTTATAGACAAGCGTCAGATTCTCTCCTCGGATATTATTATTTATTTATTCTAACACCATTTCTTTCTTTAAAATTTTCCCATACTTAGGTTTACATTTTCTTGTGGAAGCTGATTTTCCAATTCTTCGTTTAGCCTAAGAGTAAGATCTGTATCAGTAGCAGAAGTTTCAGATATAAGTTGATCTTAGACCACTCGATCTTATGCGATACTTCAAGAAAGTTATCGCCAATTTATAAATTTGCGGGATCTACGTATCGCGTTTGGTGCGAAAACTGGCAGACTAGTAAGTGCAGCGGGATCCCGTTTTGCGGGATTGCAATCCCTAAATCTATAAATTAAAATTGGAGGATCTGTTTGTAATATACACAAAACCGCTTTTTGTATCGTATTGTTATACAGTTTTCTTTTAGAAAAATTCTAAAACTAGAAGTATACCTACGCTGACTAAGTCGCGGGCGGCCGCTAGTCGTAAATACGATTCAACTAATCGTAAGCACTGTCGTATACAGACCTAATAATCTTCTCATAAAACATTAATTCTAATGATTTTCCTCGAACTCAAAACTAAGTGGTGCATCTAGTGCTAATAGTTAGATCTAAATAGGTACCTACTAAATTACTACTTTGAAGAATATTAATGTGTGGTGTTGTGACTGTGATGGTAGTTTATTTATTTTTTGGTAATCAAAATAACAGGCATTTATTTATTATTTAAATGGAATGAATATGAATGAAATAGATGGGCCTATGTACAATAATGTGGTGATTAAATACATAAAATAATTTAGTAACGTTGAGGACACTTCCTTTCCTTCACCACGCTGTTCCAGGTAAATGGTCAAAATATTGTTGAATGCGTTAATTCTCCTACCGTACTTGCCGTATCACCGGCTATACCATCAGATACCCACTTCCAAGTTTCTATAAACAATAGTTAAAGCATAATAAAATTAAATATAAAATTCAGTTCAATCTCCAATCTCCAATCCATATCTTGGATAGTATCAAGCAGATGCTACAAAAACAAAGGAATATGAGTGCCCATTTGCTGCTTCATCTAGTATAATAAAAAAATTCACCGTTTTGCTCGGCGTATTTTGCAGAAAAAAGCCTTAGAAATTTCTGAATATCTATTGTTGAAGCGCTGAATTTAATATAAATTCTTACCAAATTTTTTATGTTGTTGGACTACCAGATGTGAATGCAGGCCAGGCGTAGAGGGGTGGCTGCAACCCATGGACATATAGACTCAATCTCTAGCCTAGCCGCTAATGGTTATCTCATGTATGCGTTGCCGATGTCCGCACCTTTCCATAGCAAATCAATAGCATTTCTTATGAAAGTAAGTTCGTCCACCTCGTCTTAAAAAATCATATAACACGTCAGATCGGCAGTTCATAGATCAGGAAAAACGATCATAATTTCTTCATAAAGCCATCATACATCAACCATAAGGCTGCTCTATCGATCGACTCTAATGCGCCGATGTCGTCGATAAAATTTCCTATCGAACGTCCGTCAAACATGTTAAACATGTATGTAGGGCAGGCCACTCTATTTCCGATCATACACTATTCAACGATAGAATATGACAAGCAGCAGGACATATTATGATTTAAACTTGTGGAATATAGTTCATTTTCCTTCAGCATTGCCACCGCATCAGGGTAGCCCTAAATTGGACCTGATTGAAATGCTCCCGATTTCCAGTATGTGTGTCCTCATCTGCCTGGCTTGATATATCATGTCGACAATTCCGTGAATAAAATGTCGTCAACATCCGAATGCCCTAAATCAAAACTGTATATAGGTATACCTTAGTTTATTGTCTATTCAAATCCATTTATCTAACCCAGGTTTGTATAAATGTTTATGTAACTAGGAAACCGGGATAATCTGGGGAGATAGGATTATAACGTATTTTGTATTGTTATTAAAATGAAAATCGTTAGTGTAACACTAATCTAATACCTTTAAACGAGCAATTCTTGTATATACCTGAATATATTTTTTAGAATATATTTAAAGGTTTTGATGATATTTAGTACTTTGATTTCGGGGGTGATAAATAGATCCAGTTAGGTTTTATTTTGAGAAATTTTACGTTTTAACAAAATATTTTCAGCGATAATCAACATAAATATAAACCGAAAAATACGACTGTTCGTGACATCTATTGGAGAGTATTAATAATATTATGGCGTAGAACGCCGTCAAACGTCATCCGTCAATCCGACATCTTTGAACGTCAATGTCGATAACAAAGAGCTCTATAAAAATTTCGTCCATTAAATTGAAGCTTCTTTGGCCGAATGGTTGCGTGGGCTGACTGCGGAACTAGAGGCCCGGGTTCAAACCTCAATGAAAGCCATATTGCTTTTATTTTTTGTGTTTTTTTTATTGGGAGCTATTTCAGAGAACGTTATTAAGTAACACTAAGCAAATGAGTATTTCGTTTGAAATTAAACCAAGTAAATAAATTATTGTTATCCGAGCAACGGTGGTCCCTGTACTGTAATAGTTAAATGGTTAAAATATCGGCATCTCACGGCTGTGGCTTGAGTTGAAACACAGGCATCTCATTCTTGGTCCATGGAGAAGGAAAAGTTCCCTACAGCTTATAATAACTTTTCCATTATAGGCTCTGAGCTAGATATGTATACAAATTTGTTCAAAGGCATATTACATTCACCCACCCACACTTACTCGGCGTTAGGGACAATAGCCTAGGTCTAACGGCCGTATTCAAGAAGCATACTTACTTATTAAGTAAGAAGGCAACGGTGTGCAAAGAGCGCTATTTGACGTGCGTTCGTTATGCTAAGCCATCGATTCATGTCGATTTTGTCAAACGCATAGTAGCAAGCTTCACTCAAGTATCCTCTATGAATTCGTTTAGATGACCCGGGTCATCTAAATTCAATGCGTTGGTGAGCACTATGAGACCTCATAATATTATTATTGACTATAGGTGTAAATAATATTACAATAGAATAACAAACGTAAAGCAGCAAAACTTTTTAATAAAATTATGTCATGGATTATGTCGAAATGGAATTTGCTTTTAGTAGTAAAGTTATGAGTGTACTGGGATATTCTCGGCTAAGTGGGTCGTGCTTACGTTTTTGCGGGTATATTAGTCGCATTTCCATATTAATTTCGCCCCAAGTTATACCTCGGTCTCGTATTTCAATTTAGGAAACGTGCAATCGTATTGCTTAATCTGTTTTAACAATTCCTATTTTTCGTCTCCGCAGTCTCAAAGAACTTTGAGCCACATGTAAGAAAATAGGCCAAGTACGAACCACTAGTTATTTCATTACATTTAATTTTATCGAGGTCACATCATAAAGTAACGAAGGATTAAACGCTCTCTAATGTTCTTAACATACACTGAAGAAAAAGGTATTAGATACCTAAGTTTTAGTTTTCATTTTCACAAACGCGTATACCTATTTTTACACGCTTTTTATTAGCTTCACCTGTATGTTTGTATGTTTGTATGTTTGTATGTTTGTATGTTTGTATGTTTGTATGTTTGTAACCGACTTCTTTGGGCGCGATTTTGACCCACTTTAAACGGCCAGATTTCGTTCAAACTTTGTAGATTTATTGAGGACCGATGACAATACAATAATCTCATAACTTTATGTTAAAGTCGTAACTAGGATCATCAGGATAAAATAAAATATACGAGGGGCGGCTGATAAGTTCGTGGCCTAAGGTACTTTAACACGTCTAAGCGTCTGGTTAACTTGAAAATTTGCATAGGGGTCAAGGGCCGATGATAATGCAATAATTTGAGAATAAAAATCCAACTAAAAAATTAAAAATAAATAATGTAGTTTAAAAAACTAAAAACACGCTTTTGTGAAAATACGAACTAAAAAGTAAAAAAATAAGAAGAAAATGTATTTTACTGTAAAAAAAAGCGGGGGGTGGTTTTTACCACTGTTACTGTTGACACCATGCACCCCACGCTTTTTTTACAGTAAAATACATTTTCTTCTTATTTTTTTACTTTTTAGTTCGTATTTTCACAAAAGCGTGTTTTTAGTTTTTTAAACTACATTATTTTTTCCTATACTCGAATGATGATAATGTTGATACCAGAAAGTTGAGTTAAACCCAACTCAAGTTAACCCTTTTTTATTATCGGGGGAAAACCTTCAAAAAGTACCCGGCACCTGGTTATGTGGGATTTGTATGGCACTAAAATCCCCTCGGTGGCCTGCCTCTGCGCTTGGGAAGTCATTTATTTGTATTGTGTATTCTGTCAATTCCTAGGTGTGATTCGATAAGTTAATGGTATCGCTCGTACGATATTTTGTTATCAATGTGTACGTGTAAATTATGATTTAATTTAACATCGTGATATATTGCGTGATATATGCGTATACACCTTATCTCTCTATACGCTACGTGCATGAACAATGGCGCGAAAGGGATTTATTAACGAAATCAATAAGAGAATCAATTTTGTCAAGGTCTTTTTTGGTACCATTTAGGTTAATTTAACAATTTAGGAGTTGTTTTAAAGAACTGTATTTGAAGTTATAATTTGTTTTAGCAAAAAAAGCAACAGAAATGATGTCTATATAATCAGAAAGTTTAAATTCAGCTTATCTAAATCAATTAGTGATAGCTATGATCGTAGCTTCATTGAATATATTATTCAGTACAAATGAGCCACAGAGTTAATAGGCAGTGACAAGTAAGTAGGTGGAATCCATAGCACAATAGACGTAAAGGTCGGTTGCCGAACGAGGCGAGAACTAGGTCAAGATGACGTAGCGGTACATGCATACTAGGACTGAATGCGGTCCGATTGCGATCCGGTACCAACAGGCTAGTTTTAGTTGGACAGCACGGCAAAGCCACTGACGGAGACAAACCGGAACGACGACGGCCAAGACCGTGGCTAGACGGCGTTGAAGGTCTTCCATTCTTAGGAAAACGACGATGACACCCATCGTAAGCCAGTTTGTAACCTTTGCATCCCGCTTCGATACACTTTTTTTCTTGAGCGGTGGAAGAACGCACAATTTTATTTCACCCATTGACACGTACCATGTATCATACCACGTATCATATTTGCAAAATAAAAAAACGTCATTCTCTGTGTATCAACATCATCCAATCTCCTTGTTTGTCGCTGTTAAGGAATCTTCAGCGTAGCCATAAGAGCAGCAATATTCGAGTGGTTAAACCCTGATCTCAGACCAGTCTCAGAAGTACTCAGAGGTAGAGCATGTAGGCCACGTGGTGTTAAGCGGTCGCTGCAGCCCATGGACATCTACATGCAACCTCAAGCTAGCATAGGTAAGTCTTGTCTGAGGCTGTATGCAGTTGCGTTGCTACTCCGGAGGCTGGTGGTCGTCTCATGTAAGTGTGGCCGGCAACTGCACCTTTCCACCGAAACACAAAAGAATTGGTTCACGGCAGAAGTGGGTGCAGCGGTGGTACTTACCCGGGAGAATGATAATAGTTCTACCACCTACAAGGCTTCTCCATGGAGAGGGAAAACAGTGTGACAGTTAAGAGAAAGTAGTAATTTCTCGAAGGCATGATTAGCACCAATCCCCGCTAGGCCAGTGTGGTAGACTTTGGTCTTAACTTAATCCCTCTCATCACCTTCTAGAGATGAGACCTGTGCTCAGCAGTGCATTACATAAGTTAAAATTACGTACATTCAATGTCAGATTGACCAAGTGTGGTTTATTCAGAATAGACACACTAAATAATTCGACAGAGGTTTTGGCGATAAGTTGAAAAGGAAGGTGGCAGGTCCTCTTGTTATATTTTAATTTTCTTGGCGTACTTTTCAGTATTATTCAATAAAATAATGGCATTTTGTTCGATATAGGTTGATTACAGTGACCAAGTGTTGTGGAATAAAATAGCATGTGTTTTACGTTTACCCCCAAACATATTTTTTGGGCATCTTTAAATGTCTGAAGGACATGATTGACTGGCAGTTCAGTTATTTTGAAAAAATAATAATTTTATTCACTAATTAAATTATTAATAATAATTTAATTAGTGAACCGCAAGTTGGCCCGGCGACGAGCGTAGAACGCAAACGATCAACGTAGCTAAGCCAAACGGATACGGTCGGGTGTGAAATGGGTGACCGCCAGTCGAAACAAAATTTTATGCGCGTTTTCTTAAAAAGGGTGTCAGCCAGCCAAATAATTAGTGAGCCGCCAATCGACAAATAGTAACGACAGGTAGCAAAATATTCCTGATGTGGTTTGGTCAAACCCCATAGTTAAGCACAATCAGTGCAATAAAGCATAACCGCAGTTCGAGTGGTGCTGAATTATTTGTAGCTGTGTACGCCTGGCGTCAGAATCAATACTCGTGGCTCTACGGCGCCTGCACGCCACGCTTTCCATCTGCACATATTACTTCGATATTGTACTTATGTAGTGGCTGCAGCTGCATCCATTGCGTCCCACTGTTACGCAAGGGGAAAGATGGTAGAGATGCGGAATGGTGGAGATACGGAGTGGTGACAATCCGTGGTCGGATCACGGGCGCTTTAAACCGCCCTAATTAAACAATAACAGCAACTAGGAGACCTTATCGTGCCCTTTGGAGTTATTTTTTTACTAGGCACTAAATCATCAGTCTTTAACCTGGCCGTACTGTTCTACGGCACACAGTGAGCAGCCATGCACAGTTAAAATACAAATACAATAATATTACACCTTTAATATTTATTATTTATTTACCAAATTATACAATTTGAACAAGGGCGAGCTTAATGGCTAATGGCATTTTCTACCAGCTAACCTTCAGGAAGTGCAGAAAAATATAAAGAATATGAATTATAAAAATATAATAATATGAGTTATTTTACAAACTAAAAAGGCGGGGTCAGCAGCTTCGAGGTATGCCAGTTCCGCCAAGCTGGTCTAAGTTGGCATCAAACACGCGGCGCTCTCTTAGTTAATACCATAGACTCGCCATAGAGAAAAGCGATCTTATTTCGACCACGAGTAAAAAAGTTGCCCATGGTACCACCAGTTGGACCACACAGTTGTACCAAGGGCAACAAACAATAAAAGAAGGTATACGGTTTAGACATGCCGCGTGTTTAATCATATTCAATAAAAGTAATAAATAAAATACTGTCGCATGTTATAAGAATTTTAGCTTTACTCTAACTCCTATAAATCTTCTTCAGATCTTCATGCGACATAAGAGAATGGTTCCCTGGCAATAGCAAGGAACGGTATCATTATTTTATTTATCTAAAACTAACTTTACGTCTATTATATTTACTTTTTAAAGTATGTAATCATAAGAATCGTTAAAATCTTTGCAGGTGTATAACTTGTGGCATAATATTGGCGATTTGAGATCATCTACGAATCATTAAGAGCTGGTTGGCCAATAAGCCAATAATCCGTATCTCGACCGACCGAATCGTCCGAAATTGCACATAACATGTTGCGTTGAGATGAGAGATACTCGTATCTCATACTGGAGTATGGGAGATATTCCATTCCATACGCTTAAGTTCCAGGTTAGCAATGCGAGTTAAAAGTATAGAACGCAAGTGATCTAGGCAGCTCAGCCAAACGGAGTCAGGTATAAGATGGGTGATCGCTAGTGGCAAAAAATTTAAGCGATTAGCCGTGCTTCGGAAGCCACGTTAAGCCATCTCTCCCGTCATTCATAGATAACAGTCGTTGAACCTTGTCGGAGGTCTTCTGGATGGTTAGACACCATAAGACAGCGGGTTGGCCAGACACCCATATCTCCAGCAATCCGCATTGGAGCAGTGTGGTGGAGTAAGCTCCAGGTCTCTCCAATAATGGGGGCCCAGCTGTGGGATGACAAAACAAGCTTGCGAATTATATGTGCAGACTGAACGTGAGTTAGTGTAACAAATGAGCGTATTGATTAATGAAACCGCTTCACAAATGAAGCATACCACCCTTGTGTTAGGGCTGCTACGTGCACCATATTTACCCAATAATTGGTATTTAAGAATCCAAAAAATACTGTTTGTTTATTTTTATGCAAAAAATTAGTGGAATGCAGTACAGTATAAGCTGAGCGTGGACCTTTCGTCATACAATTTCCTATGTATTATTCTGTATTCGTTCACATGCGTGTATATCATTGTAATTTGTGTGACAAAATAATAATAACACACTCATAACCCCACATTAGGATTACTTGTATCGTAGCTATAGGTACCATGACAAACACAAACACAGAAACACTAACACCTAGAACGTGAACAGAAATTATAAATTATTATTGTAGGTACCCAGTAACACAGCTCACCAACCCAGTACAGGGCCCTTGCAACTTATTGTATTGTAACCTGGTGTAATCATCACCAATCCGAACTAGGCCAGCGTGGTGTTCTATGGCCTAAATCCCTCTCAGTTGTTAGAGGAGAAACCTGTGCCAGCAGTGTGACATAAAAAGGTTGAAAAAATATCAATAGGTAACGTATTTTTTAATTTTGCTTTTTAAACGCACTAGGTACAACAATATCTGCCTTACCGGGCTGGGACCTTTGACTGGTAGTCTGGCATGGTAGCCAAGTAGCCATTACACCACTCAGGTCGTCATAAAATAAATATTTTATTCTACTCTGTTCTGCTCTCTATTCTATTTTATTATATTCTATATAACTCTGTTTTTTATTATTTTTCATGAATAATAAATTTGACGTTACTTAACGAAAAATAAAAACGATGAAACGTCTGTTACTTGTAAAAGGATAATATTTTTGTGTTCACCAAAAATCTAAAGGTACATCTATGTATGCATTTCTAAAATATTGATCTTAAACCCGTTTAATTGTTTTACTATAATTAAACTACTCGGCCAACAAAATATGTTACATCAAACAAATTCCAAATTAACACCAAGATATAACACTTTTTATTGTAGTGCGCCTCAAATATTCTATTGTAACAATAACTATTTTATTCTTCCCCGAAAAATACTGATCGTGCACCAAATATTCAAAATTAGGTAAATGAAATGGGAATAAATTTTTATTTTTATCAAGAATTCCAAAAAAACTTTGTGTTCCTGTAGAGTAGGGGAAGGGGGATTTCGGGGGGCGAAGCCGAAGCCGCCAAAAAGATACAAAAAGAACTCGTCATTTAAAATGAATGAGTTCGGTTAGGTTAGGTTTGACTTTTTTAAATTTACACAAAAAAAAGGAACCCCGCACAGCGGGGTTCCGTCGACATGCTACGATTAACTTTTGTTCATTTTTTATTAATAAAGCTACATTGGACATTAATTGGTGTTTGATTCAAATACATTTTGCAGTGCATTATCTGAAGTAAAACTAAAAAAATAAATGCTTGTTTTTAAAATTAGGTGTATTACTATTTTTACAAAGCAACAGTTGTTAAATAGATGCTCGTTATGACATATTTTAATGAACATATTTTGGTGCACATTCAGTATATTTGGTGGAACACAGGCAAAATTAGGTAAATGAAATGGGAATAAATTGAAGTACTTTTTAATACTATCCCTTGTAAAATATGTTTTATGGTTTAAGACATTTATTTTTATTATTTTTCAAATATACCAATTCAAGTTCACTGAACCAATTTCCCTATCCTATCATGTATATATATATATATATATATATATATAGTTCTATTTTAATATTTTCTTACATTTATTACATAAAACCTTAGAGCATCAAAGTTACTGACTCACCCTTCAGTGTCGTCATACCTGTCATACCTTGATGCTTTAAGCATAAAACTCATAATAATTATGAGTTATAATTATCACATCTGGCAGCCCTACTTTGGCAGCCGGATTGCTAACAAGGAGGCATAATCATATCAATATCATCAATACGAAGTAGCAGAAAATTGTAACACAACTTATTAATTAACCTCGCTTGTATCAGTAATTCTACATTTCAAATAGATAACTCATGATCACGAATGGTCTACTTAGTCTTATTTTTGAACTTTAAAAAAATACAAAATAATCCTTAAATGGAATATGAAAATTTCATACCTGTGATGCTCTAAAGAGATTGTAGAGTACATCCGGATCATGACCAACTTCAGATTGAGGGTTGGTTGTTGGACTCTCGACACAGCGTAAATTTTAACTCGTATGTGGTGAGTGTAGGGACACTCAGTTGTTGTGTAGGGACACAACAACTGCCAATCCTCATGAAAGAAGAATTTTGGCCGAGAGGTGTTGTGTTCTGGCGATTCCGTAGCCAGCTACCTGACACCGCGCGCAACACGACACCGAATCATCGTGCTACGTAGTTTTAATTATAATTTATGTACGTGTATAGTATCTATTATTTTATTCCTTATACTTAGTTTTAATTTATTTTTGTTTTATGTCATTGTGTAAAAAATATAGTGACATTTTAATGAATAATAGAGGAAGGATGATATATTGTTGATATCTGAAGTTACTACACAGGTGTCGTTAGTGCTTATGTACGTCTATTATCTATTATTTTATTCCGTATAGTTTTAATCTTAGACTAAGAATAATGTACTTACGTGTTTTAATTTATTTTAGTTTTATGTCATTGTGTAAAAAATATAGTGACATTATACTTCGCATCTCATCCTAATGATCACTTTAATTACTTGTAGTCGTGCTTATCTGGACTACTACGCTGCACAAAGTTTAAAAATAAAAAGGAAAAAACCTCTTCACTCCAATGTCATCTGTCCACATAAACGTCATTAGTTCAAAGACATCAGCAATTTTATACAGGGTGATGAAAAAATAATGATAATATTAGCATTGAATCATGGGTGGTTGAGGGAGTGATCACTTCGGGTGAGATGCTCGTATAATGAAGATCGGACATCAGTTACAGGTAACCTCGTCTGATCTTATCATTTTAATGAATAATAGAGGAAGGATGATATATTGTTGATATCTGAAGTGACTACACAGGTGTCGTTAGTGCTTAGAGTGTCAAAAGTACTGACTTTCGGGTGTTATACCTGTCAATATCTTAATGCTCTAAGCGTTAGTGTAAAGGAAATTTAAATATCAATACAAAATTACAGGATTACAGTGATTTGTATGAATATAAAGTAACAAGTGATGAATAGACTTTAAATGTCTACAAAGTAGAATTGTTATTATGAGTGTAGATATCGTGAATTACTTGTGACATGGCCTTACATGAGTAAAAATTGCCTCACCGTGATAGTGATGGCAAGAACCGAATATTTTAAGTATTTTAGCAATTTTTTGTTAAGTATTATCTAATACCTTTAAATGAAAAATTTGTATATATACCAATATATATGTATATGTATTTGTATTAATAATATTGTGGCATCAAACATCATCTGCCAAATCGCCGTTCAAACAATTGACAATATCGATTTGAAAGAGGCCTATAAAAATTTCCTCATACGGATTTAACCCCCCTCTCCCCCTTTTAAGAATAGAGCTTCTGTATTAAGAATAGAGCTACGGTACGGTATTCCCAGCCTGATCGTAAAAGGCGACAAAAAGGGGCCCCTCGGGGTTGTGGGCGGTGAGAATGCGAGAGCTCGATTCGTCCAGATAGCAGCCCCGAGTAGGACGACGGTGTATGCGTGGCCGCATACCGCCGTGGGCATATGAAGGTGCAGAAACAAAGTGCAGGCTCTCGCGAGGATGGGCTCGTTCTGGGGCGCCGCGCGTGGAGGATACTGTTGCGTTCCACTAGAGTCCTCTCCAAGCGCAGAGGCAGGCCACCGAGGTGGTTTTATCTCCACTAACCCACATTTTAGCTATCAACCAAAAGGCGCCTCTTGTGAGGCTCGAGCCACTCGAGTGAGTAGAAATATTCAGGATCGTATAGACGGGCAAGTTTCTTACGTCGTTCTCGCCAGCGGGGACGGTTAGTCTGTAATGTGTTTATGCTTGTGTGTTGCGTCTGCACGGATGAGGGTACGGAATCTGAAAGGAGGGTGTTGGTTACAGTAGGTACATTATTATATCTCTACGACGCTGTCGATTAAATGGATTTTGCTGCGAAGACTCGAACTATGTATGAGTTGGAAATCGTACTATAAGTAGATACTTGGAATGTCAATTTGGAATTTGGAATCAAGAGCCACTTAGAATGTTCCAAAATCTTTGCCTTCTTTCTTTAAAGAAGACCCTTAGCTGCAGCTTCATATTTAATGGGTGCGAAAAGGAGGATGAAAGAATTAAATTTAATTTTACGTAGTGTGATGGGAAGTGACCACTATGGAAAATAATGATAGCGCACTTGCTTTGTAGGGCCTAATTATGTGTTTAAAGAAAAAAAGTCGAGGAGTATACATTATTATTGCATAAAGCGCGCTATAACTCATACGCACGTACGAACACAAGCGGAGTCCGAGACGAACTGCTGCAGTACCGCAGTACCGAATTGAGACTCTAATGAAAAAGATAAATCTGCGCAAACCTTAGAGCATCAAAGTTACTGACTCACACTTTAGTGTCATACCTGTCATACCTTGATGCTCTAAGGCGCAAACAGTTCGCTTGCTTTACAGCAGAAGTGGGTGCAGCGGTGATACTTCCCCTGTCGGACCATTAAAATTCTATCACCACCTTAACTGTAACTCTAACATAGCACATTAGTCGTGTTTCAATATTATTTATGGCATGGGTCGTGACTCGAACACTTTATTTTCCCATCTCTATGAGTCGGCCTTCTGACATCAGTGTATTACGTCATTTTGAAGTATCTACCACGCCACATGTGCCGAAGCGTATTAATGTAGGTAATTAAACGTAGGGCTCCACTGGTATTGGAGACCGTGCATTCCATGTGAAGGTCTATATTGGAATTTGAAACTTCCTGTTTCTATGAGTTGTTGTTATTGTTCTTGACAATAATAATTAATTACTAAAAAAAACAGGAAAAATGCTACTATCGCTCACCAAGGGTTCTTTTAATAGTTTTGAGATATTTTTTGAACTTTACTTTAAAACGATGTTTTTGTCAAATTTCACAGTTCAAAGCATTCAAAGTCCATGTGAAGTACCCTTTTATTTTTGATTCTCTTCAGCAGAGGCCTTATGGGCGGTTTAAATACATCTGACAGCGGGTTGCTACTAACCCGTATATCCACCAACCCACATTTGAGCAGCATGGTGGAGAAAGCTCCAGACTTCCCCAGTATTGAGGAGAGACCCGTGCCTAGCAGTGGGCACGCAAAAAAGGGTTGCAGTTAAGCCAAGTGTACATCACGCAATGATATATTGCGAATGCTGTTCTTGGCGCTCAGAGCCATCTCGCCCAGGTACGGCGCGGATCGATGACCCAATTCGGAGATAGGGCCGCGAAAGTATACATTTTCCTGTAACTAACACTAACACTACGAATATATAATATATAAATAAAAATGATCTATATAAATACAACAAAGTCGTGTTAGTTACGCCATTTATAAATCAAGAACGGCCGGACAAATTTTTATAATTTATGTGTTTTGGGTTTGTCTTCGACGGGAATTGGACTATAAGTATTAAATGTGATAAAAATCTGAATTTTATTTATTTTTATCAATTTTATTTTCCCATATAAACGGCCAGTCAATCATTTTGTGCTTTTATAAAATATAGTGGATCCCGCAGACGTTGTCCTGCCGTAAAAGTAATAAAAGAGGATTTGTTTTCTTATTATCTTAAAGAGACTTCATGTTACTATCAAACAAAAATATAAAACAAATAATGACATACAAACTGTCCATTCTGACTGTGTCAAAGTTTAGAACGACACGGCACGAAATACAAAACGTTTGACAGGCAGGAACAATTTATATGGGAAAACTAAATAAGTAAAAAAGTAATTAAAAAACATTTCCAGTGGCCCAAATTGTGAATCTAAACCATTCTCGAATCTCCACGAACACACACAATAAATTTCATCATAATCCGTCCAGTCGTTTAGGAGGAGTTCAGTCACATACACACGCACAGAAGAAATATATATATTAAGATGACACGATGTGTATGTCATTTTTTCTGTTTTCGAATCGCATCCTGATCTTTTCGCCATTTTGCTAATCAATTATTTTGCTAGTCAAAGTTGCGGATCATAACCTAATCTTTAGAATAAAATACAATAATTAATAAATATCAAATTAATTGTGTACTGCATTTAGTACGTCACAGTATAACTGTTACGCAGTTATTATACAGTGTAAAATCGTTCTAAATAAATGAGGTACCATTGCCGGCATACCTACACTTTTAGTCTTACAAAATATATTACATAATAAAAATTTTTAATATTTTATTTTGAGTAACATAAAAAACTCACAAGAATGATTAAGAAATATTAGGTAACTAGCATTCTGCCAGCGGCTACGTCCGCGTGGATTCGTTTGGTTTGGACCCGTGGACACGTTGTTACGATTTAAAATATAAATATAATTAGCCCTACTATATGAATTAATAAATGTTACATGATTAGAATCTTGAAACTGGAAAAATGCAGGCAGCAATCTCTTTGTTCCAGCCCATGACATAAAAATCTACCGGAACAGGTCCTAAATTTGCGGTAGCATAAATAGTAAGTGACTTTAAAAATTAAGTTCAAGTATTTTATCTTCGAGAAAAATTCGAATTTCTCAATCAATCTCAACCGTTTGTTACATTCATCCAACAACATGGTCCTACATTTACCTGTACACTCTAAATCATTTTCCAATAAGTCCTTTACAATATCCACTATAGGTATGTTTATGGAGTTCTTTACCAGCGACCAAACGTAAAGCTCCAAATCTAGCTTCCTTCAAAAATATGGTCAAAGAGCACTACCTTGCTGCTGTGATGTAAATTTTTGTGCTTCTTCCCGTTTATCTTTTTCTTCTTTTCCAAAAAATTGCATATGTATATGTGTTTAAATATTTAATAATTAAGTATTGTAAAAAAATGTTGCTTGTCACACCATTACCTGTATTTTCATTTACACTGGTCATTGGTTGTTAGGGTTGCCTGGGAGAAATCGCTTTTAAGCGATAAGGCCGCCCGTTGTTTGTTTTTTTCAGCTTAGTGTAATTTTTTTTCTTCTACTATTTATGGTGTTGTAAATTAACAAACAATATAGAGTTTTAACTAACTAAATTTTGCACTCGTTAATACAAAATTCTCCTATAGTGCTATATAAAAATGATAAAGTGAAATTAACTGAACTAATTCTAAGGTACGGTAAGGTAAGCACTGTAAGCAGTTTTAAATCTCTACCAGATTCATTTTAATAGTAGTAGTAATAGTTATACGCAGCTATCAAAAACCTCGTACGAAGGTAGGTTGCCGTCCTTAGATTATGTTTTAATCTTAGGTACGACGTTCTCCTAAAAAGTACCTAACACCTGGTTACCACCTGTAAGCAAATACACGCATTACATTTTGTTTTCTATGCCACAGAGATAGGTTATAGCAGGTCACGTGTAGTATTAACTTTATGCTTAACTGTAAGTAGATGTTATCCGTAACGTTAAAAGAATGACTTGAGATAGATGGTAGGAATGTTATTAAAATCTTGATGTATTTACAATTCTAAAGCTTCTTTATTTGGTTTATGCAATCATACTTCACACTAAATACATATACGATAATTAGGCTGAAATCATTTTTTACAAGCTCTTATTTATTTCCACCTGCCGCAATGTTTGTCATCAAATCTTGCAAATTAAATTTGACCCACTTCCCGGTTCCCAATTGAGCTGAAATTTTTCATACATGTGTAAATCATATACAATTGTATAAACGTATGGAACTACCACTGACCACCATCCGGTCATAGGAACTCTGTAATCAAACGACGCAATCCCATCGAGTTTCGGCTGGTTTTATTCGCCTTGACGAGTACTTTGGTGCTAGATGATAACCAGCGTCTGATGAAGGAGCTGGAAGGTGGCCATAGGAACATAGTAATTAGGCAACACAACCACGTCGAGGTTGATTCGTGTTTATGGGTGGACCTTTTTGATGGATGGTGAAGGGTGAAGGTGGTGATTTGGTGGACGTGAATATGCGAACCCATCTTTGGGAAATCAAGTTCGTTCGTTACGTTTGTTAAGAATGTGATTTCTGCCTTTGATTAGATGGATTAGATGGATGACCCAATGCCAAGGAGGGCACGTTCATGAATGGTAACGTTGCGTCTCAGGGTACCAGGGCGAACCCTGTTGCACTGAAGCCCTTATCCCCCTACAATGGACAACTGGGGGATAGACGCTAAAAAATATAAAAAGTTGAAAATAAATTAAAAGGAGGTATTATGGGGATACTTTAAAAAAAAGCTTTATTAGCATATTATACTTATGCTTTCACGATTTTATTTTATTTTAACTCAAGAACGACTGGACTAGTTTTAATGATTTTCGATTTTATGGATGTGTCTTCAGCCGGGATAACATAATTAAGGCCTACCTATATATTGAAATATATTAAAAAATCTCAATTTTAACAATTTGCCTTGTAAATGGTTCCTACCGGTCAATTATTAGTTGTTCGTGAACTCATTAAAAGTATTCCAAGATCCCATTCCAAAAAAATTAAGTATTCCAAGACTTGTTTGCATAATTTTTTTGCCAATTTCGTTGAAACTGGGCGTGTACCTATCATACCTAATAATAGATAAAGTCAGAAAGTCGTTAGTAATCACTAATCACCCAATCAGTTAGTCAGAACAGTCAGACATTCAAGTAAAGCGATGGCTACTTAACCAGAAGGTGCCCGAAGGAATTTTAGAGCCAAACAGAAAAAACAAATTTTCGCACTGTTATTTCATAACACTCGTGTACTGTAACTAACCTATATCGAGCCATTAACTTTATCCGATATAAAGTAAGAAAAATCCCCCAAGAAAATGTAAACAAAACAAGAGCAATAAATATTTTCCGACTTCCCGCCAAAAACTATATTTTTTAATATTATATTTGACAGTAATAAATAATATATACTATTAAGGATGATATAAAAATAAATCCTCCAATACTCCACACATAATAATATTTGTTGTCTCGTACTTTAATACTCGTATTTTGTTTATGTTTTAAGTACGTGACCCTGCAATCAGATTTTATTATTTGTGATACTTAAGTAGGTAGGTACTTTAAGTCTGCAGGGTCTACTAGTACATTTATGATAAACTACTTAGTCTTCCGCCAGCGGCTTCGCCCGCGTGGACCTGTTTTAAAGGTTCCCGTAGGATAAAAACCATCCTATGTCCTTTTCCAAGGTCCACTCTATCTGTGTTTCAAATTTCATTAAAATCGGTTTAGTAGTTTAAGCGGAAAAGTGTAGCAGACAGACAGACAGAGTTACTTTCGAATTTATAATATTAGTACCTATGGATTAATAAGAGAATGGTGGTACCTACTCCAATCTGTTGAGTACACTTCTAAACCAAACACTGCACCTCAACTTATGTGGCCTAATGATTATAATGTTGGACTGCCAATCCAGTGTCCCGGTTGTTCCTGTTGCTGATTTAATGCGACGATGGTTCAAACGATCCAGATCAATCTAGTGTGGGACTTTGAGTGTAACACGTTATTAAATGAAATAGGCAAAAATTCTATAGATATTACATTATAAAATTAACATTTAAAAATCCCTTTCTTTACAGGCACGTGTTACACCCTGAAAGCCGAAACTGGGCCACCGAGGCGTTACCATGGCTACCGTATCGATCCGTAACTCGTCTCCTCACTGCTATGCGGATGTCCGATGACAAGTCTTTTGTTTGGAAGTTGTTACGTTTCAAGTACTTCTCATTAAAAATAATCTGTTAATTTTCTTTACTATAATTATACGGAAACAAAGTAAATGGTCATACCTGTTGGCTGTGATTGACTAAAAACAAAACGAGTAAAGAAGTACATAGGGACCTACTTTCTTTGTTTGACAAGAAAAAGGTAAACGTTGAAAAACTTAAATCATAGCAAGTGAGCAGCAGCATTTAAATAAACTTTTCTTTAGACGCATTGCTTCCGTAAAACAGTCAAGGTTTTTTAATCCAATTAGTCATTTCACTAAATAATAAAAAACATATAATATATTGTTTTGTTACAGGTTTGCTGCAACCCTTTCTGCGCCCCACTGCTGGGCACAGGTCTCTCCCCACCCATTATGGAAGAGATCTGGAGCTTACTCCACTACGCTGCTCCGATGCTAGTTAGTGGAGATGTGGGTCAGTGGTCAACCCGCTGTGGGCGTAATAGAGATATAAGCGCTCTTTGTATTGTGCCGTCAAGGCATCTGACAATCATAAACGGTGGCTATGTATTGATAACAACTGGCACCGAAGGCTTCCGTGCCCTCCGAAGCACTGAAAAGCGCATGAAATTAGTCAGTAGCAGTCACCTATCTCGTTTCGCTTAGCAGAGTAGGTCGATTCCGTTATTTCGTTGCCGCTGGGCGTGCACGCTTCATGCGGTTTTTAATTAATTGTAGTTAATATCGATAAAGAACAAAGAAAAAAATTTAGTTAATTTTCTCTGTGTCGTGGCACACGGATGCACAGAAAGAATGACACAAACACCATAAACAGAAACATATACTTAAAGTCAGAAACAAAAATTCCTGTTTTGCGCTGGGGAATTGAAACTTTTTTTGTATCGCGGGGAAACCTTCCAGGTGCCTCACCTGGGAGTTATGTGAGATTTATACTACACTGAAACCCACTCGGTAGCCAGTCTCAGCGCTTGGGGAGAACTCTAGAATCTCCAGAGGAACGCACCGGTGTCCTTGCTCCACGCCCTTGATGGTGCTCTCCTACTACTTCCAGTGCTTGCGACGGTATGCGGCCACGCATACACCGCCTTCATCCTTCATTCCTGGGGCCGCTTACTGGACGGTTGTAGCTCTCTATCTCGTCGCCCGAAACCCCGAAAGCGCCCTTTAGTCGCCTCTTCCGATCAGGAAAGGACACCGTAGCCCTATCCTTTCCTATCCCGAAGCTACAGAGACTCGGGAATCGAACCTAAAACCTGATTGCCTGTCCGGCATAGTAATGATTACGCTATAGAGGTCGAAGCGATAAATTGATTTAATAAAGTTCAATAATCGGCGGAAAATAAAAAATCTATCACCGATCCCCAACGCTCGAATAATTAAAATAAATTTACGCAATAAAGCCACAGGTGACTTACAGTAAAGCCACAGGTGTATTACAGTAAAGCCACACTGTCAATCGACGTTGATCAATGATTTTTTTAAACATAAAGGAGAACTAAAAGTCGAGCTAGCCTTAACTTTAACGGCTCACTCATTCATACATCAATATTAAAAAAACCGGCCAAATGCGAGTCGGACTCGCGCACCGAAGGTTCCGTAAAACAGTTTACGATTTATGACGTATAAAAAAAACTACTTACTACATCTCGTTTAAACCAATTTTCGGTGGAAGTTTACATAGTATGTAGTACATCATTTAATTGTTTTAGTTTTATCATTCTCTCATTTTAGAAGTTACACAAATGTGTACCCTACATTTTACCACTTTGGAAGTGTCTATCGCGGAAAATATTCAGTTTAGAAAAAAATGATACTAGAAACCTCAATATCATTTTTGAAGACCTATCCATAGACACGTATAGGTTTTATTAAAAAATAATTCAGTTTCAGTTCTTAGTATGGGGAACCCCCAAAATTTTTTTTTTCTATTCTTTTGTGATAATCTTAATGAGATTACAGAATACATCTAGTTACCAAATTTCAACAGTATAATAGTTTCGGAAAAAAGTGGCTGTGACATACGGACGGACAGACAGACATGACGAATAGAATATAAGGGTTCCGTTTTTTGCTGGTTGGCTACGGAACCCCAAAAATACCAGTCTAAGTGTGTTCACCTATGTATGAGTACATACAACTAGTGTCACCCGAACCATCCCGAACTACTACAAAATACAAATAAGCAAGTATTTAAGAGGCTATACGAAATTTTGGCGATTTTGCTGATTTACCTGATTTTACAAATCGATACCTTAATTGGCAAACCTGCCAACTCCATATGGACAAATTTTTCAGGAGACACTTAAAATGTTATTACTTTTCTTGTAAACAAATAATAAAAAACTATTATACCGTTGGTAGATATTATTGTAGGCTACTATTATTGATACCGTATAATCCTTTATATCTTTTCATTACAATAATACCGCATTTTTAGGAGTGGTTCATTTGTACTTTCCTGTAAAAGTATGTGTTTTTTGAGTTAGCTGGTTTGCTGGATAGATTAATTTAACAAAAAAAAATTATTTTGTATTTAAATAAAAGATAATCACACTTATAATATAACCATATAATGTATAAAAGACATCCACATCCATCGTCCATCGACCACCAATCCGCACTTGGCCAGCGTGGTGGACTAGGGCCTAAATCCCTCTCACTTGTGAGAAGGAGACCTGTGCCAAGCAGTGGGACATAAAAAAGGTTGACAATAAAAGACATCCATCCATCCATCAGACTTTTGATGGCCACTGCTGGACATAGGCCTCTCTTAGACGGTGCCAGTCCATCCGGTACTGTGCCCTGTAGATCCAGCAGTTTCCCGCTATCTTCTACAGGTCATCAGTCCACCTGGTTGAAGGGCGACCTGTGCTCCTTTTGTCAAGACGTGGTCTTTTCTTCCCCATCGGTTGTCAGTCCTTCGAACGATGTGGGTTGCCAATAACTTCAGCGCACTTATTCTGCGAGTTACTTCGGTGACTTTGTGAAAGCCAAATTGACCCAACACTATACCGAAGATATCCCGGACGAAATTAGAGGAGCCCTTAATCAGATGAAAAACAACAAAGCACTGGGAGATGACGGTATCAGATCAGAGCTGCTGAAGGCTGGAGGAAAACAGTGGCGCTTCAAACTGGTCGATACCATCATCAGTAGCGGATCTGTCCCGGAGACGTGGAGCAGAATCGTGGAGTTGGCTGATATTCGAATAGGGATTTATGAAAAAAATTGGGATTATAATTTACACAGTTTGCATTTTTTTTAAATCTTCAGATCATTCGAGAAGTTTCTGGAACTTTCTCGAATATTTACAATTAATTATAAAAAATGCAATTATTTTAAAAATCTCCAGATCATTCGAAAAAATATTACAATTATTAAAAAATCCAGATCATTTGAGAAGCTTTCTCAAATATTCTCAATTAATTAAAATTAATTAAAAAAATCCAAATGATTCGAGAAGTTTCTGGAACTTTCTCGAACATTCTCAATAAAATTAAAATAGTTTGCTAGATCATCCAAGAAATTTTGAGATCCACCCAGAAGTCCCTATTGGTTAGAAAAGTACAGATCTGATATATTTTTTTCAGATTTTTCCACCCACCGCGATCAAACTCCCTTACTATCATCTACGTACTAAGGGGTATTTATCACCCCAACGGGAAGTTGATTGGAGTTAATCATAATAGAGAAAACCTTGTCTTTACGTACAAAGGTATTCTTCCTTTACTTTATATATATATCTTAAGATTAAGATTGCTAACCGTAATGAAAAATATATTTGAAGAACATTAGGAGCAGCTCATACTTCAGGAGTTCAGGACATACTTAAGTATTAAAGTAATGTCGTATTATTTTAATTTACTTGGCATGTTTTTGAGTTATCTATCTAATACCTTTAAACGAGCTATTCTTGTATATATCTAAATATATTTTTTGAATCTCGGAAACGGCTCCAAAGATTTTGATGAAATTTAGTACCCTGGTTTCGGGGATGATAAATCGATTCAGCAAATTTTTATTGATAGAAATTGTCGTTTTATTTAATGTTTATGCCGTTAAATATAAAATTACTCTTACTGACATCTATTGGAGAATATTAATATTGTGGCGTAGAAAGCCGTCAAAATGTCGACCGCCAATCCGCCCTTCAAACAAATGACAGTGTCGATATGAAAGATCTCTACAAAAATTTCGTCAATGGAATTAAAGTTTTCTTGGTCGAATGGTTACGAAAGCTGGCTACGGAGCTAGAGACCCGGATTCAATCCTAAAGTAGGCAAGTTGCATTTTTTATTTTTTACGACAATCTTTTTTAAATTGGGAGCTAGGTATTTCAAAAGGCTTTGTTAAGTAACACTAAGCCAATGAAAGTTTTGCTAAAAAATAAACCAAGTAAATCAATTGTTTTTATCCGAGCAACGCTCGGGCGTCCAGGTACTATCGGATAAAGTATCATAGCATTCTTTACGATGTAGGTTTATTACAGTGCCCGACTGTTTGGAATAAAATAATAGGCGGAAATATCATATTTTTTCAGGTTGCCTCCAAAATTCGATCGAACACTTTCTGGCCAAGTAGCCATAGATTTTCTCGGATATCTGACTTAACTGTCTGATTACTACTGTCGAAATTGACTATAATGTCACTCGGTTGATTTGTTGCCCGTGGTCCGCGTGGTCCAACTGGTAGTACCACGGGCTAGGTATATTTTTTACCCGTGGTACAACTAAAGGGATTTCAAGCTAGTAGTTGCACCAAGGGCAATTTTTACCCATGGTCTTACCGGTTGAACTAAAACCGATCAGTTATACTACGGACATAATATTTTTATTTCCATGGTTTAGTCCTTTTGTTGGTATCGGAGAGAGATCAGAGGGGAGCCGGCACCTTGGGAGAGGATACCGGGTTATCTGGGATTTGACCGCACTAATACTCCTTCGGTGGCCTGCCTGCTTGGGGAGGACTCCGGGATCTCCAGTAGAACGCACCGGTGTCCTTCACGCGCAGCGCCCAGAATGGGCCCATCTTTGGGAGGGCAGTTGTGCTTTGCTGCACCTTCCGATTCCGGCGGCATGCGGCCAAGCATACACTGCAATCCTTCGCGAGGCTGCTGGCTGGGCGGCTCGAGCTCCCACTCACACCGTTCGAAACCCCGGAAGCCCCCTTTTAGTCGCCTCTTACGATCAGGCACCGTACCGTAGCTCTATTCTTAATCCCGAAGGTACAGGGACTACGTGGTTTAGTTTTACTATTTAGGCAATTGAGATTCGTAGTAGACAAACATTTCCGAATCGATCCAAAAGTATAGTGAACATGGGATTCGCAAGCTAATAATGACAGCATCTGTTCTAACTGCTGCAGTTAATAGGAGGAGGCAAGAAGGAATCTCATTCAAATTTCTTTCGGAATTGCCCCAGTGCGTCTTACCAATTTCGTATAACTTTCTGGCAATCGTCACGATATATTACAATATTTTCCCGAAGAAAATTTAGAGGAAATATTTTAATGTGATCATCATCATACTTATACTTACAGGCATTATTATCACTCACTAGCTTCACAGTGAACAAATTTTATTCTTAGCCATGGGTGCGAGCTGGCCCCCGGGATTGAGGTCCAGTATTTTAACAATCGGAATCAGTACTCTCAATCTTACCCACTCCTGCAAATCTGTCCCCGAATTTCTTAATAATAGGCGTAATAGAAATAAGTTTTGACTATGGGGACTGATCAGTCAATTTATCAGTAGGTACCGCTGGATTTCTGTCATCCAATGAATGAATGTCCAATCCAGTACCTAAATCCAACCAGGTTCAACCTTTAAGCACCCCAAGTCTCTTGCGTTAAGAAGGAACCGGAAGTGCCAAGGTAATCAGCTGGGCCTGCCAACGCCATCTATCTGCAAACTTCATAAAACTGCAAAGCGCGAAAATCATACTACGTGGCACAACGTTATAAAGAAAGGTTGGTTACAAACATAAATAATAATATGCAGGTTTGAAAGTCCAATCCGATCAATTCGATCAGATCTATTAACCTATGTATGTACCTACTCAAAATTTATTCAAAATCGGTTTAGCTGCGAAACCTATCCTATCTCACAGATGTATCTGTTTTTTGGATACTTAATATATATTTAAGGTCCTATTAATCAAATAAAAATATCCAATTTATTTAAATAATTAAAACTCTCGTATCTGTACATAATGAGATTAATGAGTTAAAATTGAAATTTTTAATAATTATTTGTGTGCCAGTGCATTACCTATGTTTTATTTAAATAATTATTTAATAAGGTATAGTATGTTGGGGTAAGTTCGGATGGTTTTTAGCTACATTCGTAAGATGTTGGCAATTATTTTTTTTCTCATAATCTATACCAGCCAGCGTAAAAAATAAAGTAAAAACTGATAATCAATAAACTCTTGTTTGGAAAAGTGGGACAATTCTTTCTTGCTGCGGACTGCGGGATAGACAGCCTAAATGCGGGACCTATGGTCACGATGGGTATATCTGTAAGGATAGTCTAAAGATGTCGGTACTTGCAAGTTTCAGATAACCTGGCTCAATGCAACCCTCAAACCACAATTCCTATATACCGGACAAAGAACAAAATAAGAAAAACCATAGATTTGATTATAATAATATGATAGCATCTTAAAGTTCAAGATGGGTAACTAGTATTAAAATTTATGACGGCTCCTAGTCACTGTTATCCTAAATGTATGTATTTTTTTTATACATAGGTACTAAAAATTCAAACTAACAATTTATGTATAATAATATGCTTAGATCATAAGGAGTCAATAACTTTGAAACATCAAGCAATAACGAAGAGAAGGAAGTGTACCTATGGCTCCATTTCTATGAATACTCTGACGCTCCACGCAACGTCACCTCCTTCGCACTTCAACCCTCTTTCGACAAAATGTCCATCTATAGTGCAGCAGGTACTTAGTCATAAAACGACATTGCTCGGCTTCTGTGTGCCAGCCCACAATATTCAGTCACCAAATAAAAAGTTCTTAATTTACTGGGCTCCTTGGGCAAATCAGACTGTAAATTCTTCCATTTTGCAACCAATTTATGATTTCGTCCCTGGAATACAGCGCCATCTGTTCCCGATTGGACAAACCAAACAGTTCTTGGTTAGATAGGTACATTTCAAGAAAATATGCCCAAGAAAATATGAAAATATACAAATTTAGTCTTAAATGTGAAATTATATAGTATCTGGGACTTGGGTATTGGGACGTTTAAGAGAGTATTTACATACGCTCGTAAACACGCTGGCTTGAAACCGCTCTAACAATTTGAAAATTTAAGATGTAGTTAATATTAAAAAAAAAACTCATATTGTTAGATTATGTATAATATGGTAAAATTTAGTAACATAATAGAACAATAGATCATGGAACAGCCAAACATTTTAGAATAAAATTAATAATACTGAAAAAATAACTATATAGGAAGGTACTTAAGTAAAACTAACTTCAAGTTTCAACAAACAAACAATAATAACCACCACAGTCATCCCTACTAATTAAATATAATAATAAAATAATAATAGCATCATCATTAAATGTGGGTGGCTCTGGGGTGTTAGGGAGTTGCGTTGCTACTCCAGGGGCAGTTGCCTCATGTTAGTATAGCCGAGAAAGGCACCTTTCCAAAAAGCTATAATAAAATTGCTATAATAGAACAATGTAAGTTTAATAGTCTATCTATCTACCATGGTTCAAAGGTAAAAAAATGGGTACAACTGAATAGGACCTTACGCAAACTTCAGAGTATAGCTTTTTTTTGTATTGGGGGGAAACCTTCAAAATGATTGATGTGGGATTTGACCGCACTAAAACCCCCTCGGTGGCCTGCCTCTGCGCTTGGGGAGGACTCTGGGATCTCCAGTGGAACGCAACGGTGTCCTCCACGCGCGGCGCCCCAGAACGGGCCCATCTTTGGGATATATACATCTTTGGGAGAGCAGATATGCTCTCCTGCACCTTCCGATGCTTACGGCGACATGCGGCCAAGCACACACCGCCGTCCTACCCGGGGCTGCTGGCTGAACGGATCGAGCTCCCATTCTCACCGCCCATAACCCCGGAAGCCCACTTTTAGTCGCCTTTTACGATCAGGCAAGGGATACCGTAGCTCTATTCTTAATTCCGAAGCTACAGGGACTTTCAGTGTACACATGACACACACAATTATTATTCTTGATTATGGATTATTCAAAGTATAAAACAAAAAATACATACATATAATAGTGATTATACTGTTAATCTGATGAAATAGTCTATACATATACATGTAACCTAAAAAGTTACAGTAGAAATATGTTATAACAACATCGAAGGACTATAATAAGTAGCAATAACCGGTTCGTTTTAATAACCGATGTTAATTCTATAAGAATCATCAAAATCGCCACTAATTTTCGGTCATTATAACCATATAAATGATGTCGTTGTAAGAGGTTTTGACTGTACTTGTAACACTTTTTGGTACAAACAATAGTGTATCGACAAAAATAAATTTGTGAACACTGTGCATGTTCCCTTATGATCGAAAAATATAAAAATATTATATTATGTACACTTTATTTACATCATATATGAAATGAAGACTCAAAGCAAGTTTTATTTTGTAAGTAGTTTTTTTGCTGCAGCTCTGTAAATCAAAATAGTTGCCTGCTGTGTATCATCGATGTATTTGATTTAAATGGATGCTGCCAGGCGCAGTCCGAAGGGGGGAGGGGGTTGGCAGGGCTGGGCGGACGACCTCTTTCACCACCTTCAAGTAAAGTGACAATATTCTAATTGTCGGTTAAAGTCACCCGTAACTTAAATTTCGATTTCACGATGCTGGAGTAGCACTAATCATATGATAAACTGACCCGTACTCATAGCTTTTACTTGCCAATTAATAATACTTGGGACGTAACTAATCAACACTTGGAGATGTTGAACGAGGCCTTATACTAATAGAAAGAATAAGGTAAACTGAACCCAACATGGACATCATTATATAGCGTTCACTGCAAGCTGAAAGCGAACTATGGGTATTCTATTTTACGAAGTCCTCTCGGCTCCAGTTGAAGCAGTGATGTAATTAAATTGTTTCATATTCACAACATTCTACGTTTAGTTGTCAGGTGACGTTTCTCGCTACTGAGTGCTCTCGGGGTTACGCACACTAAAACATTGTCCATGTGCACTCATAACAAAATTCATAGCCGAACGGACTTCGTGAAATAGAATATCGATAACAGTACTACACACCCACGAATCAAAATCACGGTATAATATTATGTCTTGTGTGCTTCACACTCACATAGGTACACTATACCCGCAAATGTGTTGTACATCGTTCCTGTTTTTAGTAACCAGCTTAAAGATAATATTACGATATGCGACTTATAGATGAAGCTCAGGAGGGCTACTCTAAGCACGACGATCCGAACATTTGGATATTTATGAGCCTTTTTGGACCTTTACTTCATTGTTGCAAGAGTTTATAGTAAAATTATCGATAATATGAAGTTATTTAAAATATAATATCTATAATTATTATTTTAACTTTTGGAACATATTACATACCTCGAAAACACAAGAGTCTTCGGACGATCGCGCTTAGGTTCCCAAAAGCGCTTCTTTGTCTAAGCGCAACGGTCCGAGGATTCGCATATTTATCATCACATTTTTGTCCTATTTGTTCTATTTCTGACCTTTCATTTTGTGAATACATGACTCTGATATAGCCTCTATTATGACTGTAACTCTTTTTAATTCTTCAAATCTTTACAAAATGATGGTTCGCAAATACTGCACGATACTTCGGACGATAGCGTGTAGGACTAAGTGAGGTACACATAACATATAAGAACAATATGAGAACATATGAGAACATATAAGAACAAGTTTTAAAATCAATAATTACTAATAAATAATAATATAATAACAAACTGTGATAACATTAACAGCCGTTTACTTAGGTTTCTAGATTAGCGCCTCCATATTAATATTTGATAATAGTTCATACAACACATATTACTTTGTATGTTGCACATTATGTATACTGAAATATACATGAAAAATAAATCTACGTACCAATACCAATTTAGCTTAGTGCAAGAAATTTATATGTAACTGTTTATGTTACTAGATAGTTGTGTCGAAATTTTAAAAAATAACCATTAAATGTCTCTAAGGTATACAAAATTTAGAACATTTTATACATGAAATCTAAGGGATACATTTTATCTTTTGATATAAGGCGCCATTAAAAAAGATTTCATTACTTTGTTTTCCTACAGCATAATTATTAATATTAACATGTGCAGATGTGTGACACTAATACACATACAACAATTTTTCAGTCAAAAATATATTATAGCTGTTCAGGTAGGTACAAAAATACTTTTCTTTTAGACCAAAGAAAATATTTAAATATTTCTTTTATCTTATACCACAATAAAAAAATCATCTAGGTACATTTAGACAGAAACCACAGATAATTTGGTTCAGATCATATGTAAATCATCATCAGCAACAGAGCATCCAAATTAGGTGTTATGCCCATCACTTTTCACATTAGTTCAATTATAACACTGCTGGATTGTCTGTTTGTGATAAAAACCTTATCTGGTTAACTATATCAAGGACTAGCCTTCCGCCAGCGGCTTCGCCCGCGTGTACCCGTTTAATGGGTCCCGTAGGATAAAAAATAGCCTATGTGCTATTCCAGGCTTCATTGCTATATTAAAATAATAGGCGTTTAGCCAGTTGCTTCCACCGCGTTGACCCTATTACCCATTTTCACATACGAATGAAGCATTTTCCCGCGGTAAAAAGTAACCTATGTTACTCAGGGTGAATGTAGCTTTCTAATGGTGAAAGAATTTTTGAAATCGAAACAGTATTTTTTAAGTTTATATATCACAAATATACAAAAATACAAATCTTTCCTCTTTATAATATTAACTGATTGGGCTGTAATACTTTTTAAGCTTTACTTTAAACCCATTAATAAATTTTGTGAAATTAAGCTCAAAAATAGATGCCATGTAATGTAACATGTAGAATAATAACATTCAAAATATTTGCTAAAACACAATTATTGCCAAACATATTATTATCTAATATCTATCTATTATTTATATTATAACCCACCAGTCTTCTTCACTCTCCTTTTCTGGGGATCTCAAAATCTGTGATTCTTCTGTATTGACTATCATTCATTTGAGCCTGAAATCATAACAAAATAGAAATTAGGTAATTATGATAATATTATAAAATATACCTTTTACTTCTCCACAGAAAGTTGCACAATAACCTTTTTTATAACTATGATTTTAAAAAATTACCTTCTAGCAAGCTTATATAAAAAAAACTCATTCAAAACATAATATACATTCATTTTTGCAATACAAATATTCTCTTAATATATGTCAATATTTTTACAGTACTTTTACTCCTACAACTTTTGATATATCTAAAGCAATATTTGTGCAGTCTGATTGGATATTTGTAGTCATTGGCTGCAACCCTTTTTACGTCCCACTGCTGGGCACGGGTCTCTCCCCATTATTGGGGAGGCCTGGAGCTTACCCCACCACACTGCTCCACTGCGGGTTGGTGGAGATGCGGGTTAGTGGCCAACCCGCTGTCGGATGTTCTCAAACCGCCCATAAGGCCTCCGACAAGGTTTAACGACTGTTATCCTTGTAGCGTATGCGCATTTATTTGTATTTTAATTTACATGTTATTTATAAAACAAAGTCACAACTAAAGCACACATACCTTTAAGCAATTAATCAGTAAACCCATCAGTAAAGGTTTCCAATAGGATTTTTTCAAACCAACGTAGTCGATCATGGGTGTGTGACTCCTCCATAGTGCTCAGAACTTCCTTAGCTTTTATTTTCATAGGCCACCACCAAGCACCAAGCCAATTATGTAGAAAAGAATTTGAATACCTATAATCAACATCTGGAGATGATGCCCGCTGTATAACATCTAATACTGCTGTGTACAAAATGGATTGTCTTGTAGCCGGCTTACATATAGACAAGTGATCAAGGGGCAACTGATAAAAAACACCTCTGCCCAAATCAGCAGAGAATGTCTCAACAAAATTTATAGGAACTTTGAATGCAGTGACTAGAGTTGGCAAAGTTTCAGCAAAGCTTACAGTCTCCCATCCATATTTATCTGCAATTTTTATGAAAGTCTTATGCATTTCCAGCAAGAGCGGAGAGTTCTCTCTTAGCTGCTTTACATCATGGGAAGGCCACAGAACAGCAGCAGCAGCACGAGGCATGGTTGCCAATGCACTACCCTTATGTGGGGTACTGTAGAACAACACAGCTTTAGTTTTTTCACATAGCCTTTTAAACTTTTCATCTTCACTTTCTGCAGCATTAATAAGTAATTGCTTAACAATAAGGCCACCCATTGAATGTGTTATCCAGACTACATTTTTTGATCCTACTCCTGCATCAACTAATGTTGGCGCTAGCTCTGAAGCCCTGGTAGATATGTCAGCATTTTGTAATGGGCACCTTTCCAACCACTCAGAGAGGGAACTCCAGTAATTAATACCCAATACTCTTAAATTTTTACAGTCCTTTGGCAACCAGTCTTTTGGCCAGCAATATGTATAATTGCATTGGTCCTGCTCTTCTTGAATAAGAGCTTGTCGTTTTTTTGTAGCTGTATAATAATGGCCACTTTTCGGTTCTCTTTTTGCTTCCAGTGGTATGTCCTGTAAGACTACTTCAATGTTAGACAGCAAAGCATCTTCTTCCATTTCTATAATGTCTTCCATAACTTGTTCTAATTCCGGGTCTAGATACCTGGACCGATTTGTTACCGCTGAGCTTGCCTCACATGGATCTGCATCAATATCTGATATGGTTACATCCACAATTCCAATAGGCTCAGCACATTTTCGATCTCTTTGCCTCCAAGTAACAAATACACCACCACGAAGACCATGGACTAAAAGGGTGTCACATGAGTGTGGCGTAGTGGTTCTGTACAAAGGGTGTAAAAGATAGAGTCCTGGCCTGTAACAACCCTCTCCAGAAAGGTTGGCCAAACATACAGCAGCAGAACTGGACAACCGAACATCACTTGACCGTATCAGTCTAGACAACTCTCCTATAAGGCCATTTTGAAAAAAAAATTTCAATAAGTTACTATGAACACTTAAAACTGTGAGTATTCTAAGGACTGCCAAGTCTACCTCCACATCATTTTTATATCGAAGCATAACTTCAGCTAAACGAGATAACAGACCCATCTTAACCAAGATCACATCTGAGCTATCTTCATTATATTGTTCCTGATGAAATAATGAAACATGGTGATAGAGAGCATCTAAACACAACATACACAGATCACGCTCGCTAAGACTATCTGGTTTTTTTGGAACAGTGTCGGCTTCCATGGCATGCTCTTGAACATTGAAAAAATATTTTGACAGAAAATTTTGTATACAACTATGTGGGTTTATATTTTGCACTGTAGCAATCAAGTCTTTAAGTTTGAATGACAGTAATTCTGGCGATATAGCAGCTCTTCTGACATGTATTGGTGGAGGCAAGAAATATCGCAGGTCAGCGCCGCGAGTGCGTGCAAGAAGAACTGCGGTGTTCTGATCTAGAGCTTGAGCAAGTTTAAGGCAATCCCAGTTCTTGTTGTTTTTAAAAGCAGCCAGTTGTTCGAGGGCAATGTTCCTTTGCTCCTTATTACCGTGTCGACATAACCATAGCAATTTCCAGGCCAACGAATGCTTCAGACTCTTCCATATTCTAGCCAGACCTATGGACTGCTTGGAAGCTTTATCGTGCTCCATTTTTAACGTAGCGTTGTACGATGGATCATCAATGTAAATATATTCTGGGGCATATTTCTTTTCAGCGTCAAGCACACTTGGATTTACAATTTTGTCAATACTTTTATAAGTCCTGCTCATATGATAAGCTATTATTACTGAACCTGTTCCCCATATTGAAGTGAACTTTAGAAATTTTAATATTGGTCTCAGTCGGTCCTGAAGACTCATTTTTCATATTCTTAAGTTAAAATTTTCCACAGATTAATAGGAGGCTGCTAATGCATCATTCATTACATCACATCAATTTACATCACAATATTCACAATTTCCATTTTACATGTTGATGTTGGTTTTAAAAACTCTGTGGTTGGTTTGGTTTGGTTTGGTTTGACACTTTGTGACTTTGACACTAACTAAATGATGCTAAATGACACATGTTTGACAATATTTGTTTTTTTTAATTCGTTTTACGGCATTGGATAAAATGCTTGCAGTCATTCAATATTTTCGTTTCATTATTTAATAATGGCATCGCACACTGTGCATATTGTCAGTGTCAAGCATAATTTCTGCATCTGTTATTCTATATAAATCAGTAAGTCGTCAGTTATTAGTCAGTCTGTCAGTCAGAACTATAAAGCGATGGCTACTTTACGAGAACATGTCCGAAGGAGTTTTGGAGACAAGCCGAAAAAACATGTATTCGCACTGTTATTTTATTTTACACCTATATCGAAAAAATGCCATCAATTTTATCCGATATAACTCAAAAATACACCAAGAAAATGAAAATAAAACAAGAGCACAACCTGTCCCTTCAGACTTCCCGCCAAAACTCACAATATTTGACATAAAAGATTTTTTTTATCTTCAATTATAGCATCGCAAACTCTGCCTATTGCCAGCGTTAAGTATAATTTTTGCATCACATTTTTGTCAGTTTCGGTGAAACTGAACGAGTAATAATAGGTAAAGTCAGTAAGTCGTCAGTAATCAGTAATTCAAGTCAGTCAGACATTCAAGTAAAGCGATGGCTTCTTTACCAGAACGTGATCAATGGAATTTTGAAGGCAAGCCGAAAAAACCTATATTCGCATTGTTTTATTTTTGCACTTATTTTAATTCACAACACTCGTGCACTAACGAACAATATGCCATCAAATTTATCCGATATAACTCAAAAATACACCAAGAAAGTAAAAATTAAACAAGAGCATAATATGTCATATATATATCGAAAAATTTTCGACATCCCGCCAAAACTCCGACATCAAAGATTAGATTATTATATAGAAAAAACCAGAGGAAAAAAAAACGCGGGAAACTGTGAAAAAGGGCGGTCAAGTTTTCTGGTTTCTCATAATTAATTTGTAAAATTTTAATAGTAATTCAATTAGTTGAGTAGTTTTGTATATAGTTATTGTATATATTTTTTATTTTTAGTGTAGATCTTCTGTTCTGGTGAGTTTTTAAATGTTATTTTAGTTTATAATGAACGAGCCGCCGGATCCTGGGGGTGATATCCCCCAGGCTTCGACTTTTATAACTGTAGAATATGAAGAGACTCCTGTACCTGTAGATATGCAGTTAGATGAGTATGGAACTCAAACCACCCGTAAGCGGAATATTAAAAAAAATATTTGTATTACATGTGATAAGAAAAGAAGGAAGCATTTAGGTAGTCAACCTGATATTGGTTGCCAATGTGCTGAGGCAAAACTAGATGATACTTCTGATCATAATATGGCAGATGTTTCTTTTCCACAGCCCACAAACACAATTTCGGCAAGTTCTGATTCAGTACAACCTCAACAAATTAGTCGGAAACTATATATAGAATCTGATTCATTCCCTTATGTTGTACATGTACAAAGAATACAAAACTCCATAGATGATTCTACTACTCTTCATCCTCTTGCATTTGGCAGATTTTTGAAAAATAATAATGTTTCAAATATTATTGACGGGAGCCTCAAGCGTATTGGCCGAAACCGCATTACTCTTGCCTTTGGTACCTATTACAATGCTAATGCTTTTATTAACAATGAATCTCTGCAAACTCATAATTTCAAAGCTTTTATACCATCGTTCAATGTTACAAGATTAGGAATTGTCAGAGGAATCCCAGCAGAATGGTCTCCAGAAGAGATCTTAGATAATGTCAAGTTACCCTCAGGATGTGGTCCAATATTAAAACTAAGGCGTGTCAATTATAAAGTCATTGAACATGGATCACCTGTATGGAAACCCACACAATCAGTCATATTTACCTTTGATGGACAGACCTTACCCAAGAGAGTTTTTATTTGTTATAGTTCTTTACCAGTAGAAATATACATTTATCCAACCATTCAGTGTTACAATTGCTGCAGATATGGTCACACTAAAACCCAGTGTAGATCAAAACCTAGATGCTTTAGATGTGGCAATGAGCATACAGGTGATACATGTTCAATGGATCCAGAAAATGCAACATGCCTTATGTGTGAAGGTAACCATTTTGCTACAGACAAGTCATGTCCCGAATTTAATAGACAGAGAGAAATTAAACACACAATGTCCCACCAAAATATTTCATACTTGGAAGCAATAAAACTACATCCTCCTGTGTCAAAATCTTATGCAAATGTTTTAATTTCCACTCCTAATAGGTCATCTTCTGAAAATTCAAATGGGGGACCCAGTGTGCCTCACAGAGGATTACCTCAAAGTTTATCATATAAAAAGAAAATATCCATTAAGCCTAGAGAACGAGTAAAATTAGGTAAAAGTTATGATCGTCAAGCCCATAATGAAATAATAAAAACTCCCAAGTTTTCTGAACTGAATGGTACAATTTCAAAATCTCAATCTTCTTCTCAAGATCGTTTACAACCCTTATTAATCTCTGATGTGACAAGTGCCTTAATCAGCACTATGTCACAATTTAACATTCATTTACCGTCCAACGCTGCTTTAAATGTAATTACTCAAATTTTGAATATCATCCATAATGGATCAGGATCAACTGTCCAAGGTTCTCCAGTGGAACTGTCGCAGTTTGATCAATAAGAAACATGAATTATGTTTCTTATTAAACTCTTACAAACCCTTTTTAGTTTCTCTATCTGAAACCTGGCTCAAGCCAGGTTTTAATTTCAAAGTTTCAGGATACAACATAGTTCGCGAAGATCGCCCTGACGGGTATGGTGGTGTTGCCATTTTAATAAAAAATAATTACCATTTCTCGACTATTTCATTTCCTCCTCATAATGATAATTTTTCTATTGTAGGAGTATGTATAAATAATATTTGTTATGTGTCTCTTTATATTCCTCGGCCTAATTCCCTAATATTAAATGAGATAAATAGTTTCTTTAAAAATATCGCTCAACCACTCCTAATTATGGGGGACTTCAATTGCCAAAATCAAACTTGGGGTAGTTCGATTACTACTTCTTGGGGTGAACATTTATTGGACATTATAGATTTAAATAATTTCTGTATTTTAAATAATGGTTCTCCTACTCGACGCACTGGTCCATATGAAGGTAGAAGTGTAATTGATTTATCTATATGCTCAGCTTCGTTAGCTTCTTCTTTAATTTGGTCTGTACTAACTTCTACTTTTGGAAGTGATCATTTTCCTATTTTAATAACTTTTCCTACAAAAGATAAAACTACTTCCAAAAAACCTTGTCGTTTTAAACACAACATTTCTCAAGCTACCAATGACAAATGGGATCTATTTCGCAAACTTGTTGAAAAGAATTTTAAATATTTACAAATTTCAGACCAAAACTTTTTAAATTTAACCTACAGGGCAGAAATGTTAGCTAAAATTATTATAAATGTAGCAGATACAGTTTTCCCCCTAAAACATAAACATAGAGTCAATATTCCATCCCCTCCTTGGTGGGATTCAGAATGCAAGAAAGCAATCGAGGATAGAAAATTAGCGGAAAAAACATATAATGAGAACATAAACGAGAAAAATTTTGTTTTATTAATAACTGCCATAAATTATTCTAAATCATTATTTAAAAAGAAAAAAAGGGATAGTTGGACAAAATTCTGTTCTTCTTTATCTCCAGATTCATCCCCGTCCATGGTCTGGCAAAATATCAGGCGATTCAGATCAGGTTTTATTCCAACAACGTCAAATTCTATTTCTACTCCCCTAGCAAATCAATTTATGGATAACTTGGCTCCAGCCAACGCTCCTCAAAATATAAACTTAGATTTTACAATGCCATTGAATGTAAATAATAATTCTCTTGCCTCTCCATTTTCTCTTTTAGAATTGAAAGGTATTTTAAAAAATGTTAAAGATTCTTGTCCAGGATTAGATGGCGTTGTTTATTCATTTGTGTCTCATTTATCTGATACAACTCTTATCGGTTTTCTTGATATTATTAATTCTATCCTGGATACAGGAAATATCCCGCAATCTTGGAAAACCCATGAGATCATTCCTATATTGAAGTCTTCCAAAAACCCATCAGACCCCTGTTCGTATCGTCCTATAGCACTATCTTCTGTTATCGTAAAACTTGTAGAACACTTGATCAAAAATCGGTTAGAATGGTACTTGGAATCTAAAGGTCTACTGTGCGAAAGTCAATTTGGTTTTAGAAAAGGGAAAAGTACTATAGATAGCATAAGTATTTTTACAACTGATATCAGGTTAGCATTTTCGAAAAACGAATCTGTAGTTGCAGCTTTCTTAGACATAAATGGAGCATACGATAATGTTCTCCCAATAGTATTAACTGAAAAACTTAAGAAATTACATATTCCAGTTAAATTTATATCTTTTATAATAAAATTGATATCTGAGAGGTTTATTGTTTTATCCGTTAACTCTGAAAAAATATCAAGAACAGTTTGGAAGGGTTTGCCTCAAGGTTCAGTTTTAAGTCCGTTACTTTATAATATTTATACCTGTGATTTGAAGTCTTCATTAAATAATACGATAAATGTTCTCCAATATGCAGATGACTTGCTATTGTACTCTATAAACCAAAATATTGATAATGCCTGTGCCTCATTATCAACTGCCTTAGTATTATTAAAAAAATGGTTAGACGAAAATGGTTTACAATTATCTATCCCAAAAAGTTCTGTTGTTTTATTTTCTCGAATGCGATCTCCTCCTCCGATTTATTTATTCTTTGATAGAACCTTAATCCCACCACGAACTAATGTAAAATTTTTAGGAATTATTCTAGATTCTAAATTGACGGGCGAAATGTACTGTGAACATATTTCGAATAAATGTGAAAAATTACTAAATATTCTCAGATGCCTCACAGGCGTTTGGTGGGGTTCGCATCCGCTTTCATTAAAACTTTTATATAATTCAATTATCAGGAGCATTTTGGATTATGCAAGCTTTTTGTTAGAACCATGTAATAAACTTGGTCTTAAAAAACTTGATAGCATTCAATCAAAGTCGTTACGAATAATTACCGGTGCAATGAAATCTAGCCCCATAAATGCTTTACAAGTAGAATGTGGCGAACCTCCTCTTTATCTAAGACGACAAATGTTGTCTGATAGATATTTATTTCGAGCATTACAATTCTCGAATCATCCACTACTGCCTAAGCTTAAATCTCTATTTGAATTAGTAAACAGCTCTTCATATTGGTCTCATAAATCTCCGCCATGTCTAGTTATTAGTTATCAGAAATATTTATCTCTTTCATCCCCTTTGCATAGATCTACGACACTCCCATTATTTGAATATAGTTATGAATCAATTACTACGCCTCTAAATATAATTTATGATCTAGGTATTCAAAAATCTGACCCCATTGCAAATGCTAAGTTTAATTATGTCATGGATCGAAACTGGTCTCATTTTCATCAAATTTATACTGATGCTTCAAAGCATGATCGTCACCATAACGCTTGTGTAGGAATAGGTATTTTTCATTTACAATACAATATCGTTCAAAAAGTTAAACTTCCACCGGAATCATCAATATTTACAGGAGAGTGCTTAGGGATTCTCAAAGCAGTTGAGTATATTTTATTAATGAAACTAAATAAAACAATCATTCTTACAGATTCCTTAAGTGCCCTCCAAGCTCTTGGTAAATTTTCTTTTTATAGCCGTCCGTTTCATCCAATTATTTTCCAAATAAAGCATCTAGTTCGTCTATGTTCCTTAAGAAACTATTCTATTTTCTTCACTTGGATACCTAGCCATAGTGGTATATGTGGCAACCAAAAAGCCGACAACTTAGCAAAGGAAGCTGTTGTAGAAGGAGACAAAGTTCCGTACAAAATCTTCTGCCCTGACCTAAAACCTTTGCCTTTATCATATTTAAAAAAGTCTTGGACTGATATATGGAATCTTAGCAGTAAATATAAAGGCAAATATTATTATGAGATTCAACCCGTTATTCCAATAAAACCTTGGTTTTCCAAAGTAATTTTAAACAAGAAAACCACAAGCATTCTTATAAGAATGCGTCTGGGTCATACGTGTTCTCCAAACCATCTTGCAAAGCTTGGCTTAATAGATAGTTCAAAATGTGTTTGTGGCGCTGAGGTGGGAGACTTGAATCATATCTTATTTTCCTGTCCCCTCCATGATCGTTCCTCCTTTTTTGAATCACTTTTGTCCTTAAGAGTTCCTTTCCCATCTTCAACTCCTTGTTTGCTAATTAATAATAATGTTAAAATATATAAAGTATTATCTTCATTTATTCTTTCTAACAAAATATTAATTTGATAAGTAGTTTAACTAATGAAATATGTACCTACCTTCTTTTGTCTATCTTTGATATTATATAATATGTATAGTGTATTCTTTCCATCATTTCCTTACTCTCCTGATTGATTATTTTCTAAATTCCATCCGCTGCATTAAATCCTTATCCCGAATGTTTCCCCGTTTTGTCGTTGGCATGATGTGCCACAGGCACGTTGCCATAAAAAAAAAAAAAAAAAAAAAAAAAACCAGAGAAAAAAACAGTAGGGTTTGTTTTTCTTCAATTATGGCATCGCAAAATCTGCATATTGCCAGCGTCAAGTATAATTTTTGCATCACGTTTTTGCCAGTTTCGGTGAAACTAAACGAGTACCTAATAAATAATAGGTAAAGTCAGCAAGTTGTCAGTAATCAGTCAGTCAAGTCAGTCAGACATTCAAGTAAAGCGATAGCTTCTTTACCAGAACGTGACCGATGGAATTTGGGAGGCAAGCCGAAAAAATCTTAATCTTAATATAAAAAGTAAAGGGTTTTATTTGTACGTTAAGACACGGTTTTCTCTAATAACATTAACTCCAATCAACTTCCCGTTGGGGTGGTAAATACCCTTTAGTACGTAGATGATAGTAATTTAAGGGAGTTTGATCGCGGTGGGTGGAAGTGGTTGGAAAAATCTGAAAAAAATAAATAACGGTACTTTTCTAACCAATAGGGACTTCTGGGTGAATCTCAAAATTTCTGGGATGATCTAGCAAACTATTTTAATTTTAATTTTATTGGGAATGTTCGAGAAAGCTCCAGAAACTTCTCGAATCATTTGGATTTTTTTAATAATTTTAATTAATTGAAAATATTCGAGAAAGCTTCTCAAATGATCTGGATTTTTTTAAATAATATTATCTTTTTTCGAATGATCTGAAGATTTTTAAAGTAATTGCAAACTGTTTTAATTAATTCAGAATGTTCGAAAACGTTCCAAATTTCTCAAACGATCTGGAAAATCCTACTAATATTATAAACGCAAAAGTTTGTAAGTATGAATGTTTGTTACTCTTTCACGTAAAAACTACTTAATGGATTTAAATGAAACTTTATAATAATATAGCAAACATCAGAATAACACATAGGTAGGTTACAATTTATAAAGATATTGTGTGAATTGTCCAAAAATTATGACGATAAGTGTCAAGTAAATAGGAAAAAATTTACCATCTGCGAGCTATTCTGGCGTGCGCTGCCAAAACCGCTAAAGTTATACATTCGTAATGTATGATGGAAATGTTTATCTTAAATAGTCCTACAAAAAAGCCGGTCCACGGCACTTTAGAAGGGACTTCACTTTATGCTAATGATACTCTCTAACGCGGGTGAAACAGCTAGTTAATGTTTATAAAAATTATTACAGGATGACATAGCTAGTAATACTGAAAATCAGTGACTAGCGTAGACTGATAAGGGGTAATTCTATAGTCACATTATAGTGTCTAGTCACTCTGTTATCCAAATTTTTGTGAATTTATTGTGAATCTAAAAAATAAATTCACTATGGTGGCAAACTGATACAAATCGATATCGATGTTGACCTGATTGCGGTTGATTATCATTAGTAAGAAAAGTATCGTAAGCATAGAAGTTAACAATTATTTTAAGTATTTGCGCTCAATTTTAAAGCCATCGTAGTGCCTTTCATCTGATGATGAAAGCTAAGCTGATGCTTAGCAACATGAGATGAAAATATCTAATGTGTTTTGTTTAGTTTTATATATATGTTTTAAAGAGGTTTTGGAGGGAAGTCGAAAAGAACATGTTGTACTCTTGTTTTATTTTTATTGTCTTGGTATATTTTTAGTTATATCGGATAAAGTTGATGGCATTATGTTCGATATAGATTAATTACAGTGCACGAGTCTGTATTATTCCATCGGACACGATCTGGTAAAGTAGCCATCACTAAGATCGCTTTACTTGAATATCTGACTGACTTGACTTACTGATGACTGACGATTTACCGACTATTACTATTTTGTCCAGTTTCATGGAAACTGGTCAAAAATTGGTGCAATAATTATACTTACCGCAATATATAGGTTTTAATCGCATCACAGCAAAATCACATCGATATCTGTTTTCCGAATTGAAACATAAAATAGGCTTAGTGCCTACTTATATTATATCGATGGCTTAGTGTGTTTTCATATGGCAAAGTATTGTTCGGGCATACTGTATATATCATTTCTATGTCTATGTATGTGTGTGTATCTATCGTGTCTCACACAATTTCTCCGCCACCTTTTTTCTCACAGCTCAACATCTATTGTATTCGGTCCTTCTTGGCGTATACAATTACAATAAAAAGTTTTAAAAGTGTACTGTATGCATGCGTTTTTAAATAATATGAATAAAAAAGTCAAAACAACCATCACCATACAAGTAACTGACTCAACCTAAGAAGAAGCTCTTTGTATTGTGCATAAGATAAGTATGTGTTAACCAAAATCGCACTAAGTGTTTAGTCAATTAATATGTAAGATATATGTATTATATCCAGTTGAAATATTTCTCATCCTTACTTAATATTATAAATCGGAAAGTGAGTTTGTTTGTTTGTTCCGCTTTCACGCCGTAACTACTGAACCGATTGCTTTGAAATTTTGCAGACGTAAAGTTAGAAGTCCGAATTAAATAATAGGGTACTTTTTATCCCGGAAAAATTAATTAATTAATTTAATATTCCCGAGGGAAAACAAAAATATTGTTAGCTTCATACCAGTTCGGTGATAGATGGCGCTGTGTGTCGTTTTAAACAAGGTAATATATTGCAAACGAATATGCACATGTAAACTTAGAAGCTAAATGATACGATAATTTAATCCCCGAAAATGAGGAATTCCCGAGGGATGACGTACAATATGGTTTATCGTCTAAACTGGTTTTTTACATCTACTTATCCTGTGTACTTAGTATTTTTTTACTGTAGCTAAGCAAAAACTTATGTACTTATTTACCTACCCTTTATCCTGGTATAATAGACTGTTCCAGAGGGTTAACAAAAGTTATGAAAATCAAATATGAAATGAAATATGAATAATGAAAATATTTTGGGGAGAAACTACTGAATATTTATCTGTAGACACAGTGATAGAAACAGAACATAGTACCTCATATCCTGTAGACTTCTTAAATTCTTTGGAATTATCTGGGTTGCCTTGTCATAAATTAAAATTAAAAGTAGGGGTTCCGGTGATGCTCATGCGTAATCTCGAAGCCCCTAGACTGTGTAATGGTACCAGGCTGCGTGTCACTCAGCTTGGGCGGAATATTATTACAGCAACTATTTTAACTAGTACAGCAAAGGGTGAAAGTGTACTCATTTCTCGAATTCCGATTATTCCAACAGACCTCCCATTTCAATTTAAAAGACTTCAATTTCCTATAAGGGTTTCATTTGCAATGACCATTAATAAAGCACAAGGCCAAACTCTAAGGGTTGCTGGAGTACACTTGGAAAAACATTGTTTTTCGCATGGTCAGCTCTATGTAGCGTGTTCCCGGGTATCCAGTGCCCAAAATCTGCATGTTTTTGCTCCCCAAGGTAAAACATATAATATAGTTTACCATTCAATTTTGGTTTAACAACTCATCGTATCCAGCTTGATATCGCGCTTCTTAGATTTTACCGTGGGAATGAGAAGTTTTCTTATAGTTGTGCTTTATTAATTGTATATGGTATTTATGGTAATGCAAAAGTAACTCCGTCTGTCTGTTGTTCTTTCACGCCTAAACGGCTGAACAGATTTTGATGGAATTTGGTATGGTGGTAGTTTGAGTCCTGGAAAAGCAATGTTTTACCGCGGGAGAACTTCTCATTCCCACGGGAAAATCTAAAAAGCGCGATATAACCGAATTCCACGCGAGCGAAGCCGCGGGCGGAAAGCTAGTTAAGTAAATAAAGAAAAAAAACCAAAACAGTTACACAATGGCTAGTTATCTGGACCAAACTTAGAGCATCAAAGTTACTGACTCACCCTTCAGTAGAGAAGGCATAGTGCCTCGCTTCGATACATAATTTTTGTGCTAAATCTGGTGCGGGGGGAAGAACGCACGCATTTTAATTTTGTCACACATTGACAAATATTCTTTCGTCGCTACAGACGCATACATCTCTAAATATGTCAATTTCAATTAACAACCTCATTTTCTATGCACCGTCAACACTGACACCGACACACACAGACACACTAGTTGTATAACTAGAAGGCACATTGTGCATGGACGCGTACGTTGGGACGAGGGGTTCGCCCGTAAAGGCCACTCCTCTCTGACGGGTGTCATACCTGTCATACCTTGATGCTCTAAGGATCCAAATCAGGATGTCAACAAAAAAGCGACAAAGAAATTCTCAAAATTTAATCTGAATAATTATATATATAGAAAATATTGCATGTTGCTGGTGTTATGGATTACAATTCATTTTCATCGCTCAGGTTTGTAAGAATCAACATCGGAATGATCAGCCTTATAGTGTTTTAATAAGAGTCATCTATCTTCCATGAATCATACGGCCGTACCTAAAGTAGTAAATAACTGATTTTAATGGCCAAAAATCGACGTTTTACAAAGATTGTACTAATTTGAAGGGAACTGAAACGGGAAAGGAACTTGTTTTCGGCCACGTTGTGACATCAGTGTTGGTCATGATCATTGATTTGTACTTTGTAGGTGGTAGAACTATTCGCACGTTATGGTTCGCCCGGGGAAGTACCACCACTGCACCCACTTCTGCTGTGAATCAATTCTATTGTGTTTCGGTGGAAAGGTGCAGTTGCTGGCCACACTTTCATGAGGCGAACACCAGCCTCCGGAGTAGCAGCGCAACTGCATACGACCTCAGACAAGACTTACCCGTGCTTGCTTGAGGTTGTATGTAGATGTCCATGGGCTGCAGCGTCCACTTAACACTACGTGGCCTGTGCTCGTCTGCTACTCCATTCAAATAAAAAAAAATCAATATTTTATCATGTCATCCTACGATAGTCTAGTTTCTAGAAATTCCGTGCATGCATTATGCATCTCTGAAGGGAATTTTATCAGAATATAAAGCTATGAAATTAGAGAAAACGCCGGTTTTCGGCCAACAAATTCAGTTTTCTTTGTTAGAAACTTGTGTTCTATTACATATTTAAAAAATTTGGCGCAGTTGCCGAAAAGGGGTAGGTGGCCGAAAATAGGTAGTTTTACCCTACTTATTTCACAGCAGGCATTAGGTAGGCGCTTGGAAAATGAAGCATAAAATAGCACAGGAGATTATGATAAGGATGGCAAAAGCAAATAATGTTTTGTAATAAATTCAGTAAGAATAAATTTAATGTACAGTTGAACTTTGGTAGCATATTATATTAATAAAAATAGCAATTGTCTCAGTATACAATTTTATAATTTTATTGTACAATTATTTTATAAAGTTATATCTAAGTAACTAGCTAAATACTAAAACAGGATAATCCGTGCAAATTCTTATAGACCGGATAGCGATTTTAAAGATCTTCGCAATACATTTAGGTACTTATAGCTACCTACGTTAATACAAGTTGAAAATTAAAGGTTTTTGTTTATTCTTGTTTAATATGTCTACAGACAGATTTATATTTTTATATTATTTATAAAAGATATGTAGAAAATGTTTTATTATTTTAAAGTGTCAAATAAAGCGGATAAAAAAGATCTAAATAAAGTAAAATATTTTACAATGCATGTAAAAATAAAATTTAAAAATACTTCGTATAACAGTGGCATTAACATTGTTTACAAGTGATATTTAACCCAATGCAATATCAGCTGACAAAACAATCTAATAAATAGTGCATAAAATACATACAGATCAGTCTGATTGATCAATCAATGTACAGCATTCGTCTCGATAATTTGTTTTATTACGTGAACGACAGTTAATAGTAAGTTTATAGTTTGTATAAGAAGATGCTCTTGTCCATCAAACCACATTGGAGCAGCGTGATGGAGTAGGTCAGCCAAGACCTCAATAATTTGGAGAGACCTGGAAACTGGAACTGGGCACAAAAAGGCTCCAACCATGAAGGTGCAAACCAATCTGATGATGTCGTTAGGTATATCATGCACTGATCAATTAACTAGAGTTATCAGAAAAGACAAGGCACGTTAATTTACTACTTACTTAATATCTACATACGTATAAATTTTTGGCAACAGAAACTTGAACAGTATCATTCTTCCTAATATCGGTTACAAAATATTTGGTGAAAACTTATAACTAAGTCTGTTTTAAATTAAACTTTCAATAATAATATTGATTAAAGAATGCCCATAAGTTTTTCTTTGAACCACCAGATCAATAGGGAGTTGCCTCTTCTGTATATCTGTAAAAGAAAAATTAAGTATTATAGTAGGACGTTTGGACATAACATAACCTACATACGGATGGTTTTATAATAGAATTTAGCATTTTGAACATTCGGAAGATACGCTGCATGATGCAACCTGCATCAGATTTATTTTCTTATTTTTGTGATGAAATAAATGTAATATTCTCCATTACATTTTAAACTATTTTCCATTTTGTCGAACTATTTTTGAAACTAACTAATAGTTTCATTGCCATTGGTCTGAGACAAGTTTTCATGTGCACTCATAAACACATAGGTAGGCAATCCTCAAATGTTCTCACAGTGATAAGCAGGTAGTCCCTGTAGCTTCAGGATTAAGAATAGAGGTACGGTATCCCCTGCCTTATAGTAAGAGGCGACTAAAAGAGGGCTTCCGGGGTTGCGGGCAGTGAGAGTGATAGCTCGATTCGTCCAGCCAGCGGCTCCGGGTTTGTTCGTGGCCGCATGCCGCCCGTAAGCAGCTGAAGATGCAGGAGAGCACATTTGCACCGGTGCATTCCTCTGAAGATCCCAGAGTTCTCCCTAAGCACAGAGGCAGGCCACCAAAGGAGTTTTAGTGCGGTACAAATCCCAAATAAACCGGCATCCTCTAACAAGGTGCCTGGTGCCGGGTGCCTTATGGAGATTTCCTCCCGATACAAAAAAGATGACAAGCACGTTTTTTTCAATTAGTTCCTTGACAGTAGCCACATTAGTCTCAGTGATCGAATGATCGAAGACTCTCGGAGTCCAGATGAGCTAAGTGAACTTTTAAAATCATATTTTTTTCTTTTTGAACTTTTAAATTCATTTAATTAACATAGGTACTTAAATTTTTGCTACGGACGATGCACTTCAACTTGTGATCAAACTCAATTCTAACAGTGATTAAGTTTTTTTATGCATAAATAAAATATAAAAACCAAAATTCAAACATTATGAGCAGTCTAGGCTGCGGAATTTTCAATAATGTAAGTACATCTTATATGTATTTTGAGTATCAAGTGGGTACCTAAGTAATCTAATCACTTACCCGTAATTAAGAGGCTGAGGCCGGTATATATTATATGTGTATATCGTAGTAAGTAGATGTTGCCGGAGTCGACGGTGTGGAGGTGATGCAGGCGGGCGGTGGTGGCAAGGCAGGTAGAGGCGTCGGCGGCTTACGATCCGGCGGTAATGCAGGGATGGGCGCGGACAGATGGTGCCCAAAGCTTCCCAAGCCTCCTATAGAGGAACTCCCTAACGAACCACCGGACAACATCTGTCCATGTACTCCTCGCATTCCTGAGAACATCGACGGAGAACCTAGGCACAAGAACATCATATTAGTCAACAAAAAATAAGAACTGATATTCGCATAGCATAATGAAATGATTATAAGTATGATGAAAAGCAAATTTTATTTTCTGCTAATGTATTTCAATTAAATATTTAAATATCTGCAATCAATAATCTGTTAATACAGCCACACTGGATATAACTGGTGGGGATTTTTTCTCACAGAATACTATACATATATACATAAAACATATACGAGCATTAGTTATAAAAAAATACCATTCACAATTTGGGAGATAGATACGTATAGATAACATGCTTAATGTTTAATGTAATTTTACTTTCTAAATTGATTAGATTGAAATTCTAAATTGAAATGTAAAAAAATCATAATGATAAATTCATTATGATTTTTTTACATTTCTTATTCCGGTTTGGATCCATCCCCATTATTGGAGAGACCTGGAACTGGGCTGCTCCATTTCTGAGAGTGATTTAGAGTAGGTACGCATATGTATATATAAAACCCATAATTTCTGCAGGTAAAGTTACTAAACTTTATAAATGTTAAGAAATACATATTAACTCAATTTTAATAGCGAGTAAGCCTTCAGGAGTAGAAAGTAGGAAACGCGCACTCTACATTCTTACTTATTTAAAGAGGAATCAATATTTATATTAATTTTCATGAGATTTTATTTTTATAACAAGGGTTTTTATTGCCACACATCACAATTTATTAAAAAGTTTTCATATATATACATGTATACTTGTAAAATATTTTAACTTAACTTCAGCTTATTATGTTTAGTCGTCAGTAGTCGTCACTATTAAGTGATTGCTTTCAATTATTTTTGCGGTTTTTAATGGTGTAAAGTGAAAGGCTTAAAGTTAAGCTTTACATTAGCTTTGTACAATACTGAACTGCTCATCATATTTCTTGTTGCTTGAGGTTTTTTTTAGAGATAATTACCAGTTAATAATTTACAAGACTTTATGCCAAATATAAGGCAGTTTCATTTTCTTATTAAATTATATCTTGTTCATGTTCCTCCGTTAATACATATACATCGTCGTAAAACCTACAAGGTACGAGTATGATAAATAAAATGTTCTTATTCATTTCATTGAAAAAAAAAATTTAAATCAAAATTAGGTTTTGAATGGCCAAGCGAGATAAAAAAGGTTAAAATGTTTTTATTAGACAGAGAGGGCGATACAAGAACGAATTGTGGAGCTTGTGGATGGATCACTTAGGAAAGGTATGATAAGTTCCGTTTGCAAGAAACACAAAGTGATTTAATTTTAAAACTTTACCATGTTTCTAATAAATATGTACCTACAGATTTTTATTTTATTATGTACAATTTTAAGGCAATTGTGATACATACCTACCTACTTCGTTTAAACACGTCATACTCCCTTTTTTTGGTATCGGGGGGGAAACCTTCAAAAGGTACCCAGCACCTTGGGAGAGGATACCGGGTTATGTGGGATTTGACCGCACTAAAACCCTCTCGGTGGCCTGCCCTGCGTTTGTGAGGACTCCGGTGTCAGCCACGCGCGGCGCCCCAGAACGGGCCCATCTTCGGGAGGGCAGATGTGCTTTCCTGCACCTTCAGGTGTTCACGGCGGCATGCGGCCACGCTACACTGCCGTCCCTCCCGTGGCTGCTGGCTGGACGGGTCAAGCTCCCACTCTATATATTTGTAGCTCTATTCTTAATCCCGAAGCTACAGGGACTAACGTCAGTTGTATTTTCACTCTTTATCTATAACAGCTTCAGATGTAAGAAAATGGGTATTTCTGTGCAGTACCTAACATAAATTTTTACTTTTCTCTGTGTAGTAAACAGAGAACTCATTGATTTTAATAATATTTACACAACTTTGCGTTAAACATACATGATCTCTAAGGACTATTTTAGAAACTTTGTTACTTATAGATTTAGTAAGCCGAATTCAGCCTAACCATCCAAAAAGTTGGCGATTGATTGTCATAGTCTACAGGCAACATTTTAAATGAATACCTTACAGCCCCAGATTCAGATTCTTCTCGCGGTGAATACTACATAATTTGTTTGAATATGGCACAAAAGATTTAAAATAGACTTTCCTACATTATTCCAGTGAAAGGATTTCAGTCGAAATATGACTGACAACGCGTTGATTCATGTAACGGCGGCGTTAAATCTCAGATATAGCAACACGTTCTGTTCAGCATGAGATCTGTTGCTGTAAAGCTATAATTGCAACTAGGGCTGCCAATCTGAGCCTGAAGTCACCCAGTCTCGCTTTGCTGATAGATTAGGTAAAGTCATTTTAAAGAAGAATTTACGATTTTAAAAGCTCTCATTTGATTTCTTTATTAAATATTTATGTCAATCACTTATCGCATGAAAAGGAAAATCAGTTCCAAAGAAGATTTTATAAATTGTAGGCAGTCCTTGACCTTTTTCTTGGTGACTGTGAAAGACTCTTTTGACATGCAGCTGCAGAAAGTTATTTTGAAGGTATGTATCTTCTATACTCAGCACAATTAACCAAATTTTTGCTGGAAAATTTCTTAATTGTAATGTAATGGCAGCCCTGACGGCGAGGAGCCAGTTCCCATCGACCGGCAGCCCGCCTGCCGTTCGTCTGTTGTCGGCCACGTGTACGCCTGGTACCTAATCGCCGTAATTTAAACAAACCTCCCAATTGGGTGATTTTAGAAATAAAATCTTACTGGGAGCTTCTATTTTCTAAGAAACATCGGACACGTGTTACATACTCCATTTGATACGAAAAAATAATTTCATTTGGTCCGGCATTCGGCTAAGCCATCCGTTTTTTTTTCAATTTGATAGTTCTAACTGGCGGACCAACTAAAATTGTACGTCGTCATGCACTACTTAGATCGAATGCGTATTTAAAATTTCTACGAAATTACATCATTTGGTAATCAGAAATAAAAATGCACTCAGTGAACAGTACGCGCTCCACTCTTGTACATGTCATCACTTTTCAGCTCATAGATCAAGCCGAGGGCTTTGCCGATGGGATAAATTGCTCTCAAGTTGGCAGGCGACGAGAGATACGCGCCGGGGCGGCAGATACCGCGTGCCAGATTAGTCGAACAGTTTTACTACAGATTTATTGAGCTTTAAGTGGCGGTTCAGGTACGCTGGTACACGGCACAGCCAGTAGGTAGGAGGTGAGGCGATCCCATTTTTAGAACAAACTATTAACATTCTCGCATTAAAAGAATTCGCATAAGTCGCACAGCATAACATTTTAAATTCAATTAATTTCATTTTGACGAATTCGCCAGCGAATTATGTGAATCCTGAATGCCGGATATTTAGGTGGTGGCACACAAAATATTTTATGTAGATGTAGCAATAAATGTAAATTACTCATTTTTATTGCAGTAATGTCCTCCTCGTAAAACTGTTGACGGCGTGATTCATATACGTCTGGTGAAATTAAACGGGTGGCTATTAGTATGATTGTTCGTGATTTTTTCATAGGCTTTAGGCATTAAGGATTCACGAGGACGCAATATTCCTGAGATAATTTCTCGTAAAATATAAAAGGGTATAAAATATGCTTTAATCAACTAAATGTTGTTATTATTATTTAATAAGTTATGTATTAATTGCATACAATTCTAATATTTAAGTGGTTTACGTCATTAACTAGCCCTTGTATATTTTACATTAACGTTTAATATCAAATCAATTCGCGTTGTTCATTTATCAATTCAGTTTTGTAGGTACCTGATACTTTGGAAGAACATTTTTTCAGGTCATTATCGGGATAACGATTCGAAGATTATCTGGTATTGCGCCTTCGATCCACCCTAAATAAAGCAAAGATTATATAATATTGCCTCCAGAAATTCATTCCAAATAAAATAATTTTATAGGAAACTTCTAAATGAAGTCATCTGAAAAAATGTTAGTATAGCGAAACCATCTGTTGTTAAAATATAAAAATGGGCCATTTTAACGATTTTCGGGTTAGTATTACCATGTAAAAAAGGTTAAGTAAACACAGGTCAAGTCAAGGGTTGTGTTGGAAGGGTGAAGATTTTTTATCTGTTCCAGGCGGTGCGCCCGTTTTGTTTCTTCTTCTTTTTTGTCGTATGTTTAAATGTTTACAGTAGTCTGGGCACGAATTCGGACTGGTATGTTAAAAATGTACTACAATGCAAGGAACATGCTGTGGCTTGTGTGTGGGGATAACGAGACCGCACACGGCGCCTCAAATGCATCGATAGCAGTGTCAATTACATGATCTATTTTTAAAAAGCAAATAATAGTCCCAACTAAATCGGTTCCGATTTATAATGATAATGCGTTTACGTCGGTTGCATGTAAGTTAAGAAACTAATTATATTTTTTTTTAAATGAGTACCTATAGATTATAGGATTGTAGTGTATTGTTTTCTTTCAATTATTATTGTTCATCTATTTTAGACGTCTACTGCTGAACATGTGCCTCTTATCGTCTTCAATTCGTCAATCCACCTGGAATTCATAATCGACATTCAAGTCAGCAAAGACTTATTATTTTGTACTGAAAACATTATCATAAAACCTCAAACAATTGTGGATTATTTTTAGAGAGTTTACTGTTACTAATATGACATTTCTACTTTTAGTTTAACCACTAACAAAACAGTTAAGAAAGTTATGTGTTCGTCATTAGCATCAGAATTCTTCAGAAGGAGGATGCTCCACGTGTGACCAAGAGTACTAGATATCTAGAGAAGAAGTGGAAAGCAGTTTGATGGGAGGATTAACAGATCGAAGTCTACAGGTCTACATTTAGCAGTGGCGAAAGGACCGGAAAAGTTGGACGCATCCGCAAGATATTCTTACGCTTCAGTTGGATGGTACCTACCATGCAACGAAGTTATATTGTTGCTTTAAGATATAAAGTACCTACTTAGATGACCGAGCGTTGCTCGTATAAAAACAATAGATATTCTCCAGAGACTCATGGCTTACTTTTACTAAACAACGCCGTTTATATACGCCCCGATAGGCGATAACTCCCTGCATACTAAATTTCATGTAAATCGTTGCAGCCGTTTCCGAGATTCAAATTATGTATATATGTATATCATAAAGGTATTGAGGTATATACAAGAATTGCTCGCTTAAATAATTAGGTAGTAGGTAAATAATAATTTAGGGATCGAGTTGAGCTCTTTTAGATAGATATTATTAGTTAGCAAATTATTCAAGTACACTTAACAACTTATAAATATAAAACGAAAGAATTCCAAAAAAAAACTTAAATGAATCAAATAATTTGGTTATCTTTTACGGTTTTAAATTCTGTCATTTCTGCGGGCAACCTTGCAATGAGTAAAACCTAATTTTCACAATTATGAACTTGTATGAACATATTTTCATTTCAAAATCAAGATCATAGTAGTAGGTATATTTACAAAAGTCTTCATGATAAAAGCTAATGTAGTTAACAAAGGTCCAAAACTATTTAAGTACCTATGCTTTATTGCTCAATACAAACCACAAACCAAAAAAAAAATAAATAATTGTCTCTGAACTTTCACGAAACTTATTTAAAAAAGCCTTCTAGCGGTATTTTTGCTTGCGGTATTATACCTTGGTTAGCTTTTTATAACATTATTCATAAATTATAGTAACGCTGTATATAGGTAAGTATGTATAATATTTATCGCATTGCAAAGGTGTGTATTACTAACCATTAAAATAACCTTAAATAGCATAATAATACAATTTAAATATTGAAGTTTGAAGTATTGAAGATTTTGATTTATTTATTGTTTTGAAAAAGTTACAAAAAAGGTTAAAGTTCAAGGATAATTTGTATTATGGAAAAAGTAAAAAAGGTCGTTACTCATGTCTCATTTTCGGTAATAAATTAAAATTCGGTAAATTTAAAATTAGAACATTCATATGATGATATTGATGATGATAAGTATGTGAAAAAAATTTAAAATAGAATAAAAATAACTTACTTACTAACTTAAATAACTCAGTAATTTATGTTAGCTTCGGCGTAATGTATGTTGGAAAAAGATAAATATTTAATTCCAACCTTCTGTTAGTATTTTCGCTAGTATTTCAGATTCAGATCTGTAGAGAACTTTCCGACACTGAAAGTAAAATAGGGAGTTCTAAAAAGTTATGACACGGACCCTTTTAGTTCTCATTACACGGAACACAGACAGAAAAGCGTCGTAAAAATATAAAACTTTAGTCCGAGGCGGCGATGTTGATGTGTTTCAGTTTACTCTGAGATAATGGCATGTAGCGTTGCGTACGTTCGGGCGAGCACTCGCACACGTAGGTAGGTACATAGTATGATCTGTTTACACCAACGCCCGTTTGTTCGAAACGTTTGATCTTTATAAATGCAATAGGTATTTCGAGAATAACGTCGTCGGAACACGCCGACGGGCGCTCGCTTTTAAGAAAAAATCGAGAACCATTTTTAAGAACGACAACCTTGATATACTGTTTATTCTCAGCTATAGGTGCTCCGTTTATGAGCATTTTTTGATTTAGCGTAACTGACATTTGTTTGAAAGTTTTAATTCAGTGCCGATTGTAACTAGCGTCTGTACCGTATGTACGTTTAATTTTTCGTAAAATAAATCTGACGAGTCTACTAAGTGATTGTCGACATCGCTATTGGCTGTCTATCGTAATTGGAATGGACATCAATATCTATGGGTAAAATAAATGAAAAATCATGTCTGTTTGTCATCCAAACAACAAAAATTTTAAGGCTTTAGAGGATTATGTAAGTCTGAAAATGAAATGATTTCAATCAATTTTTTATGCTAACAAAGAAAAATGTCTTCGCTTAGTATTAAATTAAACATATGGGAGCTATGCAGACAAATTGTTTTATGATTGCCATATTATTGATATAAGAACGCCTCTGGCCATTAACAATCGGGTATTTAATTTACGAGCCATTACGTTTTGTATTCAGCGGAACGCAAGAAGGAATTGTGGGAAATGCGTAGCGTGAATATAACCAGCGCAATGAAACAGAGTTCGGATCGGTATCAGTAATACTAATGTTATTCTATAATTTATAATAGTTATCGCGAAAAATTGCTTACACGGAGCCCCTGCAATTTATATGTACATATTATAAAATAACTAAGTTCAAATATATATAGAAATTTGATAATTTTAATCAGAGCTTCCACCAACCAAACTTATTGATAAAAAGTACACCATTTTGACAATGGTTAAATAGTACAGTCAAGGAAGGCAAAAATCAGCTACAACCTCCGATTTCGTTGAACCTCTATAGATTTGGATGAAAATTTGGGATTGAGTATTTTTTACCTTGTGGCTTATGCTGGTCTTGTGCTTTTTGCATTTTAAGGGTTCACCCTTAAAATGCAAAAAGCTTTTTGTTAAAAATGGGAAAAATGCATATTTAACCATTCTGGCTTAAGTAATTGTGTTTAATTAGATAAAATAAATGTTTTTTAATATTTATATGCGTCGTTTATGATTTTAATTAATTTTCCAACCCTTTTAGCAACCACCCCTTAAATAGAAAATCATGAAAAAATCATTTTTGTATTTCTGAGTTTCAAATCACATATTAACATTACATAAACAGTCTGTTTAATACTTATGGTATAGTTTTTGGTTGACAGTGAAATTTCAACCCTTAAAAACTACCCTGTCATTGCAGAATCACTGTAAAAATTGGTTTCTAAAACTTTAACCTATTAAATAGTAGGTACATTACTGAAGTGAAATCTTATTTACTGAATATTAAAATATTTATTTATTTATTGCGAAATTATTCACCTTTTAAAACCAGGGGTGGTTTTAAAAGGTGAATATAGAAGATATATAGGATATATGTAGAAGGTCATAATAATAATGGAATATTTTTTATCAGCTTTAATAAGTAAGGTACAATGTTTTTAATAGTTAAGATAAATTTTATTAATATATTTTTATTTTAATAATATTATTTAATTCACATTCTACAAATTACGACTTCAAACTACCCTTTGCGCAAAAAGTGATAAAAAAGCATACGTTAAAGTTGGAAATATTTTTAAATATTTTTTGACTCGTGACATATTTTTTGACATGAAAATTTTATTTATTAATTAAGAAAAAATGTAGGTATTAAAATATATGAAACGTTTCTTCATCTTTTATTTAATTTAACTAAGTAATTAATTAATGCATTTTTATTATTGCTCGTCGCAGCTCTCTTCACCATCTTCTTCATTTGTTGGAGGGCTATTTTAGCAATCATCACCGCTTCATGCATGATCCACAGGTTGAATTACAAAATACCACACACCCACTTGTGTATTTAGTAAGCACGTTTTCCTATAATATATGCATACCAAATCTCTGATCCAAACAATTTTCCAAAAAAAAATATATTTTTTTTACAATAATTCCGATCATTTTTACAATATTAGGTTCATCCAAAACCCTTTTGAAAGATAATTTCAAGAGCTATAAGATCTTCTTGAATAAGATTTTTAAAATTCTTATTTTTTTAAATATAAAGGGTTAAAAGGTGCCGGTTACATGGTTCTCGCAGTAAAAGTTAGGCTTTAAACGTCTCTATCTCGGTTATTTTTCGTCCTATAAAAATAAATAAGAAACCAAAATCTTTGTTAAAAAAAGAACTCAAAATTATTTTTTCATAATTTTTACGAATTTCCAATATTTTTGAAGTAATTTTCAACAGAAAATGAAATTTACGAAAATTTTAAAAATTTCGATTTAATTAAATCATACTTTTTTCAAAAATAAGCATTCTAAACCGGGCGAAATTTTCGAGGTCATCAATTATGCTAAAAAAAAGAATGTCCTTTAGGGATAACCATAAATTTGATTTTTTGTGGAAATGGTGAAGGTTTTATTCTTAATTTTTTCCAAAAAAAAATTTCGAAAGTGTCGTCTTATTTTTATCATAACTGGCCCAATTTTGATGCTATTAACTTTTTACATTTCATTAGAAAGTTATTTCCGAGTAGGTACTTAAAGAGTGTTCAGGAAGTATGTCATAAAACTCATAAAATGCATTGGTCTCACGTTATTTAAGTTTGAATGCTTAGATTTAAGTACTTACTCGCCGAAAAAAAAATACAATTACCTATAGCTCACTTTGAATTAATATTAACAGGTTTTTCAAAATAGGGATTTGTTCGTATTTTTTTTTATTACCTTCAATCGTAATTCGTAATGACACATTTTTGTAAAAACTCAAAGTTTTTGATTTGTTTATGAAAAACCGCTTCAAAACATGTATTGTTATCTCGAAAATTCACAATCTTAGGTGTGATTATTGAGTTATTAGTGAGTTAGATATAATAACTCAGAAAGTTATTTATTCCAAAAACTTTATATTTAACAAATTTTGCTTAGAATTTGTCTCTCTATCGATTCCTGGGGCTCTTTTTATTAAAATAATTTTCACCCCCGAGAAGGGGTGGTATCCACCCCCAGGGCAAAAGCGCAAGTTCGCACTATATCACTATTGTTTCTTAAGATATCCACCACCTACTCACCAATTTTCACGTTGGAGATTCAACGAAATCGGAGGTGAAAACCTTCATTGACTGTAGGTACTATGAAGTTTAAGCTAGGAAGTAATGCCATAATTCATCGACGCACTGAAATGAAATATATTCTAAAGTTTTTATTACATTTCGGAATAAATTGTTTACCTACTAGGTTTTTAAGACCTGAATGACTGACTGATGGATCAAGCCACAGCCCAAACCGCTGATCGTAGAGACTTGAAACTTGGAGGGTCTGATCTTTGTATGACGTAGGCATCCGATAAGAGAGGATTTTACGAAATTTCTCCCCTAAGGGGATAAAAAACGCTGGCAAAGTTTGTATGAGACAACGTGATTCCTTGGTCCAATCTACTTCAAATTTTGTATAAACATTTGATGGAAGATGTATTTCGTATTTATATTTCATATTTATAATACACTAGCTGTGCCCGCGACGTCGTCCGCGTGTATAAAGACTTTTATAAAATGGATTGATTAAAAATTAAAGATTATTTATTTGCATTGAATAAGTATTAGGTAGATTATTCTTACATATAGTGAAATCACTTATAATACAATGTTCATATGTTCAGAAGAAACCTAATGTATTTTTTTTCTAAATCCTTCAAACCTAAAACAGTAAGGAATGCTTACTGTACTGATCTTACCATCCACTTTTCTCACGTTTCGCTTTTCTCCCGCAATCAGATTCTCTTTACAAATATGTACCTCGTTTATGTGCCCGTGGCTTCATCTATGTTAAAAAAAAATTATGTTAAAATCTTTAGTAAATTGGGTGAATTTATACTGCAAAGAATGTATAGACTCATTCTATAAACATAGCTTTAACCTACTGCAGAAAAGAAGTGCACTATACAACTACTTGTAGTTAGGAGATAAAATTTCTAAACATACACGTGCTTAGGATTAAACAATCGGAAAAATAATTGTAAGGTCAATTAATAAACTATAGGTTTAAAACTTGCGGACAGCAGTTTGGTCATAAGTCATAACTCATATAACATTGTGAAAACTAAAGCAGAAGGCAGGGTCTCTACACAGTGTGCTATTTGTATTTGGAAATAAAGAATATTTTTATAAAGAATCTTTAAAGAATCCTTAATATCTCCGTCAATCAACGTGTGTGGATGAGCCCTCAGCCCGTACGCAATAAAGAGACGCAAAAAATGAGTTAAGTTATCATTGGTCCAATTAACAATGTTCAGCATCATACGTATACCTACCCAACGATGGGACAACCCGCGTGGCGCAATGTTTACCATGCCGGACTGCTAATCGAACTGTCCCGGGTTAGAATCCGGGCGAAGCAGAAATTTCAATGATGAGTTTAAACTGTTCTCGGTCTGGGTGGTTGTGTTTCTGTCTCTATGTGTGTTCATGGCACCCACGACACAGGGTATATCTACCCTAACGTGGGAAATGTTATTTTTTATTATTTTTTTACACTATGTACTTACTTTTATTAGACTTAAGGCTTTTATTTGAAATTATCTCCATCGAATCACTTTGGAGAAGAAATGAATATTGCTCAATAACGCCATCTACCGTATGACATGTAAACTTTGTGGTTGATAAATCGAATGTCAAATTACCAAATAGGTAGATTAACAGTTGGTTCACTAAAAGTTTAACTATTCGTCACCTAGATGTCTGCAGTAGTCTCGTTTTGTTAAGGCTTTGTACATTCTGTATGAAGATTTAGATTCCGTATCTTACAACCTTACCTAATGCTGGATGCATTGAGATTGTAAGATTTGGATTTCGGTTCATCGGAGCTAGAGGCCTCCTCAATATTGGGAGAGCTCCATGCTCAGCAGTGGAATGCTAAAAAGGTTGCAGCTTGATATAATGTAGCGATAATAATCGTTTCAGCTGCAGCCTGTTCATAATCTTCCACCCCAAAAGAAGACTAATAAGGTGAGCAACTAACTCAATGGAGCCTGTGATGTAAGGTTCGGCCGCGGTAAGGCTCGCGATGCACTTATTAGGTACCTATAGTCTAGCTATTCTCGGCCAACGAAAGAAAATACAGTAAGCTGATCTAAGTATATTTAATATAGTCGACAATATTAGTGAGAGTTCAAAATAATTTTACTTAAATTTAAACTTTTATTTATGGTTTTGAATGGGCTGTTACCGAAACTTTCATACAAATTCCCCAAAGTGCCTTTTAAGTTTATGTCGCGTATTGTGTAAATGAACATAACTTTTTTGTTTATCACCCGATTGATATAAAATACACACTAATGTATTTTATATCAATCGGGAAATTCATTCAACAATATATCAGTAAACACATCATTCAAAGAAGGGAAAAGAATTTGAGAATGAAATATTAAGTTAAGGTTAATTATTGTACGCTTGAGATACCAACTTTCGAATCCATTTTATTTGCTATTGAGGGGTAGTTTTGAAAAAAGCTTAAATAGAATTCTTACTAAGTTAGTAAATATTACAAATACAAAATTATAAGTATATTACTCTGCACAAAAATATTCTGTACATCAAGTTTCGACACTCAATTTTCAAAGAGTTTCAAAGAAAATTGACATTTAAAGGGTGAATTTCGGGAAATGCTGAAACACGTATTCTTTTATTTTAGTTAAAAAATATTTGTACCAAAGTTCAAGAAAATCTATTGAAAAAATCCAACTTTTCCATACAAATTTTCATCGCTCATTTCACACCCTTAAAGGGTGATTTTTAAAATTATCTATAGCCTAAATGTTAGCGAGGACCAATATATATAAAACAAAAAAGTTTCATCAAAATCCGTCCAGTAGTTTTTGCGTGAAAAGCTAACAACAGACAGACAGACAGACAGACAGACAGACAGACAATAATTTCAAAACTTATATTTTTAGCTTCTGTTACTTATAAAAAGACCCCTAGAAGTATTTTTTTAAATTTATATGCAATGTACAGAATTGACCCTGCTTACAGTTTTATTATATGTATAGATAGATTTGCATTTTGACATTGTATTCTTGGAACGCCCTAACAGGCATTGTTATTTTTGGAGTACTGATTGTATTAATATATAAGGACCTGTTTGTTACCCAAAAATAATACCCAATAAAGTAATTATGAATTATGAAAAATAAATGTTCTTACTTATCAAACGTTGGTGCGTCTTGCCGTGTCGTTCAAAAATTTGACACACATGAAATATTTAGAGAGGCAGCAACAAAAAATTGCAACCATTTTCTAATAGCATTTAAAATTACGTTACATCAACTATTTTTATTAGTGTTTGCAATCTACAATGACCTATTACACGGTATTAAAAAAACAAGTCCATCGGTTATGGATATATTTAAGGAATGGCGACAATTATGAATGGTTTTTTTTATATGAAAACTCTAAATCTTGCAACATGTTAGTACTATTTATTACGACTTTCATACGTGATAAACCGAGTTACAAGTTTTGCATGACTGGAGATCGTGAAACTTATCATTAATTGACATAATGCTTCCTAATGTTCTGGTTTTATAAAGTACTTGCGCGCTTTTTTAATTAAGTACCTTCTGCCCCAAATGTTAAACAATCCTGCTGACTGAAGAAAAAATATTTCTATACTGCACTAAATAGACGGAATAAAAAAATATGCTTTTTGAAAATTTTTGTAGTTTTTGTTCGCTACTCTCGGAATAAAATAATAACTAACGACAATATAAATAACGACATCTTTCATTATTATTTTTTTCTTCCATGACAGTTTATTGAACAGTAACGTAAAAACCTTATTAATACTTTTCATACATTTGTTTTAGGTACATAGTTTCTCCAAGAAAATAAGCCGAGTAGATCGGGATTGGTCTCTGTAGGTGGAAGTTATGAATATGAGCTACTGTAAGGCTAGATACAGTAAGAACAGATCAGCTATGATTAGCTTGAGTTTAAAAGGACATTTTCTCATTTCTGCACTTCGCAATATTAAAATTGGTATATATAGGATTCTGATTACAAATAAAATGATCAGACATATAAGGGGCATTTTTTATGGGCCTTCATTATTTCTAGATTAAAAAATATATTATGACTGATCACAATCTTTGTAATTAACCGGAGTCAATTTAAGAGAAGGGGGCTGTTTTTCTTACGGTCATCTCTATGTGACTTGCTCGCGGGTTAGTGCACCAAATAGCTGTTAACTAAAGTACACGCGGACGAAGTCGCGGGCAAATGCTATCATCGTATATTATTTTATTTTGTTGCATGTAGATAGTTCATTAATTAATATATACTAATATATTAAGCTGAAGAGTTTGTTTGTTTGAACGCGCTTATCTCAAGAAATACTGGTTCGAATTGAAAAATTATTTTTGTGTTGGATAGTCCATTTATCGGGAAAGGCTTTAGGTTTCCGCGTGGACTTTGGTATTAGTCATGCTCTGACTAATACCAAAGTCCACGCGGACGAAGTCGCAGGCAGCCGGTAGTCCAAAATAAAAAAAACCGGCCAAGTGGGAGTCGGACTCACGCACGAAGGGTTCCGTACCATTATCTATAAAAAATCACGTTTATTGTATGGGAGCCCCCTTAAATATTTATTGTATTCTATTTTTAGTATTTGTAAAAGCGGCAACAGAAATACATCATTGCCTTTGATTATCCATAGAAATCATTGCATTAAGATTGAATGAAAGGTAATTGTGGTTTACGATTTATGACGTATTAAAAAAAACTACTTACTAGATCTCGTTCAAACCAATTTTTGGTGGAAGTTTGCATCGTAATGTACATCATATATTTTTTTAGTTTTATCATTCTCTTATTTTAGAAGTTACAGGGAGGGGGGGGGGGCACACATTTTACCACTTTGGAAGTGTCTCTCACGCAAACTATTCGGTCGATATTAGAAACCTCAATATCATTTTTGAAGACCTATACATAGATACCCCACACGTATGGGATTGATGAAAAAAAATTTTGAGTTTCAGTTCTAAGTATGGAGAACCCTCAAAATTTATTGCTTTTTTCTATTTTTGTGTGAAAATCTTAATGTGGTTCACAGAATACATCTACGTACCGAGTTTCAACAGTATAGTTCTTTTAGTTTCGGAAAAAAGTGGCTGTGACATACGGACGGACAGACAGACAGACATCACGAATCTATAAGGGTTCCGTTTTTTGCCATTTGGCTACGGAACCCTAAAAATGAAGAAACATTTTCAGGAAACATGTCGAACTTTTTGAACAGAGTATTCACTATTCACCTCACCTGTGTGCAAAGCCAAGTCAGTCAGCTAGTAATCATTTGCTCAAATAGAGTTGATCTTACGCTTAATGCAATCCCTGCACATGTTACCACAGTTTTACGATCAGGGAGTGCAACTTCTGAGAAACGGACCGATGTGCACATGGGAGGCCATAAACCGATTATCCGGCCCGCTCCGGCGATTTATTAGCCCGCTATGTGCCTTTGCTTTACATCGCTAAACGTCATTAAGACATCATTAGATAGGTACGTATCCTTATTGACAATATTCCTTTAAGAAACTATCTATTTAGAAACATCATAGTATACCAAATAAGTATGTAATGTCTGTCTAAACTCCGTTGGTCTAGCTGTGAATGGCTATGATGTACATATGTATGTGCCTCATTTCATCGTGCCATGATAATGCTTTTCTTTTATCCCTCTCAAACTAAAGGTAATTAATGTGTGGCTGCAACCCTTTTTGCGTCCCAGTGCTGGGCACGGATCTCTCCCCATTATTGCGGAGGCCTGGAGCTTACTCCACCACGCTGCTCCAATGCGGGTTTGTGGAGACGCGGGTAGTGGCCAGCCCGCTGTCGGATGTTTTCAAACCGCCTATAAGGCCTCCGACTAGTTTTAACGACTGTTATCTATCGACAACAACCGGGACCGACGGCTTAACGTATCCTCCGAAGCACGGAAACGTGCATGAATTTTTTGCCACTAGCGGTCACCCATCTCACACGGTCGGGTGTTTTGGCTTAGCTGCATAGATCACTTACCTTCTACGCTCGCCGTCGGGCCATGCGCGCTTCAATTAATGTGGTAGTCAAGGTAATTAATGTGTAGGTATATCTATTCTATATTATATATCTATGTGTGGCTGCATGCCGCCGTAAGCATCTGAAGGTGCAGGAGAGCACACTTGCTCTCCCTAAGATGGTCCCGTACTGGGTTCTCGGTCTGGCTGTTTGTGTTTCTGTCTTTGTCAAACACAAAGACCATGGTACCCACGACACAGAGTATAGATATACTGTGTACTGGTAGATACTCTACTGTTGAGCTATGAGTGTGAAACGTATTGTTTTTATTTGTATCTCTCCTAATAGTCCTAATGGATCACGGGTCGGCGGGTCGAACATGATATTTGACGCGGTCATTTAGAAGGCTTGTGTTGTGTGACATCCGACATAGGGTCAACGCGCAAACCTTTTTATATTTTACTTTTCCAAAATAAGTTTGTGAATAATGAACACATAAATAAATATATTTAGGTATACTTAGATTTTTTAATAAAAATATTACCTGATTACTATAACACAATGTTATTCTCAAGTTTCAATTAAGTGTTTCATTTGACACGTTGTGCCTTCCAGCTTGTATCTAAATTTTATCTTAACAACAGGTTAGTATACCTATATAGGTAAGACAGTACCTATAACTGTAGATGACGCTTATTATAGTTTTAATGCAATTTACAAACATAATTTATACAAACAAAATAAACTGATAGATATGTACCTATATACAAGTTTCGCAACACCTCTTTTAACTTTCAAATACACGATAGTTTACCTTACACCTATTACACCACTATCACACACACATTATGATAACACGATGTTATGAAACTGAAATTCGACGCTACAAAGTAACTACAGACGAGCGGCAAGGATCATAGTAAATTTTGCGAGACAAACTACAAGGTAACTAGAATGTCAAGCAATACTACAATGATAAGACCGAAATGGTATTTGCCTACATACCCTTATGATTTCATTGAAACTATAATGCAACAACTTTGTTTTGTTCAATTTTAATATCACATACTTTGTTTTGACTATTCAACGGATAGGTATTCTGCGAACTACACTATTAAAGTAATTATACTTAGGAGGTACGAGTACCTAGAATAATTTTATCCATAGAATCTGTGCGGAAATAAGATACTAGACTTCCGCCAGCTGTTTCACCCGCGTGGACCCGTTTCTAAAGTTCCCGTAGGATAAAAACCATCCTATGTCCTTTCCCAAGGTCCACTCTATCTGTGTTCCAAATTTCATTAAAATCGGTTCAGTAGTTTAAGCGGGAAAGCGTAGCAGACAGACAGACAGAGTTACTTTCGAATTAGTAATATTAGTATGGAAAGATATAAACGTCAAACGTCATTAAAATTTACTGTTAGTGACAGTCATATTGCCATAATTTCATGTGACCTATCTAGAATAGTTAATATACAATTCGTACATATTTAGCCTTCAGGATTGGGTATCGATTTACATTTATATGTGTTACATTTACATATTTAAAATATAAATCTTCCGACGATGACAATAATTATAAGTAATGTTGCATAAAAACAGTAGAGTAATAATTATTATACTTCTTTTCAACCTTTTTTATGTCCCACTTCTAAGCACATGTCTCCTTCTCACAAGTGAGAGGGATTTAGGCCATAGTCCACCACGCTGGCCAAGTGCGGATTGGTGGACGTCATGCTTTCGAGAAATTATGAATTTCTCTCAGGTATGCACGGCGATGGAGAATATCGTAATTAATGAAATATCACGATAATCTCCATCACCGTGGAGCAGCGATAAATTCGCACATTACAAATTTCTTTGTCAGATGTGCGCGCCGAGGATTTGAACCCGGGATCGGTCGCGTAGAAGACCGCGGCTTTTACCACTCGGCCATCGCTGCTCAAATAATTATTATTGCAGTGTTATAAACTTATAACTCAACTGTTTAGGTATAAATTATAACTTTACTATTAGTAGAGTATTTCAGATTAATGTCAATTCCTTTCTAACAAAACAGAGCTTTAAATATTTTGTATGGTCGTTTTTTAAAGTTCCGTAGCCAAGTGGCATAAAACGGAACCCTTATAGATTCGTGATGTCTGTCTGTCTGTCTGTCCGTCCGTATGTCACAGCCACTTTTTTCCGAAACTATAAGAACTATACTGTTGAAACTCGGTATGTAGATGTATTCTGTGAACCACATTAAGATTTTCACACAAAAATAGAAAAAAGCAATAAATTTTGAGGTTTCTCCATACTTATAACTGAAACTCAAAAATTTTTTTTCATCAAACCCATCAAAACCAGTGTGGGGTATTTATGGATAGGTCTTCAAAAATGATATTGAGGTTTCTAATATCATTTTTTTCTAAACTGAATAGTTTGCGCGAGATCGAGACACTTCCAAAGTGGTAAAATGTGTCTTCCCCCCGCCCCCCTGTAACTTCTAAAATAAGAGAATGATAAAACTAAAAAAAAATATAATGTACATTACGATGCAAAATTCCCCCGAAAATTGGTTTGAACGAGATCTAGTAAGTAGTTTTTTTTAATACGTCATAAATTGTAAACCACAATTTACCTTTCGCTCAAACTTAATGCAATGATTTCTATGGATAATCAAAGGTAATGATGTATTTATGTTGCCGCTATTGTTATACAAATACTAAAAATAGAATAAAATAAATATTTGAGGGGGCTCCCATACAATAAACTTGATTTTTTATAGATAATGGTACGGAACCCTTCGTGCGTGAGTCCGACTCGCACTTGGCCGGTTTTTTTATGTGCATAGGTACGTACTACACACCTACGTAGTATGTATATTGTTAATTTAAACTCAAAATTTAATTTTGACGTGCTTATGGTATTATCCACGTTAACGGAAATTACAATGAATTAATAACGATATTTGCGTTAAATTACTGCATTCAAGAGCAACTTAATTTACACCTACTGCATTCAGAAAACTGCAAACAGAATATACAGTAGTTGAAAATTGATCATAAACAAAGAATTGATCTACAAACGGCTGTTTTACCAGTAAAAGATCCAGATCTATGAGAACAATTTTGTTTTTAACTCCAAAGATCATTATCAGATCATCATCGTTATGTGGCTATGTGGACACTATAGTTAATCTGAAAAAAATCATCATTCGGTGAATTGGTACATAAGCAGTACGCAAATCAACTAATAACTCGTAAAATCTGACGAGTTGAAAATAAAATGAAGTTTCAATGAGACCAGGAGAGTGGGAAAGTTTACGCTTCCAAATAAATAAGGATCAAAAAATTGATTTACCGTGTAAAAATGCTGAGGATGCTTAAAAATCAAAATACAGTCGCATTGAGTTAACCATAAGAGATGAGCGAGACTGTGGGCAAGACTATACTTATTCCAGAAATCTGACGCCGTTCATCTTGGTCCAAAAATGGATTGTTTCAAAATTATTCTGATTTGAGAGGAATATAAAGAAAATTAATATATAAAAAAAGGACATAAAAACCATTAAGTTTGTTATATACAAATTTCGCTTAATAAATTCATACTTGGTCACCAGAATACGGGTTTTATAGATATCGTGGAGTATTTTATCAACCAATCCAATATAATCTTGAGAAATAAAAGTTTATAGGGCGCGAAAGCATCTTTTGATAATTTAAATATTCGTCATTAAATAAGTCCAGCTGTTAGGAAAAGATAGATAAATTTATTCTCCGTAAAGCTTAAAGCTACAATCAATACAAAAATCTAACTTTGCTTCAAAAAACATTGACATCTTTTAAAAAATAAATAAACTTTTGATTAATGTAAATAACTGTCCGTTTTTGGGCAAAAGTGAATAGGGTCCGATGACACGATCATTGTTTACAATTTAATAATGTTAATTAGGAAAGCATACAACTTTTTAACACGCTTATATTAGCTTGACTTGTATGTATGTAACGGAACGTTTTAACTTCATTTTCGTCTACTAATTAGCGTCTGATTAACTTGAAAATTTGCACAGTTGTCAAGGGCCAATGACAATGCAGTAATATGAAAAAAAATCCAATTAAAAAATTGAAAATTAATAGTGTAATTAGTTTAAAAAACTAAAAAACACGCTTTTGTGAAAATACGAACTGGAAAGTAAAAAATAATAAGAAAATGTATTTTACTGTAAAAAAGAGCGTGAGGTGCTTTTTGAGATACTATTGACACCATGCACCCCACGCTTTTTTTACAGTAAAATAGATTTTCTTCTTATTTTTTACATTTTAGTTTGTATTTTCATAGCAGCGACTTTTTTTTGTTTTTTAAACTACATTATTTATATTGAATTCACTTTTAAACAAAAGAACTCACGGAGTAAGTACATTTAGTATTTTCAGCAAAGTAAGACACCTTGCACGCTACCAACGTCTTAAGACGGCCAGAAATGCCTTTCAAGGAAGAACTAGTACCAGGTATACAGAACAACCGAAGAGATCAATTCATCCTATACTTCAGCGTACAACTAACAAAGGGAGGCAACCCCTAGTTCGCAGTATGTACCCCAACAAATAAAAAACATGAATACGTATCGCTGCCGCCGCGGAAAATAGAATATGGATGCATGGCATCGTCATATTATGTGCTCCAGTTTTAAATACGCCATGCACGAAGATTCTGCTTTAATGTTCAAGAAGGACGTTGAAGAGTGAAATGTATCTATCTACCATGAAACCATCAAATAATCTATTATAATATGTACGTATATTACTTATTTGTATCTAATCAACGCGACATTGCCAAATGGCATAATCAGGTCTAACTTAACCTGTAATCTAACAATGTAACAACTTTGCTACTTTATACTCAAAAAATCAAATCAAAATCAAATAGTTACATATATTTATTTCATATTAGGAATACAAAATATTTGCTTAATGAATGTCATTTTTTCCCGTAGAGCGTCGAAGGTTATTGCTCTAAGTTTTTTCCCGGTCATCGCCTTTAGGTGCCCCGTTTGGACTAGATGTTGAGCTGAGAGAAAAAAGGGCAGCGGAAAGAAACTCCCAGCAGCATTCTTTTAAAAAAAGTACATAATATTATATAATTGAGATAAATGATAACAGTATGGCAATGGGTCCATAGTAGGCACACGTGACAGCTGATCGTGTGACTATTATCATTTTACGACCTGCGTGGTACCGTGGTTACCATGCCGGACTGCTAATCGAAGGGTTTCGGGTTCGATTCCCGGCGAAACAGAAATTTGAATGATGAGTTTAAATTTCTGTTTTCGGTATTGGTGTTTGTGTTCCTGTCTTTGTATGTGTCCATGGTACCCACGACCCACGACACAGGGTATTAATTACTTTACTGTGAGGCTATGAGTGTGTCACGTTTATTTATTATTTCTTATTTTAATAGTTCCATTTCATTCAAAAACTGCAATCATTTTACTCCGACAACTTTTAAGCTTATAGTAGTACCTAGGTACTACCTTTTGTTCACGACTTCGTCCGCGCGTAGTTTAGTAATCAGGGCATATGTTTAATTATATTTATAATTAAACATACATAACTAAATTATTGTATAGATAATCATAACTTAATTATTATATAGATACTAGCTGACCCCGCGAACTCCGTATCGTGTTTAAATATTAAATAATAATAATAATGGATAGCATATAAACCTTCTCCGTGAAAAAATACATATACATTTACCCACACATAGCGCCGCGCGCACAACTGAGTTGAAGTATCTGTACCAATTTTCATAATAATCGGTCGAATAGTTTCAGAGTTTTGCGATGTCATATATACAAACATCCTCTTTTATATGTATACTAGTGGACCCCGCAGACGTTGTCCTGCCTTAAAAGTAATAAAAGAGGATTTGTTTTCTTATTATCTTAAAGAGACTTCATGTTACTATCAAACAAAAATATAAAACAAATAATGACATACGAACTGTCCAGTTATTCTGACTGTGTCAAAGTTTAGAACGACACGGCACGAAATACAAAACGTTTGACAGGCAGGAACAATTTATATGGGAAAACTAAATAAGTAATTAAAAAACATTTCCAGTGGCCCAAATTGTGAATCTAAACCATCCTCGAATCCATTTGAATACACACAAAAAAATTCATTAAAATCTGTCCAGCCGTTAAGGAGGAGTTCAGTGACATACACACTCACAGAAGAATTATATATATTAAGATAGAAGATTAATTAACCCCCGTTTTAATTGTATTATGTGTATCTGTGTAAATAGCAAAGCCGTAAACGATAGACACCGTGAAACTATCCAACATTGCCAAAATTTTTCAACGAAAACTATTTTTTTAATTATTTGTATGACAGTCCTTAAACATTTTTTGTATATATACCAACAATAAGATCATGTTCATGTGTTAGTTGGCAAGAATCCAAGATTACTCGTCATTTTCGCCATCAGCAAAACTGAACTTTGAACTTCTTGCCAACATTGCAATGCAACACCTAGATTTTATTGAAGAATTATAGACCTTATACGAGTAATATGAGAACAAATAAAAGGGACAATCGCTTATAAAATTAAGTTTGTACCATAAATTAATGGGCAAATAGCGAAGTGTGGCTGATTTAAACTGCACCTAGCCGTTTACACACATGACACGCAAACACGTACCACGATACTGCCTTAGCCAGAAGAATATCGCAGCGCGTTGAGTGAAATGTTATCAAAAATATAAAAGAATCACAAGTGTAACGAATGCTATATTGATATTTGATATAAACCATCGCTAGCCATTATTATGTATCATTCTGCAATAAAAAAATGCAAATGCTCTGTCCGTTTTATTTCTTCAAATTTACTTACTCTATTTTGTTCAAAAACTTCAAATACAAGAAAAAATATGTAATTTGGATTATGATCTCAACATGTGTGCGTAGATCGGTCACATACATGCTTACAATTACCGGCCTCACGTTGTTGTTCGCAGAGTTACATTTGTACTTTTTATTTGATCTGAGATAGACGGCCATTATTTTATTCTGTCAATGTCATATTAATGACATGTTATGTCTTTATTTTATTTTGTTATTTCTTATCACTTTATGAACTTTGCTAGAATACGAAAGTATTCTGGCTGAACACTGCTTGAACATTGGCTACTACTGTTGACCATAGCTACGATATAATATGATATGATGATGATAGTTGGATAACCTATTGTTTATGTATGCTAAGATAAAAACTTCACTACTAATTCGATAATTCTTCAAAAGGTACGTTTTATTTACTCAATACCATGAATAACCTAAAATATAACATTGTCCTCTTTTACTAATTTGGCCCTTGCAGATATTCCTAAAAAAAGTGCACATAAACACTGTCTTCATACTCGAATTAAAGGCAAAATACTAGCGCTGGAACGTAGGGCCCAACTTTGTATGGAAATTGGGTTTCTCCTTTAAATATTGGTTTAGTGCCAACCGAAACAATTTTTTTTGAGAGATACACCCAAGTGGAATATATGAAACTACGTAAGAATAGTGAAACCGCAATTTTTTATTATTAGCATGAAAATGAAACTGCCTTAAACTGTGTATAAAATCGATTTAAGATAGGTGTATGGATGCTGCACAAAAGAAATTATTTTTAGTGACACAACCTGACTGTAGCCTACTGCCGATTAGATGTGGAAGTCCGATTCACTTTTTAGCTGAGAAAAGTACTAGGACAATATAGATTAGCAAAGGCAAGCTTCTAAACCAGCAAATGTGTGTTGCACACATTGAACGTGTTCCATCTAAACTAGGCGACCGATATCTAAGCGCTGCGCAGACTGAAAGTGAAAGTGTTTCAGTGCAAGTCTAGAGGAGGAGGGCATCCCTTTCTGATGCATAACGCAACGACATACTTCTATTGATCCCAGAGTAAAACCACCTAAAATATATGGTATCCCAGTCGCAGTTCTTCTGACTAAGTCTAACTTGTGACAATCCAGAAGATTTTATAGAAGAAAAGAATGAACTTACTTTTTAGATTTCAACCGTAAAAAATAAAGCTTCGTTTTGAATGAAGAAGTCAAAAGCAGGTTTTTATAAAATAGAGAATAGAGGGATAAATTATAAATTGCAGTAGAATTTAATGAAAATAAAGAAAGGGAGATGTAATGAAGATACTAAAAATATATTCAAGAGAAATGAAAGCACTCCAGCAATATTGAATTTTAGACAACAGACACTATAGGACACGGACACATATTTTGCACCATAATATACTAAAATGTTTTTTTAAATCTTTTCGAGAGGAGACCAGCAGTGGGACATAAAAATTGTTCAAAAGTGCCGATTGTGTGAGCTGCTGATTTTTAACCTCAAAAGTGTCATAAAACGCTAAAATAAGCTAATTTTAAGAAAACTTTTGAAACTTTTTGCGGGAAGTTGGAAAACACATGTTGATGTATTTTTAAGTTATATCGGATAAAACGGTTTATGGCATTTTGTTCGATACGGCTAGCTACAGTGCACGAATGTTGTTAAATAAAATAACAATGCGAAAACATGTTTATTCAGCTTGCCTCCAAAACTCCATCGGAGACGTTCTGGTAAAGTAGCCATCGCTTTACTTGAACTGACTTGAACATCTAACTGACTAGACTGACTGATACTGACAACTAAGTGATACTGACAACTGACAGATTTTTTCTATCCGCCGTATTCAAGAAGCATACCTACTCTCTTTCGTAAGTAAGCAGGCAACTCATGCAAAGTGAAGCCCTCGATTTATTTCGATTTATGATAGATAAATATATAGATATTTATTATAATTTTTGATTTTATACATTCGACTGTATGTACTTTTTTATATATATGTTCACCTATTACACCACCGTGTGTAGGCCGATTTTTAAAATTTTATTTTTTGTTCGATAACTTATACCTCCGAGGTGGTCCCATTGTCACCAAGTTAAAGGAAATACTCAAGCTTTATAGGCGCACACATCGTTTTTGTAATAGTAACACAATACAGATATTTGTGCAGAGTAATTATCTGCAGCGATGGCCGAGTGGTAAAAAACCGTGGTCTTCGACGCGATCGATCCCGGGTTCAAATCCTCAGCGCGCACCTCTGACAAGGAAATTTGTAATGTGCGCATTTATCGCTGCTCCACGGTGATGGAAAATATCGTGATATTTCATTGATTACGATGTTCTCTATCGCCGTGCATGCCTGAGAGAAATTCATTATTTCTCGAAATCATGACGTCCACCAATCCGCACTTGGCCAGCGTGGTGGACTATGGCCTAAATCCCTCTCACTTGTGAGAAGGAGACCTGTGCCCAGCAGTGGGACATAAAAAAGGTTGAAATAAAATTTTCTACAGAATTAATAAATTAAAAGTAGGTACTAAACAATTGATATAAAGTGTTTACAAAAAATTAAACTGACAAAAAACCGGGGGAAAAGGCGACGGAAAAAAATCTTCCCAGGTTTTAATGGATTTCTTTTATGCAGTTATCCTTTTCCAGTATATAAGTTTAATGTTCCTTTTTTAAACTCACTGCCCGCTTTTATTTTGTTGAGGATCAAAATAATATGCCAAGTACTGAAAATTTTTATTTTTTACCGTTTGAAGTCGGTTTTATTTATTTGTTAAAAACTTTTGTGGCAAACGGATAGTAGCAGGCTTTACTCAAGTTATGTACATCAAGTGGCTGCAAACCTTTTTGCATCCCACTGCTGGGCACGGGTCTATATTATTATTGGTAGGCCTGGAGCTTACACCACCACGCTGCTCCAATGCAGGTCGTTGGTACCTGCTATCTGATGTTATCAAACCACCCATAAGGCTTCCGACAAGGTTTAACGACAGTTATCTATCGACAACAACCGGGACCGACGGCTTAACGTGCCCTCCGGAACACGAAAACGCCCATGAAATTTTTTGCCACTAGCGGTCACCCATCACTCGGGTATCGCGCCAGTTTGGCTTAGTCGCATAGATCGTTTGCGTTCTACGCTAACCGCCGGGCCATGTGCGCTTCACCTCATGTACCTCAAGTATCTTCCATGAATTCGTTTAAATGACCCTAAATAGTATTGTTAATGAATAGGGGTATACGACTACTGTGATGCAAAAATTATACATATTTGAATAACAATATACACAGAGTTTGCAATGCCATTATAGAAAAAAAGCAATCATTCCATTAACGCGGAAAGGTTTCAGGGCGATGATTTTTCATGATTGATTTACTATCACTGATTTAGGATAACTGCACATTTGAGAGAGAAGTACATACTTCATTTGAGCACCGTAGAAGTATGCAAATTTTGATAGTTTCTCTCCCTGATGAAAGTCATGAAGGTCGGCACTGTGAGGAAAATGTAGCTACTGTCAAGCAACTAATTTAAGAACCAGCTTATCGGCTATGAGGAAATTGAAGGATGTTTGAAAATTTAAATGAGCTGAATTTTGAAAATCTTACATCAACATTTTAAATCTAGTAAATTGTTTTGCTGTTGTATTCCTCATGAAATCACAAACATGAAAACGTGGATAGCAAGAGTTTTTCATTTGGGTGTCCTAAGGTGACTGAAAATAAACAAACTTAAGGTAGGCGAGAAATGCAGGAATAAAAGGGTTTTTTTTCTGTCGAATGAGTCCTGTTTGCACAATCTCACTTTAAAACAAAAGGCAGTTGTGAAAATAAGTAGCGCTAGTAACCCATCAAAGTTCATACCTGCAATAGGCATGATGACACTATTAAAGAATCAGAGAATAAATGGTTTTACAGAAAAATATATGCTAAAAAAGTTCTAAAATATGATCCCGTTTTAATATTAACATTAAGATTAATAAGATTTTTAATAAAATAAAGGTTTCGTTAGTCTCGCTAAAATTTAAGAACACAAGATGTGGCTAACTTTGGTTTGAAATATTATTAGAAGTCCAGGTCAGGTTTAAACGGTGAGAAATTATAGAAAAATTGCGAAATTAATAGTAAATCAACTTATTTTGTTTTCGTATATAAACTGTTCCTAACCGTTAAACATTGGTTCTTCGCGCCATCGTCCAGAAGTTTGACATAGTCTGAATAACAATTCATCTGTCACTATTTGTTTTATATTTTTTATTAGTAAGTAACATAAAAACTCTTTGAGATGATAAAGAAACTAATCCTCTTTCAATATTTTTAAGGCAGGACAACGTCTACGGGGTCCACTAGTTTTAAATAAATTTGATGAGAGGTATAACAATTAGGTAATAAGGCCAGGACATGCCGTGATAACTTTCAACCAGTATGCGAAAAATATGCCCATAGTAAAATTATCATGTTTTTGTAGATAGTTTGACCATATGAAATAATATTAAAAATTTAGAATACCCTAAGAGTTAATTTTATTACTGAAGAAATACCAAATTATTTTTTTCAATTTTTATAATGGCGTCGCAAACTCTGTACATATTGCCAGCGTAAAGTTATTTTTTTGCATCACTGTAGTCGTAGAAAAAAGTCAGTTAGTCGTCAGGTATCAGTCAGTCTAGTCAGTCAAATGTTCAAGTAAAGTGATGGCAACTTTACCAGAACATGTCCGATGGAATTTGGAGGCAAGCCGAAAAAACATGTTTTCGCACTGTTATTTTATTTCACAACACTCGTGAATGACTCATTAACCTATATCGAGCAAAATGCCATCAACTTTATCCGATATAACTCAAAAATACACTAAGAAAATGAAAATAAAACAAGAGCACAACTTGTTCCTTCAGACTTCCCGCCAAAACTCAATACCTAAATTGTTTTCAGTTTTAATTGGTTTGACAAAACAGAAAACTTTTAGTGAGTACATAAATCTAAGATATTGGCTTTAAAAATGAGACTTATCTGAATAACTAAAAATATTATAAACTAAAAATATACCTACAATGGTTACAAGAGATGAAAATAATCACTATACCTACACCAAAAATTCAGATTTAGGTGGTCCACGGTCTAGCCCAGAATGTTTTCCGGAAAAAATGCCGATCACAATTTAACTTTAAAATACATTTTTATTATGTTCAATATCAAAAAAGCACAATCTTAATGCTTTTTCAAAACTAACTTGGTTATGTCTTACAATGGTTTCATGGCATATATGCGGCGGTCGTTTTCCTAACATGAGTGTCTTATTGTAGGCTCCCATAATATGCACCAATTTTCTCATTGGAATCGTAAAGTTCAAAATCAATAGATTTTCTGCTAAATCTCTGGGTCCGAAATGTGCCTTCTGTTTATTGTACGTTCGTTCTCACATGGGATAACTTATCAGTATTACGAGTATTTCGGCAAGTCGATAGGTACTCGAGGCACTTGAGTGGTGACGTAAGCCAGTCGCTCGTAATAAGGTGTTGATGACAGTCGAAACATTTCACCTCAAGTGGCTATCTATAAGAAATAACTACTGGTTAAGTTTTTTGCCCTTCAAGTTTATGATGCATAGAAACCAGTAGCTTAGAGTGATTGAGTGATGATGAAGTCAAGTACCACACGCATTTTTAGTATTTTACTGACTGTTTTTGGTTGATTTTAGGTGTTTAAACTTTTGTATTCTTAATGAATTTTTGATTGATTCATGAACCAAAATCTTGGATCCCTTTTTATGAAAATTACGCGTACGTAGGATCATAATATTGAGTGAATTTAGTATTACCTTTGGATTAGGCGGCCTGTGGTATAAATGTAGATCAAATAATGATAATAGGAAGGACCTTCTGCATAAGTATATACATTTGATAAGATTCAGCAGTGACCAAAGCAGAGTGATAAACCTTAAGTCAGGCAACCAAAGGTGGACCTCATACCATTTTGTTGATAATTAAGATTATTATAGTGCCTTAAACTGCCGCAATTAGCGTCATGAACCAACAGGAAATTTCAAGCAACCTAAGAGCCCTTATATATCTGGAAATCGATCGAGTATCACTTACTATATGGGTGAGATTGATAGAAGAATACTTCAACTCTCCAGTCTTACACGATCTGTCAGGGGTCACCGTGGACCACCATCAGTTGATTCACATACCTAATACTCCGTATCCTCGAATCGGATATTCGAATTAATTTGAGCGTAGCTCTGTTTGGCAAAGGGAGATCTCCCGCCGGGCGAGGTGGTCATGCCCGGGGAGCGGCCGCGCTCCAACAGACTCAATTCGGAGCTTGTATATATGGTAGGATATTCCGAAAACTTCGATAGCGTGATTCAGGAATACCCGTGGCGCCATCTCTTGATGAGTAGCGGAAGGTCGCTACATCACCCCCTGCTCAGACCGGAGGTCGATAACTTCTATCCCTGCTTGAGTAATCTTCGCTTACAAGCGCCTTGAATGCCCTCTATCTGCGGTGAGTCGAGATGTGAGGGTGCAGACCTTGTGTTGCCCTCTATCCACGGTGAGTCGGGATGTGAGGGTTTTGGCGAAGTGTGGTGATGCCCTCTGTCTTCGGTGAGTCGAGATGTGAGGGTAGGTTGGAATGTGGAGGCGAGTAGAGTGGGTACTCGAGCCGTCCACGACGTCGCAGGAGGTAGCTGGATCAGGATCAGGAAGCGTTATCACGATGCGCTGCGATGACCCTGACGAGCTGGTGAAGTGATGCTGCAGTCCATCCAGGGAGTGAAGGTGCGACTGATGAAGGTCAGAAGGGACGTATTCTTGTCCGGGGTCACCAGTTTGGCAAAGGGAGATCTCCCGCCGGGCGAGGTGGTCATGCCCGGGGAGCGGCCGCGCTCCAACAGACTCAATTCGGAGCTTGTATATATGGTAGGATATTCCGAAAACTTCGATAGCGTGATTCAGGAATACCCGTGGCGCCATCTCTTGATGAGTAGCGGAAGGTCGCTACACTCTGTGTTAGGAGCTTACTGCTGAATTCCAGGTTAATATTACCAGTAAAATTTTGGGACCATTAATTATGCCAGTGAAGGCGAAATAGGTTTTATTGCTTCGGGATCTTCAGTCATAGGTATTTCATTCACTACAATGTCAATGGAGAAGAAGTGCAGATAAAAATAAGTATATTTTTTTATAATACTTAAATTTTATAATACCTACTTAAAAAGTACATAAAAATATTTTTTTTGATGTTTATGTTTTTGGTAGATTTCGACACAAATAAAGGTAAAGTAGATAAAAATTAGATGCGTATGCGACAATTAAGTAAGTGGTAATGTGTCAGAGATAGTTTTCTGAAAGCAGATATATTTTTATTTTGACAGGTTTAGGGAAAATAATTTTGCTTCTAAGTCCGCATCTCTCTCAAAAAAGAGACTTGGTTAAGTAGTTGTATGCTAATGGTAGTAGTTACTAGAAGGAAGGAAAGGAAAAAGAAAAGGAAGAAAGGAAGTAATATATATTTAGAGTATAACAAAGATTGCCCCAAATCAAATAAAAATATTTGATCTGAGTATTGAAGTTCGTAAGTCGACCTGTGGCTGGCGTAGAGCGAAAGTGGATGTCGCTGATGATGTCGATGATACAGTAGCTGTATTTCTTTTTTTTGACTTTTAATTGATAGCGTCTCCCAGAGAGATGGAAAAAGTATTTTTACATGCTAGTACAGATATATTATTATTACATATCAGTTAAAAATATCTTGTATTAGAACTCCTAAGAATACATAATTAAAACGCGGTTTTTTTATCCACTGTATCAATAACAGGAAGACTTACACAATAACTAATAGCTACGACTACAATGTTGCCTACTATCAAATCAAAAGTAAAATTTTATGCCTATGATACCCTAGTACAATTGGCCGCGACAACCGCCCACGATGCAAATTCACATTCATAACTTTATAGGTATATAGTATTTATAGAACCAAACAACGTGTACCGTATTCTACAGGCTTCACTAGATATGCGACACTTCATAATTACTTAGGTATTTCGTAAAAGTTTAAGATTACAAAATAACTTCCGATCAACAAACCGATGCATATAAGTATTATTAATACTTTCTGGGATTTGAAACAATAAAAGAATCATTAAGAAAGTTTAATGTCCAAGTTCTATCACCGTCGCATTGTTTATTGAATGTAAAATAGAAAAATAATAAGTAAAAATTAATTAATACTTAAATAAATACGTAAATTTAATTGAAATACTTTTATTGAAACGTCAAAGTGTGACATGTGAGAAAAGTATTTGTGATATCACACACTTGTATTGACTAATTTTTTACCGACTTCCAAAAGGAGGAGGTACTGTATTCGGTTGTATGTATTTTTTTTTATATATTATCGATATCTTTATACATATATAAAATTGTCGTGTCACAATGTTAGTTACCATACCATACCCACTCCTCCGGAACGGTTCGACCGATTCTCATTAAATTTTGTGTGCTTATCGGGTAGGTCTGAGAATCGGCCAACATCTATTTTTCATCCCCCTAAGTGATAATGGGGACCTACCCCAAACATTTAAACGCGGTACGGAATTCGCGGGGTCAGCTAGTAAGAGAATCATGTATTAAAATGAATTAACAATATTCAGATTGGAAAGCAAGTAAAGTTAGTTAAGATAAATAAAGAATAAAGGGATGAATATTTTTTTGATTTAGTATCAACATTCCACTTTGAGAACTTATAATTAAGAAGTCGTAGGTAAATTGTACCTAAAATTTAAATTTACAGTACAAAGGTATATTAAAAAAATAGTAAATGAAGAATTATTTACAATGTGTCACGAATTATTAACATTGAGCTTAACTTAGTTATATGAAATTTATATACTGGTTTTATTTATTGGTTACGAAAAGGATATTTACTTCAGCATTTCAACCATATGTGTAACGAATGGATATATTAACTCGTATCAATCTATAAAATTAAATTAACACACTTAATACATGTGTTAAATTTTATAAGTTTACAATATGAGTTTTACGTTATTACTTATGAACAAAGCATGGAAATGTCTCCTGGGGCGCCTAGTTTTTTGAAATGAATTAAGATGGCGCTCCCAAAATTCTGTGTTTTTTCATACTTGTGGTTTTTATATCTATGCTTGTACTAAATTTAGCAATTGCTGCAGGAATATGAAACTATAATACTGAGGTATAATTATATTTCTTTATAATAATAATAATAATCTTTATTTGTTTGAACCAAATGAAACAGTAATTTTAATGAAGCCTCTGACCCTAAGTTAGAAAAACCTGTGTTTTAGGGACCAGCGTCTTCTCCCAATTTTTCTAAGGCATAAAGGTCTACACATGGTATACAGATCTTTGAACCCGTATCTTAATCTTCTCTTACCGAATAAACCATTATATTATTTTATTCGATACTTTTAATTTCCCAAAATAGTACCTACACTTTCTTCAATATTTCTTCATTATGAAATAATATCAATATCCATAATTTATATATTATGTAGTTTTGTGAAAAATTAAAGTACACTGTCTTGTCCTCTATTTGTATAATTTAATAGATTACATACTATTCTCGTAACGAACGAAAATAGTTTTGCAAGATTATTATCTTTCATAAATAATTATGATATCATTAATAATTAAGACGCAAAGAAAATGTGCGCGAAAGTGTGACTCTAGATTGAAATCAAGTTGTGCGAGTGATTTGGTGGGCGGAGCTAATAAGGAAGTGCCCGGATAACCGAGCTTTGCTCGAATAAAAACAGTAGATTTTTTTGGTATTATCTTAAAAAACGATCTTGAAAAAGACATAATTCAAGTCCAATTTAAAAAAGTTCAAAAATCGACGCAGCGCCTTGCCCCGCAGATAATATGACTAGCTGACCCGACATACATACATACATACGTTGTCCTGTCTATATAATTTAAATTGGTATATTTCATAAGAACCTTCTATTGAAATTAACAAACACAATAAAAACTGTTTATATCTTTGCTCATTGAGTAAGTACATTCATGAAATTACTGTAATGGAGAATATGGAGTCTTTTTTCCAAAAGTACAGAGCTCCTTGTGTATCATGATGAAATTACTAGTTGTTACTTAAATACGTATATAGTAGGTAAATAAATGATACCCTATACGTTTTATCTTCCCTGTTTCAAACTTTTTTACAAATTACATAAATTGCCCAGGTAGGTACGATATTAATAAAGATTAGGAACCAATCTAGTGTCTTCCATATTAAATATACGGTACCCCAACAATACAATACAATACGCCAACTTTGCCATCAGGGAAAACTTTGTCCAAACCACTGTTTCTAAGGAAATCAGTTAATATCAAAAAAAGGTAAAAATTTACTGCAACACTGATAACAACGATAGATAATGTGTGGCAAAACTAAGTAACGCGAATGCTTGCATTGCAACTTAGCTCAGTTACCTGTCAGCATCTATCAAACAGACAGCATATTTTTGCGGGACGAATACATGCTGAAACTTAGAGCACATTATCCGTCATGGTGAAATCAAACGTAAGTTTCATCTATGTCTATAGGTGTACCCAGATTCTTGCCCAGGGGGGGGGGACAAATATTTTTCAAGCTATAAATGTGCCTTTCTCGTAACACGAAGACAAAGGAATCAGCAGGAGGTAGTAGACGTAGCTTATTCTTTATAGGTTTCTATTTCGTTTAGGAAATCTTTTGTGGTGGGGAGGAAGCAACCCCACTCTCGGTACGTCCACGTCTACGTACTGAGAATTTTGATGATGATTTCGTTTCTGTAGCCAGTATACAACAAAAGTTATGAGGGGTGGCAAAGTTACACAGTAATTTTCAGCCTCGTGGTTACATTAGCCGGTGGCAAAAATTGTTTAGGGTTGGCACTTTTTGTTGTCTTTTTACTAAACCGCATAAAAAAATGTGATGTTTTAGGGCTCATTCTAGTTTTCATATCATTCGTATATGGTCTACAATTCTTAAAAAATCTAGGTGGTGCAATGTTGGCAAGAAGTGCAAACGCATTTGCCCGCGGTAAAAACCAGTTTTAGGATGGCTAAATGACGAGTAATGTTCGACTTTCGCCAACTAACGCATGAACATGATCTTATTGTTGGTATAGATAGAAAAATATGTAAGAGGTTCCATACAAAAATATTGCAAAAAAATGTTTTCGGTTAAAAATGTGGGCATTGTGGTTAGTTTCACGGTATCTAACAAAATATTAAATTGAAACCAAACGGTAAATTTACGTATAGGTAGGTTAACAATAACTTACCATGGTCATTGGTGATTGCGTACTGGTAGTTGGGTGACGCTGACGGTGGAGGGTGGTAAGGAGCATCCACCGTACTGTAGCCCAGTGGCCATTCACGCTCGCTCATGCCGCCGTAGCCGCAGTAATCGCCACTGTATGCTAACTGCTGACTCGATCCCGAGTGCGAGTATGCACATGCTCCGTAATCGATGGATGGCCCGCCACTAGATCCCGCTCCGGTGCTTGCGAGCTCATAGCCCGTGGCTTGAGATGCCGGCAACGCCCCAACTCCTCCGCCGCAAAGATACCCTCCACTAGCAAACTGTGACTTTAACGCCTGCGTTTTGCGTCTAAATCCCCGCGGACGCCGCCTATGCGAGCCCTCCTCAAACATGAACTCTGATGATGGATCTATCGTCCAGTAGTGGCCTTTTCCCGGCCTCCCCAGACCCTTCGGGAGCTTAATGAAGCACTCGTTGAGGCTTAGGTTGTGTCGCACAGAATTCTTCCAGCCTTGGTACGAGCTTCGGAAAAAGGGGAACTGTTGTTGAAGGAACGCGTATATTTCGCTGAGCGTAAGTCTCTTGTTCGGGGAGTGCCTAATAGCCATTACGATGAGGGTGATGTAAGAGTAGGGTGGCTTCTCTTGTCGGCGCGTGGCGGGTGCCCGACGCGCCACTTCCTCGGGGGTCTGGTCCTCGGTCTTCATGGGAGCGCGTGCGCGTGGTGCCGCGTGTTAGAGAACAGTGCGAGCGCGCCGCCCACCGCGGACGCGTCGCGCTGCGCCCGCGCCGCCCTAGGCCGCGCCCCGCCCGCGCCGCCGCGTCACACCCACGACCGTTTTAACGTAAAACATGCTTATTGGCAAGCCTACACTCGGGAAATGTTTCAGAGCTTTTCTACAGTAGCTTTTCTTACTAAAGGAATAATTTCACCTGTAATTTATCTTGTTGATTCAATACATTCGTATGGTGCTACAGGAATGTAAATTACATTCCTATATTCATACGAATACGAAAAACTCAAAAGTTTATACATCGACTTAGGTTTAGCTAAATATTTTTTTGAGTTAGAATTAGAAAGCAGTCAGGCTTACTGGTAACTGAACTTCATCGTAGAAACTTACGCACCGATTATAATTTTAATAACAAGCACAAATATGGGACTAAATTGACGCCTATCCTAGGCGTAGGTAGGTATTCTGTTCTGCGAACCGAACAGAACTGCGTGTTGCGTTGGGGTCTACAGTCAGAGGAGAGAAACCATGTGCGGTCGTTGCACTCGCGGAGTCCGCAGCCTGTATCATCCACAAACTCGTACAAACACTAAACAGTGGAAAACCCGCTTAGACAATAATATTTACCCGTCGCAAGGACGCCTGTCGAACGCCCGCTCTTGACCTAGCACAATTAAACCAAACATTTTACTAGATCTATAAAACAGTTATACGACGTACACCAAATATTTACCATAAAGCGTAAACCAAAAGTTTTGCATTAAACTAGCCCGATTTATTTACTCGGGCCCGTGTAAACGACTCAAAACACGCGATTTTAGTCTCTAACACATTTACTTACGGTTCTGTTTATGACGAGTAAAAAATTTGAATTAGTGATTCACTGAACTAAAGCTAACTCATCGAGGAAGTCATTGTAACAAGCAGTGCTATTGAATATTAAACCATAAGAACGACTATTTAGCTTTAATTTCATCTGCCAAAAGTCCAGATTCTTCAGACATTAAGCAATGTGTAGAGCACGCTAGAATTTTATTGTAGTAGGTTGTACTGAGTGAGATAGAAGTTTAAAAAGATACAATTATACCACAATACAAATAATATTGAAATATTAGTGTGATTTGTGAGAACCTACTCAAAGCCGTTAAAACGGTAGTTGTAATAGCCCCCTATGCAGAGTGACAACACTACCTAACGCTAGCCAATTTCGTGTACTCCTGTGAAATCTGCTTACTGTTATGTTAACTAATTAAATATTTACTTATAGCTAATTGCACCAAGTTGTTGGACATAATGATGTGTCAAAAGATACAATGAGATTCATACTACTTATTGCAATTCCTTCCTTCCCTTATACCAATTTCACCCATTAATTTCCAAAATTATCTAGATAGGTATACTCGTTTGAATCTGTATCGTTATCGTCATCTGATCGTTTAATTATCTTTACATTTGTTTTGAAATTTGAGTTTTTATAGCGTAGATATTTACAGCTGCTAAGTTAGAAGATAGGCATCTATTACATTATTACGTGAGGTGATTTTTAAGAATTTCTAACCATTCCACGTTCTGCGTCAGACATTTTTCGTGCGGTTTCTCTACCAACTCCCATCCACCAATCTCACCTGATATCTAGGCCCGGATAATCGCATGACAGGACAAAATACTTAATACGGAGGGTAGTTTCAGAAAGAGAAAGACCCAGTAGCGTATTTGCCAGCTTACTAGGTTATAGCTTAGGCGGCCAACTTTAGTAGATAGGTATCCCGACCCTCTCTCGAAACAAAAGTGACGCCAGTAATTGTCGACTAGAAGAGAGAGCTAGTGCCATTATGAATTTTTATACCGGTTTTAAAACATGGGGTTGGTTATATTTTCCTAAGTAGCTTAGCATTACCTAAGCTACTTAGGAAAATATATAGGTATGTAAATAGGTGGTTCTAGTGTAAATGCGGATTTATTCTACAAAGAAAATAATTAATTTTGTACGTAATAATTAATTCTGTAAGTATGTACTATTTTTCGTAAATTTCCTTTGGTACTCTGAAAAATATACTTATGTCGAAATTGTCCTATCCTCAAAATAAGACTAGGTATAATATGTCGAAGGTATTAGATTCGGCTCGACCCCCTCTCATCCTTATACCTATGGTACGTTCCAAACTACTACTTCGTACTACCAGTATTATAGTAGGTAGGTACCTAATTTTTATTTTGTCACTTATAAGTACGACCTCAATCTTTCAAAGCTAAAATGATATCCGATGACGGACTGACGTATCCAATCATTGCTGTAAATAAGACGCGTAGTAAACACGGTCACTATAACTATTGTGTCAAATAAAATTTTATTTGACTTAGGTATTCATCGTTTTATTGTTCAAATACGCATCTTTACGACATTACGTCATTTTTTAACCGACGCTATCCGTCGTCTGCTACGAGCAGCTACGCAAGCATATCTTGAATAAATAAACGTTACCAATCGAATTTAGATCAAAGGGATTGTCTAAAACAATCTAATAATACTCTGTTCGCCTCATTGTATTTGTCTTTAATAATGGATTTTTGATTGAACTGAAACACAGCATCTCCATTATATGAACTTGTTTCAGGGATTCATCTGTAAGTAGGTAGATAGGTACCATCATGCATGAGTCATCAACAATTTGCACGAATTTAGTCGTACAATAGAAAAGTAGGTGTAAGTTGTTACTACTTTGCTACTCATAAAGCTCTAAATCGCTCTAAATAGTAAAATATTTTCTCGAAGTCAAAAATCTACTTTTCTCACTCTAACGCATATTTTTCGTACAAATCTGGCCCGAGAGCGAGATCGGACACGTCATAAACCGGGACGTTAGACTCCGCCCACAAGATGGCGCGGATGCGATGCGCGGGCGCAGAGCATTGCCTGATCTTGAACCCTCCATTCATCACCATTTACGATCCGTAATGTTTGCTTTGAGGTTTTTACGGTTTCGCCTTCATTTTTGGTATGCAATTAGACATTTATAGTTTCTTGTGAATTGATTCCTGCTCGCTGCGCCGAGTGAGAGCAGGCGCGCCTGATACTCGTCATAAAATTTTCAAGTGCAGACAAGTAAAATTGTAGTTTGTGGTAGTATTTTAAGACAGAAAAACGACAGAGTAAAGTAGCTAATCCACATTGATTTAAAATGTTATAAATTAGGAACTATGTCTGTCTGTTACGCTTTCGCGCTTAAACCACTGAGCCGGTTTTGATGAAATTGGGCATAAACATTAAACAGTAAGTAGACGTTGAGAAGAGATTTCATTCCCACTGGAATATTAGTAAAACAGAAGAAAAGCACCACTGCGCCGCTTTCTTCGGATACGCTGGCATAGTACTTAGTAGTAGATCTAAAAACGAGTCAGCGATAATCATTTATATATTATAAATATACCCAAACCGAATCAGAGCACCCCACTATCCACGTGGTCTTGTCTGTACTACCCCTAGAGTGTATATAAAAAGCCGGAGGCACGGAGATGAGCGGAAGATCACTTCCTCCGCCCCAGCGTAAGAAAGCGCGGCACCTGCGCTCGCCTTCGCAGCTTCGGCTTTTTGGTCGCCTTCGGCGATTGCCTCAGCCGCTACGGCTCTCTTGATGCCTGCGCTTTCCTACGGCGGGCTGGGAGTGGTCTTCCCGCAGCGCCGGAAATGTCACAGAGCCACTTGTTTTATTACATTATCCAAGCCTTGGAAGATATTATATAACATTGCTACTTAATGTGATTAATTAATTGTCAATTATCACTTTATCTAAATTGAGTAGATATTATAAATAATGGCTAAGTAGATAATATATAATATCCGGATTTATTAATTTGGCTGTAACATATAGACAAGTGGGCGGCACGATATAACGCCGCTTTGACGAACGCGAAGAGCTCATACAATACAACGTTCGCTAATTTAGCTGAATTGCAATACAGTCCTGTTTTAGGAAATAGCTAGCCGGAATGTAATACGGCGGAATATGCAATCCGACTGCGACACATAGACCAATTATTCTTAGTCTAAGATCCCATGTCCATCCTAACAAACCCACACTCAACTCACACTTCAGTAGAGACGGCATAGGCCCTCGCTTCGATACATAATTTTTGTTGTCATACCTGTCAATATCTTGATGTTCTAAGTAACCAACGAATAAATATGGGCCTTAGAGCATCGAAGGTTCTCAACTCTATAAAATTATCGGGGGTGCCTTTTTTTGGTATCGGGGGGGGGGGGAACCTTCAAAAGGTACGCGACACCTTGGGAGAGGATACCGGGTTATGTGGGATTTAACCGCACTAAAACTCCCTCGGTGGCCTGCCTCTGTGTTTGTGAGGACTCCGGGATCTCCATTGGAACACACCGGTGTCCTCCACGTGCGGCGCCCCAGAACGGGCCCATCTTCGGGAGAGCAGATGTGCTCTCCTGCACCTTCAGGTGTTCACGGCGGCATGCGGCCGTACATACACGGCCGTCCCTCCCGGGGCTGCTGGCTGGACGGGTCAAGCTCCCACTCTCACCGTCCGCATCCCTGGAAGCCCCCTTTTAGTCGCAGGAAGGGGATACCGTAGCTCTTATCGGGGATGCCTGCCTTCCCATAAGTTGAAGTATTAAGTTACTATGTTTCTATGTTACGCCAACATTTTGTATCCTTTTACCTACCTATATCAGACAATGACAAAAACTTTTCCTGGCACAAATATGGATGTATTCAAGAAGAATAATAAATTTTAGTAGATGGATACTTAATAAATAGGTATTTACTTTCCTACCTTTTATTTAAATTTCTTTCACCATCACGGGTGACAAAGGATTCATTAATGCCACAACTGTTTGCTAGGTATCGGACAGTTAGATCACTCGTCCTCCAACTGACCACCTCGTCCTCCCCTTCCCTCCTTCTTGTGAAACGTCCCTTTCAGTTTATGTTTGCCTAGTACTAGAATTTGAACTTTCCATAGATTTCCTCAATTTCTCTGGTCGTAATTAGTGAGAGGTACCTAGTTAGTTTATTACGATATGTTTGTGCTACAGAAAAATCTATTTGGCTACGAAAGAAACATCTTTTTATTGTGGCTATTTCATTTAGTTTGTCGCTTTTGGAAAAACTAATTTTAGCTATCTTTTTAAACAGAGGAACCAAATTATAAATATATTTGTTATACCTATACTTGTACGATATAGAAATAGTTATTGGAACCCCCTTTTAAATATGTTTTATGCTGCAACAATATTAGTACCCGGATGGCCAAGCGTTACTCGGATATTTATAATAAAAATGATTTTTCAGGGACTCATTGGCTTACTTAACAACACCGTCTACTTCAGATCCCGATTTAAAAAAATAGAATTACACTGTATTTTCTAAAAATGAAACCCATTCTTATGTCCCTCTTTTAGGCCCAGGTCTTTTCTCGAAAGTGAGGGGGACAACATACGAGTACGTACTTAAGTTATTCTCGCACGGTGATAGAGAATATCGTACAGTATACCAATTGTATATTTGGAGCGTTATTCATAAAAAAATCTTGAATAACTTCCTCAGCAAAATTTTATATTGACTTATATAAAATTTAAATTTCATCACTGCATTTGTATGTCCAGGGCTTGTTATTGATATCAATATGTGTGGATAACTACGAGTACGCCAGCTGTAAGTGTATCTACTCAGAAAGGCAGGGGTGGTTATCGACCTGAAATCACCCCTTTCATCCTTCGTCGTTTCATCATCCTTTGATTTATGCAAGCCTGGCAAACGTTTGGCAGGATTGCCAACTCATGACAATTGTAAACATTTGCACATTCATTGCTTGCAAATTATGAATATAATGAATGAAATATAAATAAAATTACTTATTGATAATTAATATTTAAGTAACAATTGCATCTATGTTAGCAAGTTTTATAAACAAACATGTTGTTAAAATTCATAATTTATTTATTTAATATAGGTAAGTTTATTAAATAACGTTAATAAGATTTGTATAATATATAGGTTAGGATTATGGTTTTTGTATGCAAGCTACCTAATGTTAAATTTATATTTTAGAATTGAATGGCAAAATCAGTGCCCATCGCACTACTGTTTCATATAGGGCTCATTTTTTTAAATCATATTTTTATACATTTAAATATGACGTCATTTTATGTTAAACTACTATTGGTACCTCAATCATCTTAGTGAATTTATTCATTTATTTACAGTACCTGCGACCAAAAGGATCACTCGCGATAAAAAGGACAGGCGCGGTTGCAGCCTTCAATTGGGCCCCCCTGAAAAAGGATTACAACCATGAAGAACAATAATTTCTGTTTATTCTAATTTGATACATATATATGTATTAGTTTTTTATAGATGATAAAAATATATACCTATTGAAAATTTAATGTTTCGCTGAAATGATAGAGCTTATTATGTATTTTTAGTAAAAGCTAATATTTAATTTAATGTTACAACTATATTTTTAAGTTTAACGACTGATGTATTGGCCTTGTTAAGAGCCGTGTTTCTTGAACGGCCATTTGGAAGAGCTTAATAAATAGTGATTAAAGTTAGGTAAACAAGTGGTATATACTATGAAGCACAATAAAACAAAGTATTACTTAAAAAATTGTTTCATTCATTTATCTAGTAAATAAAGGAATAAAAAGTGTTTACTCGTTAGAGTGGACTTCCATGTTCCACTCACCTTATTTCGTCATAGTTTAAACCTTCCATGGACTTCAGCAAATATTTCAAAACAAAAATTGGTCACATTGGTCAAGAAGTTAAAAGTGGCTTAAATAAAATTATAATTAATTTTATATCTGCACGTAATGGCAAAGTTTATTGACTTTTAGAAAAAAAAAACATTTATTTGACGATATAATTTACATTAAAAGTTAAAACACATAAATTTATTTAATTCTAACTTTTCTTTTCCTCATAAATATAAAAATATTTATGGAATAACATAAATTAATAACAATAAACTTAATAATCAATGAAAAGCGATATAAAAGCTTTAAAACCTCGATCTTCATATTTTAAAAACCTTTTGAACTGAATGCGAATTCACGGAGTTCCAAATAACCCGCGCCCCCTTTCTCTGTGGTTTCATTGGTGACATATTCCAAAGTGTCCAAACAATGTCTTATGTCTATGTATGTCTTATCAAGCGATGGTTAAATTGACTAAAATTAAACCAAACCATTTATGGGGCCCATATACGGAACTATCCGTCTGTACGATCCATCGTTTCAGACCGATCAAAACGACGGATCGAAAGTGTACCTATGTGAAGATCGTTAACGAGTTACTTCATCGAAGACGATATCGGAGATCGCAACAAAATTCCATGCAATGATGAATATCGTGACGATGAATCGACAGTGTATGGCTCTTTGCGATCAACGATTCGATTTTTGTCCCACTCGACGCCGGTCACCACACGCGTCGCACGCATGGCACGTATTGCACGCCTTGGTTAGCGCGTTACGTAGGTACTCGTACCTACACCTTCACTCAAATGAAACGTACAAAATGACTACGTGGAGTAATGATGATCAACATATAGATAATCAAAGTTACCGCCACATAGGCAAGGAAAAAAGTTCGTTTTTCATTTTATAAGGGCACGTCGTATTGAATTATTTGAGCACGTCTTTATCCTTCCATTTCATACAAGTAAATGATCGATCGTTACGACCAATCGTTTCGTGTGTGAGCGGCAAACTTTTAAGCGATCGATCGTCACAATATTCTTCTGATGTATATAACAGACCGATCGTTCCGTATATGGGCCCCTTAAGGGTCAAAGTTTTTTTTTCTACGAATATTGAATCTATCATATTTCTTCGCTTTATTATATTTATATTTCTTCGCTTTCTCGATGTGATATAAAAATTAACTTTAATTTCTATGAGCCATTTAGAAAAAAGAATATTGTGTAAAGGTTGTATGCATTTCGAATGCACCAAGCTCACGTTGCAAACTGCATTTTTGAATTTTCAAATGATACTAGGGAATCAGAACTCAATAGTAGATCTAGGTTTTCTATGTATTTGGTCTGAAATAAGAGGTGCAATGGGGGTGGTGGTAGTGTATGAGTGAAACATAAAATCATTCTTCGGCATGATAGGCTACGAGAACGAGATAGAAAGTTTACTCGTTCCAATAGGAGACCACGCTGCGCATTCGGGAGAATGCAACCCTGAAGCATTGGTGCATAATTTCAAATATTTATTGACTGGGTACCCATAACACCTGAACGGCTTATACTAACAAACATTATATCCTACCCATAGCTTGCATCTAAAATCCGACCTATAAAACCAACCATATACGTAAGTACATTATTCTTAGTCTAAGCATACAACTCTTAGAGCATCAAAGTTACTGACTCACCCTTCAGTGTCATACCTGCCATACCTTGATGCTCTACAACTACTTCAGTACCCATGCGTATGCTAGTGTCAAGTAAAAACATTTAAAACAAAATTTTACCCGTGTAAGCCGCTTTATTAATTTTATCAATAAGTTTTTTAGGGTTGTACTTCAATAATAAATTGTCTTATTTAGTAATTGAAAATATCTAAATCCGCTACTAAGGCCGCCAATGAAGAAATGCAAGTAACTGATTTAGTTAGTACAGGACAAACAAAAAAATACTAATCTTCTTTCTGGCAACCATGGATGGATTAATAGAACATTTTTATCTAGGTACTACATGAATTAGTAGGTAGTCGTTGTCTTGTAAGAGAAGGTAGTGCAGTCTATTTCAAAGTTATTTTACTCTATGTTACCTATTTTTGATTGCTAGAACGCTTAAGCACAGTGATTTAGAATGTGGGTAGCTTAAATTAATTAAGCCGATAAATATCTTGGTATTCTTAGGGTATCCATAAAAGGTCAAGTATTTGATCGACAGAATCAAAAGGAAAACACAAAAATATTTTTTGTCATAAAAGAATACAACACACGAGAACAATTTACCTTCAAGGGACATTAATTTTATATTTATTCCTATTGACTGAGCATAAAAAATGTTTAAATAGTACAAAATATAAGGTTGATCGAAATAATTACTGTAGCATTGATTTCATAAAGAGATAGCGATATTATCGATAGGATGTGATGGCAATCGAGAAGAGTATCGTCTCCAATCAGTATGTGGATGTGGGATTCCGATATTTTAAAGACTCGTTCATAAATATAATAAACGACTTGACATGTAGACACCGAAGACAAACATTGTCAAATTTATAGTATTCCGTGACGTAACTCAGATTGTCCAAAAATAAAAATAAATATAATCTTTACCCCCTTATCGCTGTTTCGGAGGAGTATGGTACCTACCTAAAACTGTGACACGAGAATTTTATGTAGGTACTAATCTACAGTACCAAATTTAAAATTAGTACTGTAGTTTCGGCTGTGCGTTAATATATAAGTCATGAGTCATGAGAGAGTCAGATTTGCCTTTTATATGTATATTGATTGATTTTACCCCCATATCTAATTGGTGTTCTATTGTAAGTAACACTAAAAGTTAAGGACTAATATACAAATATGGAAGAGCCCTTCCAAAGATACCCGTTACCTGTCACATTAATAGAGTCACTCGGTAGTAGATCTCAAAGCTTATAGTAAGGAATCCAGTATCTCCAGTAGAACACACTGGTGTACTCCTCGCGCGTGCTCAAACCGCCGCCCGCAACCGCAGAAGTCTACACTCCTTACTCGCCTCTCACGATTGGGCAGTTGATCTGTTCTTATTGTATGAAGTCTTACTGTACTGTAGCTCATATTCATAGCTTCCACCTACAGTGACCAGTCCTGAGTTAACCAGTTTGGGTTCTTGGAGACCAGTCCTGAGTTAACCAGTTTGGGTTGGAGAAATTACCTACACGGCACGGTACACAGCATCTACCTACTACCTACCTACCTACCTACCTACCTACCTACCTACCTATCTACCTACAGCAAAAGTATGAAAATTATAAAAAAAATTTACGTTACTGTTCAATAAAATATCATGCAAATGTTATGTCTTGGAAGAAAATAAAATAATGATAGGTGTCGTTTTAACGTTTAATTCCGAGAGCTATTTCGAGAGGTAAGCGACCATTAAGTACAAAAATTTTCAAAATACATTTTTTTTATATTCGGTTAAATTGGTGATGTTTAAAAATATTTTTCGTCAATCAGCAGGTTTCTTCAACGTTTGGCGCAGAAGTTTTTTACCTCAATTTCTAAAGAAATATTCATTCAAGTACTTTACTTACTCATCCATCCATCCATCCATCCATCAGCCTTTTATAGTCCACTGCTGGACATAGGCCTCCCCTAACGTTCGCCACTATTCCCGGTCCTGGGCCTTCTGAATCCAGCGACTACCCGCTGTCTTCTTCAGGTCATCAGTCCACCTGGTTGGAGGGCGGCCTGTGCTCCTTTTGCCGAGACGTGGTCGCCATTCGAGAACCTTTCTTCCCCATCGGTTGTCGGTTTATCTAACTATATGGCCTGCCCATTGCCACTTCAGCTTGCAAATTTTGAGAGCTGTCGGTAACTTTCGTTCGTCTACGGATTTCATCGTTACGAGTTCTATCGCGTAGAGAAATACCAAGCATAGCCCTCTCCATCGCGCGTTGAGCGACCTTGAGCCTATGGAAAAGGCCAACTGTAAAAGACACTGCTCGAAAACTTTCGACTTCAGGCACTGAGGTATTCGTCGACAACTTCGAGAGTAGCGCCATCAACAACGACCGGTATGGGTGTGACATGGACATTAGACATGATCTTCGTCTTGTCCATGTCCATCTTAAGACCCACCCTTTGTGAGGCGCTATGGAGGTCACCTAGCATAGTGCTGAGCTCTTCTAGGTTCTCCGCCAAGATTACTATATCATCGGCAAATCGAAGGTGTGTGAGGTGTTCGCCATTGATGTTAATATCCAGCCCGTTCCACTCCATCAGCTTGAACACGTTTTCCAGTGCAGCGGTAAACAGCTTCGGGGATATAACATCCCCTTGTCGTACTCCGCGCTGCAGTGGAATAGGTCCAGTGCTTCCGTCGTGGACTCAGACTGTCATAGTTGCGGCTTTGTACAAACACTTCAACACCTCGATGTACCGATAGTCAATCTGGCATCGCTGGAGAGACTCTAGCACCGCCCAGGTCTCGATAGAATCGAAGGCTTTCTCATAGTCCACATACGCAATACATAGCGGCAGATTATACCCCTCGGTCTTTTGTATAACCTGTCGCAGCGTGTGTATGTGGTCCAATGTACTAATCCGGCTTGTTCGGGAGGCTGGAAGTCGTAGGGAAGAACCCTTGAAAACGGCTTATAGACTTTACTTACTAAAACCAGAAAACTAAGAAGCAAGCTGTATGTCAAATAATGATAAGTTTCACGGTATTCAGTCATGCATAACTTGTAACTCGGTGTATCAAGTCATGTATGACAGTCGGAAAAGTAGGTACTTAGTACTAAAATTTAACCTTGGGAAAATGATATACGAATTACATCTTCCGTCTATCAATTGTGATAAAGAATGTTTAACAAAATTTGAAATAGATCTAACAAAGAAATCACGATGTCCCATACAAACTTTGTCTCCGTTTTTCAACCTCAGGGATGGAATTTCAAAAAATCCTTTCTTATTGGATGCCTACGTCATACAAAGATCAAACCCTACTTTGTAAAATTTGACATGTAAAAAAAATTGTTATGTACTCGTACCTTTAATACTTAATACGTATTCGACCACACGTAGGACTAATCTTAATTAATCTTAATTCAAATTTACTTAATTGTTTTAATGACAGTATTTGAATTTTTGATTTCTTTGTATATGAGGACTTTTGTTTATTAATTACTTACTTCCGCGACCCAAAGTGTGCCTAGGAATATTATTATTTTTATTTATAAGTAGTTTTCCCATATAAAGTTGTTCGTACCTGTCATACGTTTGCATGAAATCTCTTTAAGATAATAAACACTCAGGATAAATTATCAATGGCACAAAAAAATACTAAACAAAAAACGGTTGATCCGTTTGGGAGCTACGATACCACAGACAGATACACAGACAGTCACAGCACAGTAAACTTACTATATAACACGTCTCTCTTTTTGCGTCGAAGGTTAAAAAAACCAATCCTTTCTCAATGCTTTTAAGGCAGGTATGTACCCGGGCGGAGCTGGGCCGCACCACTAGTAGTTACATAAATATTTAATCAAATTCAACCATTGATCATACTATATTATTATAGTCGTATTCAACTATATTAAATCGCGTCCATTCGCTTAATTTTTTTCGCAACATCTAATTCTTAGTGTCGCCTTCATTTCAATAATGAATTAATGAGTGCATTGCAACACTGATACCAATCTGTGTTTGAAGCCCCAAAAAATCTTACATACATACACGTAAGCGGACGCGCACATTATCCTCCTCTGCGTTGCGAATTCAAAAAAAAATATCTTTCACTTGAGTCGGGACATTGGTTGCACGCTCTGCCATCTTCTAACATTGGCACCGTGTTGGATCCTGTAGCTCTGCGCATTGCAGACATTGCAGTAGGTCTCCGGCTCGGTGTAAAGGTGTGCGAGGCCCATGTTTTGTCCGTGTGTTTGGTCGATATCAAAAATATTCACCTTTTGCCCACTGGCTTGTCCTGTATCAGGAGTGCCGGTAGACTTTTCCGCCATGGTACCTTAAACGCCGCGTCTATTCCAGCAACACAAAACCATCTGGACTATCCAGAAGCGATGGCAAGAGGCCTGACGGAGTAACATTAGTGCCGTGGAGTCTAGGATGGCCACTGGTATGGGACGTGACAAGTGCGGATACCTTAGCCCCATCGTATATAAGCGATACTGCAGATAGGGCGGGGTCCGCAGTCTCTGAAGCGCCGCAAATATAGTAATTAGTCGGATAATTATCTATTGGCGGCGCTAGCAGTAGAGACTATGGGACCATGGTCTTCTGACATGAAGAATTTCGTGTCAGAAATGTCGACCAGACTTGTCCTTGCCTGTGGTGACCTGAGGGCTGGCGGCTATTTTACCCAACGGCTTAGTCTAACCGTACAAAGGGGCAATGTCGCCAGTGTCTTGGGTACCATGCCACACGGACTTTTGAGATGAAATATTTTATTTATAAGCCTTTTGTATTTTGCATGTTTTTTTATTTTTACTTTAAGTTTTGTATAAAATAATATTATAATTTTGTCTATAATGTTGTATTTAAACGAATACACACATTTATTAATAATCTTTCACTTTAAATTTAATATTTTTCTATTATAGTAGAGGAGACGTGGAAGATAGACCTTCACCGATCTGATAACTCGATGAGATATCTAATACCTTTAAACGAGCAATTCTTGTATATATCTAAATATATTTTTTGAATCAATTCAAATATTTTGATGAAATTTAGTACCCTGGTTTCGGGGGTGAAAGTAGATCCAGCAATTTTTATTTTGTTAGAAATTTTTTACTGTATAAAAATATTTTCAGTGATAATCAATTTAAATATAAACTGAAAAATACGACTAAAAAAATACTGTACCTATATAGAAGTTATTTTTTAATCGTGGCAGTACTCAACAGGATGCAAGGTGTATCCCATATCTTAATCTAACGCGCTCGAGTAAATCCGAAAATCCCCTCTTCGGCTTCCCTACTACCAATCTGACGTACAAAGAAATGACAATGTCAATTTGAAAGAGCTCTATAAAAATTTCGTTCATTGAGTTAAAGCTTCCTTGGCTTCTTGGTTGCGTGCGCTGACTGCGGAACTAGAAACCTCAATCAAAACCATATTTGTCTATTTTTTTATTTTTATGAAAATAACTTTTTTTTATTAGGAGCTATTTCAGATGGCGTTGTTAAGTAACACTAAGCAAATAAGTGTTTCGTTTGAAACTAAACCAAGAAAATGAATTGTTTTTATCCGAGCAACGCTCGGTCGTCCAGGTACTATTTTTTATCAAATATAATTTATAAACATAATATATGCCTATGATAACTTGCCTATCGATAAGTGTTCATAGCTATTTTTAATTTAATTAATTTTAATAAATTTTCTTTCATATCACCTTCCCTCTTATCGTTATCACCGAATGAGTTTTATCTCAATTGATAGTTTTTAACACACAGAATTTGCTTATGTAAGCTTGCCTACTTATTTCTGTGCATTGCTATCTGGCAATTAGATGTGAACAGGTAAGTCAATATAGGTACCTAGGCATACAATATAGGTACCTAGGCATATTCTGTGTGTTAAAAACTATCAATTGAGATAAAACTCATTCGGTTATGACAAGAGTGAGGTGATGAAAGAAAATTGATTAAAATTAATTAAATTAAAAATAGCTATGAACACTTTTCGATAGGCAAGTTATCATAGGCATATATGTTTATAAATTATATTTGATAAAAAATATGTCTCATCGAGTTATCAGATCGATGAAGGTCGATCTTCACCAGCTCTTAGACCATTAGAATAAATACTACATTTATAAATGGAATTACTTCGGCCTAAGAATAGCTTTAGATACTCCACCAGGTAATGCTGGAATCTGGCATTTTGGGCACCCATCCGCAAGACAGCAATTTGGATGCTGCCTTTTATGTGAACTAGTATTTTTTTATTAATTAAATTATATAATATGTATAGTTTTTATACACCCTTTCTACATATTTTGACAAGTGTGACATTTTAAAAAAACGTATGCAATGAAGTCATTTTTGGGGTTTTTCTGAGAGAAATTTAGCACACGTAGAGAAAGGAGCCCTTTGTATTGTTACGTAGATAAGCAACATTTGGTGTCCGTCTATTATTGCGCATGTGCAATAAAAGATTGAGTGCAACTGTACGTAAATTTCGTTGCTCTCCTCGGGTCCCCATTAGCTCAACCCGGATAGAGCGTCGTGGTTACGGTTGGTGGCAATCGGTTTGAGCCACGAAGGTCGTCGGTTCAAATCCGACATGGGGGTAACCCACATTTTTAACATTAAAATATGTTATTACGACTTAATATCGGTTTATAAATAAAAATATGTGGGTTTCAAGCGTCATATTAGTCAAACACTTGGAATTTTCTCAAATTTCTATCGAGTTTCCTTCGAGAATTCGTCAGAAAAAGAAAATAATAATAATTAATAATAATGAATAAAAAAATACCAATGCGTAACTCTCTATTAAATTTTCATACCATACTTACTTATTTTTTCCACATTCTTTACAAATTTGAGAAGAAAAGTGCAAGCAATGCCTTCAAACTACTAGGGAATCATAAACGTGAAGTGACTGCGTGGTAGTAGGTACTGCCAACATACAAGGTAGGCGAGGGCGGCGGGGAGGAAAATGATAGGGGTGGAGTTTCCCCAACAACCACCCCCTATGCTTTACGTCACCACCCGCATAGTCTGTTCACATTTTCATGCCAACAATTTTATGTTTCTTTAGTAACTGGAAGGAACTGCTTCGTTCCTTATAAAAATTATGTTACCGATAGATTCTATGAAACATGCCTGATTAAAAACGAGATTTAATTGTGAAATATAAAATAGCGTTTATCTGTTATACGTCGTTGGACCATTGCGAATATGTTGCGTTCTGCTACACACTATATTCGAACAACTAAATGAAAATAATTAGGTATACCTACTTAGAATATCAGTTTTACGAAATATTATAGTGATTTCACAGTTTCGCACATTTATTTATATATGTACTGTTTTACATATATAATAAGAGTACACACTATATTCGAACAACTAAATGAAAATAATTAGGTATACCTACTTAGAATATCAGTTTTACGAAATATTATAGTGATTTCACAGTTTCGCACATTTATTTATATATGTACTGTTTTACATATATAATAAGAGTACCTGGACGCCCGAGCGTTGCTCGGGTAAAAACTAATTTACTTGGTTTATTTTTAAGCAAAACATTCATTGACTTAGTGTTACTTTACAAATCCTTTTGTAATACCTAGCTCTCAATTTAAAAAAAATTGTCACAAAAAATAAAAAAGCAACTTGCCTACTTGAGGTTTGAACACGGGTCTCTAGCTCCGTAGTCAGCTTTCCTAACCATTCGACCAAGAAAGCTTTAATTCCATTGACGAAATTTTTAGGGAAGTCTTTCATATCGACATTGTCATTTGTTTGAAGGGCGGATTGACATTTGACGGCTTTCTATGCCACAAAATTATTAATATTTTCCAATAGATGTCAGAAAGAGTAATTTTATATTTAACCGCATAAACATTAAATAAAACGACAATTTCTATCAATAAAAATTTGTGGATCGATTTATCATCCCCGCAACCAGTGTACTAAATTTCATCAAAATCTTTGGAGCCGTTTACGAGATTCAATAAATTAAGTTTTTAACAAAAAAATAGAACCGACTTCAAACGGTAATAAATAAAATTGTTCAGCAGGTACCTACTTCTTCTTGCTTATGGTAATGACTGTTAAAACTATATTGGAGTCGGTGCCCATTCAGAACTAAAGGTACACTATATTTACTAAGACAGGACCTTTTTGCTAAGGGCCCGACTCCAAAAATAGTTTTAAGAGTCATTACCATAAGCAAGAAGAAGTAGGTACCAGCTGAACAATTTTATTTTTTACCGTTTGAAGTCGGTTCTATTTTTTTGTTAAAAACTTAATTTATTTCACTCTTTTTAGTAATTTTAATAATTCTGCACATATGTATAAGCATAATAGGAATTTTTTTCACTTAACTTAACGTTAAAGAGATACTTTTTATAATCATGTTTATCAAATAGCCATCTAATAGCCTGAAAGAATACTACTATCAGTCCACTTGAACGTATAAATTAATGAAAAAATTTGCTCTCAGCTCCTAACCGTTGAGGAGTTGTACCTTCAATCTTCAACTTAGCAACATGAGGTGATAATTATCGGACATAAATATTTGTATTATGTTAAAAAATATGACTAAAAGAATGTGTGTGCCTATTAAGTTTCAGTGTTTCCCTCGATTTTCCTAGTATCACATCATCCGATTTTGACATGGTGACAGTTGGACCACCTCAGGAATGTAAGATTTCCAACAAAAAACCATTTATTAAAAGAATTTGCTCTCAACTCCTAACCGTCATAGTACCTTCCATCATCAACTCAGCAACATGATATGATGATAATTATACACAAATACCTGTTTTGTTTTAGTAAAAATCATTTGTTGTGCAGTAAAATTTGAATGTTCCCTTCGATTTCTCTGGGATACCATCATCAGAATTTGACTTGGTGACAGTTGGACCACCTCAGGAATGTAAGATATCGAACAAAAAACCATTTATTGAAAGAATTTGCTCTCAACTCCTAACCTTCGTAGTACCTTCCATCATCAGCTCAGCAACAAGATATGATGATAATTATACAAAAATGCCTGTTTTGCTTTAGTAAAAATATGAAGATCATTTGTTGTGCTATAAAATTTGAATGTTCCCTTCGATTTCTCTGGAATCCCATCATCAGATCCTGATTTGGTGACAATGGGACCACCTCGGGAGTAAAAGCATACGAACAAAAAAAGAATTTTGAAAATCGGTCCACAAACGGCGGAGTAATCGGTGAACATATATAAAAAAAATACATACAGCCGAATACAGTACCTCCTTCTTTTGGAAGTCGGTAAAAAAATATATTTAGATATATACAAGAATTGCTCGTTTAAAGGTATAAGATATTGATTTTGTTATTCTGATACAAGAGAATCGTTTATTACGTTACGTACCTACAATGAACTTTCATTTTCGAGCAAATATCTAGTTTTTACCGACTTCCAAAAGGAGGAGGTACTGTATTCGGCTGTATGTATTTTTTTTATATATATGTTCACCGATTACTTCGCCGTTTCGTGGACCAATTTTCAAAATTCTTTTTTTGTTCGTATGTTCATACTCCCGAGGTGGTCCCATTGTCACCAAATCAGGATCTGATGATGGGATCCCAGGGAAATCTTATACTTTCTGAAGCATAACAAATATTTGTGCATAGTAATCATCATCTCATGTTGCTGAGCTGATGATGGAAGGTACAGCGACAGTGAGGAGTAGAGAGCAAATTCTTTCAATAAATAGTTTTTTATTCGAAATCTTACATTCCTGAGGTAGTCCAACTGTCACCAAGTAAAAGTCTGATGAGGGGATCCCAGAAAATTCGAAGGGAACATTCAAATTTTATAGCACAACAAATGATTTTCATATTTTTACTAAAGCAAAACAGGCATTTGTGTATAGTTATCATCATATAATGTTGCTGAGCTGATGATGGAAGGTACTACGACGGTTAGGAGTTGAGAGCAAATTCTTTCAATAAATGGTTTTTTGTTCGAAATCTTACATTCCTGAGGTGGTCCAACTGTCACCAAGTCAATAACTGACGATGGGATCCCAGAGAAATCGAAGGGAACATTCCAATTTTATAGCACAACAAATGATTTTTACTAAAGCAAAACAGGCATTTGTGTATAATTATCATCATACCATGTTGCTGAGCTGATGATGGAAGGTACTACAATGGTTAGGAGTTGAGAGCAAATTCTTTCAATAAATGATTTTTTGTTCGAAATCTTACATTCCTGAGGTGGTCCAACTGTCACCATGTCAAAATCTGATGATGTGATACGAGGGAAATACTGAAACATAATAGGCACACACATTCGTTTACTCATATTTTTTAACATAATACAAATATTTATATCCGGTAATTATCACCTGATATTGCTAAGCTGATAATATGATTGAAGGTACAACTCCTCAACGGTTAGGAGCTGAGAACAAATTCTTTCATTAATTTATACGTTCAGGTGGACTGACAGTAGTATTCTTTCAGGCTATAAGATGGCTATTAGATAAACATGATTATAAAAGGCCTTTAACGTTTAGAACTTATTTGAAAAAAATTCCAATTATGCTTATAAATATGTACAGAATTATTAAAATTACTAAAAAGAGTGAAATAAATAAGTTTTTAACAAAAAAATAGAACCGACTTAAAACGGTAAAAAATAAAACTGTTCAGTGCCTACTTCTTCTTGCCTAATTCTAATTTTTTGTTAAAAACTTAATTTACCTTTTAAAGTGAACATTATATCTTATTAAGAAGTATTTTTCATCGTCTTACATATCTATTTATTTTGCACATTTGTCACTAATTATCACTTTTTTTTCTTTTTGCCAGTTTCGGTGAAACTGCGAATAGGTAAAGTCAGTAAGTCGTTAGTAATCAGTCAGTCCAGTCAGTCAAACATTCAAGTAAAGTGATGCTACTTTACGAGAACGTGTCCGATGGAGTTCTGGAGGTAAGCCGAAAAAACATATTTTAGCACTGTTATTCTATTTCACAAACACTCGTGCACTGTAATTAACCTATATCAAAAAAATGCCATCAACTTTATCCGATATAACTCAAAAATACACCAAGAAAATGAAAATAAAATAAGAGCACAATATGTCTTTTTCGATTTCCAGCCAAAACTCCAAAAATATATTTAGGTATACATATACAAGAATGCTCGTTTTAAGGTATGAGATATGATTAAAAGATATATTGAAAGAATTTTCTCTCAACTACAGTAAACTACAGTTGTAGTACCTTCCATCATCAGCTCAGGAACATGATATGACGATAATTATACACAAATTTATGTCTATTTTGCTTTAGTAAGTATATGAATATCAATTGTTGTGCTATAAAATTTGAATGATGAGAAATGTAGGTAGTTAAACTTGGCTACACAAATTTCTTAAGCCGGGCCACACTAACTTGAACGGTCAACGTAAATGCTTGGTGTTGAAATTGGCATTGTTTCTTGAATTTCTAAGATGGTGCTAGTGCTATTATTTTATTATTAGTGGTGATAGTGCTATTTTGTTTTTGATGAGTGTGAGAGAAAGGCGCATGGCTCAGCGTCTAGCGTAGAACGCAAACGGTCTATGCAGCTAAGCCAAACGGGCGCGGTCGGGTTTGAGATGGGTGACCGCTAGTGGCAAAATATTTCATGCGCGGTCCGTGCTTTGGAGAGCACGTTAAGCCGTCGGTCCCGGTTGCTGTTGATAGAGAGCAGTCGTTAAACCTTATAGACTTATGGAAGGTTTGAAAAAGAAGAAGGGTTGGTCACTAACCCGCATCTCCACCAACCGCATTGGAGCAGCGTGGTGGAGTAAGCTCCAGGCCTCCCTAATAAGGGGGAGAGACCCGTGCCTGGCAGTGGGACGCAAAAAAGGGTTGCAGCTAAAAAAGCTAGCAGCTACAGCTAGCCTGTTTGGCTAAGCTGTAAATCACTTGCGTTCTACGCTAGCCGCTCGGCCATGCACGCTTCGTTATTTTATTATAACTCCTCACTGAATTTGTTTCCATTAGCGGTCACCGACCTCACACCCGACCGCGTCCGTTTGGCATAGCTTCGTAAATCGCTTGCGTTCAACGCTAGCCGTCGTGCTCTTTGACGCACCAACACTCGGTTTATTGCCAATCGCCAAACGGCAATATTAATGCCGTTATTAAATTGTTGCGTTGCGTCGGGGCTACACCAACGTTGAACATTCTTCATCGCGTTGTTCAACGGTATTTCACGTTAGTGTGGCCCCGGCGTAAGAGTATTTTTTATTGTAACTGCGAGAACAGTTTTATAAAAGGGATTATGGTAGTAGCCATGAAGTATGCAAACCTCAGGAGCTCTTTGTATTGTGGTATGGGCATAAGAATAAATAATAATTATTTATTCTTATGGTATGGGCTGTATAAAGCGCATGCGCCAAAATATGGTATTCGAGGGAAAGAACTCTGGGTGAACTGGAAGTACTAGGAGGAAATAACTTTAAAGAGGTTGCATATAGGATGATTTGTTCTTCAAAGATAAAGTTAGACATATACATCTGAGCTGAACCATGCCTGGTTTTCATTAAACATTTTTTATTTGCCCACTGATCGGTTAGTTAATAGTAATAGTTACTTAATAGTTGTTCTATTTTGAGGTCGTTGTTATTTTCTTTTAAATATGTATTTTTTTAGATAGTTATTTATTGCAAGCAAGTCTTAGCTTTTCAATAATTAAATCGGTCAGTCAAAACTCTCAGATATTCAAATAAATTTAACGTTTACCAGAACGCCTCTGATAGAGTTTTGGTCGCAACCGGAAAAAAGCAAAATTATCTACGGATAGTTTAGTACAAAACACAGATATATTTGAAAAATACGTCAAAAAATAAAAAGTTTACTACTAAACTGCGACGTGCCTTTAATTTCTGCCAAAACTCCGTAAAAAAATATAAAAACGGGTTGCACTCCGGTAGTGCCGGCAGAAGTGAAAACTTGAACATTAACGTTGAGCATTTTTCATATTTCGGAATGGTTAGGGAAAAATTTTGCACGAATTGCTTTTATTATCAGTATTATTTTTCATCTAGTATTTTCAGTAGGTTTTCATCTAGTATTTTTATAAAGTACCTACTCACTCATTTTCTTTCACGATTTCTTCGTCCCTTTTTTCATGAATAGATGCACTTTGTTCAATGTCCATATTTTAAATACTTACTTGATATAAACGAATTTTACAAGTATAGGTAGTCGAGCCGTCATCAGCTGTCACCTCTCCGTCTTACGAATTTTCGATCAGGCCACGTCCTGAGGCGAGTTAATCATTTTTTACCCATCCCAAAAAAGTGCACCACGCCGCTAAAGAAGTTTTCTCTTCAATAAAGTACTGTTTAGGTGTTAGGAATGACATTTTTTTTTTCTTTAATTATGGCATCGTAATTGCTGCATATTGCCAGCGTCAAGTATAATTTCTGCATTACGTTTTTGCCAGTTTCGGTGAAACCGAGTAATAATAGGTGAAGTAAGTAAGTCGTTATCAATCAAGTCAGTCAGACATTCAAGTAAAGCGATAGCTTCTTTACTAGAACGTGACAAATGGAATTTTGGAGGCAAGCCAAAAAAACATATTTTCTCACTGTTATTTTAATTCACAACACTCGTGCACTATAATTCGTCATAGGTAACTCAAAAATACACCAAGAAACTAAAAATAAAACAAGAGCACAATATGTCTTTTCGATTTCCCGCTAAAACGCAGGACTGACATTTATCATTATATAATATTATATTATATCTAAGTTGTCATTCGTCTTGAATTTTTCTAATTATAAGTAGGTCCTATCTGTCAAATCACTTAATAATTCCACCTTACCTTATGACGTCATAGGTTATTTTCAATTGTCACATGTACAAAAAAAGTGTCACAAAAGTACCGATGATTAGATTCATGAACAATAAAAACGTTGTAGAAAAATCGAACATGCACAATCAAGGTGAATTGAATCTGTCTTCAATCCACTTTGCAGTTTAAATCTGTGCTTTCAAGGGGCGAAGAGCTCTGTATCGTGTTTTCGGGAGCTTAATCGGGGATCATTAAACCCAGTCATATGATGGGGAAAATATACTAACTTGAAGACATTGGACGTTGAAAAAAATACTCACTAACTTACAATTTTTTGGTCACAATACCTACCTACATTATCTTACTGCTTCTGAAAACTTTCAAGTACATAGTGCGATATGGAGATCCTTAGTAAAATATTCTTACAAATTAACTCTTCTTCTTCCTGCCCTTATCCCACTTTAGGCGGGGTCGGCACAACATGTTTTCTTCTTCCACTTCCATCTGTCACTCGTCAGTTCTTTATTCACTCCTTTTGCTATCATATCCTCTTTTATACAACCCATCCACTTCTTCTTCGGTCTTCCTCGCCTTCTACGTCTTTCCACATTCAAACTTAACATTCTTCTGCCTACATAATGTTCATCCCTGCGCATAACATGATCATACCATCCTAGTCTTCCACTCCGCAGTCGTTCTGTCACAGGCGCTACTTTCAAGGTTTATTTGATAAACTGATTACTTACTTTATCCTTCCTTGTCACACCACACATCCATCTTAACATTTTCATTTCTGTCACATGCACTTTCTTTTCATCAGTCTTCTTCATAGCCCAACACTCTGATCCATACATGACAACAGATCTGATGGCCGTTTTATAGATTTTCCCCTTTAATTTAGGGGGCAACCGTGGATCACAAATTGTTGCGGAGACCTGTCGCCACTTCATTAATCCCACATTCGTTCTATTGCAAATGTCACATTCTTACAAAATAACTATGTAAGTACTTTATGCCATTTAACTTTACAATTCATTTCTTACTCATTTCTTACTTTAAAAAAAACTTTTAAGAATTTTATTTTTATTTTATTTGAAAGCAACATATCAAAGTTATATAATTAAATGAAAAATAGTCTGAAAGGCTATTTCCACGTAGCGTTGTTGTGCGCAACTCAAGGTGAGCGGGGGTTAGAAGCGAATTCAGAACTCCCAGCCCTCGCCGCTACCGCTTAGTAGCGGGTATGCGTTCGTAGAGCGCAGACAAGCTTTCTACAACGAATTCCCGCTACGAAAAAAGAAGCCTTCTATTACAGGCTCTGGGTAATCACGTCATAAAGTAATCAAATACATTTGCGTATCGAGAAGCGTAATAGGCGCACATATGTATGTTTGTATAATGTCCGAATCTAAAATAGTTTTGAAAATAGTTCAAAACTATTTTTAGTACGTAGTTTTGGAATAATTTTGTGATTCGTGACATCAATTAACATTTTATGATTTTTAATGGTTATGTATTCACCATAAGTAACATATGTACGTACCTACATAATAAGTACTTTAAAAAAGAAAAACAAACGTCATTTAAAAAATTAAAAAGTCTAAAATGCAAATTCTCCACTGCTAATAAGCAGAACGTAGAGGTAGGATAAGATTCTCCGGACGGATAAGGCGTGGGTTAAACGCACAGAAATTACTGCAAAGTTTCTATCTGTGAAGGTATGACAAATCAAATCACATATCTAAGAATCCTGTATACCATTTCACGAATTTCAGTCAGCGCCTCACTAGGGCGGGGGATGAAGGCCACGTTTTATTTACAAGCACTCAGAATCAGAAGGAAACCCAAACAGCCTTCATCAGCTTTGTATATTTATAAATATTATTTAAATTTAAAGCGAGTTTTTTAAATAGCATTTATAAATGTTGTTTAGAGTTAGCCATCTTTTAACTACTAGTGCCTCGGCAAATTAAAATAGCCCGCGACACAACTGGTAGTGCGAAGCCGAAGCACTAGTGCCACAGACAGTGCATCCCGTTTAATCGGTGTCAAATTTAATAGCTATCAAACTTAAATTGAACCGTGTAGATCCCTATATTAGACGGGCGTTGCTAGTGTTTGAAAAGAAAATAAGAAAAATAGAGGAATGAAACCCATGGGAAAGAGAAATATGTTTTTTTACATTGTAAAAAAAACTTCAATACATATAATATATATGTATATATAAATTTTGGGAAAAAACAACGGATTGCACTCCGGGAGTGCCGGCAGAAGTGAAAACATTAACGTTGTGCATTTTTGATGTCTTGGAATGGTTAGGGAATAATTCCGCACGAATTGCTGGAATTATCAGTATTAATTTCTATTTAGTATTTTTTATAAATTACTCACTCATTTTCTTTCACTATTTCTTCGTCACTTTTTTCATTAATAGATGCACTTTGTTCAATGTCCATATTTTAAATACTTGTTATAAACGAATTTTACAAGTATAGACAGTCGAGACGTCATCAGTCAATTATTTCCTAACTATTCCAAAATATCAAACATGCACAACGTTAATGTTCAAGTTAACTTAAGATTAGGTTTCGATCGAGTCTACCGTACTGCTTGACGAAATTATTAATATAGATATATTATGTACTTACACAATATTATAAGATGTATTATTTGTAATATGCTTATACTTTATAGCCTCAGTTTATAGCATTAACCTATATTTTCATAACATCACAAAAAGCACATGTGCAGTGTAGGTGTAACACTTTAAATTGTACTACTTAGTAAAGAGAGGAAAATAAAGAGAAAAAAATGTTAGCAAATATTTAATTGAGAAATAGAATATTTATATTTATAAATCAAGAAAGACAAAGAAAATAGAGCTAGTAAATTTAGAACGAAAATTTAAGGGTCGGGGTTACATTTCATAATTAACCGGGTTGCATAATTCTATCCGAGGTATAACAATGGACTTCTTGTTGAGCTAATTGAGGTCGCCGGAGACACGAGTCCTGATGCAGCGTGGACAAGAGTCGCAGCTGTTCTCGGCGAAAAGCTTATGAATATCCGATATACTCATTCCGGAGCCCCGGACGTACGATAGTGCTCTTCTCAGAGTATAATGATGGAATAAAGAAGGGTGCAGGCAATCCCTTCTTTATACACTTTATATATTTATATTTCTTTATATTTACCAAAAGAAATAACTTAGTAAGTATTATATTTTCCTCAGAATACAATACAAGTAACAGGATAAACAAATTAATAATGACGTCTTGTCATTCGATGCAAGAGTAATTTGAACAAATAGAAAAATGAAAAAGAAAACATAATGAAACCTAAAGTGGTTTAAATAAAAAGTATTGAACTCTCGTATAAAAATAAAAGAAGCATAGTTAGTAAATTAGATAAATTAAAATAAAATAAAAACGAACCGTTACATAGGTTAACCAAACAAATAATTTCGAATGAAAATAAATGAAATAAGATATAAATAATCTCCGTTTTTCAGAGAAAGAAAAGAAAAAAAAATGAAATCGAGAATACAAAAGGGCATCGCGTCAGCGTAAAAAGATTTGAAGAAAAAAGATTCGAAGGAAGAGAAAAAAGAAGAAATAAGAAAAAGACATCGTGAGAATCAAAGGGCATATTATCAACGTACAAAAGGTTTAAAGGAAAATGACAAAAACTAGAAGAATTGTTCCAAAAGAAGTTGAATGATTTGCAAAAGTAATTTAATTTAAATAGGTTCTAAATATCAAAACTGGTCGTTTCTTACTTCAGCTATTATAAACATATCGTATCAGTTTTAGAGATTGGCGATGATTGTTCTGGTAATAACGATGGTGAAAAAGTCGTCAAAATTATGGATGGAAGTTGATTTTTCTGAGAGATAAACTTTTTAATGTAATATAAATTGTCATGTTTGTGTACGATACCGCAATAAATAAATATTGTATTCTACCACATAAATGATAGTACTTTCATACTGATAATTAAAGCAATTCGTGCATTATTATTTTCCAACCATTCCAAAATATCAAAAATGCCCAACGTCAATATTAAAGTTTTCACTTCTGCCGGCACTCCCGGAGTGCAACCCGTCGTTTTTTTTTTCACGAAACTGCACTGTTATTTACCAATATCGAATAAAATAGCATCAACTTTATTCTACATAAGTACCTAACTCAAAAATGTAAAAATCTTTAAAGTATAGGTAAATAAATAAATTAATAGAACAAGTCCTCAGATATTACAAATTTATATTTTTTTTTAAATCATAAATCATTGTTTTTACTACTAAGTACATGAACTTGAGTGACATAATACCCCACTCGCAATTTTTTGACCTCCTACAAAATCCCCACCCCCACCGCTCAGAATGAAATCCTAGATCCGGCACTGCCTAATTATAATTGTAGTTATAATATAATTATAATGATATTATAATTCAGACATATTCAAATGTATTCTTTTACTAAAGGTACTTATTTCTTTTTATTTATTTCTTTAATTTCTTACCTACCTACCTAAAACATATTCAGTTGAGAGGGAGTATAGGCATAGCCACTTTGTGAATTAATGAAAACTGCAAGAATATTAGAAATTATTATAAACTAGCGAACCCGGCAGACGTTGTTCTGCCTTAATGTATCAGAAATAAAATAATATTTCGACTTTACATTGAGGTGTAAGCTATCCTATCTTTCAAGTTGGATCAAACTGCACACGGTGTGCAAATTTTATCGGTTAAGTAGTTTAGGAGTCCATCGCGGACAAACAACGTGACACGTAATTATATATATTAAGATTTAACGCTTGTACTTTGTACTCATAGCTCCACAATAAGATTCATGGATGATGGATGGGAGCCGTGGATACACAAAGATAACATACAAACTACCAGACCAAGAAAATAAATTTACACTCACCATTCAAATTTCTAACACGCTGGGAATCGAACCCTCCGGTCCCACAGTTACTACTGAGCCCTTATTTGGGGAGGCTTGGGTCTTTCTCCATCATGATGTCCTAATGAGAATCAATAAAGGTACAGGTTAGTCGCCAACCCGTTGTTGGATGTTTAATTTGCATAAATTGTGTTGGTTGCTTAAATTCGCGCCTAAGGCCTCCGCATAATTGATATTATATAATAATCTCCGAACGTACCTGAAGAAGATATGTAAATTTATAATGGGTAATTATAAATCTTAGTTCAACAGATTCATTACATTCTTATTTTTTCTTATTACTTTATTATATAACTCAAAAAATACTGTCAAAATTAAATAAAATATTAAAAATTAAGTTATGACATCGCAACTTTGACATTGGCAAATGGTGAAAAGACCAAGATGCGATTCGATAAAAACAAAAAAATTACACACCTCATGTCATATTTATTGATTAAGTACGTTTTTGACATGTTCGTGTGTTCATTCATAAGAACAACAAATTTAATATGATTGATGGGCCATTTATATGGAAAAATAAAATCGTTGAAATATTAATAGATTTGAGATTTTTATCATATTTTCATACTTTTTATCCTATTCCCGGCGAAGACAAATCCAAAAACATAAAAATCATAAAAAATTTGTCCAGCCGTTCTTGAGTTATAAATGGTATAACTAACATGACTTAGTTTTATATATATAGATGTCAACAGCACCTTGATTAGGTATTTGTCTATTCTCTTTTTGAACAGAATCTAAAAAAATATATTTTAGTTATTTTTTTTAAATTTTATTGCAATCTTAACACTCGTAAGTCAACACTAGGAGACATGTGAAAGTGTGTAAACATAAAATTAACTTTAAAACTATATAGCACAGCGGAACCAGCACTGTTTGCCTTTACCGTTAGGTACTTATCGCTGAAAAGCAAATAATTTTAAATCGCATTCGCAAATCGCAATCTACGTTAATAGTAAATAGCTTTAGCAGAATATATTGCATAAATCTTATAATTTACAAAATATATAATATCTCTTCGTTTTAAATATTTGAAAACTGAGAGAGATACAAAAATAATGTTTAATATAAAAACAAAAATTACAGTAAACAAAAGAACAACACTTTCAACAAGAAGTTTTAAACTCATTTTAGTAAAAATGTTTTTCCAAAATCTTTCATAACTCGCGTAGCATATGGGCTGGCGTACCTGTTGGCTAAGCACGTCTACTATCCTTCGGTTTCCCTTACTAACTAAATTCATATCGATCGGACCATCGTATAAGGGTGTAAGAGAGGGAGGAGAAATTTCGAATGGCATAGATAGAGCGAATACGACAGAGGTACTAAACGTAACGCGCAGTCGACGTTGCCAAAAACTTCAAACATGAAAATATAAAAGGGGTTGTAAAATATCTTTATGCAGAAGTAATATAGTTTTGGCGGAAACTTGAAAGGCGTTAACTACCGTGAGTGCCCATGTGCCCCTTGAGTTATCCATACCATCCATACTGTAGCGACCTTCCGCTACTCATCAAGAGATGGCGCCACGGGTATTCCTGAATCACGCTATCAAAGTTTTCGGAATATCCTACCATATATACAAGCTCCGAATTGAGTCAGTTGGAGCGCGGCCGCTCCCCGGGCATGATCACCTCGCCCGGCGGGAGATCTCCCTTTGCCAAACTGGTGACCCCGGACAAGAATACGTCCCTTCTGACCTTCATCAGTCGCACCTTCACTCCCTGGATGGACTGCAGCATCACTTTACCAGCTCATCAGGTTCATCGCAGCGCACCATGTACACGCTTCCTGTTCCTGATCAAGCTGCCTCCTGCGACGTCGTGGACGGCTCGAGTACCCACTCTACTCGCCTCCACATTCCAATCTACCCTCACATCTCGACTCACCGAAGATAGAGGGCATCTCCACACTTCGCTACACCCTCACATCCCGACTCACCGTGGACAGAGGGCGACACAAGTTCTGCACCCTCACATCTCGACTCACCGCAGATAGAGGGCATTCAAGGCGCTTGTAAGCGAAGATTACTCAAGCATGGATAGAAGTTATCGACCTCTGGTCTGAGCAGGGGGTGATGTAGCGACCTTCCGCTACTCATCAAGAGATGGCGCCACGGGTATTCCTGAATCACGCTATCAAAGTTTTCGGAATATCCTACCATATATACAAGCTCCGAATTGAGTCAGTTGGAGCGCGGCCGCTCCCCGGGCATGATCACCTCGCCCGGCGGGAGATCTCCCTTTGCCAAAATACTATATACATATTATAAATTCGAAAGTAACTCTGTCTGTCTGTCTGTCTGCTACGCTTTCCCGCTTAAATTAATGAACCAATTTTAATTAAATTTGGAACACAGATAGAGTGGACCTTGGGAAAGGACATAGGATGGTTATTATCCTACGGGAACCTATACAACAGGTCCACGCTGGCGAAGCCGCTGGCGGAAGGCTAGTTATGAAATAAAATAGAAAGCCGAAAACAGACCTACCCCCAAAACTCAATTAGACAGTTCTGGCACAAAGCACTTCTTCCACAATAGAGTGTGGTTCTGGTGTGGTAACCGTCACCTATTTCTACTATGAGGGCTACCCATACCATAAGAATTTAATAATAATACCTACTGGCGTGGCAGCTTTTAGAAATTGCAAGGCAATCACGAAATTGATTTCTACCTCTACCAGCGCGTAACGTCATAAATTAGAAGGATAAATTGAAAATCGAGCGAAAAACACTGAATTGTACTAAGAGAACATCAGCAACGAAGAGTTTTCTTCAAAGATGAAACACGCAGTAGTTCAAATACGTTGTTTAAAAACAAAGGGGAAAGAAAATATTTTTTATTCATCCATTTTTTAAAGTATTACGTAACGTAGGTACTCAACATACTAATCTATACTTTTATACGAGCAATTCTTGTATAGGTATATCTAAATATATATTTTGAATCTCCGAAACGGCTCAAATATATTGATGTAATTTAGTACCCTTCGGGGGTGATAAATCGATCCAGCAAATTTTTTTTGTTAGAAATTTTTAATATTTTCAGTGATAATCAATTTAAATATAAACTACTAAAAATACTACTCTTCCTGACATCTATTGGAGAGTATTAATAAGGCGTAGACGCCGTCAAACGGGGGAACCCACGAGGCTCATTGTGCATTTCCTCAAGCGTCATCAGGACCTTGTACATTTTATAGATTGGGTGGTGGCAAGATTAAAAGATTATATTTTATAAGTTTTTGCGTTTAACAGGTGGAGAGAGCGCCTATAGGTTTTCAAAATTTTTATACGAAAGGTGCTGGTAAAATAGTAGTAAATAAATTAAATGCATGTCATATTTTCCCCTCTTGGGCTCCCCATCTACTACCTACCCCAGCTACTACCATCCGCCAATCCGACGTTCAAAGAAATGGCAATGCCGATTTGAAAGAGCTCTGTGAAAATTTCGTTTATTAAATTAAGCCTTTCTTGGCCGAATGGTTGCGTGAGCTGACTGCGAAACTAGAGACCCGGGTTCAAACCTCAATTAAAACTATATTTTGTCTATTTTTTATTTTTATGAAAATAACTTTTTTTATTAGGAGCTATTTCAGATGGCGATGTTAAGTAACACTTAGCAAATGAGTGTTTCGCTTGAAACTAAACCAAGAAAATAAATTGTTTTTATCCGAGCAACGCTCGGTCGTCCAGGTACTACTTATTAAAAAAAAGCTGAATAAAATTTTCATTACTTTAGATGTAATGTAAGTTATCATCATCCTCACTGAGGAAATCTTTATAGATAAAACTACGACTTCACCATGACACGTTCATTGGAAAACTAAAAACTAGTAGCGCGCGCACATATATCTTAATTATTTATCTACCTACATTAATTTATTTTATTTTAGCATTATTTTATTTTTACAATCACCATTTTAGCTTTTCATAGTCCACTGCTGGACATAGGCCTAACGTTCGCCACTCCTCCCAGTCCTACGCCATCTGAGTCCACCGGCTTCCCGTTTTCTTGTTTAGATCATCAGTCCACCTGATTGGAGGGCGGCCTGTACTAGTTTTGCCGAGACGTGGTAGCCTTTCGAGGACCTTTCTTCCCCATCGGTCGTAGGTCCTCCTAACTATATGGCCTGCCAGAGAGCTATATCGGTATTCTTCGTTCGTCTACGGATTTCATCGAACATCAGAATCCATAAGATTCTGTCGCGTAGAGAAATACCAAGCATAGCTTTCTCTATCGCTCGCTGAGCGACCTTGAGCTTATGGAAAAGGCTAATTACTGTAATTAACAATGTCTCAGCGCCGTAGGTCATCACTGGCAACACACACTATTAGAAAAATTTCGACTTCAGGCACTGAGGTATTCGACTGGACGAGAAGCTCTTTGTAATTTTCGAACGCAGCATAAGATTTTATGAATTACCTGTCTCTCTAAGGGTTATTTCAAAGTGGATTCTTAGAACTAGCCAGTTAAGTTATTATTTATGTCTATTTTGTTTGTTGTTGCGGGATACACAGCTTCGCTGGAATTATTTTCTTTCTTTTCTCTCTCTCTCTTTCTCTTCTTTCTACGTTGTATAAATAATGTTTCACACTTATATCCCGACAGTAAGATAGATCTTCCCTGTGTCGTGGGTAACATTGACACACACAAAGACAGAAACACAAACACCCAGACCGCGAACAGAAATTTTAAACTCCTCATTCAAATTTCTGCTTCGCCGGGAATCGAACCCAGTACCCTCCGATCGGTTGTCTGGCATGGTAAACATTGCGTTGGGTCGTCATAGATACTAACAAGATACTGAGGAGAACTTCGGATTTCGAGTAAAATTAAAACCAAATATGACACCAATATGTCGATATGTCGAAAACGAACGATATGTCTAAAACGGCGTACGCTTGTGACAATTCGTTCATAGCGAATATCACGGAGGATAAAATAACAAGCCCCCTTTCGACATAAATTTGCAATTATTTTTTACGTTAGTAGGTACCTCATTTTTGATGTCTGTTTCTGCAGTGTTCGCGCGTGTTTAGCGTCACAAATGATCAGTGTTCGCTTTAAGCATTGTGCTTATGGCCCTTCGGATAAGCGATATTAAACCTTAGCTTTTATGATACCCTGGTGCAGATAGTGTACATTTTCACTATAGGCTTACAGTCTTCTTCTTCTTCTATGTGTCATTTTCATTTTATCGAGAATCCTGGCCTGGCTGCATCCCTTTTTGTATCCCACTCCAGAGCACGGGGCGCTCCCCATTATTAGAGATACCTGGAGCATACTCCACCACGCTGCTCCAATGCGGAGTTGATGAAGATGCGGGTTAGATTGCTGGCGGATGTTTCAAATCCGCCCATTAGGCCTTCGAAGAGGTTAAGCGACTGTTATTCGATAACAACCGGGATCGAGACGGCAGAACTTTATACCAGCCTTAGCAGCGCCGCAACAAGGACCTTATTTTTATGACCTCCTAGTATAGCAGCGGACTAAAATCCCGTTTCCGGATAAACGTTTCCGTCAATCATCTACACACTGTACAAAGAAGCTTCCTTCCTTACCAAAAAAAAATGCATTACATTTTTGTTTTTAAATTCACGCAGCATCCTTGGCAAATGATGCAATTATAAAAAGGCTGCAGTAGTAGCCAAAAATTAAATTTTGTTAATATGTGCAGAAATACGACGGCGCAGAACAACTCAGTGTGAAGAAGATTACATATTCAATTTCTACAAATAATACACTCCCTATTAATTAATAAAGGAACCGTGAAATCCAGGAACAATGTGGGGTTTTGCTATATTATCTTTTGAGAGAGAATTATTTTATTATATTTGTGCTTTAAAATATTTGTCTTTTTTGTTCGTTGCGGCAGAAATTATTTCTATTTTTTTTTGTTACGGTTCAATTTTTTTTCCGTGAGTAATCAATTAATACCTTGTTCTTCTACCTTTATGATTTTTATTTATATGGGACCACCTTGTTTATATTTAACTGGCTGTGCCACGCGAAACGCGTTACAAATCGCGTTGCCTAAGCAGATCATTAGATCAGTTTTGTTTGTAGTCATACCAATTTTCATACGGCTAAGGCCAGAAATGAGAAAATTTTCATACAATCTAAACACCTCCCCCCTTATTTTATCCCTTTAGAAGGGAATTTTGTCCATTTCACCTACACAGATGACTTTTAATTGTAATTGCATATATATTTTCATACTTCTACCTTCAGTAATGAAAAAAGTCCATATAGCCTTAAGAGGACCTTTTCCTACAGAAACCACGGGGCACAGCTAGTGTAAGGTTATAATAATAATATATGTATTGAGTAGTAAGGATGGAAAGACTTAACTTGCATTTCATTACTAGTACTGCATTTTTAGATGAAATATTTTATTTATAAGCCTTTTATATTTTGTATGTTTTTATTTTTACTTTAAGTTTTGTACAAATGTATTATTAAGTTTAGAACTTTAGTTCTAGGTTTTTGTATAATTGGTAATTTTGATTATAATGTTGCAAGCTATTTAAATAAAATTATATATTTATCCAATTCGCTCATTCGCTTCTTCTCAGACTAGCTATATTATATCACTGTAAAGCGGCAAGGGGTGATTGATCCCTTTGGTGTCCTGTTACCCTAGTATTTTTGGCAAGGTGCCTGCAGGATATCCGTATTAAAACTTAAAATCCTGGAATTTTTTTGTAAAAATTTGCGCAAACTTTAGATGACGTTTTCACATTGATTCTCATGTTGTTAGCGCCATTTTCAACGATTTCTTTTAACAGACAACATTTTTCGAATTCTGAGTAGATTTTGAAGATATTTACGTCTTGTAAACTTTTTTTAATGAAAGTCGTTAATGTCTGACAGTTGTACATAGTTATGGAAGACATTGAAAGCATATACATAACAAAGTTAATTGAAAGCTCTTTAATATCGGTCTCATGGTGAAATGGTTAGCATTGGACTTTGAATCCAACGATCCGAGTTCAAGTCTCGGTGGGACCTTACAGTTCGTATTAACCTTTATTTTTATGCGGCTTTAAAATATCGAAATGGATAGTAAGTTTACCTCTTAATCTTTGTACAAATAGATGCTCACAAAATTTCGTGCTATATTTACCAGAAATAGCCGCAAAATTCATTCAAGTTGCCGTCTTTCCACGACGGTGGTTGTATTAAGGTACAAATATGTATTTGCACTCATGACTCCGACGAGATTTGAGTGATGGGAGTGTGAGTGATTTATAGTTTAGCACGTCTAAAATACGATCGACTAAGCTATAATGGCAGGCTAGCTTAAGTGGCAGTGGGCTGGTCATATCTGGCGGAAGGTCCACGTATACAGTAGAAGTGCATAGTTCTAAGAGTGAAGTCATCATTATAGCAAATCAAAAAGATAATCCTTCATACTCAAGAGGAGAGCCCATTACTGGGCTCCAGAAAATTATTTAGGGTACACAACGTGAACACAAACATTTTAGCACTTACATCTAACAAAGAGTAGTTAACACTACCTACTGTTCGTTTGCATAAACTTATTATGTTTTAGCCTTCCGCCAGCGGCTACGCCCGCGTGGACCCGTTTTATAGGTTCCCGTAGGATAAAAACCATCCTATGTCCTTTCCCAAGGTCCACTCTATCTGTGTTCCAAATTTCATTAAAATTGTTTTAGTAGGTAGTTTAAGCAGGAAAGCGTAGCAGACAGACAGACAGAGTTACTTTCGAATTTATAATATTATTGTACTAGTTTAAACTACTAGTGTGGGCTAGCATTCGCTAGATGGTAGTTATTATTAAACAATAACAATTATTTTTCATATTTAAAGTAAAAAATATTTAGTAACTAGGTAGATGAAAACTTATAATATGTAATAAAAAATACTCTGAATTATTTATCTAGGTATCTCCACCAACCCGCATTGGAGCAGGTGGTGGAGTAAGCTCCAGGTCTCACCAACAATTGGGAGAGACCCGTCCCTAGCAGTGGGACGGAAAAAGGGTTGCCACCATTTATTTAGGTAATTTCGTCGGGAAATAATTGGCGTGATAACAAATTACCTTAGAAGTTAATTTGTTAATGCATGTTATTCATCCGTACAAACAATGACCGCGCTGCTTCTACTATTCAAAAAATGTTTTATTCTCAATAAGCTTGAACGACGCGTAGCAAGCTTCGTAAGCGTTAGACGTGTGTATGTACTCGTATTATAGACGTAGCGCGTAGTCGATTCGCGTAGTCCATGCGTAGACAAGAGACAACGCCAAAAATTAGATCGATATTTTTGTTTTTTTTCCCCCACAGAATTTCCTGATATTCATGGATTAATTGAACGATGAGGATAACTTCATAATAAGTAGGTATTACATATTTCATAATAAGTGTTACAAAATATTGTGCAATTCAATAGTTCAATTATATTGATAGAGTAGCAGTGTCCCGAAGTTTTATCGCGGACCCACCAAAGTGAAATTTAAATGATAAGTTTAAATTACTGTTTTCGATCCGGGTGCTTGTTTTATGTGCGATCATGGTCACCACTATACGGAGAATATGTGTGTTAAAAAAAATAAGTTGCATGTGGGTCAATACACCTCATAACTACTTTCTATATATTTAATATTAATTTGCCTAAACTTAAATATATCCACGAGGGTGTAATTGATAAGATTATGGATATAACCTATTTTATCCAACTCATTATAAAATTTGACAATTCATGTTTTCAAATGGATGTATAGTCCGGCCAACGAGACGAGATAAAGAATATAAACAAACGGACCGTTACCAAGTTACTATTGCGAGAGCGAGCAATTATTATCTCTGTCCTTATCACACGTATGCAGTAATAGCGTCAGTTAGTCAACGACAGCTTTTTTGCCTGTTTCGTGGTACAGGAAAGCAGTCAGTACCACAGTTTTCAACATTTGGTCGTGTTTTGACGGGAAGTCGAAAAAGACATTATGTTGTGCTCGTGTTTTATTTTCATGTTATTGGTATAATTTTGAGTAATATCGGATAAATTTGATTGCATTTGGTTCGATATAGGTTAATTACAGTGCATGAGTGTTGTGAAATAAAATAACAGTGCGAAAATATGTTTATACAGCTTGCCTCCAAAATTCCATTGGTCACGTTCTGGTAAAAAAGCCATCGCTTTACTTGAATGTATGACTGACTTGACTGACTGATTACTGACGACTTACTGACTTTACCTATTATTACTCGTCCAGTTATAACGAAACCGGCAAAAACGTGATGTAAATATTGTTACGCCCTATGGGTAATAAAATACCGTTTGCAACGTAGAAGTTGTTTATTGTCTCCTTAGTCCTTATACAAAAATCCACTCAACAGAATCTAAATCACAAAGCACAATCACTATAGTCAAATATCTTCGCTGTAGTCGTCGAAATAATTCTTCCTTGTTGCTTGGAGTGATCGCTTTGATTTCACTTCCGGAACTATGTCCTGTCGCGGCCCGGTGCGTGCCTTACATTCTTACATACGGCTACCCACGGTTCTCTAGAATTTTCCCGAACTACCTAATACAATAGGCCCGTCCCGAACCTTCCTTTCCTTTATGTTACTAACGCAATTATAGTTATGTAATACAGTCATAAATAATAGCCGCGGCCGGCGATGTAGACAACCTATACATGTACGCTATATATAGGTACGCACTCGCCGCGGATCCCGAACTGTATATAAATCGTTGTTTTTCTTATCACTGACTTTTCGAGAACTTTCATCATTCTTCGATAGTAGACCTAATAACAACTGTTTATGCGTTTTTGGGGTTTTGCTGTACGACGCTTTGTTTTCGAGATATAGGTACTCGAAAGTCGTAACAATTATATAAATCGTTGTTTTTCTTATCACTGACTTTTCGAGAACTTTTATCATTGTTCGATAGTAAACCTAATAACTGTTTATGCGTTTTTGGGGTTTTGCTGTACGACGCTTTGTTTTCGAGATATAGGTACTCGAAAGTCGTAACAATATTATACTTGGCGCAGGCAATATGCACATAGTTTGCGATGCCATAATTGAAAAAAAAAACTTTTGTTCCGCCATTTTGTGAAAGTTCATTCCTATTATGATTGCGTTCGATTTTTTGATAATATTAATATAATAGTGTTTGTTGTTGATTTTTGCTGTTATTGTGAGGAGTTGTTGATTTTAACTATGGAATCACAGTTTGGGAGCTCTAGAAAACGTTTGAAAGAAATCAATTCACCACGCAAAAATCGTCAAAAGTTAAGTGAACTTATTAATTCACTAGGGGCCGCCCGCACTATCATAATTCAATTTTTAAGGTTCTGTACCAAAAAGGCTTCTTTTCGCTGCTCCAAAAATATAATTTTTAGAATTGCAGTGTCACTTTCTCAAGTAGGTACTTGGAAGAAGTATTGTAATAAATCACTACATATTATAAAACAAATTCGCTTCCCGCCGCTTTCCCGCGTCCCTATGTATGCTAAGATTAATTTTGCTAAATAAAAGTCCGCATTAATGTACTCTATCTCTTACGGTTGACTTACAATAACTACTTTTATGTTTAAAATGTTTATAAAAATATCACGTTATCTCGAATCTGTTTATTCTGTTCAGTATTAATCCTTATCTAAATAAAAACGTTAATTAGCTTCGTCAATTCAGATTAAAATTGTACAAAATGTAATCAAGTAAATACTTTAGAAGATGATATTTTGTTTTATCATAAATCATAACATCCCCCGGCGCGCATTCTCATCGCGCATCTATTTTTTGCCTTTAGTACTTAAATGGGTTTTTGTAAAATAATTTTAATGTATTATTAATCGCTCGAGCGAAGCTGGGCCGGGTCGCTACTATATGCTATGTATATAATTTATTCAAATAAAAATGTTTTGAACCCCTGAAACTTTGTTTACATTTTTTATCACGTCTCGTTGGCCGGACTATATCTCATTATAATACCATAAGAATAAATAATAATTACATAGAACGGAATCTCCTTTGACCGGGTGGAAAACGCCGCTATTTTTATACCTACTTCCCCCTTCACCTTGTTACGCCCCTCTGTCGCCCAGGCGTGTTGACAGGGTTGTCAACTGTTAATACTGCTTTTTATAGATAATATAGGTAGCTAAAATATAAGTTTAGTTAGTTTAGTATTACAAAGTATGAGAATTATAAATACTTACCTACACTATAAATACCTGCTCATGAATAATAAATTATTATGAGTACCATACCAAATGAAGCCATTTAAGTAAGTATTACTTACCTACATAGGTGTAAGTACTTACGTAGTGTAGGTTTAAAATAAACGAATTACATATTAAGTATAACGTGCGTGCGCCAGTGCTGCGGCGCCGCAATCGCGAGGCAAAACAATCGAGAAAGGTTCAATGACCGATGGCGGGGGCTATTAAAAAATATTTTGGCGACATGTTAAAATACTGTAGTTATCTAACATTTTTTTTATAATTGAGTGAAAGTGAAACAATTGCCTACACAAAAAGAACTGGTCACATCCTTTTGATAAATTAGGTACGGAAAAGGAATAATATTTAAAAAATATTACTTATCTCGCATCATCTTTGGGCAAACTAAAAAACTTAAGTTTGGCATTGTTTTAGAATTGTTTGTACAACCAAACACACCACATTAACTTGGCGCCGTTATTGTAATTGACGCGCCCGTCCGAGACAGCCCGTCTTCAGTAGTCGGCTTAGCCGAAATTAAAGTGTAGGCTAATATCGTGACCTTGAGCCCGTTTTGAGCGGGAGTTTCCGTTCTACGTAGTATTATTTATTCTTATGATAATACATTACTTATAATGAATTAACATTGTTTTTCGCTAAAAAAAACTATAAAATCAACAGCGCAAAAAGCGCAAATACAACATATCGTGTTCCCTTTACCACCTACATCAGATGGTCGCTTTTAGTTAAGTTACGATATTAGATATGCATTTAAAACATAAAATGTACACATCTTTACTAATAACAAACTGAAATTAATTAGATCTACCGCAGCATTTCACAGCATTAAAACGGTTATTATTATGACGCTTATTTCTATTCTAAGTTTTCATTGCTTAGATTTAAAGTGACATAGACACTCGCTCGCAAGCTCGCTAGTATACATACCATACACATACACGTCTTCTTTCCTTGTGTTTCTCCTGCAGACTAAATATCCCAATCGATTTTCATTGCGGCAAGACTGGTAATGTGTTCATGAAAAAGAGATGGTCAAAAAGTTGAATAAGAGAGTCGGCGATATTGCGCTTTGCGTCTTTATAGCAAACTTGAAAATTGCTAAATAATAGCAACATGTTTAACAATTTGTTTTATTTTAATTTTTTTTTTGAAGTGAAAACTTCTTTAGCGGCGTTGAGCACTTTTTGTGGGATGGGTAAAAACTATGAAACTCGCGCGAGGTCACGTGGTAAGATAGTAGAGGAGACGAGGAAGATCGACCTTCACCGATCTGAAAATTCGATGAGACATATTGTTTACCAAATATAATTTATAAACATATATGCCTATGATAACTTGACTATCGAAAAGTGTTCATAGCTATTTTTAATTTAATTAATTTTAATCAATTTTCTTTCATATCACCTTCACTCTTGTAACAACCGAACGAGTGAATATTTTCACCGGCTCTTAGACCAAGACGGAGGGGTGACAGCTGATGACGGCTCATCTGACGGCTGTCTATACTTTTTTTCTTCAATTATGGCATCGCAAACTCTGCATATTGCCAGCGTCAAGTATAATTTTATCTTAAAATTCGTTTATATCAAGTATTTAAAATATGGACATTGAACAAAGTGCATCTATTAATGAAAAAAGTGACGAAGAAATAGTGAAAGAAAATGAGAGAGTACTTTGTAAAAATACTAGATAGAAATTAATAGGTACTGATAATTCAAGCAATTCGTGCGGAATTATTCCCTAACGATTCCAAGATATCAAAAATGCCCAACGTTAATGTTTTCACTTCTGCCGGCACTCCCGGAGTGCAACCCATTGTTTTTTTTTATTTAGGACACAGGGTGAACGAAACCAATTCCAATTATTTTCCTAAAACCTCAGGTTCTAAAGGTTAAAGTGGTGTTCATTGCACATAAATAAATATCATTACGTTTGCAGTACCTGGATGTACGATAACTCATCTAAGAAAGAAAATTCAAATAATAATACATTGGATAAACTTCCGAAAAGTAGATGCCAAATTTTGTCACCAAATTTTGCACAGATGTTCCATTGGACTATCTAAGTCCCCTTAAAAGGATTTTTGGAGACGCGCAATATTTTTCGAAATTTTATATTTCGATAAGAAAAATCGGTTTCCTTCGCTAAGCTTAGCGACACACACAAATGTTGTAAACAGGAAGGTGCCAATGTGTCGATGCATGTGGCATCCCACACTAGACACCTTCCATTCATCCAGGGTCAGGCCTCTTGCCATCGTCACGCACAATTCCATTCGGTTCTAGTTTTTTTGTTAATATTAAATAATCTTAATATATATATAAAAAGTAAAGGGTTTTCTTTGTACGTAAAGACACGGTTTTCTCTAATATCATTAGTTCAAATCAACATCCCGTTGGGGTGGTAAATACCCCTTCGTACGTAGATGATAGTAAGGGAGTTTGATCGCGGTGGGTGGAAGTGGGTGGAAAATATCTGTACTTTTCTAACCAATAGGGACTTCTGGGTGAATCTCAAAATTTCTGGGATGATCTAGCAAACTATTTTAATTTTAATTTTATTGAGAATGTTCGAGAAAGTTCCAGAAACTTCTCGAATCATTTGGATTTTTTTAAATAATTCTAATTAATTGAGAATATTCGAGAAAGCTTTTCAAATGATCTGGAATTTTCTAAATAATTGTAATATTTTCGAATGATCTGGAGATTTTAAAAATAATTGCATTTTTTTAATTAATTGAGAATGTTCGAAAAAGTTCCAGAAATTTCTAAAATAATTGGAAAATCCTACTAATATTATAAACGCAACAGTTTGTAAGTATGGATGTTTGTTACTCTTTCACGTAAAAACTACTGAATGGATTTAAATGAAACCTTACAATAATATAGCTTATATATCAGAATAACACATAGGCTACAATTTATAAAGATATTGTGTGAATTGTCCAAAATATGACGATAAGTGTCAAGTAAGTAGGAAAAAATCTACTATCGTTACACATTCGTAATGTATGATGAAAATGTTTATCTTAAATAGTGCTACAAAAAAGCCGGTCCACGTCACTTCAGAAGGGACTTCACTTTATGCTAATGATCGTCTGTAACGCGGGTGAAACCGCGGGGCACAGCTAGTATTAGTATAATAGTGTTTTGTTATTGAATTTTTGCTGTTATTGTGAGTAGTTGTTGATGTCGGGAATAATTTTTATACCTTAGCCATATTGACAACATGATTGATAACACAATACATAGTTTTGTCATAAATACGACTGATTCGGACTCTTCTGATATATTTGTCTACTACAGACGACAGCGATTAGAATGTGGAATCCAATATTTGTATTTTTTTAGAATGTGGAATCCAAAATTTATTTATATTTAAATAAAAATGTTTTGAACTCCTGAAACTTTGTTAACATTCTTTATCTCTTTGGCCTTACTTTTATTCTTTGTCTCTTTGGCCTTACTTTAGTTAGTACTGAGATACTTATTCTGTTTCTGGTCTCGCCTAGTTACACTTTTTCCAATCTATACGCAGTAGTTAGGTATATATAAAATATATATTATTATATATATATTGCTACTTAATTAAAAAACAGAATGAAATAACATAAGATTATGAAAATAAAAGAAGAAGAAAAAACTAGAGCATGAGATTATTGCAGTCCATAAAAGTAATCAAATATTTTCTGCAAACATTTCTTAAAGCTAAGCCAATTAGATAAGTCAATTAGATAAAACTCACCTTAGATAATGTGTTGAAGTGATTGCAGAGCTTTAGCAGTACGGAATTTTGGGCTAGCTTTGCTGTATGGAAGTACAAATAAAGTTGAGTCGAATTCTGATTAATTAATATCATACATATTTAATAGAGTTAACACACACCAAACATGTCAGCTAATTTGCGGTCATCGGAAGAAAATAAAACAGCAATCCTATTACGAAATTTAGCGTGTTTATGGAGAAGGCAGCAAGTTTTTAAAAGAGTGGACATAACTGAACATGAAGGCTTTCCAACTAACTAAAGATATGAAACAAGTGTTTATACTAGACGAGTTGCCCAACCACGTAATGACCAATGAATGTAAATTCAAATTAGCTGATACACAAAAACGGCAGGTTTGCTTGATTGCTTGTTGTCCGCTAAAGGATAAGAAAACTCAGAACTCAAACGGTATCATCTAGTTCCAAATTATGCCTTCACAGCTGAGTCCGGCATGGTGCCATTCATTCCCCACCGCGATGTACAAAACCTTTTGGATAGAAGGCATCCTGATAAAATGTTTGTTAATTACATAGTTGGGCTAAAAAGTAAAGATGTCAAATAAAACAATGGCTGATTTATTTATAAATGATATTGAAACTTAACAAATAAACCTTAAACTAATTCTGTTTTTTTTTTTCTTAAACTACAACTCGTTACAATAATGAGCAACCACTTTTTAAACTAATAAGATATAATGTTTTCATTAGTAATATGCGCAGGGTAATATGTATTTTGTTGCGGCTCGTATCCAGATATCAACTCCGCTGCATAGTACATGGTCTCGCCGTCTCTAACCGGTTGCACATTAGCTAGGTTAAAAAAGTCAAAGGGGCCCGGAGGGTGTAACGGTTGTGCGTAATGTTCCGGCATCAATCCTCTCGTCTCCCCTACATGGGAACGCATATGAAAGTTTAAATGGCTACTCTGCTTAAATCTACGTCCACATACAGGACACTCGAAGGGCTGTATATTTGTATGCGTCCGCATATGTTGCCGAAGGTGGACCGATTGCGAAAAGCACTTACTGCAAATCACGCACTTGAAAGGTTTCACCTTTGTGTGAGTCCTCAAGTGCTGGTCCAAGCCCGCCTTCTGAGTGAAGGCCTTGGGACAGTACGTGCAGGCAAACGGCCGAATCCCTGAGTGCATTCTCATATGCTGTTGTAGCCCGCCCTGTTGCGTGAAGCGCTTGTTGCACAGGGAGCATTGATGTGGCTTCATTTTAGCGTGTACCGATCGGTTATGTTCGTCGTACTCGGCACTGGACAGGAATGTATGGCCGCATACTCGACAGGAAAATGTAAGCGGGGGAAGATTAAGTGGAGCTGCCAGAGCAGCCTGAGGAAGCAAGTCTCTATCGAGACGTTTTTCGCACACTTGACAACGCAGAGCTGCTTTTCGTCTTTTTGTATGCTCCTCTCGATAATGCATAGAGTATTCGCAGCAGTTAAAAAATATTTGACGACATTGAATGTCTGGACGCAAAGCCGAGGGAAGAGTACAAGTGAACGGTCCCCTGAAAAAAAATTAGATTCACACTTTACATATCTGTATCGATTTAAATGGACAAGAAGAATAGTGGATTATAAAATAAATAAAATTTTACAGCTATTGCAATAGCAGTTTATTTAAATCTTATAGTACTCGTATAACCTTATTTTAAGGATACATCTTATAATGTACACAGTTATTTAATAAAGCTGCGATCTGGCTATTTATAGCTAGTTCCAAGTATTAATACGATGTGTAAGTATACCTGCTCTGACAGATTTTGTGGATTTTAATTATCTAAGAGCAGAACTCTGTTTCACCTTCTTGGAAACCGTCAAATTTACTGGCTTTCATTTCTCTAATAAACACGACTGCTTGCCTGCCTTCAAGAAATTATGAGTTTCCCTCAGGCATGCACGGTAATGAAAAACATCGTAATTTTAATAATAACAATATTTTCAGTCACCATGGAGCAGTGATAAATTCCTACTTAAACAAATTTCTTTGTCAGAGGTGCGTCTGGAAGTTTAGTCTCGGTATCTCCGTGTCGGAGACCACGAATTACCGCTCGGCCTCCGCTCTCTGTCTATACAATACTAGTCTTCCGCCATCGGATTCGTCCGCGTGGATCCGTTTTAAAGGTTCCCGTAGGATAAAAACCATCCTATGTCCTTTCCCAAGGTCCACTCTATCTGTGTTCCAAAATTCATTAAAATCAGTTTAGTAGTTTAAGCAGGAGAACGTAGCAGACAGACAGAGTTACTTTCGAATTTATAATATTAGTATGGATTGTTACATATACGTTTTATACAATAGAAGACGGAAAAGTATTTTTTGTAAATATAAAAACAACAAGAACTTACCTTAAATCCACTGGTGGCTTTTGAGGACGTGTTTGCGGCCTTTTTCCTATTCCATTCAATCTTGTTTTCCTAAGTCCACTGTCTTCGAAAGATCCACCTATAAATTAAGCGTATTTTGTTTCATTTATTCATCGCAGTCCATGATATCGAGAACAGATGGTACACATATACATATAATTTTTGTATACAATGTATACAAATGGTCATGAATTTGGAAAAATGGAAGACGGCACGCAGGCTTTTTTTAATCCTTTACAATAACTATTATTACGTTCTACGAGGTATTTTGTTATTTGAACTAAAATAATGTAGTAATAACTTATAATGCGCTTATACTTATAATAATATGTTCACACGTACCTTCAACTTTAACGATGAGGTAGCTAGTATCTTCAAGGAACGTTCGCGTTAAAAGTCCATCTTTTTCAATTGTATACGGATCGTTGTTCGAACGTGGTATAAATTTAAACCCGCATAGTCCGGCATTTACCTTCAAAACAAGAATAAGTTAACTCGACCGAGTAGTACTTACTATGACAAGAATCATAATCATATCACTACTATAAAACTAATCAAACTATTTGTTGGTTCTGTATAGCAAGCAAGCCTCAAACAATTTTTATGTATTTCACGGTATTTGACGCAGTTGAAATCTAATCTTTTTTTTTTTTTTTTTTTTTTTTTCAACCTTTTTTTTTTTTTTTTTTATGTCCCACTGCTGGGCACAGGTCTCCTTCTCACACAATTGAGAGGGATTTAGGCCATAGTCCACCACGCTGGCCAAGTGCGGATTGGTGGACGTCATGCTTTCGAGAAATTATGAATTTCTCTCAGGCATGCACGGCGATGGAGAACATTGTAATTATGAAATATTACAATATTTTCCATCACCGTGAAGCAGCGATAAATTCGCACATTACAAATTTCTTTGTCAGAGGTGCGAGCCGAGGATTTGAACCTGGGATCGGTCGCGTCGAAGACCGCGGTTTTTTTACCACTCGGCCATCGCTGCTCGAAATCTAATCTAATAAGCAATTATTGTATATACCTAAATATATATTTTGAATCTCGGAAACGGCTCCAAAGATTTTGATGAAATTTAGTACCCTGGTTTCGGGGGTGATAAATCGACATTAGAAATTTGAATTATATATAAAAAAATCAGTGATAATCAACTAAATATAAACTGAAAAAGACGACTCTACCTGACATCTGTTGCCGAGTATTAATAATTTTGTGGCGTAGAACGCCGTCAAACGCCATCCGTCTATCCGACGTTCAAAGAGATGATAATGTCGATTAGAAAGACCACTATAAAAATTTCGTTCATAGAATTAGCTTTAACCTAGGCCGATAGGCTACGTGGGCTGATTGCGGAACTAGATTCCCGGGTTCAAACCTCAATCAAAACCATATTATTATTGTGTTTATTTTATATTCATTTTTGTGTGTGTGTGTTTTTTTTATTGGGAGCTATGTATTTCAATAGGCGTTATTGAGTAACACTAAGAAAACGAGAGTTTCGTTTGAAATTAAACCTAGAAAATATTTTTTTTATCCGGGCAACGCTCGGTCGTCCAGGTACTATTAGTAAAGTGCGTATCGTAATCGCACTCAAAACAAAACAAAACAAACAAACAAAAGGTTAATATATCGTAATAAAACCAAAATAACTCAAAAACTTTGTTTATACGTAAAAAAGAAAAATCCACATTGTACGAATTTATCTTTTAATGACTATGCCTATTACAGGACTGGCAAATGACAGGCATAACATAATAATGTGGCCTAAATATAACTCAATTAATTATTGATGTAGTCCAAGAAGTCCCGAAGTTATTTTTAGCATGTATTTTGATTTAGATTTGGGAAGGACGGAGTGACGAAAGCTTGGATAATGGGGAAATGGATAGAACAACTTCGTCTGTTTTCTTATTAGTAGACAATTTTTCTCAAGATATGGTGGAGCTAAAAGCAGTAATTAAATACAATGCAATCAAAAATAATAAAACTTATTTTTAATTAACAAAGCTTACTTGGTCATTTCTGGTAGCAAACGAGGTCAGCTCAGTTTCACTGTCGGTTTCTTCAGCATCATGCTGTAGATTTTTATGATTTGTCAAAGCAATTTCATTGTAAAATGTTTTTTTGCACATCTTGCACATAAACATTGCGGAGTTTTCATCATTACATAAATCCATGTCCTGAAAATTACAATTATGTATTAATTAGGTACAATTATGTAATGACAATTAATTTATTCATAGGGTATGGGCCTATTCAATAAATCGGGCACAACCTTAATTTAACGACATAGCCTAAAGGTAAATCTAAACATATGTAACAGAAGTAGGTTGGATGGCTCTAACACTTTATACGAGGGTTGACTTATTACACATATTTACACATTCAATTATTATTCGATATTTTAACTCTCATAATACTTTCACACAGCATTCGGGCATGATAACGCCTTAGCCCTCGTACCGTTGGACTGCAGTCCAGCATCAGGGTATGATCAGGGTTCTGAGATTCTTTTATACTAAAATAGTCAATAGAACATCTCTTTATTAAATATTAGTGTGCGCCTATTATATTTATTGTTGAATTATTAATTCACTTATATTTATTTTTATATTATAAAAGATATTGATATTTATGACAAGAGTATATTTTATATTAAGATGTGTTATGAATTATTTATTTATTTATTTACTTATTTACACAACTTTAAAAACATTACAGAATTAAATCCAATACGTTTACATAGTCGAACGAGATTGTACATATCTTTCTGCAACTTTGCAATTACAGAAATGAGATGTTTTAACGTAATTATGTACCTGATTCAATGATTATATATGGACTAGAGTACCTGATTGTGTTATTTTTCATAGAATCGTTGGATTTTTGAATGTCAATCGACGTTTCGCGTTATTATTTTGCGTAACATAAAATTACCACAGCAAGTGAAGTTTTAAAAACAATAATTAAGTGATTAATACTTTATTATGAACTAAAAGTGATAAAAGAAACAAAACAAATGAAATGAAATACAAACAGATAGTCTAAAATGTAAAGGTAAAGAAAGCGTTCAAATCTATGGTTCAAATAATCCGCGGCATAAGAATAATACTTGATCTGTGATAAGAATAAATAATCTTATGTCCGCGGTAACACCAACGAGCATTTGTAGCTTTCCAGCTTTGAATTCTTCTTTTTTGCCACACAGACAATAGACAAAACAGGGATAGATATTAATTTATTAAGTGCTGTAATTCCATTAGTTTATTATATTGTTATCTTAGAGTTTAGAGCATCAAAGTTACTGACTCACTCTTTAGTAGAGACGGCATGGCGCCTCGCTTCTATACATAATTTTTGTGCCAAATCTGGTGCGGGGGAAGATCGCACAGATTTTAATTTTGTCACACATTCACAAATATTATATAAACGTCATTTTCTATGTCATTTACTACATCGATAGTTATATCTGTCTTGATTAGACACAGATCTAAGAGTAAAGTCACTAAAATAAAACTACACACACAAAACAATTTTAATTTTCCTCCAAATATAATTAATTTATTTATGAAAATAATATAAATTAACCAAAACGTAGTTCAACACTTTGTGCTCCTCTATTAGAAAAAACAATTTTCGTCGATGTAGCAAGCACACATAATAATCTTTAGTCGAATATTTTTTGGGAATCCATTTTTCTCTATTTATCATTCATAGCCATCATTAATATAGTGTGAAAATCTGAAACAATGTCAAGTTTAAATTATTTTCAAGGATATTAAAATTTATTATAGTGGTGTTTGGTTATGGAATTTCAAAATTAAATTAAATATTTATTATTTTGAAAATTAAGAGTTGTAAAAATAATATATCTTGGACGGTAAGAGACATATCGATAAACTTATCGATGATGTCAGATGTCAGTCAATCTCTACAAAATAATGGTTACAAAACGTGAGATATTCACGTATTTATTATTATCTGAAATATAATTTATTAAATTAAATAATATAATATAACATTTTTATATCAGATCCAAAACATTGCATGTAGACATGAGCATAACCAGCTCCTAATTGCTATTCAATGAAACAAAATTAATATTACCTAATGCAAAAACATGAACTCGGGTTCCTCCAAAACTACACGTTTTTTTTTAAATTGCTTGACTCGCGTAACTGACAAGTAAGACAACAAATCGAGCAAAATTCAGTGAAATATATATTAAATACTGGCAATATGCTAAAATTATTCGATGCTATTCCTTTATCGTCGTGGCTGTTTGTCAATGCTGTTAAATGTCAATGTCATTTAAATTAAATCTTTTTAATTGTCAATTTGTGACGAGTTTTGGCGGGAAGTCTGAAGGAACAAGTTGTGCTCTTGTTTTATTTTCATTTTCTTAGTGTATTTTTGAGTTATATCGGATAAAGTTGATGGCATTTTGCTCGATATAGGTTAATGATAGTGCACGAGTGTTGTGAAATAAAATAACAGTGCGAAAACATGTTTTTTCGGCTTGCCTCCAAAATTCCATCGGACATGTTCTGGTAAAGTAGCCATCACTTTACTTGAACATTTGACTGACTAGACTGACTGATACCTGACGACTAACTGACTTTTTTCTACGACTACAGTGATGTAAAAAATTTACTTGAAGCTGGCAATATGCACAGAGTTTGCGACGCCATTATTAAAATTGAAAAGTAAATATTGAATGGCTGAAAGGATTTTTATCCAATGCCGTAAAATGAATTTAAAAAAAAAAAAAAAAATGTCAATTTGTGACTTGTGACAGAAAAAACGTCTTGTTTGCTTGCCTATCTTGCTTGTTGTACTATAAAATCTTATATTTTACTAGGTATCCAAAGTAGTGAAATTATATGAATTGTACCTATTAAGGAATTATTATAAATTACTCAGTTTCGAAAATAACGAGCAAGCATTGGTGTCGAAGTTAATTCAAAACTTCCGAAATGGCTGGATCAGCACTAAGGCGGCTAATGGCTGAATATAAACGTAAGCACCATTTATTTGCAGTTATGACAAACATACGCCACACTTTTAATAATACGCTTCTTGTTATGTACAACATTAATATTATATGGAAAGTTATTTAATGTTACTCATCAAGGATTATGTTACATTAATTTAATGTCACCAATTGGCACTCGGAACATAATCATTTCTAAAATAATAAAAGCCTGATATAAAATGTTATATAATTATAAAATATTAACCTACTCTAAACCTAGAACTCAGAATAAATAGTGTAACCTTGTTCAAACAGAAAGAGTCCGGACACTGAAATGAATGCCCACCTTATGTAGGGCAGCAATATACTGTCGTTAATAGACTAGATATTCTTTAGACTTAGTCCCTGTAGCTTCGGGATTAAGAATAGAACTACCATATCCCCTGCCTGATCGTAAGAAGCGACTAAAAGGGGACTTCCGGGGTTGCGAACGGGGATAGTTAGAGCTCGATCCATCCAGCCAGCAGCCCCGGGAAGGACGGCGGTGTGTGCCGTGTGGCCGCATGCCTATAAGAAAACAAAGCATGATAATGCATGTTGATGATATAGCCTTTGATCAGACACTAATTTTTTCTTCTTTCTATTCATATAGCATTCTTTTGTTCCATTTTTGTGTGTCTGATTGCCAGGTGGCAAAGGCCTCCTCCAATCTTCTCCATTCTGGCCTTTCTTCGGCCACTCTACCCCATGTTGTTCCAGCGACTTGTCTGATGTCGTCATCCCACCTTCTTTTTGGTCTACCTCTCTTTCTTTTTCCATCTCTTGGGTACCATTGTGTGACTATTTTACTCCATTTATCCTTTCCTCTGATCATGTGGCCTGCCCATTTCCACTTCTGTCTCCTTATTTTCAAAATTATGTCCTGCACCTTAGTCTTGTTTCTAATGCTGCTATTCCTTACTTTGTCTTTCCTTTTTATCCCTATCATGCTTCTTTCCATAGCGTATTGACAAATGGAGAGCTTGTTTGCTATGTTTTTTGATAAAGCCCATGTTTCGCTCCCATATGTCAACACAGGCAAGATGCAAGTGTTAAATAGTTTGCTTTTCGTTGAGATATGTAGGTTCTTGTCCTTCAATACCTCTTTCAGGCCCCAGTACTTCCTCCAACCATTCACAACTCTTCTATCAACTTCTTTGCTTTCGTTATCTTCTGGAGACATCAGTTGACCAAGGTATATGTATTCATCTGCATAGGAGATTTGGGTCTGTTCCACTGTTACAGGATCTTTGTTGCCATTCGTCATGATTTTTGTTTTCTCCGGGTTTAACTTCAATCCCGCCCTTGCACTTTCTGATGCTAGGTCATTTAGCATCCTACTTAGATCTTCTGATGTTTTTGCAAATAATACAATATCGTCAGCAAATTGTAGGTGCGTTAACATGCGGCCATTGATATTTATGCCCATATCTCTCCATTCCAGTTTCCTGAAGATCATTTCTAGTACGGCCAGAAAAAGTGCTGGTGAAAGGGGGTCGCCCTGTCTCACGCCTTTTTGTATTTGGAATATATTTCCTTCCTTTTCTAGTCGGATACGAGCCGAACTGTGTCTATAAATATTTTTTATAATTCTTATATATTTGTGCTCTATACCCATTTCTTTTAAGGCTTCCCAAATTTTTGAATGTAACAGACAGTCGAAGGCTTTACTGTAATCAATAAAGGCTATGTAGTATGTAAGCTGGTATTCAGCATATTTTTCTATAATTTGTCTTACGCTATGGATGTGGTCCAATACCGAGAAGTCCTTGCGAAATCCAGCTTGTTCTATTGGTTGTTGTTCATCAAGTTTCCTTTCTATTCTTTTCAAAATAATCTTTGCAAATACTTTATAAATATTAGACATTAGACTGATGGGCCTATAGTTTCTAATATCAAAATGGTTTCCTTTCTTGAATAGCAGGATTATGGTTGATTCCGTCCATTGCTTTGGGATCATTTCTGTGTTAATCACGCTGTTGAAAATTTCGGTGAGTATAGGTGTCATTGCTGTTTTCGTTTGTTTGAGTATTTCATTGCTAATGCCGTCTGGCCCTGGAGCTTTATCGTTTTTCTGTGTGTCAATTGCCTTATCCGTTTCTTCCTGCAAGATGTAAGGTACAGGTTCATTCTCTGGTAAGTTTACTTCTCTTTCTATTGTGTTGTTTTTGTATAATTCGGTGTAGTAATCTGTAGCGATTTTGAGTAATTCCTGTCTACCAGTCTTCTCCTCCCCCTTGTTGTTCCTCATCTTCACAATCCACTTTTTATTGGTTAGTTCTTTGTATGCCTTCTTTATTCCTCCTGTCTGTCTAATATGTCTCTCTATTGTTTCCATCCGCCTTTGCTTTCTGTCTTTCCTTATATTTTCCTTGATTTCTTTGCTTATTTTTGCAATTTCTTTTCTATTTTTATTTGTGTTTTTCGCACTTATTAAAGCTGCTCTCTGGACAAGGAGGTTGGTGGTTTTCTCGGTCATCCATTTGATTGATTTTTCTTCCCCGTTCCTCTGTTCTTCAGTAGTGGCTGTGATTGTATGTTCTAACCAGTTGTATTTTTCCTGTAGGTCAGCATCTTTTGTTTCTTTACTGTAATCTTGCAGTTTCAAGTTTAGTGAGTTGGTCATTTCTTCTGTTGTGTGTTTGTTAAGTTTTATGTTTTCTGGATTTACTTTTGGTCTAGGGTTCTTAGGTTGGGATGAATTCATTTCAGCCCTGACCATACGGTGGTTGGTATTAAAATTTAGATTATTGATGACATTTAAGTTTAAGAAGAATTTAGGTTTATTTGTCATTATAAGGTCGATTTGGTTTTTTGATTTACCATCTGGTGATAACCATGTCCACATCCTGTTTTTCTTTTTCTTGAATATGGTGTTTACTATTGTCAGATTATTTTCCATTGCCAAGCCCATGAGCAATTTTCCATTCCTGCTTCTAGGTTTGGAACTGTATGTATAGGGTAGTGTTGCAACAGAACTCTGCTTCCGCTTCCGCAACTGCAGAAGTTCCGCATGTTTTTTCACTTCCGTTTCTGCTTCTGGTTCCGCAAACTTTATAACAGAACTCTGAACGGAAGCGGGGAATTGAGAAGCAGTGCAGCAGGCGCGACGGCGGTACGGCGCGGGCGGGCGGTTGCGGGGGCCGCGCGTGGACGAATGTACACGAGCGTCCAGGCGCGCGTGCTGCCGATAATTGCCGAATCCCTTTTCGCGTATTTCGGGAGGGTGGGGCGCGCGGTAAACAAACGACAAACGTGTCACAACGAGTTCGTTTATTTATTGTTTTTAGTTCACTATGCGTAATACGCATTGCGTATCTCCGCGCCCCGTGACTTTGAGTAGTGACATTTTCAGTTGTTTTTTCTTCTGTTATTGTTTGCTTGATATCTACTAGATACTAAATACAACTAGATATTATCTAGTTGTATTTAGTGCAATAAGAGTGCAATTATGAAACCAAAAACAAGTCTCATTTGGAACTATTTCGATGAAATCGACGAATCGTGTGCCAAATGCAAACTTTGTGAAAAAGTGTATTCGCGAAAAGGCCGCACAACTACAGCTTTAAAGAGTCACCTAAAATCAATTCATGCCGAACGGTTTGCAGAGTTTGAGAAGTTAAATGATGCTGTCAAACTTTCATCGGAAACGAAAAAACAAATGGTCAGTTAATATTTATTTATTACTTTCTTTACCAACTTTGAGTAAATGAGGTCGTGCGTGGCCTAGTGTTCGAATTTGATTGATGCTTCAATTGAACGAGCAATAGGTACTTTCTTTATTTGTTTGTTTTATTTTATATACGTGTTTTATTTCGTGAAGTAATCGTAACCAATTTATGTTGTTGTAATTGTAGGTTACGTTAACTCCAGCCGAAAACGCTAAAAGACAATTAACATTACAACAAAGTCTACAAGTAAAGGATTATTGGGATTCATCGCATCACAAATCTCAAGAAATGGATCGTACGATTGCTGAAATGATTGCCCTCCAGAACTTACCCTTTCATTTTGTCGAAGGTACCGGATTTCGTAGAGTAATGCAAGCTGCTCTTCCAAAGTACAAGATAAGAGGCCGCGATTTTTTTTCTTCCTATGTGTGCGACTATTTGTACAATAAGTTAGCAAAGAAAACCAAAGATTTACTTCAAGAATTTGACAAGTTATCTTTTACAAGCGACATATGGTCGGAACCTCATTCTGCTGTTTCATTGCTTAGTTTAACTGCACATGGGATCTCAAAGGATTTTTGCAAAAAGACTATAATTTTGAAATGTGAAGTCATGGATGAACGTCATACGGGCACCATAATATCAACAAAGTTTCAAACGATTCTTGAAGAATGGGGCATTGATCGCCAAAAAGTTCACTGCATGGTTCGTGATCGTGGATCCAACATGGTTAGAGCAATGCAGTTGTCAGGCTTTGAGGATATCAGTTGCGCAATACACCAGATTCAGCTGTGCATACGAGCAGGTGTTGAATCTCAAGATTGGCTCCTACAACTTATTGCTAAATTGAAAAAAATTGCCACCCATTTCAATCATTCCTTGGTCGCACAGGCAGAGCTTACAAAAATTCAAAAGGAACGCCTTAATCAGTCTCCTCTTTCTGTCATTCAGGATTGTCCTACAAGGTAAATATAAATACCTATTAAAGTTACTAAACGATGAATCGTTATCGCTAATCTCAGGAACTACTGGTCCGATTTGAAAAATTCTTTCACTGTTAGTTAATTCTTAACCTATTTATCGAGGAAGGTTATAGGGTTTATTACGCGAACTTCACACCGCGTTATTAGGTAAAGCGGCGCAAAGCGCGCGGGGTCCGCTAGTAAATTATATAATTGGCTTGTAAGCAAATGTTTTTATGAGATAAAGGAGTTTTTTGATTGTACCTATAAATAAATATATTTTTAAGATTAGGTAATTGAATTTGTATTTATATTTTGAAAAGAACTAATATTTTGACATTTAATTTTGTATAAATTTTTGCAAGCCATCATTGGGTGAAATATGTAACATTTTATTTTCTGTGACCATCTATTTATTGAACATATTTCTAGCAATTAAAATTGATTTGATTTAATTTCAGGTGGAATAGCACATTCTACATGATAGAAAGGTTTCTAAAACTCAAAGATTCGCTTGTCTTGTACCTAAGCGCAAATCCAATCGCGATGATATCTCCCGAAGACTGGATTAATATTAAAAAATTTGTACAATTGATGCAGCCATTTGAAGAAATAACAAGAAATCTAAGTAGTTCTCAAATCAGTATTTCATCAGTCATACCTTTAATTCAAGTTCTTAAGACCACGTTACAACAAGAAGAGACGAAACCTAATACTTCAGAGCAATTCATAAATTTTATAACAAAATTACGCGATGAATTGAATTCAAGTGTAAGATTTGGAAACCTGGTCGAAGACGACAAATACACTATTGCGACGTATTTGGATCCGCGATACAAATCGCATTTTTTCACCAGCGTCATTGCAGAGCAGGTTGAATCTAAATTACTTAATATGACGATTAACATTAACACCAGACAATCCAATTCCATCCAAGATGATGACTGCGTACCTTCCCCCAAAAGAAGCCGAACTCAAATTGCAATTGAAGACATTGAAGTGCAGCCTTCTACTTCCAAATCATCAGCATCATTGCAAATATTGGAATCGATGTTAAGTGTAAATGAAGACCAGGAGGAGGACTCTTCTACAGCTGACGATGGTGACAATTTACTTTTTAAGATACAGACACACCTTCGGGAGTACAAGAAAGAAAAAAGACTACCTCTTCATGAGGATCCCCTTATGTGGTGGAATGGAAATGCGCACAAATACCCCCATATTTTGCCAATAGTTCGCCAATACTTATCAGCTCCCCCCAGCAGTGTAGCCAGCGAGCAATTATTTAGCGGAGCTGGTTTAATATATGAAGAACATCGAAATAGGCTGAAAGGTGAAAAAGCGGCCAAGTTACTCTTTATTAAATATAACTTGCCGCTGTTTAATTTTGACTACTAAAGTACAAATTTAATAAAAAAAACTTAAAATGCAAAATTGTGCCTTTTTTTCATAGTGTTAACGCTTCCGTTTCCGCTTCCGTTTCCGCTTCCGCTTCCGTTAAGATTTACTTTTGACATCTGTTTCCGTTTCTGCTTCCGTTATGCCAGTTCCGTTGCATCACTAGTATAGGGTCCTATTATTGTATCTTCATCCCATTGACGTTCCCCGATTTGACCATTAAAGCATAATAATGCATGTTACCAACACAAAAAAACAGGACACTGTTCAATTTGTTCAGTTGATTTGTAATAGGTGTTATTCCTTTTAAGAGGTGAAAGTATAGACCATTTTAGTGTACTGTTTTCCTTGAAATCTGAGTATTTTCATTATACCCAGATTATATTAGTAATTTTTTTAAATTATACTATTTGTACACAATTTTGTATGTTGCGGGTTTTGGGGGCGAAAAATCTAAACAGGTTTCATTTTCAGAAAATGTAATTTTATCCATATTTACAACAATAATCCACTTAAACATAAACTTAGAAATATGACTGACATTGACAACTAGTAGTAGTATTTTTTTATTAATTGGGAGCTACTTCAATAGATGTTGTTGCTAAGCAACACTAAGCCAATAAGTGTTTTGTTAAAAGTTAGACTGAGAGCAAAGCTTTGTCGTCCGGGTACTACAAAACATGAGGAAGTTATGTTTTCACAGCTCATTAAAAGTATCTCAATTGATTTGATAGTCCAATACATACACTTAGATTATACTAGAGTATAATAATAATATGAGTCTATGTTCCAATACAATATTGTACATTTTTCTTTTTCTAGAATTGACTCTTAACCCTCCTGAAGGCATCATTGCTGGACCTATAAATGAAGAAAATTTTTTTGAATGGGAGGCTTTGATAACGTAAGTCACATGATTTTATTACATCTATTATTTATAATTATTACTTATCAGAATAAATTATAAAACAAATTAAAGTAATAAAACTAATCACTTCACTAATACACTTTAAATTAATTTATTAGAGCCCTAAGTTACAACTACAATTAACAGTAATATACAATTAAGACCATTTTTTTATAAGATTTGATGAAGATTTCAAAATTATACTAAGGTACATGTTTAGGCTGCTATCCCACTGACGTTTTACGCAAGTCTTCAAGAATTCACGCTGTGACTTCGCATCGCAGCATCGTCATGGTCCCATCAATGCAATGTCGATGTTGGGTTTTTATTAGTCATTATAAAATCGCGACGTCAACGTCACGTTTGCGCAGCGGCAACGTTAAAGCAACGCCAACGCTAGTAAAATTCCAGTGGGATAGCTGCCTTAATGTAAGATTAGCTATATCTATACTCTATACTAATATTATAAAACTGAAAATTTTGTTTATTTGAAAGTGTTAATCTGAGGAACTGGGTACTTGTTTAAATTAAAAATTATTAATGTGTTTGATAGTCCATTTACTGAGGAAAGTTTTCAGCAATTAAACATATTTATTATTCTTATGACATTACAGTGGGGTAAAACCTTGTGGCATGTTTAGTAAGATATAAGATTAAGAAAAAAATAATCTTTTGTTCCAACCAGACCATATTTTATAGTGGGCCTATTTATTGTACTGAAGAAGAGTGCAAAAATGCATACATTTTAATCTTATATTTGGCAATATACATATCTTAAGGATATTTGGAATTTAAAGTCACTTCTCTTACTCTCACAGAGGGCCAGAGGGAACATGCTTCGAGGGAGGCATATTTCCAGCTAAGCTAATCTTCCCCCCAGATTATCCGCTGAGCCCTCCAAAAATGCAGTTCATCTGTGAAATGTTTCATCCCAATAGTAAGCAATCTGATTAAATTATTGATAAATAAATTTAAGCTGTATCCAATTATTGTAAACCTCTGTCTCCATGCTGAGGATTAAAACCTTTTGTGTTTTATAAATTTTTGGATAAAAGGGATCTCTTATGGTGAATTTTTTTATTTCTTAAATTTCTTGTTATAGCATGTTTTTTGATTTCGTAGGATCTTGTGTTTTTTTTTTTTAGTGGTTTGGATGCACCTTAAAATGTTAAACAATTTTTTTCTCTACCTAAATTACAAAGTGAGTCAAATCACTTAATTTACTTTAAATTATTTTCAGTATATGCAGATGGCAGAGTTTGCATTTCAATCTTGCATGCTCCTGGAGATGACCCCATGGGATATGAAAGCAGTGCAGAAAGATGGTCACCAGTGCAAAGTGTCGAAAAAATATTACTTTCTGTAGTCAGTATGCTTGCTGGTGAGCATAATCATTGTTACTTTATTTATTACTAGCTGTGCCCCGCGGTTTCACCCGCGTTAGAGAGGATCATTAGCATAAAGTGAAGTCCCTTCTGAAGTACCGTGGACCGGCTTTTTTGTAGGACTATATAAGATAAACATTAACATCTTACATTACATAGGTGTACCTCTAGCGGTTTTGGCGGCGCATGCCAGAATAGCTCGCAGATGGTAGATTTTTTCCTACTTACTTGACACTTATCGTCATATTTTGGACAATTCACACAATATCTTTATAAATTGTAGCCTATATGTTATTCTGATGTATAAGCTATATTGTGGTAAAGTTTCATTCAAATCCATTCAGTAGTTTTTACGTGAAAGAGTAACAAACATCCATACATCCATACATCCATACTTACAAACTTTCGCCTTTATAATAGTAGTAGGATTACTATTACACATAGCATGAGACATAGCAACTCTTTGTTACTAAAACACTATTTTTATACTTAATATTTCATTTCTTGTGCAAAAAACAGGCTTGATTGAACTCATATGTATACTAGATTATTTTGATTTATCAGAACCCAATGACGAAAGCGGCGCAAATGTGGATGCTGCAAAAATGTGGAGAGAGGATCGAGAGCAGTTCAACAAAATAGCAGAAAAACTAGTCCGCAAGACTCTTGGAATATACAACTCCTAAATGTAGACATCTGCATCCCCTTCACATAATAGTTGTATTTTAACTCTTTCTATAATGTGTCATGAATGTCATGATAAATGGGTAATCATATATTGCTACAAATCATAAATATTCAACCAATTTTACATACATTGTATATTATGTATAACACTTACACTAGCTATCGACCACACCTTTATTTTAAAATTAATATAATAATATATGTTTGTGTATATATGACGCAGTTGGATTGTATATTTCGCCGTATTACATTCCGGCTAGCTATTTCCTAAAACAGGCCTGTATTGTAATGCGGCGCACTCTCGTTCAGACGGATTGCAATTCAGCTAAATTAGCGAACGTTGTATTGTAAGAGCTCTTCGCGTTCGTCAAAGCGGCGTAATATTTAGATAAAGTGATAATTGACAATGAATTAATCACATTAACTAGCAATTTTATATAGGTAATATCTTCCAAGGCTTGGATAATGTAATAAAACAAGTGGCTCTGTGACATCTCCGGCGCTGCGGGAAGACCACTCCCTCCGCCCCAGCGTAAGAAAGCGCGGCACCTGCGCTCGCCTTCGCAGCCTCCCTCCGCGCCTCCGGCTTTTTACATACACTCTAGGGGTAGTACAGACTCTTGTCTGTAACCGAATTAGAGCACTATCCACGTGGAAGACCCACGTGGATAGTGGGGTGCTCTAATTCGGTTTGTGTATTTTTCGAATATAAATAATTATAGTGAAAATGTGTTTCAGGGACATTGCTTAGTTCAATGACACCTGCGGTCAAAAGTAGGATGGGTGGTCATTAACCAACATGTTGTGCAGTCCACAGAACATATTAAAAGAGGTAGAACGGCAATAATGCGCCGTGCGTATGAAAACTGGTGTCGCCGATCAAGCTCCACCTTTCACCTCCATTACATCTGTACTTAAATAAATACGAAGCTTACGCACATATTTGCAATTTCAAATCTAGCTAATCTTAGCGCCGCACAATCCCGCGATTTCAAATGAACGAATCACACCCAAGCACGCACACAAGCACGCATATCGTAGCACGATCGCGTGATTCTGTAGAGATACGAGCGTTTGCTCAAAACCTTGGCGCGTCTGCCCCACCCACATTTCCATTCTAACCTCTTTTAATATGTTCTGTGGTGCAGTCATAAGAAGTATGGGTATTATGAGCTAAGCAGTATCTAGTGCGGTCAAAGGTAGGATGGGTGGACATTAAGAAACATCTAGTGCGATCAAAAGTAGGATGGATGACTTAGGCAACATCTTACGCGGTCATAAAAAGGATGGCTGTCAACAAAGCTAAGCAACGTCGAGTGCGGTCAAAAGTAGGATGGGTGGCCATTCAGCAACATCTAGTGCGGTCATAAGCAGGATGGGTGTCAATAAAGCTCAGCAATGTCGAGTGCGGTCATAATCATAAGTACGTGTGGCTACGAGGCTTCATTACAATGAGGCTAAACGTGAGCCGCCATATTGTAGAACGTATCGCAATAACAATCCGGCTAGTCATGGACCCGCCACAATACAGAACGGCCCTGTTTTAGGGACCGGCTAGCTGTAATGTTATACGGCGGATTATACGATCCGACTGCGACACATATATATATAATGACTTAACATAATTCAGTCATTATTTAGGATAATCAGGGGTGGTCAGTAAATGTTAATAGGAAATTTGGACGTTTCTTTCATTTTATATTATTAATTATTATTATTAATTATTGGTACTAAGAATTTTAAAAAAATGGTCAGAAAAGTTTATAACTAACAAGCGTCTTTAGTATCCCATGTTGTGTTGCCTGCACATACATACGAAGCTCAAATACAGATATGAATAAGTAAATAAACAACACTGCTTACTATTGAAATCAAACACTATGGGGGCAAAATAATTGATGAAAGTTTATGTGAAGAAACTATATAAATTACACAGATTTTCTTGTAAATAAAATTACATACAGACATAAATAATAAATAACTGACTGACAAAAAGATAAAAACCTAAAAAGCAGTCTATTTTGAATATTTTAGAGTCAATCTCATCTACTGTCGTATGATGCATGGATGATGTCGTCGATTGCTACTCTCCTATGGTTCTAAATGACATATGTTGTACTCAATTTGTCACTTTCCAAGTACAACTCATTTTGACGTAGGTAGTAATGTAGTTATTATTTATTTATGCTCAACTTTTAATTACTATAATACTAGTATTTTTTAATAAACTATTTTGACTTTGACTATTTTATTTACTAATAGATTGACTTTGAATTACTTATTAGAAGATAAATTTCTTAAAAAATATTTGTTTAGTTTTAAATTCTATTGAAGTCAGTAAAGCGAAAATATTGTACAATTGAAATGTGAAGCTATTAAACATGGTAAGTACTGTCACTAAGTACTTAATTTATTTAATAATAATGTTGATGATAAATGTATATACATACATATTTATTTATAACTCTGTGCTAAAAAGAAAAGGATGTATTAAAGATCTAAGACTTTAACGCATCAATAAAAACATTACGGTTAATAAAAAAAATCATTACTATTTTGTAGGTGGTAGAACTATTATCGTACGCCCGGGGAAGTACCACCGCTACACCCACTTCTGCCGTGAACCAATTCTATTGTGTTTCGGTGGAAAGGTGCAGTTGCCGGCCACACTTACATGAGGCGATTACCAGCCTCCGGAGTAGCAGCGCAACTGCATACGACCTCAGACAAGACTTACCTATGCTTGCTTGAGGTTGTATGTAGATGTCCATGGGCTGCAGCAACCACTTAACACCACGTGGCCTGCATGCTCGTCTGCTACTCCATTCAAATAAAATAAAACATTACTATTGTATGGCCGCAACCCTTTTTGCGTCCCACTGCTAGGCACGGGTCTCTCCCCATTATTGGGAAGGCCTGGAGCTTACTCCACCACGCTGCTCCAATGTGGGTTAGTGGAGATGCGGGTTAGTGGCCAACCCGCTGTCGGATGTTTTCAAACCGCCCATAAGGCCTCCGACAAGGTTTAACGACTGTTATCTGATTCTATCGACTACTATTACTTACTATTGTATAATTAAGTTTAATCCCTCCAATAATATTTTATTTTAACACTCAATTAAGTAATTCTTTCCCTATTTTTTAATGAAATTAATAAATACCTACTTCACATTTCCATTTTGTATAATATAACCATTTTTGCCGTGTTTTATTTATTATTTTAGATTTAAAATCGTTTGATTTGTTAAAATAATTTATGTTGACTGAAAACATTCTTACATTATTAATGTAGCGAATTACTTATATAATAATTATTATAAATTTGTTTCATTGTATAAATATACTGTTCAATTTTCAAAATACCTAGTTTTATTGATATTTTATTTGCCTTATTTATAAAAATGATGATAACATCAAAGCGCACGAAAGTGCGCCGGCCAAGTTCTAAGCACAGGCCGCGCGCACTCCGTGCACTATTTACCCGAACCGCTTCGAGCCACTTTTGACACCCCTGTATCTTCTTACCTGATTAATAGACCTGGATGAAACTTTACGGACATAATAACACCATTTAATATACTTTGAATAAAAAGTTTCAATATTGTAGCTATTACAGAAAAAAGTTATAGACTCGAGAAAATTGGGTACTCACTGACTCATGTACTCACTGACATTCACGGGTTTTGAAATTTTAATGAAGGAAAAAAGTCCAACTCTAAAACTTACCTCCGCAAGATTTGCTCTTTTCAGAAGTATTGGTGTAATGAAAACCCGTCAAGTTGGAATGGTTAATATCGGTTCTGATTATTATTAACTTGGCTGTAGTTTAGATTTCAATTCTTTTCAATGTACAAGAACTTTGCCTACATTTTTACATTTATGTTTTGGTGGGAGTAATTTTAATGGGTAAGTAAATCAATTACGTAACTGGTATATATAAAAATCAAATAAGTGGCGATCTTTTTATCAGTTTACCCAAGCCATTTTCAGTTAAAAGTTAGTTATGTAATCTTAAAATGTAAGTACCTATCAAAAAAGTTTGTGGGGAAGTTCGAAGAAGAATGAGATTTATGGTGATAGGTGCCAGAGTGTTGTGAAATAAAATGAGTAGGTATTAGTGAGAAAACACTAATTTTTTTCGGGTTGCCGCCGAACATAGACATAGGTTAAGCGTTTCTAACATCCTGTGGTTTCTAAGCCGCCGAAACTCTATCAGACACATTCTGGCTATTTTAGCCATTGCATTACTCGAATATCATCACTCCTACCACCAGTAGTACTGTGGGGATTTTTTTCCCACGGTACCACTAACCAGTAAAATAGGATTAAACTCAATAATATATTAAATTGGGGTAGTGATAGAGGACTTTAAAATATGTTTTGTCATTTAGGTTGGTTTTGACGTCATTTTCATATATTTTTGGGAAAAGAAAAGGATTTATTTAAATTATGTTCTCTTAGTAGGGAAGCCCACGAATTGCGAAACTTGTGGATTTACTCGAGCGTCATCAGGACTTTATGCATTTTATAGGTAGGTTGAGTGGTAGGAACTAGGAAGTTAAAATAAAACTGATTAAAACTTAAAAGATTAGTACCTGGACTACCTGGACGCCCGCGCGCCCGTGCGTTTTTTCTTTTCTCTTCGATTATGGCATCGCAAACTAAGCATATTGAGTTTTGGCGGGAAGTCAAAAAAGACATATTGTGCTCCTGTTCCTGGTGTATTTTTGAGTTATATTTTTAACGGATAAAGTTGATGGCATTTTGTTCGATATAGGTTAATTACAGTGCACGAGTGTTTGTGAAATAGAATAACAGTGCTAACATATGTTTTTTCTGCTTGCCTCCAAAATTCCATCGAACACGTTCTAGTAAAGTAGCCATCGCTTTATTTGAATGACTGACTAGACTGACTGATTACTGACGACTTACTTACTGACTTTGTTATTACTTCGTCCAGTTTCATTGAAACTGGCAAAAATTGATGAAAAATTAATACTTGACGCTGGTAGTATGCACAGAGTTTGCGATGCCATAATTGAAAAAAAAAAGAGATTTGGCGGGAAGTCGAAAACGACATATTTTTTTTTTCTTTTCTATTATGGCATCGCAAATTCTGTGCATACTGCCAGCGTCAAGTATTATTTATATTATCCTCTGAAGGGTGTCATACCTGTCAGTCAAAGATGCGCAAAATCGTTCACTGAAGTGAAATGAGTGATATAGTTCAGTGGGAGATAAAGATATGTATCACTCATCTAGTTCAATTAGTTCATTTAGTTCAGTTGATCTAACTATCAATCTAACTCACTACTACTTCATATTCAGTTCAATTGCATTGCATAAATGTATTTATCGTGGACAGGCAGATATATTCTTTTTTTTTAATTGAGTAGCAGATGAGCATGCGAGCCAAGTGGTATTAAGTGGTCGCTGCAGCCCATGGACATCTACATACAACCTCAAGCAAGCATACGTAAGTCTTGCCTGAGGTCGTATGCAGTTGCGCTGCTACTCCCGTCGGCTACTGCACCTTTCCACCGAAACACAATAGAATTGTTTCACGGCAGAAGTGGGTGCAGCGGTGGTACTTCCCCGGGCGAACGATAATAGTTCTACCACCTTCTAAAATCTATCTAATGACTAGTAATCAAACATTAAGAAGTTATCAGCATCAGCAGTCAAGAATTACAATTATTAAACATATTAAATAATGAATACCGAAAATATTACATAGAAAACTGATATTCCTTCATAGATTGGCGTGCTGAAACCATACTTAGTCTTAATTCATATAAGTTAAAGAATCTTTCCGCGTGCACTGTTTCAAATATTTTGGCGTCAGATTAGGCGCGAAACTAGCTTGAACTTTCACTGGGGTCACGCGAGTCGGGCCGTGCATCTGTCTCGCTCGTGTAGTACTGAGAAATATATCCGTACGTTTTACTCTCATGTCACTGAGTTAAAGAACTAAATGAACTGCTTTGGACTACAGTGAGTTAGTGATACATATGGACTAGACAGGTGAAGTACTTCAATTGTGTCATTCATTCAGGAACTACCCAAGTCTACTGTCAGTACTTGCTGTGATGCTCTAAGTTCCGGATGGCGTCGCCGCGTCGGATATTTTCTTAGAGCATTGCATGTATTGACTCCCGTTATGGAAGATTTAAACAAAAAATCCATCAAAAAATTTTGACGGTTTTTTAATTATAAATACCGGTACCTAACGATGATTTAAGGATTAGTTAGCGATACCTACCATTGTTTATCTGTTTGGTGGTATTTGGTATTTGTCTAAGTATCAAAATATAATCTGTATATGTACAAGTGTACAATCTTTCAAATTAGGGATGGGCAAATGGGAAAAAATATCGATATATGTCGTATCGATATTTTTCAAATGTATCGATACATATTGTGACGAAATGTCAATATATTGATATTTTTTTTGCCCAGTGAGAAACATATCAAAATATTCGAAATTTGAAAGTAAATACCTTGCTGTCTTTTTGGACATCATTTTTATCATCCTAAATAGGTACATAAATTAATTATTAATAATAATTAATTATTATTAAATTAAAAATAATAATTAGAGCTTTAAAAAACATATCGATTTTGATACGAATTTCATATCCGAAAATAATATCGAAAGTCGATCGATATATTGCGGAAAAATATCACTGATTTATATCGATTATTATGTGAAAAAATATCGATATTTTTATACATTTATCAATTATTTTTGCCCAAGCCTATTCCAAAATTCCAATCCAAATAGACCTTGTACTTGTACCCAAGGAACTTACTTGTATATTTCTGTTTGGTTGAAAATTCGTCGATTTTCTGTAATCGTACTTGTCGTATGTTAATAAAACCTTGTATTCCGAATAAATATCCAATTGCTTTAGTTATATTAAAATGTTGTAACTTAATTTTTTTTTGTGATGGGCGTTATTTTCGTGACATGTTTTGTGTAGATTATTTTGTATTTCTGCGTTGAAGACCAAATTTACGGCAGTCTCGATGGACTTACGAAGTGAGGCATTTAAAATGGCATCGAGCTCGGACAGTCAAGAACGTTACAAGCTTTACAAGTTCACAAAAATATTGACCCTAAAGGTGGCTCAGATTGTCGTTCAGAGCAGACAGGGCAAAAAAATAACCCATGATTACATTTCTTCTAAACCACCGGAGGAGTTACCGTCGTCTCCTAGTAATCTGCAGTGGGTACGTTCAGTAACTATTTTAATATTAACTTGTTTAGATACTACGAGATAATGTTTATAGTTGCACAAATTTTTAAGGTACATATAAATACCTAGCTGTTTATGGACCACCAAAGTTCTAAATTATACTAAACTGAGCTCCTGAATTCAAAATGTTAGTCTACACTATGTGATTATAAGTCATATCCATGTAACCTTATATCATAATAAAAAATAAATTTTTAAACAATTTTAAAATAATTAAAGAATGTGATATAATTCAAAGCTATATTCATCATCATCAGCCCATATCAGCCCACTGTTGGACTTCTCTCGAGGCATTCCACTGAGCCCGATCTTTGGCTCTACACATCCAGTTAAAAGCTATATTGCTTTTACAAAATAATTAAAACTTATATTACTGAATGGACATATAAGTAAATCTTATTTAAGTATGTATACCTTTAATTAGATTAATAAGCTTGTAGCAATCCGTGCAAAAGTCCTTGCGAAGCACACATGCCCTGGTGCCTAGCACAGAATACAAGTGATCTACACAGTCAAAGTCAAACAGGCTTGGATTGTGTGAGAGAGGTAACAACTAGTGGCAAAACATTTATGTGTGTTTCAGTGCATCAAAAGGCATGTTAAACTGTTAATCCAGGTTGTTATAAATACATGATAGATTTAAACTTGTCAGATGCCTTTTATGGTTGATTTGAAAATATTCCACAGTGGGTTAGCAACTAACCTATACCTCAACCAATCTGTGTCTCTCCCTATTATTTGGGAGGTCATGACACCAGCAGTAGGACGCAAAATTGAGCTGCAGCCAGCCAGCCAGAAAACCTTATTAAGTACTATTTTCAAGATATTACTATAGTACATGTGTGTACAGAATTACTTTGCCTGAATAATTATCATCATCTTCATTTCAGCCTTTCATAGTCCACTGTTGGATATGTCCAGCAAAAAAATAACTGCTGTTAATTAGTGGTAGCCTATGGGCTACCCCTAACGTTTGACACTCCTCCTTGTCCTGCCCTTTCTGAATCCAGCGACTTTCTGCTGTCTTCTTTAAGTCATCAGTCCACCTGATTGGAGGGAGGCCTGTACTCCTTTTGCTGACATGTGGTCACCAATCGAAGACCTTTTTACCCCATTGGTTGTTGGTCCTCCTAACTATATGGCCTACCCATTGCCACTTCAGCTTGCAAATTTTAAGAGCTAGGTAACCTTCTTTCGTCTACAAATTTCATTCTTATGGATTCTGTCGCATAGAGAAATACCAAGCATAGCTCTTCTCATTGCTCGCTGAGCCACCTTGAGCTTATGGAAAAGGCTTACTGTAAAATACTATATCTCAGCACCATAGGTCATCATTAGCAACACACACTGCTTAGAAACTTTCGACTTCAGGCACTGAGGTATTCTGGACAAGAAAACACTTTTTAACTACCCAAATGCTGCTTAACCGAGTTGGATTCTATGAATTACCTCTGTTTCAAAGTTGAACTTACCCATACGGATCACTTGTCCCAGGTAGACGAAATGTAAGCAAGTAGTATAGCATGTAAGTATGTTGCCTAAATAATATTTTTTATTTTAGTTCAATTTATCGATCCCTGATGAGCCAGAAGTCAACATGGAGGCAAAAAGAGTACTCAATGGGGAAGTGATTGAAGCTCTTTCTAATGTGCTGTGTATTGAAATCTCTCTGAAAACAGTTGAGGGTGATGAAATGGTTCTGGAATTGTGGACTGTGAGAATGGTTCCAGGCTGTGATGTTATAACATCTATTTCTACTATTTACTACAGAATGAGCATCATGCTTAAATCTACTCTTAGTATCACTAGGATAACACCAGCATACAAAATGTCGAGACTCCAACAAAAGGAATCCTACAAAATATTTCATCAAATCTATGGTGGACTTCCCAATACAGATTTGTTAGGTAAGTGCCAGGAGTTAGTATTGTTATACTTATAACAGATGTAAATGTTGTAATGACTTGAATAGTGCATTATTATTCAAACCAAATTGATCCTTTAATTAATTTGGGAATAGAATATATAGCCTTCACTGTAGAACTGTAGTTTCATACAATTGTGAGAATATTAATGCTCAAATTTTAATTTTTTTATGTAGTCCAAAAGCTAATGAAATATCATCCTATAATGTTTTAAGCAACTGAATTAGTAGATAGGTAATAATTCAAAGGATTTAAAAAAATAAAATTAAGCCAAAAGATAACAGTTATTGTATGTTTAGTTGTTTACTTTCTTTACTTTTTAAAATTATTAAGTTTTATATTATGTTATAAAGTTATATTGCAGATAATAATATATTTTTATTTATGCAGGTGAGAAGTACAAAACAATTAAAGTAAGCGAGCTTCATACACCTATTGGAACAATTCTAATAGAAGTCATGTATAGGACAAAAATGACAATTGCACCACAGTCAGAGAAAGCAAGGGAGAGTATTAGTGGAGCCTCAGAAATGTACATAAAAGACAATCATTTCCGAATGGATAGTCCAAGGTTTGGATTGCATTTTAGTGTTTTCATTTATAGAAATATATAAGGCAGTGGGGAACGTAAAAAATATTATCTATATGGAATATATGAGTAAAAATGGGTTTGTAGTCAATTTTCTTGAAATACTCTTACAAAAACACATGTACCTGCATTTTCTCTTAATAAGATGCTCCATAAAGTATTATAATATTTTTATTTAATAGCCTTTGATTTTTCAGCACTAAAATTTGCTTAATACTAGACAGAAAAATAAATGAGTTTTTCTGTTTAAAAATATTCAGTATTTGTAATAGACATATCAAAGTTTTAGATACAGATGTTTTAAGAAAATATTTTGTATGGAAGGGAAGTCTAATCCTCTTGTTTGTGTAAATATTTGGAACAGAAACAAAGAAATGTGAAAAGTTATAAAACCTTTAAAATACCAACTCAACATGGACAACTCTTCTATGTTTAGTTGTCATGCTGACATTACTCGACATTGAGTGCTCTCGAGGTTACACACTAAAACATTGTGCGTGTGCACGCCTCACAACATTTATAACTAAAGAGACTTCGTGACATGAAACATCTGTAATGGATTTACTTTTGTAAACTTCAGGAAAGTGCCAAACCATGACAAGAAAGAGGTAGACCTCTCAAAGCCTCTAACAGCGGGTGCATTTGTAGATTCTGTCAAAATAAAGGAGTTACATGACGCCCTTACACAACAACTGCCACCGGAACCTCCTATGAACTGGCTTCTGGCTGAAAAGGATAAGATGGATAAGGTTGGTCCTTTTAAATAACCTTTGATGCATCACTGTATGCCTTTTTGCTTCTCATTAGGGTAATTTCATCAATCTGCAACAATGCCTGTAAAGATATAATTGCTTACCTACAAGTATATAATATATCACTTGTGATGATTAAATTATTTATTTTTCTTGGTATTCTTTTGTCAAGTTAATAAAAAATTCAGGTTTCAAGGTCTTTAACTTTTGAGATTTTACTGTACTTAGGTAGGTATTATACTTTTTTTATAGTAATCAATTCATTATTTGGTTGGTTTTATTGGAGTTTTAAAATAAAAAGGCCATGAACAAGAGTATGTTAGCAAGTTTAGCCACTTCATGGAATGACCAGTGTAGCGCAATAGTTGCCATGCCGGACTGCCAATCGGGGGTACCGACGAAACAGATTGAATTAATAAGTTTCAGTTTCTGTGTGTGTGTCCATAGCCTATAATATACCTACCCTACTGTGGGGCTATGAGTGTGAAACGTTTAAAAAAATCATTGTACTTGCAAAATTAAGCTTAAGTACTTATAGAATACTAGCCTTCCGCCACCGGCATCGCCCCCGTGGACTCGTTTTATAGGATCCCCGTAGGATTAAAAATAGCTGATGTGCTATTTCAGGATATATCTAAATTTCTTCATCGAAATCATTGGCGTTAGCCAGCGGCGCGACACGTAACGAGACTTATAGGTTCTCGTACGATGAAAACCATCCTATGCCCTTTCCCAAGGTCCACTCTATCTGTATTCCAAATTTCATAAAAATAGTTGGGAAAGCTTTACAGGCAGACAGACAGATAGTTACTTTCGGATTTATAATATTAATTAGTATTTAGGGCCTCTTTCGCCACCTTCAAGTTAAGTGACAAGTATGCTAATTGTTGGTTAAAGTCACCCGGAACTTCAATTTCAATTTCACGATGTTCGAGTATCACTAAACTGACCCGTACTCATAGCTTTTACTTGTCGATTGACTTAGGACGTAACTAATCAACACTTTACTTGGAGATGATGAACGAGGCCCTTAAATTTATTGCGTACCTATATCTTGTTTAATACAATTATTTTAAGCGTATGTTGGTTTGGCAATTTTTTTCAAACTCAAATATTTTTATTTGTGGGTAAGGTAAACAATATAGTATCGCGTTTTTATCCTGCCACAAACGTGGTTTGCAAACATGCGATTTGGTGTCAATTACATATGCGATTTGTTATTAATTACATTTTTTAATAACTTCATGCGGACCTGCAGTTTTAAATCAATAGGATGTAAAAAATTGCTTAATATGTGGCGTCACATTTAGGATTAACATCACACATTTGATAACTTAATTTTATTGTGACCAGCTGTGGCAAGGACACATTCAAAGACGGAAACACAAACACCCAGACCGAGAACAGAAATTTAGTCATCATTCAAAATTTTGTTTCGCCGGGAATCGAACCCGGGGCCCTTCGATTGGCAGTCCGGCATGGTAACTATTGCTTCACGAGGGTTGTAAAGAAACAAACTCACCTTAACTTATCCGCATTTCCACAGCGCAAGAAGATGTTAGCTAACACCGAGCTGATGAACAACCGGCCCAGCTGCAGCGGCGCGTCCACCTCCGCCGCGGTACCCAGTAAGGCCATCGAGGTGCCCAAGAGCAAAGAGGCGTGCAAATACGCCAACTTAATGGTAAATTACATTCTTTATTCATGAGTTTCCAATTTTTCCTATTAGCCATCGTCAGTGATATGTTGAAGTTTTGGTAAATTCTATACGTATTATAGGACAATGTTGGCTAATTACGGTCGTTGTTGGTTTATAATTTCAAAGTGCAAAATTAATTAATTTTTGAAGTGATAACTTCTTTAGCGGCGTTGTGCACTTTTTTGGGATGGGTAAAAAATAATAAACTTGCGTCAACTACACGTGGCCTCATCGAAAATTCGTAAGACGGAGTGGTGACATCTGATGACAGCTCGACTGTCTATACTTGTAAAATTCATTTGTATCAAGTATTTAAAAAATGGACATCGAACAAAGTGCATCTATTCGGCCATCGAGGTGCCTAAAAGCAAGGAGGCGTGCAAGTACGCCAAATTATGGTAAATAACATTCTATATACATGAGCTTCCAATTTTTTCTATTAGCCTTCGTAAGTGATGTGCTAAAGTTTTGTTCAAATGCATGAATATTAGAGGAAAAACTTTACTAACGGTCATTGTTGGTTAATGAATATAAAGTGCACTGTTTATTTTGTTAATAAATATCAGTTTATTTAAATATTTTAGTAACATAACTTAATATCTGACATGCTTAAAAATCATCGTATGCTGAAGCATTAAAATTATTGCTATAAGTAAGTAAAGTGCTGTGAGGACTATAAACTTATTTCATATTAATTATAACAGTATATATACATTCCTGTAGTACCTCTTGCCAGTTTTTCGCTCTACATTAGTTATTAGTCTAAAATTATTTATTTTTTGCAAAAAGTAGTGTAAATGCGGTTACGGTCATTTAGGTATTGTGCACAGCAGCTACTAAGAAAGAAGTTATAAACTTCAAGCTGGGCTTTAAAAGTTTCTCGTATGATTACTAAAATAGAGTGGCAAACGCAGCTCGTAACCTGCGTTTGACGGTAAATAATAGCTACAGCCTATAGGCATGCTACACTAATGTGTAATCCTCAAGCATGCCTCAGTCTTGCCTGAGGTCGAATAGAGTTCCGCTACTCCGAAAGCTAGAAGCGCGCATGGCCCGGCGCTTAGCGTAGAACGCAAATGCTCTATGCAACTAAGCCAAACGGGCGCGGTCGGGTGTGAGATGGTTGACCGCTAGTGGCAAAAATTTGACGCGTTTCCGTGCTTCGGAAGGCACGCTAAGCCGTCGGTCCCGGTTGTTGTTGATAGACAACAGTCGTTAAACCTTGTCGGAGGCCTTATGGGCGGTGTGAAAACATCCGACAGCGGGTTGGCCACTAACCCGCATCTCCACCAACATGCATTGGAGCAGTGTGGTGGAGTAAGCTCCAGGCCTCCCCAATAATGGGGAGTGACCCGTGCCCAGCAATGGGGCGCAATAAGGGTTGCAGCCACTCCGAAAGCTAATGGTCGCCTCATGCTTTCTACCGGAACTCAACGGAATAGTGATGTTGCTTCCCCAGTTGGACCGTAAAAGTTTAACTACCTCATTTGTCGATGTGACTATCAAATCCTTTTTGCTTAAAAAAAACTAGCGATTTCCCTGGGCGAACGCTTAGTTTCATTATATTAAATTTTACACTGGTATGTCTATAAATAGCGGATGATACAAACCTTTCTTTTGCCAGATGGTTGTTTGTATAAAAGGAAGTCTTTATTTATTTATCGTGATGGTCATTTTCAAAGTGAACATTATTGCATGTTTGCAATTAGTACTTCACTGCTTAGACTAGCAGCTGATAATAAAACATATAGTCACGTCATTAGTCATTAATGAGATAAGACCAACTTGTTACACTTTCAAATTAACTACAAAACAAGTATGTTGTAAGAGTAAACTATCTATACTAGTCTATACTCGATCGAGAGTTTATTTCAAGTTTGTACGCGCTAATCTTAAGAACTACAGGTTCAAATTGAAAAAATATTTTTCTGTTGAATAGTCCATTTATTGAAAAAGTCTATAGGGGGCAAAAAACTGAAGACCACGCAGACGAAGTCACCAGTGGCCGCTATATTGATATATTTGTAAAATGTTTACAAATGTACAAGACATGCTTGCGTAATGAAATTTAAAAAACGAATAGTTGTGCACTAACTGCACGCAAGTAGTCAAGCAACAGATAAGCGAGTGGCAAATTTCATGAGTTTCCTTGTAAGTATAATATGCGAATGTTTTCGATAGATTTTATAGATAGCACTCGTTAAACTTCGTTGGATGCTTTTTGGGCGGTACGAAAACATCTCACAACGGATGGCTTGAGTAAGCTCAAGCTCATCAAAGTAAGCTCAAGATCTCACGCAAATTTGCAGCCCATTAAGTGCTTAAACTTAACATGGTTACAATGTTTCGTACCTTGCGCTAAAGAAGCTTATTGTTACTGTTATGTTGTTTTTCCCTAAATTACTCTGCTGTGAAATGCAATTTAATTTACCGCTTAGATTAGACAACATGGTGATATGATGACAATTTTAGCCTTCCGATAGCACTATTTCTTAATGAGTATACGCTGGCAATAAAATGTGTGATTTATTTCAATGTGGTGCATTAATTTAATACTTCATTGCGATTTTGTCATCAAATTGATTGTACAATAAGTATGAGTGTGGACACGTCAATGCATATAAAAGCGAAAATATTTTAATTTGCAAAACCGCTGTGCCAGTATCTGTATTGAAGCAAAAGCAATAAGAATAAAGAAATAACTTAAAGGAAAGCATATAAATATACCAGCAACAATATAAAAAAAACTGTGCTTATATCAAAGAGTTACTGCACTAATGGATTAAGGCGGAAACAAATAGTACTTACTAATGAACACGCAAGACTAATAAAGAAAAACAGGCTGTAATTTTATCTGGAAGACTACAAATGGCTACAAAAAAAAACATTCATTATGTGCATAGCAAAGATAGGCATCAGTTGTAAGCCCAACACTTATACCACTGCTAGGCGAGAGTAATGATGTTATAGAATGTTATGCTTAAATTACGAAGGAAATTAAGTATAAGTACTAAACATACAGTAGCAAAGCATCTATAACAGAGTGGTATAGAAAACGGTATCAATTAAATATCACTATATTTTCCATCAGCGTGGAGCAGCGATAAATGCGCACATTACAAATTTGTCAGAGATGCGCGCCGAGAATTTGAACTCGGGATCGATCGTGTATTTTTACCACTCGGCCATCGCTGCTCAATTCTGTGGAGAAAATATTGTAAACCCAACCCACCCCAACCCACACGTGGTCATTGTGGTGAACGATGGCTGATCATACCCAGTTCCGAGAGGATCCTTGTGACCAGCAGTGGGACATAAAAAGGATAGATAAGAGTGCTCTTTGGAATGCCCGCAATCTGGTATTCTGCACGTTTTCGAAACTTCCTTTTTGTGACGATTAATTAAGGCATGATGGCGTGGCAAAGATTTTTGCATTTATAATAGTTATCATTATGTATAGTTATGATAGTATTTAACAGCATTTGGCACGTTTTTTATTATTTTTCTCTGGCTGCTGTGTCTACACCTCATTGCAAAGCGAATCAAAAACAATTATTTAAAATATCAAAATCAATGATTTAAATATGCGGCTTTTAAGAGATTTTTTACTGTATTACTTCAGAGGTATGAATTTTATGTTAATTTAAATCTGAGGTAGTTAACACGGGAAGAAAGCTGTGCGAAATTCTGCTTAGTATTGGTTTACTGGATGGTGAAAGTTTTGTAATTTAATATAAAATTTAATGTAAAATAAATCGATTCGTGAAAGGCGGGACTTATATAGGAGAAACGAACAGGAATTTCTCTCAGGTACGCCCTTAAACCGAGTAATTCAATGGGTTACCTGATGTTACTTGGTGATTGCATTCTATGGGTTTTAGACATCATAGTTTGAGTACATATTCGTAACGCATAGTGAATACATACTGCTCCTGGGAGTTTGAGTGGCAAATATACCATTATAAATATATATGTACCTACAATATACAACATACGTCTTGTTATAAGCGCAGCTTTGTTTGATACTGATTTCACTCTTTGATGTGTGTGTTCTGTCGGCAAGCATAAGCTATTTCTTTCTTTATACTATTTGTGAGTTTTAAGCTGAACAGAACTAAACCATTTAATGAATTTGCGAACCGACCCTTCCAAGACTTCGATCGAGAGTTCCGGATTAGGTTTCTGATGAGTTCTGATTTAAATGCTCGTGTCCTGTCTTTGGGAATGTGTAGGCCACCCACGACATAAGAAATCCTAGTGCAGGGGCTATTATTGAAGCGTTACATGGTCGCTGCAGTATCTACATACTTGGAGACCAATACACCTAGACATCAGAACTTAAAAAAGCTCGAAAATCAATTATCACACTTACATTATTTTTATGTAAGAAAACGGCTGTGCGATTTTAAGAATGCAAATGACTGCAGCTCTGCCTGCAAACTCTGTCAGTTTTCCTGCCTGGTGCCTAGTTACCTGAGTGTCTTTTAAATTGGAATGTAATTTAGTCTTACTAAAAAAATATCCGCTGGTCGTTGATTACTTTTGTATTGACTTGCTTTATTTGTACTGTTGCTAATGAAATACCTGTTCTTGTCCTAATGCCGCATACGCAATTGGTTCTTTACCTTATGTCACGTATTGTTTAGTGTTGTTATAGATAGCACGTGCCACTAATTACGTAAATCCAATTTGGTAAGCTTGCTGTATTAAGTCATATAAAATTAAATACAGACATAATAAAAAATACAATTGGCCTGTGATTTACTGAACTTCATAAATGTGTATACTATTCGATATAGCTGAAACTTCTGTTTAACTTATTTTAAATGTAATCTTTTCTTCAACCTTTTTATGTCCTACTGCTGGGCGCAGTACTCCTTTCAGAAGTGAGGGGGATTTATTCCATAATCCACCACGCTGGCCAATTGCAATGTAACAAATTTTTACTTTTCACAGATGGTGACAAACGGCGAAAAAGTTAAAATATAAAAATACTCGTGTTATTTATTCTTCTTTTTAACATTCCACTACCCCTACCATTAAATTGCCAGCGCCACAAATGATTTCTAAACAATGTATTAAAATTGACCTTTTACCTTTGAGTGATAAAAGCGACATACGGTTATGTTTAAAAAGCTAAGCCGTACAAAATTATTTTGCTACTGATACTTATTAACAACATACTCATTTAAACGCGAGGTTACCTATTGTAATGTTCCTAATTAATCATATTCAGCGATCTGAGTTATAGCAAAATCCTGTAATTAATAAACGTGGATTAATGGCTCTTTTATCGACACCACTCCATTTCCTTCTCGTCTCTCACTGCATAAGGTTATATCCAACAGAGAGCCATAAATGATAAGCTATTGTAAATACAGCCTATTTATATTTAGCTTATAAAAGAGCTGAATAATGATATTCAACTATATTTTATATATAACATATCTTTCTCGATATGTGACATTGTTTTTAGATCTCTTTTTGTTTTGACATTTACCTACTGTAGCGTGTATGTTGTAGATTTATCCAGTTTCAAAGACGATAAAAAGATAAAAGTATTTATATTATTACACTTCCACGTCTCGGCAAAAGGAGTACAGGCCGTCCTCTAACCAGGTGGACTGATGAGCTGAAGAAGATAGCGGGTAGTCGCTGGATTCAGAAGGCCCAGGACCGGGAGGATTGGCGAACGTTAGGGGAGGCCTATGTCTAGCAGTGGACTATAAAAGGCTGATGGATAGATGGATGGATTATTACGCTTAACTATTAGGTTTATTCTTTATAAATTAATGTTAGGTATATCAGAAACTAGCAACGAAAACTGTAAAGAAAGAGCCGCAAAAATACGTATACCAAAATACAATTAAATTTAACTCTTTCAACTTTTTCAACTCCCAAATTTTTCGTATAAGTTCCACAAAATTCGTCACATACTGATCGTATACGGGGGGATCATTTCAGGACTTCGCATTCGCGGACGGGAGTCCCATAACGGAGCTGGCGAACTTCTACCAGGAGTGTCTGCAGGCGCGCTCTGCCAGCGAGGAGTGGACGGAGGTGTTCCAGCTGTCGCGCTCCACCGACTCGGAGACGCTCTCGCAGCAGCTGAAGATGTACGAGGACGCCGTCCCGGAGTTCGACAGCATGGTCGCCTCCATGTTCAGCAACTCGGAGAACGGGCCGGACTTCTCTTAAACTGTGATCCAGCTGCTGGATTCAGCGATTATGTGTAAGTGGGTCAGGTTTTTGTTTTTATTATGTGAAAAGGTGCGCGTTGTATAGCGCGTATGGCCCAGTGACTAGCATAGAACGCAAGCGATCTACACAAATACGCATCAGGCGATCGGCTGTGAAATGGGTGACCGTTAGGGTGCGTTTCCACTGGTGCGGAGATGGGCGGAGCGGTGCTTGGCGGCATGCACCGCCAAAAACTGACCAATCACTGTGCTTGAAATCTCCGCTCTGCTTCAATGGAAACAGCACGAGCGGAGTGTAGCAGAGCTGAACGGATATTTATAAAAATACAGCGAGGCGATGCGGAGCGGAGGACAGCGGGCATTGGGGTGCGGATATCTCCGTTTCACTACTCCGCTCTGCTCCGCTTCAGTGGAAACACTCACCACTCTTCTCCGCTCTTCTCCGACCAGCTCCGCGTCAGTGGAAACGCACCCTTAATGGCAAATTTCATGTGCCCATCCTTGCTTCGGATGGCACAATAAGCCGTCGGTCCCGATTGTTATGGATATACTTTCTGACCGCGCGAACTCTGTACCGCCGTTAAATTTTTGGAGTGGACCATCTTTATCATCACTTAGGGGGGTGAAAAATAGATAAATACCTATTCTCAGACGGCGGTTTTGAAAACATCTGACAGCGGGTTGGCTTGTATTGAAAGCTTGGATTTTAGAGAAAAATGACGCAGCTGGGCCATGCACACTACGACTTATATAATATGTTTGTTACAGATTTAAAGGTGTGTGATTCTGGAAGCGTCCTAAAACTGCTAAATACTCGTTGCATTTCAAATGCTGAGAAAATATATTATATTTATTAATAATCGTAGGACTGATTGCCATATTATAATTACGGTACGTTATAAATTATAACTATTACTGATTGTTATAGTAGTGTGATGCTTCTATGGTAGTGTCCAAGGACTGATTATTCCTTAAGTTCACGTTACAAACCTCCTGTTTTTATACTTTGAAAAGGCATATCCATAGGAATCTACGATATTCTATGTAAAATGTATTCATGTAATACGAACATATTATATACATTGTGTATACAATTTTCGAGGTTATCTATAGAATTTTTGGTACCATGCAGGTACACATCTTATACATATTTTATGTTACAATAATTGATTTATTTTAATGATTTGTTATAACATGTACATTAATTTTATGAGCAGATTTTCTAAAGTGTTTTTATGGTTAATTATTTATGAAGTCGCAGTTTAATGTTGTCTTATCCAGTGATGTACAGTGTTGGACATATTAAAAAGACACGTAAACTACGATTAGTATCAACTTTAATTTAGTAATAGAGTAATAAATTAAAATTCGTAGGCATACATTTTTAATTAAACATTTTTATTAAAATTTGTTCGGGACCAGCTATTATAAATAATACAGTGAAATGGTGAAGAAATAATTATAAAGTTGTTTTAAAAAGGCCCTTAAAATTTAACAGCTAATATAACCATTGGCCCTCTATACCTGCTAGAGAGATTCGATGCACAAAGATAATGCCATACATTCATAGCCCCATACTAGGTTTCCCTGTGTCGTGGGTACCACGAACACAAACAAACAGACCCAGAACAGAAATTGAAACACATTTAAATGACTGCTTCGCCGGAAATCGAACCAGGGATCCTGCGATGGGCACGGGGCCTACCCCGTGTTACGGGTCCTTGTCGAATTGTCGAACTTACGTACGTGCCTACGTACTATTTCTTCTAACTTAAGTAATAGTTGTATTTTATGATATTTAATATTGTATTGTTGTAGTATATTAAATTACAGACACAAAATTTATAAATAAATAAATTACCTTGATCTAATCGATTTATCTAATGGATTTCGTAAAATAATTTCTAACATTTAAAACATCTACTGCAAGATTTTGCTTAATATGTCCACCACTGTAAAGAAGGGCCGTAAAAGAGGAGGGAGTACTCCAGTCCCTTTCCGTTGAAAGGTTTGAGACAAATCGCCCTACCCGTGCCAAAACAACCTGAATTGGATTTACTGTAGCCAAATGCCAACTCAATGAAAGTAAGTTTAACGCCGTATTTGCTATTTCTATGATACCGAATTTTGTTTTTAATAAAGGAACATAAAAAATAATTTTTGTACCATCACGTATTTGATAAACTTAACGTGTTACTGCAACTCGTAACCTATACATAAATCTTTGGATATTTCAACTCGTTATTTAATAGTTTCTCTCAAAATTAACTAAGTTAAAAAAATTATGCAGGTATGTAATATTCTATACCTATTATAACAAAATTCACAAAGCTGTCACCGGCTTCACTTTAGGCCTATTAAGAAAAACAACGTAACAAAAATGAAAAAGTGGCATTAAAACTTATGGAAATACTGTATTTTAACTATAAAATCTTATATGTAAAATCAGCTAAAACAGAGAAAGCGGCAAAATTTCGTATACGGTCTCGGCCGAGGTACGCACGGCTCGCCCCATTGCTTCAAGTACGTAGGTGCGCGCTGTTGCGTCACTCGAAGCTACATCGGGTGCGTACTGTCGAAAATCTGCTTTTTGACTGAGCTCAAGGGCGCCTCGACAATATTAGGCATGCCTGCCTAGCATGTGTGGGTGTGAAATACTAGTTCACCGACATGATTTTGTTTCCTTCATAATCAAATTATATAACGACAATAAACGATGCAGTGGCACGAGTCACGTCTAACGCCATAGCTTGTTATCGACGGCCAGACCGCCTAGTTAACATAATAAATTAGCTGATTCTCCCACTCACATTCTCACTGAAAACGTTCGGCGCCATTTTGAATTATGCCATCAAGCCGTGACGCCATGCATTGGCTTGATGTATTGTTTAAATAAATCTATCAAGGCAGCCTTAAGTCTGTACGCACCTGTACACGCCCAGGATTACAATTAAATGTCGTGCTTGTGTTTTATAAAATAAATTTATAATATGTACAGTCGAGCAATAATTTAAAGCAGTTCAACATAATTCATTAATTTTTAATTAAATAAATAATGTTAATTTAAAAAATACTAAACTATCTAAACGAAAACATAAAATACTCACGCTGATTTTTATTAGCTTTAAGCTGCGTTTTTTATTTTGGGCTACATATTTAAAACATTGGAAAAACACACTTAAATATTCCCTGCTTGGCCTGGTAACTAAAATAGAACTCTTTAATGGAAATGTAATCGGACCATAAATGACTACGTGGTATCAGACTGGGTTAAGGTCTAGGATTATAAACTAAATTCAAACGTTACATGTTAGTTTTTTTATATGGTAGGGTTTATAATCTTCAATAATGCTGCCCTCGTCAAACAGAAATCTTATACTTAATTTGACTTTAAATAATTTGTAACTTCCTATAATCTAAATTCGTTTACACATCTCATTTTTTGTTTGTTTGGTGAAAACAAAATAAAAAGCATTACAGATACTTCAACTCAGTTGTGTGCGTGGGCTAGTAATTATGCAACTTTAATTTGTGTGACAGTGACGCGGCCGTGATCGTCCGAGCAACTTCACTGTACCTCTTGTCACGCACACAAAGTCACTGTGTATATACAGGTTTACCCACACATAGCGCCGCGCGCACAACTGAGTTGAAGTATCTGTAATGTAATATCAGACTGTTGAAGTATGTTATAAATATTTTATGTAAGTCAAAATATTTATGATGATTTGGAAATGTATTCTGTCCGGTATCGGAGTTTTCGATACATTATTACACATTATTTTGTTTAAGTTTATTAAGTTCAAATGTGATTTTGTGTGGTCGTGGTCGTATATAAAATTATATAGCTAATACTTTTGAGTCAACACAATTTTCGCATATTGGATGTTTGTTCCTTCTATACATGTTTCCATATATGATTGATGATTGTTGACCATAAGGAAAGAATAGTGGAATATATTATTAGTTACGGATTAAATATATATTAATGTTATAAATAAGCTGAATATTCAGTCGGAGGTAAAAAATATGCATATTGTGTATAGAAATTATGTAGAATATTTTCTAATTAGATAGAAATTATCTATAAAATAAAGGTTCATTACAGTGTCAACTTTGGGGTATATAAAATTGCTGAAATTAATACAATATAGGTATAAATGTAGAATGTTCTTATGCTATATAGTTATAATATCAATAAGCACAATATAGAAATATTAGTGAAACATTAGTAGAAGAAAATGTTCATGTCTTTTAATAGCGACCGGTCCGCTCCGTAACAGAAGTGTAACTTACAAATAAATTATGTTAGTGAAATAACGCGAATATAATAATATGTGACTAAATATAAATATTTACATGTAAAAGTCATGATGCTAAAAACTAAAATGTTTTGACGTAAGCTTAATGTCCTTTCTTATTCCTTCTTATCAAATAATGTTCTTATCAAAGGATTTTAGTGCATAAAAAGGCCAATCCCTTTTCTCTATGACTTTGAAAATACAGCTAATATGCCTGTTCCAAATGTGAATAAGAAAATTTACTTTTGAGCATAAAATTATCACTTTGGACTTTACTGATGACTGAACTGACTGACTGAAAGAGCAGTAAGTATAGGAAAGTATAGTATAGGAAAGGCCTTAGGTATAAATCATTTTAATTCAATGCATGTCATATTGAATGCAGATAATAAAAATATGACATAAATTACATATATTTAATATACTAAAAATACACACAAAGTATAAATTACAGATACAAATCAACTGAACAATGAATTTAATAATATAAAAGGCAACATTTAATATCTTCTTCAGTAAGCTCCAAGAAAATTAATAAGCAAATATCTTCACGATTCTTTGAATATACTTGAGTATTAACATATCAAGAATTCTATACACTTTAAATTACACATTTTTTGTAGTACAACGAGTCAATAATACCTAAATAAATATGTTGAAAATAATATAAAGGAACGACAACCCTATTATTACCGCTATATATATATATATTATATAATTATTATCGATAAATAAGATGGAGTGAAGAAGGAATGTATCGAATGATGGAAACTATGCAGGTGATCCACTAACAATAATGCTATCAGGGAAAACGGCGAAATTGGCGAAAGGAAGCAGGTTTACCGCTGAAGTAATTGAGGCATGGGTTAGCCTTTAAATTACTGGTTTATAGGCGAGGTTAATCGATAAAAAACAAAAATATATGAAAATCTGAAAAAAAAAAACATTTTTGTAAAAATATACATTATTATCAATTTCTTCTTAATTCTGGTATAACTCTTTTCCGTAACATTTTTATATATTTATATATCTGTTAAGGATTGTGCCTTTTAAGGCAAAGTTGTTAGTGGAGGTACTAGTATGTAAAGAAAATTTAATCTTGATGCCAAATACAACAAATTATTAGGTTTAAGTTTTCTTTATTATTGTGTGCGTGCTTGTTCATCTGATATCTAAGTATAATTTTATACTTTGTTTCTGTTAAATTTCTTACAATATTATGTTAATTTTAATGAATGAATATTCATTACCTATGTTCATTCGTGTTATTGTTTTAGTTAAAAAATCATGTCATTGTAAATTTAAATGTACAAGGAAAAGACGTTAATGTTCAACTTCTCTTTTTATTTCACTACAATTTCTTTTTTCAGTGATATAAAACAGAAATAAAGCATAAAAAAGTGGATTTGCTTGATACATTTCCTGTATTTGGTTCCTGTAACTTTGAATAACGTAGCCAGAAACAAAAATGTTGGTAAATGGAGAACATTTTCATTCTTATATTAATGTTTTTATTTTTTCATTAACATATAAGTGGCAAAAAAGTAACGAGGCTATAAATATTTGCTCAAATAAATAACTCTTTTTTTCTTGCGGATGCAAACTAACAATTATTTTTCTGAAAGTAATGTCCATTATTATATTCATAATACATATTATTAGTTTTCTAGGCACCAAGATAGATGCCTAAAACTTATACACAGAACATTGCTTAGGATCGCAAGTAAGGCTTGAATTCTTGGTTCGTTCCCACTATGTTTGGTCGTTAATACAGAATGATTTATTAGATAAGCTGATTAAGGGAACTTTGAGAAGTTGCAAGAAATTGAAAGGTACTTACAGTACTATGGATAGAAAACAAATTTTGATACCTTCTCGTTTTTTTGCTCTCACTGACTTACCTCAATGAATCATGTAGTAACAATGCTGACAACTGTGCGTATCACCATGAACAACACTAAACAATATCGGGGCAAGTGTATGCGGCTGGCAAACCAAAGAAAGTAAAACTGGTTATCAAGCGTACGTTGTGATCATCGTAATCCTTTAACAATTATGCAATCACTCATTATCATTTTAGATCCGATATGAAATTGCCGTTCAGTATCAAAAAAGTGAAACAATTTTTTTATTGAAAGTATTACTATTATTTATTCAATCGAAGTATGCGCGGTTGTTATTAATCGTTGTTATAAATATTCTAATTATAATTAATTTTTCTGGCTTTATTTTGAAATAAATTTGAATTTGTAATTCCTAATGAAACAGATATTTGATTTTAAAGTTGCCAGTATTGTGTTGCTTTTATCTGTGTGACTTAAGCTTTGTGCTGAGTAAAGTTTCCACGCAAACATTTTTTAAAAATTTACACAAATGGGAGCTATTATTTACATATTATTATTTATATATATTATTATTGTATGCATAACCGTGTTGTGGAGTATTAGTTGTACTCTTGTAACAAAAGAAAAATATATGTTTATTTAGATCTAGAATTAGGCATTTGAGACTGCAGTTTGTAGACTTAACGTGTAATAAGTAACGAACAGAAATCGTTTTCTATAGTTATTTTATTGTTATCTTTTTCTACTCTCAATCTGAGTGCCTTATGCCAGCGTGAATATAATATGGCATTGAAATTAACCCTCTCTTCAAGTGCCAATTGGGTTATTCCCAGTGGTCAGATTTATTATAAACTTTAAATTACTTCAAGTATTTTTTTTATTTCACGTTTTTTTAATTAAACAAAAACTATTATTTTTATAACAATTTGCCCCCTAAAAATATTTATTTGCGGAGTATTTAATAATCAACCGGCATTGCTATTGTCATGTTAACTGTTGTGGATTAAAAAAAAATATGTAACTAAATTATTAGATGTACTCATGAACGTTGCTAGTCAATTTATAGCCATTCGTCTTGGCTCAGGTTGATTAATGAAAAATTGTAGTATCTAAATACATATAAATATATCATAGCATTGACATATTTTTCCTGTTAAGAGAAACGCTATACGAAAGTTAAAGACCGACATTTATACCTATAGTTTTTTAATGTTATTTTCATTGTAAAAATATTATCGAATAAATTTATGACAAACGTTAATATCATTATATTATATAAAAATGTAAAGATTTACGGCAAAGCGCAACTTTGTTTAATACATTGTGCACCTTGTAAATGTAACGTGTTATGCGTCATCACAAAATAATTATATAGCTTGGCCAGAAAGTGTAGAAAATATTAATAAGGGAGCTACTATTGTTACGATATGACATAATTGATTTTGATACTCCAAGTTTTTTTTAAATTTATTTATTACTTTTCATTATTGCCTACCTTTTTACGTTTATTCGAATAGGGGTAGGATGTTTAATAATAAGGTTGAAAGTCAGACTGATCTCTTGTTACAACTAAATCTCAATTATTTCAATTCAGATTTAGTTGTAACTCTGATTAATATCAATTTAGGTAATCCAATTGTCATTCTAAAAAAATAAACTAACCTGAGAAATGTGGAACATCTTTATTTATATTTAAATTACAATATATGTATTTTTTTAAACTATCTGAACATCATAACCTGATTTCCAATATCTTGATCATCCTCAGAATCTGAACTGTCTCAGAATCTGCTATTACTGATATCTTCTCCAACACGAATTACCAATCTGTCTGTATGTATCTTCATATAGTGTTCTCCAGTCACAGTTATCTTGTTCTTTTTTCTTTGTGTGTTCAACACAAATATTTCGCTTTTCAGGATCCATGCGATTATTATGCGTCGAACATACATGTAATAAAAAAGCATTAAAGTAGAATAGTAGCGCATGACGATCAAACATTTCAGTCACTATACAAGGTTACTTTGTCAAATTTCTTTCCATTTTTTTAACATAACCTTTATAGTAACTAATTAATGTCGACTTTTTGATATTTATTAAATGTAAAACTGATTATAACTGCAGTATATATTGTAAACTATATGTTTTATATATAATTACAATGAATAAATACCTGTCGTATCAGCAACTTTACTGTAGACATCACCCAAATCAGTAAAGAGTTGCCCGGCGTAATATTCCTCCAAACATCTCATAAAAATATTGTACATAACTTCTCTTGTAGGACCACCTTTTATGTTTTAATAAAAATCAACAATTTCCAATATAATCTACCGAAAATAGCAAAAATATCACAAAACACTACTTCTGTTTTGATACTTTCACTGATGTTTGTCTCAGTTGCCTTGTGAAGACAAAATTTTGTTCCTAATTATTTAATTTCTACTCTAAGGGCTTCGTTCACCATCTCCAAGTAAAGTGTTGATTAGTTACGTCCCAAGTTAAGTTAATTGGCAAGTAAAAGCTACTAGTACGGGTCAGTTTATTATATGATTAGTGCTACTCGAACATCGTGAAATTGAAATTGAAGTTACTGGTGACTAACCGATAATTAGCGTACTTGTCACTTTACTTGAAGATGGTGAAAGAGGACCTAAATGGCCAAGCTATAACAAAACATTGTTATATAAGTAAGAAGAGTAAAATTTTATTTACCTAGTACTTATCAGTTAATTTACGAGCATCCGACTACAAGACTTAAAGATCCTTATGTCCAGTAATATTTTAAGATATAGTAGTACATATTAATACCAAGTAAATTGCATACATTTCAAATAGTTCCTTATGTCCAGTAATATTTTAAGATATAGTAGTACATATTAATACCAAGTAAATTGCATACATTTCAAATAGTTCATAAATATCAGTGGATGAAAATTTTGAATAAATATGGATGTGGTGAATTTTCAGACGTATAGATAAAAAATTATTCAGACTTCGAAAGAAGTTAATCGTACCTTATTCGGTACTGGTGGACTAAATATTAATTACTATATATTCTTGGGACTTTTAGTTTGTTTCAACCGTAATGATGAGTTGTAGTATAGAGATGACTGAATCTATCCGTGTAGCTTGTCGCTGTTCGTTCCATATTGAAATATTTATTTTTTAACGTTTCACTATCATAGCCTAGCATTGACTACACTCCATAATATTTTTTTTAATTTATTTAATAGGAATGGCATTTACATTTAGCACCAAACATAGTTTTTGCCAAACTGGATTCGATATGAACAAATGTTTCCACCATAGACATAGTATTACGCTACGTTCAACAAGACCAACCAGACATGGAAAAGAGATATTCATTTCATATGAACATTTGGTAAGATAGAAAGAGATGCCAAATGAAGTAGGAGTTGGATCAATTTTCGTTGGCACTGTCAGCAGTCTTACAAAGGGTTGATATGTTTGATTACAATTTATAACAATCCATTATCGAAACGTAGTAGAAGTTAGTTCAATATAGGTAGTTGTCTCTTGTACAATGGTAAGCTGTGAGGTGAATTCTGGAAATAACCCGCAAAACAACACGTTTCACTAGTGAACACAAATAAAGTCGACAAAAAGTGAAAAAAAATTCTACGAAGAAAATAACTTTGTATTTTAAGAAAATAATACATAAATGACTTCGTTCATTCCCCACCGTACCACCGGCCGTACCACCAGTGTTACGGTGGGAATTTTTTTTATACCCCACAGTACCACGGGATGTAACTCAAAAATATGACCACTTAGTAGTAGTTAAGTAGAGTGATAGAAGTATTTAAAACATAATATATATATATATATATATATATATATATATATATATATGCGATTTAGGATGGTGTCGACGTCATTTTTATATACTTTATTTGTACCAATTAAATTCAGTTTAATAAAAATATAAATTTTAAACTATAATGAAGCATTCGTTTATCAACATTTGCTTATTAATAAAACGGATAACTTGTGTTTAGACATCATAACTTCACCCACAAATACGCATTAAATTTTTGGGGATATTTTTGACTTAGCTTTGTGTATGTATCTTATACATACTACATCCTTGGTTGGCACAGAATGCCTAGTTCTGTTTCACCGGTATTAAAATTTCTCTTTTTAAGTATTCTAATTTTCATTGGATCGAGATTGTCTAAATTATGTATATTTTTGACGCACAATTTTTAGTTAATTTAATTAATATGTTTACTATTTTACAGTTTCTGTATCGTAAAATTTGCGGATAGACAGTTGACGGTTTAATAATCATTAAACCAAAAGCTTTTACGTGCTTATTTTTATTTGTTATGAAGTAGAAAATATCATTAAAGTTGTTGTTAATGTCGATTTTAACCGAAATACTTTCGATTTTAATTTATCTGTCAAATGTTTTCTATTCTAGGTTTACTGCTCTCATTGCGGTTGAGATTCGCTTATATTACAAATTTTTATGTTAATTATTTAATATTATATGTATCTATAACAAAGACGTTGGATGGGTAGGTAGGTATAGTACCAAAAAGAACACAAATATTGTTATCAGCTTTCCCTTATTTTGTTCAATATTATTGTAACAGAAAAGACTTATGTCTATTTAATATGTATAAGGCCTATATTTGAACATAAATGTGAATTATGTAATATTATACTGCATTAAAGTAGGTAAACTTTTACAAAATAAACTATATTATGATTTTAGATAAATGTGTTTGTTCTCAGTCAAATTCCTTTACGCAAACATGCACACGTTATATAGCCTAAAGTCTTCCCCGATAAATAGACTATCCAACAAAAAAATATTTTTCAATTCGAACCAGTAGTTACTGAGATTAGCGCGTTCAAAGAAACATACAAACCCTTCAGCTTTATTTATTATTAGTATAATTTAAAATTTAAAAACAGATACGTTAAAATTAATCAAGCCGATAATTCGACGTCCCTTGGTTTTGGTTTATCTTTGGGATGGATACTGAAAATCTTCACATATTGGCCAGTTACATTCTGAAACAATTTGAACAGGAATTACAAACAGTGTAATTGATTTTATAATAAAAACAAGATAATATGAGGCTTATCTGCAATCGTTAACTTGAGACTCTAGTAATATGTATCAGAAAACATCATAATAGGCTTCTAACTTTTTCTTATATGTAATCTGCTACTAGTTTCCAGTTCTCCAATACTATTTAATACTAGCAGTGCTAGAAGTGTCACTAATGGTAACATTGTGGTACTAAATGCGTGTACATTTTCAAAACAAACAACTCATGGACGTGAGTGTGTATCGCTGTTTGTTACTAATCCAGATCCAGAACGGGCATTTAAATGTTGTGAATCGAACCCTGCAGCCGCAGTCTCGACAATCGCTGGCAGCTTAGCGACCGAAATCGGTCGTTAACTCGATATCAATAGCTTTTTAACGAAAATTAGTAGTCTTAGCCCCTTCGTACACAAGGCTACGCAAATCTTGGATACTAATGTTGTATGCTACATTAGTATCGTGTCGCGAGTATCGAGTAGCGCACGGTCCGTACACACGACATTGAGTCGCAAGACGTGAATTGCCTGTTCAGCCACTGCAGACGTAGCGACTAAACAGATCACACGTTTACAAAATGTCGGACACAAGTGATGATGAAACCATAATTTTGTACAGTCATTCATTACGGAAACAAAGAAATCATCGTAACCGTAGATACTGGGTACATCCGTACATAGAAAAAAACATAAACTTCAGAGTGTTTGTTGCTGCAAAAGATACCAACTTGTTAAATTAACGGCATTTCCTTCTGCTACCCAACTTTTTTCTGTTATCTCTTTTTTAGAATATTCCTTTAGGTTATAATTATATAAACAAGGATATTTCTCTACCTCAGAAACAAATTTAATATTTATTAATAATTGCTCCGCCATCTTGAAAATCTCTGCGACTGATGTAGCGACGATCTCGACCGGCAAGTAGCGCGCGACTGGCGCGACGCGAGTCGCGGGACGAATGTCGGCGACGCGACTAGTGTACGAACCTCAATGAATTTGTATTGCGGTAGTCGCTTGGAGACTAAAATCGTCAAGTATCGGAGATTTGCGTAGCCTTGTGTACGAAGGGGCTTAACTGTCTAAAATGTCGCCAATTAATAGTGTATTTACGAATTTAAACGTCAAACTTTCGATTATTGTCGTTAGCTTAGCGATCCACTATCAATCGATAAGTAACGAATGTCGAGAGTACAGGCGCTGGATCCTTACACGGCAATCGGGCGCGTGAATATTTGCGCCATCTGGGACGTAAATTACATGATAAATTATGCGGGTAGCCACGGTGGGTGAAGGTCGGGGCGCTTCTTGCCACGCCCTGGCTCTGCCCTGTAAGGTACCCGACCAAACCTATAAAACTAAATTATCTAGGAACTAACTACAAATCTTAATATCTCTAAGAAATTTCACACTCGACAGTCATCAGTCGACCATGTGTTTGTATAAAACCATATTTTTGGTTGTTTCTACTATACCTATTATTATTGAATGTGATACTATTTTATATAATTACCTACTATATCCACGTAGTTAGTTTAGAAGCCTCAACTTGTTTCTCTGTACAGTATTGTACCTACATTTAGATAGAGGGTGCTAGAAGGTGTTACCTTTTTGTATGAAAAACTAATTGAGGTAAGACCCCGGGTATAGTTTGCTAATTACATATTATTTTAGACTGCTGCCCCACCATGGCCATGGTCGTAGCCATGTGGTAAATACGATTTTACAAGACGGCCCATATGTTGCAATACAATCACGTTCCACACTCATAGCGTGGAGCTATGTAAGTAGTAGCGCATGCAAACCGGTATTCGATAATCGGTAATTTATCGATAATCGTCTCATATTTTTCAGCGATAATTATCGAAAATTTTGATAAAAAATACCGATAAACGATAAATTAATAAAAAAAATATTCAATGACCCATCATCGCTCCCGCGCTCCCGCGCTCCCGCGAGCGAAACATGTTTTGAAACCCGCGCGCGCAAGCGAGTGTGAGTTAGGGTTTCGGGATTCCCGAGTATATTCCGTTCCCGGGAATCGGGATTGTTTTTGGAAATTTCCCAGGAATTCCCGGGAATCGGGAATTTGAACATTTTGTTAAAATTGGTGTCTGGCTTACTGCTAGCCATAGCACTGCTGGACATAGGCCTCCCCTAACGTTCGCCACTCCTCCCGGTCCTGGGCCTTCTGAATCCAGCGACTACCCGCTGTCTTCTTCAGGTCGTCAGTCCACCTGGTTGGAGGGCGGCCTATACTCCTTTTGCCGAGACGTGGTCTGCATTCAAGGACCTTTCTTCCCCATCGGTTGTCAGTCCTCCTAACTATATGGCCTGCCCATTGCCACTTCAGCTTGCAGATTTTGAGAGCTACGTCGGTAACCTTTGTTCTTCTACGGATTTCATAATTACGAATTTTGTCGCGTAGAGAAATACCAAGCATAGCCCTCTCCATCGCTCGCTGGGCGACCCTGAGCTTATGGAAAAGGCTAACTGTAAAAGACCACGTCTCAGCGCCGTAGGTCATCACTGGCAACACACACTGCTCGAAAACTTTCGACTTCAGGCACTGAGGTATTCTGGACGAGAAGACACTTTGTAATTTCCCGAACGCTGCCCAACCGTGTTGGATTCTACGAGTTACCTCTCTCTCGAAGCTGGACTTACCCACACGGATCGCTTGTCCCAGGTAGATGTACTCGTCGACAACTTTGAGAGTAGCGCCATCAACAACAACCGGTATAGGTGTGACATGGACGTTAGACATGATCTTCGTCTTATCCATGTTCATCTTAAGACCCACCCTTTGTGAGGCGCTATGGAGGTCACCTAGCATAGTGCTGAGCTATTCCAGGTTCTCAGCCAAGATTACTATGTCATCGGCAAATCGAAGGTATGTGAGGTGTTCGCCATTGATGTTAATACCCAGCCCGTTCCACTCCATCAGCTTGAACCCGTCTTCCAGTGCAGCGGTAAACAGCTTCGGGGATATAACATCCCCTTGTCGTACTCCGCCCTGCACTGGAATAGGTCCAGTGCTTCCGTCGTGGACTCGGACTGTCATGGTTGCGGCTTTGTACAAACACTTCAACACCTCGATGTACCGATAGTCAATCTGGTATCGCTGGAGACTCTAGCACTGCCCAGGTCTCTCAAGGCTTTCTCATAGTCCACATACGCAATACATAGCGGCAGATTATACTCCTTGGTCTTTTGTATAACCTGTCGCAGCGTGTGTATGTGGTCCATGGTACTATAGCCTTTTCGGAATCCGGCTTGTTCGGGAGGCTGGAAGTCATCTAGCCTGCGCGCAATGCGATTAGTAAGAACCCTTGAAAACAGCTTATAGTCGTGGCTCAGAAGCGTGATGGAAAGAACTATAGTTCTTTAAAAGAGCTTTGTCGCCCTTTTTGTAGAACAGTACCACCACGCTTCTGCTCCACGCCTTCGGGACAGTTCCGCTACTGATGACGGTATCCAACAGTTTTAGGAGCGCCACTAGGAGGGGTTTCCCTCCAGCTTTCAGCAGCTCAGATGTGATACCGTCATCGCCAGGTACTTTGTTGTTTTTAAGCTAATTAAGGGCCCTTCTAATTTCGTACAGGCTGACGTCCGGGATATCGTCGGTATAGTGTCGGGTCAATTTGGCTCTCTTATCGTACACCACATTGGTGACGGGAGCTTTTGAGGAGCTGTACAACCGTCCGTAGTACCTCTCAATTTCTCTCTGAACTTCAGGCCTAGACGAAACTATAGCGCCCTTGAGAACACTTTAGTGCCTTGGTCCGCTCTATAGTTTTTTTGACGCGCTTTGTGTTATGAGCACGCAGATCGCGTCGTCTGCTGCAAGAGATCTGTTTATTAAGCTGCCTGTATTTCAATATTGAAGACGGAGACCGGATGCATAGTTCACGCCTTTCCTTTATTAGACCGAGGGTGTGTTCAGAGAGCACTTGAGGTCTACTACTCGAGGGGGCCTTAAAGAACTTGGACACTACCTCGTGGACGGTTTGTACAATCCTGGTGTTGTATTCGTCCACAGACTCGCATTCTTCCAGGCCCGCGAAACGATTTCGCAACTCGAGCTGAAAGTCCGCGGAGCCCTCAATTTGGACAGGTGTTGGTCGGAGCGTAGACTTCATCAGGCGTGACCGTTCCAGCATGATGTTGATATTTAATGTGCCTCGTACCATTCGGTGATCACTTCCAGTTTTCAACCTCCGCTTGTCTGCCAAAATGAAGTCTATCTCGCTTTTCGTGGAACCATTAGGGCTTATCCAAGTCCACTTATCCAAGTCCGCTACCGAAAATGCACGCTCGCTGTCAGTAGAAGTAGGCTGGGCACTCATAAGAGCTTTGTACAAAACTTCCAGATAAGACGTGTGCTTCATCGTGGTTTCATAAAGTTGAAAATCTTTGTTTAACCGCACTAATGGGGAAGTCGGTATTCATACTTTTTTTATGAGCATTTATTATTGCCTCATGCAATTCGTCTGCAAATAATTTGGCCCTGGCGTGCCAAATAATTCAGTCGGACGATTCCACAAATTTATTATTAATTCCCGGGAATCCCGACCCTCTTTTCCCGGGATCGGGAATGAAAATATTCCCGGGAATTCCCGGGAACAGTATCCCAGGACCGAAACCCTAGTATGAGTTCATTGGTCCCTGGCTTCCAAACGAGAGCGCGCCGCATCGTCAAGGATAAAAATCCAACAAAAAAAATTAAAAATAAATAATCTAAGTACACGCTTTTGTAAAAATACGAACTAAAAAGTAAAAAATAAGAAGAAAATGTATTTTACTGTAAAAACAAAGCGTGGGGTGCATGGTGTCAATAGTATCTTAAAAATCACCCCACGCTTTATTTACAGTAAAATACATTTTCTTCTTATTTTTTACTTTTTAGTTCGTATTTTCACAAAAGCGTGTTTTTTAGTTTTTTTAACTACATTATTTATTTGTTTCAGAGGAAAAATTTTATGTTTTGTTTTCAAATAAATGTTTTAAATAAAACTTGATTTGTTATTTTAATTGTAGTTTTAGTTCATAAAACCACAGTTTAACGTAAAACAATATCCTTGTAGAAATAATGTCGATTTTTAGGAAATTTAAGAGCCTTATATAAATGTTGAACAAAGAATTCAAGTATATTTCTTGTTATAATAACGTAATAAAAAACCGGAAATTATCGGTTTTTATCGACAAAAAAATCGATAAAAATCGGAGTATCGTTTATCGAAAAATTTCGATAATTGCACGCACTAGTAAGTAGGGTAGATAATATACCTAACCCCGTGTCGTGGGTACCATGGTCACACATACACATCCAATAGGTTATTTTGCTATCTCTTTACTGTACTCACTCTCTCCCTCTTTACACAATTGAAAAGGGAGGGGGAGGGGCTAGACAAGTGGCATATTTCTACTATCGTTAACGCTTCTAGAATAGAATTTAGTTTAAGATTGTAGAATGTCACTTGTATAGGCCCAATGCTCATCTAACGGAGGAGAGTAGGTCCGCAGCACACACTCGCCGACAGCCTTCGCCGCGACAGAACGCCAGTAGTGCACGAAGTATACTCCCTCTCCCTCTTTACAAACCTGATCATCCAGCGGAGGAGCGTAGGTCCGCAGCACGGGCTCGCCATGGGCTTTCGCTGCGACGGAGCGCCTGTGATGGGCAAACACGGCGTCATGCAGCATGGCGTGCGTCATCTGCGCCCGGTCCGCCGACCGTGCTATGCTCCGCACTTCCCGCAGCGCATCCAGGGCTATGTTCAACCGTACACGCGCCAGGAATGCGTACAAGGAACATTCTTCGTTCAATTCCTGAAACGATATTACTCACGAAGTCCTACTCTGTACGCCCGTATATGAAACTTCGTGAATTTTTGGGCCTAATTTTTTAATAAGGTTAAAATTTTAGAAATAATCTGGAAAAGTTATTTGAACTTCTTGCGAGGTATGAGAAACAATAAAAGGTTTTTAGCAATAAAGAAAGATTGCTTAGAAAATTAAGTTAGTATCATAAATAGGCAAGTATTATTTCAATTTATTTAATTGAATAAGCAATGTTATCTTTTTTGTTCTCCCCATATAAACTCAATTTACCGAATGCTAGTAGGGTTGTCACAGTTGAGTTAAAAACATTAACGTACCTACTTACATTAATTTGTACAAGTACCACACGAGGTAATTATTTTTAAAAGGTGCCAAGTTGTTCAAGACTCGGGTTTATGCCTAATCTATACAAATAAATAAAATTGGAGTGTCTGTTTGTAATATTAAAATAACTGCTTTAAACTACATGCATATGAATTTATATACGGTACATATACCTAAATAACATTTTTTCAATTTTTGTATGTCTGTCTGTCTGTTTGTTCCGGCTAATATCTAAAACGGCTGGACCGATTTTGACGAGACTTTCACTGGCAGGTAGCTGATATAATAACTCACTTAGGCTACTATTATTTTAGAGAAATTCTAAAACTAAAGTCCACGCGGACGAAGTCGCGGACGGCCGCTAGTAAAGAAATAAAACAATTCTGTAACTGAATAAAAAACCTAAATTGTTTTGATCAACATAGTTGAATGGGTACGCGACTTATGTTTGTTCCTCTAAAATACTTAGTTTTTAAATGGTTTGACTAAACAAGGTAAACCATTCATACTTTCTGGGAAAATAATTTTGTCTAAATAGACTAGATCATTTATAATAAATTTATTTATAATTCCAATTTTAAGTGTTCTAATTTTATTTCGGTAATTTCAAAATAAATAAATAAAACACGAATTCCTAACCTTAAAAAGTAACAAAACATAGCTAGTGCCACTCATAACATTGCCACTACTCATAACTTTTATATGAGCTGTAGAAGTGAAATTGTTTTACTCAATATGTTATCGATTATACTTACCTTTGATTTCACCTTAATGTAAAATTGACTTTAAATTTAAGTATGTATTTGGCCCGCAAAAATACACCCCTCGTTTAATAGGCGCCGACAGGTATCAAAGTAAAGCTTGAAGCACTCGCACTACACAGTTTTGCCACAACTCTAGTCCATTTTCCATCAAATTATAATACTGATTGTAAGATTTTAACTTTTTTTCGGTATTACCTGATTTCATTAAGTGTTTTGGGCAAAGTAACCCTAGTGGCAAATTTGGAGTGTTTGACGGTAGTTATCTGCACAGTAAAGCAAGACGAACGCAGTAGAGAGAGTAAGATAGATGTTCGCTAGTAGCCGTGCATATGCTTCGAAGAGTAGTCGAGATTTGTTGTCGATAAATAAATAATAGTCTTTAAACGTTTTTGAATTGGAAACTGACCTTCTTTTTTGCTAACTCGATGACCCTTTCTTGCTGTAGTTTTATTTCCTTAGCCCAACCTCTATAATAAGAAAAAGAAGATACATTTTTATGTAATAATTGTGGTGAATAAATATTTTAGGACTTTCTTACTGTAAGCACTTACTTGCCAATGTGTAAAAATTCTTCTAAAATAGCTTCATCCTGCTGAAGAAATCCTGGGGTCTGCATTTTCGTCTCCATCCATGTTTCATTTTGCTTGATTGTTAAATAGTGAGAACAAAGTACAAGTATTGCCTGCAACATGGTAAAATATTGTTACGACTTTGAGTACCTATATCTCGAAAACAAAGCGTCGTACAGCAAAACCCCAAAAACGCATAAACAGGTTAGGTCTACAATCGAACAGTGAAGAAAGTTAAAATATAAAGCATCGATAGATTTCTGCCTCCTAGTGCCGAATTTTTAGGTGGTAGAATTTTATCCGGAGAAGTAGGTACCACCGCAGCACCCACTTTGCCGTGACCAATTCAATTATGTATGTTTCGGTGAAAAGGTGTATTTGCCGGCCAGATTTATATGAGGCGATCATCAGCCTACGGAGTAGCAGCGCAACTGCATACGACTACAAGGCTTCTTCTTTATAGGCTTTCTTGAGGTTGTGTGTAGATGTCCATACGCTGCAGCGAAACGCTACCATCTTGTGAGAGATAGACGGACTCAGACGAGGACAGGACGAAGATCATATAAATAAATCTCCAAAAAAACTCTCATAACTCAAAAAATTAAGCAATATTCTAACCTCATCTCTAGCGCTTAGTTTTATGTTCTTGTACAAGTTGAAGGCCTCGTCAGCTAAAGATACCTTAAGCGATAAATCTTCGGACAGCATATGCAATAGAGCAAACACCTGCAAAATTCGATGTATAAGACTTAGTATAGAAAGGTATGTGCTTTGTACATTTAAGTGTAGCATCCGGTAAGAACAAAGTGAGTGGCCAGTACTTGATCTTTTTGTAATTGCAAGCTATAATGTTGGTTTTTAAAAGTATTAGAAGGGTTCCTGGGAAGAGCCTACATAGATTATTTCCACAAGATAAATTTTATAGTAAGTAAATACTTGGAAACCAACAAAAGAAAACTATTCCAAAACAAATTAATATGCACTAAAAAGTAAAAAAATAATTGCGTATTCTTCGACAATAGTCAACTTATAATTATGTATTTTCTACTCATCAAAATGTAGGTACGATCTGTGTTAACCATATTATAATGTCGGTACAATTGTTGTTATTTTTTGAGTCGCATGTAGGTAATTACTATAGAGCGGAGAATTATTTTAATTGGTTTAGAACAATATTCAGTTTTGCGCAGCTACTTGCAGCTTCAGAGAAAGATTCATACTTAGTGAGTATTGTAGAGATACAGCATAACAGAAATAGGCATTCTCAAAAGTAAATCATTGTGTAAACTAACTTTTGATTTTCGTGAGCCTGCCATATCAGCAGCCGCCAAACAGAGCGGAGTTCTTTTGCTGCTTCCGACACGAAATTCGGGTTTGTTTATTTCCTCTCTCATATCTTTGGACAACAACGGGCTATCTAAATCTGTAACATAACTTCGAGGTTGTAGATCGGTATATGTAGGTAGGTGTGTATATAACCAAAGTTTTGAAGAAAGAAATTTGGATAAACTAAGAGAGAATGTAGGCCGTGATTAAATGCCTACATGTTCATTTAAGGTAATCTTTAAGCGGTCGTCCGCTATTATTCTTGCGGAACCTTTAACCTCTTTCCTACATGGAATAATGCATCTGTTGTTAAGAAATGCTGCTGGAGTCCTAAGTATTTTCTTTCGCTAAACGACATATCCTCCCACGTTGAGCATATAAGGCAACGTACCTAAAGATGAGAACTTATTACATTGACGACCCAATGGTGCAATAGTCACCACGCCGGTATGTCGTGCAAGACGTCCGATTCCCAACAGGGAAGATAATGAAATGATGTATTTAGAGGTCTTTTTCTGGTCTGGGTGTTTCTGTTTTTATGTGTCTATGACACTCACGACACCGAGTAGACCTACCCTACTGTGGGTCTGTGAGTTTGAAGAGCATTTTATTTATTTACATAATTGTCTTCAGGTAGTCTGTCCGGGCATTGTTGCTGATAAAATACACCACGAATATTTCAGTTTGCGTTAGGTCGAATGCTTTTTTAGTATACCGTTTTATACCAAAAATATTTTACTTGGTACCTAAATGGAAATAAAATATTAGTATAAAAGTACCAGAGAATGACAAAGAAATTATCAAGCTTTTACTTTGTATAATGTCATTTTCGTCCAGCTTGACATCACTCGTCCGGCAATCGTCTCTAAAAATGGCAGCCAGCAAACTTGCAATAGTTGCACCACGCTTCACAACTCTAGGATTCTGAAAATGGTAATCATCCGTCAGCCTGGTAAGCACCTCTTGTGGAAACAAGAAAAAAAGAGATGGGGCAGAGAAATACAGGAATCCGAACACACTATTATTGTCTTTAGCTTCTATAGCTATAGGTACATACTTCTATAGCTATACATACTGTTATTTTAGAAAAAGTCTATCCTTATGTAATTGAGAAGTACTGGAGCTTTCTCCATTACGCTGCTCCAATGTAGATCAGTGCATATTCGGCTACCATTAAACTTACTAAATATGAACATTGATAATAATGTATTAAATAATATTGCTGGAAAACCAGACACACTATCAAAAATCACTGGATGAAGCCGTGTTAGGGTACAAACAAATAATAACGCATAGTTACTACTTTGCAACAATCCGCAATCAGAATGTATGATAATGTCTGTGAGCATCAAAGTTACTTACTCACCCTTCAGGAGAGACGGCATAGCGCCTCGCTTCGATACATAATATCGTCAAATATGTCAATTTCAATTAACATCATTTTCTATGCACCGTCAACACTGACACCGACACACACTGACACAATAGTTGTATAACTAGAAGGCACATTGTGCATGGACGTTGGGACGAGAAGTTCGCCCGTAAAGGCCACTCCTGTGACAGGTGTAATACCTGTCATACCTTGATGCTTTAAGGATAGTGTATACTTTTTCATGCAATAGCACCACCCTCTCTTCTCCACTTATGATACATACACATGCAGCAATAATAAATGTACACCAACATGCGTATCACCACTAGTAGTACCAACTACTCGTGGACTGCAACGTCTGATATATACTGTTATTTAATTTATTTCTTTATTCATTTAAGTGAAAGAAGAAAACACTGTACGGTATCCGAAGCCGCCAGACGAGCGCGCCACGTCACCAGCTGGCCGACCGCATCACCAGCTCGAGCTACGTCACACACAATCGCCAATGCTATACACTGTACTGCTGGACGGGTCAACTGAAAAATATATATAAATCAAATTTTGATCCATCCATCAGCCATTTAGTCTACTGCTGGTCATAGGTCTCTCAGTCTTATATTAGCCACTCCGTCCGGTCTTGCGACCTCTGAATCCAGCGGCCCCCACTGTCTTCCACAGATCGGCAGTTCAACTGGTTGGAAAGCGGCCTGTACTCCTTTTGCTGAATGGGCGGCCATATAGTTAGCAGGAGTGATAACCGATGGGGAAGAAATTTGCTGCACCCACTTCTGCCGCGGTCCAATTCTATTATGTTTCGGTGAAACGGTTGCGGGCCACACTTACATGAGGCGACCACCAGCCTCCGGAGTAGCAGCGCAACTGCTTACGACAAGACTTACCAATGCTTGCTTGGGTTGTATGTAGATGTCCATGGGCTGCAGCGACCACTTAACACCACGTGGCCTGCATGCACGTCTGCTACTCCATTCAAATAAAAAAAAGAATTAGTAATATAAACAGGATACATGTCTATAACTTCTGCACTTTAGTTAGAAAGATAGTTGTCAATGCCATACTTTTTCTGTCTAGGTAATAAGTATTAATATTATTCCCGAAAAAGTAGTACCTACACGGCATTGTCTCACAAAATGTGAGTCGGAGTACTCAGGGCATTTGATTTTGAGGTCTGAAGGCCTCGGGGCAACAAAGGTGTGGAGGCCCCCTTGGCCCCAAACTATTTTCCAAATATAATCGTCATTTTTTCAATCAGTGATGATTTTACTGATTGCCTGATTGAAGTGAACAAATATAGATTGGTGATTTCTGTTAATATTTAATGTAATCATGTTTGTACAAAATACCGTAAAGCGCGAAAAAATCTGAAAGGATAAGTTGTTTACTAGTGTGTAATGGTCTGAATTTGTTCTTTTTTCCGAAGTCTCTATTGTGGGGGCCCTTCGTTTGTTGAGGCCCCGGGGCTGTAGCCCCGATTGCCCTGCCCTAAATCCGGCCCTGGGAGTACTAGCTAGAATACTCAAAATAGTTGTTATCTATTCTGTTATAATATATTATACGAATTATGATAATATATTTCAAGCCAACAACAAAATAAAACGGTAAACAGTTTATGGGCAATTTCAGAATATTAAGGTAATATTGTGCATAGTTCCTACTTATTTGGTTGTAGACAACGAACAATACTGGTAGCATTAAATTGAGCTCTAACGAAAGAGGAAGTCACGACTGGCGTTTGAAACCTTTATCACAATATTCACAATCGCTAATGGGTTGAGAAAGACGAGACTTAACCAAGGGCTCTCAACCAATGATACGATGCGGGATGCCTTGTTAACAGATGAATGAAACTAGATTAACATGTCTTCGTCTAATAATAATAACTATTATGTTAGACGAGATATATTAATGCTAATAGCCATTGAAGTACTGTAAAGTATATATTATGTAAGTTAATAAACTTCAATTCTTATAGCATAGAATCTATTCACAATAATGTCTATAAGAACAGGAACCTGCAAGCACTGACATAACACTGTTTTTCTCCGGCGATATTTTTTGAAGCTTTTTCTGCAGTATGTATGTACGTTTAGCTTTTTATTAATTTTTTTGAGTAGCCTATGAACTCTACCTAATCAATAGTTAAAAACGTTTTTGTCTGATAGTCGTGGAGCATATGTTAAGGAGTTATTTCTGCGCTACGGTCATAACGTTCAATGTATCAGGCACGTGACTACTTTATAGCACCTACATGACGAGACAAATAGTTGCTTAATCAAAAAAAGAACCCACACAAACCAAACATTATTTGTTTTCAGCAACATGATTTCGATACCTAATTCGAACCCAAAAAACAAAAAAAAAACTAAAACTAAAAAACTTATTCTTAAAACGCTACCACGATTTAACATATTGCATTTATCGAATATACTACATATTGCAGGTTAAATACACAGCAGCATCTGCTGTACAACAAGAGTAATAAAATAAAAGAGTAATTTGGCTAACCGTTATTAAATCCAAAAGTTTGTAAATGCCGTCATTGGAAACAAAAGACTTCCTGTATTCTTTTTTCCAAATTATTGCTTCCCATATAAAGTTTAACAAGGATATTAACCACCTGTAGAGGACGAATTCAGATTATAATAAATGAAAAATATGTTCATAAAGGTATTTTAAAAATAGATACTACATTTTTCTTAGTGTGGGGGACAAAGCAATAGGAACTCGGAAAATATTAAGGTGATTTTCCGAGCTGCACACAGGCATAAAGTATTTCATAGAATATACGTCACCGGGCTACAATGATCTGATTCATAATCTTCGTACGGTTCATGGGCTGCAGTAATATCTTAACTCTACCTTATCTTTTAACTATCGATGGGAAAATTTAGACAGGTAATTTACCTGTCTAAATTTTCCCATCGATAGTTAAAAGATATCAGGTAAAATTTAATTACACGCATTCTTGGATCTCCAGAGCCGAAACATTGTCCGCCGTTCTTCCGCGGCTCTTTATTCTCGAGTCCATATAATCCTACAACTCTGGTGAATGTGTAACACAATCGCACCGCGAGTCGTTTGTCAGGATCGTTAACCGGACGACATAATCCCCTAATATATATAAATACATAGCTGTATAGGTGGAAGAACTCTCATGGTACGATAAAAGAATTACCGTTGCGCCTATTTGCTATATAGGTAACAAGAAGCAATTACGACGGTGGAAATATGCCATTGCCGGATACAGTAACATCAGCCTCCGAAGTAGCCGTGAAACTGCACACGTCCTCAAATAAGACTCTTAAGAGTTACTTGAGGTTGTGTGTAGATTTCCAAGGAGTGCAGCGATGCACTTAACATCGCGTGGCTTGCATGCTCGTATGTTAGACAATTTTAAATAGAAACACATGACCTGCTTGCTTCCTTACGCTACCTTGCAACCTTATGCTATTAAAAGTAGATGGATAGGAATAGCAGATAGTTCATCCATCCAAATGTGTACAGGTGTACATTGGCCTCCCCTAAACCTCCCCCTTCATCCGGTCCTGCACTCTTTGAATCTATTAGCTTCCCGAAGTGTTATTCAGGTCGTCAGTCCATCTGTTTTGAGGGCGTCCTGTGTCCCAATCGAGGTCCTTTCTTCCCCATTAGTTGTCAGTCCTCCTAATTATATAACACGCCCATTTCCGCTTCCGCTACTCACATACCTATTATTTCAGATACTTACTTATCGCTAACTATGTAGTGCTTATCCAGGGAAAAGAGGACAGTATCTAAAATGGTCCTGGCCAGCGCGTTGACTGACGCAGGCCACCGGAAGGTCGGGTATACGCAGCAGCCAACCTTGGCGTCCACGACGACCGCACTGGTAAGGATCCGCAGGCACAGCGCGATGATCGCCTGACTCATTTCCACCGGAGGAACTTTCTGCTTTATGAGAACGTTACATAGATCTGGAAATTACAAAGCGTTCGGCGCATGCATGGCATCAGTATGTATCAACGGCTACCGAGATACCGGAATGCTGAGGGTTCTAGTTTCGATTCCCAGTGAGATGGAAATTTAAATGTTTAGCTTAAAGAAGACGGGGCCTTTTGAACTACAGACTAAAACACGTTTTGAGTCTTGTTATTACTATATTTATGTATCTCTGGGACTCACAACGCATTGATTTCTAGTATGGATCAAAGTAGATCTAAGTGATAACCTCAGTAGATTTTTAATGCTTTCACCAGAGGGTACTGTTAAGACAGCGGACTGTTGGAGGTTCGGCGTCAAATGGCGCCTGCGCGTCACAGACTGCTGACTACATCGATTAATAAAATGTGTTATGTTTACTTGCTCTATATTTAGGAAAACAAATGTTTTAATTTTGCAGGTGAGCGTTCACACATAAGGGCTGATTTACATTGATCCAGCGCTGGCATGCAACGACGCTGCGTTCCAGCGCTGGATCGTCTCTGGATCAATATAAATCAGCCATAAAGTAGATTTTTACAAACACGATAGTTCAGCTTAGAAAACCTTCATAAACTTGAGGTAAACAAAGTTGTCTCACGCATAATTATAATTATTCCATGCGTTTCAAACATATCCTTTAGAGCCTTTGGCCTCGTCGGTGAATCTCTGGTTGACATGGCCACCCGCAGAAGCCTGACACACCAATAGAGAACTTGTAGTTCGTACGGACTTACAGAGTACCATTCAATATACCACATAATCCTAAAATAATAAATTTACTCTATCATTAATCAATGCAGTTAATTAAATGGCAAAATTGTAATTGTAAGTACCTAAGCTAGAGCTGCAAAGAGTTCCAAAGGACTAATGAAATCCTTGGCTTCCTCCTTAGAGCATCACAGGTACTGACAGGTATGACACCCGTCAGAGGAGTGGCCTTTACGGGCGAACCCCTCGTCTCAACGTGCATGCACAATGTGCCTTCTAGTTATATACAACTAGTGCGTGTGTGCGTCGGTGTCAGTGTTGTCGGTGCATAGAAAATGATGTTGCTAAATTGAAATTGACATATTTAGAAATGTATGCATCTGTAGCGATAAAAGAATATTTTTGAATGTGTGATAAAAATAAAATGTGTGCGTTCTTCCCCCCGCACCAGATTTGGAAGAAAAATTATGTATCGATGCGAGGCGCAATGCCCTCTCCACTGACGGGACAGTGACCTTTGATGCTTTAAGACTTCCTCACTCTGGTTCTCACGACCAGCATCCATTCTTACTTCTAATTTATACTGTGGCATCAAGTACCTTCTTACTATTCCATAATCACACACGACGTTGGATGTAGTTAAAGGCAAAGTAACAACCAGTGCTTGTAGCGATACCTTTCTTATCTCCGCGAATAGCGAATGAGACCAACGAGCTCTGAGGCTACATAGTCCAGGGTCCAGTAGGTACATTAGACCTAGGACCCAGCATTGTGATTCCAACATCTGTTGAAAATAACATAAGTAAGTATGTATATCTAGCATATGTATATCTATACAAATAAATAAAATTGGAGTGTCTGTAATATTAAAATAACTGCTTTATAGGGACCTAAAAAAGGTTGAAGAGAATAAAGGTTAAAAATTAACGTTCTGATGTGAAGAATTTTATGAACACATACACAATTCTGTAAGAAATAAAACAATTTATATAAGTAGTCACATTACTATTAATTAAGCAATAGTAGGTAGGTATGTATATTATTTCTAAATTTCCTACTTACAAATTTGTTGTAGGGAAAAACACTTAGAAATTCCACCGACAAATAGATCAAAATTTTCTTAAAATAAACATCCGGCTGGCTTATATTGATATTTACGGTTCGGACCCAATTAGTTCTGACTGGCACTTCGGTCAAAACTGCTAGCGACATTATGTCTGTAAATTAAGGTGCAATTTTACATAATACGTAAACACGTACATAATCATATAATTAATAACCTAAATTGGATGGTGGTGAGACTAAACTTTGGCCACTTTGTGTTAAGTGGTCGTTGTAGCGCTTGAATTTCGAGAAGTTAATGTAAAGCCATAAAGGCACCCTTAATTAATGAAAGTGAAGAGATTGATGTTCGTTAAAGCAATATTTGTAGACCAAAACAGTAAAATATTTTGAATTTTGAATTATTTTTATTTCCACCGAAACTTAATACGTAGAATTGCATCGCAGCAGAAATGAGCGGTGGCATTTCTTTATTGTAACGGTTGTTCTTTAGTCTAATCGGTTAGACTCTAACGTTCTATAATCTACAAAATAGAAACAACAAAAGGAATATGTTCCACATTGCTTTTGATTTTGCTACATTGAAACAATGAAATATCCGAAATAATGAAACATTAAAACTCTAACGATTCAGTTGAGTCATCAATAAAGATACGGTCCAGACCACATTGGGTAACATTATTTTTGTACAATTGTGTGCCATTGTAAAAAGAACAAAATGTTACCAACAATGACATGGACGATTGGCGCCATTCTTCAAAAGCAAAATTCCGATTTTGAAGTGAAGTGAAAGTGCTTAATAGTCAAAATGATGTTGTGAAAAATGACGAATAACGACCTGGTTCCGAGTCATTACAGTGTTCTATATATTTTTTTGGATGTCTGTTAAAGCGCCGGTAGGCTTACCGGTAGAATTACCAACGCCATTTTGCATGTAAGTTCAATAAACTTTCGAGTACTACTCGGCTTATGTCAATTATAATTATTGTCAATACCTACATACTCTTAGTCACAACACAGTGTACTACATAATTTCTTCTACTAACCCAATTACCATCTCTCAAAAATACCTAAGCTGCCTCAACGATGTTGGAGTTTTCATAAAGCTAATATTATAAAATTCTTGGAAAACTTTGCCATATAACGTTAAATTTATAAGTACATTGGAAAGGAATATAATTTGCTATAAAAATAGCGTGTTCCTAACGGTACCTAGCTAAGAAAAATATCCTCTTTTTCTAGACGCTGTGGTCTAAATTAGTAGGAATTCATAAAATAACTGGTTACGGTCGTACTCGTATAATATGTTGAATGAATACTGGTGAAGTATTAAGACCCTTGCATCTTGAAGTGTGTAGCTTCTGTTATTATTCGACTTGCAGGACACTCAAAAAGTTGTCATGTAATACCTGGCATAAGGTGTACAGAGAAGCTGGTCAAGCGATCAGCAAAGCAGTGCAATAACATTAACGTGATCGAGCTCAAAGTGTTGCGTTCAGGCTTGTGGTCCCTCGCTCTGCACTCGTAGCGATATGCCCAGATAAAACATCTGAAAGAATGATTAGAAGAACACTCAATATAATATCATGTCAAATATCATGCTTGAGAACCTGAAAATCTCCACAATCTAAACCGCATTGAAGCAGCGTGATGTAGAAATCTCCAGTACTTCCAATAATGTGGAGAGACCCGTGACCTATATGTCATGTAATTGTACTGTGACGAAAAGGAAAAGCTTGATTATTTCACCTTTGTGCATAGTCATTTGGTACTGGAAGCAACAACCGGCGCTTCGGGTCCTCGTCTACATAACTCATAGCAGTTTTCAGCAGCACCAATAATACAGATAAGGTTGTCGACATATTGATACTGCTGTCTCCTAAAACATATAAAATATAACAGCAAATATCGTAGACGTTACAATTTTATCTACCCTTATGTTTTAGTAAGTATGTTGCAAAGTGTTTTTGTATACAAATATTTGTGTAGTATACATACATACGTATAGTTTGCTTACATGTAGGTAAGCAGTTTTAAACATAATAAACGAGGTAATAATATGATAAATATATCCCTGTAAACAAAAATCAAACCGTGATATTATTATTTGAATATTTGAATGGAGTAGCATGAAGAGCATGCAGGCCACGTGGCGTTAATAAAGTTTTACTTATAGTTATTCACTTTGAATTTTGTTTTGCACGCTGAAATTAATATGGCGAACTAATAAATGTACACAAATCAACTTTTGTAATACCCATATTTTCGTAAAAAAATATTATATATTTTCTTCCTTTCAAGTTGTCACTGAAGCCCATGAACATCGACACACAACACAATCTCAAACAAGCATAGGTAAGTCTTGTCTTGTCTGAGGTCGTATTCAGCTGCGCTCAGGCGCAGTCGCAGCCTTCCATCGCCAAGAAATTTTGTGGGGGGTCACTAGGAAATTTGGGGGAAGAGGTGTCCCAAATTGTCTTCGCCTTCCATATACGCATGACTGATGGATTTGGGGAGGGGGTCATGTCCCCTGTGAGTCGAATACTTAGAATCGATTCACGGCAGAAGTGGATGCATCGTTGGTAGGTACATCCCGGGCAAACCATAAAAGTTATACCACCAACAAGTGTAGCTGAAGATTAACAAGTAGGTACCAAGCCTGACGTTGTAGTCTTGTGGATCGGCTGGATTAATTTCGTGTAATGGCAAATCCCTTTCAGGAAAGTACGGATTGAAACGGCAGAAAATGTTTTCGATTATATTCTCGTTTACTAATTTCATGCCTGAAATAAAAATGTTCTCAATTCATTCATTTCTTTAATTTTTTATCATCTTTAAGGCTAAGTTTAAAGCGCGCATGGCTCGGCGGTTAGCATAGAAAGCAAGCGACCAAGCCAAACGGGCGCGGTCGGGTGTGAGATGGGTGACCGCTAGTGGCAAAAAATTTCATGCGCGTTTCCGTGCTTCAGAGGGCACGTTAAGCCGTCGGTCCTGGTTGTTGGCGATAGATAACAGTCGTTAAACCTTGTCAGAGGCCTTATGGGCGGTTTGAAAACATCCGACAGCGGGTTGGCCACTAACCCGCATCACCACCAACCCGCCAGCAACCCGGAGCAGCGTGGTGGAGTAAGCTACAAGCCTCCCCAATAGTGGGGAGAGACCCGTGCCCAGCAGTGGGACGCAAAAAGGGTTGCGGCCAATACCACTCAGGTACGAATATATCTATCTAATCTAATACCTTTAAACGAGCAATTCTTGTATATATCTAAATATATTTTTTGAATCTCGGAAATGGCTCCAAAGATTTTGATGAAATTTAGTACCCTGGTTTCGGGGATGATAAATCCATCCAGAAAATTTTTATTGATAGAAATTGTCATTTTATTTAATGTTTATGCCGTTAAATATAAAATTACTCTTACTGACATCTATTGGAGAATATTAATAATATTGTGGCGTAGAAAGCCGTCAAATGTCGACCGTCAATCCGCCCTTCAAACAAATGAGAATGTCGATATGAAAGACCTCTATAAAAATTTCGTCAATGGAAGTAAAGCTTTCTTGGTCGAATGGTTAGGAAAGCTGACTACGGAGCTAGAGACCTGTGGGTTTTTACACGCTTTTTATTAGCTTCACCTGTATGTTTGTATGTTTGTAACCGACTTCTTTGGGCGCGATTTTGACCCACTTTAAACGGCCAGATTTCGTTCAAACTTTGTAGATTTATTGAGGACCGATGACAATACACTAATTTGATAAAATTATTCCATTTTTCAATTTGCAAAATATGATTTTTGTTAATTTATATAATTTTCTGGTTAACCTGAAAATTTGCATAGGGGTCAAGGGCCGATGACAATGCAATAATATGAGAATAAAAATCCAACTAAAAAATTAAAAATAAATAATTTAGTTTAAAAAACTAAAAAACACGCTTTTGAGAAAATACGAACTAAAAACTAAAAAAATAAGAAGAAAATGTATATTACTGTAAATAAAGCGTGGGGTGGTTTTTAAGATACTATTGACACCATGCACCCCACGCTTTATTTACAGTAATATACATTTTCTTCTTATTTTTTTAGTTTTTAGTTCGTATTTTCTCAAAAGCGTGTTTTTTAGTTTTTTAAACTAAATTATTTATTTTTTATTTTATCTGAGCATGTGGGCCGATTTTGTAATTCTGAAAGAAACAATTTCATTTAGGTACTTTGATTGAAATCATTTCTTTAAGAATTAAAAATCAGCCAATCGTGTACCAATATTATAATTCTGAAAGAAATTATTTCCATCAAAGTAAATGAAACAACAACAACAACAATGGGACTCTCCGAAGTATAAGCATTCGAACAAAAAATAATTTTGAAAATCGGGCCACAAACGGTGGAGTAATCGGTGAACATTATATAACTAAAAAAATACACACAGCCGAATACATTACATTCTCCTTTTGGAAGTCGGTAAAAAAACACCAATATCTCGTTTGTGTAAGTCACTAAGTGACTGAATTCATCTAATGTGATGATGTTTTCTCCCAAATACTGTACTTAAAGACCCCTGATCAATTTTACTTAACACTGTTCTTGTTATTACAATAAGTTGTCACTTTCATGTTTTAATTACATGCGGTCTTTATTTGTGAATTTAGCTCTTACTACTGACCTATGTACGTACGTAAGTACTTTAAGTTCAAGTAAATTAAAAATCATTGGTAAACCAAATATCCAAATTATTCATCCCAATGGTGCATGCATACCTATACTAAATTATTTTTTATCCTTACTAATATTATAAATTCGAAAGTAACTCGGTCTGTCTGCTACCCTTTCCCGCTTAAACTACTGAACCAATTTTAATGAATTTTGGAACACATAGAGTGGATCTTGGGAAAGTACATAGGATGGTTTTTATCCTACGGGAACCTATAAAACGGGTCCACGTGGGCGAAGCCGCTGGCGGAAAGCTAGTATAAAATATAACTTACCTTAAATCAAAGCTATCATTACTATAAAAAAATATGTTAATCGTATTTTGTAACAAATAGAGTATATTACGACTTACGTTCTGGTAAAGTCTAGGACTCTACCTGCTTCATAGACACTTCAAGTACTTAATCTATTCGTTGTGTATAATATGGGAAGGAATAACAATAGAAAAATAAACGAGGTCAGTGCAATCTTACTGTCGGTATTTCATTTCTCTTCCTACAATTTACTGGAATATTATCTAAGCTAAGTATTTGATATGTCTGAGTGCATAAGAAAAGGAGATTAAACATGTCATTTGCATTCACTCGGAATAGTTAACGTAGAAAAATGGCGACGGAACTGTTTCTTAATATTATAATGGAAAAGACTGTTAACACTGATATTTATGATGCCATTAGATTCGAGTATTTTTATACTTTGAGAAGAGGACATTAAACTCTAACTTATCGTGATTGAACGTGAATAAACTGAAACAACACATTTCAGTAAGATGTTTAGAAGAGTTATTTATGTATCCGATGAAAGTGTAAATTATCTACGTATCTAAACTATGTCTGGTGCAAGCGATAGGATGGTTGACTAAAAATCACAAAAAAAGTCATCGATATTTGTTGTATCAGTACTAACTGAGACATTGTCGCAGAATTATGAGTGTATGAAAATGTACGATATGAAAGCGGTATTGTGAGCAGTTTGTAAATATCCGTGTATTGAAGCATCGTGGTAAAGTTTTTGCGGGACAAAGACAGCGTATTACAACGTTCGAAAAGTAGTAACCTTGAAGCCTCAAACTTAGCCTTGGCTGCAACCCTTCATTGGGGAGGCCTGGAGCTTACTCCACCACGCTGCTCCAATGCGGGTTGGTGGAGATACGGGTTAGTGGCCAACCCGTTGTTTTCAAACCGCCCATAAGGCCTCCAACAAGGTTTAATGACTGTTATCTATAGACAACAACCGGGACCGACGGCTTAACGTGCCCTCCGAAGCACGGAAACGCGCATGAATATTTTTTTTGCCACTATTGGTCACCCATCTCACATTCGACCGCGCCCGTTTGGCTTGGTCACATAGATCGCTTGCATTTTACGCTAACCGCCGAGCTATGCGCGCTTCAAACTTAAAGATGATAAAAAAAGAAAGAAATGATACTATATGACTCAACATTTATTGAAGAAGAATGTTACAAATGAAGGAGAGCCGAAATACTTACAAATGTAGATTTGTAAAGCTTTATAACAAAAGAGCACAATAACCGCAATCAAACTCACAATTGTCCGTAGAATCGCAAGCAAGCAAGAGTGCCATATTCAGGAAAGTGGGAAAACGGTGTGAGGATGTGACCGCTAGCATCCTTGCGGTGGTCTGGTCAAGGACAGACGCCGCTGCTTCCAATATGTAGCGCCTCTGGACGGCATCATTACCACGTACGTGATCTGGTGCGGTCAGCTGCCAGAATAATGACTTCGACACTATGTCGAAGTGGTCGTCGTCCTCTAATCGCAGCAGAAGGTAACCTATAAATATTAAATCAATACAATAACATGACAATCAGGATATGTTCAAGCTCAAGATAGACGGAATAACGTATATCCCTATTAATATTATAAATTCGAAAGTAACTCTGTCTGTCTGTCTCTCTGTCTGATACGCTTTCCCGCTTAAACTTCTGAATCAATTTTAATGAAATTTGGAGCACAGATAGAGTGGGCCTTAGGAAAGGACATAGGATGGTTTTTCTCCTACGGGAACCTATACAACCTACCCACGCGGCGAAGCCGCAGGCGGAAGGCTAGTTTATCATAAGGAACACTTTAATAAGGTGCCGTTATTGAAGTGTTACTTCTTTTGAACGTAGGTAATAGAAAATATTGTCCAAACCTGAACAGAGATGTCGCCTCTTCTAAGCGTTGTTAAGTAACATAATAGTAAGCATAGAAGATAGAACTCTATCCTAAGCGGGGCTCCAACGGGTTAGATCACAGGGTTAGATTTATGCCTGGTCACATACAGAGCTGATGTTGATATCTCTAGCGACATTGTCCCCAAGTACTTACATAAATGATTTGACAAGACATGGACTCCTAGACTCCTAGTGTTGTAAATAGGCCGCTTCAGGTCTAGAAACTACACTACCTCATCCCAAACACGACGTTCTCTGTGTACTATGGATTTGCGGTGCAACTTTGGGAGTCTGTTGGATACCTCGATGTACCATCGGTGTACCAAATGGTGTACCATCGGTACACCATTCGGACCATGAACATCATCGGTCGAAAGAAATTTTACCATTTACTATTTTATAAATTAACAAAATTTCTTTTACTCCTACTTTATCGTGCTTGATATTGATAAAATCTACGTTGCCTATTTTTACCGTAAGACTTTGGACGCAATGAAGATAATCCTGCACAAACATATTTTGCTTGCGTAGGTAGATCCAATAAAGATGATCAGCATACACTAGGAGTTCACGCAACAAAAAGGGCTGTCGTGATGTTTATATAACTGTCGAGCAGATCGGGGGAAGCTGGTCAAGCGTGGCGGAGCTGTACGTGCATCGTGCCAGTCCACTTCTTACAACCATACAAATACATAAGTCATGTGATTAGACGTTACGAATCAACGGTCTCGTAACTGTAGTGTTGAACCGATATACTCAAGTGATAATTATAAAAAGTAAGAGATTTATCTATCTCCTTAAAAAGATCAACCATTTGTAAACTTATCTTATTATATATATATATATTATTTTAAAACGTTCCTTATCCTTGTAAACTTTGGATAGCTATCTCTTAAGTATGCAGAATTTTCGGGACGTGATAATTAAGCATGTTATCCATCCATCCATCAGCTTTTTATAGTCCACTGCTGGAGATAAGCCTCTCCGAATGTTCTGCGGCTCCCCACGGCCTTCATAAGGTCGTCATTCCACCTAGTTTAAGCTAAAAGCATAATACTTTTATTCCTAAACATTCAAAAAATATAAAAAAAGGATTTAGCTTTCAAAAGAGTGCTTACAGGCTTCTTTTACTGAAAAGTCAAAGTATAGTTAACACAGTCAATCTGCTGTTAATCATAATTCATTATTAGTTTGTAGAGGTATTACTAATGTGGTAAACTGCCAACTTGTAATCTAGTAAGCTATTGCAGGCGCAATGTGTAAATGAAAGTGAGGCCTTGTATCATAAAGTAGAACATAGAAATTATGTGCATCGCGTATGAATCAGCTGAATGCCGAAAGAGGAGTAAAACTCCCCCGAGTTGAGTTGTCATTGTCCTCTTTGACTATACGCAAGTATTTACGTGTCGACTATCACTGTTCATGATCAAAATACAAAATCTTTTTTTGTAAAAATGTGAAATAAAAGCTCGTACAGCTATACGAAGACAGTAAGAAGTAACTTTACTTCTGAGGGCATGTTTAGCCGACGCTACCGAAACAACAAAAAAAAACACAACTACATATTACAAATTCTACTCAGTGGCCTCGTGACAATACAAACTTATATCACTATTGTGTCCTCGTTAGCGAACTTCGATCTTTGGGTAATATTTGCGTTAAGAGGCCGTATACGAAATTTTGCCGATTTCGCTGATTTAGCTGATTCTACATAGGAGAGTTTGCAGTTAAAACACAGTATTTCCATAAATTTTATGCATAATATGAAATATCTTGTGTTAAATTTGTCGAAATTACATTTGTTGAAATCGACAAAATTTTGTATACGGCCTCTTAAGAAAGCTTATGCTGGTTAATCGCAATGCTGAATAATGCTAAGAGTAAAAAGCTCATTCCACTCGCATAAATGACCCTTTAAGAAATCTACGAATATTCGCAACGATACTTGCTGCTATGTGCAAGAAAAAAAACAGACGAAAGCATATAAACTTATAACTTAAACCCAACAAATAAATTTAGGTACACTCAATTTTTTAAATAAATTTGGTTGCTGCCTCATAGCCACAGTTATGAAAAATATTAAATATTTTACTAACCCAAGAATCCAATATAGTTATGGATTTTTTCAAAATGCGTTACAGCATCTGACATCACGCTCAATCGTATGGGTTTTCCCATAGTATGCAGAAGAAGCTGGAGACCATTCCTGAGACTAGGTTTCTTATGCATAGATTCCACTATGAAATCGACAATAGTGCAGAGGCTATCTAGAATGTCAATTCTCTGGTAAAAAGTTAGAGAAATCAGTACTTAAGCAGGTTTAGCATATTCAACATTTTTAAATCTGCCTTAATATTCATAATTATTATTGCGAAAGTATAGTTGTTTGCTTACGAGTACAAGTATTATTTCTTGCCCTGAAAATTAAAAAATAAAAACACAAGGAAACAATTATGAGTTAGTAACTTAGTTAATCTTATGATCAGCTTGTTTGTTTTTTTTACCAATTCTGAGGCGTAGATACTATTATAACATTATCTACGTGTAGTGTTTCATAATATTGAGTAAAGACTATAGACGATTTGTATGAAAGGATACATATCCTCTATCAGCTATTCTGGCTAAATCTCGAATATGTATATCCAACCGCTCTTCTTGTTGGCCTCCGACTGGATCTGTTACCAGGAATTCTAAAGTCTTAGCTATATCCCAATCATATGCTGGTGCGCATGCTTCTGTCCATTTAGGATCTAAAACAGTAAATGATCCAGTACAATCACTGGGCCTTTAAATGACAGGTATAAAAGTTTCCAAAATCATCAAAAAGTTTCTGATTTCGAAAGTATATAATTCGAAGACTTCAAAGTATATAAGTATTTGTGTTACAAAGTTAAAGTAAGATTAGAAATTTGGAAATCATACCTATGTTACATATAAAAGAAAGTCGTGTTATGTGTGTGTATAGCTTAATACACATGTAAATGACAAGACGAAAGAAATAATATTGTCTAATTATAAATTATTGAAATACTAATTAGAAATGCTAGAAAGGTTTCATTTACAAGAAATTTGTAAAAAATCACTTTAGACAACAAATACAATATTTTTTCAACATTGATTTTATTTTATATGACTTTTAACTGTGGGCAATATCAATTAAGATCATTTCAGCAAATAAGCCATTCATCGTTTTCTATGATAGTAGTAACGCTAACATTATTGCAATTTAATGGCAATAAATTTCTTTAAGTATGTAGTTTCATGGACACTAAATCGATTGAAACCATTATGGGCGACGAACAATGGAATGGTTTGTAGGTCATGATAGTGGCACACTCGAGAAATTATATCAAAAATATGACGATAGAATCGAAGGGAATGTGGGTGAGGGAAAGTTTAATTTTCAACTGCAATAGATGGACGTCCGCGCAATTAATGCCAAGGGTACAATAACTTTCTTTTATTGAGTCCTTAAACAGATGTAATTAATAAGTCAGGAAAGTTATTTCTTATGTGAAAACTTAAAGTATATCTAATACCTTTAAACGAGCAATTCTTGTACATATCTAATAGTATATTGTGTAGCAAGGGGTGAAACAAGACCATTTCTGACGAGGGCGAGAGTTGACATATGCAATGCGAATGTGTCAGTCAGAAACAACGTTGTTTCTGCCCTAGGGGAGAAACAACGTTGTTTCTACCCGGCACCTTCAATTATTGTTTATTATTTACTTACGTCTTTATTTCAAGTCTGTCAGAATAGCATTGACAACTGTCGTCGAATGTTGTCAAAAGATATTACTGCGCTATTTGTCTGAAATAGTCTTACTTCGACTGGCTACAGAAATCAAAATTCGTTGTTTCATTCATTACTGATATGAAAAATACAGTGTGTGGCTCGGGATGAAACAAAGACGATTTCAGACCAGGGCGATGACAGCCCTCGCGTTGAATCTCCGAAACGGCTCCAAATATTTTGATGAAATTTAGTACCCTGGTTTCGGGGGTGATAAACCAATCCAGCTAATTTTTATTGTTAGAAATTTTTCACTGATAATCAATTTAAATATAAACTGAAAAATACAACTCTTCCTGACATCTATTGAAGAGTATTAATAATATTGTGCCGTCAAACGGGGGAGCCCACGAGGCTCATTGTGGATTTCCTCAAGCGTCATCAGGACCTTGTGCATTTTATAGGTTGGATGGTAGGAAGATTAAAAGATTATTATGACGTTTTGCGTTTAACCGGTGGAGAGAGTTCCCCCCCCCCCCCCCTCCGAGATACAAAAAAAGATAAATCGCAAAAAATAATTTTAAAACCGGTTATAATAATTAATGTGTATACTGCTTCTCTCATAATTCATTATAATTTATTCATTATTATGTACTGTAATGTAATCGAAAGTAGAACACTACTCATACAATAGTCAATAAATTGTTTAGAATGGATATTATACGCCAATATATTATTTTAGATTTATCTCAGGATACTTTCTCTGCAGTAATTTCTGCATGTCCAACCGTCCTACATCGATATCGTGGCCCCATTAATATAATATATCTAGTTGTATAAATACGTAAATGCATGAAATATTTTTATAATAAAATAAATGCTAGATGAATTAAAAAAAAACCTAAAAACACAATTCTTAAGGTCAGGCACTATGGAAGTTGAACTAAATGGTCACTTCAAAATAAAGATATTACAGTGACATTAATTAAATTCAGTAAAGTTATCTTCATAAAAAATTGATAAGCCAAATTAGCAACCCTTATAAGTGTCTATTTTCCAAGTAGCTGCGCATGGTTGGCGGATTACACATGATATCACATACGAGTATGTATCCGTGATAACCATCTTCTTAGCAGGTACGATATAATTGATTTTAATAGCTTGGCTGAAGCCATCTAATAAATTACAGAGTGACTATTCTGCCAGTGAGCGGATGAATAATACATTATTATTTGTCCAGGTAAAATAAAATTTGATCTGATAATAAGCCCCTTTTAAAAATCGAAATTTGCTTTCCTTAAATATTGGTTTTAAAAATAATAGTATAATTAACACCAAAAATTAAAGTTAGGTATACTTAATTATTTTTATCATAATAAAGTATTCCAAAAAAATTTAAAGTGAAAACTTATTTAGCGGCGTTGTGCACTTTTTTGGGATAGATAAAAAATGCAAAACTCGCGTCATGACACGTGACCTGATCGAATATTCGTAAGCTGATGGCTCGACTGTCTCTATACTTGTAAAGTTCGTGTACTATATCAAGTGTTTAAAATATGGAAATTGAACAAAGTGCATCTATTAATGAAAAAAAGTTACGAAGAAATAGTGAAAGAAAATGAGTGGAGTACCTTATAAAAATACTAGATGAAAACCTACTGAAAATACTAGATGAAAAAAAAATTATAATAATTAAAGCAATTCGAGCGAAATTATTCCCTAATCATTCCATAATATCAAAAATGCACAACGTTCATGTTCAAGTTTCCACTTCTGCCGAAACTCCCGCAACGCGTTGTCTTTTTGTTACTTCATAGTATAGATGATGGGGGGCTACCCCCGAACGGGGGGAGATGGAGGCCAAATCGGCCCTCCAAAAACATAGAAAATAGATAGAGAGACATAGAACCCGTCATTTAAAATGAATGGGATTGGTTAGGTTAGGTTAAGCTTCTTTTAATTAACACAAAAAAAGAAAATCCACGCAGCGGGGTTCCGTCCACATGTTACCATTATTAACCTCTGCTTTTAGGAAGTACCTATCGTCCCCCATTACACGCCTAAATTCCGCCTTACTTATTGAATAGGTAAAGCGCGCATGGCCCGGCGGTTAGCGTAGAACGCATGCGATCTATGCAACTAAGCCAGACGGGCGCGGTCGGGTGTGAGATGGGTGACGGCTAGTGGCAAAAAAAAAATCATACGCGTTTCCGTGCTTCGGAGGGCACGTTAAGCCGTCCGGTTTTTGTCGATAGATAAGTCGTTAAACCTTCTCGGAGGCCTTATGGGCGGTTTGCAAACATCCGACAGCGGGTTGGCCACTAACTCGCATCTCCACCAACCTGCTTTGGAGCAGCGTGGTGGAGTAAGCCCCAGACCTCCCCTATAATTGGGAGAGACCCGTGCCCAGCAGTGGGACGCAAAAAGGGTTGCAGTCGTAATGAATAGGTTAGTTTTTGACTCATTTACAAAAAAAAAGTTTGTCAGAAGCTTTTTAGATGGGGATAGGAAGGGGGGGGGGGAGAAGTAGACAGAAGCCCTCCCCCACCCTGTTACACGCTGGCTCAGCCAATAAATTATATTATTATACTTTTAGAAATCATGATTACTAGGTACTTCTATTTCTACACTGTTCGATTAGTAAGTTCCGTATTTTAATCTACCGATAAAATAATTATGTGACAAATTTATTAATGATAAATTAATAAAAAAGGTACTTACCAGTTGGTATAGGGTCTAGCTCCTTTATCAAATTTCTTTTTAATTTCCCTTTCTCTGTGTACTTTTTTCCTTCTAGCCCGTGAATACATTGAAACGTATCGGATGAGCCAGAAATCGATTCAGATAAACCAAAATATTCTTTTCTAGATATTCTTACAAAGTCTCCTTCATATTTAGGTTTTCTTAAGAATTTAGTATGGGAGCTGCCGCCTGAACTACCACATTCATCCATTTTTTTAATAGTGTTTTTTGATTTAGGTTTTATGTTCCTTGACTTGGAATTAGGAGAATCTTTTGGAGCAACGTTTTTTTCCATGTTCTTGCTTCTACTTGTCTGCTATTCCCAATAATCTTGTATTTTTGCTCTGCTGAAAACGAGTATGTGCAAAATGTCTTTGGCATTGACGCATGTTTGACAACATAATATTTTTAATAAGCATTAAATTTGAGATGAAATCCCAATGTGCCTATTTTGTATTTACCTATTTCTATTATTTCTTTAAAAAATACTAACATTCGCAACCGCACTTACATTTAAACATGATTTTTGTCCGATTACATTTACTGCTGATATTTGATATTGGTTCTATAAATTTAATCATTTCTCTTCCTTGTGTCCACTACCGTCTGTATTTACTTTCTAACCGTCCAAAATTATATTAAAAAAATCTTATTGCATATGTTACACTTTGTAACTTTTAGGTTTTTTGATAATTAATTCACATTTAAGAATGTGAGTCTCGTATTTAACATAGCTCTAAAAATAATTAAATGACATCGAATTAATATCCAATATTTTGGTTTTTTTTTATAGGTAACTAACGTTTACGAATCCGATGACACTTAAGGATTAAAGATATTTAGCAGCAGGCAACTGGCGAAGGCGGCGAATCGGCAAGATCTGCTCCAGCGCATCCGTGGCGTCCGGCGCGAAGGACCAACGCGACGCGCCTACCGACCGACGCGTACGCTCTCTGCGCTCAGCGTATCTCAGCCCACAGCTCTCGGCCTCTCGCCTCAACGCGTGGCTGAGCTGAGCGGCACTGAGCGCTGAGTGAGGGAGGCCAGACCCAGTCAGTTGCACCTCGGCTTGCGCGCTACTCGTGTCTCACGGATACTCGCGGTCGCATACTCACGCACCATACGATAATTCATTAGTTTTCCCTTCGAGAAAACCAAGTGAAATATACTTTGTTTAATGCTCCTCCCGAACAGTTGTGAGTGGTTTGTCGCATGTGTTTTATTTGAGGACTGCCCCAGCGTCTCTCACATTTTGGTAAGAATGGTTTATATTTATTTTGATTGCATCGTACGTACCTACCTATGCGTCCCTTGTACGTGCATAATTTGTTTTGGTGACATTAGTTACTGTTGGATTCCTCATTTAATAATGTTTCGTAATCATCACGTAGAAAGTTATTTCAGTTTTACATATTACGTCAAATATAATAAGGCAGACAACGTTTATTTGCATTATTATCCTTAACATAGTCTGAAGTAAATAGTAAATGAAATTTTATATTACTAACCTAGATTGTAGATTTCTTTACTAAACTAAAGTCACCCCATGACCAATAAAGGTCGGACTGTCATCGTAGCTCCCTGGTTCTTTTTACATCCCACTGCTGAGCACGAGCTCTCGAGTTCGCTACGTCTACTTGTCCCTCTCTACTAGCTCCCTACAACAGTGGTTATACAGTCCTTCGGGCTGATACAATTCCCTTAAATGTATCTGAAGAGCTTGATAATTTTTTGCTTGCAGACTGGCTCATATTTAAAATAGAGAAAACTTTAAATGGTATATTTTAAACAAAACTTAACACCACTCAATGACAAATAGAGACGATGTAATATCAGCTAAGAATGTTCGTCAGAGCAAACAATGGGTAATACAATAATTGCTACACGTTGAATGACAGGTGTATGAATAGGGCAATATGTGATGAGTGAGTGACGCAAGAGCCATTTAGCTCATTTATTACTACTTCACAAATGAAGTAGGAGCAAGTGCCACCAAGTATCACCGACGTCCAAATCTCGTCAACAAGTCATCGGCCGTTAATTATAGCTAGATAGTGCTATTTGTGCCGTATTCCGTTCAGATAAGGTCTGAGTTACTGTGATAGTTTTTATAACTGACAAATACGAGAAGTTAGTTACTCAATCATTCATTGGTCTTATCTTATTCGAATACAACCGATGTTCAACCTATTGACCTATTAACGGTCGAAATTATATTTTTGCGAATTATTTCAATATATTTATATCGCTTTATTGTAAACCTGAAGCTAAGTTCTTAGGAGAATAAAGAGATTATATCTATCACAGTTAGATCGTCCTGATTTTAGCCATATTCCTTAAATGTTTACAACTATCGCTAACTACCTACAACCTTTCTATAAATTTAAAGGTCTTAGAAATATTTATTTATACGGAAAGATGCTAAGACGGAATTGTTTAGTTATCTCTTCTTATTAACGAGTCACCTTGTGATGAGCTTTAATAGCAATCTTCTTATAAATAAAAATGTAAAGAAAAAGTTGAGTAATTTTTCAGTATCATTTTTGTTAAATTAGATTTATATTTAGATATTAGGTTTCTAAAAATCACCCTAATGTCCCTTATCATTTTCATTGTCGTTGACTTTATTAGTTCGAAGTGTCAGACGACCGTTCGTGACCCGGGACAGAGCGAGCCTCGAAGGCGGTTGCGTGCCGACACCTGTCCGGTAATAGCATCAATTGTCTAACGGATTATTACGGCCACGGTTTCGCAAATCTTAACTGTTTTCATTTACATAACGCTTCTCGTAATATCAAATTTATAGACGCTATAGTAGTCAATTAGAGTGCAAGTTATTTTTTTTATCAAAAAATCAATTTGAAAGAACCTTCTTTCCTATATCCTATATGCAGATTTTACACTAGACTTGATTCATTTCATACACGTGAAATTCTTATGATTACGATTTTTGCAGCCAGGAAAAATTCCGTTAAACAATGTTCCTAACATTGTTTGCATAAATAAAATTTGCTCTCATTACAGTTATTTTTTTAAAGTGGAGAAATAGGTGAAGATGCAATAAATTTGTTTTAAATGGTTATAAATGGGTATTTAATGACATAACATTTACATTATCTCTGGCTAACCACACTGACATTACCTACGCTCAGTAGATTTCTATTTTCTACATCAATATTTTAGTTGTATCTATGCTGACGTTATTAGTAAATAACAATTTCAATTAAACTGTGGAATTATTGATGCTAAATTTTATTGTGTGATTGCTGTAGTTCCACTACGAGTTTCTCTGAAAATTCTTTTATGAGGGTATAGAGCGACACCACTTGGATTATTTTTAAAACTTTTTTACAGTTAAAATTAAATTAATTTAATAAAACTAGTGAACCCCGCAGACGTTGTCCTGCCTTAAAGGTATTGTAAGAAGATTAGTTTCTTTATCATTCAAAGTTTTTTTATGTTACTGTCAAATAAAATATAGCAGCCAAACAAAAAAAAAATAACGTTCACTAAGAGTTTGTAAAGGAATCGTACAGTGAATAAAGAATATTTCATTTCATAAAAAAATATAAAACAAATAGTGACTGAGAGAGATGAATTATTGTTATTCAGGCTATGTCATTCTGGACTATGGCGCGAAGAACCAATGTTTGACAGTTACTAACAGTTTGTGTAGGAAAATAAAATAAGTTGTTTTAGTATTAGTTTCGTAATTTTTCCATATTTTCTCACCGTTTAAACCTTCCCTGATTTACTACTAATATTTCGAAAACAAAATTAGCAACATCGCTTCAGCCGTTCTTGAGTTTTAGAGAGACTAATGAACAGCAATTCATCTTCTTATATATAAAAATTCTCGTGTCACAATGTTAGTTACCATATTCTACCAAAACGGCTCACCGATTTTTATAAAATTTTATATGCATATTCAGTAGGTCTGAGAATCGGCTACTAACTATTTTTCATACCCCTAAGTGATAAGTATCGCCCACCCCAAACATTTAAACGCGGTACGGAGTTTGCGGGGTCAGCTAGTTTTTATATACATATAGAGATGAATGTGGTCTATGAATGGAAAATAATGTATTTTTGGTACATATCTAAATAAATAAAATAATTATAACACTAGCAGTGATCCAGTCTGGATTGGCTCGGGTATTTGAGTTTCTACGATTTTATTAATCTATTCCACGTAAAAAGTATATTTTTCCGGCATAAAAAGTAACCTATGTATGAAACAAACATCCATTCAAAGATACACCCAAACTTTTGCATTTATATTACCTATATATTATTATCTTATTAGTAATAATAACTAAATAGTAATTTCGTAAGCCTTTACACGATGGTTCCTCCTTTATAAACTTCCAGTAGAGTATATACATATACTTAAATGTAATCTTTGTTAATGGTCTTTTTTTAAAACCTTTTTTGTCCCAGTGCTGAGCACAGGTGTCTTCTAACAAGTGAGAGTGATTTAGGCCATTGTCCACCACGCTGGCCGAGTGCGGATTGGTGGATAAAGGTCTATAAATAGAGAAACGCTATTTGAAAGTTCGAACTATCAACCTTTATTTGATAACGAACAAAAAGAAGTAAAATTCAACAAGTAAAAATCACTCTCTAAAAAGTATGAAACAAGAAAATATTCTTAAATAATATTTTAGGTCCTCTATCGTTCACCATCTCCAAGTAAAGTGTTGATTGGTTTGGCAGAAGTGAAAGATTAGTTTAGCAAGTAAAAGCCATGAGTACTGGTCAGTCTATCATATGATTAGTGCTACTCGAACATCGTGAAATTGAAATTGAAGTTGCGGGTGATTTTAACCGACAATTGGCGTACTTGTCACTTTACTTGAAGGTGGTGAAAGACACCCTTATTCCAAAATGCCAAAGGTTCGGTTAAAAGTTTTCGACTTTGGATTAGCTACTTATTTAAATTGTGTCTCCACCATTTGCATGGAAAATGCGTGGTTGCCTGTAGGACACAAAAATGGTTGCAGCAAACGATTTTTGAGTCTAATTCAAACTTCCAATTGTTTTTTTTACAATCTCATATTGGTATAATTATTATGATTGAATAATAAATATGTAATAGTTGCATAAGTTGTTAAAATGGTAATTAAACTTAATTGAATTTATATTACTCTATCTTAGGTAGGAACGGGTATTTAATATATACATTAATGACTGTTGCTTGAATGGTAATTATTATTATTGTGGTCCAGTATAGTAAACAATAATTACCATCACTACTGTTAGTGGCCTATTGATCCTTTTATCTAATTCTCAATAGCTTTGTTAATTTTACATTACTACTATAATAACGTGGATCGTTATAAAAATGTTCAAAACCTTTACATTGAAAACTGTGTCACTGAGCAATATACATTCATAAAATCCAAATATTAGTATTGAATATGGGTATACATAATTATATCGAGCAGCGATAGCCGAGTGGTAAAAAACCTCGGTCTTCGGCGCGACTGATCCCGGGTACAAATCCTCGGCGCGCACCTATGACAAAGATATTGTAATGTGCGCATTTATCACTGCTCCACGGTGATAGAAAATATCGTAATATTTGATTACGATTTTGTCCATCACCGTGCATGCCTGAGAGAAATTCATAATTTCTCGAAAGCATGTCCACCAATCCGCAGTTGGCCAGCGTGGTGGACTATGGCCTAAATCCCTCTCACTTGTGAGAAGGAGACCTGTGCCCAGCAGTCGGACATAAAAAAGGTTGATAAAATGGGTACTAATTCTGATGGTTTCCGGTCATTATTATTTACTCCAGGAAACAGATCATTCAAAAAGTCGTCGACGCTGACCTATTCGCGAGAATATACTTGTAAACTATACTGTCTCCAATAGGAAGAGTAATATAACTGTTATGTAAATGGCGATAATAATGTCCGATTAGGTAATTCTGCTATGAAATGGTTCGCTGCTCTGAAAGTCGCTTTCCTTCGCAGATGTACTGAAAGGTTAAACAATGCGCATGTTTTCTTTGGATCCTAAACTTTACGGCAGAGCCAGGTGCGGATCCAGCCATATGGGCACTATGGGCATGACCAAAACACTAATTCACTAATTGTAATTAGAAAAGTTTCACTGTCTGTTGAGATGGATAAGCTGATAGTCGTATAAGTAGGTATATAAAAACATATTGCCAGTTTTTGATAAAATTATCTAAGTATACTAATATACTTATACTATATAAAGGAACGGAGGAAAGATTCGTATTTTTGTATGTTTGTAATGAATAAACTCAAAAACTACTAAACAGATTTCAAAAATTCTTTCACCATTAGAAAGCTACATTCACCCTGAGTAACAGAGGCTACTTTTTTACCGCCCGAAAATACTTTATTCCTACGTGAAAACGGGTAATAGAGTCAACGCGGTTGAATTTCAATTTCAATTCAATTTTCAATTTCAATTTCTTTATTTGCCAGAACATAGTATTTACAATTTATTACAATGTAGGTGATATTGAGAGAGAGAGAGAGAAGCAACTGTCTAAACGCCTATGATGGAATATCACATAGGCAATTTTTTATCTTACGGGTCATTAAACGGGACCACGCGGGCGAAGCCGCTGGCGAAAGGCTAGTTTGATATAAAAGATTGTATAGTTAGTTTGTGAACAATTTTTATTATTTGAGGTTGTAAAAAATATGAAAATCGTTCAGCTAAGTCTATGATTGTTCATTAATGAGTTGGCTTGGTTTGGGTGGCTGTGCCCACAACACTATTTGGGGTCTGGATCCGCGCCTGGGCGGAGAATAAACGATTTATAATTTTATACATTGGTGAATCTAGGATGGTGCAACCAAGAAGTTTTACTGTCCTAGTAATATCTTGTGTCTCGCTGTAAAGGTATCGAAGGTATCGCTTCCAGTCACACTAACATCAGATGACACTGCGTTAGGACCACAGGTTAGGACTCAGGATTAGCAAGGCGACTCCAAACGAGCTCTGCAAAGGTTTGAGCTTGCTTGTACTTAGTAGGTTTTACAGACTTGCATAACATTTACTATTACGAGTAAATTTAATACCAAAATTCGGAAAAATTTACGCAACTTCCCAATTGTCTTGACATTATGATGTTTTAGTTAGATAGATACGTTCGTTATATTATTATATGCACTGTTACTCGTACTTCAAATCATACTTATATCTGTCTGTCTCATCTTTAAACCTTTCCGTTTCCGTTTACTAATCATCTTCTTCACTAAAAGCCCATATCAGAATACCTACTGTTTGATAAACGCGTCCCCCAAGGTACGCCACTGAGCCCACCTTCGGCTCTACGCATTTCCATTCTTTCAATCGCTCATATTTAATGCTTCTTCAGTATAGTTTTTTCTTAATACATAGAAATTTGCACCAAGCACCATGCAGGCGTAATCAAAGGCTGAATCGAGTACCTAGTTAATAAATAAACGCCCACGCTCGTATTGCGCATGTAGGAAGCCTCTATAGTTTAAAAGGCTGCATTGCAACATAATTATGATTATAAAACTTAACTATCGTCTTAAAATTTTGATGTTGCATTGATTTTGACATGCTTCTACTGGGAACAGCTTCGGTCAGCGTAACAAAATTTAGCACATATGTACTTCTACAAATAACATAGAAAACATTATTTGTAAGTCTTCCAATAGTTACCTAATTAATCCAATCCCAGTCGGCTTGGAATACTAAGTAAGAAACAATTCAATATGTCGAGGCTTAATAGAAACGTGGAACGCTTGGCCCGGCGACTAAACCGCGGGCCAAACCCGCGAAATAGAACGCAAGCGATCTATGCAGCTAAGCCAAACGGGCGCGGTCGGGTGTGAGATGACTGACCGCTGGTGGCAAAAAAATTCAAGCTGGTTTGGCCCCTAACCCGCATTTCCGCCAATCCACATTGGAACAACGTGGTGGAGTAAGCTTCTGTGCCTAGAGGCGGAATGCAAAAAGGGTTGCAGCCAGCTAATAGAAACTTTACTAGAATATTAAATGGATTTTCATTAGTATAAATATTTTGAACATACCTTTTTTGGTAGGGAGGGGAGGGGGTGATACCTTCAAAAGTTGCCCGGCACCTTGGGAGAGGATAGGTACCGGGCTATGTGCGATTTGACCGCACTAAAACCATCTTGGTGCCTGGTTGGTTGGTTGGAGAGGACTCCGAGATCTCCAGTAGAACGCATCGGTGTCCTTACAGCCCCGGAAGCTCCCTTTTAGTTGCCTCTTACGATCACGCAGGGGATACCGATGCTCTACTTTTAATCCCGAAGCTACAGGGACTATTTTGATAAGATTTTGATCGTGTACTTATCAATAGTTTATTGTCTTAGCAAACATTTTTTTCTGTGTTACTTGCCAGTTTAAAAATTAGGTAGGTACTAATAATTAAATAATAAAGTGAGCAACACTAATAATTTAGGTGTGATAGAAACTTATAAAAGTAAATTTGGAACGGCACGTGATTGATTGCCTGGGATGTAAATTTATAAAAAAAATAAACATTTAACATTTCAGTGAATAATTTATAATTCGTTCATATTTAACCAATGGAAATCCAATAAATGGACAGAATGTTCATATAATTTGCCGTATATGTTTTATTTTGTTATTTTTATCAGCTAAACATGAGTTTCGAACGTGGCGTCAACCGTAGCGCGACAGAGCAAGGTGAAATAGCTACATGCAATAAATATTACGTCATCACTCGTTTCAATAGTCTCGAAGAAAAGTTGTCGTCGCCGTCACAAATTTAACAGGCGAGTGTAAAAAGTTGCGAAACGGTGCGGTCACTGGACGGCAGTGGCGATAATGGTGACCTCCTACAGCCGCTGCAAAGGGTCAATTCAACCATAATTTTATCATTTATGGTAGGTATTTCGGTATCTTTGACAATATTCTCAAAGTCTGAGGTACATCAAGATCGAGACCGAAAAGTGATCATTATAAATTTACAAACAAGTTAGGGTACCTACTAGTACTAATCAGTAAAATCCTAAAACCAATGCGTTATTAACTTTCAAGATTCTCTTACAGTAGATGAATATATTTTATTGTTGGAAAATAAAATAAAAATGACCTACTTTAATAAAACGATGAAATTGTTTACGATTTCTAAGTCAATCAAAATAACGTTGAAATATATGCCGATATATAAATCACACAGAGGGACATAGAGCTAATATATATATGCTGCATATAGACTATGTATTGTTATATACTATGAGAGCATTATACGTAAAGCTTCAGCAGGATTAAGAATAGAGCTACGGTATCCCCTGCCTGCCTGCCTCTTACGATCGTAAGAGGCGACTAATTCCTGCCGTACACGTTGCGAGAAATCGTTCAGATTTCTCTGAACAGACCAGTTTCTTCAGATTTATCGGATGCAATCGCACGTGTGGACCGGTTTGTTCAGAGAAATCTGAACGATTTCTTGTAACGTATAGGGCAGGGGTTAAAGGGATCCTTTGGGGTTGCGGGCGGTGAGAGTGAGAGCTCGATCCGTCCAGCCAGCGGTCCCTTAAAGGACGGCGGTGTGTGCGTGGCCGCATGCCGCCGTAAGCATCTGAAGGTGCAGGAGAGCACATTTGGTCTCCCGAAGATGGGCCCGTAGGGGTCGCCGCGCGCGGAGTACACTGGTATGTTCCACTGGAGATCCCAGAGTCCTACCCAAGCGCAGAGGCAGGCCGAGATTAAGTGCGGTACAAATCCCACATTACCCGGTATCCCCTCCCAAGGTACCGGATATCTTATGAAGGTTTCCCCGATACAAAAAAGGCTCTGTGGGTTCTATTGCAGAAGCCCTACTATTACTCGTGTCGTCAATAGAATCACATGCCCGTACAAGTAAGCCGTTTAGTCTAGAAGCGTAGGCTATTGTAGACACATATCTTTCAAAACATTAATTAGATGCCGGAAAATCTTGTTAAAGTTTATCTTTGTACACGATCATAATTTGTGCACTGATATTCCGTCATATTTTTCAACACTTTTGAATATTCCACTACTGGTCACGGGGTTTAGCCTTAAAGGCTACCACACTGAACCAAAATAAAATGGTGGGCATGGCATATCTTTAAGCATGTTGTGAGGATTAAGTAATAAATAAGGTTTTTTTTTCAGAAGTGCTCGCCACAATAATTGAGTCCGGGCCCACGGTGCGGAACTCTGGTGCTTTATTGTATCTGGTGCAGTTCTGAACAGTATCTTACTTATCATTACTGTCTTTAAGATTCATTAGCGCTAACGCAAATTACATTTTTAGTACGTTTCCACGTGACGCAGCAAAAGAGATGTATCAAAAGCCGTGAGATAGTCACACCGCAGTGTGATTGACGTGTTGTTCACAGATTACACGATAAGACACAGAGAACCCCGATCTGTCATTGATATCACCTTCTCTGAGATAATTATAATATAAGATAATTATAATTATAATCTCTGAGAAAATTATAAGAATTTATATTACTCTATCTTAGGTAGGAACGGGTATTTAATATATACATTAATGACTGTTGCTTGAATGGTAATTATTATTATTGTGGTCCAGTATAGTAAACAATAATTACCATCACTACTGTTAGTGGCCTATTGATCCTTTTATCTAATTCTCAATAGCTTTGTTAATTTTACATTACTACTATAATAACGTGGATCGTTATAAAAATGTTCAAAACCTTTACATTGAAAACTGTGTCACTGAGCAATATACATTCATAAAATCCAAATATTAGTATTGAATATGGGTATACATAATTATATCGAGCAGCGATAGCCGAGTGGTAAAAAACCTCGGTCTTCGGCGCGACTGATCCCGGGTACAAATCCTCGGCGCGCACCTATGACAAAGATATTGTAATGTGCGCATTTATCACTGCTCCACGGTGATAGAAAATATCGTAATATTTGATTACGATTTTGTCCATCACCGTGCATGCCTGAGAGAAATTCATAATTTCTCGAAAGCATGTCCACCAATCCGCAGTTGGCCAGCGTGGTGGACTATGGCCTAAATCCCTCTCACTTGTGAGAAGGAGACCTGTGCCCAGCAGTCGGACATAAAAAAGGTTGATAAAATGGGTACTAATTCTGATGGTTTCCGGTCATTATTATTTACTCCAGGAAACAGATCATTCAAAAAGTCGTCGACGCTGACCTATTCGCGAGAATATACTTGTAAACTATACTGTCTCCAATAGGAAGAGTAATATAACTGTTATGTAAATGGCGATAATAATGTCCGATTAGGTAATTCTGCTATGAAATGGTTCGCTGCTCTGAAAGTCGCTTTCCTTCGCAGATGTACTGAAAGGTTAAACAATGCGCATGTTTTCTTTGGATCCTAAACTTTACGGCAGAGCCAGGTGCGGATCCAGCCATATGGGCACTATGGGCATGACCAAAACACTAATTCACTAATTGTAATTAGAAAAGTTTCACTGTCTGTTGAGATGGATAAGCTGATAGTCGTATAAGTAGGTATATAAAAACATATTGCCAGTTTTTGATAAAATTATCTAAGTATACTAATATACTTATACTATATAAAGGAACGGAGGAAAGATTCGTATTTTTGTATGTTTGTAATGAATAAACTCAAAAACTACTAAACAGATTTCAAAAATTCTTTCACCATTAGAAAGCTACATTCACCCTGAGTAACAGAGGCTACTTTTTTACCGCCCGAAAATACTTTATTCCTACGTGAAAACGGGTAATAGAGTCAACGCGGTTGAATTTCAATTTCAATTCAATTTTCAATTTCAATTTCTTTATTTGCCAGAACATAGTATTTACAATTTATTACAATGTAGGTGATATTGAGAGAGAGAGAGAGAAGCAACTGTCTAAACGCCTATGATGGAATATCACATAGGCTATTTTTTATCTTACGGGTCATTAAACGGGACCACGCGGGCGAAGCCGCTGGCGAAAGGCTAGTTTGATATAAAAGATTGTATAGTTAGTTTGTGAACAATTTTTATTATTTGAGGTTGTAAAAAATATGAAAATCGTTCAGCTAAGTCTATGATTGTTCATTAATGAGTTGGCTTGGTTTGGGTGGCTGTGCCCACAACACTATTTGGGGTCTGGATCCGCGCCTGGGCGGAGAATAAACGATTTATAATTTTATACATTGGTGAATCTAGGATGGTGCAACCAAGAAGTTTTACTGTCCTAGTAATATCTTGTGTCTCGCTGTAAAGGTATCGAAGGTATCGCTTCCAGTCACACTAACATCAGATGACACTGCGTTAGGACCACAGGTTAGGACTCAGGATTAGCAAGGCGACTCCAAACGAGCTCTGCAAAGGTTTGAGCTTGCTTGTACTTAGTAGGTTTTACAGACTTGCATAACATTTACTATTACGAGTAAATTTAATACCAAAATTCGGAAAAATTTACGCAACTTCCCAATTGTCTTGACATTATGATGTTTTAGTTAGATAGATACGTTCGTTATATTATTATATGCACTGTTACTCGTACTTCAAATCATACTTATATCTGTCTGTCTCATCTTTAAACCTTTCCGTTTCCGTTTACTAATCATCTTCTTCACTAAAAGCCCATATCAGAATACCTACTGTTTGATAAACGCGTCCCCCAAGGTACGCCACTGAGCCCACCTTCGGCTCTACGCATTTCCATTCTTTCAATCGCTCATATTTAATGCTTCTTCAGTATAGTTTTTTCTTAATACATAGAAATTTGCACCAAGCACCATGCAGGCGTAATCAAAGGCTGAATCGAGTACCTAGTTAATAAATAAACGCCCACGCTCGTATTGCGCATGTAGGAAGCCTCTATAGTTTAAAAGGCTGCATTGCAACATAATTATGATTATAAAACTTAACTATCGTCTTAAAATTTTGATGTTGCATTGATTTTGACATGCTTCTACTGGGAACAGCTTCGGTCAGCGTAACAAAATTTAGCACATATGTACTTCTACAAATAACATAGAAAACATTATTTGTAAGTCTTCCAATAGTTACCTAATTAATCCAATCCCAGTCGGCTTGGAATACTAAGTAAGAAACAATTCAATATGTCGAGGCTTAATAGAAACGTGGAACGCTTGGCCCGGCGACTAAACCGCGGGCCAAACCCGCGAAATAGAACGCAAGCGATCTATGCAGCTAAGCCAAACGGGCGCGGTCGGGTGTGAGATGACTGACCGCTGGTGGCAAAAAAATTCAAGCTGGTTTGGCCCCTAACCCGCATTTCCGCCAATCCACATTGGAACAACGTGGTGGAGTAAGCTTCTGTGCCTAGAGGCGGAATGCAAAAAGGGTTGCAGCCAGCTAATAGAAACTTTACTAGAATATTAAATGGATTTTCATTAGTATAAATATTTTGAACATACCTTTTTTGGTAGGGAGGGGAGGGGGTGATACCTTCAAAAGTTGCCCGGCACCTTGGGAGAGGATAGGTACCGGGCTATGTGCGATTTGACCGCACTAAAACCATCTTGGTGCCTGGTTGGTTGGTTGGAGAGGACTCCGAGATCTCCAGTAGAACGCATCGGTGTCCTTACAGCCCCGGAAGCTCCCTTTTAGTTGCCTCTTACGATCACGCAGGGGATACCGATGCTCTACTTTTAATCCCGAAGCTACAGGGACTATTTTGATAAGATTTTGATCGTGTACTTATCAATAGTTTATTGTCTTAGCAAACATTTTTTTCTGTGTTACTTGCCAGTTTAAAAATTAGGTAGGTACTAATAATTAAATAATAAAGTGAGCAACACTAATAATTTAGGTGTGATAGAAACTTATAAAAGTAAATTTGGAACGGCACGTGATTGATTGCCTGGGATGTAAATTTATAAAAAAAATAAACATTTAACATTTCAGTGAATAATTTATAATTCGTTCATATTTAACCAATGGAAATCCAATAAATGGACAGAATGTTCATATAATTTGCCGTATATGTTTTATTTTGTTATTTTTATCAGCTAAACATGAGTTTCGAACGTGGCGTCAACCGTAGCGCGACAGAGCAAGGTGAAATAGCTACATGCAATAAATATTACGTCATCACTCGTTTCAATAGTCTCGAAGAAAAGTTGTCGTCGCCGTCACAAATTTAACAGGCGAGTGTAAAAAGTTGCGAAACGGTGCGGTCACTGGACGGCAGTGGCGATAATGGTGACCTCCTACAGCCGCTGCAAAGGGTCAATTCAACCATAATTTTATCATTTATGGTAGGTATTTCGGTATCTTTGACAATATTCTCAAAGTCTGAGGTACATCAAGATCGAGACCGAAAAGTGATCATTATAAATTTACAAACAAGTTAGGGTACCTACTAGTACTAATCAGTAAAATCCTAAAACCAATGCGTTATTAACTTTCAAGATTCTCTTACAGTAGATGAATATATTTTATTGTTGGAAAATAAAATAAAAATGACCTACTTTAATAAAACGATGAAATTGTTTACGATTTCTAAGTCAATCAAAATAACGTTGAAATATATGCCGATATATAAATCACACAGAGGGACATAGAGCTAATATATATATGCTGCATATAGACTATGTATTGTTATATACTATGAGAGCATTATACGTAAAGCTTCAGCAGGATTAAGAATAGAGCTACGGTATCCCCTGCCTGCCTGCCTCTTACGATCGTAAGAGGCGACTAATTCCTGCCGTACACGTTGCGAGAAATCGTTCAGATTTCTCTGAACAGACCAGTTTCTTCAGATTTATCGGATGCAATCGCACGTGTGGACCGGTTTGTTCAGAGAAATCTGAACGATTTCTTGTAACGTATAGGGCAGGGGTTAAAGGGATCCTTTGGGGTTGCGGGCGGTGAGAGTGAGAGCTCGATCCGTCCAGCCAGCGGTCCCTTAAAGGACGGCGGTGTGTGCGTGGCCGCATGCCGCCGTAAGCATCTGAAGGTGCAGGAGAGCACATTTGGTCTCCCGAAGATGGGCCCGTAGGGGTCGCCGCGCGCGGAGTACACTGGTATGTTCCACTGGAGATCCCAGAGTCCTACCCAAGCGCAGAGGCAGGCCGAGATTAAGTGCGGTACAAATCCCACATTACCCGGTATCCCCTCCCAAGGTACCGGATATCTTATGAAGGTTTCCCCGATACAAAAAAGGCTCTGTGGGTTCTATTGCAGAAGCCCTACTATTACTCGTGTCGTCAATAGAATCACATGCCCGTACAAGTAAGCCGTTTAGTCTAGAAGCGTAGGCTATTGTAGACACATATCTTTCAAAACATTAATTAGATGCCGGAAAATCTTGTTAAAGTTTATCTTTGTACACGATCATAATTTGTGCACTGATATTCCGTCATATTTTTCAACACTTTTGAATATTCCACTACTGGTCACGGGGTTTAGCCTTAAAGGCTACCACACTGAACCAAAATAAAATGGTGGGCATGGCATATCTTTAAGCATGTTGTGAGGATTAAGTAATAAATAAGGTTTTTTTTTCAGAAGTGCTCGCCACAATAATTGAGTCCGGGCCCACGGTGCGGAACTCTGGTGCTTTATTGTATCTGGTGCAGTTCTGAACAGTATCTTACTTATCATTACTGTCTTTAAGATTCATTAGCGCTAACGCAAATTACATTTTTAGTACGTTTCCACGTGACGCAGCAAAAGAGATGTATCAAAAGCCGTGAGATAGTCACACCGCAGTGTGATTGACGTGTTGTTCACAGATTACACGATAAGACACAGAGAACCCCGATCTGTCATTGATATCACCTTCTCTGAGATAATATAGAAAAGTCTCCGACAGTCATTCGTTTCGTACAAGTGAGACTAGTTAGGAACAATAGTCAAATAAAATGTTTGCTTAAGTGTTGTGTCGATAAAATGATGCCAAACATACTTAAGAGGCAAGTAAATAATATCCACTTAAATATTCATACAAAATGTGTCGTCAATTAGCATTTTGATGCCGAGTAGTTAACAATTGTCGAATAAATTAATTTCTTCAATAATAAAAAGTAACCGAGACACTAATGGAGTAGAATGGCTAACTTTTGCATGATTAATATATTAATTATGTTACAATTAAAATTTTATAGTAACAAATCCGTTACGGAGTAAATTTTCTGAATATTGCTTAATTGATGACATAACCCCTTTTTTATTTGTGCGTGTTGTACATAGGTAGTATAACTATAGACAAATTTGTTTGACGGTAGTGTAACGGGATTATTTGGATTCTCAATTTTAGTGGACAATACGTCACGTTCGTTACTGATATTAAAATACAAGGTAAGATTGCAATCGAAACCAACTTACTGAAGTAGGTAGGTACTCGTGTTTATTTTCGTCAACCGCGGTCACATGGACAGTGGACTTCGCGTGGGCAACATAACGCATTTAGAACAACAGCCAAAATTAACTTAAAAGTTATATTTTGATCCAATATGCGACATCTATTTGTTTTAATTCGATAACAGCTGTCGTACGCACACTATACGAGTAACGTTAAAGATAATTTAATTGCCCATTATTTATAGAGCTAATTAGGCATTATGTCATTGTAATGCTGAATCTTAATAATTACGTAAAAACGAATGTAAGATGTCTACGTTTTTCTGTCGAACAATAAAAAAATGAGATTTACATTCTATTTCCGTGCTTGTTCAACGAATTAGATATTTTACATTTGTGCTAGAACCATAAGAATAAATGCTAGAACATCATTTTATAATTGCGACAGTAGTAATAAAATATCAACAAACTGGTACAATTAGTACAGTGATTACGATTCGAAGCACCAAAAAGTGACAAGTGATGAGAACGTCAAAGAATCCAATGAGTATTTATCAAATTCTTTAGCAGAAATTTTTAAAAGAAATTCTAAAGAAGGAGCTAAATGGTTATGACAATAGAACATTGTGACGTTTCAAGAGCGTGCTGCTGATGAACGTAAATAATGATGTAATTTTACTACCATCCGTTCCACATTTTAAATTATTTCAGTGATAACCATGTAACTAGTTTGCGACCGCAGGCAAACGGAACTCCAAGGTGATTGAGTGATATTTCGATGCAATTTTATAATTTATACTATTCCTCAACCTTTATTTTTATACTGTCAGCGCTGTACATACTTTTTCATTTAATTTCCGAGTCGTAATCCTGTCGCCAGCCTTGAGCCGGTCGTCAATTAATACAAGGAAATTAATTATTTCGTTTGTCGCCAACTCTCGAAATGTTTCAAATATATCAGGAAGTATTATTAATTGGATATCCACAACCAACATACTCGTAACATAGTATTAGATTTGAAAGATCATCGGGTGATATTCAAATTGTGTTGAATTACGCTAGTAGGTAACAAAAAAATACAGACTGTGTTTGATATTTGTAAAGGTAGTGCAATTGTATTTGTTTAGACAAAATTTTATGTTGCTGCTTAATTTTTAAAAATATTTTTGTCAAATGCTAGGAACAAAGTCCCTGTAGCTTCGGGATTAAGAATAGAGCTACGATATCCCCTGCCTGATCGTAAGAGGCGACTAAAAGGGGGCTTCCGGGGCTGCGGGCGGTGAGAGTTGGAGCTCGACCCGTCCAGCCAGCAGCCCCGGGAAGGACGGCGGTGTGTGCGTGGCCGCATGCCGCCGTAAGCATCGGAAGGTGCAGGAGAGCACATCTGCTCTCCCAAAGATGGGCCCGTTCCAGGGCATCGCGTATGGAGGACACCGGTGCGTTCCGCGGGAAATCCCGGAGTCCTCCCCAAACGCAAAGGAAGGCCACCGTTTTAGTGAGGTTCAAATCCCACATAACCCGGTGTCCTCTCCCAAGGTGCTGGGTACCTTTTGAAGGTTTCCACCCGATACCAAAAAAAAGGATGGATAACAAAAGGTCTACAAAATAAAAATTATTTAAGGAATTTTGGGTAAATTTGATTGTATTTTTAAATCAATCAATAGGTTTAAATTTTCATGAACGACAGTCATCAACAGTAACTTTAACAGCTCTCATCGTTATCAAACACTTTAAAGCGCTATCTACGACAAGATAAAAAAGTGAAATGATAAGCTCAGGGACTTATCGACTTACAAAATTTCAGAACACAGAATATTTATATCTATCTATTTCGCTAGTGTTTTTGGTTAGTTTATAACTAGGCGTGATAATCTGTACCTGTGTATGAAAGTTATACAAACAAAATATTACAAGTTATAATCTATGAGTGGATTGATAATAAAAATCTAATTAATAATTTTAAGTAATCTCCGGCACAGTTATACAGGAAAGATACCTACCGCAGATAACAAAAAAGGGATGATGCCCTTGAAAAGCCTGAACAAATCGTCATAAATGCAGTTAACAAACAACCACTTTAAAAAAATCAGAAGAACACATTCAACAGGTCCTTTAGTTAGGGAGCTACAATGCCACACAATACCCTTATATTTTGTCCGGGGTAAAATAAGCTACTTTAAAGAATTTCTGCTTTAATAACATTCATGCATGATAGGTAAGTATATAGGAATATTCTATATGTACATACATCTAATTACTTACTTACACATGGTGATGTGTAATAGGCATAATTCCTCTCAAGGGTCAAAAGTATGGACCATTTTCTTTTCAGTATTATCAGAGATATTTGATGATTCGTAGTTAGTTTTTTCTAAAAATGCTTCAGTTTTAAGTGAAAATGATAAACCACACAAAATATACTGCTGATAAAAAAAAATTGTTTGTGTTTATTGAATTAATAAATGAGAAATAAATAAAATAAAAAGCAGGTTCAATATTTTTGAAATAAAAGATCAAAAAGTTGTAACATAAAAAAAGAAGTTTTCACTTTAAAAATCCACGTAATCTAAATTTTCATATTTTTTTCTTATTATTTTCTTATCTCACTTATTGTATAAATTCGTCGTATTTTCAGAAAAAGCACAAATTATCAAATATCTCTGGTACCATTAGAAATAGGACAAGATATTACATGACTTATTTTCTAGCAAATGGTCCATACTTTCACCCCTAGAACGTAATTAAACCTATTACGAATCACCCTGTATATTAATTTCTACTTACAAACTTACAACTAACACCATAAGTGTAGTACATACTCGTATGTAAGTATGCTGATGCATACCGGCATAATTTCCAAGTCTTAGAACAATACCGTTTAAAATTCCTCAACCTTTTTTTACTTTAAAACAGCTACGTAAAGATTCAACTCTACAATAGTTGTACCTTCGCCTGCTGAACAAATCTCATTGACCTCTGGACCAGAAGGTGCATTTAAATACGGCGCCACCGACTGCCGAATAGGCTTACTCTATTTATTTAGTTTAGTTTCTATTATATTTATATTTCGGATATCGTCTCTTATTTACGTATCGTTTAAACGGTCTATTTTACCACCTGTTCAAAAAAATAGTTGAAGATATTGTTTTATCTATACCCCTACTATATTTAATATTATAAATTCGAAAGTAACTCTGTTTGTCTGTCTATCCAAGACAAGTAAGTACTGAGTAAGAAGCAAAACATGGTGCGGCTGTTACAGAACATCTCTCGTCTTTTTTTCAACTAATGTTACAAACGTAAAAGCTGGTAAATTATAGAAACACTAGCCTTCCGCCAGCAGCTTCGCCCGCGTGGAATCGTTTTATGGGTTCCCGTAGGATAAAAACCATCCTATGTCCTTTCCCAAGTTCCACTCTATCTGTGTTCCAAATTTCATTAAAATCGGTTCAGTAGTTAAAGCGGGAAAGCGTAGCAGACAGACAGACAGAGCTTCTTTCGAATTTATAATATTAGTATGGATCGTTAGCTTCGTCGTCATACGTGAACACTGTCTCTACTGTGCATTCCTTAATCTATGATCTCTACGTTGTATGAAGGAAATGCTTTGTGGTAATCACAGGGAACGGGAAAAAGTAATGTCTTATATTCACTGCGATAATGTTGTCAACTTTCATACTAATTGGCTATGGTTTCTACGGTGATGGATGGATGAATGCTCTACACCGTACAATCACGCATGACGCTACAATGAATTTCCGTTTTAAAATTATTTACTTATGAATTACGAGTATTTCAGAAGTGGAATAATATAAGCATGCTCATATTGGTATTCTGAAAGTGTTACTGCAACGCTAACGGACTAAAGCACAATGCTTGCATATCTATACGTACCTGTTTTAAGTTGCTAAAAAACCGGCCAAGTGCGAGTCGGACTCACGCACGAAGGGTTCCGTACCATTATCTATAAAAAATCACGTTTATTGTATGGGAGCCCCCTTAAATATTTATTTTATTATATTTTTAGTATTTGTATAACAATAGCGGCAACAGAAATACATCATTACCTTTGATTATCCATAGAAATCATTGCATTAAGATTGAATGAAAGGTAAATTGTGGTTTACGATTTATAACGTATTAAAAAAACTACTTACTAAATCTCGTTCAAACCAATTTTCGGTGGAATTTTGCATCGTAATGTACATCATATATTTTTTTAGTTTTATCATTCTCTTATTTTAGAAGTTACAGGGTGGAGGACACACATTTTACCACTTTGGAAGTGTCTCTCGCGCAAACTATTCAGTTTAGAAAAAAATTATATCAGAAACCTCAATATCATTTTTGAAGACCTATCCATAGATACCCCACACGTATGGGCTAGATGAAAAAAAAAGTTTTGAGTTTCAGTTCTAAGTATCCCTCAAAAAATATTGCTTTTTTCTATTTTTGTGTGAAAATCTTAGTGTGGTTCACAGAATACATCTATGTACCGAGTTTCAACAATATATTTCTTATAGTTTCGGAAAAAAGTGGCTGTGACATACGGACGGACAGACTGACAGACATCACGAATTCATAAGGGTTCCGTTTTTTTCATTTGGCTACGGAACCCTAAAAAGTAAATAACAAAACAAGTACAAAAAACTAAATTTTGTGACACATGGATGAGCAAAATCTTGGTGTCTCAAGAACTATTGTAAAATTTGATTTCGATGTAACACATCTCGAATACTCGATAAAATTAATAAAATCTCGTGTTAATCAACCACGATTTGAACCTTTCATCCCTGGTCGCTAAAACTGAATTCAGTACTGTGCTTTACGAACCAAACCATTAAAAATGTTATTGTTTTTATTTCCAATAAATTAATAGAAAAAAGAATCCGTTTTGTGGCATTGCTATTGTACTTTGTGGCGACTCTGTAGCACGCCTAAATTTGTCATCATAATCTGTGGTGCCGTTGCTATAGAGATAACAGGAGATGACTCGTTGTTGACTCGATTGCTCCGCGCTATATTTTATTGTAAAATTATAATTGTTCAGTTCAACCAGATTAGTAGACTGTATAGAACACGCTACTGAAGAATAAATGGTGATATAGTGACCGTATATGTGACTATCATTTTCTACGGACCACAAGTTACCATATTGGTGACCCCGACGTAATCCGAGCTCCCGCCGGACTTAAGCACAGGACTACGCATTCAAGTGGACTTTGTGAGCATTTTTACACCTTTGTAAGCTACATTACATCCGTCCTGCGAGTATCAAGCCGGCTGCGAGTCGTTCAATTCAAAGTTGAAATTTGAAATCAACTTTGTCGCCTACCGGCCGCCGCCATGCAACGGGAATAAATAAGTTTGCTTCGGAGCCGCTCGTGAATGGATCCGTCGTAATCTTCGCGTCGGAAAATCAAAAGTCTACAGTTTTCTGTGTTTTTCATCGTGCTGAACATTTCGCATACTTTGTCATCAAATTTAATAAGTTCCAAGACTTGCAAGAATTCAGTCGTATTCGAGAAACCGGACAGTGCCGCCATCTTGTATCGAATAAAAGAACTATTTCGTCAATTTGTTTCAACTTCGGATCAAATACCTATAGTGTTGTGCGTGTGAACGGAATAATGACATTAACGTTTGTCGAAAATCGATTTTTACCGATGTTACATCGGATTTACATTTCGTGAGTTACGTCATACTATAACTCCTATGTCCGTCGGTCTGTGATCTTTATTGATGTTTGGTATTGCATAAAGGTGTGTGAAAGACTATTTTAAACATTATTTTCTCTAAGTTATAAAGGAAACATTTTACCACAACTTCCTTTATTTTGAAATTTTTTTTTCGTTGTCATTAATTGTTATAAATGGCTAGTTTTCTGCATTTTGAGCGCATGTAAATTTTTAATTTGGGTAAATTTAAGTCTCCTTACTGAGCATTTTTGGTTTGTTGATTTCATATCTTACTACTAAAACCGAATATTGTAATTTTTTTTATTTAAAACTATTTAAAAATTATTCATTAAGTACTATTTTATTAATTATTGTAAAACTTAGTTCTAATTTTTAGTAATTAGTTATAAGTCTAAGGTTTACCGACTGTTTGTTACCCACTAATTTAATTTTTTGTGCTTGTCTCACCATCCAAAAAAAAAAAATTTTCTCGTCTTGCCGGTATCATTTTTACATACACGTCTGTTGGTTCTTCGGTATAAATAGCTCTAATTATTAACAATGGCTGAAGATTTGCAAGCACGGATTGACCAGCTGGTGGCTGAAAAAGCTGCACTACAATTTATGCTAGAACAGGACAAGAAACCGGAGACATTTAAGGTCTCTGTAAAATTACCACCATTCTGGCCCAACAAGCCAGTGGTGTGGTTTGGCCAGGTGGAGGCCCAGTTTCAACTGTCGGGCATTACATCCGACACCACAATGTTCAATTATGTCATCTCACAACTTGACCAAAAATTGGCCTGTGAAGTTGAGGACATCATTACATCGCCTCCAACCGACGGCACCAAATATAAAAAATTGAAGGAGGAATTAATTAGGCGACTTTCTATGTCACAAGAGCAGCGGGTACGTCAACTCATTGGTGAAGAGGAGCTTGGTGATAGGAAACCATCCCAGTTTCTCCGACACCTCCGGTCGCTCTCTGGCAACGATTTGTCGGATGAAAATATTTTGCGACAACTTTGGATGCGCCGCCTCCCCCAACAAGTACAAGCTATCCTAGCTTCCCAAATGGACCTAGACCTGGACAAGTTGGCAGAGTTGGCTGACAAGGTTATTGAAATAGTTGGTCCTAGCCAAGTTTACTCCTGCGCTACTCCGTCAACTTCATCCTCTGTTCTGGAAACATTGGTACAGCGGGTCGATCAACTAAGTAAACAAGTTGCTTCCCTCTCTACCAACAACCGACCTAGACGTTCACGCAGTCGTTCCGCATATTCTACTGGCCGTCGCTCTCGCACGTCCACACCTGGTGCCCCTAAATTATGCTGGTATCATAAAAAATATAATACCAAAGCGGCCAAATGCATCAAACCTTGCAGCTGGTCTCCGCAGCAGGGAAACGAGAAGACCAATCAGTAGAAGCGGCGACTGATATGGTTCAACCTAGCCGCTCGACAAGAATTTTTGTCACGGAACAGAAGTCTAAGTACCAGTATTTAATTGACACTGGCTCGGACCTCTGCTGTTTCCCACGGCGGCTCCTCAAAGGTCGATTTACTAACACCGACTATGACCTTAGCGCAGCAAACGGCAGTTCCATTAAAACTTATGGAAATATTTCTTTGCACCTCAACTTAGGTTTGCGACGCGATTTCTTCTGGAACTTTGTTATAGCCGATGTTAACAGTCCCATTATTGGCTCCGACTTCCTTAGCCACTACAATCTTTTACCGGACTGTCGGAACAAGCGCCTCGTTGATGGCAATTCTAACCTGTTTGTTTCTGCTATCACAGCAAACATCTCTCAGGACAGTGTCAAGGCCGTCTCTTGTGGTAACTCATCTTTCGCACAAGTGCTTGCAGAGTTCCCAGATACCACGCGCCCTCCCGGCTTACCTCGCGTTGTAAAGCATAACACAATGCATTACATTACCACCACTGAAGGACCCCCTGTTTCATGTCGTCCTCGCCGTCTGGCTCCACACAAACTTGTTGCAGCTCAGAAGGAGTTTGAGGACATGATACGTTGTGGGGTGGCCAGACCTTCTAAAAGCGATTGGTCATCTCCCTTACAGATGGTCCTAAAGAAAAATGGATTGTGGCGTCCTTGCGGCGACTATCGTGGCTTAAACGCCCGGACTGTCCCAGACAAGTACCCAGTTCGCCACATAAATGATTTTACCCATAGCCTCTCTGGGGCTAAAATATTCAGCACCATCGATCTGGTAAAAGCTTACCATCAAGTGCCTGTCTTCGAAGGTGATATCCCGAAAACGGCCATCGTTACTCCGTTTGGCCTCTTCGAATTTCCCTTTATGACGTTTGGCTTGCGCAACGCCGGTCAAACGTTTCAACGTTTCATCGACGAGGTCACACGGGGTCTCGATTTCTGCTTCCCCTATATCGATGACGTGCTGGTATTTTCCCCAGATGAGGACACTCACCGCAAGCATCTCCGTCTGCTCTTCAAGCGGTTCCAGGAATATGGGGTCGTGGTGAATCCTTCGAAGTGCGTACTTGGTGCCAAAGAGGTCGTTTTCCTTGGCCACCTTATTAACGCTGAAGGTACCCGCCCTCCTCAAGAACGCGTTCAAACACTCCTAGATTATCCCCCACCTGGGACAGTGCATGGCATGCGACGGTTCCTCGGCATGTTAAATTATTATCGCCGTTTTATACCGCAAGCCGCAAAGTTCCAGGCCCCACTAATAAATGCCGTAGTCTCTACCCATGGGAAAGGAGCAAAACCCTTTCCATGGACTGATGAGCTTTATCAAGCTTTTGACGCCTGCAAGCGCAGCCTTTCCGAAGCCACGCTTCTACAGCATCCCATTTGTAACGCACCATTAGGTCTTTTTACTGATGCTTGCGCACTGCATATTGGTTCATGCCTGCAACAGGAAGTCAATGGTCAGTGGTATCCACTGGCGTTTTTTAGTAAAAAACTGACCCCTCGCCAGTCCGAATGGCCTGCTTATTACAGAGAGCTCTTGGCGGTGTACGAAAGTGTACAACATTTCCGTTATATCCTCGAAGTTCAGCAAGCTACCATTTTTACCGACCATAAACCTCTGTTGTACGCTTTCGTACAACGTCGAGAAAAGCTTCCTCCTGCACAGCTGAATCAGCTATCTTTCATTAGTCAGTTTACAACTAGCATCAAATATATCAAGGGGGAAGAAAACGTCGTAGCCGACGCTATGTCGCGCGTTGACGCTATCTCTTTAGATCAAGAGTACGAGATCCTTGCCAAGTCGCAACAGTCAGATGAGGAACTGAAAACTCTCCGCATTAAAGGCTCCAGTCTCAAACTGACCGAAGTTCCCATCCCAGGCACTAATATTTATTTGACCTGTGATACTTCAACTGGTAGACCTCGACCATACATCACACGAGAATTGCGCCGCAGGGTATTCGATAAGCTACATAGCTTAAGTCACCCAGGCATCCGAGCAACAACTCGCCTCGTGTCTGAAAGGTATGTATGGCCTAACATGAATAAGGATTGCAAAGAGTGGTCCCTCACTTGTGAAGCGTGTCAGCGTTGCAAAGTGACAAGACACGTTTCCGCACCTTTTGGTACCTTCAACACTCCATCTGGTCGTTTCTCGCATGTACATACGGACATCATTGGCCCGTTACCGGTTTGTTCCGAATTCCGTTATTGCCTTACTGCGATCGATAGAGTGACCAGATGGCCCGAAGTTTGGCCTATGCGTACCATCACAGCTGAAGAAGTCGCTGACACCTTTACAAGAGAGTGGGTCTCGCGCTTTGGCGTGCCTTCGGTTATCACCACAGACCGGGGAACTCAATTTGAGTCCGATCTGTTTCGCCGACTAATGCACAATTTTGCCACAAAGCGCATTCGCACAACGGCATATCATCCGAGTGCAAACGGGATGATTGAGCGTGTCCACCGTCAGTTAAAGGCATCATTAATGTGCCACGGCGACTCTTGGGTCAAGGCTCTCCCTCTCGTCTTACTTGGCATGCGCACAGCTTTCAAGGAAGATTTGAAAGCGACCGTCGCAGAAATGGTGTACGGGGAAACATTGCGTCTCCCCGGCGAATTGTTGGTTCCTCCAACCGAACCTGACAAGCTTGAGGACCCTACCGACTTTGTCGTCAGACTTCGTCGACATATGGCATCCGTTCGACCTGTCCCGGCTTCGCGTCACACTGAACCTGCAAGTTTCGTGTTCAAGGACTTGGCCACATCGTCCCACATTTTCTTACGTGACGATACCGTTCGACGCCCCTTGCAGCCTCCTTACTCTGGCCCCTATCAAATAATTGATCGAGCCAGAGACGGCAAAACTATTACTATAAGTATCAAGGGCAAGACTGTGGTTGTCAGCGTCGATAGGGTCAAGCCGGCTTACATTGAAAAAACTTCATTGCCGAATATGGATTACTTACCTCCACCAGTTAATACACCCTCGACTGCTAGTCCTACCCACCAGTCGTCTTCTGCTACGCCATCTGCTTCTCACCAACATCTTCCTATTCCACCTTCACCATTTCCAGCACCATCCACAGTTACACCACAACCCAAACAGCCATATACCACAAGGTCCGGCAGACGTGTTCGTTTCAAAACATTTGATTAATTCTTCATATTATCATTATTATTTTGTAGGGTTACTTTTCTCCGTAGGGGGGTGGTGTGGCGACTCTGTAGCACGCCTAAATTTGTCATCATAATCTGTGGTGCCGTTGCTATAGAGATAACAGGAGATGACTCGTTGTTGACTCGATTGCTCCGCGCTATATTTTATTGTAAAATTATAATTGTTCAGTTCAACCAGATTAGTAGACTGTATAGAACACGCTACTGAAGAATAAATGGTGATATAGTGACCGTATATGTGACTATCATTTTCTACGGACCACAAGTTACCATAACTTCTTTTACCTAGATAACTAACCGTACAACACAATACCAGGTCCAACGACCTTTGGAAGCACCATATGTGCCGCTCGCTTCATACCCGATCCCGCCGGATGCACCACGTGCATCTTTTTCACTTTTATGGTATTGAACATTCAATAAGAGTGCTTCTTCGTACATACGAAGAAGCACTCTTCTATAATTCTAGCATATTTTTTCCATTATTCTCCTTGTACGAAGAAAATAGAGAAAAACTTCGAATAAATCTTATAATACTTTCCTAACAAAAACTTTAAAATATACTTTATACTTTATGTTTAGACGCAACGAATTGCATGACAACAGTGGCCAAAATACTAAATCTACAAATAAACCTGGAACATTTTTCGTGCTGGAATATTTACAATATACATGACATGATACGTTACTGGATCTTTCAGTGGTTCTAAAGCTAAACAAACCTGTAAGTAAGAAATATCAAAGTAACTAAAGTAAAGGTATTTAATTCAAACTATTAATTGGTAGTTTCTACGTTTCCGGTGATACTTTAAATGTATGTATTAATAAGACAATGCATAGTATGGGCACAGAATACATAATAAGTATGGGACATTAAAACCCTTTCATAAACGGGATTGACTTAGAGCCTTCAATTTTTCACAACTTTCCAGGGAACCTTTCCAGAGGTTTGATCGTCCAAAAATATTACTAGAGTAAGTAGTAGGTAGTACCTCAGTCGGTTTAATATAAATTTTTGTCCTTTACACGCGCGTTTGGAAAATTAACAAACTGATAGACAGACGGAAACTAAAGTGATTCTGTAATGGTCCTTTTTGCCTTTAAAGGTAACATAGACGGTGTAAACAGTATGTTTGACAACGATAAACACGTGCACAAAGTAGAACGGTGTGTGTATATGTTGTGACAACTTCGCGACCTTGCTGCAAAGACAAATGACATGCTATGGGTATTATGATATGACGCGCGGTACTATAGATAGCAACCAACAGGCAAATCTATTCACCCGTAGTTATAATTGCTTTACAGCATACTAACTTTGACTGCGGGCTTACTTGCGCGATATTTCAATAAATAAAGAATAAAAGTAAGTGCAACTCCTGCCTCAGTACTATTACGATTATTTTTATTTAGTTGGAGCTATTGAAAATATTATTTTTGTTATCTAATTCTCTAACAAAAGTACTTTGATTGATCTTATAAATTTTCGGTCAACATCCCTAATAATCCCTATTGTATCGGCCTCTTTGAAAATAGCATTTCTACAATTTAACAAAATATATTTATGTGCAATAAACATAATTATTTATCTTTCACATTTATTATAGGTAGGTATTAGGCATTTATAAATAGCTGTATTTTTGGAGAATAATAAATAACAAATAACCTTATTGTTGCAATTCACATCTCATTATACGCTATCGATCATTAGCATCACGCATTTCTGCTTTAATGATTTTAACGGGACAGAATTAATTATGAATCTGTACAGTACTGTACAGATTCATAACTAAATTCAGTTTCTTTTTAAATAATTTGCCCGTTTATACTTTCCCAAGAAGAATGGCGAAAATTATGATAATTAATTTCATTATGTGGTAATTTTTTTATATATAATTAATCTATATTTAGTAGATAAGTACTTGACAGAATTACTTATCTACTAAAATTAAATATAGATCAACTATGATAATAATAATATATTCATGATTATGTTCTATTTGTATCTTGTTTTATACCATCGATTTTCTGGTTAAATGCATCTCAGGATTATGCGGTATTTTGTATATTCACGTTTAAGCCATTTATGCCAGTAACCCAGAACATTACATTAATACAAAGACTTATTGAGAATCTCAATTCAATTTACAAACATTACCTGACGGTAATGCTAATGGTGATGGTAATGTAATTGCCTATGCCTTGATAGGCAATGCATCAAAATCAATACGAATAGTAACTTTCATGTATGCAATCATAAATAGATTTATTCATGAATGAAAAGTGCCATCATGTGTGCAAGACCGTATTTGAATGCAATCTCTGTGATTTCGTGACAATCGAGCAATCACTGATTTAAATAGGAAAACTAGATCAGTTTCGTTCAGCCGCTAGTAATTGGAAGTGAAAGAGGAAAATTAACGGCCACTGAAGATTGTAACAAACTATCGAGTATTTTTTGAAAAATAATATATCGTTCCTACATAATTTTAAGAAGTAAATAAAACCCATTTAAGAGGTCTTAGGGATACGAAATTTTGGCGATTTCGCTGATTTACCCGACTTAAGATATAAGATTTTGCAGTTAAAATCAATATTTCAATGGCTTTTATTGCACAATATAACTGATCATTTCAATAATAACACATTAGCCACTTTTTTAGCTTGGCCATTTATAATGAGAGTTTTAGGTTAGTTTAAAAGATTTTTAATGCCAAATTTTCATGAATATTTTTTTTTCAGGAATCTGATTCATTACATGAAGTGTATTTATGTCAAAAAATTATGAAAGATTAGTCCAATTTACCGAACTCAAATGCAACTGGCCCATTTTTTCTCAAGTTCTACTTTACTACTAAGTTCTAAGTTCAATGTTTTTTTACTAACATTTTTTGTATGAGATTGACAAAAAGTGACTTATTTACTATTTATACGATTTTTACAGCAATACATTACTTAGTATTTTTTCGATCCGTTTAGGTTTTAAAATGGTCCGGAAATATGTATGTAATAAATTTTGTGAATTTTACTGTCATACGTATGACAGTAAAATTCACAAAACTGTCACTGTTTTCAGATCTATTAAGTAAAACAACGTAATAAAAACGAAAAAGTGGTCCATTTAATAGTTTACTATTACAATATGACTGATCATTTGATCATTTGATCAGTCATATTGTGTAATTAAACTTATGGAAATATGTAGTATATTTTAACTGCAAAAACTCATATGTAAAATCAGCTAAATGACCTCTTAAGAACCGAATAAACTATGTGAAACGTCAAACAGCCTCCCTGTTTTCATGACAATTCCCTTTTTGAAGAGACTACGGGTTATGCTGAACTCAGAGACGTGTTGAACCGAATATTGGATCGGTGATGGCGATTCGCCATCGCAGTGAAGAAATATTGAGCACACGGCAAAGTACAGTTTCCACCCAGATTCATGAAAATGGGGTAACCACTAAAACGTGAAAAAACGTAACTTCTGACAGGACTCGAACCCTATTGAAGGATAGCCCACAAAACCATTCCACAAACGCATTCGCCCACTCGCTCTGGGATTTCGACGGCGAGCATTCACTCTGCATGTCTAGCATTAACCTGACTGCTAAAACAACAGCCGAATCGCCTCTTATTATATATATATATATATTATTATATAAGAGTGATGGGGAATTTTTTGACGGTTTCATAAAGCCATTTAAGTTCAACAGTGTTGGTGTATTTTGCGAGGTAATCTTTAGAGATTAAGTTCAGTTTCCCTCCAAACGTTGCCTTAAGATTACACGTTTGTACATTCGAAAAAGTACCCGACAGTCTGTTTCCAGTTTTACAATATCGGCACTAAATGGAGCGTGTCTAACGTCAGCATCAGATGTCTCATCTCGCGACATAACTTTTCCCTGCATTTTTCACTGTCGTTCACTATCATTATGTCTATACTTTATTATCTTTTCTTTATTATAATCATAGATTTTTTATATATAAGTATATACTACTAAGTAGTCGAAGTCATAATAAATCTTGATTATAATACTTTATATTTTACGCTCTTGTTTCTTTAGTTCTCTTAATATGTAAGTAAATCAAATTAAAATATATAAAAGTAGATACTTATATAGAAGATGCCAAAAATATAGAATCTAAGTAGGTACATTAAAATACTTACTTATACAAATTTTCCTTTTTACCTCTACCAAAGTATGTAGACTTTGTACTTACGCATGAAGATAATTTAAACAGCACAAGTTACATAATAGTAATACTAGGTACTAAGTTAAATATACGAAACGCCCTCATTAAATCTGGCAGCACGGTTGTGCCCCCGCCAAGACGAGCCAAGCGAAGCGCATGGGCTCTACCTACCTTTCCTCGATGAGCTTCGTCGTTTTTTTGAACCCTTATAACTTAGGTTTGGATTATGTCAGATCAACAAAATTTTCGGAATATGTTGTTAAGCGGACTTATTAAACATATAAAGTTTAATTGCATAGCTCCTATACTTTAGATTTTATTGATATCTAAAAAACCCTGATTTCGTCAATGACTCCCTGTGGTCATCAAAATCCTTAGGGTATTTCCTAATGTCCCGGAAAGCTGTAATTTGGTATTAAAGCCAGTACACAAAGAACAAAAAATATATAAAGCTTGTAACTTTTATCTCCCAACCCCTTGACGTTTCGTTACTACAAGAACTATTATATAACAGAAAAGTAATGAACAAAGAATTATTTTTTCACCTTACGCTATATGTGAATGTAGCGAAATGGTCAAGCCACATATTTTGACCAAGATGTAGAGATTGTAAAGTGAGGGTGTGTAGAGTTAGAAGCTTAGCTCTACATGAGATCTAATAACTTTTTGACAGTGCGGGTCATGTTTCAAGTTTCGAGTCATATGTCTTGGCATCATTTTACATGAAAATGTTTTTGGTGGGATATGCATTTTTTATTTCCTTCAACTCATCTGTTTAACTATCTATCATCAGTATCAAGTTTTATTTTAGTGGTAAACTATCTGTTTACCACTAAAATAAAAACCAAACCAAATCAATAAACAAGTAAAATAATTTGCACAATACCGATTTTTAATTTAAACACATTTTATTTATAATGATATAATCAGTCTTAGATACTTAGATAAACTTTCTAAACTGGCGGCTGTCAGGTCCTAAAACGCATGAATATTTAAGTTGTAATGAATATGTAATGGTGTTTTTTTACTTTGAAATTTTCCTTTTATGAATTTTTTTGCTACACTTAACAGTACTACTTACTATTCATATTTGGCAGCGTTAATAAATAAATAAATAACGCTTCACACTCATAGCCCCATAGTAGGGTAGATATACCCTGTGTCGTGGGTACCATGGACACACACAAAGACAGAAACACAAACACCCAGACCGAGAACAGAAAACTCATCATTCAAATTTTGTTTCGCCGGGAATTGAACCCGGGACCCTTCAATTGGCAGTCCGGCATGGTAACCATTGCGCCACACAGGTCGTCTAATAAAATATAAAGATATATTATTATATTCTTTTCAAATGACGTCCCGGTAGTTTGACCAGTATATCAATGTCAAGTAAACATTTATATCCAGATTTTGCCCCTTTTAATTGAAACCGGGCGACATAAACAGCTGAAGCAGAAGTCAAATCAATAGTGAATAGTCCCTAATCAGCCATTTAAGTCAGTCCGATGTCGAAGCAAAGCAGCGGCTACTTTACTGATTTTTAAGTGAAACTGTTTGTGAACTTCTTTAGCGGCGTTGTGCACTATTTTTATACGATGGATAAAAAATGTTAAACTCGCGTCAGAACACGTGACATGATCGAATATTCGACGAAGGCATAATACAAAGACCGCCTTTCAGAACGAATGGGTGACAGCTGATGGTTCGACTGTCTGTATACTTGTAAAATTCTTGTATATCAAGCACAGAGCAACGAGTATTCATTTCGTTCGCGCGCGGTGCTCTGTGATATCAAGTGTTTAAATTATGGAAATTGAACAAAGTGCATCTATTAATGAAAAAAGCGAAGAAGAAATAGTGAAAGAAAATGAGTGACTACTTTATAAAAATACTAGATGAAAACCTACTGAAAATACTAGATAAAAATTAAATACTGATAAAGCAATTCGCACGAAATTATTCCCTAACCATGCAAAAATATCAAAAATACACAACGTTAATGTTCAAATTTTCACTTCTGGCAGCACTCCGGGAGTGAAAACCGTTCTTTTTTTTCTATTACTACTTCGTCCAGCTTCAACAAAAGTGGCAAAAAAGTGATGCATAAATTTGACGCTGCCAATATGCATTATTGAAAAAAAGAAGTCCAACTCCTCACGTCAAATTTAATAAAACCTTCATGATTATGTACAGTATTAATGTTTCGATCAGTACCAACAGCCTCATTAACGTGATATTTATTGCAAAGACTGATATTTATAACGCATTGTTATTTTTTCAGTTTTTTGATCTATGGAGTTATTTAGTCCCAGTTTTTTATCGTAAGACTTTATTTTTATTATGAAACGTCATAAGATATCTTATTTAATGATTCTAATACTGCATCAAAAATTCATACGGATAAGGTAATTGTTGAAAATTTCATGTTGTACCACTTTCCGTCTGGTGTTAAACCCTCGAAATTAAACAAGTCGTTCGGATGTTTTTAATGTTCAGTATTTCTTTTTCCAAGCAATGTAAATGTAAATCAGGAAAACTAGATCACATATACTAGTGGCTGTAGGTACTGTATCAATGGATCCAACCATAAATTCTAAGTCATCTGCTAAGGATCCAACTCACGTCCATTATGAATGATAAAAAATGGCTTCACTAACACAAAAGATAAAACGACACGATTTGTAATGGATTGTATAAATTATGAAGAGAGTTAAAATGATAAAGAAAATCCAAAGAATAATTCGAATGGTCTTGAAAATAGCGATCAAAGAAAAGACAACACACATGCAATGAGGAAGTAACTCTGGAGAAGAGCGCTAATGAAATTAATTTAATTTATAAGTTATCTATTAAATTGATCCCAATCCCCATGAAATACAAAATTGTGTAGTTTCTTTTCGACGACTCGTGTGGCGCAATGGTTACCATGCCGGACTGCCGATCGGAGCGTCCCGGATTAGATTCCCGGCGAATCAGAAATTTTCAATGACTTTAAAATTTCTGTTCTCGGTCCGATTTGTTTGGTGTTTGGTGTTTCTATCTGTGTGTGTCTATGGCACCCAATACACAGGGTATATCTACCTTACTGTGAGGTTATAAGTGTGAAACTTTTATTTATTATTCATTCTTTTGGACACCGCTTGTAATAGAACAGTATTACAATGAGGTGAACACATGAATTAATTTAAAAACACTTTGCGACATTTCGTCACAGTAGTGTAATAATATTCTACAGTACTTTGCGACGTCCGTTGACATCTTAAGATACTTAGAACATAGTAATTACGGTAACGACGGTTTATGTTAATTCGATGTGTAGCACTGGGTCCGGTCCCCTTCTCTTCGCGAAAGACTAAACACGTAAATGCGTAAAGGTCAAACAAATATCATGTCCACAAGCAATTCATCTACACATGTCTATGATTAATAAAATTTTAGTACCAGTGAAACAAAAATAAAGTTATGAATTAAACTTCTCGCCATTTTAATAATTCATAAGATCATTTGCAGATATACTTTTGTATTATTTATTTTTCTATAAGTAAACCGTTTGGGGATGAAAGATTGCGGCGCTTCAAGTTAAAATTGGTTTTATAAAACATTTTTTTACTTTAGAAATAAAAAAAAAAATTAACGACTGTAAAATTTGTCTTGACAACAACGACTAAAACAGAATAAAAATTGGCCAAGTCGGTTGAATCATTCTAAACAATTGATATTATTTATATAGGTTTGATATTACAAATTAAAATGTAAGCATTAAGGCTTACATTTTAAACGGTTAAAAAATAATGTCTTCGAGAGGCCCTAGGATATTCCATAAAAATATGCGTAAATGTTGTCTGTCTTCCGTCTATCTGGATATGTTTTTGCATGAATATTGCCAGAATTCTAACGTCAGTCTGATGACAATGGCAAGCCTACAATGGCCGTTCTGCACCACAGATGCATGCAATGCTAATGCTATGCAACAGCCTTGTACGCAGATCGCTGTTCGCATCTTCATTGTTTCACTTTCGACCTGGGTGGTCGAAAGTGAAACAACAAAACGTACCCAGGTATTGTTGTTTCCCGGCTTGTTTGACTTTTTACATTTTAATACAACTTTTTTCATGTTTTGGAATTATTTCATTTAAAGTATGAATTTAAAGTAGGTAAATAACACCACGCACTCAAAGTCTCACACTAAGCCACAAACACTTTATGTAAAAGATATAAAAAGAAGAAACGCTATAAACATTAACATGTACAGTAAAATGATACAAAAAGATTAGAATAATTCAACGCTTGGAAATCCAGTTTTCTTTTCTTATTCTTAACATTATAATAAAAAATATACCGATAGTTAATAAAAATCCAAAAACAATGTACTAATGTGTTTGACACTCAAGTTCTTTACTCAAGTAAGATTAATAATGAATATTTGTTACTTAAGCAGTTAATACTGAACTCAACTCGAAATATCACATAACCATAGTTAAGTCAATCATTTTCTTGCATATTTTATTTATGTAACTTTAAATTACACAACCTTTTAAACAGACTCTTAAAGCCTAGAACCAGAATCTAGTGTTACTTTGACCAAAGCCAAAGCCTCGATAGATAAATGACTTTTGTTTGTTTGTTCAAGTTCGAATAAGTGTCCATTCTTCACGCTCGTCGCAGGTTCCACTGACCTCGTTTAAGGTATTAGCGTCTGCAGCATCCATCCGTCAACCTACTAGTGGTACTGTTACAATGTAACCGCGCCGGGATAAGAAATAAGAGACGCGACTCGATACCTCGCGACTCTCGATACACTTACACCACTTTCCACGAAGATCAGAATTGTTCGATACGCTCGATAAGTTGACCTATGGAAGCTGGTTGGTATCGTGCTACTTAATAATATCTTCTCAACTAGTTTAAATTTGAACAAATATACATAATTGCACGGAGTTCAAAATAACGCGCATCCCCCTCTAATCGTCACGACATAAAAGCGTATGGATTATGGTTTTTAATTAATTTTATTGAACATTTTAAGGTTTGTTTCAGTTTGTAGTAACATACTTTATTCAAGTGGCAGAGACCTCATTAATTAATTTTAGTAACATCGCGTTCTAATTCCTTAAATGTCAGAACATGGCTTAGAGAGGAACAGATTAGGTCTCGCTACGTGCTAACGGCCGGCCGCTCGCTGCTCTCGGGTCAATATTTCACATTAGAAGAGCATCGCTAATTTAATTATAGCGACCTTTCTATTGGAGTCAATTGTCGGTCGCTACGGGCCTACCATGGACGTACCTTTTACATTTGTTCCATTGTGAAACAAACCCGTTAGCGCATAAAAATGTTTCAAAGTAACAACACGTCGAGAGCTGCCCATTACAGCAATTGGCAGGTGATTAGGAGAATAAAAGCGACCCGAACAATCGCAATTGTTTGATCGCGATGCGTTCTTAGATGAATAAATAACGTCATTACGTTAAAGCGATTGCGCAACTAGTTTTCAGCGCGTGGGCACCTTAAATAATTCAATTTCACGTAACGTTAGGAATTTGCATGATGCGAGGAGCGTCGTGGCCGTCCGCGGAAGCTGTTTGTAATAACAAATAATTGGCGAGTGTCGGACGTTGTCCAATTAACTTTATATTAAGATACTTTCCCCTAAGTTGGATGAATTCGAGTCTCGAAGACGACGAGACAATGCGACCGCGGGGAGGAAGGCGAGAGTGAAAGCGCGCGCTCGCCGCACTATTTTAATTTATTCGGTTACTTTTATTTTTATGGTTGCTCTGAAAATCTATTACGAATTCAACGTAAGACAATGCTCCGTGAGATCTTGCACATTCCGATTATAATGCTGAGTGGTTTTTCATAATTTCGACCACCAATAAAGCGATCTCGTAAAATGCCTTGTTTAGGAAGAAATAAATTATTTTGTGCAATATCAAATGTGTAAATGTAGATCTACCAATTGGATGATTTCTATCGTCTTACGGTAGATAACGGACTTCAGTGAACATCGCTCACTTAAAGCTGTCAGCGTTACCCTCCTTTGATTTACAGAGTCCGTTACTTCCTTGCGTTGGCTTCCTTGCAATGACTAACTTCATAACAAACTATGTAGTTGATTGATAGCAGTTTAGTAGTAGAGTAACGGTTCTTCTGGAAGAATCGTTAAAGGAAGCACTTATAGAGCCCGGTTGCTAAATAAGTGGAGCTTCTTCAAAGATACCGCTAAGCACATTCGCAGTCACTGTAGATGTCAGAACTCTCCTTAAAATCAAAATTAAATGTTATCCTGTCATCACGTCCCACAGAACATAAATATTATAGCTAGTATCTACAGGATTATGATTTAAAAGGAGATATAATTGAACCAAGACCGACTACTATCCCTAACGTTTTATTTATTATTGTAACTAGAATTATAATCGAATATATTTAAACGAGAAATTGTTGTACATAATACTTATGTAAATATATATTTAGTACCCTGGTCTCAGGGGTGAGCTAGGTTTTATTCTTAGGAATTTTTAATTATTATAAATTATTTTCAGCGATAATAAACTTAAATATAAACTGAAAAATACGACTCTTCCTGACATCTATTGGAGAGTATTAATAATATTGTGGCGTAGAACGCCGTCAAACGCCATCCGCCAATTCGACGTTCAAAGAAATGACAATGTCGATTTGAAAGAGCTCTATAAAAATTTCGTTCATTGAATTAAAGCTTTCTTGGCCGAATCAAATCTATGTATCTTTTTTTTATTGGGAGCTATTTCAGATGGCGTTGCTAAGTAACACTAAGCAAATGAGTGTTCGTTAGAAATTGAACCAAGAAAAGAAATTATTTTTATCCGAGCAACGCTAAAAAAAGCTCTCCTCCAAAGCCGGCAATGCTCGGGTGACTCTCCTGGGGTTGCCCGTGTCCATAGGCGACGGTGATCGCACCACGCGGCCCGTCTGCCTTTTTGTACGGTTTATTTATTAAAAAAAAAGATTATGCTCTTCAGTTTTGTTTATGTAGGTTTTTTCTTGTTGCAATGCTTATCAAGATTTATCGGAGCTGGTTAACCAGTTTTGTTGTATAACTTTGTAAATAATAAACCATTTTTACCCAATATATTTTCTTTATAATGTCACATAATGCGGGTTAATGTAGCCAGAGTCTTGGGTACACTGCCCAAGGACAGTAATTTGGATGCTGCCTTTTATATTTAATATGTAAATTTTCTATTTTTTAATATATTATTTTTATAAAGTAAATTTAGATATAGTTTAGTTTTAATAATTAGTGTCTATTATAGAGGTAGTTATTGTTATATCTCTGTGTAAAATTATTTTATTTATTTATTATATTACCTATGTATATTTATTTAAATTTTATAAAATTTCGGTAAAAAATTGAACCAAGTAAAAATTTACTTAGTTAAATTTTGGCCTATGGGCGTACAATCTAGAGGTAAGATCCCATAACTTACAAAATAATTACCGCTCAGAGTAGGACAATATCAATATTACAATAACATGACCGGCGGAATGTTCGCTCGCGGCAGTTACTGTTGCTCTGCTCTGCGGACGCGATAATTAAAACCGAAAGGAAAAACCTACTAACCCGTTCCATTTGCTAGTAACGGGCGCCCACGGCCCATGGCATCTCGGTCGAGGATCTATGGGATGGCCGCCGCGAACAATGGACCCAAGTGCAACAAATTGTGAATGCCGCGGTGTCATGTCATAATTTAGCTGTGCTACTTGCATTGTTTATTACGTTGCCAATCAAGCAGTAGCTATCTTGTTTACGTTGTGTTTGCGGAACACAAATCGTTTAACAATTTTTAGTATTTTTATATCTGTACTAAATTGAAACGTTTGCTACTACCAATCACTTCACGCTGTCAAGATCAGTATAAATATTATAATTGTTATGTTCTGTTTCTTTTCTGCTTCTGTAAAAGGGAGCACTACATAATGCTCAATAAATGCATAACATATGAATATGCTTAATAAATGCATTACATATGAAAATCTGGACCGTTGATTCCTTTCATTTCTATACACTTTGTCAAGTTTTACCAAGTTTTCCATTTCACTACAGGTTACAATTTAGGTTTTCAGAAAAATGTATCGAAATGGTGCGTTGATAGTTCATCAAAAATATCCGTTGTCTCTACTGTTACACGTACTTTCCTATATCTAAAGGTAGGAAAATATCAATAATAATAGTTATCTGGAAAATAACAATATTTCGTAATTTGAAAATGAATAAAAATTCGAGAATAAAATTAATACGACCGATGTTAATGGGAGTAGGACGGATTAATTACCGAAATGATGAATGTCTACGCGGAAAGACTGTGGCAAGACTTGAAAGCCTTACTTTAAATTAAAAAAGAAACCATGTCGAAATCAGATCAGGCGTTAATGAGAAGTAGGTGTGCTGACAATAAGCGGGTTTTAAGTCGTCAACTCTTAAAAGGGTCAAATTTCTGTGTGGTCTTATACCATTTACAACTTTACCATTTCTTTTTGCAAGAGAATTTCAGTTAGGGCGGCAATAAATTACTTTAAAACATTCATGTAGTTAATTTTATAATTTGTTAATGTTATGTTTCTAAGTAGTATCTTAAATGTAGATATTACTTATTTGAGTTGCTCAAATCAATAAAATAAAATTATCTTTCGTGTAATTCTTCAGCATTTTCAGATAATGAATGCAGTAAACTGAAGGAAAGAAAATCTCTGTCACATTTCAATAGATTTTTTCTTCAAAACTACTGAACTGATTCCTGATTTTACAGTATTCATTATCTTTACAATTAAGAATTTTATCAGGTAGGTAAGCAAGTAGAACATGGTTTGATAAATATGAAATATTAAGAGGCCGTAGGTATAAGAAATTTTGCCGATTTCGCTGATTTACCTGATTTGACACATGAGACTGCATTTAACAGTATGTATTTCCATAAGTTTCATTGCAAAATATAACTGATCATTTCATTAATAATCTAATACATTAGCCACATTATTTAGCTAGCGTCAAGAATTATAATGCGAGATTTAGTGTTATTAAAATTTGTTGTTTTTTTTTTCAGGAAACGGATTGATTATGAATTAAACTGTATTTATGTCAAATAAATGAATTTTGAAAGATTATTCCGATTTGCTGAAATCAAATGCAATATCTGGCCCATTTTCTCTCAAAATTGACTAAGTTCAATGTTTTTTTTCTAACATTTGTATGAGAATGACAAAAAGTGACTCATTTACTGTGTATGCAATTATTTACAGCAATACAAGGCATTTTTTCTATCTGTTTAGATTTTAAAACGATCCGGAAATATGTGATATTCTATACCTATTACAGTTAAATTCACAAAGCTATCATCGTCTTCAGGTCTATTAAGCAAAACAACGTAATAAAAATGAAATAGTGGCTCATTTATTAGTTTATAATTGAAATGATCAGTCAATATGACTGCAATAAACTTATGGAAATACTGTATTTTAACTGCAAAATCTCCTATGTAAGAATCAGCTAAATCGGCAAAATTTCGTATACGGCCGTTAAGCTTCTCATTTATCCCGCAAGTTACGGTAAGTATTAAATTTTAAACAACGTTTAATGTCCTTAATATCTTACAGACTCGTAATGTATACCTACGTGTTAAAACATAAAGCTTTTTGTTGATGTCGGTACAACGTTGGTAATAACTTCCTATCGGGCGATAGATATCTGTGACAAAAACAATTGACGGAGGCGGACAAAAACTTTATTGTGTTGTGTGGTCCCTACATTACAAGGGTGTTGAGAAATATTCAGTGATTTAAGGTCAAATGCGGTTAATAACGCAAATGGAAATTTCAATTTATTTTTACTTTGACGAATTAATTTTAAAATACTTAATATTAAACCTACATAAGGTAAATACAATTTTGTTGTAGATAGACTCTACCACTGGGCTCATCCGGTGAATCATTGTCAGTTGCGAATGTGGCGATGTCAAAGGTTTTAGGGAAAATAGAAAACAAATATAATTTATTTATGGTACACCGATTCATGAAATAAAGTTAATTAATTTGCAGGAGTAATTTGATGTAAACAGTTGTAATTAATGATTGTCTAATGAATATGCGATAACTGCTGAGGCTGATAATATGCAATTAAATTAGCAATACCTAATTATTCTGTGAAATTATAAAAAAAATATCTATTAATATAAACGATTAAATGTGGAATATCACTGACTTGATAAAAATTAATTCTCAATAGAAGAAAACAGCTTCGAATATGATGTAAGTAATTATTTTTATTCATTATTTTGAACATAGAGTTCTGGTAAGTCAACCATAGGAGATATATTATAGATATTCTATCGCGGACTTTTTTGTAACATCATAGTGGTTTTGCATCAATATATCTCTGCCAGTTTACAGTTTATGTTACGGCGCACGGGAGTAATGCAAGGCCAGTAGGCAAGATTTGCAATAAAAATCGATATATTTCAGTCAATTTACATAAAAACAATATCAATTATACACCTATTCATTCCACAGGAATTACGCTACATATTAGTGAAAATTGTACAAAAAGCCGTTCGGCAGTTTTTCAGACAGACAGACGCTTGGGACTTCATTTTATTATAATAAGAGATTGGCACTGGTTGGTTGAGAGAATTAAGTCATTCAGCTAATTACAATGAAAAAATATTTTATAAAATACCGATTTTCCACAGTCAAATACTTGAGTTTAATTTAAGTCTGTAAATTAGGTAGGAACCTGATCTGTAATTTTTGGTCTCTACATACAGACCATAAATAAAATAATGACCCAAAACTGTATTAAATGTTTAGTTTCATCCGCCTTAATATAACATTTACTTTCTTATAATTTCTGAAAAGATGATATAATATATTTTTTTATATAATTCGGAATGTTCTTTATGACTATCCAATCCAATAAATATTATCGTCTTGGTATAATGCATGAAATTAAACTAAAAGATTGCTCGATGCGAGGTGACCAGACTTTCATCGTCATCGCGTCAGTCAGATAACAATGAGTGCAAAGTGCAAACACACCCATGCATGGAAATATCCATACCTTTGAGACTAAGTTAAAGGTATATTTGGTACTTTTTTATTTTTAGACACTAAAAAATGTCTTCACGAGAAAAATGCGCGAGTACCGCGACGTTTTTTGAAAAATCTATTTAAAACTTTCGTATTATTTTTGACATACATGACGTAGTAGATATGACTTGAATCATTAGGCTTCGTTCCTTGTGCAATATACGAGCCAATCCTGACTGCCGGTTATAGCTTAGCCGGTCACTACCAGTGACAGGAAATGCTTGATTAACAGAAATGAGATTAAAGCTGTTCTGAGAAGAGTTTCTTGGCATCTGTTTTTAATTTCTGACGGTAAGAGCTGCCTAGACTTTCTCTATAGTTAAGTCTAATGCGACTTTTATTTGTTACCAATATATAGATTTGATGTACATAGCTTGGTTTTTTCGTTATTTCAGTTAATGTTGCCGACAAGTTGTTTCTGCTAATGATGAGGTTATTAACCTTGCTAGATGAAATAGTTAACAATGACAGTAAAGTAAGTGATAATATGCATAATTTAATCGTGCTATTAAAACTCAAAGTTTTCTCCGCTTAAAAACGTTAGCCCAGACGGAATCATATTGTGGACCATAAATATATAGGATAGCGAAAAAAAATTCTAAATCTAGAGAGTCAGATAAAATCGTAGGCACCTACAAAAATGTGAGTCAGATTTGAGCAATGAGGCTTTTGGAGTAGCTTTTATACAAAATTATTTTAGGAATGGTTTCTAAATTTTCCTTTTTCTTATAATATTGGTTGTAGCAAGTTATATTATAAGAAATTTATAATATAGATAAAACCTATTGTTGCAAGAGTCTATGACAGAAAAATATCTATGTATATGGGTAGTTTTAATTTTCCCCATTATATGTAGATATCGATTATGTAAAATGTACAGCTACATGCCGCAGAAGTCGTGCTATTTATATAGGGATAAAAAGATAATCGAAAAATGGCGATTCGATCGTGTCCTCACAAATTTGTTCTCATAAAACAATTTAATCTTCGTTGCTGTTACTGACTCATTCTTAAGGCTGCTCCCTAGTTTCCAGTGGACCAGTTCCACGAAGATACTATCGGCCCCTGTACCTACTATTCGACACTAATGTACAAAGGGAGAAAGTTTTTGACATTTCGGCTCCGCGTTTGCTATACTATCTCTGGAGTTCTAAGCGCATTGAATTATTATTAATCGCTAGGCATATTTGGACCACGTGTCATGATCTATTGAATGCTAAAAAGATACCCACTTTCTTCGATGTTGACTGGGTATGGTTCATTGTTCTTGTAATTTTGTTATGTTTATCAGATTGGCACTTTAAATTTGAATATCGGATAGATAACGAAGTTTTTAAAGAGTTAGTCGAATGAAAAAACTAAGTACTTAGTTATATATTATTATTATGTACGGATCTGGTAGAAAAATAAATGCTGTTATTTGTAAAACAAAAAAAAATACAATGCTCTCAATATATAGCGGTACTTGATGTCAAAATAACGTTCGAGCCCACTTGCCAACGTTAAATCTTTTAAAACTGCTTAAGTTTTTTAGGAACAAAAAGCTTTGCCAAGTATTGCAGTCGAAATTAAAGGATATCCTTTATTTCTTAATCATGTAAAGTTTATATCTACTATATGTAGGGTCAGATATAACTCAACAAGTCTTTCGTTCGCTCGAGAGTGGATGGTAGCGTCTGTAATTCCAAATCAATAATTTATGTCACGTGATTCTAGGGCACATTAGTGAATTGCAAATTTCTAAGACTTACCTAGGAACACTAAGTTTGACATTATGAAACATATCTAACATAATCATATTTTTTTAAATATTCAAGTTTTATTTTAATAAAGTCGACTTTAATTATTGTTTGTAAAAATTGTTATTGAAAGAACTTGATTAAAGAACTGTACCTGGTCTATAGAAAAACGAGGTAAGTTAGGTAAGTAAAAAAATATAACACGACGATTTTATCGACTAACTAAAAAATATAAGTATTAATAATGATATTTCATAATTAATTTGGCGATTTCATACCAACAAACATCAGACTATTACTATATGAGAACCTTAATTAGCATAGATATTCCTGATTTTCTCTCACATTAAGAATAATACAGCTACTAGGTGTATTTTTATAAAATAAATCTATTGTCTAAGAAAGCACTAATAAATACCTGTTTATTAGTGCTTCCTTAGACAATATATTTTAGTTCCTATAGATTCAGATGGGTAGGTAGGTACATTAATAGGTCTAAAAGTCAATGTGGTAATTTTTTGTATTCGTAGAAAGGCAATACATTTATTAAGTTAGGTAGATATATCTTTTTACTACTAGCATATTAAATTGTACATTGTTTAATTCATTAATTAAATAATTATTCATATGCACAGTTGGTGTTATATTATTAAGTATCTAATTAAGTACTGTAAATATGTTCGTCAATCAATCGTCATCAATTGCTACCAATAGGCATGATGACACTATTAAAGAATCAGAGAATAAACGGTTTTACAGAAAAATATATTCTAAAAAAGTTCTAAAATATGATCCCGTTTTAATATAAACATTAAGATTAATAAGATTTTCAATAAAATAAAAGTATTAAATATAGCAATCGGCCATGTTATCTGAAACGCCAATCAAAAGGAATGACGTCACGTCTCAGTTAAATTCATTGTGTTGCTTGAAGTTTGACGAGCAAGCCGACGCCATGACACCTACGAGCGTTTTCGCGCTTAATTCAAATTACATAGCAGAAAATACATTAATTTACGTTAAAAGTTGAGTTTATTGCTGAAATAAACTTTTTTTCGAAACTAGGAGACGTGTACCCACAATAAGGAAAGGTATTTAAAAATCTGTCATCATGCCCATTAGACGGGTCGTAAGATTCACGCGGCAATTAATTGGATTTAAACATTTTATGCGATTCGAAAACTAACAATTCAAAATATGTACTTGTGTTAGTGTAATGAATGAGGATGTAATAATACTAATAATACTAATGATCGCCATCTTGCCTAAGCCGCCGCGCCATGGGCTGCAATCGAAAACTGTCGCGAGCGCGATACCTGCCCTTTCGACAAACAGCGTAAAACATTTAAAAATAACGTACCTATATAACCATAACAAAACTTTTACGAAAAGCTTGGTTATCTATTTACAGATAAAGTAATAAGTAGGTAGGTACTTTTGAATGTTAAATATTCAATGGAGTGGGTTACACCAATTTCTAGCGTGGCGATGTGCTCTAGCAAAATACAAAATACTTACACAACTTACACAGAAACCGGTACAGTGCTATCTGGGTAGCTTGCGATTAAGAAGAGAATACGCGTACCTCAGAGTACATTTGTAAAACGCGTACCTACAAGGTATAAAAATATGAATGCTTGCACCTATTTCTTTTACTGCTTTTGACCTCCAATGTCTTGTAGGGCATGAGTCCCGCTTTGGACGTTCGTGATATGTCCTTGAGTTCCAAGCATTTCATTTCATCTAACTCAGTTTGAACCTTCGCGATGGAATGGCCTTGACTTATGTCAGTGTGAACCACGCGTGACCAATGTAACTAATGTGATATTTTTGAATTAGAGGCCCGGGTTCAAACCTCTATCAAAACCATATTACGTTTATTATTTTTTGGGTTTTTTTTTAATGGGAGCTATTTCAGATGGCGTTATTAAGTGACACTAAGCAAATGAGTATTTCGTTTGAAATTAAACCAAGAAAATAAATTATTTTTATCCGAGCAACGCTCGGTCGTTCAGGTACTGTTATGTAAACAACAACCGAGATATATCTCTTCTATTCGATCGTAACATTTTTTATAAAAAGTATATTTAACAGTGCAATGAAAATTGTTCGTAGTCCTAAGTTTCCTTCATATTCGTAAGTTCCTCCAATGAAACATGAAAAATTAAAAACTTTGAAAAAATGAGAGCATAAGTACATTTTTAAACAGATAAGTTATGATGTCGAACGAAACGCGAGAACTGATCTCATCTCACTGGCCTGCATGTATCCCACATGTTGGCATATGGACCACTCACCCGCCGCCCTTGACAGGACAAAAATACATTATGTACAATTTATTTTTATACTTTCACATTACACTTAAGAGGGAGCTCCCGATAAAAATTCTTTCGTTAGCTCCGCCCATCGAAACAATCAAACATCACAATGCATCGAAAGTCATAAAAAATTCTTCAACAGTTTTCAATTCAAACATTTTGTTCCGCATGAAAAACTATGGAGACTCATTTTTGTAGGTATATTTTTAAATAATTTTTTCATTATAAAAATTTTCTATCACGGGAAATAAATAAGTTTTAGATTAAAGGAAAAAATGATAAATGATATAATTAAGATCAAATGATTTGTTTAATATAAGTTTTTCGTAATTATGAAATTATGAGCACTTTAGATTCCAAGAATTTGGAAAACCATAGTAAGTGTAATTAAAAAATAACATTAATATCTTGGTAAGAATTTGAAGCAATGGTGTAAAGCAATTTGTACCAAAATTCTAAATCGCGTAGCGCCACTGTAAGTTTTATTTTATACTAATCCAATATGCAATTAATATTAAGTGCCTAAGGTAAAAATTATTTATAGTGATAAACACAGGGAACTTATAATGAGACCGTTTTTGTGACTCTTACGATGCGCCAGATAAATGTGCTTTCAAGACCTAAAATATAATATTAAATATAAAATATGATTAAAGACGAAGTCTATGAATCTATGAGCTAATAAACGTTGAAAATTGAACGCCAAACTTACTAATATTTATACCTTATTTGATAGAAAAAATGTGAAATAAGTGAGTTCCACGTGCTGCTTCTAAATTCTTAAAAAAGACCTGTACTCAACAATCAAACACCAAAAAATGTTGAAAAAATGAAATAAATTGCCAGAACTTCCAAAATGATTAATTCATTCGACCATTTTAAATCTATACTATCATAACGAGATTTTTTTTAATTTTGGATGTTTATAAGGACTGAACTCAAAGGCTACTGGACCAATTAAAAAAAACAACGGGCTGCACTCCGGGAGTGCCGGCAGAAGTGAAAACATTGACGTTGTGCATTTTTGATGTCTTGGAATCGTTAGGGAATAAATAATTCCGCACGAATTGCTTGAATTATCAGTATTAATTTCTATCTAGTATTTTTATAAAGTACTCACTCATTTTATTTCACTATTCCTTCGTCACTTTTTTCATTAATAGATACACTTTCAATATTTCAATCAATTCAATATTTTAAATACTTGATGTAAACGTTTTTTACAAATATAGACAGTCGAGCCGTCATCAGCTGTCACCCCTCCGTCTTACGGTTTTTCGAGCAGCACGCGTGACCTGACGCGAGTTTCACAGTTTCTATCCATCCCACAAAAGTTCTCAACGCCGCTAAAGAAGTTTTAACTTCAAAAATTCTAATGCTAAATAGAACTTCTACTTAGATATAAGTTAATAGTATATGACATTACGCTCCGATCAATAGGAGCGAGAGCGTGACTATTATATTACGAATTTTTTTGCAAAAACGGGCAATATTTATTACTTTTAAAAAATAAGAACAAAACATTTTTTCTTGATCAATGATAATTATATAGTAAGCTGAACGAACTGATTTACTGGATTTTGATTTTACAACTCATCGAAATCCACTGTTCTTTGGAATTTTATTATATCTGTTAAAACTTCCCGAGAAGTGTATGGCAATGTTTGGTTAGTAGCAATCACTGGAGGGAAAACTATTTTGATGATTTAGAAATTATGTCGATAGAAGACGGCCCTCTTATTTGCTTTATGGCTGTAATGTAGTCCGGGTCCCGGATGGCTTTATTCTTGGTATATCGTGGATCCACCAACTCTGGCAATAGACAATCCGTATAAAAAGACACAAGATAAGGCTCCATCTCATTTTTCCAAAAATTGTTATCTTTCTTTATAAATTCAATTTTGAATTTATAGTCTCCATACCACACTGCCAGGAGGCATTTTTCTTTTTTTAATATATGCATTTGTCCCTGGGCTTGCATGTACCAATATTTTTTTTAATTTATTTATTTTATGTGAAAAACCTTAAACTAAGTTTCACAAAGGGTTAAACCTAATGCCTCTTGGCATTGTCTACCGGTCGACCCTGGGTGATGTTGAGAATGCGAGGTAGGCTTCTAAAAATAAACAAGCTAAAAGAACAAAGAATTAGGAAAAATGACAATTGGTAATGACAATGTACATAATGAAATATGTACTCTACACTAATAAATATAAATACTTACATACAAACATACATACATACATACATACATACATACATACATATATTAGAAGGATATAATGACTCTGTTATGGGCGGAGCAGAGGTACTGAAAGTTTTCCTTGAGGTACACAGGAGAAGATGGGTCATGCAAGACAGAGTACAAACCCATTAAAATTCTAGAGTTACGCCTTTGTCGAATGGTAAGCCATTTGAGCTGGCTTCGAAATTTGGAGATATGATCGTATTTGCGTAAATTGAAAATAAACCGAATGCAGTTGTTGAGAAGGCGCTCTAGCTTATTTAGAAAATTTTCGCTGAGATCAGGGTAGAACCGTAGAACACATCTGCGTAATCAATTATGGGCAAAACAAGTGTATGTACCAGTGCAAGTTTTGTGTGCTGCGGTAGGAAGTTTTTAAACCGACATAAAGCTTGAAGAGTTGCATTAACCTTTTGGCTAACTTCCGTAATCTGCGGTTGCCAATTCATACAGCCATAAAATTGGTCTACGTACGCAAATATAATAAGAAATAAAAGTATGGATTTCAAATTGGACACATGATAATATCTACGGAGTATATTCACTTCATTCTAATGATCCTCTTCAACGCGAGTGAAAAAAAAAGACAGTATATACTTATCATGACCTGATTACAAATTTACATTGTCTTGTCAAATTCTTAAGACATTTTACAGGTGAAATCAATATGCAAAAATTTCTATTTTTATTTTCATGGCATTGCTTTAATATTTTAAATTAATCTTACCTCGTTTTAATATCAGTAAATAAACTATACTTACAAGTTTGCTATTCTTTTGTTCTTCATTAATGTATTCAGACGTGCCGTATTCTGTTTTTTTTGTAACTTTATTTTTATTTTTTTTATCACCCATTTTTTTACCGGTTTAGTTGCCCAAGACTATTACTATTATAAATTATGTTAGTATAACGCGTCTCCGCACCAGTGACCAGACGTCTCTGTTCTTGATAATTTCACTAAATATTAATGTCAACTACCCTTCTTTACGTCGCGCAGTCAGGCAAACGTCACGGGAAAAAATGACATAGGTCTGTCCTCGATGGCGCCAAGCGCTGAAGTGAGCAAAGAACTGCGAGCCGCTTTTATGGTTTTTGAATACGCGGCATTAAAGTCGGTTTTCGCCTGAATTATTTTAGGCGGTTACATTATGAATAAAGGTCATATATTTGCAAAACTGTTTTCGTATATTACATGAATAATATAGAATATACAAAAATAAGCCTTCGCCACGCTTTAGATACTTAAACTATCTACAAAAGTATATGAATTTCATATATTAATTTTAATTATTGATGCTGGTAAACTCAAAATATTTTCGAAAACATACCATTTTGGGAAATAAAAAGTATCGAACAAAAATCACTTAATCGTGTTTCTACGCCTATAAATCTAAGAATAAGGGTTCAAAGAAACATATATTAAAATTTAACATACATCTAGCAAGTGGTTGGCTTGGAATGAGTCTTCAAAAAACACCAAATTTTGGGAGCGCCCTCTTAATCTACTTACTGTCTCACCGCAATGAGAGCGAAATTGTTTCAAAGCGGTTGTCAGAATTATGTAAATACAGATATAGATATCAGCATTCACTACTTGATCACTTGTCTTAGAGTAGGTAATTTTATAAAAGTTAAGCTTTAGTTTGATTTTAATTTGACGTCAATCTGTTACCTGAAATAAAATCAAATTAGTAATGAAAGTTTGACATTAAAAATCTTCTAAAACTCACATTTTAATTCTTGACGCAAGCTAAAAAAAAGTGGCGAATGTATTAAATTATTACTATTGAAATGATCAGTTATATTGTGCAATGAAACTTATAGAAATACTGTATTTTTACTGCAAAATCTTATGTGTTAAATCAGGTAAATCAGCGAAATCGGCAAAATTTCGTATAGGTACCTCTCAATAAAGTACTCATAAATAACGAAATAAAAATATAGAAAAAATTTAAGAATGAAAAATAAAAGATGTACTAAAATTATGCATAAAATAAAAGAAAGACCTTATAAAATTGACTCACTCATGGTTGGAGGTGTCGCTTTGGACATTGTAATTTATCGTGCATACTTTAATGTGGTCTTACCTTAAATAGCGAATACTGCCAGACAAAATTTTGGCCTGATTGATTTTTACGTTAGAGCATCAAGGTATGACACCCGTCAGAGGAGTGGCCTTTACGGGCGAACCCATCGTCTCAACGTCCATGCACAATGTGCCTTCTAGTTATACAACTAGTGTGTCTGTGTGTGTCGGTGTCAGTGTTGTCGGTGCATAGAACATGACGTTGTTAATTGAAACTGACATATTTAGAAACTAGCTGTGCCCGCGACGTCGTCCGCGTGAATAAAGACTTGTATAAAAGGGATTGATAAAAGATTAAAGATTATTTATTTGCAATGAATAAGTAGTAGATTGATTATTCTTACATTAGTAAAATCACTTATAATACAATGTTCATATGTTCAGAAGACACCTATAATTTATTTTTTCTAAATCCTTCAAACCTAAAACAGTAAGGACATGCTTACTGTACGCAGATCTTACTATCCACTTTTCGCACGCTTCGCTTTCCTCGCGCAATCAGATTCTCTTAACAAATATGTAGCTCGTTTATTAAAGTTAAGAGATACATACGTAGTACTGCTGTGCCCGTGGCTTCATCTATGTTAAAAATAGTATCCTTAGTAAATTGGGTGAATTTATACTGCAAAGAATGCATAGACTCATTCTATATACATAGCTTTAACCTACTGCAGAAAAGAGGTGCACTATACAACTACTTGTAGTTGGGAGATATTTCTAAACCTACACGTGTTTAGGATTAAACAATCGGAAAAATTGTAAGGTCTATTAATAGACTGGTTTTCGAGCAGTGTGTATTGCCAGTGATGACCTACGGCGCTGAGACGTGGTCTTTTACAGTTAGCCTTTTCCACAGGCTCAAGGTCGCTCAGCGAGCGATGGAGAGGGCTATGCTTGGTATTTCTCTACGCGACAGAATCCGTAACGATGAAATTCGTAGACGAACGAAGATCACCGACATAGCTCTCAAAATTTGCAAGCTGAAGTAGCAATGGGCAGGCCACATACTTAGGAGGACTGACAACCGGTGGGGAAGAAAGGTCCTCGAATGGCGACCACGTCTCGGCAAAAGGAGTACAGGCCGCCCTCCAACCAGGTGGACTGACGACCTGAAGAAGATAGCGGGAAACCGCTGGATTCAGAGGGCGCAGGACCGGACGGAGTGGCGAACCTTAGGGGAGGCCTATGTCCAGCAGTGGACTTTAAAAGGCTGATGGATGGATGGATGGATTAATAGACTGTAGGTTTAAAACTTGCGGACAGCAGTTTGGTCATAAGTCATAACTCATGTAACATTGTGAAAACTAAAGCAGGCAGGGTCTCTCTCTACACAGTGTGCTATCTGTATTTGGAAATAAAGAATATTTAATATCTCCATCAACCAACGTGTGTGGATGAGCCCGTACGCAATAAAGAGGTGCAAAAAAATGAGTTAAGTTATCATAGGTCCAATTAACAATATTCAGCATCATCCGTATACGACCCAACGGGACAACCCGCGTAGCGCAATGTTTACCATGCCGGACTGCTAATCGAAGGGTCCCGTGTTCGAATCCCGGTGAAGCAGAAATTTCAATGATGACTTTAAATTTTTGTTCTCGGTCTGGGTGTTTGCGTTTCTGTCTCTGTGTGTGTTCATGGCACCCACGACATAGGGTATATCTACCCTACTGTGAGGCTATAAGTGTGAAACGTTATTTTTTATTTTATTTTTTACACTATGTACCCACTTTTATTAGAGTTTAGGCTTTTATTTGAAATTATCTTCATCGATTGACTTTGGAGAAGAAATGAATATTGCTCAATAACGCCATCTACCGTATAGTGTGTAAACTTCTTTGTTGATAAATCGAATGTCAAATTACCAAATAAATACCTAGGTAGATATTGAGATTAACAGTTGGTTCACTAAAAGTTTAACTATTCGTCACCTAGATGTCTGCAGTAGTCTCGTTTTGTTAAGGCTTTGTATATTCTGTATGAAGGTTTAGATTCCATATCTTACAACCTTAATGCTGGATGCATTGAGGTTGTAAGATTTGGATTTCGGTTCGTCGGAGCTTGAGGTCTCCTCAATATTGGGAGAGCTCCATGCCCAGCAATGGAACGTTAAAAAGGTTGCAGCCTGATATAATGTAACGATAACAGTCGTTTCAGCTGCAGCCTGTTCATAATCTTCCACCCCAAAAGAAGACTTATAAGCTGAGCAACTAACTCAATGGAGCCTGTGATGTAAAGTTCGGCGGCGGTGAGGCTCGCGATGCGCTTTTTAGGTACCTATAGTCTAGCCATACTCGGCCAACGAAAGAAAATAGGCACAGTAAGCTGATCTAAGTAAGTACCCATATTTAATATGGTCGACCATGTTAGTGAGAGTTCAAAATAATTTTACTTAAATTTAAACTTTTATTTATGGTTTTGAAAAGACTGTTAACGAAGCTTTCATTCAAATTTCCCTAAGTGCCTTTTGTGCGTGTTGTTTAAATGAACATAATTTTTTTGTTTATGACCCGATTGATATGAAATACACACTAATGTTACGGAAATTTATTCAACAATATATTTGTAAGCACATCATTCAAAGAAGGGAAAAGAATTTGAGAATTAAAAATTTAGTTAAGGTTAATTATCGTACGCTTGAGATACCAACTTTCGAATCCATTTTATTTGCTATTGAGGGGTAGTTTTGAAAAAAGCTTAAATAGATTTCTTACTATGTTAGTAAAGATTGCAAATACAAAATTATAAGTAAAATACTCTGCACAAAAATATTCTGTACATCAAGTCCCGACGCTCAATTTTCAAAGAGTTTCAAAGAAAATTGACATTTAAAGGGTGAATTACGGAAAATGCTGAAACACGTATTCTTTTATTTTGGTTAGAAAATATTTATACCAAATTTCAAGAAAATCTATTGAAAAAAATCAAGTTTCCCATACAAATTTTCATGCCTCAATTCACACACTTAAAGGGTGATTTTTAAAATTTTCTATAGCCTAAATGTTAGCGAGGACTAATATATATAAAACAAAAAAAGTTTCATCAAAATCCGTCCAGTATTTTTTGCGTGAAAAGCTAACAACAGACAGACAGACAGACAGACAGACAGACAGACAAAAATTTCAAAACTTATATTTTTAGCTTCTGTTACTTATAAAAAGACCCCTAGAAGTATTTTTTTAAATTTATATGCAATGTACAGAATTGACCCTGCTTACAGTTTTATTATATGTATAGATAGATGTATGCGTCTGTAGCGATGAAAGAATATTTGTGAATGTGTGACACAATTGAAATGTGTGCGTTCTTCTCCCCGCACCAGATTTGGCACAAAAATTATGTATCGAAGCAAGGCGCTATGCCGTCTCTACTGAAGGGTGATTCAGTAACTTTGATGCTCTAAGATTTTTACATACAATTTGACATCTTATATTGTATATTACAATGATAATTATTACCGTAATATTATTTAAATTTACTGTATTTAAGTGCGTACGTATATACGTATCTTAGTATTTATTGTAAATAATTAGTTATTTTACCTAAAGGGTAAATGGCGATCTTATTATATTTTTTGTATAAAATATATTACAATTAAAAACTACTTAAAAAGAAAAAGATAATATACATTTTTTACAAAATGTATATTCCATCCAAAAAACAAATTACAATTATTACTGTTAAGTTCTTCTGGATTCAACTTACCCAAATTAAAAAAGGTATAATTAGATTAATTAGTAAAAGTAAGTACAAAAGTACGAAATCATATTCAGTCAGATCATTCGGACTTTACTTATATCTGTAAAGATGTAGGAATCACACACACACACATTACGCATGGTATTTATTTGTAAAAATTATCGAATAACCATCAGATAACATACTTAATTCGGGTCAGTAATTTTTAGAGTGAGGTGCACTACAATGTTGACAAAGATATTAATATTATTACTTTATCTATTTATTGTATCGAAAATATAATAAGTATCTTAGTTTTATTTGTAATTCCTATCTATCTATGGATCTATGCTGTCTCACTTAATGCAAATACAATACTGGAAGCAACTGTTGAACTGTGTTGCTATGTTTAGATTTCGAGACCACTTAAAGTTAGATACTTGTTGCGATAAAAGATGGTGTCAATTAAAAAGTAGTCAATAATTATTGTCCTTACCTGGATAGGCAATAAGCAAGGCAAATTGTAGTAAACTGATCAATTTTCTAAAATATTATTAGTGTGAAGGGTGTCTAGGATTTTTAATTTCTTTTTACTTTTAATTTGACTGATAGGTACGTAGAAGTTTATCAGGCAGGGGATACCGTAGCTCTATTTTTAATACCGAAGTTACAGGGACTACTTCCTTCTACCTACCATGGCATAATTGTAAGGCACCATAAGCATTAGTCCGTTTGTGTGTCTACTAATTCCTTCTACGCCAAACAACCACTATAAAATTATTTCCGTCCTTATATAGATACATTTCGGTTCATTAATATGTAAATAGATGAGTACAAATAAAAATTTACGACCAAATTATGCTAAAAGACTATTCCTTCCTAAATTTTACTTAATAAGGAAACTTTTGTTTGAAATATTTTTCTCTAAAATCTAAATTTATCGTAATACATGCGAAAAACGTCGAAAAATTCGATTTTTTTGGCCGTTTGAGATTTGCGGGTATTTTGAGTATGATATTCTTGATCAGCGCGTCAAAATACGTAAGTGATAGTAATACATAATACATTTCAGATCGATCGGAGGTATGTTCTAAACGGAAATTTATTCTGAATTAAAAACAAAATAAAATACCAACTCTGTGCTGTGAACAAACTCGAAAATTCGAACGAATCACGTCGGAACTTCGATATCTGATCGGCGACGCGACCTTGGGACAGGCTATCACTTTTTATTTATTGTGAAATCTTATATGGAAGGTTGCTGGGCCGATATGCTTTACGAAACCGTGCTTTAATTAACTTTTAAAACCGAATCCTTCTACACCAGTCGATGACATAATTGTAAACACCTATAGATAGTCATTAGCTGTGGTACAACAGGTCCCGAGTTGGCCTCATTGTTTCAGCGGTGTTTAATATATACAGAATATATTTTCATGTTTGATTTCGAACGTCTTATTATTTGTTTTGAATAATAGCGTGTGTTAAACTTAAACACATATTATTATGTGGCTACAGTTCATACTTTTTAAATACACGAATACTCAGGCAGAGCTATGAGTAACTGACTGTCAGTTGAGCTCTACGCCAACTATTGATACTGAAGTCGGTTGTTATCTATTTCTATGTAAAGACAACAAACACGAAATCTCTGATCATGTGGAGTGGAGTTGTTGCTTCGGTTTTGCATAGATACCTAGCTGTTCGTAACTCAGATGGACGATAATTTCAATTTCCTCGAGTTTTGTTGTGAACTCTGAATCTCTACCCAACTAATAAACTAATATAATTGATTTTCCATGCACCTTCTTATCTGTTCTTTTGTGGTATACTCGAACATTCATAATGACCGGCTGTGGCATAGAACGATGAAAATGAATGAAATCACTCAATACACATGCTGAGTCGTTACTAGAATATTACATAATATTGTACGTTGTATGCCATTTGTACATATATTATGATAAAAATCTGTAATACTTCTTTGTTTCAAGTGGTGTACAATAAAGTGTAAAAATAAATAAATAAATAAATAAATAATATGTACTTCTGAATGTAGCTTCATAGTAGAATTAGGCGTTTCATTATACAATCTTTAATTTAATATATAGCAAGTTTATGCTGATTTCTGGGCACTGATGTCTCCCAACAATCGGTCTGTAGGTTAGTTATACACTAGACTCCAATACGGGATGGTAGTCAAATATTGGTCGTTTATCGGATGTTTTCAAACCACGTAATTGGCCACCGAAAAGGCTTTACTCCTATTTCTACCGACAACGATCGAAACAGACGAACAATTCCAGCCGGAAAGCGCACATTAAATACATACGACTACCTAGCGGTCATTTACGAGTATCTTACGGCCTCCGGTGCTGGCTTGACACCCTTGTGCGCTATTTGTCAAATCTGCTTACAATGTTGTTCCCATATTTTATCAGTCCTCAACTCCTCACCCAAAATGAAATCTGTAAATTTTTGCTATCTAAGTGATAGATGGCGAGAGCGCAGCTACGAGTAAGTGCATGGAACGGTCACTTAACGGGCCGCTGCCCATGCTCGCTCCATTGCACACCACCGGTGGAGCTATGTTCGTAGTAGTACGTAGGACAAGCAGAGTCTGAATGAAATAGTAATTGATAATAATAACATTGATTTTGGCTTTAATAATTAGGTACCATGTCACAGGCGCGGTCGTAGCGTGAAATTTTGGAGGGGGGTCTCTAATAATAAAATATCTAGCTTTCGCACGCCCCCCGTGATGTGAAAACTGTGTGTTGGTTGGCCCACATTGGCTTGTTTTGCACCACCCACGCATGACGCACAACTTTGGGGGTCTGTCATGTCAGTCATCGTTCATAAACGTAGGAAAACACACTCATTGATGTGTAATTAGTTTTCTTCTTTTTATTTTGCTAGCATTCATAGCACCTTGAAAGGCCTTGACTTAACTATTGCATATTGCGTCATTTCCCGCAGATATGGTAGCTATTCTAACCGTCTGAGATACTTAGAGTTATTTAGTCCTCTGCTTCATTATAACTTGAACCAAGATTTCAAAATCTAATACTAGTTGTATAATTGTTAGTCTAATAATTGTCTACTATTACTAGTATAATAATTGGTGTATATAACTTGCTCCAACAATTTTGATGAAATTTAGTAGGTACCCCGGTTTCGGATCCAGTTAGTTTTTAATTTTAAAAATTTTAAGTTACAAAAAAATATTTTCAGCGATAACCAACTTAAATATAAACTGAAAAATACGACTCTTCCTGACGTCTATTGAAGAGTATTACTTATAATATTGTGGCGTAAAACGCCGTCAAACGCCATTCGCCAATGCGACTTTAAAAGAAATGACAACGTCGATTTCAAGAACTCTATAAAAATTTCGTTCATTAAAGTAAAGCTTCCTTGGCCGAATGGTTACGTGGGATGACTGTGGAACTGTATATAAATTTTTTTATTTTTGGTTGTTTTTGATTTTTTTATTGGGAGCTATTTCAGATGGCGTTGTTAAGTAACACTAAGCAAATGAGTGTTTCGTTTGAAATTAAACCAAGAAAATAAATTCCTTTTATCCGAGCAACGCTGACTTATCAACTCATCATTGTACTCACGTTACTATTAATTTATTGTCATGTTTGTTTTGGCAAAGTAGTTACATTCTAAATAAGATCAATGGCCTACAACTTGTAGTCCTCATATAAGCAGATGAAATATACCTACAGCAGGTGCAATATTTGTAATTCCTTAATAAGTAGTCAATACAGTGTTTTTATTATGAATACAGTCACAGTCAACAGTTTACATATTTGAGTAGCAAACATTACTGCAATATCCAACCATCCAAAAAAAATTATATTATGCAACATGACATCGACAAGATGTTGCAAAAAGGATATTTCAGTATATTCAAACAAGCTTAATTACTAGAGATCTAAAGTAATCTTAAAATAATTGGAATTTAATTTTCAAATTCCAATGCAACGAGTAAACAATTAAAATGAACGATGTAATATTAAGAGTGTAATCGTTTTTAAATCTGCACAATTAAAATAATATTATCGTTTCCGGTTAAAACTTACATAAAAACAAATGTATTATTAACTTATAAGATTAAGATAATTGTTCTTTGGTGGAACAGATAGGTGGCTAAATAATAGATATTGTTGCACGTATTAAGAAAACTACAATGTATGTACTAAGAAAAGGATTTTTGTCGGGAAGTTGAAAAGGACATGTTGCGCTCTTGTTTTATTTTCATTTTCTTTGTGTATTTTTGAGTTATCTATACTTACTTAATATTAATTACACAATTTAACACAAGTACGTATAAAGCTGAATAGCTTGTTTTTTTTAACGTTCTTATCTCAGGAACTACTGGTTCTGCGTTTTCTTCGATAAAGGAGTTTTGTGAAATAAAATAGTAGTTCGAAAGCATGTTTTTTCAGCTTGCCTCCAAAACTCCATCGGACACGTTCTGGTAAAGCAGCCATCGCTTTACTTGAACATCTGACTGACTAGACTGACTGATCAGTAATCAGTGATTACTGACGACGGCTTACTGAATTTTTTCCTATGACTACTGAGTGATGCAAAAACTATACTTGACGCTGGCAATATGCACAGAGTTAGCGATGCGATTATTGAAAACAAAAAAGTAAGTAAAAAAAAGTAGCATTAAATCGTATTTATTTACTAGAAATGAATCATTGGAGTTTTGGCGGGAAGTCGAAAAAGACATATTGTGCTCTTGTTTTATTTTCATTTTCTTGGTGTATTTTTGAGTTATATCGGATAAAGTTGATTGCATTTTGTTTGATACAGGCTAATTACAGTACACGAGTGTTTGTGAAATAGAATAACAGTGCTAAAATATGTTTTTTCTGCTTGCCTCCAAAATTCCATCGGACACGTTCTAGTAAAGTAGCCATCGCTTTACTTGAATGTTGGACTGACTAGACTGACTGATTACTGACGACTTACTGACTTTGTTATTACTTCGTCCAGTTTCATTGAAACTTGAAAAAAAAAGAATCACGATTCACGCAAAAAAACGCTGTCAACCACCAAAAATCAGACACAGGAACAGACAGATTCGCCTGGCTTTTGCTGTCTGGATGCAACTCTGTAAGAGATTTTCTTCTCCCTCGCACGCTGTTTACGTCTATACGCTAGTTTATTGTAAGTCTATAGTGTGTACATGCTCGTTGATAGAAATTAAGGAACATCATATATTATGCACACCATGGTAATAATTATTTCTTTCATACAATAAACCTCAGAGCATAGCTAGTCTTACGTATAAAAATATTAACATATTATCAGTAGGTAACATTAAAATTTACAATTCCATACAAGTTACTTAAATAGAATAATTTATCATGTTGCAGATTATGTCGTTATTATACGAATTCTCACAAACACGTGCGAAAAGAAAGCAACATTATGTCATGTGGGTCATATTTGACTAGTAAAGAAATTTTTTAAACGTGACCGATAAATTTGTAATTCAGAAGTATAGAAAAAGTTGTACCTACCTGAAATTGTCGCATGACTAGTAAAACCGGCCAGGTAGCTTTTAGCTGAAATTTAGGTTTTAGTAACAGTTCGTCTCAAAAACTTGCAATTTGTTAATACGTTATATAAATGTACCTATTGTTTTAATTGGGTAATTTATTATTTATTCTATAGGCATTTAACTTCAGCATTTACATTTTACTTTTACAGTGACCCCAGATAGGTAATGGTATGAGCATAAGAATAAATAAGTATGAGCCTTTTAAAAGTAATCTCTGTCTCTCCATCCATCTATTTTTGTTATTGCTATGAATGAAAATTTTCGCAAAAATTCGAAAAAAAAGGGAGGTTATATTGGTCTAGACTGCAGTATAGACAACATTAACATTAACTCAATTTTTCCTCACCGGCCAACTGTATACTGACAAAACAATTGGGCAGACTTGGGCATCAAGCTCCAAATCTTAGACAGACGATCGTTTGCTATAAGTGCACATAAATATTCTATTGTCAGTTCTGTCCCATGCCGGTGTTGTCGCTATTTGTCAGATCTCTCTTCATTATTTATTCTTAACTGGTGCCGATGGCACATACCGTCTACACGTCTTACGCATGGGATACTACGAGTAATATTTATGTTGGTTCATCGTATAACAACTCGAGATGATGAAGCGATGGCCGAGTGATAAAAAACCGCGGTCTTCGACGCGACTGATGCCGGTTTTAAATCCTCGGCGCGCACGTCTAACAAAGAAATTTGTAATGTGCGCATTTATCGTTGCTCCACGGCGATGGAAAATATCGTGATATTTAATTGATTGCGATGTTCTCCATCGCCGTGCATGCTTGAGAGAAATTCATAATTTCTCTAAAGCATGACATCCACCCATACGCTTGGTCAGCGAGGTGGACTATGGCTTAAATCCCTCTCCCTCTCACTTGGGAGAGGAGGCCTGTGCCCAACAGTGGGACATAAAAAGGTTGAAAAAAATAAGAACTCAGTATGGACTACACTCCATTATTTTCGTCTAAATATAGTAATCCTGAGTTTTCGTGAATTGTCTTATTCTTATATATATTTTACGTTGAGTTGTCAAATTCTTATTTTTATAAGCTCTTGCTTGTTCAATTTAACCTTGTAGTTGGTGCAATGGACAAGAAAATACATCAAAATTTATCATTTAGACATCTCCCGGCTGGCTTGAATGTCCCAGGACCTCTTGAACGATTCATCATCGTTGTTCATCATCGGTGAGTAGGCGTAGTAGGATAGAATTATAACTTCCTTACCCCTTTAAGCGTTAGGTAAGTGTTAACTAAAATTTTACACCAACACCTATAATCATATATGGCAAGTTATGCATATGTACGTAATTGTGCATGAATATGAAAGCTATGAATGTGTATTTTAAATTATTCGGATCTACGAGGCTTCATTGTCAAAAGATAACATTGTGCCGATATCTGTTAAAACTAAGAAATAATAAAAGTAATCTAATACCTTTAAATGAGAAATTCTTGTATATACCTATATATTTTTTGGATCTCGGAAACGGCACCAAAGATTTTGATGAAATTTAGTACCCTGGTTTCGGGGGTGATATATAGATCCAGCTAGGTTTTATTTTTAGAAATTTTAAAGTATAAAAAATATTTTCAGCGACTATCAACTTAAATATAAACTGAAAAATACGACTCTTACTGACATCTATTAGTGAGTATTAATAATATTGTGGCGTTGAACGCCGTCAAACGCCATCCTCCAATCTGACGTTCAAAGAAATGACAATGTCGATTTGAAAGAGCTCTATAAAAATTTCGTTTATTGAACTAAAACTTCCTTGGTTATGTGGGCTACCTGCGGAACTAGTGACGCGGGTTCAAACCTTAATCAAAACCACATTGCGTTTATTTTTTGTGATTTTTTAAAAGTGAAAACTTCTTTAGCGGCGTTGTGCACTTTTTTGGGATGGGTAAAAAATGTTAAACTCGCGTCAGGACGTGGCCTGATCGAATATTCGTAAGACGGAGGGGTGACAGCTGATGGCTCGACTGTCTATACTTGTAAAATTCTTTTATATCAATTATTTAAAATATGGACATTCAACAAGGAGCATTTATTAATGAAAAAAGTGACGAAGAAATAGTGAAAGAAAATGAGTGAGTTCTTTATAAAAAATACTAGATGAAAACCTACTGAAAATACTAGATGAAAAATAATACTGATATTAAAAGCAATTCGTGCGAAATTATTCCCTAACCGTTCCAAAATATCAAAAATGCACAACGTTAATGTTCAAATTTTCACTTCTGCCGACACTACCGGAGTGCAACCCGTTGTTTTTTTTATTGGGAGCTATTTCAGTTGGCGTTATTAAGTAACACTAAGCAAATGAGTGTTTCGTTTGAAATTAAACCAAGAAAATAAATTGTTTTTATCCGAGCAACGCTCGGTCGTCCAGGTAATTGAGACAACCTACACTACTACCACAAGGTAAATGGCACAACAAGACTGATAAATAGTAAACGTAGCATATTACGGAAGATTAAGGCATACCTGACTTTAAGGAAGTTTTTTACAAAAAGTCGAGTGATTCTAATATTGGAAATAGTTTTATTTTATGGATAGGTATTATAAAATGTGATTAAGAAGTTTATTTATGTATGTATATTTTAAGAAATTCCCCTTAAATAAACCTGTTTTCCTTGAAAACTACTTCAACGAGAAAATTGCATGGACTGGTATACACACACACACACACACACACACCCACACACACACACACACTCGTTTATGTATTCCATACCATGCACTTTGATGTGATAGTTTATTTTATGGTAGAAATGCCCATATTCTCTTCTTATTATTTGCTAAATTCGCTACGAATTTATTGCTGTCACTAACTATTCAACAACATATCAAACAGAATTTTAACATATCAAACATGTAGAAGATTGGCTTACTTTTCAATTGTATATAATATGCATAATCCAATGGTTAAGCGAAAAAAATAATATTTCATTTTCTATTCTTATAGACTTTGACAATGAATAAAACTGTTCTAAAATCTTTTGTAAAACTTAAAAATAGTATTAAGATTAAATTAAGATTTTTATTTAAAGCAACTTCTTTAAATAAAAATAGAAGAAGTACACGACCAGAAATATATTCATAAAATATAATCTTATCTTTTTTTCATGTCAAAATAAACCTTAATAGGTAATTATATTATTACGTTTAATCGTATCTAATTCCTCAAGGTATAATAAAAAAAAACATTAACAGTTCTGCTGGCTGCCCCCTAAGGTTACCCAAACGCAAGTCTTGGCGATGTTTAGGTGGAAACTTGAAAGAGTCGTGGTTTTGCCCATAGACTTAGGATATATTGATATTAAATTGAAAGAAATTAAAGAGTGCTTCCTTATTTGAGTATCACGAATTAAAATAATTCAGATTTAATTTAAAAAAGAAAACAGTCTTTCAACTCCGTTATTAATAAACATCTTATCTCTATTTGAATCTTTAAAAATACTTAAAGTATCAAAATCATTTGTCATAGTATAAATTATATCATATAAACCTTAAAGTATCAAAATCATTTGTCATAGTATAAATTATATTTTTTTTCCATTATGGCATCGCAAACTCTGTGCATACTGCCAGCGTCAAGTATAATTTTTGCATCACGTTTTTGCCAGTTTTAGTAAAACTGGACGAAGTAATATAATAACAAAGTCAGTAAGTCGTCAGTAATCAGTCAGTCTAGTCAGTCCAACATTCAAGTAAAGCGATGGCTACTTTACTAGAACGTGTCCGATGGAATTTTGGAGGCAAGCAGAAAAAACATATTTTAGCACTGTTATTCTATTTCACAAATACTCGTGCACTGTAATTAACCTATATCAAACAAAATGCCATCAACTTTATCCGATATAACTCAAAAATACACCAAGAAAATGAAAATAAAACAAGAGCACAATATGTCTTTTTCGACTTCCCGCCAAAACTCCATAAATTATATCATATGAACGACAGGGGCTGCCCTCATTTATTTTCTAGATTTTCTGGCCAAACCATAGACTATACGCACGGTTCGTTGGGATGCCATTACTGAAAGAAGAAGAAAACATGACGTGATGCGAACTTTCAATAAATCGATCGATTTTGTAACCGTTCGGTTTCTTGCGTGTCGATATCTAAAATTAGAAGAAAGCATTTTATTGCTCGATATAAAACTATATCGGCTGTAGGACACAGCTTTCAAATTCTATCATCTCTTCATATCGAACTATCAATATATAGGTATTTCAATAAAGCGAACACATATATAAAATCGATGTTTTATGTGTACGAGTATGCGATAAATTATCATGTTCTGTTAAAATAATTTCAAAACCAAGTACAAATTGTAGTTTGATCCAGTTTATGTCTGCGGTGCTCGGTGACGTCACGTGATGTCACTCCAACCGCTATACAGTGAAAGTCACCGAAACGATTTATAGGAGCATCAATCTGCAACACTTTCGTCGCCGCAAATCGATTGTCATTCGAATACCGATCCTCGCGACCGATTTCCCTCGACGGTAACACCAACCTCGGTAGATCTCTTCTACTAAATCGTCCCGAGGCCAACGAGGCCTGAGTAAATTGGGCGATTTCTATACCCACACGTTACTTATCGTCATTTCCTGGCGCTTGATAATCGGAAGGAAACGGATTTGTTTGTAAATTCATATGCGTATTATAATTATTTTAAGTCGAGGTTACTTTGTAATCAGGTGCTGGTTTTCGCTTGTTTTAGACTAGGCAAAACGAATGTCTCAAAGTTGCGCAAAGACTGCTCAAGCTCACATTTCTCACACAGTTCATTTTGAAATTGATCTATAACGGTGTTTCTTACATATTCAAACTCATATGATAGCTTTATACAAAGTTTACATAGGTAGTTAAATAATCTGTCACTTTGTAAGCAAGGTTTATGTAGTTTTCATATAACATACCTACTTTCTTATTCAATCATTAGCATTTATTGTAGGTATTTAAGCGGGATTTGATTGCCTACCATTACATTTATATATTTAGTTATTTTCAAAACGTACTTCAGTTATTTTTCCTTTATAAGAATGATAAATACCAGATTTATCTTTTTTGCTATCTATGCTTTTTATCGACTAATTCGACAATTTAAAGATTCAATATGAACAGACAACACTTTTTGGCTTCGTGCCTAAAACGTGATTAAATACAATAACCTACAAACAATCCTACAGTTGTGTTGGCAATTAAAAGAATTTTCTGTTTCCACCTTATGGCCCCTGGTTTTGAGTTTAGATTTAACATATTATTATATATTTTAAGGAAACGCTTATAAACAAAACTATTCCCTATTAGTTCAAAGTTCTAAAATTTCTTCAATTATGAACCTGTTTCAAAGATTATTTTAGAGTTTATGGAGTAGATACGGCTTAGTAGAAGGCGGTTTGAATTTTTGTTTAAATAATTCAGCACTATTACCTATATTATCTATTAAGTACTTTTTAAATTAAGACACACATGCACAAGACAAGTAACTTACAAACTTTGTAATACAAAGGACACCTGATCACATTAGCACAAGAATGACGGTCAAGGCGAGAATGCGTCTAGGAATCATAAAAATTCTCGGTGCGATGTCGACAACCGATCTACTTTACAACTGTACGATTGAACATAGGTACTTGAAGACTGCTGCGTATACTATTCTACTCGTATCTTTATCTATCAACGTCATTGCACGAATATATAGGTAAAGAATTTGAGCATAACAACTCTTCTAATGTAATCACGGTTGTGTTGTGCCGTGGGCTGTTCAAAACTTTAAAGATCATGCAAACTGCCTGAGTTCTGCATGACTGTGCAACTGCTCAATTGATCACCGCAATACAGTTTTTTTTTAAATAACTGAGTTTCTATGGGAAAATTGGAGACAAGAGCACATACGGTAGAAGTTAATAGAATATTTTTTTCAAAGTTATGTACCTACTTATGTATAATTACTATAATAGGTAGGTATATAATTATTAACACTTAAAAAAATAATGTGTTTTAATAAAATCTTTCAACGTTCTAAAGTTTGTGGAGCCCTGATTAACACTAGCAGCTCTCTCTTCTGGTAATAAAATTTGTCAATAAGGCGGCGGTGATTACGTATATTGCCCGGTTCGAATATTTACGTTTACCCCATTTCCGCGGCAACGAGCAGGGACATGGGGAATAAAATGGGAAACACGAGAATGTAAACAGGTCATTACAGTAAAGTTCTAACGCAGCAAAGCGCAGCTCTTGATAAGTGTTTATTTTTTTTTACATTTTTTTTGTATCAGGGGGAAACCTTTAAAAGGTACCCGGTACATTGGGAGAGGCCTGCCTGACCCTTGAGGAGGACCTCCAGTGGAGGATCTCCAGTGGAACGCACCGGTGTCGTCCACGCGTGGCGCCCCAGAACGAGCCCATCCTCCTTCTGTTCCGTTCCGTCCTTCCCGGGGCTACTGGCTGAACGGATCGTGCTCTCACTCTCATCGCCCAACCCCAGAAGCCCCCTTTTAGTCGCCTCTTACGATCAGGCAGGGGATACCATAGCTCTATTCTTAATCCCGAAGCTACAGGGACTACTTGAATAGGAACCCGCAGTTGTCACAACGGATCTTTGTCCCTGAAGTTAGGTGCAACAAACAACTGCGGATATACTGCTGTGCGGCGAAGTGTTTTGATTGGTTGAGAGCAATTTTGGCAATTTGTTCACATAGGGACCACATAAAATGTTCAGTGACACTACTGAAATAATAATTGTCTTTTCAGTCTTTCCATCTACAATTATACCTATTTATAGTAAACTAATGATGATCACTCTATTGAACGGTAAGCGTTACAATGAACTTGCCAAATTCGTTCCGTCAATGTCAACCGAATGCTAACGTAAAATCTACAAGCTACCTGATTAACTTCTTGCCAATTGCTTTAGTAAAATTTGCTTTTAGCATTTGCTTTTAGAATACGTACTGTGTACGTACGGGTACATGCGGTGCCGTACTTATTAAGAAAAAACCTTTTAATTTGTCTATTTGCTTATTGTAATTATTACATTACATACTACCTGCGCTTGAGAATCTATCCCACGGGAACAGTACATTTTTCCGACATAAAAAGTAGTCTGTGTGCTATTCGATTTATCATTATTTATTAATTCCGATCCTTTTCGTCGTTCTTGTGTGATTGGGCAACCAAAAATATAACTTCTAAGTCTTGGCAAACGAATACAGTCATTTCTGCCGCATAGGTATTCACACTTTGTTTATTGATAACGAATTGTAATGTTTAATATGCAAACGTTAATTTAAACCAGAATAATGAATATATTTTGCCTCGATACGGAGTATAACTAAATAATTTTATTAATTACTTTGTAATTACATGTTTTAGTACAAGGCGTGCAAGGTTTGTGTATTTTTATTATTAAGATGGTTGGTAACTGTAAAATATTCAGGGACCATACGCACTAGCCGCTTTATTTAGTCAAAAACACTTTAAAGTTTAATTAAAGGAAGTTATTACTCTTGCCGAATCAAAATAATGACTTCTGCCATTTTATTAATATTACAGTTGAAAAACTAGACTATTTACATTTTCCCTTAGATCGCGTTTACATCACTTGTTTTCCATTATGAAATAAAGGGCTACATACCTTTTTTGTATCTCTGGAGCCTTCATAAGGTACCCGGCACCTTGGGAGGACGAGGAGCCTTCTGGTGCCTCTTACGATCGGGGATACCGTAGCTCTATTCTTAATCACCATGCTACTTACAGGGAAGCTACGGGCTACATACCTAGCTATTATTTTGAATTATTTCCCCGAAAAAACTGTTATTACGGGATGCCTGTCATGTCTGAACATTAAAATTTAATGCCATCCGTGTATATTTGACCGGACCCGACATTGCTTAGCTTTGCACTTACGGTCATATGGTCTCGTCTTGGCAACATTTTACATAAAAATATTTTTGGTGGAATCTACATTTTTTCCTATTTAGTACAGGTAAAAGTGTTATGGTTACGTACTCGTATAATAAAATGTTCGAAATGCTTAAGGTAAATTAGTTTTTTTTAGTCATAAACTAAGGCTGCCTCCTTGAGTGCCAACAGTTTCTTTGCTGTTAAATTCAACAGCAGCAGTAGTTAACATGGTCATGGAAATGATAAATTAGCCGCACTCCGCTATTCTATGTCGCAGCTGGGTAGTAAAATTGGTATTTAAATAACGTCCTGTGAAAATTAACTACTTATATCTTTTATTATAATTAAATTAAGTACAAATGTATGTTTTATAGGTACATGTTTCCTTGAAATTGTACTTTAAAACGGTGTTATTTGCCAAATTTTATAGTTTTAGGTCAACGGCAAGTATCGTGGAAGGACCTACCTATAAATTTTGATTCCTTTGAGATTACCAAAATATGCGTATTGTGGCATAAAAGGTCGTTTCTTTTTTTACGTTAGTTTATAATATTTATTTTTTTCAATGCTTCAAGAAATTATAAACCTGAGTATATAGTTTTTCAAAAACCTATATATATATATGTATACTCTAAGGTTTTTCAACATATCTTCATGCATTCCCGTATTGGTATTGGTAGTGGTATACTTACCTCAAAAAAATTTTTTTTAAATCCTTGACTGGTTTACACTTACACATCGTATGTAAGTACACACATCAAAGACAATAGAGTCGCAGACTATAGCAGTGCCGGGCTTGTCGTGTCTGTTGTATAACGGCCAGCGCCCGACGTGGCCCGACCATGCAAATCTTCTACAACTATCTAACACCATTTCAACACCACTAAATGCCAACACTCAATAGTACAGTCAGTGGCATCAGTTGTAGCTCGAGTCGTCAACTTTTCGGTTGCCGTGTGCAGATAAAGCGCACTATTAGACGACAAATTGACATCGATCTCCAAAATCGATCATTACATACAATTGTGCATACAGTATTTTACTAATATTAAGATACGAGTACAATAAGGCCTCCAAAAATAATCATTCAACAATCAACCGCCTTACTCAAAAACGTTATTTAAATTTTAAGCAATATTGAAATGAATGTGTAAAAAATTGCCATTCATAAACATTATTTAGAGATAACTATCAGTTTAATATGTGTCTTAAATAGCCGTCAAATCAAACTTCCCCATTTGGAAACTCTGTTTAAGGGCTAATTGATCAATAAGTTAAATAATGCTTAGGAAGAGCTTTTCTAAATAACGCGTACATGTGGATAAAATTATAATACATGCAATGTCAGTTTGTAAAGCTTCTGGGGCAGTAAGTGCTACCAAAATAACAAAATATTAAATACATAATTATTTTAAAGTCACTGAGAATGACTGTACCGTCGCCATAATTGTTACTAGAACAAACAATCAGAACGAATGCGATATGCCCCGACACGGGAGGTATTACGTACCGCATACAATTTGTCGCAACTGGCACGTACTTCTTTTATTGACTTACAAACAAATAATATTTCTTGTTAGAAAGGTAAGAAATGCATTCGTGTTACGAATATAAATCATGGAATTGCTATTGAGAAATCGTAAAAAATATTTTTACGAAATTAACCACAAATCATAAAACAGAAGCAATGTGTAACTTAAGGACTTTTGAAGTTAATTCTCCTTATGACTGTCTTTTATATTCACCTTTAATATTAACAATAAGTGTAACAAAATCATTGAGTGTTTTTAACTGTTAATCTCCGAATAACGAAAGATTTTGGTTATTTTGTAATGAATATATCACTTTCATTTCAAAAATGCATTTATAACTATCCGTTACTTAAAACTGCTACATCTAATATATTAAAATCTTCTGTCACAATTTTAGTGTTTATACCCCTCCTCCTCCGAAACGGCTTAACCGATTTTGATGAAATTTCTGTATTCGGTAGGTATGAGAATACGTTTATAACTATTTTTATACCCCCAAGTATTAGGTGTGGCTCACCCTAAAAACATTTTTTTTTTCATTTATAGAAAAAAAATTGGTATTTTTCATGGTGTGGCATTAAAAATACATACAACCCTAAATTGTCACCCTTCCATCACCAATCCTTATTTTATTAATTAAATATTAATAGGCGGTAGGAAGTTCGCGGGGACAGTTAGTAATTTTTTATAGAAGTACCTATGTCCTTGCAATTTCCAAAGTCCTGTATTTACCTATAAGAACTAAAAAAATTAAGGTCAATAATAATGTTTAAGCGCTTTCTGTTTCTTGGGCTTCAAGAAATAAAGCGCAAGAGATCAAACAAGAACAAAATAAACAGTATCAATCATTGTGTGACAACCGATACAACATTTTTTATGTATATCTTGTTCTACCGGTTTGAGTGTCATCGCCGTAGTGGTCAGTCGTGCGAGCGTTCGGAAGTGCCTGAATCCATTAAACCGAATTTTTTTAGTACTTACTTTGAAAGAGTTTGTTAACACATGTTATATTTATGCAGTCAGAACCACTAGGAATTACCGTAGATTATTGTAAAGTAATTGTGGAGCAGCGATGGCCGAGTGGTAAAAAGCTACGGTCTTCGACGCTACCGATTCCGTTCAAATTCTCGGCGCGCACCTCTGACAAAGAAATTTGTAATGTGCGCATCGTTGCTCCACGTTAATGGAAAATGTCGTGATATTTAATTGATAACGATGTTCTCCATCACCGTGTATGCCTGAGAGAAATTCATAATTTCTCGAAAGTATAACGTCCACCAATCCGCACTTAGCCAGCGTGGTGGACTATGGCCTAAATCACTCTCACTTGTAAGAGGAGACCTATGCCCAGCAGTGGGACATAAAACAAAGGTTGAAAAAAATATGTATTGTAACACCAAGCTAAACAATGCTATAAAAACACACACAGCACTATTACCGCACGAACGTAGAAAAAATATTACAGCAGAACAGCAATACCTGATAATTATTGTCGTCTGAAAGAAGGCAAATTAAGCCGTTGTTATCAAAATATTGTTGTAGTTTAACCACCTCAAAAGCCTTATGGTACATTTGAATATTTCGTACACTACTTACTTACTCGTATTACATCTAACTAATCTAACACCTTTAAACGAACAACTCTTGTACGAGTAGGTATATAGCTAAATACATAATTTGAATGTCGGAAATGGCTCCTACAATTTCATGGAGTTAGTATGCATCAGTTTTCGGGGCCAATAAATCGATCTAGCTAGGCTTCATTTTTAGAAAATACCGTAAAAACCGTGTTTTCAACTTAAACATAAACTGAAAAATATGACTCTTCCTGCTATCTATTAAGGCGAGTATATGTAGGTAATACAATTTTTTAAGTTGGAATCTGAAGTAGATTGCGTTGTTAAGTTTAGTAAGGCAATGACTGAAAAATCACCTGTTTTTATCCGAGCGATACTCAATCATCCGGTTACTTAATAATAATATAACATCCTTCCCCATCACTGAGGTACTACTCTAGTAGTAGTTTAATGTTTAAAGTTTACTTTTACTATTACTTTACTTTAGTTCAATGTTCCCAATGCACATTCTGATATCTTTTTTCGTATTATGAGCTCATTCGTAGTTGGAACACGAGTACAAGTATTATTTATTTTCAACTGTTTAAATTTTACGGTTCTATTTTACAAGATCGTCCATTATTGCAACGCCATCCTACAGTTATTTAGGTTGGATTTCATCATTTCTAATACTCTTACGACTACGTCTCTCAACCGTAAATTGTACTTAGTAAAAAATAAAGGCTGATCGAATGTTTTGCTTCATGGACAAGAATATTTTTCGTAATTTACTGAACGCAGTAAAACATCTATACATTTATCTATACAAATAAATAAAATTGGACTGTCTGTTTGTAATATTAAAATAACCGCTTCTTACTACATCCATATGAATGTATATACCTACGGTATATATACGGTATATATATACCTAGATAACATTTTTAATTTTTTTGTCTATCTGTCTGTCGGTCTGTCATGTTTGTTTATTTAATTTGTCCGGCTAATCTCTGAAACGGCTGGACCGTTTTTGACGGAACTTACACTGGCAGGTAGCTGATGTAATGAGGAGTAACTTAGGCTACTTTTATTTTAGACTTTCGACTGCTAGTACTATATAAATAAAAGCTCTTTAGTTGCGATAGTGTACGGTAACCCACAGACGCGTCTGATATGGACTAATCGTATTGGAACAGAATTAGTACCGACTTGGTACTTTCAGGGCCTTTCGCAAGTCTTAGTCTAGACTATAAACATTTAATGAATTTAACCGGTGATCGTTATTGATTACATTACGCAATAACACCATCTGTTCGTACCCTCAGCTACTGCACAATTAGATTTGCATCAACTTTGTGATTTATCAGTATCACTGTAACTGTACTGTAGGTGGTAGAACTATTATCGTTCGCCCGGGGAAGTACCACCGCTGCACCCACTTCTGCCATGAACCAATTATATTGTGTTTCGGTGAAAAGGTGCAGTTTCCGGCCACACTTACATGAGACGACCACCAGCCTCCGGAGTAGCAGCGCAACTGCATACGATTTCTGACAAGATTTACCTATGCTTGCTTAAAGTTATATGTAGATGTCCATGGGCTGCAGCGATCACTTAACACCACGTGGCCTGCATGCTCGTCTGCTACTCCATTCAAATAAAAATCTACGATACTATTATATTATATTATAGTATTGTATGTAGATATATTATATTGTTTGACCAACAGCTAAAACAATAAATTGATATTTTGTGAATATGAAATCTTAAAAATATATTTCTATAAAATACCTAGTGTAAATTATACCTATCTATACTATATATACTAAGGTTATAAAGAGGAAAGATTTGTATTTTTGTGTTTTTGTATGTTTGTAATGAATAAACTCAAAAACTACTATTCCGATTTCAAAAATTCTTTCACCATTAGAAAGTTACATTCATCTTGAGTAATATAGGCTACTTTTTACCGTGGGAAAATGTTTTATTCCTACATGAAAACGGGTAATAGGGTCAAGGCGGTTGAAGCAAATGGCTAAACGCCTATGATTTTAATGTAGCAATAAGCCTGGAATAGCACATAGGCTATTTTTTATCCTACGGGGACTCGTTATTAAACGAGTCCACGCGGTCGAAGCCGCTGGCGAAAGGCTATAGTAGGTAGTACGGAAGACCTAACCATAGTAATTTTGTTAAAAGCTTAACATTAAGTTTAAATCCTACATAAGCTGAGATAAACTACTTAACTGATTAACTGTTGCTTCATTTGTTCAATTTATTACGATTTCCGAGAATATTGTAATATTTTCCCAGACAAAATAGGTTATGCACTAACTGTAGGTTAACTCGACCACAGACACGCAAACCAACGGAATGTAAGGTGAACAACGCAATCTTCCATTATGATCTAGAGATTTTAAAGAATCACCGCGAGACTTATCGTGGCCATCAGCATTGAAACGAACATCAATTCATCATTAAAGCGTTTATCAAGCGCAGAGAGCATTGCAAAATAAATCTAACTTGTTTGCTGAGCTGAACGTTCAGTGTACGGGCTAATTTCATTTGCCGAAATCAGCCTTCTTCTTTCCATTCTATTTTGCACTTTAAAATAATAATACAAAACACATTATACTTCACCTCGCTTTAAATGTTAACGTGCGATGTAGCGTCTATAATTATGGATGGTGCGTCTCGACGCATCTCATAAATTATAATTCAAAGGAACATCTTTGGTAGTCAACGCAACTTATGGTGCTAGATTGGCTAATTGACTTAATAAATAGTTTTGACACTACTTATAACCACTATTTAGTAAAACCGTAACGTGGGAACCGTTCAAAAATTTACGTAAGGTAAATGGATTATTTAATATTTTTGATGGTATACATGATTTTCTGTACGGGGGAATTCAGAGGATTGAACTCATTTATCGCCGGAGTAACGGAATATATCTGCAATTTATAAGAACACTAGCCTTTCGCCAGCGGCTTTGCCCGCTTGGATTCGTTTAATGGGTCCCCGTAGGATAAAAAATAGCCTATGTGCTATTCCAGGCTTCATTGCCATAATAAAATCATAGGCTTTTAGCCAGTTGCTTCAACCGCGTTGACCCTATTACCCGTTTTCACGTAGGAATGAAACATTTTCCCGCGGTAAAAAGTAGGCTATGTTACTTAGGGTGAAATGTAGCTTTCTAATGGTGAAAGAATATTTGAAATCGGAACAGTAGTTTTTGAGTTTATTCATTACAAACATACAAAAATACAAATCTTTCCTCTTTATAATATTAGTATAGACATAAATATCTGTTTACTGTTACGTAAGATTATCAGTACATAGTCTATTAATCTTTAGAGTAGCTTAGATTCACAATAAACATCCATTAGTTTTCTTTTAACTATCAGAGATAGGAATGTCTTAAGTGACCCAATTAAAACAACTGTATAGACATGTAAAAAATAACTTTCCCCGCGGTCTGCTAATTTAGTAAATCTACCACCAGCTGAGTTGGACTGCAACGGAAATAGCAGCACGAGTGTCGTGTGTGGGGTGACCATTGTGATAACTTCGATCGAAACATTATTTTATTGTTTCATATTAGCCCAAAATACTTGTAACCATGTTTAAATGTTTATATTTTTACTTTGAGTATTTCAATTAATGTGTATTTCAATAAATAGTACCTGGACGACCGAGCGTTGCTTGAATAAAAATATTCTTTTTATCCGATTTTTTTTATTTTCTTGGTTTAATTTCAAACGAAGCACTCATTTGCTTAGTGTTACTTAATAACGCCATCTAAAATAGCTCCCAGTTAAAAAAATACAAAAAATAAAAAATAAGCGCAATGTGGTTTTGATTGGGGTTTGAACTCGGACCTCTAGTTCCGCAGTCAGCCCACGTAACCATTCTGCCAAGGAAGCTTTAATTCAATGAACGAAATTTTTATAGAGCTCTTTCTAATCGACATTGTCATCTCTTTGTACGTCGGATTGACGGATGGCGTTTGACGGCCTTCTACGCCACGCACGCCTCCGTGGCGTAGTGGGTGATGAGCCGACTGCGAATTGCGACTGCGACTGAGGTTCGATTCCCACCCATTGTCTGTGTGTTAATTTTTCTATTTAAGTATGTATTTAGAATTATTATAAGTGTTTACCAGCTTTCTGATTACTACAGTACAAGCTCTGCTTAGTTTGGAATCAGATGGTGTTGTGTGAATTGTCCAAAAATATATTACAGTAGAACTCCAATTATCCGAATTAATGGGGACCGGGACCCATTCGGATAATCAAATATTCGGATAATCGGATTTTTTAAAAAAAATTGCCATTGGAGAGAATAAAAGCTACGTTTTGATATTGCACTATTTTTTATTGAATTAAATGAAAGAAACATGAAATTTTCACATGTTTTAAATATAAATAAAATGTACTTATGTACAAGTTTAGAAATAAAAATCATTGTTTTTTAAACATCTCCGTTAATGTAAGCTGTTTTGCGGTCTTCAACCGTTTTCGGGCAGCCAGGTCACGCATTCGCTTGACGGTGAGCAGTTGCAAGTGGTCACACTCGGGCTGACGCTCCATCCACTTCAAAGCAGTCTCGAGGCCGGCAAATGCTTCACTAGCTGATGGTCCAGCGTCTACTTCAACATCAGCAGAAAGTTCTTCTTCCACTTCCACTTCAACATCTTCTCTCACACTTACAACAATTTCATTGTCATTGAGAATTTGAAAACCAGGGTCAGACGTGTCACAAGCCATCCACTCTCCTACATCTTCAGCACTTACTTCTGTACAACCAGGAATTTTTACAATCATTTTTCTTATTTCCTCTAGTAACTTGTCGTTGTGCCTACTTTGACTTTTGTGATTCGGATAATCGGCGATTCGGATAGTCGGAGTTCGGATAATTGGAGTTCTACTGTATTAATACTCGTCAGTAGATGTCAGGAAGAGTCGTATTTTTCAGTTTATATTTAAGTTGATTATCACTGAAAATAGTTTTTTTTATAATTTAAAATTCTAAAAATAATACCTAGCTGGATCGATTTATCACCTCCGAAACCTGGGTACTAAATTTTATCAAAAACTTTGAAGCTGTTTCCGAGATTCAAAAATATAGTACCTGGACGCCCGAGCGTTGCTCGGATAAAACAATTTATTTACTTGGTTTATTTTTAAGCAAAGCATTCATTGACTTAGTGTTACTTTACAATTTCTTTTGAAATACCTAGCTCCAAAATTAAAAAAAAATTGTCACAAAAAATAAAAAATGCAACTTGCCTACTTGAGGTTTGAACCCGGGTCTCTAGCTCCGTAGTCAGCTTTCGTTAGCATTCCACCAAGAAAGCTTTAATTCCACTGACGAAATTTTTACAGAGTTCTTTCATAATATATCGACATTGTCATATATTTGAAGGGCGGATTGACGGTCGACATTTGACGGCTTTCGACGCCACAATATTATTAATACTCTCCAATAGATGTCAGTAAGAGTAATTTTATATTTAACGGCATAAACATTAAATAAAACGACAATTTCTATCAATAAAAATTTGCTGGATCGATTTATCATCCCCGAAACCAGGGTACTAAATTTCATCAAAATCTTTGGAGCCGTTTCCGAGATTCAAAAAATATATTTAGATATATACAAGAATTACTCGTTTAAAGGTATTAGATTTAGGTATATTCAAGAATTGCTCGTATAAAGGTATTAGATACCTTAATATTTTTCCCGTGCAAATGTTTTCGAAGACATCTAAATCTATGTCCGAATTATTTGGCTACCTGGGTATAAACAAGTGTATAAACGATTTAGATTCCAGAAATAACCTTGTAATAAATGATTACAATAGACATCCCGATCCAGACTTACTTCCTTACTTATTCATTTTACTTTGAGGAAAAAATATACTTGATGACAGTATACAATCTGCCAATAAACACATTTCCCGATTTTTTCACGACGTTTACTTACCCGGCTTGTATTTATGTCTCCTATTATCTGGAAATAATCCGAAACTATCAGCTATAAGGAAATAGGTTACATGATTCATGTGGTAGATGCGTAACCGGTTACTCATGTTGATGTGAGTCGAGATGTAAGCGAGTGTACCTAGTACAGTGGACCCCCGGTTATCCGGCCCCTGTCTAATCCGGCGCCGCCTGTAATCCGACATGTCTAGTACACAATTATTTCCTAAAAGATATATTTTTAGTAAGTTCTTCAGCATTAATGACGTTAATTTTATAATAAAACTTAACTCTCTATTGTGTTTTTTTAATTTACTAAATTCGACATACATAATGTGAAGTATGATTTGTACTTCAGAGTATCTATAACATATAGAATCTAATAATTGGATCCGTAATTTGTCGGATTACAAGGTACTCTTTTGTTAAAAATTCAGAACTATAGGGGGTCTTAGGTAGTACTGTATAATCCGACAAATTCGATAGTTCGATACTGCCCTGTAAAACGTTTGTCGGATTACCGGAGGCCAACTGTACCTGATTTCGTCGATAGTAATTAAGTAACAAATCATGATTGATGACACCATTTTTTGCCCCCCTGCCCTGACAAAAAACTTGTCCCTCCCCCTGACCAAAAACTTGGGTATGCCCATGAACATATTATTTATTTCTTATCTTTCTTCTAAGGTGATATTTTAATTTGGAACTTTTGTAATAATTTATAAACGGTTTCGAATAAGCCAGTTTGCTTGATTTATACCATCTCGGCTGCACTTGCGATCTGCAAGTACGTACGTGCCTCCGTGTTCCGGCGGTCACGATTCCCAACAACTCTTGTTTTCTTCTAATTTTATGTCACGTCAAATGTTTTAGTTTCATTCCGAACACGATTTTCACTATCTATCAACGTAACGTGATACACATTGACTGTATTTTAATAGGAATACATCTTTATTTTTATAATCTTTAAGGGTTCTTAGCTAATTGAAATCATGATTTTATTTAATATTAGAAAGCTATAGATATCAAATAGATATCAAACAAGTTCAAATAAAGGTAGTAAACAAATCAATCACCCATCATCAATAATAGTACTTGGACGACCGAGCGTTGCTCGGATAAAAACGATTTGTTTTCTTGGTTTAATTTTAAGCAAAACACTCATTGGCTTAGTGTTATTTAACAACGCCATCTGAAATAGTTCCCAATAAAAAAATATTATCATAAAAATATATAAAATAAGCGGAATATGGTTTTGGTTGAGATTTGAACCCGGGTCTCTATTTCCGCAGTCAGCCCACGTAAGCATTCGGCCTAGGAAGCTTTAATTCAATGAACGTATTTTTTATAGAGCTCTTTCTAATCCACATTGTCATCTCTTTGTACGTCGGATTGACGGATGGCGATTGACGGCGTTCCACGCCACAATATTATTAATACCCTTCAATAGATGTCAGGAAGAGTTGTATGTTTCAGTTTATATTTAAGTTGATTATCGCTAAAAACATTTTATATAATTTAAAATTTATAAAAATAAAACCTACGTGGATCGATTTATCATCCCCGAAACCAGGGTACCAAATTTCATTAAAATTGTTGCAGCAGTTTCCGAGATTTAAAAAATATAATTAGAGGTTTTAGATTGAATCAATGTGGTAATGTCCAAAGTGGTAATTAGAAAGGTTACTAAAAGGGCAGGAAAAAGGAATGTGGGACGTACCCCGATCGAATCATTGTACCATTGGGAGCTAATCCACTTTTGGCATGATTGCTTATTTTCCGTTCTTTTGTTTCAGGACCTTCAGCAGTAGTAGCAGCAAGGAGAGCAGCGTCGGTAATGCGGGCTCCCAGGGAGAGGACGGAGCGGACGCCATGAACCGGGAGAACGTGTCCAACAAGATTGCGGCCGGCATGGACCGCTGGCAGAACACCTTCGAAGAGATGATCAACCTCCGCTCCTCTAACAACCAAGTGTTTAAGGACAATTATTGGGTGAGCTGAGTTTCAGTTACTGGCTTACTACCATGAAAGACAGAAAAGGATCATTATAAAATCACTTTGCCTCTCATGGCCGTGAATATCAAAAACCCTTGGAAGCATCAATTTTTTGATATGCCTTGGAAATCAATTCATTCCAAGAATATAGAAATTAAATATGCCACGGCCTTAATATAAATTATTGCAGGATGCAAGAATCGTCTTAGTTGTGATCCGAACCCGTATAATGAGGATTCAATAAAGTTTAAATAACTTATTTGAGCTGTTTTTTCACCTACTAGGCACTATTATTGACGCTGACCTTCGCAACGGTCAAATAAAATTATATTTAATTTACTCGTTGACGTTCAATTTAACGCTCGTTAATACAGCGCCCGGTTTGGCAGCTATGGTACCAAAAAAGTGAAATATTTTGGATTTTCCCCCGATCCCTTTACATTTCCAGTGACTTTATGCTTAGCATAAAGTTCCGTTACACCAATCGATGTATAATAAGTTGGTCCCTTAGACTAAGAATAATGTACCTTTGGTTGGTCCTATCTTATGAGTAGCCTAGTTTTTTGACGGTTGTCCATGGTTTTGTTTGTCAATCTATTATCAGGCGACTCTCACATGTGTCAGCTTAGGGGCACCAAAGCACTACGCCATCCCAAATCGGTGTCGTAACTTTAGGTTATGCCTAACTATATCTATACATATAATAAATCTGTAATAACTCGGTTTCTGTATATTGAAGAAATTTGAGAAAAACTAATAATACCCAAAATAATGATTTTTAGAATTATTGTCTGTTTGTCTGTTCGTTTGTGCGCGCTAATCTCAGGAACGGCTTAACGTAGAAGGATTCTGTTTTCACTGATGTATTGGTATTTTTTGTATTAACATTTAATGTTTGTTGTATTTAAATCGGTTCACAAATAAAAAAGTTACGTCCATTTCAAGAATTTATCGATCAGTGTTTGGAAGTATCGTTAAAAATTAATGAAAACTTCAGTTAATGTATTGAAGTTTTATAATTTACAGTCCCTTAAATGATAACATGAAACTTATAAATGAAAATTAAGTTTTTAACAAAAAAATAGAATCGACTTCAAACGGTAAAAAATAAAATTGTTCAGTCAGTACCTACTTCTTCTTGCTTATGGTAATGACTCTTAAAACTATTTTTGGAGTCTGAATCTGTGGTATCTGACCCGGTCATTTGGAAGGCTTTAATTATTAGTTTCTCAATTGTGACTTGTGACCAACTGAGACAAGGACGGGGGAGGGGTCAAATATTGCGATTTTCGTGTGACGTAATTTATGGATGACTCCTTACGAGATGTGTGACGCGATATGAATGCAAAAAGCACGTATGCAGTCAGCGTAACACGCAGAGAAGTCGTCTTCACAATTATGCTCATAACTTTCACATCACTCAATCAAGTTGATGAATTATTACATTGCTTGTGATTTTCTCATCCTACGTGATGCACGCGTTTGTATCGGTTTTAAAAAATCAATCAAGCTACCATTTTTACCAATCTTATAGACCAGAACTTCGAGAAAGAAATGAAATAAGTAATAACAAATTTTATGTATACTTATTTTATATTTATAGTATATTTTAGTACCACAAACTTGCCTTACCTATGTAGACAATAATTAATATAATATCAAAACCCACTTTTTAAACGGTTTTATGTTAAGCTTCTTTTGATTATTCTATCATTTGACTTACGCTTCTAAGTGTTTTTAGTTTATAAGCATCTTCACAGACCATGTTCAAATGTTTAACATAACATTCACTACAAAAACAAAACGGTGAAATAAAACGTTCATAATAATATGTAGGTACACTGTTTTGAATCACATGTAAATTGTAGCGTGTTTGTACAATTCACACATCGCATTACTATGAAACGATGAAGCATTGTTGACGTAAGAAAAAGACAATTATATGAATGCATTATCGTTCTCAAGACGATTACAAGTCAGTGAAAGCTTTTTTTCGTAATTGGGCTAATTCTCTGATTGTATAAACGAGGGAAAATTGCGAGTGAAAGGATTTTAGTCACAATGCCTGCTGTTAGCAATAAACTAAGCAGTCTGCTACCATTTTTTTAAATTATTGATCCACAAAAATAAAATTTTCACAAATTAAAATAATTGGATGTCTTAAAGTTGGCATTATTGTTTTGTTATGTTGATTGTTGGGAGCGTCCTCTACATCCTTTGCGATTGGATACAGTGAAGTGTAGAGGAGACCCCTTAGATATGTATAATGTACATACAATAGAAGAACACGGGATATATAACAAAATGAAACATTACAAAACTAAACAGAAGTAAACAAAACATATGATACAGAAGAATACAATATTATTTACTGTAGTTATTATTACAGATGTTTTTTTGTTTTTTATTATTATTATTTTTTTGTAGCAGACAGCTGATGTAAAATTTTTGGTATCATTTTTTTAGATAGAACATATAAGTATCAAAGAGAGTTGGTAGGCTACCAATATACTTTGATACTTACATGTTGATACTTACATGATAATGATTGTGTTTCCTAATGTTTTCTAACAAAAAATAAGCCGTTTCAATGATCAAATATGCGCAATCGTCATTTTCAACTTCGATGTAGGTAATTATATTAAGAAACAAAATTAGTATTCATCGCAATCATATCTAGCGTTCATCCAAATATTATTATCCTTTACCTTTACAAACTTTTAATTACATGTTATTTGAATTCCTCAGATTGATGAACTTTAAATTTTACACGTAACTCAATACTGGTATAATATTTATATGTATTATATTGGCTCTTATTTGCACAAGGTGACTCATGCTATGTATTAGTAATTGTATAAATTTACCATGAAGTAAAGTAAGTGTAACCGTATCATGAAACATATTGTCGTAGTGAGTTTACCCAAGCTTCTTTAAGTTCAGTATTGTTTATTGGTTCCAGGAAGCAATTGTATTTAAGTTAAAATCTTTAAGTTAAGTAACATTGGGTTGGGACTTATAGGGCCTAATTCACCATCTCCAAGTTAATTGGCAAGTAAAAGCTATGAGTACGGTTCAGTTCGTCATATGATTAGTGCTACTCGAACATCGTCAAATTGAAATTGAAGTTACGGGTGACTTTAATCGACCGGTAACAATTAGGGTACTAGTCACTTTACTAGAAGGTGGTGAGGCCCCTAGTAAGATGTATTTCAACAAACTTGAAATGCAAAATCACGACACCTATGACGTTGACATAATTGTTGCTATTTACATTACATCTTAGCGCCTTTAATATGGTAGCTGGTACATCATTATTATGATGATACGTTAGTAATTTGTACGATATTTGGGTTAAAATAATTTCCATTACTTATGTCACGTACATAATAATATGTATAAGTGCTATATTTAATACACTTTTTTAATTTGTACAAATTAGTAACACTATTTTTATCCCTTTTATCACACATGTTTACAACGTGTTGTCTATTTCGTCGAAAGTTTACAATTGCGAACAATATCATCATTATAACATCTGTGTACACAACACCAGCTTATAAAGATAGTTGTTTATAATATAGTAATAGAAAAGGTTACAGCAATAGCATTCGCAATAAGTGGATACAAATGCAACTAGGTCCTTTACGTAACAGTAATGAGCAAACAATACCGGGTTAGCCGCGATTAAATTCTACAGATAAAATTCATGATAAGTACTTATAGGTAGGAACAAGACATACATATTATGAGTAGATCCAGTTCATAGGCGGCCCTTTAAAAATATTGAAATATAAGAAGGCTGTAATATAATCAACTCTTTCTTAGAAACCTCTTTGGAATTAGTTGTATTAAAAATAATTATGGTTGGATTTAAAATAAAGGTAACAACGTTTGCTTACATATTTGTAATTGGAGAACTGTGTTTCTTTTACTTATATTTATTTTGTCCATAATGTCTGCATTATCATCAATCACATTGCTCAACTTTTCTTTATATCTTTACCACTGAGCACAGATTTCTACACAAAAGTTAACTTCTTTAGTTGATTTTTTTTAACATTATTTGGATAAATTTCATCAACTGGATCGAACTATCGTTCGATCAATAAAATAATTAGAAGGGAGAAATCGTAGTCTTGCCTACTACCTTCTCCGTAGATGTGTCAGAAACATGATTTACTAGTAGAAAGAATCACGGTTGAAGAAACTTTGTAACTAAGTTGACGCAGATTCTCGATATGTACAAAAAAGCTGATACGACAAATACGCAATTTTATATCACTTTAACTGTTTTCTAAACCCATATAACCGGACAAGTGAGGAGCTATTCCCGCGCTAATAGTTCCGCAACTTCCGTGTACAAGTAACGGTATATGTACGTTTTTAACACGCTTTTATTAGCTTTACTTGTATTTTTGTATGTTTAATAAATATAAAAAATTATAATATTAAAATAATGTTAAAAAGCAAAAAATAAATAAAACAAGGAATTAAAATAACGTTGTTTTATTTTTTCAAATATTAACGTATGGTAAAACTGTCTATTTGATACCCGGTACGGGAAGGAAGGAAGGAAGAAGGAATTGAATTTAGAATGACGTTGCTCAGCTACTAACCTTCCCTTTCCTTCCTAACCTTTAAACCTAGCCTAGCCCAAGTATATAGGTACACTTCAGCTCAATTGACTGATGACTTGTTGTAAATTCAGTAGCTAGCAATATTTAATTAAGATATACAAAAAGATTATGTAATTTTAGTAAAATCTTGTAAGAAAAGTTTAAAAGGTTTGTAAGTTATTAAAGTTTGACGTATCTGTATGTTTTTGCCTGTCTCTGTAAAAAGCGTACTATGTTAAAACTAAATAGATTTAAAGTCAATATAGGTAAATCAAATCATTTATGTTTATGAACTATGTTTATCTATAATACATTTAAACGAGCAATTCTTGTAATTTTACATCTAAATATATTTTTTGAATCTCAGAAACGGCTCCAAAGATTTTTATGAAATTTTGTACCCTGGTGTCGGGGGTGAAATATCGATGCAGGTAGGTTTTATTTGTAGAAGTTTTAAATTATAAAAAACATTTTCAGCGATAATCAACTCAAATATAAACTGAAAAATACGACTCTTCCCGACATCTATTGGAAAGTATTAATAATATTGTGGTAGAACGCCGTCAAACGCCACCAGCCAATTCGACGTTCAAAGAACTTACAATGTCGATTTGAAAGAGCTCTATAAAAAATTCTTTGAATTAAAGCTTCCTAGATGTATGTAGAACTAGAGACCCGGTTTCAAATCTCAATCAAAACCATATTGCGTTTGTTTTTGTTTTTTGTGATTTTTATATATTAGCCATTTCAAAATGCGTTCTTAAGTAACACTAAGCAAATGAGTGTTTCGTTTGAAATCAAACCAAGAAAATAAATTGTTTTATCCGAGCAATACTCGGTCGTCCAGGTACTGAACATATTATGCGGCAAGTTTTAATTTTAATCGAATGTCGGACGATTTCCATTGGTGTAAATACCTTGAATAACTGAAACTAAGTAGAACCCGATTTGCAACGTACCATGCGTCGTTTACCTATATGTATATTTGGGATGGTTTGTAAACTTAATTAGGTATTCTGTTGTATATTAAAATAAATTATACTGTCAAGTACGATGATAAACTTAAATGATTACCAAAAACTATTTTTATTTGCAATAAAATTAATAAACAACGAATTTTATTTGACCTCAGCTCATTTTCATTTTATAATGGCTATGCATGCTTCCCCGGCGGACGGAAACGCGTGCGTCCGTACTCCGTCGCCATTCAACTAAGCGCATGTCGTCGTTTAAAACCGTCGCAAGTGTCAATCAATTTCATTGTAATAAAGACCTTGTAACAATAGACTTTGAGGGCGTTTTTTATCACAGTGAAAGCTAGGATTTGAAGAAAGTTATGGTGTAGTAGTCGGTAGTATAATGTATCGAATTCATTAATCCATTGATGGTACCGTTGCGCGCGTGAGCTGCAGATAAAGTATTTGTCAACGGCGGGCATGAATGTGTAACAATGTGGAGGTACTAGCCTATTGTGATCTCGCGTTCGTGTTATATTGTTATCGTATTTAAAATTTTGGAGCTTATGACTCTACGATATAATGAGGCAGGTGCTGTCCTAAGGGGAGGGGGGGGTCATAGGAGATATGACCCGCCCCAAAATCCGTCAGTCATGCGTAGATCTATGGAAGGCGAAACAAACCACTTTGGGACACCTCTTCCCCCAAATTTCTTAGTGACAAACTCCTAACCGTCGCAGTACCTTCCATCATCAATCAGCTCAGCAATATGAGATGATAATTACTATATACAAATATCTCTTATGCTTCGGAAAGTATAATAAAATTACTGTGTGTGCCTATAACATTTGAAAGATTCCCTCGATTTCTCTGGGATCCTATGATTAGATCCTGACTTGGTGATAATGGGACCACCTCAGGAGTATAAAAAATACATACAGCCGAATACAGTACTTCCTCCTTTTGGAAGTCGGTTAGAACTACATGTAATACCACAACGATAAAATAAAGACGCAACGGATTATGCGGTCCACGTTCGACGTATGAAAATCTGCAACTAAACACAATTTCTTTGAAAGGCTTAAATAGTCTATTTACTCGTAATATACATCAAGCTACTTACTAAAGAAGAAGGACGACAATAGTCATGTGGTTAACGATAATAGTCATGTGTACAATGTGTGTACAATCCAGTCTTGTGCTACCAAATTAATTGAGGTCTTCATACATTTTGTATGGGAAAATCATATGTGACGTCATAAAATGGTATATTCAAATTTACAAAGATTTTACATATAGATTGAAATAGCAATAAAAACAATTATGAAAACGAATCAACAGTTGTCTTGCTTTCCAAGCGTGGTTTAGTGCAACCTTGTAAGATGTGCATTTTGATTTTTGTGCTAGTATCCAAGACCCTATTACAATTTACAAATTTTTATCCTATAAATGGAAAGAGATAAGTGCAAGAAACTAGATGAGTAGGCAAAGTAGGCGATGGCAAGATGGCAACAAACGCTATCAGCCATTAGCCGCACGCGAAGGTGATTAGCGAAGCAGATTGAATTACGGATAATTATTCAATAATAGCCGAGGCTTCGTCGTCTAGCCATTTCATTCTAACATGCAGAACGGTACCTAAATACTTAAGATCAGATACAATAATTACTCGTAAGTTCTAGGTACGCAGAGTAAGGCAAAGCATTCGTATATTTTATAAGTAGAAAAAATGTGAGTGATGTACTAAGCAGGCAGATGTCTTCATCTCATCTCATGATGAATTGCCAATTTTGTCTGGTATGCGCCGATTTTTGGCTGATAATAACTATAATTGTATTAGAACTTATAAGAAATACCAACAATGCTCTGCTCCCATTTGCAAGAAGCAATTTTTAATGTCCATCTTAGGCACATAAGACTAAGCAGACTTTGTATTTCAGTCTGCTGCATCAGGCTGAAGCTGAAGAGAATATTTAATGCTAAGAGCATGCATTTTCACGAGTCATTGCTGTTTTTTCCATCCCTAATATTTTGTTTTCATATATGTACGGACAACGGACACCAGGACGTCAATTTTAGGAGCACATTAAAAAAATAAGAAAAATTTTTGTTCATGTTTGCCTCGTTAGTTTTGAAATAATAGGTATAGACAGATCAGATTGTGAATCAACAAATTGTAGAAAAGTTTAAATTCATTTATCTACGACCTAAATCTTTTATCTTGAACCTCCTATTTAATTGTGGTCTCGGCACCACTTTTATTTTTAATCGATTTACTGTCGAAAACATACACAGCATCACGAGGTCATGATTATCAAGGCGAATAGAGCAGGTTGTTACTTATATCAATGTTAAATATGAAGGTATAAATTAAATAAGTTTTATTTTTACTATAGTCTACATGCCATTTCGATGCTGCATCGTCGAAAAGCTTGGATTTGTATTAAAGGACTCCAAGAGCCCTTTTTCCGTTCCGCTGTTCCATTCGGTTCACCGTTGACCAACCTCTAATTCCTCCGAAAGCAGGCGCGGTCCGAGTACACATCATGCATCAGCCCCCCCGCCCCTCTCCCCCCGTGGACAAATTTGTTGACCTCCAAAATTTCAGCCCGCACCTACTCCAAGCTAAAATCAAACCCCCTCCCCCAAACTGAAATCCTAGATCCGTCACTGCGGGCGAGGCCACTGTATGACAGGTTGAGCTCCGACGCTACGAGTCTCCTGTAACCTTGGAAGCATCCTTTTAGACGCTTTTTATAACAGGCAGAAGATACCGGAACTCATATTCTGTACTTGATTTTGGTACTAGGATAACGTAATTTTCCCAACGTTATCTACATAGCTGTTACTTTGTCTCCTTTGAAGGTAGTAATATTCTCCGCTGGACTGTAACGGCGAAACTAAACGAAGTGACACGCTCCGGTCATTTGTACGAAATCACTTTAATGAAAATGTCGAAATGCGGTACTAAAAGCACTTCTCGTTAATTACTAGTATCCAATTCTATACTAAGACGGGGCTTGCGACAGATGCTACCAATGAAAAAGCAGTGTTCAACTAAAATGCTGTTGCTCAAATTGACAGCGTCCGGTGCTCCAAATTCAACCCACTTAAGAGAAAAATGCACACGAAATTTAAATTGTTAGATTAGAAAATGGAAAATCCTTCCCTTTAATTTTTTTTTAACCCGTTTTATGATTATATCAGTAAGTTTTTTTTTATGTTAGCGAGGATTTAGGCCATAGTCCTCCACGCTGGCCAAGTAAGGATTGGTGAACATTATTTAACTTCGAGAAATTATAAGTTTCTCTCAGGCATGCACAGCGGAATACATCGTAATCAATTAAATATCACAATATTTTTCATCGCCGTAAATAAGCGATAAAATGCGCACATTACAAATTTATAAGTTAGTATTTATGTCAGAGGTGGGCACCGAAAATTTGAACCCGGTATCTCCGTGTCGTAAACTGCGGCCACCACTCGGCCATCGCTGCTCAATTAACCTTTTAAATTAAGTAATATTTTTCAAACTTTTCAACAAAACTTGTTAGTAGCTACCAATAATCTATTACATATAATAAATCTGTAACAAGTCGGTTTCTGTACATTGAAGATATTTAAGAAAAACTGTCACGAAATTTATTAGCGTAATAGAACCCAAAACAATGATTTTTAGAATTATTGTCTGTTTATCTTGTCTTTGTAATTGTCTGTTCGTTTGTGCGCGCTAATCTCAGGAACGGCTTAACGTAGAAGGATGCGGTTTTTACTGATGTATTAGTATTTTTTTGGATTAATATTTAGTGTTTGTTTTATTTAAATCGGTTCACAAATAAAAAAGTTACGTCCATTTCAAAAATTTATCGATCCGTGTTTGAAAGTATCGTTGTAGTTTTATCGAAAAATTGAAGTTTTATAATTTACAGTCCCTTAAATGATAACATGAAACTTATAAATGAAAAGAAAAATAGATAATACATAGAAAAAAAACCAACACAAGATGAGCTGGCAATTATATGGTAAACTATATTAAACTAGGGGTATAGGAAAACGCGGACGAAGTCGCGGGCGGCCACTAGTAAAAAATAAAATAAGAAATTATGAAACACAAAATAGTTTTGTTATGGTTCTGTCGGTCCTTCTGTCTGTTATCAGGCTGTATCTCACGAACCGTGATGGCTAGACGTTAGAAATTTTTACAGATGATATAGTATTTCTGGTACCGCTATTATAGCAAATACTAAAAATAGATAAAAACATATTTAAGTCAATCTTCCATACAACAAACGTGATTTTATGCAGTTTTTTAAATATTGTACGGAACCCTTCGTGCCCGAGCGTGACTTGCACTTGGCCTTTTTTTAAATCTTTATTTACCAACTGTAGGTTGGTAACTTTATTTACTAACTGTACTTAGTTACAGCTTTTCAGACGACCAGCTATTATTATTGATAATTGAATAAATTGATAATAATTGAATAAAATTTTGTCCCAAATCTTAACGAGGAAAACCTTCAGAATTTTACAATAATTGCTATTCTACAAGTTGTCAAAACTTCAATTTCAACATCTTATACTATATTGCACTATACAACATACACAACTCACTACGTCGCTAATTTCTAGTAAGTAATGAAATTATAGCCTACTGAGACGAACGTTCTACCGTTTAAAATTGTATCGTACGCATCCAAACGTCAAGTAAACAAGCAATCCCATGTCTATTTGTGCAAAACTTGGCTAGTCTGTTCTACGAAACCGTTTAAGCAATTGAACTGATCACTCATTGAATACGTCTTTAAGGTTATGGCACAAGGCGCTCTTTCTGTTGTGGTTATGGTTCCGATTCACTTAGTTGTTTATCTTTCCAAAGATTTCATAAAATTTCTGTTTCACTTGAGATTCGGTAAGATCTACTTACTTGTAATAAATGCAACACTTGAGTGCGATTAGCTCGATTTGAGGGCTTTGATAGAAAGGATTCGATTTTTAATATAAAATATTTTAGAGCTACCACGCACTACTTAATTTGAGAAATTTTGCTAGAATCTATTGAGATTATAATGTTCAAATGATTGAGCAATGGTTCAATGTTTAAGACTGAATCCCTAAATTCGCCCCAGTGGACTTACAATCTGTGATAAAAGATATACAATACATTAAAAAAACATAAGTTTTTAAGTTTTGAACCGACTAAACTTGCGTCGCCGAGGCCACTGACCCACTGCCATTAGAACCAGCAACCGTGTCAAGTTGTGTGGACGAGGCCATACGCACGACGGTGTGTTATTGTTAGGCGCTTAATTACTACACCGACCATATCCACTTATCATTGTTGCCATAACCAGAACATTACGTGTATTCTGTGTATCTCTGTTATGTAACTATGTATTTACGCCAATTAACAATACAAGAAGATCAAGGACTTTGTTCGCTGATTTGCATTAACTTCCGCGTCTGATTTCAGTCTGGTGTTTGCACCAAACGAACTTTTACACACAGAAGCCGTTGAGAAATATCTCTACTATGGCAATTATTGCAAGAGCATGTTGAGTCATACACTAATTTTGAAGTGTTTATTGAAAATAAAAGTGGCTTCTAATATTCTAAGTGATGTCGAGAAGACGCTTGGTACGTTTCCGCCATGTTTGTAATTCCACGTTTATCTTATCTCCGAAAGAAAACATCAAAGTTTTTACACGATGGTTAACGTTTACTAGGTATTAATTTCTGAACTCAAATATCAGACTAACCTGCGAAAAAGAATAGCTACAAAGTACGGTTCTTTGTGGTTCTTTCGGTCGTTTGAAATGTTATTGCCCGTTAAAAGTCTTTTACTTTTAAACAGTTATTTATTGTGGCAGTAACTACTTTACTATTCCCAATCACAATGTGTATAAAGTAAGTCATAATTTTTGGTTTTATTTCCAGGCACAAAATGGTTTCGATGAGCTCCGTCGCTATGTGAAGCAAGGAAGCGATTTCAGCAAGGAACTGGCAGCCATTCTGCAAGAAAGGTATTCAAATGATTGTAATTTAAAAAAAGTAAAAAAAATAAGTAGTATTTAGCAAAGATAACAAAACATGCTGCTGTAAAGTAGCAAAACAACGTTTTGATATAAATAATAAATATAAATAAATAAATATCTTTGGACAATTCACACAACGCCATCTGATTCCAAACTAAGCAGAGCTTGTACTATGGTAATCAGAAAGCTGATAAATATACATATATAATTCTAAATACATACTTAAATAGATAAATTAACACCCAGACACAGAACAAATAGTCATGTTCATCACACAAATATTTGCCCTGGGTGGGAATCGAACCCACGACCTCACGTTTCGCAGTCGGCTCATCACCCACTACGCCACGGAGATCTCTGAAACCTGCATTTTTGTTTTTGTTAACATTAATTACTGTCAATTGTCGCTTGGGGAAGATTTATTTAATATGCTTTCGTTTCTACGACTTTCATTGCCCTTTCCAAATCCCAACCCTACTATGCCTGCTAACAGATTGATCCCAGTAACTTCGAATAAGTTATACGAGTGCATAAGACCTACCTTCCTTCAAATGTAGAAAAACGCAATCATAGAAGTTGGAAGACCTTTAATCAAACATTTTAATCAAAATTTCCCGAGACAAATAGTAGTGTTTATCTGAAAGATAAGCACTCATTCTCTTTGTTTTCACGATACGCTCAAAATTTTCTGTTTGTTTGTATGTAATCTACCAAACGAAATCATATGAGATCTTGGAACGCTAGGATGACGGTCTCCATGCAGTCGTGTAAGAGATAAGAAATCTTATCGCTCCGAAACAGTTGCTTTCCAGCCAAAGCAATAAAACAATACCTTATTGTTTTAGCATCAGATACTCCAACAACCAACCTTTTTTCTACACCTAATCTTATTCATCGTACAATACAAATGAGCGTTTAAAGACGCACAACCATTACCTACTAGCGTGTGAGGAGCTTCTTATCTGAGGTGAGGAGGTGGATCGGCGTATCAGAATACAAACAGTTTAGCTGAAACGCAAAATCTTAACATGCAATACAAGCTTGTAAAGCTAATAAATGCTTTGCTTCATTGTCACAGGTCTGTTACGTGTGGTTAACAGTGGTTACTGTCGACCCATAGCCGACATAAACATATTTTCATATCACATGTAATGAAACAACGAGTTTTGATTCATGATTATAATATTCTTTATATAAAGCAAAACGTAAAAAATTTTTCAACTCTCCTCGGTCTCCCCTACGAAAATTGCGGCCTTAACACGAAAAGTTTAAAGAAATAACTATGTATAAAATTAACAATAAGTTGCTTTATATTCTTATACTTTGTTCCTCTAGAAGGTGCCTAGCATCACTGCCATTTTAGTTTCGTTTAAAGCTTTCCTGAAATCAGAGCACATTAAAGACGGGTTCAGAGTGGGTATGATAATATTAATCAATTCGTACAGATAAGTTCGTTTTATCGTTAATTATGCTTCGCTGCTCAACTCTCACCTGTAACACATGCTGAAAGATCTGAGTGTCGAAAACCGTCGCTCTCACAACTAAGGTTACGGCAATGGCCACAAAATCAGAAATAGAGCGTCTAGTCTCGGTGCATCGCTAAGTGGGCCAAGACACGATACAAATATAACCAGCATTCGTTTTTATCACTTCCCGCTATTACATTACTCGAGACTGCGTTACGTTTTTACATTCTAATACAGTAGACAAACAGGTCAGCTCCAGTAAATTTGACGAGTAGTTTATTCAGTCTAAGTGTCGGCTTTAGCAAAGGGATCTTTCTTAACAATTTAGTACGCATGCGCTTTAATCACATGTGTACTAGTTTCTATGCTATCCTCAAAAAGACGAGAATGTCCGAAGCGATTTTATGTATAAAGTTGTATGTATAAAATTTACCTATGATGAGTTTCGTTATCATAAGCCACATATTATTTTTATGTTCACACGTATGCTCGTGAGTCATTTCCGTCATATTTTCTTTTATGAGTAAAGTATCTCTGCGCACAGCACGTAAGATTAATGTTACGTACAGTGCGGAAAAACCACCATTACCATCCTCTTACCTACATCGATTATACGTTTCCTCTCTACAGTTTATCTCTAAGCTCGTGATATTGTTCAATAACATATCTATATATATTTTATTTGGGTACTATATTAAATATGTATGTTATGACTCCAAATACCTACATTTGCTTTTGATGATTTGATGATGAATGATTTTATTATGAAATGTGTTACCGCCTTACTTTATATCGTAAAGTTATAGGGATATGCACATTGTTTGTCAAAATGTCTTATTACTTTCAGAGTTGAAGCAGAAAACTACTACTCAAAATGCTTAGCAAAGTTAAGCACAAAATTAGGTAAAGCGTGTAAGGAGAGCATCGGATCTTGCGCAGAAGCATGGAAACATGTCGCTCTAGAGATGGAAAAACGATCGGAAATCCATAGGTATTTATCAGTTTTTGTTTATCAGGCAAACAACGTAATAATTAGTTAATATGGAAACATAAATAAAAGCCAAATTTTTGTTTAGGAATTACTCCAATGCTTTATCAGAAGAACTAGTGAAACCGATGAAGCATGTCATAGACAATCAGTTGCGGCTAAGAAAAAAGGTAAGAAGTTTACTCTAAATAATAAACGCAGAAATCATGTAACTATTGGCAGATAATTTGCATCTAGGGTAACTGACCAAAATTTTCAGATCGAGGGCAATGTAGATAAAACTACGCGGACGCTCACCGATTGGAGGACAGCCGAAGCGAAGTCAAAGAGACAGTCCCACGCGGCCGCGAGAGAAAATGAAAAACTACAAGACGCTTCGCTGGAAATTAGGTCTGCAACTTGCTGGTCTGATACTTTCGATGGAAACAGATGACGTTATTGTTCCTAGAAATTCAGATTTTGTAGTCTGTTTCCCTCGAATATTTTGAAAAGGATCCTTTGTTTTTGCGGTGCGATTTTTGCTTGCCCTGCGATGTGTGCCTTGCGTGTTTTTACTCGGTGTTGCCGAGAACTTGTCATCAACTCCTAGTTGTTTGTCCGCAGTCGCATATCTCGCAGCTCCAGCGTAGGCCACATTCCCCACTCCATCCTGAGCACGGCTCGCGCGGAGAGGATCACCAACTCAGCGAGTGAGAGGGATGCCGCTAAACTTCTAGTGAAGAAGAGGAAGACTGAAGACGCCGTTAAAAAGACGGAAGTCGAATATTACAATGTTTGTGTGCAAGCAGAACGTGCTAGGTAAGCAAAGTTATGTATAAGTAAATTGTAAATATAGTTAATTCTTGTGGTACTATGTATACACCAAGGAGATAAATACAAATGATATGCCTCCAATTGAAAATACGACGAAGCTGTCGGCAGCCACCTGAAACTATATGGATATTCGCTTATACCCATTCTGTCAGCATAATCGCAATGTGAATTATAATTATTTGATTGTTGCAATTATGTACATTAACAGGTGGTAGAATTGACATAGTTTGAACAGCTAAGCACCAACGCTGCAACGGTTCTATTGTGTATACCCTCCGATGTGAAGCGCAACTGCATAAGACCTCAGACAAAACTCAAGCATTGCTTGGGGTTGTGTATGGAGTAAGTGCAGCCCATGAAAATCTCTTAACAAACCAAAAAATCTAATTTCTAATATAATTAAGTATATATGATTTAATGATACGACGGAATATGTTTTGGTTTCACGACTCTGCCTCCATTATAAACAACCAGTTAGAACCCTTTGTTAAGTTATATTTCTCTGGCCTTTAGCATAGATATGTCTATATCCTCCGGTTTTATGCTATTATCCATTGTTTTGCTTTATATCTATCAGGTTAGAATGGGAATCAAGTGTCGTAAAAGGCGCGGGGATGCTCGAGTCCATCGAAGAGATGAGGCTCGGCCAGCTGAAGACTGCCGCGGATTGCTACCTGAAGCTCACCTCTGCTATCCCCTCACAGTTAGCTGATGTATGTACTTTGACAACCATTGCTTATATCATAGTAATATTACTTTAGCTTGTAGTAATTTCATATTTAGACCGAGGAAGTACCGCAGTATCTTGTTATGCCCGCAAGTGTAGTATTCAGGCATAAAGGTGCAGTTGTGGACAATCTCAGGCCAATATAGCCGCTCCACATTAGTGCCGTGAAGCGCGAAAAACTGGTGTGAACGTATGTATGTGTAGATGGTATTCGCGGGCTACTACAAAGAGATCACGCGGCGTCGCCGTGAAGCGCGAAAAACTGGTGTGAACGTATGTTTGTGTAGATGGCATTCGCGGGCTACAACAAAGAGATCACGCGACGTTCTATGGGTTAAGACGTTAATGTAGCGGGGACGATTATGCGCTGTGAATTCACGCAATAATATGGAGTCCAGCCGCCATTAAAATAAAATCTATTTCCAACCTCAGCAAGAGCATTTCCACTTACCCTTACCCCTTATATTAAAAACTTTTCATATATACTGTAGGAGTAGAGGAAAATGCTGAAATGTTTATTAATTTGTTGTTGTTAATATTTTATTGTTGACTGTTTACATACATACAATAAGATGTTTAATTGTATGTAATGTAAACAGACACATTATTATAGATACTCGTAAGAGTTTAAACAGTCTACCATGTTCTGGCATACAATATTATACTATGAGATAAAATTAAAGTTAACTAAAATACTTTTATTTTAAGATCCGCTAAGAATATTCTTAACGAATCATCGGCTTTTGATGCCTAACCACTGCTGGGCCAGTGAGAGCACGGCGAAAAAAAACTCTCAGGCACTGTATAGTGTTAGTATTTTATCACAGTATTTTAGTACACGCTTTATGATGTTTTGTCTTCAAAAAATTCGTTTACACTAGTATATTGATATTCACTAGTATACTTTTTTTTATAAGCCATTGCTTTAGTTCTCTTTTAAATTTAGTAAGTACCTGATAATTGTTTGAAATTTATGGGTAATTTATTATATAATTATGAATATTATATGAATATAAAATAAATTACTTAACATTCATATTTGCAATGAATAGCAATTCATAGCAAATATGTATGTACTATTTTTGAAAATATTACATTTCACATTAAAAGATTATTTATAACCGCAATCCCAACTTTCTTGCCAGGTCTTTCAGTAATAGGCATGATGACACTATTAAAGGATCAGAGAATAAATGGTTTTACAGAAAAATATACGCTAAAAAAGTTCTAAAATATTATCCCGTTTTAATATAAACATTAAGATTAATAAGATTTTCAATAAAATAAAAGTATTAAATACAGCAATCGGCCATGTTACCTGAAACGCCAATCATAAGGAATGACGTCACGTCTCAGTTAATGTCATCGTTTTGCTTGAAGTTTGACGAGCAAGCCGACGCCATGACACCTACGAGCGTTTTCGCGTTTAATTCAAATTACATAGCAGAAAATACATTAATTTACGTTAAAAGTTGAGTTTATTGCTGAAATAAACTTTTTTTCGAAACTAAGAGACGTGTACCTACAATAAGGAAAGGTATTTAAAAATCTGTCATCATGCCCATTGTAACGTTGTCCCCAGGCAACCAATGTTCTAGTAGGCCCAATAAACAACGCCAATGCCAACGTGGACATGCGCGTGGTGCGCGGCGTGCGGTCTGCCCCAGCGGGTGCCAGCGAGCAGCTGCTGCCCGACTTCTACTGCGAGCACACCACGCTCGCCATGAACAGGGAACGACGCAAACAGGTACTGTTACTCATCACTACTATTTACTACGTTAACATCGCCACAGACATGAAACAGGTGGTAGAAAAGCCCGTGGTAGCAGCTTCAGCTCGACTCGACAAGATGGAAGAAGATATATTTTATTTTATATTTTATTCTGTAGTTTCGGTTGCTCTTTTCAATCACCCTTTCGAGGAGACGGCAATGTTTTTTGGAGATAAAAACCTTAAAAGTACATAGTTTTAAATCCGTGCCCGATCGCCGATACCGCATCGAACCTTCGAACACTCCTCTCCTTGCGAGTCCCACCTTGTTCCTACTTGTGTGTATGAATATACTATAATTAAAATTTTGTGCCGTGACCTGTTCAAGATGCCTCAAGTATCTAAAGCAGATTAAACAGGATGAACAAAGTTATTACAGTCTTTATAAAAATTACTATAGGTAAGGTATAGGTAGTAGATTTATAAGCACCCAATATGGAAACATTTCAAGTTCATGAAGATAAGATATTCGCAATTTTCAATGCTCATAGATGAACAAGAATATCAAACAGTATCCAAGAAATCCATGTTGCCATCAACAAAACCCATGCTGGAGATTAAAATGTCTTTGTTATTCCAGGCATTACTAAAAATACTCCAGTTGGTGAAACAAGACATCGAGCGCGAGAGGAAATCCAAGCAGGGCCTGGAAAAGCTCTCGATGGCCATCAAACAGACACCTACCTTCGGAAGCGACGATTCACAACAGAACGTTGCTGATAAATTATATCACGTAAGAAATTTTACTAACAACTTTGTTGATAGACCAATCTACACCAAGTTTCTCATAAAGCCGTCTTGGCCCGTTAAAATATTCTCTCCCATCTGTTTTGCTGCAAGACTAATTTGGTCTATAGACCACAGGACTACACATCATAGTCCATTTAGTTTCTATGAATTGACACAAGTCTTTTAAAGTTTTAAGTCCTAGGGGCATTATTCGCTCTTTGAAGACAATCCAACTGTTTAGTCTTATGGGTTGTCCTCTATCCCGTATTTCCAACAATCTAGGCTACAGCGGTTTGAGAAAAACTTGGTCCAGCCGATCACTTGGAGGCAGCCATAGCCGAGCAATTCTATACAAAAACAATTGCTGTCATACTCGTCGCATTTTAATTTATTTTGGTATGTAGGTGATACTTATTATATTTGATAACTTGTTACAGATGAGATCGATGCTCACATATTTAGAGGCTGTTCGATATAAGATAACAAGTAGTTTGAGTGAACTCGATAGCAGGCCACCGGTGCAACATCCCCTCGCTACTCACATACAGATCATTAGAGATAAACAAGGGTTGCAACAAAGTATACTAAAAGTAAGTAATTTTTTGCATTCAAAAATTATGAAAATAAAGATTAGTTCGTACCAGCGTATTTTTCGGGGCGTTCGCGCGTCTTTTGATTGTTGTTAGAAACGCGTGAACCCGCAAAACGTCAAAATTTGACATAGTGGTACAAAAAGTAGCGCACGTGTAAGCGCGTTTTCCGAAACCAACGTATATGTGCCGAAAAATACTCTGGTGTGAAATCGCACTTAAACCACTACCCAATACTACCCATCAATTGTATCACACATTGCTACTAAATCTTCATTGAAATCCTGATTGATAAACATTGCAAGCAAAAGAAAACAGGTATTGAGCTTAAGATTTTGAAAAAAAAATACACCTGCCTGATTAATTGTATATTTATATTTAAGGTACCTCCATGGCTCCAAGCAGATTACCAGAACGAGGTGAATAAAAACCTGCTGCCAAATTATACCGCTTTAACGAAAAGTGTCAACGGTGGGGAAGAACGGGAAAGGCGGGACTCCATAATGAGTAGAGCGTCCAGTAAGCTCAGGATAGAGCATCTATCGTTCCGGAAACATTCGGACAACAAGAGCGCGCCAGCAACCCCGGTTTGCCCGGAGCTTCCGCCGCCCGTGAAGCCTGGAACTCCGGAGGCCCCACCGCCACCCGAGAGCCCGTTGGACTGGAGCGAGCGTGGTGCTGGCGATGGGTTATCCAATCAACAAGACAGTGATTTCGGTAACGATTTTAATTAGTCCTTTCACAGTACATTATGCAAGTTAAGACAGTTTTTTTAAACTGCTGGGGAATAAAGGGTTCGGGATCTCATGACAATGCAAATGCAGAGGTCACCTTTTGCGATGAGACCCAAACCACAAACACTACTACCCCATTTCCGTTATTTAATATCTTCAGGAAATATGATAATAGGACGCTTAAAGTGGCTTACCCACCCATCAGATATTTCTTACCACTATATTAGCGATAAAACAAGTTTACCGTTACAGTTTGTGCGGAAAGAGTAGGATTGATCAGTGGGTGATGTTTGTCGTTTCTCATAATCTTATCTATTGTATTATCAAGGGTTTTTCATTAGTTCCCAAAGATATTAAATCATGATATCTAAACATTATTTTCCAGATGAGTTTTCATCCCAAAGCGACAGTTCCACCGACCTAACTGATATTGGCAAGAACAGTACTACAGATGAGCAAGCCCAGAAAGTCATAGGAAAATGTCGTGCCCTGTACACCTATGAGGCAAGACTAAACGATGAACTCACTCTATCCCCAGGTAAATGTATTTTTAAGTTATTGCTACATTGTTATAGTTGTGGTGTGTTTCACAATCATTTTTCGTTTACTTTATTACTATTATGAATGCTTGCGGCTCTGCTTTCCTGCATTCGACTGTATTTTCATTTTTTCACATCTTCTACTTATATGTGCAGATACTCGGTGATTATGAAAAATATTAATTAATTGTCCTAACTATTTGGGGACAGCACAAATATCATGTCTTAATTCCTTATTAGGTACATATACTCCCTTCCCACTTTACAAATAGGTACTCCCTCGCATTACATATTATACTCTCTTCCCACTAGGTTCAAAATTATTTACGAGCAGTTAGTTCCATGAATACTCAAAGGTCGCCGTAAATAAACGTAATTAGCTATTATTATTGAATATTACCTATTCTCAATTAGATACCTTCATGACGGTATCAGGAAAGGCCTTGCGTTGCGAATCAGTTTAGAGACTGTCTCATTGGTTGCTAAACATTGTTTAGTTGGTATTTTTTCGTAGATATATATAACTAAACGCTTTGTTAAACAGATTGCAATGCGAACTTTTTGCCAATTCACAAAAACACTGCCAAATATTATTTCCCTCTTAACGATTTTGTTTATTTTTGCAGTTGTGTTCTTTGATGCTCGACTACATTGCATTTTGTCGTTTTACTTTTTTGTACGCTGTATGCAAGTGCTGTGTTCTATAAAACGTTAAACCTTTTTTGATAGATAACTGTTACAAAAATTGAAACAAATAGAACTAAGCTTTAATTTAGTCATTCTACTATTATGTAGCTCACTCAGAATTATTTACGTTTATCATTCAATCTTTTCGACTTTAATTTCAAAATATTTATATGGAGTTTGGTTTTCTTGCCCAATTCATCTATGACTGATTCTTTTTGAGACGTGGTAGAAAAATAAAATAAAATCACGTTATTTTTCCATCGACAGGTGACATTATAAATATCTATGAGAAGCAAGACGAGGTGTGGTGGACCGGGGACCTGAACGGCTGCTTCGGCATATTCCCGTCTTCTTACGTGGAGGAGATAACGTCGTGCATATGATGCTGGACATCTTTTAGATAATAATGTCTTCTGTTGAGTCTTTTTCTTACGTTATGCAAGACCCTAAGGAGACCAGTCACTCTGCAGCCATTGACTTAATTCTCCGGTAAAGTTCTAGTGGGTTAACTACTCTAGTGTCCTATTTATGATACCCTGTATCAGGGCCGCGCCGCCCCTATGTGCGAAGTGTGCGGCGCACACAGGCGCCAAGGCAATAGGGGCGCCGCGATCGAAATTATTTTAGTTACACTAACACAACAACATATTTCTTTATAGTGGAGTATCGGTAATTAAGAAGAGCAGTAATAGGTACAACCAATGCCTCGTAAACAACAAAACTATGTATTATGTAAAAATATGTTGAAACATAGATTCGTGAAAGAAACAGGCGCTTCGTAGGTTTCGCACACAGGCGCTGTGGGTGGTCGGCGCGGTCTGCCCTGTATATAATATTTTTAACACTTCGCGTTGTAAGTAGATTCACCTAATAAAGGTGTCATGATTCCATGGATAGGCTCAGCCACCTAACTCCAAGGAAAGTAGGTACCTACATAGTATGGTACAGTGGTATCGGCATATCATTATTTATACATCTCTATCATATTTCACATAATATGGGAACTGAACTGCGAAATACTTAATTAAAAAGAAAAATTAGTCACTGAATTAATTTTACGCCTATTGTTGTAAATTGTACAACATTCTGTAGGTACCTAGGTTATTACTGCTGCAATAATTGTTACGAAAGTATTTAACCTTGGCACGTTACCTAATGTAGCCATGTAGGTATGTATTTACTGAAATTATGTACATACGTAATAAATTATAAAAGCGATTGAATATCAGTTATTTGTTGAAAATTAAATACATGATAGAAATTTTAAATAAATTAATATACATATAACATATTGTCATATGCACAATGTATTTATATTATCATTTTAATATAATTACCTTGTGTTATTTATGAATACGTAATAAGCAGAATACAATAATAAGTATTGTGTAATCAGAAGCACTGTAAATACTGTAATACATAATAGGTAGTACAGATATTAGTACTAAAGATGTAAATTATGTATAACGATAAACCAAAGTATTGTATGTAATAAAGGAATTATAATAATTATAAAAATTGATTTTCCTGAAACCCCTCTAGTGTCCCACTTTAAATATTCCAGCTTTTTTATTCGTTCCTTGGCTAGAGTGTGTATGAAATATTATAACAGTATGTAATTACTGCCTCACCCACGGCTGATTAACTATAAATATCATTGTTAATGATTGTATGAAATTGACATCGATATATAGGTAGGTAAGTAGAAAAATAAAATGCATTTAGCTTGAGATGACAACAAATTCTTTATTAAAATAACGTTCATAGATTACAGTGTTGGCAAGAAGGGACTGTAGTCCAACTTATCTAGTAGAATAGATACTAAACCATTTTACACTTACGTCTTATTATCCTTAACCTTACACTGAGATACAGAAACCAGTGACATTTTTCGAAAACAATATAATTCTAATTTAATTTAAAGGTCGATAAATGTCATAACGGGGAAAAAATAGAAGCTGCTATCGAGAAAATTGCTCATCGAGTCACCAAACCTGAAGAGACTGGATTATAATGTATAAAGTTGTTAGAAAAAACACAATCACCTCTGGATCAAAAATGTCACAGTCGACCGAATTTTAACACCACGTCCGCATTCTCGTAACACAATTTAGTTGCACGTTGGAACCTCAATAAAGATACAAGAAGAATGACTTACTTATAGCCGCTACTATTGTTTCTAGCGATAGATCGTAACATACATTGCACAATGCACAACATTGATTTAGTGCCATTAACACGGTACAGTGTGTAGGTATATAGTGAGATAGACACGTAAGTTACAAAATATATATACCTATATATTAGTATTTATAACCAATCAATCACATTCAGGTATAGGTAGATACTTAGTTTAACTCGAATTTTGTGCGTGCTTTGGGTTTTTAAAGGGGCTAATAGACTGCTGGTTATCTGAGTACATTGTGATAAAATACTCAAGATAACCAGCAATGTATGCCAAATCGAGCCCGATAAATATGGGCGTCTAATTGCCCCTTTAGCTCTCTCAAGAAATCCTCAACGCGGTAACGCGCATTTAGTTATTGACAGATTTATGGTAGGTAACGGACATCGTTTTTTGGCAATTGCATATTTTAAAATGTTAGCAAGCCATTCCTATCCATTTAAATAGGATACATTCTCGCACACACACGGACTTATTTGTCCAAAAATGAGTTAAACTTAATATATTTACCTACTTTGTTCGCTGAAATCTGTTTTCGGACGCAAATCAAGAAAACCATCGGCAGCTTAGGTACATCCCTCAATTATATCATAATCACTACGACATCTATCTACTTATCAAACAAGATTTAGTCGCAGTGAGATAGCAATATCCTAAATCAGTCTCATAAGATACAACCATACAGTCCCTGTAGTTCGGGACCAGAATTTGATCTACGGTATTCTCTGCCTGTCGTAAGAGCTAGGCGACTAAAAGGGGGCTTATGGGGTTGCGGACGGATAGAGTTGGGAGCTCGAACCGTCCAAGGCCCTGTGAAGGTCAGCGGTGTGTTTGGCCACCACCGTAAGATCGAGAGACATAAGAGAGCCAAGCTCCCCATGATGGGTATCCCCGGGTGAAAAGCCCCGCGTTGGGTGCCAATAATTATATTTGGACGTTGCGCAAGGAGGTCATCGGTGCGTTCCTCAGGAGATATCGGGTAAGCGCTGAGGAGGGTCACCGAGAGGATTTTAGTGAGGTCAAATCCCACATAACCCGGCGTCTCCCAATATACTCGGGTACTTATTGAAGGTTCCTCCCCACCCTCCACCATCCCCGTTAAAAAAAAGATACAACCATACAAGCGTTTTCTTAACGCTAAAAGTGCACTACCGTGAAGCCGCTAGATGAAACTGGCTGGATGGGTTGGATATGTGCACCAGCGGAGGATAAAAAACCACCTATCCCAAGTAATCGCTCATGATAGGTCTGTGACAACTAAGAATATATCGAAGTGTAGTCCTTACCTTGCCTAAAATTTTTGTGAATGAGAAATCAAAGAACAAAGGATTGCTGTAACTTTTGTTTCTACGTTAATCAAATATGAATTAATCTCCACATTGATAAGCCCCGCGTTGGGTGCCAATTATATTTGTAATTTGATAAGTTTATCTTCTACACATTAAGCTTCGCTTCCAAGCTTGATACATATCTCACATTTTTTTACAATTATGTTAATCTGAAATCTCTCAGTTAACTACTTAATACTGCGGATTAGTCTCCAGATTAGGGCAATAATAAAATGTTAATAATATTTGCTATGGCCATTAAATGCGTTGCTAACTGCGTTACGTGTCTTAAAGCGGAGTATATACTGATAACGATTGTAAGAAAAAGTTCAATATTACTGACTCACCGATAATTGCTACCTCACTACCACTGTTCGATAGTAAAGTTTAATAACGGCAACGATAAATTCTCACGTGAACTTTTGGAACGGACGTATCACTTAATCAAGCAATTTCACAGTATGTCCATATTATTTTAATAGACGTAAAATTAAGTTAACTTGTGTGCGTCACCTCACCTATTTACGTAAACTATTCTCGTTGTTCGTAACTGGCAAAGAACTGTAACACTTCATATCGAATCTAAGACTCAATTTTTGAAATGATAATGTAAGTAGGTATTTATGTTTTTATAATTCTAAAACTTATACATATTTTTGATCCCTTTTAACACAATTTAAAGTAAAAAAAACTATTTAACGCATACACATCTACATACATATCTACGAATTAGACGAATATATAATAATCCAAATTCAAATATCATAATTAGAATGCGGATAGTAAAAGGACAGTAAAACGTTTAATGATAAGTAAAATCTAACTACATTTAAGTATACATAATAAATATCTGCTTATTGCTGAACTAAGTACTCTACCAGTGCACGTAGCACCATTAGTATTAGTAAGTAAAGTATAAACCGATTAATATAATCGCTAACACTACAGCGGTTGGTTTATATGAACCAGAAAAAAAACTAAGTAATTTATCCTAAATATGTAGGACGTAATAAGTTATACTACGAGAATAGATCACGTAAGGTCGTAAGCATTTGCTATACGAGCTATGGAATGCCGCCATTATAACCCGAATTTATCTCGAAAATAGAATCTTTGATCCTACCATTCCTATTTACAAAAATATGCATCATCTACTCATATATTTTACACACAAAGCCGTCGGATAAATTTATTGAAACAAACAGTTGCAAGTTGTAATCTAGGTATATGCAAATATTGATAATAGACACTGATAACTAACTCATTATCAGCTTTCTATACAAGAGATATTTATTAGATTGTAAGCTGCTGAAAAATAAATTAGGATGCAAATAAAAAAGTGTCGGAAGTAAAATAATGACTATAGTGTATAGTCACGTTAGTAAGTATCGCAGCATCCAGCAATGAAACCATAACGATAAATTTATCCGAAAGCTTCCTATCCATCGCTTACAATTAAAATTAGAATTTGATGCTCAAAACTGAGACTAATTTTGCTCCATTTATTTAAAATAAACAATCACCGTTTAATTAAATGTCCACACCTTTGTATTGCCATCATTATACCGGTTATTACAAATACAAAGCAATAAAGAAATAGATTCTGATTTCCTTGACAATTTAAACTTAAAAGTAAGTTTTTATATGCTTTTTAAAGTCTTTAAACCTCACTTTAAAAGAGGGCATCAATTACAGAGCCAGAAATTTAAATTCATACGACTCTGCTTAACTACCTAGCTCGTCTAGCGACCTAGCTACAGCCTAGGCTATGAGTTAAGTCATCAAATTACTTAAGTTAAGACATACTTAAAACCTACAAGTAGTACATAGAACTTTGTCTAAGGTAGCACATCGAGTAACATCGTTGTTAGAAACAGTTCATGTAACACCAATTGATCGTTTTTAAGTATTGTCCAATGTTAAAAGACAGGCTAAAACTAGGCGATACATTTTAGAGAGGTTCACCTCTTTGAACATTTGAACATCAAGCTTTAAGGTGATGTTAAAAGTCAATCTACACCTTTAGAGAGAGTCTTAAAAATCCACCGCATCGAATAGAACTGACAGTCATGGATCAGCCTGTACTGTCATTAACACAGCTTGTCATTAGAAATGACAAAACTTTACAAATACAAACGGTTGATAAAATTATACTCTGAATAATAAGATGTCCTTGTCAACATTTTCAACTTAACATTGTTACTCGTATTAGTATGAATTTTAACTGTTAAAAAATATTATCAAAACGATGGCAGTGACAGTAATTATCTAGTCCTATTTTTAGTAACCACTAAATAGTCTTGTAAGTCGTAGTAATAAAATATTAAGGTATGATTCGTGGATCAACATCAATTTTCAAAGTCTTTAAATTCATAGCTGACTTAATAGGCGCAAAAATGCTCACATAATATCGTTAGTACTTAACAAAAACATGACAACGAGCTCCCAGGCGCCTATAAGCGACCTGAACTTAGAATTTTTGTATTGTCATTTTTTAGAAATGTTTATTAGAAGTAAATAAACACAAATGTCATAAATTTTTACATTTACGTTCGTTCTGAATAAACGGTTAAATCAGTTAAGTGCTAATAGTGTCTTGTGTGGAATTACCTATTTAATTGTTTGTTCACTACTTATGATATAATTCTAAAAGAAGTAACTGTCTCTATAGACGCGGACAAAAAGTACGCCGTTGTTTTCTTACGTGCGGTTTCAAATTAGCGTATTTTTTCCCATATATACGATCGTTTTCGTTTCGAAGACACGCGCGCTTTTTTTGTACTGGAAGATGACAAAACTCACTGTTTGGCGCATACACACGGTGCTACAAAAACAAAACACGCGAACGCGCCGATAAATACGCTAGCTTAAAACCGCTCTAACGGTGCGGTGCGTACATATTTTTAAAACAAAATTATATCACGCTTAGCAATAGTGTCGACTGTAGACAATATTTTTTATCATATTAACCAGCTTATTGACACAATGTTATAAATTAGAATTACATAAATACAATGTTGATGTGGTATCACAAAATTTGTATAACATGTGACAATAACTTTGCAATATTATTCAAATCATTGCTGCTTCTTTTACAACATAACAAAATCACGAAAATGTTATTTTAAGAAGGCAGTGATAAACTTGGATCAATTTCACCATTGTTTCTAAGATAAGTTTTATTCCAAGGATAAATATGAAACGCTTACTTGAATACAGAGGATAGATACTTGGAATAAAAAATATTTTTTGGTATAGGGAAATTAACCTGTATAATAGGAGCTGTCCCAGGACATGACCTCCGACCCAAAATCCATCAGTCATGCGTAGATGGAAGGTGAAACAAGCCAATTTGGGACACCTCTTCTCCCCAAACGAAGCGACCCCCCCCCTCCCCCAAAATGAAGGCGTGACGGCGCCTGCTGTATAATATGTTTACATAAATGTGATTAGACTTGCTGACATAATTGACATAATTTACACAAGTGGGTTAAGTAGTTTATAAAACTACCGAGCTTTATACGTTGAACATAGTGGGCGAATCCAGGTATTAAAAAAACATTTACTTTCCATAGTGTGCTTGCATTATATCTATATTTGAAAATTATAATTATTATAAGTTGTTGAATTTATTCAAGCATTAATAAGCTTACGTAGCTATACTAGTAGCTTTTATTTATTTTATAAGTACAAGTGCAGTGAACGACTCTAAAGTACTTGTATGCAGTAACATCTAATATCATTGCTCGTACCTATGTATTGGATTCGCCCTTAGTTTAAACGTTGGATATTGGGCATTTATGTGTGTCGTTTGTAATGATGTGCTTCTATGTGTGTAAGCTTTAAAATGTGTTTTAGGAATGGACATTTACTTTAGTTATTATTTTTTATCCCAGGAATGCAAGTTAATCATGGTGCACATTGTCCCTGTGTGCGTTACTAAAAAGCTGTCATCAGTCATCCATCAGTTACTATAGTTACCGAGGCATCTTAGGTAATGCACACATATTCAATGTGTATACGCATCCCACGACAGTTGTAAAAAAGTATTCGTGAGGCAAAAGAGTTTTGCAAACTACTAAATAGTAGGGACGGTTTCCTATACAAAAGAAAAATTGTGGGAAAAGGAAAGGATTAAAAAAAACAAATAAAATTAAACTTGTTTCATAAATATTCAAATATATTAGGCATAGGATACGAACAAACAAAACTTTCAAAAAACATGCAACAATTACAAAATAATACTTAAAGGTAATAGGAAAAGGAATGTTAACGTACAAATGTAGATAAACACAAAAACCGATTTGACAAAATAATACAAAATCATCTATATAAATCGATTAAAGTATCACTGGCGGTGCCTATGGATAAAATAGATACCTAGCCATGATCATCCAAGCTATGTATAAAGGCGGTTATTGAATTATGAATTATTATATTTTGTGCTATATGCTTAGGTGTATATAAACATGGAATAAATGAAATAATAACAAATTTTATTTTCCTCGTCGTAAGGACATTTTAACGAAATCAAATTAAGGAATAATATAAGACTACAGCGAAGTTATTGGACGACAATTTATTGTGTTGTGCTTAATAAATCTTTTGATTCAGACCGTGGTCCATATCAGTGTCAGTAATTACCTACATCTAATACCGTTAAACAGGCAATTCTTGTATATACCTAAATATATTTTTGAATCTCGGAAACGGCTCCAATGAAGTTAATGAAATTTTGTACGCTGGTTTCGGGGGTGATAAATCGATCCAGGTAGGTTTTATTTTTAGAAATTTTTAAATTATAAAAAAAAATATTTTCAGCGATAACCAACTTAAATATAAACTGAAAAAAAAAACGACTCTTCCTGACATTATTGGAGAGTACTAATTATTGTGGCGTGGAACGCCGTCAAACGCCACCCGCCAATCAGACGTTCAAAGAAATGACAATGTCGATTTGAAAGAGCTCTATAAAAATTTCGTTCATAGAATTAAAGCTTCCTTGGCCGTATGGTTACGTGGGCTAGCTGCAGAAATAGAGACCCGGGTTCAAACCTCAATTAAAACCATATTGCGTTTATATTTAATTTTTGTGAATATTTTTTTATTGGGAGCTATTTCAAATGGCGTTGTTAAGTAACACGAAGCAAATGAGTGTTTCGTTTAAAATTAAACCAAGAAAGTAATTTGTTTTTGTCCGAGCAACGCTCGGTCGTCCAGGTACTGTCTTAAAAACGGTGTTAGCAATTGCAACGGCTTAGCAATTTGGAGTTTGTGACGTGATTTTCTGTAGACATAGAAAAAAACTTCTATGAAACAAACGGCATTTTAGTCACAATAAGTTTTTATTTTTTAAATAATGTTTAAATGCGAACAACGAAACGAGAAAGTACCACGTTTATAAATTAATGATTTTATGAATATCTCGACACATAAACTTATAATATAATGATTAGCTTGTAATGCGTTCCCCAATAATCGGGAAACACCCGTGCTTAGCAATGGGATACATAATAGATTACAGCTAATGAATAATTCGCTAGTTTTTGCTAGATTCAGAATGACATCTCAAATGTTGTTTTCATATTTTACCCATATTATCGATATGCATGTAAACATACTGTATCGTACAGTTTTTTTTAAATCAGTTATCAGAAAGAGGTAAAAAAAATTTAAATAGATTTAAATGGGGGATTCCACGGAAAAGTAAACCTTGAAGTTTTTTTTTTAAGTTTTTCTAGAGCTGTCAACTATTATATATGTATCGATACAAAATACTTTGAATTACACGCTTCCATAAAAAAATTAGAATATTTATATTTTTTTATTAAGATGCAAACATTGATTAACAAACCTTACGTAAATAGAGAAAATTTGTTTTAAGTTTGCAACATTGTGGCGTCAGTTCTGGTTTTAACTTGCAACTGTTATTGTTCTTAAATTATTTTGATTGGATTACTAATTAATACTTGTTAGCGGATTCTAATAAACGTTAGTAATTCTGCTGTGAAATAAAAATAAAGCAATCAGTGACTAAGTTGTCCCACCCGTTGCGAAAACATACGAAAGTTTTGTTTTTCGATAGCTGACTTTGAGGCTTTAAGGTTATGTTTGAAAATTAATTACTTCTATTACAAAATAAAACCTTTGGTATACTGATATCATTTTTCTGTCAAATAAACTGAAAACTATCAGCTGTTGAATTTCGTCCCCCGTGACAATTGTTCCGTCAGTGGGTCGGTAGTATATGGTGGGGTTAGTTATACATACATTGTCAATGATTTTGGGAATTCTTCTTCATAGGTCATATTTTTCTTTTCAAACGTTACGTTTAGTTTATTGTCACAAACAATATTGTAATTTTCATTAAAAAGATGAATCAAATAGCAGAGTTTTAATGAATATGAGTCATGTATAAAAACCCCCACGTGGTAAAAATCTAGTGTATCTAGAGTTCTCTTGATTGTATATTGTGTTATCACTACTTATCGATCATTGATACAGTTATCATATATTAGTCACACATACTGAAACTTCAAGTACAAGTGTCCCACCAGCGACGGTAGAATTGCCCAAATATAATTTCTAAAAATTTTAAATTTACTTTTATTTTTGCTTAGCTATAATTTGTTGTAGTTAAAAAGTATTTTTATCACTATGTGTTTTACTTCATTATTTTTACTAATAAAGAACTCATGATAAACAGAGTCGTTAGTTTACTTGTTTCAAGGTAGATAGATTTAATTTTCATCAATGATATTGTTATTTGTGAATTGCTTTACTACTATAAATTATTGAAAATTAAAGTAAATTAATATTTTAAATGAACATTTTTTTATTACCTGACTGAATACGGCCCATCGACTGCAGTAAGGAAAACACTGCCATCCAGCACACAGAAGTAGAACAATGCCGTTTTGTTAATAAGACTTAGTACCACTAAGAAAGCGGCGAAAGAGGGTCGAAGGGCGGGGGAGGGGGCTTTGCGTGAAGCATTCAAGGGATTGTATAGAAAAGTAACTGTATGCAGTGTCCTTTTCGTTAAAGGTCTATTGGAGGAACACACAATCTATAATTGTTAGCATTTTTACCATGCCGGTAAAAAATCTATACAGAATGACTATGAATACGCGTACATGAAAATATATACAGTAATTTATTTGCCTACTATGTATTGTATCCTAGTAACGGGCGGAGTACAAAAGAGTACTAGACAAGATATCTGTGATTTTACGGCCATCTCAAATACAAGCAGCAATAATTGTGTTTCTTTGAGACACAAAGTTCACTACTTGGCACGAAAACTTCTACTGACTGAAACATTGTAAGAATTAGAAGGAATACAGTATAGACTAGAAGTTGAGCGGTTAGTGGACATTGTATAGATATGGGAAGGAATACGTGGTAACGTCTACAACGCCACCGACTCCGATACGCTATCACTAATACTACCTTAGCATTACAATTAATTATTATATGTATATACATCTTATTACTTTTACACGAGCAGTATAACAGCTAACTGTGTAGACCTTGCAAGTCTTGGGAGTACCAAATCAATTGAGATACTTTTAATGAGCTGTCAAAACGTGACATCCCCATACATAGCGTTGCCAGGCGTCCGGATAAAGCCGGACATAGGTAGGCTTTTTGATTGCGTGTCCGGCCAAAGTAAACGGTATCCGGCTTGTCCGGCTTTTGTTAGGCTTTTTAAATTTCGCAAACGAGTGACGAGCGTGGCCGAGCGCAGGCGAGTTGACTGTCGGTCGCTCCTACTTAAGACTTTAAATTTATTAGAATTTAACAAAATTTATGACAATAATCAAAAAAGTTTGATTTAACATATTTTTTTTCTGTCGTACCTATTAATACTGAGACAGTTCAGAGACAACATCCTCAAAAATGTAGGGTGTCCGGCCTTACTATCCAAATGTCCGGCCAAACTGGCTGGTCTGTCCGGCTATTAGGTTTGGCGACCTGGCAACCCTACCCATACATTTTATATGGGAAAATGATTTGTGACGTCACAACTCATTTAAAGTAAATTGACTTAATTTTTATTGATTTAAAAGTTTTTAAATAGGTATCATGTAAAAAATAAATTAACAATTATCCCTTTTTTCAAGCGTGGTATAGTGCAACGATTTTAAGGTATGCATTTTGAATTTTTCTGTGCAGTGTCGAAGATTCTATTGCAGAAAATTTTCTGGGTATAGATTTTTTTATTTTATATGAATGGAGTAGCAGACTGATCATGCAGGCCACGTTGTGATAAGTGGTCGATGCAGTCCATGGACATCTACATACAACCTCAAGCAAGCATAGGTAAGTCTTGTCTGAGGCCGTATGCAGTTGCGCTGCTACTCCGGAGGCTGGTGGTCGCCTCATGTAAGTGTGGCCGATAAGAATCATAAAAAGATGAAATGGTAGAGAAATATAAACTTCTTTCGGATATAAATATAACACAGAACAATGTTTAAAATAAAGTCTTCCAAGGTCAATTTATCAGTTCGAATGTTTATGCACAAGTAAATAATTATTCTTATTTATTACTACATGATCTTAACTGTTTTAATTGCATAAAATCCTTTATAGCTGCATAATTGAATCATAAATATGCAAATTAAACCTCCAACGATAGAAAACACTAAACAAAACCATTATGCTCTGAGCAACGTAACAACTAAAATAAACTTTGGCTAAAAATAAACATATCACACATTGAATAGAATGTACGTTTGGACTCCTCGTGTTATGTGCAGAGTATCTATCAGAAATCAGAAACGTTACTTACAACACTGTACTGATTTGAAAACTTTGAAAACACGTTCAGAAGTCAACAAAATGAGCATAAAAATAGCGTAAATAAATATCTTGATTCTCTAAAACAACCATCTGCTTAGCAATATAAAAATAATAAAGCTTAACGATTACGTAGTTTTCAAAAAACTTATAAATCCGAATTTTGATTTTTAGCGATATTTTCCAACCGATCGATCACTATTCATATAGGTATTTCATTTCTAAGAGAAATTCCACTATTCTATCCTAGACTATACTCTTTAAGAGTTTACCCGTTAATCACATTCCAATCGCTTTGTGCTTATTTTTTAATAGTAAAAAACAATAATCGGAACATAACTTAGACTTGGCAAGAACAAAGAAAATGAGTAGCTGGAGTCACACAAACAAAGTGAAAAATAAAGTTATTCGGTCAGAATAAATAATTATTTATATTTAAGTAATTTTTAGTAGGCTTATTCCGCACGGCTAGCGGATATTCTTATACGTATTTGCAACCTAAAACTTTGATAATTTTACTGTATTTGAAATAATTTCAATAGTAAAAAAAATATTTCAAAATAAAATATTAAAAAATAAACATAATCTCAAACATAAACAACGTATATCTATCTCTAAATTTGCTTGTAAAGAGCTTGTAGCCTTTTAAAATAGTATTTTTGTGCGTTTATTCGCTATGTTGCACTAATAATACAATATACGGCATTGTTTTTAACAAAGTATTCATTTCAAATTTTGAAATTAACTTAAAAAATAATCTATTACAAATATTACTTCAAAGTTATTATTAGTACTATTATCACCCTCGCAATTTTCGGGCAATAAAATGTGCATAGTATTTGTGTACTGGAAAACATCTTAGTTTGCGTGTATATGCAAATAGGGCATGCCAGTGTGTGCGTAGTGTTTGACTTGAGACATGTATAGAACCTATCTACGAAACACCGATTCCAGTAATCGTCAACTGAACATTACAGGTCGCTAGGAACTAGCTCACTCAACATTACATGTTCCGCCATCCAGATCAAGCCTATTACGTAATTCAATTACACATACATACGTCGATAAAATTACTTTAACATTGAAAAACAACACAACCACGATCATTTACTGAGAGTTCAAGACCATTAAAGTTGTAGTATTATCATGAATATTACGGGTACTAGTCAAATGTTACATAATTATACTTAGTTATGAGTAAGTCTATCATGGCAGTGAAAGGATTCAATCTGATTATGAAAGCACTGTACAAGTTACGTCAGTGAAAATAATAATAATTATTATTTTATCTTTATGTGTATTTTATAACGTTTATAAACGTATCAATATAAATGCAGTATTTCTACAAGGGAATCTAATGAAAAGCAAATTATTTCTAATTGCTCAAAAATGTTACCAAAACTTGGCAACAGAAAAAAGATTTCGATAAAGGATGAAGGGATCCAACCGAATAGCCAAGAATAATCTATTGCGGCCGATATTACCCACTTCTGCTTTAAATTACCATACATCGAGAGACGTTAATGTTCATATTTGGATTATACACTACATTCTTCATATCTAAATACATTAAACACTAAATATTTGGCGCCATATGGATACAAGTTAGGCCTTGAACCCCGATACTTGTATAAGACACTTCAATAATCATAATAATTATAAATTCACATTGAATACAAATATAATTGTTTAAGATAATAATAATAATCGCTAAGAATGTAATAATAGTATGAGTGATTATCTTTTACAGTAATACTGGATACATAAAATGAAATTGATTTTCTTTCGCAACTCCATCAGTGCAATTCCGTTAGTTTCCCTGGAAAGAAAAAAGTTACATACAATGTCTATTTAAAAATCCTCAACGCTTAAGTTAAACAAAACATTAGTGTGACTGTCTGATCAGTCAGTCATCTATAACGAAGCTTTTGGTGCTGTCACGACATACACACGATATAATCGAACCGAGCCTTCGTCCATTGCTCAGATCATTGTCATCGTTTTCGTGGGTCTTCGTTTCTCGTAAACGGTTCAAGTTTTCTGGCCAGGTCACTTTCGATACTCCTACGACCCTTAATTAATAGCGATTGAACCACGCAGGTCACAAAAACCTGGCGATGAAATAATACCAACTAGGACATACCCAACAGAAAAAACTGTTAGCTCGTAGTGAAGAGCGTGAAGTCACTCTACAGCGTGCTGCACTCGATCGATACTTTATGCACTTGGATTAATTCACCAAGGTCGAATCACGCGTAAAAATTACATGTACTCGCAGGCACGGCTGATGATCGTATAGGAGTATTATATTGATCATGTAGGAGATACCATAATAGACCCTGCAGCTTCGGGATTAAGAATAGAGCTACGGTATCCCCTGCCTGATCGTAAGAGGCGACTAAAAGGGGGCTTCCGGGGCTGCGGGCGGTGTGGAGTGGGAGCTCGACCCATCCAGCCAGCAGCCCCGGGAAGGACGGCGTTGTGGGCGTGGCCGCATGCCGCTGTGAGCGCCTGAGGGTGCAGCAGAGCGCATCTGCTCTACTGCATCTGTGGAGGACACCGGTGCATTCCAATGGAGATTCCGGAGTCCTCCCCAAGCGCAGAGGCAGGCCATCGTTTTAGTGCGGTACAAATCCCACATTACCCGGTATCCTCTCCCAAGGTGCCGGGTACCTTTTGAAGGTTTCCCCCCCGATACCAAAAAAAAAGGAGATACCTTAATGCGTGGCGCGGATCTGGTTGAGGTCGTCGTCCGAGTCGGTGGGCGGCGCGTGCTCGGAGCCCGCCAGCACTGTGAGGTGCGTGGAGTCGCTCTGCAAAGTGCTACACTCGCCGCCGCCGCAGTTGCCGGCCGCGCCCACGCCGCTCCAGTTGCCGCATTGCGCCTTCTTCTGCAACGCTTGCACGTACGACTGTGGGTTGTGATAAAAACATTAGACTTGTTTCGAATCGTTTATGTTATTATATCAGAAGTTTAGGTAATGACATTATCTACACTAATATTATAAAGAGAAATGATTTGATTCTTTGTGTCGGTAGAGGATTGATTTGATTCTTTGTATCGATCCGGAACCAACATTATCTCTGATGAACATAGGCTACTTTTTACCGTGGGAAAATGCTTCATTCCTAAGGGAAGCAACTGGCTAAACACCTATTAATACAGCAATACATCGTCTTACGTAGTATTTCAAATGGATGGACAAAAATTAGAGATATAGCCTGAAATAGCCCATAGACTATTTTTGTATCCTTCGGGGAACCATAAAATGGGTCCACGCAGGCGAAGCTGCTGACGGATGGCTAGCAAAAAATGAGTAGACAAGACTATTATGAAATTTTTATCAAGACCTTTGACAGCATAACGTCGACTTACATCAACGTCATGCATCAAACAAGATATTATGTAAAATGACGAAAATTTTGGTCACCGGCCGCGCCTGCTGCGCCTTCAGACGCTTCTTCTGGCGCTGATGGCTGAGTAAAGTTCACTGACCTGCGAGATGACGTCACCATGCGCGGTCCGCACCTGGTATAGGTAGCGGTACTTGCGCTGCTTCATCTCGGCGCGCTGCTCGCGGGTCACCGGCCGCGCCTGCTGCGCCTTTAGACGCCTCTTCTGGGCGCTGATGCCTGAATAAATGAAAATCGGTCAAGGATGTACAAAATAACATTATCTATAACATCTTGTCTGTCTAACAAAAATTCCAATAAAAATTATGGAATTATACTAGAACAGTAAAAAATCAAACAACGCAACGTGAAGTCATGAACTGCTACATGTATTAATTATTAGGTTGAAAATATTAATAAGGAATAATATGACATTTTTATGTAAGCGTAGCCTCGGCCCGGCATGATTCCTAATAATTTTGTCAAATAATTCTCGCAAATTCTGTTTAACAATATCGCTGATGACTTCACTGCACACCTGCCTTACTATGGTGGGGTTTTATCATTACCGTAAGTGATAAAATACTCACTCTGTTCATGGTAAATCCCGGTAGCCGTGAGCGCGCACTGGGCAGTCAAACCAACGATGGCAGCAGCCGGCCACGCGGCCAGTGTCAGCCATGACAGCCGGCACGGCGGCGCTACAGCTGGCTCCAACTTGGCACGTTCCCACACCTAAGATAAAAAACGCGATATGGTGAATTTTAAATGCTATTTAAACAATTTTCGGTATATGAAAAATTCACTAATAAAATCCGAAAAAGATAGCGGGAATCCGCTGGATTCAGATAAGACGCGGATTCACCCATATGGGCACTACTTCACTAGTTGTAACTGGAAAAGTCTTATTTTCACGGTCTATTGAGATCGATAGGCTGTTGATAATTGATGATCGATAGGTATTGTATAAAAATGCTACGAATGACGAGCCTTAAAAAATCAGGCGTTATTTGGGAAACAGCCGTTCTACTAATACTCCAAGCCGCCGCCATTTGGTCTCATGGCGAGAAGAGATGGAATAATATTTGTATGTTGTGACGGTATGTGTTTTCTTTGAGAAGATTGACGGTCTAAACTCTTAGTCTAAAAAAATCCCTAAAACCCTGTAAACTCTGCACATTCACACTCATAGCACCACAGTATGGTAGATATACCCTGTGCCGTGGGTACCATGGACACATAAAAAGACAGAAACACAAACACCCAGACCAAGAACAGAAATTTAAATTCATTCATCGTCATTCATCATCGAATTTCTGTTTCGCCGGGAATTGAACCCGGGACCCTCCGATTGGCAGTCCGGCATGGTAACCATTGCGCCACACGGGTTATAAATAAATATTAAATATTTTAGAAACGATAACAAATGTAACGACAAAACTATACCGGGCTGCCAATCAAGGGTTCAATTCCCGGCGAAGAAGAAATTAAATGAAGTGTTCGGTGTTTGTGTGTTTTTAATGGTAACCATACATACATACATACATATATATATGTGGGATTGTAAAAAAATGTAATTGGGCTATTTTATTTTAACCTTAGTATGTAATGGTATGTCAGTGTGGAATTGCATGAAAGGGAACGTAAGACGAATGAATGTGGATGAAGGAAAGAATGGTACGAATGAATGGAAGGAATAGGGTGGAGTCGGGGTAAGTACGTAAGACGAGTAAGACGGACGAATTTCTTTGTAATTTTTTAAATTAAAGTCAGTGACCATACCCGAATTGTGAAATGTTATGTCATTTCAGTTTTACAGACAGGATACACAAGAAGAATGCACCGGGTAAGACCGGGTTTTACTGTGATTGATTTCTACCGGCGCAGGGAAAACTCAGCAAGGAACTTATGATTTCCGTTTAGGTTTTAGAGCAATAAGGAATCCAGCTTACGTAAATAGTCAAAAATAACTTATAGCGAATATATTTTTTGCAAGAATGTTGTACTACAACATTATCTTTCTCACCCATTTCACCATCACCATCCGCTCAAGGAAGTAGTCTAAGGACGTAGCTATCACAGCTCCGCCGTACACGCTCGTACCGAAAATCGTCAGAACTGAAATAAAAATAATTAATTTTAGTAAATGGATGAAGCGCGCATGACCCGAAGGTTAGCGTAGATCGCAAACGATCTAAACAACTAAGCCAAACGGACGCAGTCAGGTGTGAGATGGGTGACCGATGCGTGTTTCCGTGCTTCGGAGGGCACGTTAAGCCATCGGTCCCGGTTGTTGTAGATAGATAACAGTCAAACCTTGTCGGAGGCCTTATGGGCGGTTTGATAACATCCGACAGCGGGTTGGCCACTAACCCCCATCTCCAACCCGCATTGGAGCAGCGTGGTGGAGTAAGCTCCAGGCCTCCCAAATAATGGGGAGAGACCCATGCCCAGCAGTGGGACGCAAAAAGGGTTGCAGCCAGCCAGTAAATGGATACCGAATATAAGTTACATATATCAAGTTTTATGGTCCCTAATAGGTCAAATTTCAGTCTACGCCCCGTTCCTTATACATTTGTTATTCATTTTTGGCAGGTGTCAGAAACGTCTCTCAGTTTTCTGCATAGCAACTTTTTCTAGACGATAAACGTTTATTTCATTCCATGCATAATATACGTCAACTTTATCATTATTCGTACACAAGGTAAGAACTATCTTCGGAAGCCTTTAAATAAGGTAACATAGAAAGCGTCAGTTTGAGAGCGGTTAAACAAAGTGGATAGGTAATTGCTTTTAAGCAACAACAATTTTCACGTATGTAAGTAATTCCAATATTAAATTAATTTCTACACAAAATTTAATTTTGTTGCCTGTAAAGCTTGGTTTATTTTTAAGCAAAACATTCATTGACTTAGTGTTACTTAACAAAGCCTTTCGAAATACGTAACTCTCAATTTAAAAAAATTGTCACAAAAAATAAAAAACTTGTCTACTTAGATTTGAACCCGGGTCTCTAGCTCCATAGTCAGCGTTCGTAATCATTCGACCAAGAAAGCTTTAATTCCATTGACGTTTCCATTTTTATAGAGGTCTTTCATATCGACATTGTAATTTGTTTGAAGGGCGGATTGAAGGTTGACATGAGACGGCTTTCTACGCCACAATATTATTAATATTTTCCAATAGATGTCAGTAAGAGTAACTTTATATTTAACGGCATAAACGTTAAATATATTAATTAAGTTTTTAACAAAAAAATAGAACCGACTTCAAACGGTAAAAAATAAAATTGTTCAGTACCTACTTCTTCTTGCTTATGGTAATGACTCTTAAAACTATTTCTGGAGTCGGGCCCTTAGTAAATGTCGTACCATTCGTTCTAAATTGGCACCCACAGTACAGACAGTGGGACAGTACCTACTTCTTCTTGCTTATGGTAATGACTGTTAAAACTATATTGGAGTCGGTGCCCATTCAGAACGAAAGGTACACTATATTTACTAAGACAGGACATTTCACTAAGGGCCCGACTTCAAAAATAGTTTTAAGAGTCATTACCATAAGCAAGAAGAAGTAGGTACTGAACAATTTTATTTTTTACCGTTTGAAGTCGGTTCTATTTTTTTGTTAAAAACTTAATTAATTTCACTCTTTTTAGTAATTTTAATAATTCTGTATGTATTAGCATAATTGAAAAAATTTTCACTTTACTTCTAAACTTTAAACAGATTTACCTTTTATAATCATGTTTATCTAATAGCCATCTAAAAGTCTGAAAGAAAACTACTATCAGTCCACCTGAACGTATAAATTAAAGAAAGAATTTGCTCTCAGCTCCTAACCGTTGAGGAGTTGTACCTTCAATCATCAGTTAAGCAACATCAGGTGATAATTACCAGACATAAATATTTGTATTATGTTAAAAATATGACTAAAAGAATGTGTGTGCCTATTACGTTTCAGTGTTTCCCTCGATTTCCCTAATATCACATCATCAGATTTTGACATGGTGACAGTTGGACCACCTCAGGAATGTAAGATTTCGAACAAAAAACCATTTATTGAAAGAATTTGCTCTCAACTCCTAACCGTCGTAGTACCTTCCATCATCAGTTCAGCAACATGATATGACGATAATGTCTGTTTTGCTTTGTAAAAATATGAAATTCATTTGTTGTGCTTTAAAATTTGAATGTTCCCTTCGATTTCTCTGGGATCCCCTCATCAGACTTTGACTTGGTGACAGTTGGACCACCTGGGGAATGTAAGATTTCGAATAAAAAACTATTTATTGAAAGAATTTGCTCTCAACTCCTCACTGTCGCAGTACCTTCCATCATCAGCTCAGCAACATGAGATGATGATTTCTATGCGTAAATATCTCTTATGCTTCAGAAACTATAAGAAAATCAATGTGTGTGCCTATAAAATTTGAGAGTTCCCCTCGATTTCCCTGGGATTCCATCATCAGATCCTGATTTGGTGACAATGGGACCACCTCGGGAGTATAAGCATACGAACAAAAAAAGAATTTTGAAAATCGGTCCACAAACGGCGGAGTAATCGGTGAACATATATAAAAAAAAAAAAAAATACATACAGCCGAATACAGTACCTCCTTCTTTTGGAAGTCGGTAAAAACGACAATAATTTCTATCAATAAAAATTTGTGGATCGATTTATCATCCCCGAAACCAGGGTACTAAATTTCATCAAAATCTTTGGAGCCGTTATCGAGATACAAAAAATATATTTAGATATATACAAGAATTGCTCGTTTAAAGGTATTAGATACCAAGATCCCAGACCGATCTGACATAACTTATTTTCACATAGATGTAACGTTAGGTTCTCAATAGCGTCTCATGTTCTCTGAATACCTGCACACTTTGGAGCTCGCCCTGTGACACCTGGGCAGGTACCAGGTAAGAAAGATAACTAAAAATAATACCTACTTAACTTAAATTATGTACTTTTTTTAAAAGAGTGCTGGGAGTTTTTTTCCGCCTTCACATCGCTCAACATCTAGCCTAAACGAGCACCTAAAGGCGATGACCGGGAAAAAATGACATTCATTAAGCGAATATTTTGTATTCCTAATATGAAATAAATATTTTTTCTTTCTTTCTTTTTTTCAAATTTACATGGCTGATTTTTATATATGGCTTGTAGACTATTATTCTAAAATAGTATCATAAGTGTCCGACACTTTCCATGGACCAAAACTTGTCAGACGCTTTAATCTCAACAAACAATAAATGAACTTTACTTATTTTTACATGTCTGATTTTCAAATATGTATGTTATTTTATTAAGGCAACTATTACAAAGTTATATTTCATTCGTCAGATAAATTGTAGTGATCAGATCAAACATCACCAAAATAAAAAAATTATTCAGCCGAGAGTATGAGCGCGAGAGCGCTATACGCATGCGTCTCAGAGTAAAATATTTAAATATTTTTAAGTACTTACTGCTATTTAAATAAGACGAATTCCAACATTAAACTAATCATTAATTATTATTTAAGTAAATTAATTTATTGCATATACTCGGAAAAAAAATATTCAGCGCAATTTTGATATATAATACCAGCCAGCCGTATTCAGCCAGGTAATAAAATGTTCATTTAAAATATCAATTTAATATAATGTTCAATCATTTATAGCAGTAAAGCAATTCTCAAAGGCCGTTTGTTTCGTAGTTTTTTTTTTCTCTTTCTACAGAAAGTAATCGCTAAGCACAAGACAATTGTCCAATTACTTCGCTGTAGCCATCACAGTATTCCTTATCCACACAATAATAAAAATATTACAAATATTATATTTAGAGAATAGACATAAAAATCATAGGAGCCGTTTCCGTGTTTCAAATTATACATATGTATATTGGTAGTTATGTATATACAAGAATAATTGCTCGTTTAAAACTAAAAAAAGTGAAAAATTAACTAACTCACTTTTAAAGTTGTGTATTTTAGCACTTTTAAGATTTATTGTGAAGTTTTGGCCCTAGGACATATTTTCGACGATAAAGTGTAGTTAGTATACCTTAATTAAAGATATGATATCACTTTTTCTACGAAATGAGGAGTACTCGGTCACCGTCGACATTATGGATATGGTTTGGTCTGTGCCTAATTAATTACCTATTAAAGCACTTAATTACAGAAAAATAAAGTCGTATACTTAAACGTATTCTACGTGTATTCACTTAAACAGACATATTTCAAAGGATTTTCTAGCTATCCTACGATACAAATATAATACCTTATATTTTTATGCAATGAAATTATAGCAAGAATCATATCTTCATCAGAGTGGACCTGAAAACTTCGAAAATGTTCAGTCTTCATTTTTGGAAAAAAACGGCAATCCCAAAATCATCAGGATCGGGGTTTTCATAGTTGGCTGATAAAATTCATAACATAATTTTATCATTGAAACTTGGAGCGTATACTAACTCCGACTATTACCTAACCCCTTTAAAATTTCAGGAACAAAAGTAAAAAAAATATACAAAGCGTTTGGTATTGGCATATTGACACTCTTTGTGGCTGTCATATGGACCAGTGGTGGAAAATTCAAACTCTGAAAAATAATAAACGTTTATCCGGTTGAACTTTCTAGAAAAGTCAGTAATACTATTTTCATTTAGGAAATATACGGCGCTTAAAAAGCGTCCTGATTTTTGCTTTTAGGTTTCTAGGCGCGTTGGTAGCTTAAAGACGAATACAGGCTTCAGCAAACGTGCTCGCTAATAACTTGAAGTGTTGGAACTAAGCAGATCGTGGCACATTAAGTGCTATATCAAAAGACTCTCTCGTAATATGCGACCTACATCACTGACCCATACGAACCTAGCCGTAGGTTGAAGCTTAAAATATAACTTATTCTCTTATACTTCACGATGACAAAGGTTCAGATAATTACAATTCCCCTTCAGTATATACTCGAACGTTTAAAGTTGGAAATAGACTATCATTCGATCAGCGAATGTAGGCCACGCTAACGCCGTGTTTAAACAGGTTTTATTATAACCGTTAATACTTTATACCTTATATAATCGTATTTTTTAAAACAATATAAGAGTTGCGGTTGAATTTCTAAAAGGCCTATCATGACTAGTACATTTAAATTCAGCAGTACATACGAGCGAATATCGTAAGAGCTGCCGCGCAGTGACTATTAGAGTCCCGTACCTCAGATACGGGTACTTACCTACATACCTATATAATATCTTTCTGGAAACCTCAGCCTGTTCAACTTTCAAAATTATTATACGCATGAAAGTGTGAGAGTTATATTAGGTCCTTACATATGAAATTACCGATACCAGTATTGAACCGGCAACTTTAAAATTAAATATCTTGCGTTTGATTAGGAATTGCATATTCAAATTTATACATAATAATATATTGAAATAAAGCCAGCAAAATATTGTTTTAAATTCGTATTTCATTTGTTTTCACATCATTTATTTGAGCTTCAACATTACTATAACAACAAATATGGACAAATTAAAAATTCGCGTTAGTACGAATACGAGTTTCACCATGGCTCCAGTGCTGCAGAATCGACTTGAAGAATTAACGACGAGTACGGACCAGGCACTGCTAACGAACGAATGGTGCGGTTTTGGTTTCAACGTTTGGATAACTTTTTGCAAGGAAAAAAATTTAAATCTGATGAGGCAGGCAAAACCCCTTCAAAGAGTTCATAGATTCTCGCTCCCAGGATTTTTTTCCAAAGGGATCAATGATCTGTCTATAAAATGGCGGAAGTGTATTGATAACAATGGCGCATACTTTGATTGATTAAATAATAATTTCGTTAAAATTATTTAAAAAAAACTTGTATCACTTTTTTGATACTGAACGGCAATTTCATATCTAAGGACTTAATAAAACTTATAAATTAGAAAATAACAAACACTGGATGTCATAGTCTGCTATTATTTAGAGGTATGAAAAAATGTATATCTGGGTCAACACAATTACAGGATTGGCTATATATTTAGGTCGCAGAAATCTATGAAACATGAACATTATCAAAACATTTATGTGTGTTCTCGTCTACTAGTATCATGAAATTCGAATTCGAAAACAAGACGCTGTTCTTTAAAATAATGTATACAAAATTGTACATAATTATGTAATTATGGCATAAGACAAATAGGTTATTTTGGATCTGGATATTAATTACAAAACATGAAACGCGTACATTTTATTGTTGCTGACTGTACTATGCGCGTGAAGCGTTTAAGAAGATTGAGCTTCAATGAAATTTTTTAGCAACAAACGCTATCCGTGAAAGTATCATGAATATTTATTTATTTGATCGCTCGTTTGCCTGCCTGGAAATACAATGCACTTATGTACTGTTACATAAAGATAAAATTTCTTTGCTTTAGCTTTCATAGCAAAGAAGCGCTAATTTGTTAGAATCATTATTTCTTATTATCAAGTGAGCGTGGCGTACTCAATGTGATCGAATGTATGCAGTTTGATGTTCAGAAAATCGAAACATGACTCAAAAGGTATTTTAAACATTCAGCACAATTGACACATAAACGAATATTTTGCTGAGGAAGAGGTACTACTATAATGATAGAGTTATAAAATCAAAAGCAGATCAAATAACGCAGAGAGACTTGGATAGGCTGACGCACTGGTGCGACCGCAATGGCATGACTCTCAACCCTTCAAAGTGCATGCATATTAAATTTACGCGGAAAGTCCGTATTGAACCTACGATTTACTTTATAAATGGAAACTAGATTTTAGAGGTGTTACGTTAGACAGCAAGTTAACTTTTTGTGAAAATTTAAATAAAATAATTGGAAAAGCAAACAAAATGTTAGGTTTTGTTATTCGAAATTCTAAAACGTTTAAATATCCAAAAACTAAGATAGTACTTTACAATGCCTTAGTTCACAGTGTCTTAGAATATAATTCGGTAGTGTGGCGCCCCCACTATGCAACGCATATTTTAAGAATGGAACGGGTACAAAAAAGGTTATTGTGGCATCTCTCTTTTTCAGTCGGAATGTCTAAGGAGCTGCCTTCGTATCGTGATCGTCTTCATCACTTTAAAATATCAACGCTAGAAAATCATCATTTCTTATTAGATCTCACTTTTCTTTACAAGTTACTCAGAAACCAAATAGATTGCCCAAACCTTTTTAAATAAAATCCATTTCAGTGTTCCCCGGAAATTCTTTAAAAAATCTTAAAACCACTTTGTGCCCCGATTCGTAGTATTAGGAGCAAATTCTGCAATCCCACGTCTGTGTAAACTGTTGAATGCGTGCCATGGGTCATTAGATATAAATCATCTCACTTTATATGCTTTTAAAAAAGCGATCACTTTGGAACAGCACACTAACACTTAGATTTTAAATTCAATTATTATTATTATTTACTATTTATGCATGTTGTTTGCCTTAAAAGGTTATGTACTTAGTTTTTAATTAGGTTAAGTATAAACATTGTCAAATTAGTATTGTAGCCACTGGCAAACCTTTTCTGATAAATAAATAAATAAATAATGAGTTTCAATAATTTATTTGATATTTTCAAGAATCTAGTCGCTAGTCGCATTGCACGCGATTTAAAGAGGCGGGGTTTCAAAATTGTTGGTCGGTAATAATCTTTACATACTAGTCGTTAATTTTTTTATTTATCCTTTCAAACAGCAACCACAAATTATATTTAAATTGGCTGTCAGCCAACCTCTAAATAGCTCTCCATCAATTGCATTATAAATAGCAAGTTAAGTGTGGTTAAGTTGTTTTCAGGATATCCAACTAATAAGGATTTAATATGTAAACAGATTTTTTTAGTTCAAACTTTATTTATTTATTCTTTATGTTCCTACCTTAAACTGGGTGTAGAAAGGTGGACTTAATGCTATGAGCATTCTCTGCCAGTCAACCTTCGGGTAGTGAGAAAAGCAGCGAAAGGGTTTTTTTTTTCAATTATGGCATTACAAACTCTGTGCATACTGCCAGCGTCAAGTATTATTTTTGCATAAATTTTGCCAGTTTCAATGAAACTGTACGAAGTAATAACAAAGTCAGTAAGTAAGTCGTCAGTGATCAGTCAGTCTAGTCAGTCCAACATTGAAGTAAAGCGATGGCTACTTTACTAGAGCGTTTCCGATGCAATTTTGGAGGCAAGCAGAAAAAACATATTTTATCACTGTTATTCTATTTCACAAACACTCGTGCACTGTAATTCACCTATATCAAACAAAATGCCATCAACTTTATTCGATATAACTCAAAATTACACCAAGAAAATGAAAATAAAACAAGAGCACAATATGTCATTTTCGACTTCCCGCCAAAACTCAAAGGGTTTTTTTGTAAATATGAGGTAAAAACGGCAAACAAAAGACGAATTAATATGTGTAGATATACACAAAATCCTGGAATGCAGAGAATTCGGCATTCACTTGTTAACTTTGCAGCTCAAACGTTTTCACGACAGAGCGAACACATTCTATTGTTCTGAAAGTACCGAACTTGCCCCTTTTTCTCGTTCCTGTTTGTTGTTAGGATGCAGTACAGTAAAGGAGAAGAAAGGTTACTATTGTTCCGTGCTTTTCTACTGAAACATTCGTGGCGTTTTTAAAAACCTGCTTTTATAGGACACGTTAAAACTATCGATAAAAACATTCTGCCACCTTTTACGTAATTGAAACATAATAATGTGCAGGAACTGGACAAATTACATGAAGATAACTGATAATAATTAGTTAATTTTTCTGTGATGTACACTGAAATGAATTTTATTTACTTAAAATAAGTGCAACTTCATAAGCATGACATGTCCTAAATGGTCTTGTAGAGAGGATATTTAATACAATAAATTTGACATAGGTTAAATTAAGTTTTAGTAATTAAGAAATTTTTGACCACTGTCATAAGCGCGAATATAATAAACATAAAATAGACAGCGCATGCACACTGCAAAGTGCAATGCATAGGACAACCCCACAATAATGGTTCTCCTGAGATGGCAAAGCTAAAAAATGTTTTTATTATTTATTTAACTTGAGTAGTAGACGAGCAAGTAGGCCACGTGGTGATGAGTGTTTGTTCCAGCTCATGGAAATCTACACACAACGTGAAGCAAGTTTGAGTCTTGACTGAGCTCATATGCACGCTGCTACTCCGGAGGTTGACGGTCGCCTCGTCTGATCGGCAAATGCACCTTTATTCCGAAACGCAATAGAATGAATCCGGGACCGCGCTCCATCTAGGTTCTCCACTTGAGTGAAGCACGGGATACGTAGGGGTGTCCGTGCTCCTCGTCCGTGTCGTGACACAACACATTAGGTATACATTGTTTGCTTGACATGAGAAGGGGTGTAACGGAGGTACTTCCTCAGTCGTGTCACAAAAAAAACTATTTGGTTCGGTTCCTATAAAATAGCGTTTTAAAAGAACCAATTCCGGATGTATTTTAACAATATTAATAATATGCCAACGAATCCTTATCAGTTGCAATACAAACATCTACGTAACAAGTGAATCGAAAAGAGATAAGATAATGATAGCAATTATGATGTCTCACCTTTCTTCCAGTACAAATTGACAACGGCGAAGAATATGCCCGAAGCCAATAGCACCACAACGCACAGCCAGTACTGAAACAAAAAAAAACATATTTTATAATTCGGAATACCAAAATTCACGAATCTTCACGATTCCTTATCTGTAAACATCAGCATCTGAACAGATTCGACATGTAGTTACCTACACACATCTATTTTAGAGCATCAAAAGTAGTGACACCCGTTGCAGTAACCCTTCATTTTTCAATGCATTGAAAAATAATGAATCAGATCACATAAACACATTCGTAAACAAATAAGTACGAAATGTAGTGCGGTACCTGGTGAACAGTGAATGCAGAGTAGGTATGTAATATATTTATACCCTGACATAGTATCGCCATTTATAGGTAAGGTTATTATAGGGCTTGAATATAAACACAAGAAATCCGATACGTGTCATAGGTAGCATATTAAGTGGATGCGACCGTTATAACGATAAATGCTATTAAGTCCTCATTAGCCTTTAAAAGGTCAGTGACAATGGTATAAATAGCTCTTACATCTTTACATTAAAGAAATAGTTAGAAATTCACTAAACTATCGCAGAGTTCTCCCTAACTACGGTCAATGAGATTATTCGAACTAAATGTATATTTTAGTTGTTTTATACATCTATACATATAATAAATCTGTAACAAGTCGGTTTCTGTACATTGAAGATATTTGAGAAAAACTGTCACTAGGGATATTTATTAGCGTAATAGAACCCAAAACAATTATTTTTAGAATTACTGTCTGTTTGTCTGTTTATCTGTTGGTCGTTTGTGCGCGCTAATCTCAGGAACGGCTTAACGTAGAAGGATGCGGTTTTCACTGATGTATTGGTATTTTTTGAGTTAACATTTAGTGTTTGTTTTATTTAAATCGGTTCACAAATAAAAAAGTTACGTCCATTTCGAGAAATTATCGATTTGTGTCTGGAAGTATCGTTGTTGATTTATCGAAAACTTCAGTTAATGAATTGAAGTAAAAGTAAAAAGTAACATGAAACATAATGAATGAAAAGAAAGTTACATAATACATAGAAAAAAACCAACATAAGATGAGTTGGCAATAATATGGTAAACTCTACGAAATAGGGTTCACGCTTTTTCGTACAGTTCCCACACGTCGACAATAATTAATCTATATTTTAATCTATACATAAAGCTGAAGATTTTGTTCGTTCGTTCGTTTGTAAGTTTTTATGAACGCACTAATCTCAGGAACTACTGGTCCCAATTTAAAAAAATATTTTTTGTGTTGGATAGTCCATTTATCGGGGAAGGCTTTTTTATAAATAAACCGAACAAAAAGCCAGACGGGCCGCGTGGTGTAAGCGATCACCGTCGCCTATGGACACGGGGAACCCCAGAGGAGCCACCCGAGAGCTTTAGGCTATATAACATCATGCTATGACTAATACCGAAGTCCACGCGGACGAAGTCGCGGGCGGCCACTATCATACCTATTTCTGTAATATTCGAAACAGAACGCAAACCAGAGGCTATATTAGGAATTCACCTCTGGGATTTGGGTATAAATAAGTTTGAAGGATAACTGAAAACAACATGCAAACTCAGTATGCTGAAACACTATATTATTATGAATTTCCACGAAGCTTTAAGCAACGTATATTTTATACGAATGTACAAAGTTAAAGCCAGCAACACGGTCAAAGGTATTTCGTTTTCGCTGTTTCAATTGTTATCCTTCTTTTTATTTTTATAAAACTACTTCCAACCTAAATGTTGTAAAGTAATGGAATTGGTTTCGATAAATGATTAAAAATACAACATAGTCGTTGCGAGGCTTCCTTATATCGGCAACAAAGTTTAAAACATGCCATTGCTTTCAGCAAATATTGAACATCAAACATTCGCCTGTTTACACCAATGAAGAAGTGATTCGTACGGAAATACACACATTGGCGCTTTCACTACACACTTTTCACTTTCACTATAGGTTGGATGGAAACTATAAGGTGCAACCTACGTTTTGGAAACTGTGACCAATCGGTTCGACGTTTCGATAGCCGAATCTAATCCCGATTTCGAATGCATAGACACTTTTACTTGAATGACGAATACGATATGAGCTTTACATTTTAGTTTTTTCATTGTCTATTGCAGAGACAGTCGTGTTAAATCAATTATATACCAGCAATACAAAGCTGAAGAGTTTTTTCGTTCTTTCGTTTGTATGTTTGTTTAAACGCACTAATTTCAGGAACTACTGGTTCCAATTGAAAAAATCTTGTTGTGTTGGATAGTCCATTTATCGGAGAAGGCTTTTTTTAAAGGCAGACGGGCCGCGAGGTTTTACTCAATCACCGTCGCTTATGGACACGGGCAACTCCAGGGGAGTCACCCGAGGGCTTTAGGCTAATGTTACTTTGACTTGATAGTAGTCAGGCACGGTCCCAGGGGGACACAGGGGACATGACCTCCCCCCCCCCGCGCCAGAATCCATCAATCATGCTTAGATGGAAGACGAAACAAGCCAATTTAGGACACCTCTTCTCTCTTAGTGCCCCCCCCCCCTTCTCAAATTTCTTGACGCCTCAATTGAAGGCTGCGACCGCGCCAGATAGTAGTGTAGTGCGTTCAACAACTTTAAAGAAACAAGTTTACACTTTAGATATACATGTTTGCTACATAAATAATTATATTTGTAAGAATTATTTATACTATTGGCCCTCAAACAACTTAAAAACGGAAAAGCCCCTGATGCGGACGGAATAACAATAGAACTTCTTAAAGCCGGCGGCACACCAATTCTCACAAGACTAGCCCAATTTTTTAAATCCGTCTTGCAAGCAGGGAGACCTCCGCAGGCGTGGAACAGGAGCATTCTAGTTTTGTTCCATAAAAAGGGGGACAAAACTCTGCTGAAAAACTACCGCCCAATCTCGCTCCTGCTGAGCCACGTCTATAAGTTGTTTTCGAGGGTCATAACGAATCGACTCGCTAGACGACTAGATGAATTCCAGCCACCGGAGCAGGCCGGGTTCAGACGAGACTTTAGCACCATAGACCACATTCTCACAGTGAGGCAGATTATACAAAAGACGCACGAATACAATCAGTCCCTGTGCCTAGCGTTTGTGGACTATGAAAAAGCTTTTGACTCGATTGAAACCTGGGCTGTTCTGGTTCCCTGCAGCGGTGCCAAGTTGACTATCGATACATCGATGTGCTGAGAAACTTATATAACTCAGACACTATGTCCGTCCAAATTCAGAACTCCCAAACAAGACCTATCCAGCTGCACAGAGGTGTGAGACAGGGTGACATTTTGTCACCGAAACTATTTACCTGTGCACTGGAAGATGTCTTCAAGTTATTGGACTGGAAGGGACGTAGCATACGCATAGACAGCGAATATCTCTCACATTTGCGTTTTGCCGATGACATAGTCCTTATGGCAGAAACGCTGCAGGAGTTGCAGGAAATGTTGTCCAGCCTAAATGGCTTCATTTAGGCTCCCGACAGTGGGGCTAGGAATGAACTTGGACAAGACCAAGGTCATGTTCAACGCACACATTATTCCTACCCCTATCATCGTCGAAAGTACAACACTCGAAGCTGTTCAAGAATACGTTTACCTTGGGCAGTCCATCCAGCTTCATAAAAACAGCTTCGAGAAGGAAACCGATAGGAGGATTCAGTTGGGCTGGGCAGCATTCGGGAAGCTCCGTCACATACTCTCGTCATCTATACCGCAAAGCCTCAAGACGAAAGTCTTCGACCAGTGCGTCCTACCCGTTATGACCTACGGAGCCGAAACGTGGACACTGATGGTGGGACTGGTCCAAAAGCTCAAGGTCGCGCAGCGAGCAATGGAGAGGGCTATGCTTGGTGTGTCTCTCCGAGATAAGATCCTAAATCAGGAAATCCGGAGACGGACTAAGGTCACCGACTTAGCTTTAAGAGCCAGCAAGCTGAAGTGGCAGTGGGCTGGTCACATCTGTCGTAGAGCTGACAATCGGTGGACAAGACGGCTTTTAGAGTGGAGACCGCGCTTAGGCCAACGTAGTGTAGGATGCCCCCCTGCAAGGTGGCGCGACCACGGGGCGCGACGATCTGCGCCGGGTGGTGGGAGGTAATTGGATGCGTAGAGCCGAAGATCGGGCTCAGTGGCAAGCCTTGGGAGAGGCCTATGTCCAGCAGTGGACTGATATAGGCTGATGATGATGATGAATGATGATGATCTATACTATGGTAGAATATAATTTTTATATTGGGAAATAAATACTCCCAAGGACTCCCGTTACGATACGATTACCTCATCGTATTTTCCATATTCATTACAGAAAGAGAACTAGGTAGGTAGGTATAAACAACAGACTCGTTCGTAACTAACTAAAATTCTGAAATGCTTATTGCGCGATTTTATGACCGTATTCCTCTGAAAATTCTATTGTCGGACTGAATATTGAATATGAAAGCATCTCACAGAGGAATATAATAGAAATATCCGGTTTGTGAAAAACAAAGACACATTTCAGTGCGCTTTAAATTGTTTCCGAGTATTCGTTTCGAACCTTTATGCTCCTACGTGGACGAGGGGCACTGTGGAACTTTATTTTTTATTATTTCCCTGTATTTAAAAGCTGCTTTTTTGTTTATCGGCATTCAGTTGTTTTACAAAACAGGAAATGCAAAGTAAGGTTATTGGAAATCTGTAATTGGGTTTTTAATATATTCGGTTTTTCACAGACACCCCCCTTGTAGTGCACAAAGACCACTTCACTATTTTTATTTAAAGTAATAAGTTTATTGGTTATATATATTATGTTAAACTATAGTATTGAGTTCCTTTTATGCATAGTGGGCGCCTATAAAAAAAGCTCTTTAACGGCCTGTTCAAACCTAAGCGGTATTCGCTGCTACTCTACTACACTGTGGGTAGAGGTACATCAGGCGCGGTCGCAGCCTTCCTGTCCCAATTTGGCTTGTTTCGCCTTCTATCTACGCATGACTGATGGATTTGGGGGGAGGGGGTCATGTCCCCTGTGACCGCCCGGGACCGCACCTGAGGTACATACCACGTGGGTTTGGTTCAGGTATTTAGTATTACGTTCCACGGCTATTGCGACCTGAGCAGTATTCGCTGGCCGCTGCCGTGGAGTGACAAGTGCACACCGCGCGGTATTTTACCCACAAAGATAGCGAAATCCGCTCTTATGTGATCAGTAATATTACCTTAGTGGTCACTTGAAAAAATACTCTTTCGATACAGCCGTTCAATGTAGGCGTACTCCCGTGATAAATGAGGTGTCAACCAATTCGTCTTCATCTATAAATAGCCTCGTTTGTACATACACGAAATTGTTGTAGGTACATGAAAAACTAAAGTGTGGCGCGCAGACCTTTCTTTTGTATGGGTGGGAAATCGGGTTATGTGGGATGTTTACCATACTAAAATCCCGTTAGTGGCCTGCCTCAGCGCTTTGGGAGAATTCTTTGATCTCCAAAGGAACCACTGGTGTCATCCACGCTCAGTGCCCCCAAACGGACTCATCATCCGGCGCGGTGTTGCTCTCCTGCTCATTGCAATGCTTGCGACGACATGCTTTTTAGACTGCTCCGATGCGGGTTGATAGAAATGCATATATATAATATAATCTGCATGCATTGTCAGTTATCTTCAAACCACACCCACTACTAGCTTCAACTACTATTTATCGATCACACCCGGCCATTAACTTTAAGAAGTTATCCAGCTTACGACATACTACCAACAGCGCCCGTTTCGCTTTGCTATATATGTACAGTAGAAATCTGTTATAACAACATCGAAGGGAAGGGAAGGGGAAGGATAATAAGTCGCAATAGCCGATTCCTTTTAATAATTGATGTTAATTCTATAAGCCAAATCGAAATCGGCACTGATTTTCGGTCATTATAACCAATATGTCATTATAAATGATGTCGTTGTAAGAGGTTTTGACGTAGATCGCTTTTGTAGCCCGTGTCGTATCGATCAATTCAGACAACAATATCTCATAACAACAAGCACAACCAACTACTGCACGTTGTAATCATATCATACCACGAGTGTAATCGAGCCTTAAGTCACTTGATACAGCCATAAATGAAACTCCTGTATGATACACGAGTGTATCAGCTAACCAGACGGAAGTACGTTCATGAACACGTGGTGCCAATGAGACCGTGAACAAGTACTGACTCGCGGTCATTTAACTTACGATATGTACTTGCCTATGTTGCTACAATATCGATACAAATTAACTACTCGCCAGCACGATCTTACTTCAAAGCCTGGTGGTGAATTGGTGAATGTGCTTTTGCTTATATTGTTATCGGCTGGTAACTACAGTAACATACTCGTAACTGACTTACTTATTGACTTCTTTGACAGAACGAGAGGTGCCCTTCAAGTATTTTAGTCAAGTTACAAAAAGATCATCTCTACAATACCTATGCTTGCTTGCTTGCTTGCTGCAACCCTTTTAGCGTTCCAATGCTGGGCACGGGTCTCTCCCCATTATTGGGGAGGTCTGGAGCTTACTCCACCACGCTGCTCCAATGCGGGTTGGTGGAGATGTGGGTTAGTGGCCAACCCGCTGTCGGATGTTTTCAAACCGCCCATAAGGCCTCCGACAATGTTATCTATCGACAACAACCGGGACCGACGGCTTAACGTGCCCTTCGAAGCACGGAAACGCGCATGATTTTTTTTTGCCACTAGCGGTCAGCCATCTCACACCCGACTGCGCCCGTTTGGCTTAGTTGCATAGATCGTTTGCGTTCTACGCTAACCGCCGGGCCATGCGCGCTTCAATACCTATAGCACAATACAAAGAGCTCCTTTATTAGACAGTAGGGTAACTCAGCTCAATTTATTATCGTGCCTATAGGTAACACATAAAATAGTGTCAAGCAAAATCAAAAGGTAGTTCTCTCGGGTATTTAAATCACCCACAAGTATGTTCTACCATTTTTCATATTATTCGAGCTATGATTTTTTTAATTTAGAGATATTTCCATGTGAACGACTTTAAAAATTACAATTTTTTATTTAAATAAATATATAATATAATATAAAATTAAAAAACACAATTTTTTTGTTAATTATCATGAGAAGTCTGTTCTATTACTACCAACGCAACATTATCTAAAAATTCTGATAAAATCTAAAATCGCTACAAGTACCGACTAAACACTGACTGTAAATAGATAGAAATCGTTAAATTAACTTCCTTAACGAAAAGCAAAGCTACAAAATTGTTTTGAACTACATTTCGCTCGATGTTCGCTGGCAGATGCATGAGCTCAGCATACCGGCGCAGCAACTTCACGGCCAAAGCAACTATTTGATTTTTCATCAATAAACAGAATTTTTGCAGTTACATATTTTACTGTTAGTTAGCCTTTGCCTGCCAAACTCCAACTTCCAACGGCATTTCCACGCGAGTGGCATAAAAGTGAGCGAGGGTCTCCGATTTTTCACTATCCAAATACAACCTTAATATAACGTACCTCATTATGACGACTTTTTAGATTTAACAAAAAAAATTAATCCCCTTGACTTGTCCAGAAGATTTTTTTATGAACAACCTCTTTATAACGAATTTTCAACTATCAAAAGAGTGTAAATACATCTAACTAACGAATTTCGTCAATCCTAAACTTTTATTTATTTAATTAATTATTAATTTGTGTGCATTAATAATTAAATAAATAAATACTTAAATTAACGAACAGTACCAATTCCTTTATACGTTAGATATTGTACAAAGGTACAGGTTATTTATTCCCTTAGGAATCTCTTCCAGCAGACTTTTAACTGAAGAAGTGTTAACTAAAGGTTGAACATACATACATTGTCATGCATAAATATACACACCGGCACAATTACGGAACAAACAAAAAAGATTGATTTTTTAAAAACTAATGGATATATTTAGATGTAGCTTTTATTGTTGTTTAAGTACCCTCTTATAAAATATTTATGTAGAAATTGTACACGTATTTATATTTTGACAGATTTTACGGTTATTTTTCGATTTTACTAATATGTAGAGTTTCAATTGTGTAAGATGAAAACTTCATAGGATGCTATGTAATGAGACTTTGGCTAGTGGCTGTTACACTCCAGCTCCCAAACATCTGCTACCCCATTACATTATTGACCCTCACTGATATTACATAGTATTTGTTAAGTTGGGATGGTTATAGCGTTCCTCTTAATATCTACACATTGTTACCCGTCCCTCCGACAAAACAACCCAAGATAAGCTCTTGCCTGTAAGGAAACTTGAGTCCACTCAGTTATCCAGTATTGATGATCGCGTGCGAACACTTAATCTTGCCAAATCATGAGCTACCTTGAGTTTTGGAAGTTATGATGACAGACAAGGTCTTTCTCCATTTACGTTACGAACTTCCCGTGTGGTCCCATTAAAATTTGGTCCAGTTCTGACAATGGATGGATGAAAAAACTATATAAGTCTTAAATTCGCATTAAGTAGCGGCGCTACAAATGGACGAATAACTCAATATCAAGCCAACCGATTTCGGTGATTCTTTTTTTTATTGGATTACATCCTGTACTTCAAGGCTAGTTTCATAAGAGTTTGTTTAGGTTCTGATTATGGGATCCATGACAAAATAAGGGAAATCTTCAATTTTTAGGAGCAAATTAACGATGTCCTTAATATTAATCCATCATAGGCTCTCCGAATATTTGATTCGTCTACCGTAACGTCGTTATGGCCAAGTAATTGCCGTAGGTGAATATGATGATGATCAATGAAACTCCTTACCGCCTAACAGTAAGGGTGCGATCTGTGGCATAATTTCTAAATGTATCTTTAATATGGCACTGTCTCATATGAGCAGCACGTTTAGTAGGTCTACCCATAGACGACCCGTGTGGCGCAATGGTTTCCATGCCGGACTGCCGATCGGAGGGTCCCGGGTTCGATTCCCGGCGAGGCAGAAATTTGAATGATGAGTTTAAATTTATCGGTCTGGGTGTTCGTGTTTCTATCTTTGTTTGTGTCCATAGTACCTATAATACAGGGAATCCTAGTGTGGGGTTTATATTCATTTATTCATTATATTCATATGAGTGTGTAGCGATTATATTCAAACAAATTCGTTAGGGAACCTACTTCAAATTCACTAAAAATCTGAAAATAAACAAAAATTTTAACAAAAAAACGACTCCAAAAGAAAACTATTCCAAAACAAATTAATATGCACTAAAAAGTAAAATTAATTGCGTATTCTTCTACAATATAATAGTCAACATACATTTTCTACTCATCAATATGTAGGTACGATCTGTGTTTACCGTATAATGTAGCTACAATTATTGTTGTGTTTGGAGTCTTGTGATTTTGACATTTAATAATTATATTAAATGACAATACATTAATCTCATAACTTTATATTAAAGTCCTAACTAAGATCATAAGGATAAAAAAATATACGAAGGCCGGCTGATAAGTTAGCGGCCTAAGGTATTTAATGAAACAAATAAATAGTTTTACATGTTTAACACGTCTAAGAGTCTGATTAACTTGAAAATTTGCACAGGGATCAAGGGCCGATGACAATGCAATAATATGAGAATGAAAATCCAACAAAAAAATTAAAAATTAATAATGTAATTTAAAAAACACGCTTTTGTGAAAATACGAACTAAAAAGTAAAAAATAAGAAGAAAATGTATTTTACTGTACAAAAAGAGTTGCACCCCACGCTTTTTTACAGTAAAATACATTTTCTTTTTATTTTTTACTTTTTAGTTCGTATTTCGTTCGTTCGTTCGTTCACAAAAGCGTGTTTTTTTAGTTTTTTAAACTACATTATTATTAAGCTTAATTTAACACTCATTTCAACACAATAAACACTCACTAACCTTAACACTTAATCATTAGGTAACATAAAAAAAACAATTTCAGAATGTCAAAATCGCAAGGCGCTAGATATTATAAAATACGTAGGTTGTCGCTTAATTTAAAACACTCATTATTAACATTAAAAAATTAAACCAACTTCAGAATAACTAAAAAGAAGAAAATAATTTTACTGACTGAGACTGTGCCGTTTAAATTGTGCGATTCTTCCTTATTTATATACACATAAAAAATTCTATTCAATTCTTTCAATTTGAATTTCACTTAAGCAAAGGGAAATAATTTTAAAGTAACTTTTGAAGTGAGTTATAATTTTGCCACTGGAATTTTTGCCTTTACAAGACAACGGCCATTCGATAAAGCAATAAAGGCGATGCATCTTGATTCTGAATATCAAGCCAGCACAATACGATATGATAGGAATTTCACTATGAAATGAAACATCGCTTGTCAGTCGCACGCGCACTTATGCGATTGAGGCCACCATTATATTGTTAGACCGGCACATTAGTCTATTGATTCAATAGCTATTATACATTTATAGTTCACTGTTATGCATACAATCTTCATGCATAAATCTTCCCGCCTAACCAAAAATTATCTAATCTTTTCAATCATTTTTGTGTCCCACTACTGGGCACGGGTCCCTAGCCATTATTGGGCTTAATCCAACTGGCTGTTTCAATGCAGGTTAAACAAAGGCAAACCAGGCCGACCAGGTTATCAGATGTTATCAAACGGCCAAATGGCCTCTTGACAAATTAATTAACAACTGCTATTTATTGTTAACAACTGGAGCATACGGCTTAACTTATCCTTCAAAGCACTATCATTAGCATGAAATTTGCCAGTAGTGGCAACCCATCTCACAACCGACCCCGCCTTTTTGCTTAGCTGCATAGACCGCTTGCTTTCTACGCCAGTTGCAGTGTGGCCCTAAATTCGCATGGCATAATCTACGTCAACAAAAAAAAGCATTACATACGACTATACCCAAAACTCTATATACAAAATACGCAGAGCAAATAAATGAAATTTAAACAATCAACGCAGACTTAGATGTAGGTATCCTAATTAAATTAAATGAATTTTCAGAAGTCATGACGAGGTCGTGATCACAAAATTAATTCTACGAACGTTATAAATTATTTATTACATCATTATTATTACACATATCGATTACATTTTGAAGTATACAACGGGAACGAATATAATATTAATTCTTAGAAAAACTTAATAATATTTATGTTCTGTAAGTACGCTATTCAAATTATGGCCCGTCCTAACGATATTCGTCTCGGCATGAGAAAATCGATTTATCGCAAGTTTGATGACCCTCCCAGGCGTGTGCATCTGATTCAACTGTTGCAGATTTGTAAGCATTACACCGAGATAAGGCGAAAAGCTCCACGTCTAAATTGAACAGTTGTCAAATGCTGCGTGTAAGGTAAAAAGACGAGCACGCCGAACAAAGCAGCATGACCGGGGAGCACTAACCCCAGGTCAAAGGACAGAAAGGTCGCTTCTTCAGCGGACGAGGCATCAACTTTTTAATTAAGTCATGTATTACTCTCTTGTAAGTCCCTTCTCGAGATCTCAAAATCTGCGCTTATTCAGATTCTATCAATTTGAATTTAGAAACGCATTCATAACTACATCTCGGTAGGTCATTTTTAGCGCGTAGCGCGTATTTTCAATTATCTCGTGGGTTCAGAAGTTATAAGTTTTCTTAGTGAATTAAATTAATTAAGGTTTTGAGAAATAAGGTTATAGCAAACTTGTAGTTAGGTTTTTTCTAAGTAACGGCTCGCAATTAACTGAGTACCTACTTGACTATATCTCGGAAACAATTATGGACTCTATAGCTCAATTAATAAGAGTAAAAGGGAGGCATGGCGTCGTTAAATAAACGTATAATTTCTTTTCCGACCACAAATACGCAAATTTAGTTCAGTAATAAAGGTATTAAAAGACTCGGTGACAAAACTAATTATCTCTTAAAAAATGTTTTCAGACATTTCACCTTCCCAGTAAAATTATTCAATACAAACTGCAAATTTAATAAACTTCTGTACTCTATCGGTACTCGAAACAGAGTGAAACCACTTCTGTTAACTCTATAGACTTGTTTTATTTATTTGTTTGTTATAAAAGTGAAATATAGAAGCAAATTATATAAGTTTAAAAAACCAGACTACAAACGGTAAAAAATTACTTTTTCGAACAAAAAATAATTTATCGACAGATTTTTTTCTCAACTCCTAACCATCGTTATACTTTCCATCATCAGATCCGCAACATAAGATGGTTACTATGCACAAATATTAATTTTGCTTCAGAAATTATAAGAAAATCAATGTGTGTGCCTATAAAATTTGAGAGTTCCCCTTGATTTCCCAAAGATCCCATTATCAGATCTTGACTAAGTAACAAAGGGGCCACCTCGGAAGTATAAGCTTTTGAAGAAAAATATTTTTGAAAATCGGTCCACAAACGGCGGAGTAATTGGTGAACATACATACTACCGAGAAATACATACAACCGAATACATTACTTTTTAGAACCAACGAGAACGTAAATGACAAATACTATCAACTTTAATGTATTAATTAATAAAATAGGTAAAAAATTACTTACTGTGCCATGTGGTTTTACTCGCGGTATAAACCATTACCATGACGTAAACATACGAGTACTAGGGCGGTCATATGACGAAAGTGTTTGGTTTCAAAGGAAATTATACCTTTGAATTTAAAGAAAAAGCAACAAAAAAATTGAGTAAAACGTACAAAAAAATCGATGGGGATGAAAAAGTCGGCCCTTAATATGTTAATCCAAGTTCTAATCTTGTCTAAGGTAAACAGTTGCGTTGCGAAGCTACGGATTGCCTCTTGTAAGCGTAACTGGCATCCGAAATTATTATATATCCGATATTTTCTTTAAACCTTCCCACCGAAAAAAACAAAATTTCTTTACCACAATAATAGTTGTTTGAAAGATCTAATATAACTCCATAACGCTGTCGTCTTTATTGACATGCAGTGAAAAGGTCACCAACAGTTTAACAACAGAAAATCAATACCTGCACAAATATAGAATACCTAGCGTAAAATTAACCGCTTTATTCCAGGAAACCAACAATGGATAATTGGCCGAAGAAATATTTTAGCATACTAAAATATAGTGACATATTCACCCTCAAAAGGGTAGCACTGAACAGTAAATAAATTAGTTTTAAGTCGAAGTCCAGTCGAGTACTTATCCGCTTTGAGTAAAGTGCATTGAACGATTTAGTCTGGAAGTTTTTATCGGCTTTTTTTGACGTTAAGTACCTCTTGTTTAGGCACCCCTAGCCTTTTAATATAAAACTGGCTTATGCCCGCGACTTCGTCCGTGTGTACTTTAGTCATCAGGGACATGTTTTAATTACCCCCGTTATAATAATTGTGACATGTGTATCTGTGTGTATAGCGAAGTACTGCCGTAGACATTAGGTAAGTTTACTATAGTAATTCGCTATAAACAACATTTGTACCAGTTTTGAAGGCGTCGCTAGAATGACCGCTTGTTGAAGCTATTTGGTGCACCAACCCGCGAGCAAGCCACATAAAGCTGAACATGAGAAAAACAACCCCCTTCTCTTAAATCTACTCAGGCGAATTTTAAATCTTGCGATCAGTTTAAAGTCTATAAATAAGGAAGTCCCATAGAAAATCCCCCCATCCCATAGAAAATTGCAAAATTTGAAGTAGGTAGATTGGACCAAGGAATCATGTGGTCCCATACAAACTTTGCCACCGTTTTTCGGCTCCTTAGGGGTGGAATTTCAGAAAATCGTCTCTTTTCGGATGCCTACGTTATACAAAGAACACACCCTCCAAGTTTCAGGTCTCTACGATTAGCGGTTTGGGCTGTGTCTTGATCCATCAGTCAGTCATTCAGGACAAAGCATTTGAGTCAACATGAATGACGTGAATTAAGTAAATACCTAAAGAAGAAACATGTTTTTCCAATTCCGATTAATTTATTATTAATTTCAACATTCCAGAAACCTGTATTATAGCATTCTGACTGTTAAATAAGTTGATTAAAGAACATTATAGATAATTTTTCTATAAAACATCTCGTGAGGAGACGTAAACATGTTTATAAAGACCTGGCTTATCTCGCGGATTACTTCATGTGACATGTTTCGGACCGTACCGAGGTCCTTCATAACATCCTTCCGGCCGGCTCGACCGGCTTGTGGTCAACTGTTTTTTTACTAAGAGATCTTTTAATTTCACTTGGAAGCTCAATAGATCATCTATTTGTGTTACACTGTTCGGTAGCTTGTTATAGATTTATGGAGCCATACCTAGAACATTTTTCCTAAACAATACGGATAGAAGGGAACGAACTTATTTTATTTTTTGACACTGTAAAATACGCACTAGTCCCGATGTCGAAAGCTTTAGTATCCTTACTAATATTATAAAGAGGAAAGATTTGTATTTTTGTGTGTATGTTTGTAACTCAAAAACTAATGTTCCAATATTAATAGTATATTGTGTGGCAAGGGATGAAACAAGACGATTTTTGACGAGGGCGAGAGGTGACTGCCCGAGCAAGCGAGGGCTGTCATCGCCCTGGTCTGAAATCGTGTTTCATCCCGTGCCACACACTGTATTTTTCATATCACATGTAATGAAACAACGAGTTTTGATTTCTGTAGCCAGTCGAAGTAAGACTATTTCAGACAAATAGCGCAGTAATATCTTTTGACAACTATTTGACGACAGTTGTCAATGTTATTCTGACAGACTTGAAATAAAGACGTAAATAATAAATAAATGAAGGAGCCGGGTAGAAACAACTTTGTTTCTGACTGACACATTCGCATTAGTTTGAAATTGTCTTATTTCGACTGGCAAAATAGAGATCAAAACTCGCTGTTTCAATGCATGTGATATGAAAAAAATCTTTCACTATTAGAACGCTACATTCAGCCTGAGTAACACAGGCTATATTTATTGCTAGAAAAGATTAGGGATCCTAACTAAAACTTTAGTAACGCAACCCAAGGTGTAAAAAAATGCCGTTAAACATCTTTTGTCGCATGAAACACAAAAGTATTTTCTACAATATTAAAGAACATATCAATAACTACAAAAAACTTCGCGACACTATATGTCCAACTATTATCGTTATGTCACAATAATCACTTTTTACATTTCAAAAGTTAACAGTATTTAAATTATCCAGCGCAGCTAGGTTTAAATTGTCACTTAGGCAAACATAAAAACCAAACAAATAGATTGTAACTATTTTGGTTGGTATAGTTCTATATGGTACTCACAGTATTAGGCCTGTTGTCGAGGAAGTGATCGTAGATGGCGAGCCCGGCCAGCGCCAGCAGCAGGCCGGTGTGGAAGCCGGTCATGAAGAGGCCCACGTACTGGATCAACATCGTGATGAGCCCGAACAGGAGACCAGCGCAAATCGCCACACCTGCGAGAATTACAATCGAATTGACAACAACCCTTGCTGTATTTCACTGCTAGGCACGAGCCTCTCCCCTCAATTGGGGAGACCTCTAATGCTGCTGCCGAGCAGCATAATGGTAGGAAATTATCATCAAAGTGTGGAAAAAACCAATCAAATCATTTGTTGGTGATAGAAAAGAAAAGAAAATATTTAAATTGCACAAAATGGGTAAATTTTTATTTTGGTTTATTTTAGTAAAATTATTTATTTTAGTTTATTATTCATTTTAGTTACCTATGAAACTTAGTGACCGAATAGTACGATTTTTTAAGAAAATACTTTTTAAATACATTAATAATTTTAGTTTTTAGTGAGTCTGGTAGATATTGTATATTTTTAGTTCAATGAAAAATACACTATTATGATATGGTTTAGTTTTGGAAGGTATTGAGCACAACTTATTATTAAGAATGTTAATAGGTGTGCCAAATCGGTTAAAAGTTTGTTACAGTAAAGCTTGTATGTATACAAATACACTAGTTTTTGTTGTAGTCAAAAATACCTATTAGTTTTGATTTTACAGGCATTTAAAATTACGAACTTACGGAAGCGCGCATGGCCCGGCGGTTAGCGTAGAACGCAAACGATCTATGCAACTAAGCGAAACGGGCGCGGTCGGGTGTGAGATGGGTGACCGCTAGTGGCAAAAAAATTCATGCGCGTTTCCTTGCTTCGGAGGGCACGTTAAGCCGTCGCTCGGTCCCGGTTGTTGTCGATAGATAACAGTCGTTAAACCTTGTCGGAGGCCTTATGGGCGGTTTGAAAACATCCGACAGCGGGTTGGCCACTAACCCGCATCTCCACCAACCCGCATTGGAGCAGCGTGGTGGAGTAAGCTCCAGGCCTCCCCAATAATGGGGAGAGACCAGTGCCCAGCAGTGGGACGCAAAAAGGGTTGCAGCCAAACTTACGGTAAATATCGAGTCCCGCTAACAGTCACGTGACCGCATGCATGTAACGTCATTTTACAACGCTCCGCTTAGTGTCGCTTAGTAGCAAGGTGGTATAATTTCGTTGCCGCCGAAATGCGGGGAATAAAAATGTAAATTTTTATTTTCTCTCTTTTTTAAAATATTTATTAACAGTCAAGGCTTGTTTATGATTATTTACTTTTAGACTTTTTTGATATTTTTAAACAGTGATCAACGATCATTATTACCGACATTTATTGATCCTATATTAGGTACCTACTACATATTTTGTAATATAATTAATATCAGGCTTTATAAATTAATATCAGGCTTTTCCAACGCCGAAGTTTCGTCATCGCTATATATATATATATATATATATATATATATATATATATATATATATATATATCCCCCTGGGCACTTAGTTGATCTGACGTGCCATATAGGTAGTATTTGTTGGCTCCGTTTGCACTTGTTGATCCGACCCTCCTTTCTTGATCCAGAGAGAGATAGCCGTACGTATGTGGTACCGCTCGGAGCCACAAAAGTGGCCCCAAAAAATAATAATAATTAAGCCATCATATACATATCCACCTTTTAGGCATTCGGGCACTTCTTGATCCGATTCAAATGAGCCAATCACAGCGAAGGACTGCCCTGATTGGCCCGTTACTTTTCTCGATGGATTGGTTCTATTTCAGCAGGAATATTCTAGGAATACATTTTAAAAATTTTGATAAATGAAACTTCAAATCAATCACATCAACCAACATTAACATTATGGAGATAAATTTAAAAAGTAGCTTAAGAATCACCATCATACCAGTCATAATTTTAAAAACCAAAAAACATTTTTTATTGTAATTATAGCTGGGAATAAATTTTTAAAATTTTGTTAAAAGAAACGTCAAATCAATCACACAAATAAAGATTTTTATTATTATTATTATTATCAACCAACATCAACAGATCGGTTTTACTCCCGCTTAGCTTTGTCCGATACGTTATAGTAACAAATTCTCAATAGGAAGCTATAACCTAGTTTGTATTAGTTATTTAGGATGGTAAGGTGAAACAAAAATACCCAGTTACAATTAACATTTTTATTTTATTTAATCTTTTATTAATTTTATTAATAAAATATGAACAGCTATAAATATTTTATGCACCTATTTATGAGGTATGTTTTGTTAAAGGTGTGATTATATAATATAACCTTATAATAATACGAATATGTATAAATTAATGTTAATGTTTACACACTAAAAAGGCAATAAAATACATAAAAGTTTTTCTATTTGTTACCATCGATTAGGTCGACGCCATTGTGTCAACTTATTAGATGTTTTGCTACTTGGAACTGGGAAGTAATCCTAGCAATAACGAATTACATAATCAAACCATATTAAATATAAAGGTTGATTGTTTATCAATTTAGAATAATCCAATGTATTTTCTTAACGAATCTAGGTTGGTACTATTTATAATCTCTATTTTTACATTATGACTTAGTTTTGTTGTAACTGATTTTTGTGAAATAATGTATGCAGATAGTGTTGGTTTTAGGTTTTTGTAAATCCAGGTGTTTCACTAACGTTTACATAACTTAAGAAGTCATTACTATTGTAAGATTGCATGATTTAGATCATGGTTTGTGAAACGTGTAAAATAACGTGTGAAATAAATAAATAAATATATTAATAAATCTATACGCTATGATGAAAGCAAGTCAGTGTTAAGTTAGGACATGTAGATTAGGAGCTTGGTTCTCCATAAGATTCGAAAACTTTTTTTTATTACCTTTTATTTTTTTCTTTCACCTGTCCCTTTGTCTGTAATCAAATCTTGCAAGTTAAATTTGACACACTTCCTAGTTTCCGATTGAGTAAAATTTTTGCACGCGTATGTATATCGCGTGACAATGCAATATTATGATGAGATGGAGCTGATCTAATGATGGAGCTGGAAGGTGGCCATAGAAACTCCGTTATAATACGACATAACCCTATCGAGTTTGGGCTCGTATGATTCGTCTCGATGAGTACTTTGTCTGCAGATGATATCCAGGGTCTGATGATGGAGTTGGAAGGTGGCCATAGGAAGTCCGTAATAAAACGACACAATCCCATCGAGTTTGGGCTCGTTTGATTCGTCTTGACGAGTACTTTCGTCCTAGATAATATCCATATGATATGCAACTCCATCAGATTTAATAAAATAAGTTCGTTCCATTTGTTATGAATGTAAATTCTATTTGATTAGATGGATGGATGGTATGAGGGTGTATAAACATGTCATATCACTAATGTTACGCCTCAGTGTACCAGGGCGAACCCTGTTGTACTGAAGCCCTCTTCCCATTCGAATCATAAATACTGAAAAGTAAAAATAGAAAATGTTTTTTTTAATACAGTTGCTCAAAAAGTGGCGTATTGCAGGGACGTATAGCGTTCGGGATGTGGGCTATATTACACACTCGTGCTTTTTCTTTACCTTTTCCTAACTTGTGCATTTTCTTTTCCGACTGTCAAAATAATGTCTATTAAAAAGAAAAAACCAACCACGAAGTTTTAGAAGTTTTTATGATTCATGCAAATATTTCTAAAAAGAAGCTACTAATTTGTTTTAATATCAGATTTAATGATTTGATTCAATGAGATAGGTTAGGTTTCATTTCATTTCATCTCATTAACATTTTCATTTCAAATCAATAAAAAAATTCTACTGAAGACTTGGCTGTATCGGCATAGTTCCCTTTGCCAACTCAGAATGGGTGAAGAAAACAAAAAAAAATCTCCGCATATAGGTATTCTTTTACGGTTGGCACCATTTTTCAAAAATGTTCTTTGCGAGTTTTTATTAAATTGCTTCAGTTTTTCGCAACTGTATTAAAAATAGTTGTTCAGTACACGTGCGGTACCGTCATTGCTAAGAGTTCCGACTCACCTTCGGCTACGCCTTGGCTCCGGTAGACATTTGTCGGAACTCATTGCAATGACAGTCTTTTCGTACTTGTAATGAAAATATACTATTTTTTAATTAGCTTTTGTTACTTGTTCATAAAAGGAACTAAAAGGTTCATCATCATCATCAGCCTATATCAGTCCACTGCTGGACATAGCTCCCAAGGCGTGCCACTGAGCCCGATCTTCGGCTCAACGCATCCAGTTACCTCCCGCCACCCGGCGCAGATCGTCGCGCCACCTTGCAGGGGGCGTCCTACACTACGTTTGCCTAAGCGCGGTCTCTACTCTAAAAGTCGTCTTGTCCACCGATTGTCAGCTGTACGACAGATGTGACCAGCCCACTGCCACTTCAGCTTGCTGGCTCTTAAAGCTATGTCGGTGACCTTAGTCCGTCTCCGGATTTCCTGATTTAGGATCTTATCTCGGAGAGACACACCGAGCATAGCCCTCTCCATTGCTCGCTGCGCAACCTTGAGCTTGTGAACCAGTCCCACCGTCAGTGTCCACGTTTCGGCTCCGTATGACCTACGGAGCCGAAACGTGGACACTCGTGGACAACGGGTAGGACGCACTGGTCGAAGACTTTCGTCTTGAGGCTTTGCGGTATATATGACGAGAGTATGTGACGGAGCTTCCCGAATGCTGCCCTGCCCAACTGAATCCTCCTATCGGATTCCTTCTCGAAGCTGTTTTTTATGAAGCTGGATGGACTGCCCAAGGTAAACGTATTCTTGAACAGCTTCGAGTGTCGTTCCTTCGACGATGATGGGGATAGGAATTATGTGTGCGTTGAACATGACCTTGGTCTTGTCCAAGTTTATTCCTAGCCCCACCCGGGAGGCTTCATTTAGGCTGGACAACATTTCCTGCAACTTCTGCAGACTTTCTGCCATAAGGACTATGTCATCGGCAAAACGCAAATGTGAGAGATATTCGCCGTCTATGTGTATGCCACGTCCCTTCCAGTCCAATAACTTGAAGACATCTTCCAGTGCACAGGTAAATAGTTTCGGTGACAAGATGTCACCTTGTCTCACACCTCTGTGCAGCTGGATAGGTCTTGTTTGGGAGTTCTGAATTCGGACGGAAATAGTGGCTGAGTTAAATAAGTTTCTCAACACATCGATGTATCGATAGTCAACTTGGCACCGCTGCAGGGATTCCAGAACAGCCCAGGTTTCAATCGAGTCAAAAGCTTTTTCATAGTCCACAAACGCTAGGCACAGGGGCTGATTATACTCGTGCGTCTTTTGTATAATCTGCCTCACTGTGAGAATGTGGTCTATGGTGCTAAAGTCTCGTCGGAACCCGGCCTGGTCCGGTGGCTGGAATTCGTCTAGTCGTCTAGCGAGTCGATTCGTTATGACCCTCGAAAACAACTTATAGACGTGGTTCAGAAGCGAGATTGGGCGGTAGTTTTTCAGCAGTTTTGTCCCCCTTTTTATGGAACAAAACTACAATGCTCCTGTTCCACGCCTGCGGAGTTCTCCCTGTTTGCAAGACGGATAAAAAAATTTGGGCTAGTCTTGTGAGAATTGGTGTGCCGCCGGCTTTAAGAAGTTCTGTTGTTATTCCGTCCGCACCAGGGGCTTTTCCGTTTTTAAGTTGTTTGAGGGCCAACGCGATCTCCTCACGACTGACTTCGGGAAGCTCGTCAGTATAGTGGCGTGTTAATGTGGCTCTGGGATCTGTGGATTGGTTATCAGGCTGTGGTACACGTGAGGCATATAATCGGCTATAGAAGTCCTCAATCTCGAAGAGTGCCTCTGGCTTAGAAGCTACCGTTTTGCCGTTCTGCGTCTGGAGTTTAGAGAGATGACTTACACCCAGACGATGCGTGAATACCTTGGGGATCTCGTTCTTCTCAATTGCCTGTTTTACAATAAATGTTTTGGAGCGCCGGAGGTCTTTGCGTATATGCTTTCGGATGTCTTTTGTAAGACATCGGAGTTCTGATGGCGTGGCGTTTTGGTCTTCACGTCTTTGCTTCATAAGCGCGAGAGTCTCATCCGTGAGCTTAGACTTCCGGCCCATATGCCTTGTCCAACAGAACCTGTTACCTTCGTCCCTTAAGATATTTACCACATTTTCATATTCCTCGTCAATATCCACGGTGGGTTCCAAGGCCTCAAACCAGTTTTTCAGTTCCAGCTGAAATTGATTGGACCCCGTTTCGATTTGGAGGAGATTTGGTCGGAGCGTAGACTTCAACATACGGCGTCGCTCGAGCTGAAGATCTATATTTAAAGAGCCTCTTACAAGCCTGTGATCACTACAGGTGTTAAACCTATTGATCACGGAGACGTCTTTAAATATCCGCTTGTAGTCCGTAATGATGAAGTCTATCTCGTTTTTGGACTTATCATCAGGGCTTCGCCAGGTCCACTTCCTCTGAGGCTTTTTCTTGTAGAAGGAATTCATCAAGAACAGCCTCTGGCTTTCGAGGAAATTAACCAGCATTTGCCCTCGATGGTTTCTCCTTCCATAACCGTGAGGTCCAATACAAGATTCAATGCCAGTCTGTATACCCACCTTGGCGTTGAAATCCCCCATGACAATGTTGAAGTGTGCCTTTGTGGTGTTTTTTAAGGCCCGAACAATGTTTTCATACATTGTTTCAACCTCCTCGTCCATATGTGTCAAGGTTGGCGCGTAAGCTTGTACTATCTTAAGAGAATATCGTTTGGATAGTCTCAGTACAAGGTAAGCAACCCGGCTCGACACAATGGATATTTCTACAACGTTGTCAGTGAGGATTTTGTTGACGAGGAATCCTACTCCGCCTTGGGATTGTTGGTCTCCCTCCCGGAAGTAGAGGAGATGGCCAGATTTAAGAGTTATCGTGTCCTCGCCGTCTTCGGACTTCAGATAATCCTAAAATCTGCCAATTTATATTCTCTAACTCTACCTCGAGCTCAGCCAAGTTCTCGTCCAGCCTTAACGTTCGTCCGTTGTACGTCGCCAGTGTCAAATGTTTATGGTAGCCTGCCGTAGCCCGGGGATTCTTCGCACCCCCTGCCCCACCGATACCATGACCGCTACCTTGGCCCGGCCTGGTGGGGCAGCCGGGAACTGGGGGCCCTTTGTATTTGGCACGATCCATGTGAAGGTTTTGCCCTAATCGCCACGCTGGGCAAGCGGGTTGGCGATCGCAGACACCTGGGCATTATCAAACGATGACGCTGCTGCCCGTCACCGTACACTGCACTTAGTGCCCGGTGTTGATGTGTGATGGTTATCCCGCCATTAGTCGGTCGTCAGAGCCTCGTCGGTTTTTTAGCAGGGTGTACCGCGTGCAGGTGAGGTTGACTTTTGGAACTTAAGATCTTATGCTCCCTTACACCTAAAAGGTTAAAAATAATTTAATTCTGATAAGAAATATGAGTATGAGTATTTGCCGGCAAGAGAAATAATAAAGGTTAATAAAAAGAAAAGCTTTTATTTTTATTAACCTTTTAGAAACTTTAAGATTTATCCAAGAGCCGGGCGGAGATCTAGTATGCTATAAGCTAAACAACAAATAATTATGCTAACCAACGTAAAAATATACTAAATTTAGCATAAAATATGCTAAATTGGTAACACTGCCGACTGCGGCGCGCGGGCTCGGCGGCGGAAGGTGTTCCTCCCCCTCCTGCCCCTTCATCCCCCCGTATGAAACATGGATCTAAAAATTACCAAGCTTTGCGAATATAAAAACTATTGGAGCAACATAGTCATTAAAATCTTAAAGATAACTTAAAATAACCGGCATATATTGAATATATTATTATATAAAATGGAGCCACATTTGTACTAATTTTGAAAAGTCGCGGAGCTACAAAGTAATTACGAGTACGCGAAAAATTTCCGTTAGGGATCAACTTAGACTCGGGAGTTGAATCTTCAAAATATTGAGTTTTAAGTTTTGTGACCGAATACGTTTGGCAACCTCGCCTACGAGATTGAGACGTTGCCGCTCCGACTTAGAAATATTCAACCAGAGCCAAGAAATTACGGTTTAAAGGTGGAGTAAGATATGTTCGGGGCTACGGCTGGATCAACTATGTGCCCAAAGTGGTGTTTATATATATAGTTCCTCAAAAAAAATGTTTCATTACGTTTTTGCGCTGCAGATCTTTCAGATTTCTCTTCGTTTTCTTGTTGACTTTTTTAGTTGCATTCTTCCCCCAACCATCTTATATTTAGTAAAGTTCTCCATATCATTCTCAATCCAAAACAAGAAAAATCTCATTAACAAGATTTTTTACTTAAGCAGAGCAGTAGGCAAAGTCTAGAGATTAAAAGTTGTGTAGGAAATTAAGGATAACACAAAACAGTTGCATTGTTCTCAAAATATAATATTATGTATTACGTATATCTATATATAGTACCTGGGCGCCCCAGCGTTGCTCGGATAAAATAAAATATTTTCTTGATTTATTTTTAAGCAAAACATTCATTGGCTTAGTGTTACTTGACAAAGCCTTTTGAAATACCTAGCTTCCAATTAAAAAAAAAAGTCACAAAAAATAAAAAACGCAACTTGCCTACTTGAGGTTTGAACCCGGGACTCTAGCTCCGTAGTCAGCTTTCGTAACCATTCGACCAAGAAAGCTTTAATTCCATTGACGAAATTTTTATAGTGGTCTTTCATATCGACATTGTCATTTGTTTGAAGGGCGAATTCACGGTCGACATTTAATGGCTTTCTACGCCACAACACAATATTATTAATATTCTCCAATAGATGTCAGTAACAGTTATTTTATATTTAACGGCATAAACATTAAATAAAGTGACAATTTCTATCAATAAAAAATTTCTGGATCGATTTATAATCCCCGAAACCAGGGTACTAAATTTCATCAAAATCTTTGGAACCGTTTCCGAGATTCAAAAAATATATTTAGATTAGATATGAGCGCCGATGGGTGGGAGGTCGGCGGCGGCGCGCCGACTTTTTGGAGTCGGCGGCGGCGGCGTTTTCGGCGGCGTGACCTCCAAAGGATTTTTAGATGTTGGCAGATAAAAAATTAAAAAAAAAACACGTAGTTTATCGATAAAAATATTAACATTTATTAAAACTTAAAAATAAATAAACCCGAGCATTGTCGGCTTTGAAAGAGAGCTTTTTTACAGCTTTCTTGAAGAACCCCATGTCATAGTCCACTGGAAATGTCTCAGCTGGAAGGTTGTCCCATAACTTACATGTCCGTGGTAAAAAAAAAGAGCGTGCATAGCGGACTGTGGAGGACCGCCACGAGTCCAGATGGTGTCGGTGGCACTTTAACCTTCGTCTGGTGGTATATTCATGAAATGTTTACGTAGGCATCATTTTAAAAAGTTCCTCAGTTTACTCATCATAGTAAAGTCGGTAGAACGTGCAGAGCGAGCCTCTTCCCAAGCTTAGCGGTTCTAGCCTGTCGGTCAAGCTTGGGTCGTTGATGATTCGGACTGCGCGCTTGTGAACGGAGTCAAATGAGTATAGCATTTTGGTGCTCCTGCTCAGAGATGGGAGCAGTACTCCTTGTGAGGTTTTACCTGGGCCTTATACAGCGTTAGGAGTTGCCCCGCAGTGAAGTACTGCCTCACCCTGTTGAGGACATCAAGCTTTTTGGATTCCAATTTGACCTTGTTCTCCAGGTGATTCCGATACTGCACTTTACTCGTAATGTCAACTCCCAAGATACCGACACTTTCACCAACGGCTTTCCTGGAACTTGGGCGCTATAACAAATGGGTGTTTTTTAGCGGTAAACGCGCAAACTTGTGTCTTTGTAAGATTAAACTGAACAAGGTTAAGTCGACCCTATTACGAGAACCACTCCAGAGAGTTCTCGACTTCAGACACAAGTTTGATCCTGCTTTCCTCCACTTGTGACCGAAAGGCATTGGCTCGACAGTGTCCACCGTACTATCATCTGCATAGCAATGTATACCGCGTGATTTTTGCAGAATGTCATTGATATGCAGAATGAATAGGAGACAGCACTGAGCCTTGGGGGAACACCGGTGTTAATGGGCTTCATATCTGAGCAGCATCCGTCAACAACGACCTTAATCTGCCGCTCAGACAGAAAGCTTGCCACCCAGTTGCATAGACTCACGGGAAGACCGTAAGATGGAAGCTTCGCGAAAAGGACCCCGTGCCAGACCCGGTCAAAGGCCTTTGCGATATCCAGGCATCTGCCAGATAGTTGATTTTTGGAAATTTGCATAAGGCCACAAATGCATTAAGAGGCTTTAGAGGATAGTTTTCGTTATTTTTTTAGTTAAGGTGGTAAATTAAACCCTTCTGACCACAAATCTGCAATAATATCAAAAATAAAATAAAAATAGATGAGGAAGTATAACCATAAATAGCAATCTTTTCCTTTGCATTTCTTAAACATGCGTCACAAAACACTTGATCGTTGAGAACTGTTCTTTCTTTTTCATCTTAATTTATAATTAAGTTTTCAAAATAGTTCCAGCAGTAACTGTGCTTTGATTTCACTCGGGATAGCGTCCGTAGCGACGTCACTATATTTTTTTTCTTTTTTAGTTCCAGCAGTAACTGTGCTTTGATTTCACTCGGGATAGCGTCCGTAGCGACGTCACTATATTTTTTTTCTTTTTTCGTTTTATAAACGTACACATTTTCTAGAGCCGACGACGCAGCCATTTTTCATAGCTAACTGCTTAACGCTTATCGTGCATGGCCTGGCGGCTAGCGTAGAACGCAAGCGATCTATGCAGCTGAGCCAAACGGGCGCGGTCGGTTGTGAGATGGGTGACCGCTAGTGGCAAAAAATTTCATGCGCGTTTCCGTGCTTCGGAGGGCACGTTAAGCCGTCGGTCCCGGTTGTTGTCGATAGATAACAGTCGTCAAACCTTGTCGGAGGCCTTATGGGCGGTTTGAAAACATCCGACAGCGGGTTGGCCACTAACCCGCATCTCCACCAACCCGCATTGGAGCAGCGTGGTGGAGTAAGCTCCAGGCTTCCCCTATAAGTGGGAGAGACCCGTGCCCAGCAGTGGGACGCAAAAAGGGTTGCAGCCAACTGCTTAACGCGTCCCACTTCAACAACGACCACGTTCATACTAGTCTATTTGACCGACTAGTGACCGATTCAACTATCTCTCTCGCTCACTCGGCGCGCCGTTACCTTTTCGCGGCGGCGGCGGCGCGGCGAAATCTGCAGCGGCGGCAGCGCGCCGGCGCGGCGCTCATATCTAATTTAGATATATACAAGAATTGCTCGTTTAAAGGTATTAGATACACGACGACCCGCGTGGCGCAATGGTAACCATGCCGCACTGCCAATCGAGGAGTCCCGGGTTAGATTCCCGACGAAACAGAAATGTAAATGATTAGATTAAATTTCTGTTTTCGGTCTGGGTGTTTGTGTTCCTGTCTCTGTGTGTGTCCATGGTACCCACGACACAGGGTATTTATTACCATACTGTGGGGCTGTGAGTGAGTGATTTTTATTTATTATTTTATAAACAAAACGGTAAACCTAAAAGTTTTGACACCAAAGATTTTGCAACTCTGGCCTGATTTTTACAGACTTCCAAAAGGAGGAGGTACTGTATTCGGCTGTATGTATTTTTTTTTATATATATATGTTCACCGATTACTCAACCGTTTGTGGACCGATTTTCAAAATTCTTTTTTTGTTCGTATGCTTATACTCCCGAGGTGGTCCCATTGTCACCAAATCAGGATCTGATGATGGGATCCCAGGGAAATCGAGAGGAACTCTCAAATTTTATAGGCACACACATTGATTTACTTATACTTTCTGAAGCATAAGCGATATTTGTGCATAGTAATCATCATCTCATGTTGCTGATCTGATGATGGAAGGTACTGCAACAGTGAGGAGTTGAAAGCAAATTCTTTCAATTAATAGTTTTTTATTCCAAATCTTACATCTCACCACCTCAGGGGTGGTCCAACTGTCACCAAGTCAAAGTCTGATGATGGTATCCCAGAGAAATCGAAGGGAACATTCAAATTTTATAGCACAACAAATGATTTTCATATTTTTACTAAAGCTAAACAGGTATTTGTGTATAATTATCATCATATCATGTTGCTGAGCTGATGGTGGATGGTACTATGACGGTTAGGAGTTGAGAGCAAATTCTTTCAATAAATGGTTTTTTGTTGGAAATCTTACATTCCTGAGGTGGTCCAACTGTCACCATGGCAAAATCTGATGATGTGATACTAGGGAAATCGAGAGAAACACTGTAACTTAATAGGCACACACATTCTTTTAGTTATATTTTTTAACATAATACAAATACTTTATGTCCGGTAATTATCACCTCATGATGCTAAGCTTATGATTGAAGGTACAACTCCTCAACGGTTAGGAGCTGAGAGCAAATTCTTTCATTAATTTATACGTCCAGGTGGACTGATAGTAGTATGCTTTCAGGGTATAAGATGGCTATTAGATAAATATGATTATAAAAGGTATCACTTTAACGTTTAGAAGTTAAGTAAAAAAATATCTAATTATGCTTATACATATGTGCAGAATTATTAAAATTACTAAAATGAGTGAAATAAATTAAGTTTTTAACAAAAAAATAGAACCAACTTCAAACGGTAAAAAATAAAATTCTTCAGGACCTACTTCTTCTTGCTTGTGGTAATGACTCTTAAAACTATTTTTGGAGTCGGGCCCTTAGTAAATATAGTGTACCTTTCGTTCTGAATGGGCACGGACTCCAATATAGTTTTAACAGTCATTACCATAAGCAAGAAGAAGTAGGTACTGTCCCAATGTCTGTACTGTCGGTGCCCATTTAGAACGAATGGTACGACATTTTAGTAAGGGCCCTACTCCAAAAATAGTTTTAAGAGTCATTACCACAAGCAAGAAGAAGTAGGTCCTGAAGAATTTTATTTTTTACCGTTTGAAGTCGGTTCTATTTTTTTGTTAAAAACTTAATTTTATCTTTATACGTACGTACTAAATAAATGCAAACTATATAGGTACTTACGTCAAAATGGTACAAATACAAGTATCTTTATTCGTCAATATAGGTGCTATTGAGTACAGATGTTCATGTTCGGTTTACATTTTAGGTTTTCTGTACTCCACCCGTTAGGGTATACAAATGCGCGTTAATAACAATTTATATTTTATCCTGTCATTTTAAACAATTGATTATAAGTATTATTATATACATTTTTTTATTCAATTAAATTTAAATTAATTCAACATATTTGGAGATACAGTATTTACAAATATTTTCTTAAATAAGGACTTCACAACAATAAACTGTGCTTTTTTATCTCCAAATGGATCAAAACTCTTCATAACTTTTATCCATATCGCTCGCATTTGGACGTTCTTTGGAACGACAAAAAACAATTTGTAAGGCGCATTTGTGGTTGTATTTGTACATTTCGACACAACAAATGATTTCCTAGTACTTGGATTGGACATTTTTGATGGTATTTATAATTTCTAATGAAACGTAAGAAGACACCGTGCTGAGAGCGAATGTTGTGAAATGATGTCACACCGCCACACGCATCGAGTACGAGTCCGCATGATCCGCATCGCACGTTTTGTTCTAGTACCTGGACGCCCGAGCGTTGCTCGGATAAAGACAATTTATTTACTTAGTTTATTTTTAAGCAAAACATTCATTGACTTAGTGTTACTTTACAAATCCGCTTGAAATACCTAGCTCCCAATTTCAAAAAAAATTGTCACAAAAAAATAAAAAACTAGTTCCGTAGTCGGCTTTCGTAACCATTCGACCAAGAAAGCTTTAATTCCTTTGACGAAATTTTTATAGAGTCTTTCATAATTATCGAAATTGTCATTTGTTTGAAAGGTGGATTGTCAAATGTTGACCATTTGACGGCTTTCTACGCCACAATATTATTAATATTTTCCAATAGATGTCGGTAAGTGTAATTTTATATTTAACTGCATAAACATTAAAAAAAAACGAAAAATTCTATCAATAAAAATTTGTGGATCGATTTATCATCCCCGCAACCAGGGTACTAAATTTCATCAAAATCTTTGGAGCCGTTTCCGAGATTCAAAAAATATATTTAGATATATACAAGAATTGCTCGTTTAAAGGTATTAGATAAATCGGAAATTAATTGACGTATCGAAGTAATTCTTTTTCACTTGTATTTTTTTAATTTTGACATAGAATATGAGGAGCTAATATTTAAAATTTGTTAACATTCTTAACTGTGTCTTTTAGAGTTTAATGTATCATTCTTTGGGAGAGATGTCGTATTTGACCATTACAGATATTTCATAGATATATAGAGGGAGTGTCATATTAAGATTTTGAAAGTGTGGTTTACATTTATCTATTTGTCATAGTTGACAGATTGACCGTATGCATTTATTTTGCGCTTTAAAATCTGTTTGTATTTCTGTCGCGTTACCCCAATATATGAGTCCGTATCTTAAGGTTACGACAACATACTTTGATAATTTGTACTGTATTTGTACTTTTTTACATTGTGTGATCTCCATGTTAATTTGTGATCTGTGAATAAACCTAAACATTTTGTTGTTTCAGTTTTACTTATAGTTTTCCTCTATATTTTATATTTATCTATTTTCTGTATGATAATCGATTTTTAAAAGTCATTCTATTTATCTTATCAAGGTTAATTTTAAGACTGTTTTTATTTAGGCAGTCTACCAATGATTCAATGGAATTATTTATAGTTCATTTATAGCTTCATAAGTATCAGGATTATCATTTCTATATATTACCGAGCTATCATCAGCAAAAAGAACCACGGGATGTTCGATAAATTTTGGAAAGTCATTTACATAAATTAAAAATAGCAACGGACCAAGAATATTTCCTTGAGGTACTCCGTAATTGACTTCTTTGGGATTAGATGTGCTTCTCCTCTATTTCTGTTTTTTCATCAACTTTTGTAATTTCAGTTACCTACTTTCTATTACTTAAACTAGACATTATCCAGTTTAAAGCATTATCTCTTACACCGTATATCTCTAATTTATTTTTCAATAACGTGTAGAACTTCTATGATTCGCCCAGGGAAAGAACCATTGCTGTACCCACTTCTGCCGTGAATCAATTTTATTGTGTTTCAGTGGAAAGGTGCAATGTCAGCCAGACTTATATGAGACGACCATCGGCCTCCGAAGAAACAGAGCGCATGTTGCAGCAGATGTCCATGGGCTGCAGCGACCACCTGCCACCGTGGCTTGCATGCTTATTTGCTACTCCATTATAAAAACATCATCAAAACCAATGGACACCCATCTATCGCGGTCACCCATCTTAAATCCAACTGCATCCATTTGACTTAGCTGCTTCGATGTTCGAAGGTAGTGTAGTATTGAAAAGTATCGGAAAACCATTTCCTCAACACCAACTTTGGTGTAGCCTAAATTGGATAGCATATGCTATTTACTTACCGACGTTACCGTAAGGTGGCATCAAATACTCTTGCAGACATATAAGATAAACAATAGCCGACCCAAATGTGAAACCCGTAAGGAACATGCTGGCTTTGAAGCATCGATAACCTGAAACAATGGTTACTCCATTAGATTTACATGCCGATATGTAACGTGACACAATTTAACCACATTTTATAATGCCTCTAGAAAATTGTTTCACTTTCATTCTAAGCGAAAAACAATTTAACTAGCGTATAAACAGTCCAGTGAAGAATATCTTGGTCTATAATTGGGCCAGTGCCAGACTGAATGCAGCTCTCCGTTTTAATGAGAAAAATTCACGGGTCGCAGCTAAAAATCAAGACTCACCGAATAGGGTGTATACAATTCCGAATGCAATATACATTGCGCAAATGATGCTGACTATGGGGTCAATGTTGTAATCCATCGACGAACAGTAGGAGCCCTCGATGTGCGGACCATTGAACTTGATCGTCATGTTGGGGGGCCCTCGCGTCACCGGCGGTACCAGTTGACCCACAGACGACATCTTATATCCTCAATCATGTACCTCAAATGTTATAGGTGCTCTGAAAATAATTTATTTAGTTTAGCAAATTTTTAAAGGTCTTTTGAGTTCCAAAAGCAAACTAAAAATACGGAACAATATTCAGTGAAAACAAAATTGTTGTTTTTTAAAATATAATTTGGGGTGTGTATAATTTCAAATCCGTCTTCCAGACTGTAATAAGTAGTTAGTTAGATTGTATAATATTTGTAATTATCTTCAGGATTTATCTCGAAAGTATGACTAGCAAGAGAGGATTTTATAACATGTTACACTTTTGCAATTCCAGATGCTTTCAGCTCATTTTAGTTTAAGTAATAAGTTTTATAAAGAAAATCCTTATTTTAAACTCTATATTTAGTCACCTACAAAACGGCTGATAGTGCAAAAGGCTGGCTGAAACACTTTTTGCGTCCCACAACTGGATGTGGGTCTGTAGTCTTTCTGTAATTAGGTAGGCCTAGATCTGACTTCACCCCGCTGCTCCAAGGAGGGTTGTTGTGGATGCCAGTAAGGCACCAACTTGCTGTCAGATGTTTTTAAAGCGCACGCGTGTTTTTAAGGCCACCAACAACATTTGATGCCTGCTGTTTGCCGATAGAGGTCATGCATCTCACATCAGACCGCACCCGTTTTGTTTTGTTATGTAGACTGCTTGGGTTTTATGCCAGCTTCAGGGCCATGCATGCCTCAAAAGTATTCTTATCAAAAAACACTAATGTTATTCTCAATGTTTTCGCAGCACTTTGTCTTCTATTTTAAAATCACCAATCAAGTATACCAATTGGTTCAATTTCCGCCAAAGCATATATCTTCCCTTAGCTTAAAGCGTATTTCATTATTTATATATAATATAACATACATACACATACAAAGATAGAAACACAAAACACCCAGACCGAGAACCGAAATTTAAACTCATCATTCAAATTTCTTTTTCGCCGGGAATCGAACCCGAGACCCCTCGATTGGCAGTACGGTATGGTAACAATTGCGCCGCGTAGATCGTCAAAGGTCACTTTGAAAATACGAAATATTTTTTGTTACGTTAGAATAAAATGTTTTTTTTCTTTTTCTTCTACGATTCTTCATTTAGAAATCAAATCTTTTAATAACAAAAGAATTTAAAATATCAACTGTTTATCGGCATAAAAAGAGATTTAATCCTTGTTTACTCTCATTCCGAAATCTGACCAACTTGATTCAAGCGTTTTTTCTGACTTTTCGAAGGAGTTCATTCAAAAAGATGCCGAGGGGATTATGTGAAGTTTTACGAGCAAGAATTGTTACTTTGGGGGAAGAAGGACATTCCACGAGAGAAATAGCACGCAGAGTGGCTGTAGCCTAATGTCTGTCCTGTGTCGTGATTACGTTACGGAGGTATCGCGGCGTGGATAACTTTGCTTATTAACCTCGCAGTGGTCGGCCATCTGTTCTTACTGCTGCTCAGAAGTGTTACATCAGATTGCTGACTGTCTGAGACCCAATAATCAATGCCACTAAAATAATAGTTGAATTGCGGGCTGCTACTGGAATAAAAATTAGCACTCAGACCATCAGGAATTGCTTACACCAGGTTGGATTACGAGCGAGGAGATAACTAGCGAGCACCTCTGAACTCACATCAGCGACAGCGACGCAGATTGGCTAGATTCTGCCAAAATGAAGAAGACGATGAGGAAAACATTTGGCGGAATTGTCTCTTCGTTGACGAGTCCAGAATTAGCACACATCCGGACAACAGACGTCTCCGTGTCTGGAAAAGACATGGGAACGCAGAAAGACAAAGAACTGCCACCGGAACCGTTCAACAAGGCGGGAAATCGATATATTTTTAGGCGGTATAATTATTTGTACTAGAACGCCGTTGATCCCGTATCGTGGCTGGATGACTGCAGCTTTGTGCCAAACCATTACTATTGATGGAATTGTCAGGTCATTTAGAATTAACCATGGCCCTCGATTCGTATTGGTTGACGATAATGCACCCGCACATCGAGCTCAACGAATCAACGCTGCTCTGCGTGATTCCGACATTACCAGGTTAGACTGGCCTGCCGGCTCGCCTGACTTAATCCCGATAAAACACGCGTGGGATGCTGTCAAGCGAGTTGTTTGGAATCGTCAGCCACCTCCCCAGACAGTACCAGAGATCAGGGAAGCCGTTATTCAAGAATGGGACAGGTTACCGCAAGAAATGCCGGATAACTTAATTCTCAACATGCCAAGAAGGATTGCCGCATGTGTTCGAGCCAAGGGAGGAGTTACGTTACACTAAATAAAAACAATTTAATAATAAATGTTGATAATTAGTTTAGTTAAATCCTCTTTTTCTTTATATTAATTAATATTTATTAATCAAATTTGCACTTAGACTTTTAAATTCAATTTTAGTTTATAAAAAATAAATAATAATTTAATTTTTTATTTCAACAAGTGTACGTTTTTTATAAAAAGATGTAACGTAAGCAACATTCTAAAAAAATAGAATAAAAAAACCCACCTTTTGCTAGTGATTCAGACTTTATTTAATGTTTGTATATCTCTCCCCTTAGCTTAAGTAAGACAGGGCAGGAGTATCATTTTGTTATGGAATATAAGAGCCTCTGCCACTGTATTTAAGAAAAACAGACTAAATCCAAGGTACCTCTTATCTATTATCCCTTTAAAAACATGCGCATTAAATGAACAAATCACTAATATATCACAAAATGAACCCGAAGGACTCATACCAAGCATGTTTCCTTTTCTGTTAATAATCATCATCAAATATAATAATATGTATACCAGGCATTTCCAGTTATGGTTAGCCCCACAGTAGGGTTATATTATACTAGCTGCCGCCCGCGACTTCGTCCGCGTAGACTTTGGTATTAGTCATGAAGTTATATAGCCTATAGCCTTCCCCAATAAATTGACTATTCAACACAATTTTTTTTTCAAATCGAACCAATTGTTCCTGAGATTAGCGTGCCCAAACAAACGCTTCAGATTTATTAAGTAGTGTAGAAAAGAACAGTTCTGAACACATTTTAATTTGTACACATTAAATTTGGTCCCAATTTATTTATTATATAACATTAAGAACCTTCCTGAATACATCAAAGACAAATTTATCCTATTTGCTGACAATATGAATCTATTGATTAAACGGAAAACCAAATTGACTATATGAGTAAAATTGACATATCACTAAACAAAGTTATTGCATGGCTTGAGAATAACAACTTACAAAAATAAACATTAACAAAACCAAATTGATCAAATTCTAATACCAAAATTATAAAAAAGCATAACATTATACATGCAAGTAATCAAATAAGAAAGGAGAATCAAGCAACTTCATGGGAGTTACAATTGACAAATATTTTAAATGGGACGAACATATTGACAAAATGGTAGGATTTGTATAAATATTTTGTGTACATAATAAAATGCTTACATCAAACTGTATCCATGAAATCAGAATCACTTATAAGATATGTATATATATATAGTATGATATATCATACTTTGGGGAAATGCTGTCAATGCCATAAAGGCATTTAGGCTTCAAAAAAAGATGCATTAGGTCTATATGTGGCATTGGCATGTAGCTTCCAGATTAAGAATAGAGCTACAGTATCCCCTGCCTGACCATATCACAATACACATGTCATATACTTGAGAAGGCTATGCACACTGGTCAACAATAAATTCCAAATGTTGGGGGAGAGTAATCAGAGAACAATAGGTATCTTTGTATTGTAAACAATATCTTTGTTGTTTGCTGCCCCCTACCACTTCTCACATCCAGGAATCAGGTAGTTAGGTAGTACCCATAATACTTATTGTATCAAATCATCTTACCTCTTTTTCTTTCATATACAATAGAACAAAACATCCACTAAACATGTGTCTCCAAATATTGATAATTGATACAAGTAAGCTATAATCTATAATATAAAAATGAATCGCAAAATGTGTTGCTAAGCGCATAACTCAACAACGCCTAGACCAATTTGGCCAATTGTTTTTTTTAAATGTTCGTTGAAGTTCAAGGATGGTTTTTTTATTCGAATAATTGCCGGAAAAACCATAAAAACAGCCCTTTTCTTTTTCCCATACAAATGTTTTCTAACTAAAACGTAGTCAATTTGAGCTTTATTGCTATTGTATAAAGTTCATATTAAATTACAAGCACTCACTGTTGTCTAAGCAATGTAGGTGTGTTCCTAACGTCAAAGATCATATCTATCAAAACAGTGTGCGTGTGTGCGTTGGAGCACAGAATACATCGTTGGAGGAGTTTAATGTCGCATAGCATGATGTTATAATAGCTTATAGCCTTCCCTAATAACTGGACTATTCAACACAAAAATAATTTTTCAATTCGAACCAGTAGTTTCTGAGATTAGCGTGTTCAAACAATCAAACATCCACGTGGACGAAGTCGTGGGCGGCCGCTATCCCTACTAATATTATAAATTCGAAAGTAACTCTGTCTGTCTGTCTGTTACGCTTTCTCGCTTAAACTAATGAACCAATTTTAATGAAATTTGGAACACAGATAGAGTGGACCTTGGGAAAGGACATAGGATGGTTCTTATCCTACGGGAACCTATAAAACGGGTCCACGCGGGCGAAGCCGCTGGCGGAAGGCTAGTATTATTTATAATAACAAATAAAATCACAAATGAATTATTTGTGAATGATTACAATGTATATGAAATTTAATTCGAACAATTATTCAGATAACAATTTATTTGAATAATGCCCAACACTGCTCCTCCATCATATGATATTACTAGAGACCGGATTATATGCAACATAAAAGACTTGTTTTATGCATGATAAATGCCTGAAATATGCAAAATATTGGCAATTTATGAAAAATTAAATGATAAATCTTAGGGATAAAAAAAAGGAAAAGTATGTTTTAATTTTTTTATTTCAAAATCAGCATACAATTAGTAAAATATCCTTTAATAGGCAATAATAGGTACAGTAAGCTCTACACCAAGCTACGCAAATCTGTCAAATATATCCAATAGATTTTGTACTTTATGCCATAGCCATTGAAAATCGAGTAGATAAAAATGATAGTTTTGTAAGTTTTGTAAAGCTTGTGGCGCTTACATTACACGACATTAATATTAATATTATTTAATATTTTTGTAAACGTAAACAATCAAGTATGTTTCCAAATGTTCAGTGTCTTTGATGATTTAAAATATTTTTATAAGAGGAAAAAGTTTGCTCCACATCCACTGAGGTAACTGGGCAGAATATGCACTTGGGTGCTATGTTAGCACTTATAGTTTCTGACAAAAGTTCTGCCATCCCATTAATAAAACTATCAATTTGACACAAATCAAAAGACGCACCCGGCTACTGAACTGACTCTACGTTCTGAAATGCCTCGGATTCGCGATATTATCACTTTTATAGCATTTTGGAACGCAGGGTAAGTGTACTGCACTCAGAAAAATATTGTAAATATGCATCATCATTAAATCTTAGGTAAAATATGCTATTACCGCTGAGGATGGCTTAAACATGCATATGCAAATGCATATAATCCGGCCTCTAGTTATCACACAATTTTAATCGAACACATACTGTGTTGTGTTGTATTTTATGGAAACACACAGCACATAAACAGGAAGACTTATTTGTAACAAAACTTTTTTATGGACATGCTCCAATTACTATTATTCTCTTCTGTAATAATATAATATAATATTTTTTTCTTCAAATCATTCAATCTTTAACTTATTTGTTTTTTTTTGTTTTTATATCCATATTATTTTTATCCAATATAATATATTCTCGTAATACATTGGTGTATATTGAAATGGAATTATAATATACTACCTAATATTATTATATGAATAAAAGAAAATAAAATTATCATGGAAAAATATATTAATATTTTATGCAACAACTGTATCCAAAATAATTCCATTTCAGATAAACATACCACCTAGCTTCGAAACAGATGAAATGAAAACTTTCACCAAGTAAAATAAATAATTAGACAATGGCCAAAAATTTTTATAAGCATTTTCAATATGCTTATAACAATTTATTCAATGAATAACAAATTCAAATGAAATTACTCACCATTATATGTTTTATCAACAATTTCACATTGTAAATTAGAAACTAAAACGAAGTTCAATTAATTCTTCTTCCCGATTCAATAACAATTACAACAGACATAATAAAAACATTCACTTCATCACAAATTAATTCAAAATTACGATATGCACTATATAGAATCTTTTAATGAAAACACAAAAAATATAAGAGTAAAATGATTAATTACTAACAAAGACCTTCGCGACTTTTTCAATTTTCTAAAATAAATTAATTTTCATTTGCGCTGCCACCGCACTGATTAGAAGACGGGAACGCTACCAGTGTTGCCATGCCAGTGGTGCCGTGCCGTGCCACCAGGGTTGCCAGATGAAATTTTATGATATCCCCCAAATCGATTTTAATTTTTCCCCAAAATGATACGTTTTTAACCAGAAAACCCCCATTTTGTCACCAGTAAAAATAAATGTAAAATTAAAACTGCTTTTATTTTTCTGAGGAAAAAAATTTGAATGAAAAACTTGATCAAGCATTGATTTTTTATTCTTCATTAAAACTAGCAAATACTTCATTTACTTTGTCTTCATCTTCTGTTTGATAGACATTTTTGGACTTAAATAAACTTAACATTGTAGAGCTTGGCTCAAATTTTGTAAACCCACCGTGGTGTTGTATGGCACTTCTCACTCTCATAATATGATCAGCAATTTTCGTCTGTTTCGCAATTTATTTTTGACGCTGTTCATAATCGAAAACGCCCGTTCTACTGCAGTGTTAGAAAATGGCAAACTCAAAATAGCCGTGGCAATATTTTCCCCAAAATTTTCCCCAAAGATTCTATATCCCCAGTTTTTCCCCTAGAGTCATTTTTTTCCCCAAAATTGCGAAAAAAACCCCCAATCTGACAACAGTGCGTGCCACTGACTGTGCACCATAGACTAAAGGGCTGATTACATTGACCAACTTGCAGGGTCTGATTAGAAATACATTGCTGGTTATAGTGGTTATCTTGTGTATTTTAATAATGTATTCAGATAACCAGCAATGTATGCCGGGTAAGCCCCTGCAGGTTGGCAAATGTAATCAGACCTTATGACAGACAGACAGACAGAGATAGCCAGCCATAGACCAATAATCCTCAAGACGGGCGGGGCGGCAGCGGCGTAACCATAAGAATAAATAATACTACATAGAACGGAATCTTCTTTGACCACCACTGAAACGCCGTCATTTATGTACCTACATCCCTCTTCACCCCGTTATACCCCTCTGTCGCCTAGGCGTGTTGCCAGGGTTGTGAACTGTTAGTAATGCTTATGTCTAAAGATAATATCGCAAAAATATAAGTTTTCCTTTACTTAAAAATCATTATATTAGTTTAGTATTACAAAATATGAGAATGATAAATACTTACCTACTCTATAAATACTTATAAATAATATTACTTAATAGGTTATAAGTACCATACCAAATGAAGTCATTTAAGTAAGTATTACTTACCTACATAGGTGTAAGTACTTAGGTAGTGTAGGTTTAAAATAAACGAATTACTAAGTATTATGTGCGTACGCCAGTGCCGCAGCGCGGCAGCGCCGCAATCGCGAGATTCGCGAGGCAAAACAATCGAGAAAGGTTCAATGACCGATGGCGCTATTAAAAAATATTTTGGCGACATGTTAAAATGCTGTATGTATCTAACATTATTTATAATTGAGTGAAAATGAAACAATTGGCTACACAAAAAGAACTGGTCATGTCCTTTTAATAAATAAGTTAAGTACGGAAAAGGAATAATATTTAAAAAACATTACTTATCTCGCATCATCTTTGGGCAAACTAAAAAAACTTAAGTTTGGCATTGTTTTAGAATAAAATTGTTTGTACAACCAAACACACCACATTAACTTGGCGCCGTTATTGTTATTGACGCGCCCGTCCGAGACAGCCCTACTTGAGTATTATGTTTAACATGTAGGCTAATATCGTGACCTTGAGCCCGTCCGGAGTGGGAGTTTCCGTTCTATGTAGTATTATTTATTCTTAAAGGCGTAACCATAAGAATAAATAATACTACGTAGAACGGAAACTCCCGCTCAAAACGGGCTCAAGGTCACGATATTAGCCTACACTTTAATTTCGGCTAAACCGACTACTGAAGACGGGCTGTCTCGGACGGGCGCGTCAATTACAATAACGGCGCCAAGTTAATGTGGTGTGTTTGGTTGTACAAACAATTCTAAAACAATGCCAAACTTAAGTTTTTTTAGTTTGTCCAAAGATGATGCGAGATAAGTAATATTTTTTAAATATTATTCCTTTTCCGTACCTAATTTATCAAAAGGATGTGACCAGTTTTGTGTAGCCAATTGTTTCACTTTCACTCAATTAAAAAAAAATTTAGATAACTACAGCATTTTAACATGTCGTCAAAATATTTTTTAATAGCCCCCGCCATCGGTCATTGAACCTTTCTCGATTGTTTTGCCTCGCGATTGCGGCGCCGGCACTGGCGCACGCACGTTATACTTAATATGTAATTCGTTTATTTTAAACCTACACTACGTAAGTACTTACACCTATGTAGGTAAGTAATACTTACTTAAATGGCTATGGTACCTGGCTAGTGGTATGGTAGTAGTATGGTATGGTATGGTATAATACCAAATGGGTATGGTACATAGAACTTATTAAGTAATATTATTTATAAGTATTTATAGAGTAGGTAAGTATTTATCATTCTCATATTTTGTAATACTAAACTAAAATAATGATTTTTAAGTAAAGAAAAACTTATATTTTTGCGATATTATCTTTAGACATAAGCATTACTAACAGTTCACAACCCTAGCAACACGCCTGGGCGACAGAGGGGCGTAACGGGGTGAAGAGGGAAGTAGGTATATAAATTGCGGCGTATCGATGGCGGTCAAAGGAGATTCCGTTCTATGTAATTATTATTTATTCTTATGGCGTAACCATAAGAATAAAAAGCTGTTAATACGTCATATTTACCTTAATCAGGTATGCAAATATTACAAAGATAAAAGTAAAAACTTAGTTATAACGCAATTTATAAAAGTGTACATTTATATCAATTTTATTATTATTTATCTTCTCTTTATCCTTTTGGTCAATAAATGGCTTTCAAAATGGACCGAACTAATTCGGGATTATATTGATGGTTGCCAGTCAATACGTTCAGTGGCCTGAATCCATTTATTTTCGGCAAGAGCGTCAATTGGAAAACTGAAAAAAATATGACAGCAACATGAGATGAAATTCGTCTGGTAAATTTCTCATACTGTCTAATACAAAATGTATGGAGTACCTTTTTATAGTCTGTCTGTGTGAAATTAATATGTCGGGAAAATGCTCATAATGTGCACCCAGCCTATAACATTTTACTGGTCTCCACTTAAATAATTATATATAAACAGGTGGGATTTGAGCCTCTCGCTTGAAATGTAACTAACTTCTAATGAGGTAACACATAATATTTGATTTTATTATTTATGTTTTTGTTAAAAATTATTAAATTTCAATAAGATGGTTAATTTTTTAGTAATACGGGCAGGATATTTTGATTCGAGATCTGACAACACAATTTCGAATTTGACAATGTTTGAAATGAACAAATATAAGTTTATTTTCACGAATTTTACTATAATATTTACGTTGAATGACTAGCAATAAAATAAGACAAAAGTAATTAAATATCTATATATATACAATACATATTTAGTACATTTTTAAAAAGAAGTATTTAACTTACGCGTTAACGCGTATTTCTAAATTAAATGTAATAAATAGTTTTAGTAATTACTCGCATCTGTGAGCAGCTAGAAGTGGGTTTATAGTGCCTCATACGACACGTCATGCTGTCACGTGTGCCCATTATGGACCCATAGCCATACCGTTATCTCAATTATATATGTACTTTTTTTTTAAAGAGTGCTGCTGGGAGTTCTTTTCCGCCGCCTTTTTTCTCTCAGCTCAACATCTAGCCCCAACAGGCACCTCAAGGCGATGGCCGGGAAAAAATGACATTCATTAAGTGAATATTTTGTATTCTTAATATGAAATAAATATTTTAGATTTTGATTTTTGATTGATGCGTAAAATGTAATGCCTTCCGGCAGCCTTCCTGTTTACACTCACTACGGCTCTTACAACCTAACATGACATGATCCTCAAGACCCCCTTCGGACTATGCCTGTGTATGCCGAATAAATGAAAAAAAAATGACATAACTATTTTTCTTCAATCAACAAAAATACTTAATACAAATTCAGTATTAGGTAATCAAGTTCCGGATAAGGGCGTACAGAATGAATAGTAGGTGCATGTTAACTTGACCGAATAGTACAGATACGGTGGTTTATTTTCTTTAAAACCCACAATACACCGTAAGTCCGTAAACTACGCATACCAACAGTAGAAGTTAGAAATCTACTATCTAATAGTATGTATCATCCTACAAATCCTAGACTCTATCTCTGTGCCAAATTTCATCCCGATTGGTTTGGCCGTTTTTTCACGATTGAGCAACAAACATCCAAGCTTTTGCATTTTAAATATTGCCAGTTCGAAGAAATCATTTTTGATCTACGTTTTATTATACCAAATGTTAGATTTATAAAAAAATACTTATTAAACATTTAAATTATGAGATGTTATGTCTCAAAATATCATAAAACAACAAAATTTTGAAGTGAAATCTGCCAAAATGGCAGAAATCTGCCACATATGGTCACACTGAACCTAAAATACTGCAGCTCACAATATTAAGAAACTCGAAAAATGTTTTTTGCTTTTAATACAACACAATTTACAGCTGTGAGAATCGATTTTAACACATAAATATTATAAAATAACAATGTCACCCCACTAACACAGTTCGTCTGCCACTTTTTTAAAGGGCATTGTCAAAATATGTGGTTACACCGAAAAGGACAGAAAATCTCGCTCCCATCTCTTTCTAATAAGTTCATTAAGTATATTTCGATCTCGCTTTAGCGTGACGTAATGAAAAATATAGGACTCTGTCCGTCCACTATAGTACGTAAGTATTCCTTTTTTAATCCGTTTAACGGCATTGGCTTGGTATCCTTGCAGCCATTCAATATTTTTATTTCATTTTTAGAATTTTATTTGAAGTATTTTTAATTTTCATGTCTGTCCAATGGCAGCAGGCCCTTCAGGAACGAGAGATGACTGCATGCGCTGTTATAGGTACCTTCAATTTGAAAGATTAGGTCAAAAATTAATAAATCAAGTGCGCCAAGACAGTGAACAAACATATTGTTGAGATTATAACTTTGTTTGCTGAAAAACATTGAAATATTTTATAATAATCTAAAACTAACATTTTTAGTCGTGTATCATGGAGGTAACATGGAGGGTCAAAAGTAACGTAAAATGTTACAAAAGTAACATTCTGACAACGCTGATGAGATGACTCTGATGAGTGATGAGATGAGGAACGGATGAGGAGGACGGAGAATTAATTTCATAGTTCAATTAGATTGAACGAGTTCCTGTAATCGATTCATATTCCGTAGTAATTTATCTCGCCTCGTCACTCGTCGGCTGTGCTCGTCGGTCTGTGTCTGTCTTAAAGCATCAAAGGTACTGACTCACCCGTCAGTGGAGAGGGCATTGCGCCTCGCTGCGGTACATAATTTTTGTGCCAAGTCTGGTTCGGGGGAAAGAATGCACACATTTTAATTTTGTCACACATTCACAAATATTATTTTATCGCTATAGATGCATACATTTCTAAATATGTCAATTTCATTTAACAACGTCATTTTCTATGCAACGACAATACTGACACCGACATACACACACACACTAGTTGTATATAACTAGAAGGCACATTGTGCATACACGTGGGGACGAGGGGTTCGCCCGTAAGCGCCACTCCTCTGACGGGTGTCATACTCATACCTGTCAGTACCTGTGATGCTCTAAGGTGTCTGTGCTGTGCTGTGAAGGTGAAGCCTATATGAATCGATTAATCGATTAACAAATATGGGCGAAGAAAGAAGGAAGGAACGAAATTGAATGATAATTTTCATACAAAATAATTAAAACTATAAAATAAAATGTACGTTGTATTGTACAAATACAGACACACAAAAACAGATCGATTGAACACGGGTGACGGGAGTTTACGGGGCACTACAGTTAGATTTTCGGACAAAATTACAAATGTACTCTGGTACTCTGTCTGTGCAGTAATGCAGTAGATTGATACTGATAGATCTAGATCAACCGCGAACGAAACCTCCACGGAGGTTCAAGTGAAATCAAGTGATTTTCTGAGTTAATTATTTTTAGTAGACTTTAAAGTTTTGTTCTTCTTATTGGATATATCGTTAAAACTGGCGTGCTTTTAGCACCCCGCGTATTCTACGATGTGGAAAGTCATCGTGCCGTAAATAAAATTAGGAGCTTTGCAAAATTACAATAGACGGAGGATCCAACAAGACACAAACATGAAAATCACGGTGACGACGCTTAACGACGAAATTTTCGTCTTGGACGTTTCCGAAGACCTGGAACTTGAAAACTTTAAAGCTTTTTGTGAAATAGAATCTGGATTTCCTGCAAACGAAATAACATTGAACTTTAATGGGAAGCCATTGAGGGAAGATAAGAAATCATTGAAGGAGCATGGCGTCCGCGACGGGGATGTCGTAGTCTTGATTCACATGCTGCAGTCTGCTCCAAACTCCAACATGAGCGACGCTAGCCAAGGTATTCATCTAAACTTCACACACCATAATAACTGCACTGTCATGCTACCTAATTATTGTCATTCATGACATTCAGTTTTTCTATTTACTACAAGACTCATTTGTCACAAATAAAAAAAGTTGTTTATTATGACATATTAACATTAAAATTAAAGTAAATAAAAACATAAAATTCTTGCTTGTTAAAAACATTACAGTAGGTTAAAATAGATTTTTTTAAACAGCATTGCCTACGGGCATACCAAACTTCGACTTCAGTGGCATCCAAGTGCCATCAGGTACAGCTGGTTCCTCAATGGCTGCAAACAGGGGCCCACCCGTGGAAGAAGACCCTCGTATTATCAGAGAAATGTTTCTAGCAAACCCTGACCAGCTTGCATTGCTGAAACAGAACAATCCTCGGTTGGCAGATGCTCTCTTGACCGGCAATGTGGGTAAGTTACATTAGATATTCTAATTATTATTATTTCAGGAAATATTCATATTATGATTGAAGTGACAATACTTGTGCCATTTGTATATCAATGCATTCCTAAGTATTGTGGCAACCAAATACTGTGATAGCCAAAGTGCAATATTACAACCAGTGTGGTGCAATGGTTAACATGACTGTGGCGGGGCTATTATTAATTATTATTGAATTATATGATCAGAATATTAAACTGTTAGAAATAAATATTATCCATATACTGTAGTGTATTTTTATAACAATGGTCAGATGCTTTTATAGTTATATTCTTCCATAAGTAACTAAAATAGTGAGCGGAAATTATAATATACATGTAAACAAAAATAAAAAGTGTAAGACAAATTGTGGCAAATTCTAATTTGTATCCCTGATTTTTTACCAAATTTCTTGTTTAACTCTATAGTTATTATAAAACAAAGGAATTGATAATTTTCCCTTTTTTACTTCAGATACATTTGCCAATGTGCTTCGTGACCAGATATCTGCTAGGACTGAACGCCAGCAACAACGGATTAGGTGAGTGATCTTGAATATTGTATTCATATGAAGAAATAGGAATGTTTTTACTCGTACATATTAATACATGACATTCACTATATACTTATATCCAATGCACAATCCAATGCGACATCACACACACAAAGCATTAATTCTCTGATTACTACCTGTTTTGCCTTAAAAATATTATACAATATCAGAAGAGACCACTACTACAGGGAATCCTAGGATGCAGCCCAGAACACATTTATGTTACTATGTATACTATTATTTTATAAATTTGAATAAATAAATTGAAATTGTAACATATGTTATTATGTTAAAATCATTAGGATGATGAATTCTGACCCCTTCGACACCGAGGCCCAGCGCATGATTGCGGAAGAAATCAGGCAGAAGAACATAGAAGCTAACATGGAAGCTGCAATGGAGTATAATCCCGAAACTTTCGGCACTGTGGTGATGCTGTACATAAACTGCCATGTTAACGGGTATGTTCTTTTTGTGGGGCCCAGTTGTAACAAAGCCCCACTATTAAAATCTGCAATGAAAGCCTATTAACAGAAAATTTGCAAAACCTGTGAAGAGCTAAACAGAGCAGGAATAACAGAGCAGAGCAAGAATAGAATTTTATTTACAATAACAAGAATGATAAATCATGTTCTTAATATTTAATAGTAATTGCATTCAAGACATGACATGATTTCATATATTTTTTTTGGCATCAAAGGTTTTGTTTGCATTGGCTGCAACCCTTTTTGCGTCCCACTGCTGGGCAAGGGTCTCTCCCCATTATTGGGGAGGCCTGGAGCTTACTCCACCACGCTGCTCCAATGCGGGTTGGTGGAGGTTTGCATTACAATATGAAAATTTAATTGCCATAATCCTTTTCTGTAATATAAGTACCTAATTGTCAGCAAGTTATAGATGCAGCATGTTTTCCAAATAAATGGGTTTAAAAAGTTTCTTATCTAAAAAGGTCTGTGAAATAGACTAATGGGGCATGTTTCTCGAAGAAGTAATAACAATACTCATCTAATATGTTAAATGTTTAGGTTTCACTCAACTTAATTATTATATTTTACACTAATAATATTTTCTAGTAATCCAATAAAATAGGCTAACATTTTCTAGGAAATGAAATTAAAACTTTTTCTGCAATACTTACTAGAGACTATAGACATATTTATGTAGCTCATTATTTCAAATTCAATGAACCTATTACAGGTCTGCACAGTTCCAATTCACAAAGGTCCTATTGTATATTAAATACTGGCGGAGTTTCCTGGAAATCTGATTCAATTATGCTTGCTTTGTCACTTGTCATACTCAGCTTGCCAATGCTTGGCGGCCATGCGATTTAAGACTTGCGTTTGATATACTGTAAAATATTCATGATTTTTAACATAGGCATTAAAAACATCTTACCAATTTAAACATGCAGAGTCAATTTCAGTAATATACTGAAATGCTTTGCATTATAAAATGGTAAGTATCTCATATACTTTGCTTTGTCAAGCAAGGCCACTTATTATGTGCAATAACAAAAAAACTGTATATTAGTCTGTCATACCAGAGACGCAAGTCAGGTTACTTTAGTTAACTCCTGATAACTAAAAGCTTTTTATGTCCCACGGCTGGGCACAGGTCTCCTCTCGGAAGTAAGAGGGTTGTAAAGTGGTGGTCAAGTGTGGATAACTGAAGGTTACCTCATGGTAACTAAAGTAACATATGAATAATTTAGAGTTTCTTAAGTAACACACACAGTTTTTGATTTTTTTTTCTTTAAGTATTCTACAACTTTATGTGTGTTACAGTTTCCCAGTGAAGGCATTCATTGACTCTGGAGCTCAAACCACCATCATGTCGGCTGCTTGTGCTGAACGCTGCAATATAATGCGTCTGGTCGATACCAGGTAAGTTTATTTAACCATAAAATATTTATTCTATTGTTGCATCGATGAAAAAAACGATTTAATTTATTCTATATAGGTACATACTGTATACATAAGAAAGCATATACAGTTTCTTTACGGTTACTTTGCGTCACGACTAAATCTTTTGGTTAAAATCCTTTAATTAAGCGTGTTCGATCTAAAATTTATAAAAAAAAGTCCACTATAGCCTATCTCTTCTGGAATAAAACCCGGTTTAGCAGTAGTACGATTCGACCTCGATGAAATAATAAAGTAAAATTTTTCGAATAACGACGTGAGGCCGGTTAAAACTGCACCTCACTGTGTATATACATTTGATAGTGGTGTATATTGTATGTTATAATGAAACTGTCTGCCAGTCGAATATCGCGGCGCTACGAGCCATACATTGTCAAGAACATACATAGGAAATATATATTATATACTAGCTGACCCCGCGAAATCCGTACCGCGTTTGAATGTGGGCCACCCTTATCACTTAGGGGTATGAAAAATAGATAGTAGTCGGTAAAAATATCAAAATTCACAAAAAGTGACAAAGTGAGCGAGTGTAAAAAAACAATTTTGATGAATAATAATAATGATGGGTTTATTTAAATTATTATGATCGCAACTTCTGCCCACGCACACATGTTTACAAAACTGGCCACACTTTGTTGTTTGCAGACTAACATCCTTGCCTCATCCTACCCATAGGATAACAGGATATATATTACTAAGAATCCCCTGTCCGTCCGTCTGTCGGTCTGTCCGTCTGTCACCAGGCTTTATTACATGATCTGTGATAGTAAGAGTTAAGAGTTGCTATTTTTACAGATGATATTTCTGTTGCTGCTTTATCTTTTCTCGATCTTAAACGTGGCATCTGCTAGATACTTGAAATGTTCATAGAATATTTATTATACATATTTACCAAAAAAGAAATAAAACAAAATAAATATGTACGGGGGCGCCCATACAACATTTTTTATATAATGGTATGGAACCCCACGTGCGCGAGTCCGACTCGCACTTTGTTTTTAAACAGAGGGTTCGAAAAAAGTCTAATTTATTGTTGTTTTACAGATGGGCTGGCATAGCCAAGGGTGTGGGTGTCCAACGGATCATCGGTCGCATACACATGGTCCAGATGCGAATCGAGCAAGACTTCCTAACGACCTCATTCTCGGTTCTCGAAGAACAGCCGATGGATATGCTTTTAGGACTCGACATGCTCAAAAGACATCAGGTATTGTCATAGTTCTTTTTTATCACTAGTAAATTAGCTAAAGAATCAAGATAGGTGGCAAAAGTGTAATAATATAATTTATTGTAAATTATACATAAAAAGCTCATCATTAAAAAAAAATATTTAGGTTTAGTAAATTATAAAATGATTTAAATAAATGAATAAAGTAACTAATAAATAAGTGGAGAAATTCATGCCGGTTGCACACCATTTTTTTGGTAAAATATTGCAGTCCTTATAAATTCATAAATAAGTAAATATGAAAAATTATTATAGGCAAAAGAATTATATAATCCAGATAATTAAGAAATTCTACAGCAGATTTTTTTTCAATAAATTCAATGTCTTGTGGAGTTAGAAATGGGTTTCCCCCTTTTCAGTCCTTGATCTGGGTGTTTGTGTCCTTGCCTTAATGTATGCCCTGACTCCTACCCCACAACACGGTGAATCCTAGTGTGGAGTATTGAGAGAGAAGCGATGGCCGAGTGGTAAGGAAGAAATTTGTAATGTGAGCATTTCATCGCTGCTCCACGGTGATAGATAATATTATGATATTTAATTGATTACGATGTTTGTCATCGCCGGCTCTTCTCAGGCTTGCACCCTCAGAGAAACTCGTAATTTCTCGAAGGTATTATGTCCACTAATCCGCACTGGGCCAGCATGGTGGACTATGGCCTAAGTCCCTCTCACTTGTTAGAGGAGACCTGTGCCCAGCAGTGGGAGATACAAAGGTTGAAAAAAAATCTCATTTTTTTTCTGTAGTGCAACATCGACCTGAAGCGGAACGTGTTGTTGATCGGCACTACTGGCACCGAGACCCCGTTCCTGCCGGAGTCGGAGTTGCCGGACTGCGCGCGCCTCTCGGGGCTCTCCGACGACGACTTCGCGGCGCAGCTCACCGAGGAAGACCGCGACAAGAACAAAGCCAAGATAGGTGCGACACCCAAAAAGAAATAAGTCCCCGTCATTACTTTCCACTCTGAAGCAGTACATTAATTACGTGAGGCGGTTTTTGAGATCTCTTTAGCATTTACGATAGTAAAATGTTAATACCATTCTTTATCATAAAAACGCGTTTACAATATTATAATGCCTTGTCTTGCCCCCAGGAGCGTGAGGCAGGGGTGGGAGGAGGGCTAGGGATTGACGTTAGCTAACGAAATGTCACGTGATCTTGATCGTTAGCTAAATGTCAATCCCATACATTTTTTCTATTCTAAATTCTCCACTAACAAGCGTTTATGATAGCAGAATGCCACTTGCTGCTGGTGAGATTTTGTGACACTGTACTCAATCTCAAGTGAGATCCTTCAAAATCACTATTTCAACAACAATAAAATTTTAAGGATTTATTCTAATACGGATAAAACTTCATTTTATACTATTTTCTTACAATTTTACTCTGTTGCGGAATAAAATAATGTGATTTTTCACAAAATTCACTCTATTATTAAAGAAGGTTAGATCATTCAACTCAACGCCCTCCCAATTACGCCTCACATAATTAATAGACGCCCTACCAGGAGATCCAACGGTACCGATCTGATTTTTAAAAGCATTTATTTATGGCCGAACCTAATTTTTGTCTCTTACTGCGTCAGTTCGTTATCAATCGGTCTTCCCATCTCTACAACGATATTCGAAACAGTGGTTCCATGTTTTTATACGATTGTATTGAATTTACATTTACGGAATTTACATTACTTATTGCTCATAATATACTATTTGTATTAAAAAAAATGACTGAAGTACAATAGCAAAGTTTACGCTAGTAACATAATAAAAAAAATGTAATACAGAAATCTGGTTTTATGTGGTAGCTAGCTAAAGTGTAGTTGTTGAGCTTCACCAACATGACACCTGGGTTACACGGTAAATTTAATTTAAAAAATCGTCTTAGGTTAATTGGATTGTGGAATGTGACATTATTTTTGAGACATTTCCTCATTAATTTAAAATTCTTCTTAAATACTTACTTCAAGTAAATTATACATATAATTTATATTTTTCTTACCAATTGTATCTTTAAAATAGCATGCAATCAATGACACTATAGCAACACTAGCAATGTTTGCTTAACTATGGTCTACACTAATACTATATATTATACTATACAGGTGAATCATAAACATCAAAAATGATTGAAATGAATGACAAACTATAATTAATATTGATAATACGATTTTAAGTAATGTTGGACTTCATCTTTTACCAAAGTCCAACATCCGTTCCTAGTGTTATATCACTGCCGTCACCGTCACCTTACCAATTTAAAACAACTATAAAATAAAGTGAAACTTGGGACCACTACTAGAGTCAGCATTCATTTTTATTTATACATAAGAAAACATATCTTCGTAACTAAAAATATACTAAATACAAGACTGCTCTACCTTATAAGACATCAACAAATTGGCTGTACTATTTTCAAAAATGTCCTTTTTTATAAGCTTAGATGCTTAATTTTAACAAATTAAAATAATATAATTATTATGTTTAGCGTCCCGAGTTTTGCAAACATTTACTAGTTCTAATTATTGCTATAGCTTTAAAAAAAGTTTACCCTTTGTGGGCTTACATAAAATCTTAAATTATCGTAAAATGAATTTTAACGTTTAATTAGATTGTTTTGCTGAAAGTCGAAATATTTAAAACACGTCTTTGACCTTTACCTATAACTTGGCAAAATTAGAGCCAAGTAAAACTTGACTTATTAACACGTCTTTTATATTATATTTTGTTTTGTTTCTCTTTTTTTTTTGTTTGGTCCTTATATTTATATAAAAATATATAATTATGTTCTGTAGTAGTTAAGAAAATGCATGCATAATAGTTCTTTTGTTTGTGGTAAAATTAACAAATATTATGTAAGAAAAAATAAATGTGGCTTTATATTCATATCTGTGTATATTTTTTTTCTTTGTTTAATATAAACAAGAATGTCCCAAATATTCCACATCACGCTTTCGCTTCGCGAAAATGGAGTTGGAGATTCATTCGTGGCCGGACCGGAGTTTGCAAGCGATTATTAAAAAAAATCGCAATTAAAACTTAAAATATGAAATTTATAATCTTAATTTAAACTTAAAATATAAAACGCACATTACTTTTGAATCTATTGTTTTAATAAAATTAATAGAATCAGGCGTTACTTTGCGGAACTCCATTGTTATAAAGTTACTCGCAAAGACTGCGAGTAACCGTCGTAGAGTCAATAAACCTGATGATGCTCTGTTTTAGGGCGAAACACGTGTTGCTGGTGGTACGTATGTTGGTGTATATTTTTTGTTGTTGCATGTGCATGTTTCCTATGTGGGAGGGAGGGAGGTGCTATTGCATGAAAAAAGTATACAACATCATACGTTCTGATTGTGGATTGTTGCAAAGTAGTTTTTACCTAACTTTATATCTATTGTTTTTTATAACTGTCTCAATCTAAACTTAAAAATGCTATTACGCATTTCACAGGTAAAGTCAGTAAGTCGTTAGTAATAAGTCAGTCAAGTCAGTCAGACATTCAAGTAAAGCGACTGACTTTACCTATTATTACTCGTCCAGTTTCACCGAAACTGGCAAAAACGTGATGCAAAAATTATACTTGACGCTGGCAATATGCAGAGTTTGCGATGCCATAACTGAAGAAAGAAAAAAAAATACGAACTTTTTTTTCAATTATGGCATCGCAAACTCTGTGCATACTGCCAGCGTCAAGTATAATTTTTGCATCATTTTTTTGCCAGTTTCAATGAAACTGGACGAAGTAAACAAAGTCAGTAAGTAAGTCGTCAGTAATCAGTCAGTCTAGTCAGTCCAACATTCAAGTAAAGCGATGGCTACTTTGCTAGAACGTGTCCGATGGAATTTTGGAGGCAAGCAGAAAAAACATATTTTAGCACTACATTGTAGTTATATATTTCACGACTTTACTCACGTAAATTTTATCGGTATTGCCGACATGCTTCGGTCCTGACCGAGGACCTTCTTCAGGAGCTCCCGCCGGTCGCGGTGGCATCGCGGCGGTAATATATAACTACAATGTTAGTGTACAGTAGTGTACACTCACGATTCGTTCAATAAGAAAAAAATATATTTTAGCACTGTTATTCTATTTCACAAACACTCGAGCACTGTAATTAACCTATATCAAACAAAATGCCATCAACTTTATCCGATATAACTCAAAAATACACAAAGAAAATAAAAATAAAACAAGAGCACAATATGTCTTTTTCGACTTCCCGCCAAAACTCCATATACGAATTTTAAAACAATATTTTCCTGGATTTATTTTAAAATAAATTTGAATATGGAATTCCTAATCAAACGCAAGTTATTTGATTTTAAATCGGCGGAATATCGGCAATTTCATATGCAAGGACCTAATATAATTCGTTTATACTTATTAGATTTTTTTTAGAGAAATGTATTTGGCGGATAGGTTCGAAATGAGGACGGCGCCTATCACTTTTAGTTATTAGGTATTAAATATATTAAATGCAAGTAGGTAGGTACTGTCACGGCTAGCACTAAGTCTGGTCATAGTATGTCAAGACACCAATATGTGCACAAATGGAACCATTGAAGACAAATTTATTTTCATTTAGTTTGCTACGCATCCTTATCTATACTAATAACTTATGAATATAACTAGTAAATAGTGCACTTCTATCTTTCTATCTTCTATCTATACTATAATAAAACTGTAACAAGTCGGTTTCTGTACATTGAAGACATTGAGAAAAACTGTCACTAGGGCTATTTATTAGCGTAATAGAACCCAAAACAATTATTTTTAGAAATATTGTCTGTTTGTCTGTTCTTTTGTGCGCGCTAATCTCAGGAACGGCTTAACGTAGAGGGATGCGGTTTTCACTGATGTAGGTATTGGTATTTTTTGGATTAACATTTAGTGTTTGTTCCATTTAAATCGGTTCACAAATAAAAAAGTTACGTCTATTTCAAGAATTTATCCATCAGTGTTTGGAAGTATCGTTGTTGATTTATCGAAAACTTCAGTTAATGTTTTGAAGTTTTATAATTTACAGTCCCTTAAATGATAACATGCAACTTATAAATGAAAAGATATAGGAAAAAAAAAACATAAGACGAGCTGGTAATAATGTGGTAAACTGTACGAATTAGGGTTCAAAAGCTTTTTCGTACCATTCCCACACGTCGACAATAATTAATCATTATTCTAATCTATACTTAAAGCTGAACAGTTTGTTCATTCGTTTTTCAAGAAAAAATTTTCAGTACCTACTTCTTGCTGGTAATGACTCTTAAACCAATTTTTGGAGTCAACATATTATGGACTCAACATATTATTTGGAGTGAACATATTATAAAAAAAATAAAGTACCTCCTCCTGCCGCCGTAAGCATCGGAAGGTGCAGGAGATCACATCTGCTCTCCCAAAGATGGGCCCTTTCCAGGGCGTCGCGTATGGAGGACACCGGTGCGTTCCATGGGAGATCCCGGAGTCCTCCCCAAACGCAGAGGAGGCCACCGAGGGGGTTTTAGTGAGGTTCAAATCCCACATAACCCGGTATCCTCTCCCAAGGTGCTGGGTACCTTTTGAAGGTTTCCCCCCCGATACCAAAAAAAAAAAAAAAGGTAATAACCCGCACCCCCCTAGCTTGTGTTAGTTAAATAACGCCGACAACTCCGATAAAACGACATTTTCCAATATTAAAACGTAGCTAAACGTAATAATGTGGTAAACTGTACGAATTAGGGTTCAAAAGCTTTTTCGTACCATTCCCACACGTCGACAATAATTAATCATTATTCTAATCTATACTTAAAGCTGAACAGTTTGTTCATTCGTTCGTTTGTATATTTGTTTGAACGCACTAATCTCAGGAACTACTGGTTCCAATTGAAAAAATATTTTTGTGTTGTATAGTCCATTTATCGGGGAAGGCTTTTTTTATAAATAAACCAAACAAAAAGGCAGACGGGCCGCGTGGTGTTAAGCGATCACCGTCGTCTATGGACACGGGCAACCCCAGGGGAGCCACGCAAGGGCTTTAGGCTATATAACATCATGCTATGACTAATACCGAAGTCCACGCAGACGAAATCGCGGGCGGCCACTAGTATGAACTATTTTTATCCAAAGATACAGGCAAACACACGACAAACTCACATAGAAATAACCTTTTGAAAATTGATTACCAATGAAAATCATAGCTTTTTAATTTTTACACAAAAAGGTTGAAACAAAGGCTGAATTTGTTTCAAAGTCACATATTATTTGTCTTTTAAATAGGCAAATTTCACAATATTAAAATGTTAGAAACAGTTTTATAGCAATGTAACGGCTATCATATTGTTTGTTTATAATTTAAAATAATAAAAAAAAACTTTGCTCTTACTGCCTTTAATGTCTATACAATAGATTAGAGCTTATCTATCGGAACCTTTGTTCACTAGCCGCTACGCGTTTTTCATACACAGTGACACCTAAAAATTTAAAATTTAATAGGACACAACCTAAGTTCTCTTTTGAATGCTTTAAACTGCTTTATATACAATGTACTAATACATACTCAATTAATTAATGGTCCTAAAATACCCTGTCCTTCATGGAAGCCAATAACATGCGGTTATCCACTGCAACAAAAAGACAAAGATTTGGGATGTATCCAAATTTGCACGCTGCTTTTTGCGCACGTATATACAAATTGTGACTTGGAGTTTTGGCGATAAAGAGGCATGCTGTAGTCTTGTTTTATTTTCATTTTCTTGATGTATCCTTTATTATATCGAATAAAGTTGATAGCATTTTGTTCGATATTTCTGCGCGAGTGCTATGGAATAAAAACCACCCGAGCGAAAAATGTCCTACAGTTTGGCTTCATTTTATGGGTAAATCAGACAGCCATCGCTTTAGTGCTTATTATGTCGAAGATGTGAAAGATGCGAGCGATGTCTATACGTAACCAATTAGACGTGAAAATATGCAAAGATACTAACCGGAAAACGAAACGGGGGAAAATTCTAATATTTTTATTTATTATTATTATTATATACTATTACTATTGTTTCATATTGTCACGTTTAAAGAATTGGTTACAGACATCGCTCGCATCTTTCGCTAGTTTTACCATATCTATGTACTACGTCCACCAACGTCCACTATGTTGTTCTGCATGCAATATGTACAGATAGATTCCACATTGCATAAAATAAAACATACCAAGTGTATGATAGTAAAATTTAGAAATCTACGAGGACACTAATATAAAGCTGAAGAGTTTGTTTGTTTGTTTGAACGTGCTAATCTCGGGAACTACTGGTTCGAATTGAAAAATTCTTTTTGTTTTGAATAGTTAATTTTAAAATTATTGGGGAAGGCTATAGGCTATATAACATCATGCTGTGACTAATACCAAAGTCTACGCGGAAGAAGTCGCGGGCGGCCGCTAGTGAACGATAATTGGGGCAGTCCGGACAATTACCGTGGATCTAGAGTTTAAATAGTTTTTTTTTTTTATCTTTTTAACGTTATGCGTTTAAATACGTTACGTCTATAAAACTTTCGACCAAATTAAAATAAATGAATACGAAATCATCCCATTTATGAGCTTTGTTTTGTTATTAAATTGAAGAAATTTATTATGTAATTTAACCTTTAAGTTTAATGTAAGAATTTTCTTTGATACATTTTGTAGGTTGGTTTTTTCTTTGGAATAAATTATTTTTACTTTTTACTTTTTTGTTTTATTTTCTATATTTTTTTTTCCTATTATTTTATAGTTACGCATAATTTGCATTTACAAATTTGATTGTTTTAAATGTATTTTATCAATATTTTTATAGGTTTCAGATTATAATTAAATTTTAATGCTACCTATTTTATGTTAAGTCAGGCTTTTATAGGTTGATTGGTCCGGGTTAAATTCTCGGCGCACATATATGACAAAGAAAATTTATGTTTCACCTATAAAGAATTCAGAAATCTGACACGGACCCGTGCCCAGCAATATTAAAAGAGGTGCAAAAGTATTTAAGTTTTTGCTAAGCAATTCATTAAGAGCAGTTTGTAAGTATTTCTCGGCGTGTTCACAATACAAGGAGCGCCTGCCTGTGGCGCGTTCGCGCGTCGTTTTTTTTTTCGTCAAACGCCTTGTTTACACGCGCGTAACTACGTATTTTTTGCACCTGAAAATATCATATCTTGACGTTTCATCACGGTACACGCGCTTCAGAAAATAAATAAATGACGCGCGAACACGCCAAAAAATACGCTGGTGTGAAACTGAACTATATATTATAGTCCGTTCATTACATAGATTTTTTATATCTTGACGTACCTAGTCAAAGTCATAGTAAATCTATGGTTCATTATAGCTCCAGGATTTGGCAGACCGTTTGAAGAGATGTGACAGGTTCTATGTTACTAGTATCACGGCTATACCGATAACGACATAATACAGAGGATAACTAATTATCATAAAATAATTTATTACAAAACTCCCAACGAATTCTCAGCACACACAGTGAGCCAGGAGCGGTCCTGGGGGGAGGGTTCACTCACAGGGGACATGACCCCCCCCCCCCCAAATCCATCAGTCGTACGTAGATGGAAGGCGAAACAAGCCAATTTGGAACACCTCTTCTTACCCCAAAAATTAAAGGCTGCGACCGCGCCTGCAGTGAGCACAGTTTTCTTAATCCTCGTAGGGATAGTAAAAAATCCTACAACTGCAAGTATATGTATGTATGTATAAGTATAATTGGAATATTTTCCACCTAACTTCTAAACGTTAGTGAGATTTACCTTTTATAATTATGTTAATCTAATAGCCTGAAATAATATCTACTATTATCGGTCCATTTGATCCTTTGAAAGAATTTGCTCTCAGCTCCTAAACTCCTAACCAATTAAGAAGGTATAACTTCAATCGTCAGCTTAGCAACATGAGGTGAAAGTTTTGAAGTTAAGTGAAAAAAAATCCAATTATGCATATAAATGTATGTACAAAATTATTAAAATTACTAAAAAGAGTGAAATAATTAACATTTTAACAAAAAAATAGAACCGACTTCAAACGCTAAAAAATAAAAATTTTCAGTACCTACTTCTTGCTGGTAATGACTCTTAAACCAATTTTTGGAGTCAACATATTATGGACTCAACATATTATTTGGAGTGAACATATTATAAAAAAAATAAAGTACCTCCTCCTGCCGCCGTAAGCATCGGAAGGTGCAGGAGATCACATCTGCTCTCCCAAAGATGGGCCCTTTCCAGGGCGTCGCGTATGGAGGACACCGGTGCGTTCCATGGGAGATCCCGGAGTCCTCCCCAAACGCAGAGGAGGCCACCGAGGGGGTTTTAGTGAGGTTCAAATCCCACATAACCCGGTATCCTCTCCCAAGGTGCTGGGTACCTTTTGAAGGTTTCCCCCCCGATACCAAAAAAAAAAAAAAAGGTAATAACCCGCACCCCCCTAGCTTGTGTTAGTTAAATAACGCCGACAACTCCGATAAAACGACATTTTCCAATATTAAAACGTAGCTGGGTCGATTTATCGCCCCCGAAACCTGCATACTAAATCAGATTTATCATTTCATCACAATTAGGTACGTGAAATTTTTTGTTGCTTACACAATTAGATACGAGTATTAATTTCTGATGAACTTAAAATACCTATATTAAAACGTAGCTGGGTCGATTTATCGCCCCCGAAACCTGCATACTAAATCAGATTTATCATTTCATCACAATTAGGTACGTGAAATTTTTTGTTGCTTACACAATTAGTTACGAGTATTAATTTCTGATGAACTTAAAATACCTATTTAATCGGCGCTTATAAGTGAGTTTATTACTGATTTTACTTTTTGTACTTGTATGTGTGGTAAACGGTAGAGTTTGAGCAATAGTAGAAACTTACTGTGGCATTTTTACTTTAAATTTTTGCATCGCATGCATCCAATATAATCGTTCAGTTGTGTTCAGTTTACGTTAAGTATTTAATATTTAATTTCATACCTAAAACCACAAGCCAAATATATTTTTAACCAGGGGTCACCCGCGACTTCGTCTGCGTGGACTTCAGTTTTTAGCTCTTATAGCCTTCAATAAATGGACTATTCAACACAAATAATATTTTTCAATTCATACCAGTAGTTCATTAGCGCGTTCAAACAAACATGCAAACTCTTTAGCTTTAGGTATATTATTAGTATAGATTAATTTTAATAGGTAGGTTTACGTACGTGGTTCACAACACTGGTCACTATGTGCCATTTTATTCCAAGGAATTCGCCATGGACTCTGGCTCATGGCTTCAAAAATTCCGATAGATGCCCTGGATATAGAGAACTGACTTAGTAATAGTATAATATAGTACCAGTATTAGGGGTATTCCACGGTCGAGTGGTCGAATGTCTATCGGAGATTCATAGCACCCTCTGCTTCGCCGCGACCTAGGCTTCCTTCGTAGTCAGGAATAACAGGACCGCCCATAGATTTAAAAATTTCGAAGGAGCATGGGGGCCAAAATAAATTTCAGCCCACTATGAGGGGGTTATGTCAATACCAACCCTTAGCACTGCGTATTGGTGACCGCAGGTTAATATTGTTAAAAGAAGACGCTGCGGCCCATCTACTGGATTTATCTCTCAATCGCCTCTAATGACGTCTCCGGGAGGAATGGGAGTGGTAGTAGTGGGGCTAACACAAGATTTTATACAAAACTGGCAGGTGACAACCAGGTTATGAAGATTGAAGAAAAACAAAAAGACTACTACTATTAATTACTACGAGTACGTATCTAAAAAGTATTTATATGTCTAAATATACAGCACACACGGTAAGACTGCAAATACTGACGATTTATTAAATAGGTGTGTCTTAAGAGTATTAAAGTAATGATACACTGCAGTCATCTTTAGCAAAGATTTTATAAATTCTTAATTCTAATGAGATTTAACCTCATCATGATTTTTTTTAACCTGGATACCGCGCGTAAATTTGCCTTACATGTTACACGCACACACGCAACAAAATATTAAATATACATAGGAAACAGCAGGCGCTGCAGGAGGCCGGATCTGGCTTATTCTTTGTAGGTTTCTGTTTTCGTTTGAGAGATCTTTTGAAATACTTGAATCTTCAAGGATTCAAGTGTGGACCTTGATCCAGGGCTGCCCCCCTGCCCTACCTTCGGTACGCCCATGACCCCGTGTAAGTATCTGTCATAACAGCTGAGTATACATTTTTTTTATTAGACAGGTATGTGACGTGTTATATGAAATAAATCTTGATATTGAGATACAGACACAGGGGTCCTAAGTAATCCCAACTCTATACGTACCCATCTAATCTATGCTAGTACTGTGTAAATTAGGAGGAGGAAGAACTCACATCTTTTGACTGGTAAAACATTAACGAGGCACCCATTTCCGCCGCAGCAATTCCTTTAAGTTTTGGGTAAAGATACGATTGCCGGCCACCTTAGAGCATCAAGGTATGACACCGTCAGAGGGGTGGCCTTTACGGGCGAACCCCTCGTCCCAACGTCCATGCACAGTGCCTTCTAGTTATACAACTAGTGTGTGTGTGACTCGGTGCATAGAAATTGACGTTGTAAATTGAAATTGACATATTTAGAAATGTAGCGATGAAAGAATATTTGTGAATGTATGACAAAATTAAAATGTGTGCGTTCTTTCCCCGCACCAGATTTGGCACAAAAATTATGCATCGAAGCGAGGCGCTATGCCGTCTCTACTGAAGGGTGAGTCAGTAACTTTGATGCTCTAAGCCGGCCACACTTAACCATCAGCCGCCGCCGCGCCGTAGTAGTTGGTACAGAATATATACGACATCAGAATATAATACGAGTATGAGCTAACTTGAGGTAGTTGAGCTAGTCTACATGCCCTTTGCCTAAACTAAAGCAATAATTTCCGTCTTTTACACCGTAGGTAAAAATTTCTAGTGTTAATGATGAAGGCGTGGACTCACAAAAGGTATCATAAAATTATCATTGCTAAGGCAGTCACGAATGGACTATCTTAGGCCGGCAATTTAAAACATTTATGTACTTATAACTAGTGGGTCACCCGCGAAATATTCGCGTTTATTGAACAGATTTTTTTGGGAATTTAGGAACCTATGACAAGTTTTGTTTTGATTCTACTTCATTGTAAACTGCAAGTCCCTATAAACAGTTGGCGCCAAAATGAAGTAACCTTTTTTAAATGAACATATTAATGTCAAATAAGTACTTACATTTTGTTTACTATTATACTGACACACATATTAATAACTAGCCTTTCGCCAGCGGCTTCGCCCGTGTGGACCCATTTTATAGGTTCCCGTAGTATAAAAACCATCCTATGTCCTTTCCCAAGGTCCAATCTAACTGTGCGCCAAATTTCATTAAAATTGGTTTAGTAGTTTAAGCGGGAAAGTTTAGCAGACAGACAGAGTTACTTTGGAATTTATAATATTAGTAGGAATAATGACACCGTGCTGCGAGTTCTTGTCAATTTGTATCTTGAGTGAGTTTTCATAACGGACTCGAGAGGATTTAGAACTTAGGACAGCCTACAGCTATCGTCTAGTACCTAATCTTGGGACAAAAACCGGCATACTTTTTAATATAAGTATAAGACGAGAGCTCTTAGACCCCTTTATTCAGGCCTTGTCGCAGAATCCGCTCTTAGTGGCGTCTACTTAGGTACCTATTCGGTATAAACTATCTTCATGCCAAATTTCATATTTATACGTTAAGTGGGTTTAGTGATGAGATGAGTGACAAAAACAAAGTACCTAATGACACACGTCTCTTCTAGTCTTTGCTTCTAATACTTCCATATGTATCATATTTTTGAATGAGGAATGGGTTTTTTAGCGGGATGTCGGGAAGGACATGTTGTGCTATTATTTTATTTTCATTTTATTTATGTATTTTTGAGTTATAACGGATAAATTTGATGGAATTTTGTTCAATATAGGTTAAATACAGTGCACGAGTGTTGTGAAATAAAATAACAGTGCGAAAATTATGTATTGTCAGCTTGCCGCAAAATTCCATCGGACATGTTCCGGTAAAGTATATAGCCATCGATTTACTTGAACATTTGACTGACTAGACTGACTGACGATTACTGACGACTTACTAATATCTTCTATTCCATGACTAGTTGGACACGAGATGTAAGAAGAGATCCGTCAAATTCTTCATTACAGTACAAAATCATGTACATACTTATTATATCGTAATTAACGTACAAATGTGTATAAATTTTTATTCAAAACTACTAATTAAGAAAGAGCGATACATCTAAATTTTGTAGACTCTTACATGGGGGATAAAATTTGATAGGATATTCGGTAGATTATACCGTGTCAGTGCGAAGTGGCGATCTCTACTCTAGCTCACAAGGGTTGTTAAAAGGGGTCGATTCCCCAAGGAACTATAGCTTCGAACTGGCCAGTAGTATCACGGTTACCTAAGGTAAACTTGCCACCATAGAGTCATAAATTGTGCTGTTAGGTACATTCATGTTACTTATGTACTAGATTTTAATAAAGTTCAAACAATATCACAATAATAAACAACTATAAAATATATTGTTTACTACCATTTTATGTCTTGGAGTTTCAAACGTTTTGGGTGTACTTCCGTTTAGAACATACAAATACCATATTACTCGTTCCTTCGATCTTTCGTTAAAGTACTCCTTCCACATATTATATATCTCATCTCTTATTCTTCCTATAAAATTACTATAATAGGGTAGATAATGGTAGGGTTCCCCATCTGTAGCGGCTTGTTTCGCTAGGCTATCCACAACCTCATTACCTTCAAGGTTTATATGCGATGGTATCCACTGCAAAACTAAAGTAGTGCCTTTGGACTGTATCTTAAATATTTGATCCAAAATCGTATAGGCTATCGGTGTTCCTCGAAAAGTCGAGGTACATCGAGCCAAGTGCTGAAGTGCGCTTTGAGAATCTGTCAATATTAAAATTTTGCCATAACTGATAACTTGAGCATATGACAATGCCTCCGAAATAGCTATAAGCTCCGTTTCCATAATACACGCAGTGGCATTAATTCGAAATTTCATGTTTAAATTGACTTCGGAATCTAAAAATGAAGCCCGGGCGCTTTCATCTGTTTTGGATCCATCAGTGAATAACTTATAAAAGTTCGCATACTGGTTATTGATATAATTGCAACATAATTTTTTTAACGTAATGGAGTTGTAAGTTCTTTTCGGGCGATCCAAACCTTTAATGTTAGTATAAATAACTTTTGAAAGATCTAATTTACCAACCCATGTCTCCAACGAAAACATAAGTACCAAGTTTCTTACTAGTATGAATTTTAAATTGATTTAATGAATTAAAAACTATTGTTAAAAGTGGTTTCTTTTCATTATTCCAATATCTAGAACTACTTAAACTCGATAATTCAGATAGTAGTGTAAAGTTTAAATTTGAATGAATTGATTTAACTTTAAGAAAATATTTTCCTGCCAAACAACGTCTACGGAGGTATAAAGATTGTAGGCAAAGCTCGCTTTCCATCACATGAATTCACATCACATGATCCAGCCTCATCCTAGGAATTCACCGTGGATTGATAAGGCAGTATTGTCTCGAAATGAGATGGTAACTGCTCTGAGGTTGCGTTCGGGCCACGTTCCGGGCCATAAATTCATGTTTTTAATGAATAAAGCGACGTCTCCAAACTGTCCATTTTGTGGTACAATAGAATGATGTTTATCATATAGTAATGGAATGTGTCCAGAACGCCAGCTTCAGAAGTCAAGTCCGAAATATGTGTTGTGGTCATATGGGTGATTGTAATAGTATTCTGGCTGATCCCACGTCGGTATCAGCCAGAATGCTTTACAAACTCGTTGATAAAAGATTTAAATAGTTATTAAGTAAATGAACTGAATTGTTGATATGTAATTTGTTGATATCATCAGGGCGACATAATCGTTGTAACGACAAAGCCCTTTCCAATAAAGAATTTAAAAAAAAACATACAAATACAAATAAAAATAGGATGCTTTATTGTACAGCAAATTAAAAAAAGTAACATACAAAAACAAGCTTATTGAAAATTGTGTAGCAACAGGCGTCCTTATCGCTGATAGCAGTCTCTTCCAGACTGCCTTTGGGTAGAGGAAAGAAGAAATTCCTTCTTAAAATCGGGCACCATAAAGTTGTAGCAATAAAGTAAATAACGCGAGCATATTTCACATACATACATAATTATTATATGTATATAGAATAATAAATATATAAATATACTCGTGTAAAGTTGAGTCGAATCGAGTTTTAATGTTTTAAAAGTAAAAAGATTTTCAGAGCGTCTAATGGGCATGATGACACTATTAAAGAATCAGAGAATAAATGGTTTTACAGAAAAATATATGCTAAAAAAGTTCTAAAATATGATCCCGTTTTAATATAAACGTTAAGATCAATAAGATTTGCAATAAAATAAAAGTATGAAATACAGCAATCGGCCATGTTATCTGAAACGCCAATCAAAAGGAATGACGTCACGTCTCAGTTAATGTCATCGTGTTGCTTGAAGTTTGACGAGCAAGCCGACGCCATGACACCTACGAGCGTTTTCGCGCTAATTTCAAATTACATAGCAAAAAATACATTAATTTACGTTAAAAGTTGAGTTTATTACTGAAATAAACTTTTTTTCGAAACTAGGAGACGTGTACCTACAATAAGGAAAGGTATTTGAAAATCTGTCATCATGCCCATTGTAAGAGTAAGAGAGTTCCATAGACGTATAGAGCGGAGACAGTGAAGTACTTAGAGTGAATAGGAGTATTAAGATATACCTCCGATTGATCTGAAAAGTACACTTACTTATATATTTTTACGCGCTGAGACGCGTTTTCTCCGAAACCATTGGTCCTACAGAAAAAATGTGTACCTAGAACAAAAAATGTCACTTTTCTCATGCCTTTGAATTTTTTTTTTCTAAAATCTATATTTATCGCAATACATGCGAAATACGTCGAATAGTTCGATTTTTTGTCCATTTGAACCTTGAGCATCAAATTTGCGGGTATTTTGAGTATGATATTCTTGATCAGCGCGTCAAAACACAGTACCTGGACGACCGAGCGTTGGTCGGATAAAAACAAATTATTTTCTTGGCTTAATTTTAAACTAAACACTCATTGGTTTACGACGCCATCTGAAATAGCTCCCAATAAAAAAAAGTCAAAAAATGAAAAAATAAATACAACATGCTTGCTTGAGGTTTGAACCCGGGTCTCTAGCTACGCAGTCAGCCAACGTAATATATAATTATCCGACCGATAATTCCATTGACGAAACTTTTATAGAGATATTTCAAATCAACATTGTCAATTGTTTGAACAGCGGATTGGTGAATAACGTTAGCTACGCAGTCAGCCAACGTAATATATAATTATCCGACCGATAATTCCATTGACGAAACTTTTATAGAGATATTTCAAATCAACATTGTCAATTGTTTGAACAGCGGATTGGTGAATAACGTTTGAGGGCGTCCTTCGCCATAGGTCGCCTCAATATTATTAATATTGTCCAATAGATGTCAGTAAGAGTCATATTTCTCCGTTTATATTTAAGTTGATTATCGCTGAAAATTCGAATACATATTTACAACAAGAATCGCTCGTTTAAAGGTATAAGTGTACCAAATTTCAGATCGATCGGAGGTATGTTCTGAACGGAAGCTTATCCAACATTTTAGTACATAATTGCTCGTTTTTTTCTTTGTATTTCAGATGCGGCATGGTGCACTACAACTTACAGTGTTACAGTGATAGTCGGAATCCTGCTCATGGGTAATTTCTGATCTAAATTTAAGCTTTGTTTCACATCAAAGTATCCCGGATTATTATTTTCATATTTCGAAAACAGTTGATACCTTGGTGGTAAACATGTACCTATTACTTAAATAAATATGTACTCGAAAAGGTAGTACTTCCCGAGCCCTTATTACTGACTTGAAATCGTTCGGTTGTGTTTTATCGGGCATGTTTTTCCTGAGTATCAGTTAATCTGCATACGAGGTTATCAGCCAAAGAAGGAATATTACACCAGTAATATTCCTTCTTTGGCTGATTTATGTAAAAATACAAGTTGCAGTGATATCTCCTTTACATCGAAGCAGGCCAGCCATTGGACATGCAATTAGAAGTTATTAAAATATACAGCGGTACAGCAAGCCTTTTACGAACGTGTTGCTAGATCGACCATGTACTTAATTTATTAAAGTCACGTACCTTTTTTTTGTTATCGGGGGCAAACCTTCAAAAGGTACCCGGCACCGGCACCGGCTTATGTGGGATTTGGACCGCACTTAAACCCCCTCAGTGGCCAGCCTGTGCGCTTGTCCTCCACGCACGGCTCTCTAGAACGGGCCCATCATCGGGAGAGCAGATGTGCTCTTCCCAGGGCTGCTGGCTGGACGGATCGAGCTCCTAATCTCACCGCCCGCAACCCCGGAAGCCCCTCTTTTAGTCGCCTTTTACTATCAGGCAGGGGATACCGTAGTTCTATTCTTATCGCGAACCTACAGGGACTAAATTCAAGTACCTACCTAGTCATTAAATTCATTGTAGCTGGGTGTCACAAAGCTAATTTAAGCAGACTACAGACGCCCTACTAGGCGTAGTTCGATGTCTGTGGTGCAACAATTATGTACCATGCCTATCTAGGGTCTCCCGGGCTCAATTCCCAATGAGGCATAAATTAGATTAATGAGTTTCAATTTCTGTTCTTGGTCTGGGTGTTTGTGTTCATGTCTTTATGTGTGTCCATTGTATCCACGACACAGGGAATCCTGGTGTGGGGATATGAGTGTGTAGCATGTAGATAGGTCTTCTTTAGTTTAAGGTGGTAGGTAAGTAGCCGCATAATAAAAAGCGCATTTTTTTTTCAGAAATCGCTGACGAACCAAATCCTGATGCCCGTGTTAATGCCATTGCGGGCTCCGACGAAGCCACTGAGCCGCAACCGAGAGGTAAAATTAAAATCTTGAATTTGGTTACATAAGTTTGGTTGACAGAAAAACAAAATTCATTTAGCTAAGTTAAAATTGGTTTCTTTTTTATAACATCACTCTATAAAAAAAGAGTAGGTTAGTATATATTCAACGACTTGTGTGTAGAAGTCTCAACTGTGTAGTCACCGAAACTTTATGCAGGTATTTGTTGTCATCAGACTCACGACTCTCACGAGCGCTCACAAGTGCAAGACAACGTTTGGACACGGGTTAAATTCTATACATATAATAAAACTGTAAGCAGGGTCAATTCTGTACATTGCATATAAATTTAAAAAAATACTTCTAGGGGTCTTTTTATAAGTAACAGAAGCTAAAAATATAAGTTTTGAAATTATTGTCTGTCTGTCTGTCTGTCTGTCTGTCTGTCTGTCTGTCTGTCTGTTGTTAGCTTTTCACGCAAAAACTACTGGACGGATTTTGATGAAACTTTTTTTGTTTTATATATATTGGTCCTCGCTAACATTTAGGCTATAGATAATTTTAAAAATCACCCTTTAAGGGTGTGAAATGAGCGATGATAATTTGTATGGAAAACTTGGATTTTTTCAATAGATTTTCTTGAAATTTGGTATAAATATTTTCTAACCAAAATAAAAGAATACGTGTTTCAGCATTTCCCGAAATTCACCCTTTAAATGTCAATTTTCTTTGAAACTCTTTGAAAATTGAGTGTCGAAACTTGATGTACAGAATATTTTTGTGCAGAGTAATATACTTATAATTTTATATTTGTAATCTTTACTAACATAGTAAGAATTCTATTTAAGCTTTTTTCAAAACTACACCTCAATAGCAAATAAAATGGATTCGAAAGTTGGTATCTCAAGCGTACAATAATTAACCTTAACTTAATATTTCATTCTCAAATTCTTTTCCCTTCTTTGAATGATGTGTTTACTGATATACTGTTGAATGAATTTCCGTAACATTAGTGTGTATTTCATATCAATCGGGTGATAAACAAAAAAGTTATGTTCATTTACACAATACGCGACATAAACTTAAAAGGCACTTTGGGGAATTTGTATGAAAGTTTCGGTAACAGCCCATTCAAAACCATAAATAAAAGTTTAAATTTAAGTACCTAAAATTATTTTGAACTCTCACTAATATTGTCGACTATATTAAATATACTTAGATCAGCTTACTGTATTTTCTTTCGTTGGCCGAGAATGGCTAGACTATAGGTACCTAATAAGCGCATCGCGAGCCTTACCGCCTGCCGAACCTTACATCACAGGCTCCATTGAGTTAGTTGCTCAGCTTATTAGTCTTCTTTTGGGGTGGAAGATTATGAACAGGCTGCAGCTGAAACGATTATTATCGCTACATTATATCAAGCTGCAACCTTTTTAGCATTCCACTGCTGAGCATGGAGCTCACCCAATATTGAGGAGTCTAGCTCCGATGAACCGAAATCCAAATCTTACAATCTCAATGCATCCAGCATTAAGGTTGTAAGATACGGAATCTAAACCTTCATACAGAATGTACAAAGCCTTAACAAAACGAGACTACTGCAGACATCTAAGTGACGAATAGTTAAACTTTTAGTGAACCAACAGTTAATCTCAATATCTACCTATTTGGTAATTTGACATTCGATTTATCAACCACAAAGTTTACATGTCATACGGTAGATGGCGTTATTGAGCAATATTCATTTCTTCTCCAAAGTGATTCGATGGAGATAATTTCAAATAAAAGCTTTAAGTCTAATAAAAGTAAGTACATAGTGTAAAAAAAATAAAAAATAACATTTCACACGTATAGCCTCACATTATGGTAGATATACCCTGTGTCGTGGGTGCCATGAACACACATAGAGACAGAAACACAACCACCCAGACCGAGAACAGTTTAAACTCATCATTGAAATTTCTGCTTCGCCCGGATTCTAACCCGGGACAGTTCGATTAGCAGTCCGGCATGGTAAACATTACGCCACGCGAGTTGTCCCATCGTTGGGTAGGTATACGTATAATGCTGAACATTGTTAATTGGACCAATGATAACTTAACTCATTTGCGTCTCTTTATTGCGTACGGGCTGAGGGCTCATCCACACACGTTGATTGATGGAGATATTAAGGATTCTTTAAAGATTCTTTATAAAAATATTCTTTATTTCCAAATACAGATAGCACACTGTGTAGAGACCCTGCCTTCTGCTTTAGTTTTCACAATGTTATATGAGTTATGACTTATGACCAAACTGCTGTCCGCAAGTTTTAAACCTATAGTTTATTAATTGACCTTACAATTATTTTTCCGATTGTTTAATCCTAAGCACGTGTATGTTTAGAAATTTTATCTCCCAACTACAAGTAGTTGTATAGTGCACCTCTTTTCTGCAGTAGGTTAAAGCTATGTATATAGAATGAGTCTATACATTCTTTGCAGAATAAATTCACCCAATTTACTAAAGATACTATTTTTAACATAGATGAAGCTACGGGCACAGCAGTATCTCTTAACTTTAATAAACGAGGTACATATTTGTAAAGAGAATCTCATTGCGCGAGAAAAGCGAAACGTGAGAAAAGTGGATAGTAAGATCAGTACAGTAAGCATTCCTTACTGTTTTGAAGGATTTAGAAAAAATACATTAGGTTTCTTCTGAACATATGAACATTGTATTATAAGTGATTTCACTATAATGTAAGAATAATCTACCTACTACTTATTCAATGCAAATAAATAATCTTTAATTTTTAATCAATCCATTTTATAAAAGTCTTTATACACGCGGACGACGTCGCGGGCACAGCTAGTGTAGGATAATAATATAGTCTATGTGATTTATATACCTGTGTATTAGCGTGTTAAGTCATGAAGTTTGTGTGACGTCATTTAGATGGATTGTCCTTTAGCTGTCTTGATAAAACTACTCCTACATCCAGGTTACCATGTATCATGTCATGTGCCATGTACCATGTGTTATTTTATTTTATTAGGAAAACATACAGTAAAACCACTGTTATGGTATCAATTTTACATTTTTATTGTCATTTGTATTTATTCGGTCTTATTGATTCACTTTGTTTTAATTAGACGACTCGGATGCCGATATCAGCAGTGGTGCCTCCCCTGCTGGCTTGGAGGAAACTGTTGAAGATTCTGGAGGTAAAATAAAATGAGTTAAAATAAAATTTTGTACCTATTGAAAGATTAAATTCTCATTACTGTTACTATGGGTTGGAAGAACATTCTGTAAATAGGAAAATATTATTTAAATAATTTGATTGTAGGTAGGCACTTACCTACTCTAGTTTTTGAACTTGTTCAATTTTCTTTTCGTGCCCCAAAAATGAACACCCCTACCCAACCACACACTTACTAATTTAAAACAAAATAAGTAAAGCTATTGGCAAGACATTTGACAAGCCGGAATTATACCAGTTATTAAAGTATACATAATAATATAAGCAGAAAAAAACAGACAAATTTTCATGATTAGAATCTTTATGTGCTGTACATCCGGGCATAATTTATTTTTTGGAATCAACCAGGAAGGCCTTTAATTTGGTGTCTTTTTGTGAATATCATAATAACTTATTTACAATACGTTCTCGTCTTTGTCGTAAAATTTGTCGACTGTATCATACGTGTTCCATACATTGTAGCTATATAAAATAAACTCCATTCATCTATACATACATCTATCTATCCATCCACCATCCATCCAACCATCCATCCAACCATCAGCCTTTCATAGTCCACTGCTGGAAATAGGCCTCCTCTAATGTTCACCACTCCTCCCGGTCCAGCGCCTTCTGAATCCAGCTTGCCGCTGTCTTCTTTAGATCATCAGTCCACCTGATTGGAGGGCACCCTGTACTCCTTTATACTTATATGTAAGCACCGAAAGACCGAACGTTGCTCGGATAAAAACAATTGATTTTCTTGGTTTCATTTCAAACAAAACACTCATTAGCTCCAAATAAAATAAAAAGTCTCTAGCTCCACATTCATCCTTTTTTTTTGTATTGGGGGAGGGAAGCCTTCAAACAGGTACTTTTACTCATCTTGGGAGAGGGTACCGGGTTATGGAGATTTATCCCCCACTAAAATTTGTGCTCTCCTGCACCTTCATGCTTACGGCGGCATGTGGCCACGCACACACTGCCGTCGTTCCCGGGGCTGCTGGCTGGACGGATCGAGCTCCCACTCTCACCGCCCACAACCCCAGAAGCCCCATTTTAGTCGCCTCTTACGATAAGGCAGGGTATACAGTAGCTCTATTCCTAATCCGAAGCTACAGGGACTTCTACAGTCAGCCTACCACCTACCATCCTCCATTTGGCCATGGAAGCTGTAATTCCATTGACGAAATTTTTATTCAGTTCTTTCAAATTGACTCTGCCATTTGTTTGAACTGCTGATGACGTCAGGCGTGGTCCCATGGGGGGGGGGGTCACAGGGGATATGATCCCCCCCAAAATCCATCAGCCATGCATAGGCAGAAGGCGAAACCCCCGAAGACCCCTCCCCCAAATTTCTTGCCCCCCCCCAAAATTGTAGGCTGCGACCGCGCTACTCTCCAATTGATCTCAGGAAGAGTATTTTTTTTTAAATACGTATTAAGCGACAATTTCTATAAATGAAACCAAGCTGGATAGATTATCACCCCCGAAACCCTCTGTGTTCGAAATTTCATGAAAATCGTTGGAGTCGTTTGTGAGATTCAAATTATATATTTACGTATATACAAGAATTACAAGTTCAAAGGTATTAGATCTAGTTTAAATTATTGTTTTTATTTCTTAGACCAGTCTGATGCCGACCTTAGCTTTGAGGCCTCCGCCGTCAGTTCCATTGAAAGTCAAGCAGATTACAAAGGTAAAATTCATTAATTGTAGTTCAAGTAAAACTTTTTAAAAAAATTTAATTTACACGTTTGTTGTTATCGTACAGACTACAAGCTTATGCTGGACTGCTCTCCCATCAGCTCGGAAACAGAGTTCGCAGGATTCATAGATCTTCATTGAGCAGTGATAATTGAGGAACTATTAATCCATCTTAGTCACAGGAGCACACGTGTGGTTAAAAAATTAGCTATTCCTATAGGTCCAGAGCACCTATAGCTTAGGAATATGCTCTACGATGGGGGAAACCATTATAATATATCGTTTATAGTATAATGCTTGAATTATATAATTTATTTTCGAAAACTTAGGGGTTCTCAAAGTAAGGGCATACCTACGTACCTATATGTTAAATTTTAATTAAGTACCTACATTCGTCGACAGAGTATTGAATTGCAATTTACGTGTCACTGATTATGAATTTAAAAAATGTAAAGGATGAATTTGAGGTATACTATTTACAAACCACCCTAGGTACTAAACTTTAGAGTAGGTACGTTCGCGAAACGCAACCCATGACATCTATTCATTTTTCCTTTTTATGTGGCATCTTGACCACTTTGCAAAAATGATGAGATTTTCAAAAAACGTTTTAATAAAGAGACCTGTCAGAAAATTTTAATAAAAATACATATTTTTATTTGCAGATAGAGCAAATAGCCATGGTTTTCAAAGTGCGCTGAATGTCTCGGACGTGCCCTCTCAACTCTCCCAGCTTCGACTTGGTACCTTTTCATTTGTTTTTTAAGTATTTTCAAATAAGCTATCTTTTAACAATTTGGTATACGTATTTATTATTGTTTTGCTAAATAATGGCCTATTTTTTGCATTTCGCTTACCTTTAATTTTTTATATACCTGCATTAATTTCATCAATGATATTATGAACTAAAAAGGAGTAGATATAAACTGTCTATGTAAGTATTTATCATTGAATTCCATCTTTAAGATATGATGACTCTTCAAGATAAACTTTGGGTAGGGAAAATAAGTCTTGACAATAATTTTTATAAGGAAAGAAGTCACCATACTCTACAGCTTCCACAAGCTGGGACGATATTTTAAACGGAATTAAATTCCTAAATTCCATAGCATTCACCAGTATACGCTGGTATCTGAGAGGGTAGATCCCCCCATCTTAATTTTCTGCACAATACCGTATTGGGAGTGGAATACCTTTTGAAGAATGCTTTGATGCATCGCAGTAAATGCAGTTAACTAATTTCATAGTTTATAATGCTCCCGACACACACCTGATAAACATTTAAGAATATTAATTCATTTTTCACATATCTCGGCTATATATAGACAGTGTGGCTGGAACTTTAACTTAGAGTCTACTATCATACCTAAAAACTTTACTTAATTCTTTATAGGGATATTGACATTGTCGTAACAATTATGTTAACTTGTGGCTAATTTCGCATTCTGGAAAATATGACTGCGGTGCTATTAGTAACAGATATTTCCAAATTATGGTCATCTAACCATTCTTTAAGTTGATTAAAAGAACTATTCAATACTTGAGACGCCGTATTTATTGAAGGGTTTACTTCGTAAAGAAGTATTGTAAATTGTAACCCTTTACATCACTAATGGAACTTACAAGCATATCAAGATCAGACGTATAAATATTAGTACCTGGACGAGCGTTGCTCGGATAAAAACAATTTATTTTCTTGGTTTAGTTTCAAAAGACACACTCATTTGCTTAGTGTTACTTAACAACGCCATCTGAAATAGCTCCCAATAAAAAAAAATATTTTCACACAAAATAAAAATAAACGCAATATGGTTTAGATTTCAACCCGGGTCTCTAGTTCCGCAGTCAGCCCACGTAACCATTCGGCCAAGGAAACTTTAATTCTAATAACTCTTTCTAATTGACATTGTCATCTCTTTGAACGTCTACGCCACAATATTATTAATATTCGCCAATAGATGTCAGGAAGAATCGTATTTTTCAGTTTATATTTAAGTTGATAATCGCTGTTTTTTTTTATATAATTTGAAATTTCTAAAAATAAAACCTAGCTGGATCTATTATCAATTTATCACCCCCGAAACCAGGGTACTAAATTTCATCAAAATCTTTGGAGCCGTATCCGAGATTCAAAAAATATATTTAGGTATATAGGTATACAAGAATTGCTCATTTAAAGGTACCTAAGTGTTAGATTCTTTCTGACAGCATATTACAAATATATTTTATGTAAATAAAAAGCACATATTATGTATTGTCGCGGCTATAAACGCCGCGCTATTGGAAGATTTGAAGTACTATATAAATTTTTAACAAAAAAATAAACCGACTTCAAACGGTAAAAAATAAAATTGTTCAGTACTTGGCCTATGATACTTTTCCTTGCTAATGGTAGTAACTCTTAAAACTATTTCAGTAGGTACTTTTAATTTAATCATTCTGTAGATTTTTTTTTATATGTAAACCGAACAAAAAGGCAGACGGGCCGCGTGGTGTTAAGCGATCACCGTCGCCTATGGACACGGGCAACCCCAGGGGAGCCACCCGAGCATTGCCGGCTTTGGAGGAGAGCGCTTTTTACAGCTTTCTTGAAGAACCCCATGTTATAGTCCACTGGGAATGCCTAAGCTGGAAGGTTGTCCCATAACCTGCACGTCCGTGGTAAAAAGGAGCGTACAAAGCTGTGGGGGACCGCCACGAGTCCAGATGGTGCCGGTGGAACTTTAACCTTCGCCTGGTGGTATAATCATGGAATGGTGATGTAGGCATGAGTTTGAAAAGTTCCTCGGAGCACTCACCATAGTAAAGTCGGTAGAACACGCAGAGCGAGCCTATGTCTCTTCGCAAGCTGAGCGGTTTTGGCCTGTCAGTCAATCTTGGGTCGTTGACGATTCGGACTGCGCGCTTTTCAACGTAGTCAAATGGGTGTAGCTGGTATTTTGGTGCTCCTGCCCAGAGATGAGAGCAGTACTCCATGTGGGGTCTGACCTGTGCCTTGTACAGCGTCAGGAGTTGCCCCGCAGTGAAGTACTGCCTCGCCCTATTGAGGACACCAAGTTTTTTGGACGCCAATTTGGCTTTGTGCTCCAATTGACTCCGGTACTGCACTTTACTCGTAATGTCACTCCCAAGATACCAACACTTTCACCGACGGTGAGCGCGGTACCCTGGAACTTGGGCGCTATAACAAATGGGGTTTTTTTAGCGGTAAACGCGCAAACTTGTGTCTTCGTCAGGTTAAACTCGACAAGGTTAAGTCGACCCCATTCCGAGACCCGCTCCAGAGAGTTCTCGACTTCAGACACAAGTATGATTCTGCTTTCCTCCACTTGTGTCCACCGTACTATCATCTGCATAGCAATGTATACTGCGTGATTGTTGCAGCATGTCATTGATATGCAGAATGAATAGTGTTGGAGACAGTACTGAGCCTTGGGGAACACCGGCGTTAATGGGCTTCATATCTGAGCAGCATCCGTTGTTTCTCCCCTAGGGCAGAAACAACGTTGTTTCTGACTGACACATTCGCATTGGTTTCAAATTGTCTTATTTCGACTGGCAAAACAGAGATCAAAACTCGCTGTTTCAATGCATGTGATATGAAATAATACATTTACATGTGTTCGTCAAGTATGAAGTGCAGAGAAAAGTGAATGTGGTGTCAATTGTTTATAGCATCAAGTATTTTCTTATGACGTTATTACGTTCAACTATCGTCAGTAAACCGACTTTACGGACCACCGATTTTTTAAATAAATAAAGCTTTTTGTGCGTTTGCAATCGATTTGAGTCTTATTATTAAAAAAATGTTTTAGAAGTGGAACTAATCAGTTATGTTTCTTGTAATTTAGAAGATAAATCGGAAGACTGCTACAGTCGCGCCGCTCCGGAAGGGAACGTCAAGGTTGAAAAACAATCTAAAGGTGAATAAAATATTCTTTCTATCCCAACAGAAAAAAATGTAAAAGGCTTTCGGAATCCAATCAGTTTTAGTATCAATCTAAAACTTTTTTAATATACCGAATTACTTTCATGATAAAAACTTGTTTATCTTTGTACATCATTATTTTTGCGCTCGTTGTTTATTTTGCTTCAGATATGAAAGCTGAGCGACCATCAGGCTCTTCGAAAACTGAGAAGGCGCTCCGAGGTATGTAAACCCAATATTTTTTTAATTTAATGGGGTATTCAACATGTCATGTATTATAAAGTTAAATTAGCAATCAATGTGAACATGAAAAAAATTGAAACTTGCTCTCTATTTTCATGGGATTCAATCATCATTTCGATTTGGTAATAAATAATGGGACCATCTCGGGAGTATAAGCTTTCAAACAAAAAAATATATATTGGTAGTCGGTCCACAAATGTCGAACACAGTACCTCCTTCTCTTGGAAGTCGGTTCAAATAACGGCCTTGATCGAATCAAGTACTAGAAGTGATTTGTTTGTCAGATCTAGCCGAGGCAGGTTCCAGCACCGGAGCCATTCCGCGCACTACTGAGTTCAAGCCCCGCGGAACTAAGAAAGGTAAGGGTATGTATTTTCTAGCAGTTGTAGGTAATTTGGGTATGCGCGACATCGTATTTTAATTCAAAACCATATTTAATTGAATTACGAGCACTAATAATAATCACCAAAATCACTACACGAACAATCGTTTTACTTTTGACTACAAAAAACGTATTGCTCTTTAAAACATACTTTAAAAAATACACACACCTACACCCCCACACTAAAATACCCTACGTCCCCTTTCTCACTCAGGAATATGAACACGTAGACCAATTTTTTTAAATGAAACTCATTCAATTTTCTATCCCGGAACTCTTAATCGGCAGTCCTATATGGTAATCAATGTGTCTTATGTTTACTTTATTATTACTACTTATAATGCTTATGTCACGAAGTGTGTATAACCCTGCCCATGACGTAGAACAGAGAAAGAACCATGGCGTAGAACAAAAGCGATTTTTTGTGTAATATTTAAATCGCTTATTTAAAATAGTTTGTAGATATTGTTTTCAATATTGTCCAAATGGATTTATTTAACATAATAGGGTTCATTTCACATTAATGTTTGTACAGTGCGACAACGAACTTGTGTATTTTTTAAAGAACTATATTCTCATGTAAGTGACGAATATGTCTTTATGAGAATAAATGTCTTTAAACCTAAGCGATCTACAAAGCTAAGGTATTTGATAAATAACTGTGCGTTCGAGCAGTCTGTAAATTAAATAATGTCGGCGTAATGGGTGTCTAATATGGGCAGTTTGAAAACTACTCTCGTCGAGTCAGTTGGCAATTAATTCGTCCATCAATCGGCACTTAAGCAGGCGTCGTGGAGAAAGTTCTAAGTGGCTTCTACAAAAGGCGGATATCCGTACTGTTGCAGGAAACAAAAAAAGCTGCAGACTGCAGCTGCACTGAATCCAGAATAGGTATTTTTGACTATATTAATTTAAGACTACGAATGTTTTACGGAAATTAAATTTTATGTCTCAATACGAAAGTTATGTGAAAAATTGATATAATGATTTACACTGCATCTACAGAAGCCATTCTAATGGCTCTTCCATCTATTTAACGAAATTCTCACTCGTTAAAGAAAAACATAATTTACATGAATTAAAATAATTATAAGATTGTCGTTATTTGTTTAGAGAGACGTCATCACTCGGCAAAGAGTTACAAAGCGCCAAAAGAGCCGCAACGAAGAACGCCCTTTGGCCCATTAGGGAGGCGACATTCTTACGGTAATTTCGCTTGTTTTTGATTTTATTATTGAACAAAGACATGAAAAAGTATTTAGTGGATTTATTTGGAATTACTACCGCTTCAGAGCCATGAGACTTTGTCGTTCGCATCTGAAAGTGTACATTTCTTTGTATCCCTTATTGCCGTCTCTATGAGTCAGCCACGCTCACAGTCGAAGACTTTGAACTAACCGTGATACAATGTCACAATCTTGTATAGGGGGGATGCTTGACAAAAATGTAGAGGCCAAGGTAATGTATTAGATTATTATTGAAATGATCAGTCATATTGTGCAATAAAACTTATGGAAATACGGTGATTAAATTGCAAAATCTCATGTTAGATATTTTGCCGATTTCGCTGATTTACCTGATTTTACATAAATGCGGCCTCATTACCTTATCTACCAAAGCGGGGTGTAGCGCGTTTCGTCTCAGACATTTGATGCTAAGAAATGACGATGTAACTTTAACCATATTTGGCAGGCGATTAACTACTAGAAAATTAAATAGGTAATGCATAGATTTACAATCTTATGCACCCATAATCTTACTCTATATTTTCACACAGTTTCCTCGGACAGCGACTCAGACAGCCTGTCAGGTGTAAATAGGTCTCATGCAGCGGTCTCTCGGCGCAGACAGCAGTCTCAAGAAAGAACTGAGCAACTCCGGCAAGGTAATTATGCGCTTTACACACAAACCTTTTTCTTTTAATTGGCGGCGGTAAGCTTTCTCATAAGATTGACCCATAGCTATAGGTACCTACCTACACATAGAACCGTCACAATACAAAGAGAGCTTCTGTGGAACCGTCGACAGTAAAAAAATAACGTTCATTAAGAAAATATTTATTTTGGATAGTAGGTATATTTTAATTTTCAAATTTGTTTTACGTTATAAGCTTGCGCTTGCTGGCCACGTCAAGTTGACAATAAAATTAGCACAGCTGCACGAGCTCAGACATGACTGGAACTTAGTTAAAGGGTGTTTGCCTTAGAGCATCACAGGTATTGTTGACGGTAGTCAAATCCTGTGATGCTTTAAGGTGTTTGCTGACTAAAATGGCAATTGGCCTGCATTTGATAAGCAAGCCTGCATGCACGTCCTCAGCTTGAAAATTAAATATGAAATACTAAGGGCCTTTTTCACCACCTTCATGTAAGTGACAAGTACGCTAAGTGTCGGTTAAATTCACCCTTAACTTCAATTTCACGATGTTCGAGTAGCACTAATTCATATGATAAACTGACCCGTACACATAGCTTTTACTTTGCAATTAACTTTACTTGGGCCGTAACTAATCAACAATTTACTTGTAGATGGTGAAAGCGGACATTAATATTAAAAAATATATGTATGTCCAAAATTTTTGTCTCAATATAATTTCAATCCCTCTCTCCCTCTCAGTGGTAATCCCAGAACAGTCGATGTTGTTTAGTAATTTATATAATTATATTATTCAGATTTATATCCTTACCGCTTCCCGGATCAATCGCCGCCCCGAGGTCGCTGGAGAGACCATCGTCAAATTCGAGGTAAGTAACTATCCTAAAGTGCGATAGTGACCTTTTGGTACATTGGTAAGATTACTTGGAATGTGTTACGCGGTGTTCTACGGATGCCAGCTAGCGTAGGCACAGCTCAAAGAAGTTCTTATGGTGTAAGTCAAAAGCGACATACTATACAATATAAAGAGCTTCTTTGTGACATGTGCGTGGACTTGGTCTAAATCTAAGCCACAATACTTTCTTACCTAAACCACAATAGACACAAAGTTGCTCTTTGTATTGTGTCTAAAGTCTAAACTTACGCCTATGTTAATGTCATGACCTACGTCAAAATGACAAAGTTCCTGTTTGGCTCTGTGCTAAAATAGCCTTGTCGGAGTTTTGGCGGGAAGCCGATAGTGATTACTAACGTAATCAGTCAGTCTAGACTTACTGACTTTCCATATTATTACTCGACCAGTTTCACCGAAACTGGCAAAAACGTGATGCAAAAATTATACTTGACGCTGGCAGTACGCAGAGTTTGCGATGCCATAATATAATTGAAGAAAAAATAATAGACTTGTCGTACCAAATCTTAGAGCATCACAGGTATTGACTTTAAGTACCAAATAAAAATATACGGTGTCACCATAAGAGTTTTTACTACGTAATTAGTAAATGTAATACTAGGTAAAATCAATTTAATTGTTTTAGTTTTTCGTTTTATTGTTGTTTATTATATTATGTTATTATATTATGTTTATTATATTATATTACATAAAGGTGTGAATTAAAATAAAGAATTAATAGTAAAGTCATATTAACATGAAAGTGATTTTATACTCTATATGAACTGAAACTTATTTGTAGTATCTGAAATAATAGTTTTAAATTTCAGAGGAAGCATTTGAAATTACATTATATAGAGAGGAATTTATCTTCTTTAGATGAGGAGGAATACCGCCTGCGATCCGAGTCGCCGCAGATAGGCCACTGGAGACACCGACATCAAACGCAAGGTGATTGACTTATGGAGACCATTCTATAACTACTTTATTAGACTCACGTATCAAATTGTAAAACGTCTATCGTGTCAGCTAGTATGAAATAAATATTTTTGTTTTATTTTTTATAAATTAACCGAACAAAAAGGCAGACGGGCCGCGTGGTGTTAAGCGATCACCGTCGCCTATGGACACGGGCAACCCCGGGGAGCCACCCGAGAATTGCTGGCTTTGAAGGAGAGCTTTTTTACAGCTTTCTTGAAGAACCCCATGTTCTGTTCTTCATTTCCACTGGAAATGCCTCAGCTGGAAGGTTGAAGGCTCATAACTTACACGTCCGTGGTAAAAAGGAGCGTGGCAAAACGAACTGTGGAGGAACGCCACGAGTCCAGCTGGTGTCGGTGGAACTTTAACCTTCGTCTGGTGGTATAATCATAAAATGGTGACCCCTACCTGATCGTAAAAGGCGACTTCCTGGGTTGTGGGCGATGAAAGTGGGTGCTCGATCCGTTCAGCCAGCGGCCGGTGCAGGAGAGCACATCTGCTCTCCAGAGGATGGGCCCGTTCTGGGACGCCGCGCGTGTGGGACAACGGGACGATCCACTGGAGATCTCGGAGTCCTCCCTAAGCGCAGAGGTAGGCCACCGAGGCGGTTTTAGTTAGAGTTGCCGCGAATACTCGCTATTATTCGGAACTCGGTATTACTCGACATTTTTTTGATATTCGTCGAATACTGAATAATAACTACCTAGTATTATTGCGCATTCGGCGAATAGTCGTCTAAGATAAACTTTTAACGAACAAAAAAACTAATCAGTTAAAAATAATCAATTTTTATTATTTTCCTTAATAAAACTATACACAGTATCTATTAATATCTGTAATATGTGCCTAAATTAGTTATGCTTTTTAATTAATATTTAATTTTAATATCCACCAGAGGAGCGGGAGCAAGTCCGTTTCGATTTCCTCATAAATTAAACCTGCCTCGGAAAATAGTCTTTCTGAATAAACAAAGCTTGCTGGTGTGATTAAGTATCGTTTAGCAAGCCTACTTAAAATAGGAAATTTTATTAATGGAACTATTATTATGGGTACTCAAAGTCCACCATTCATGGTTTAATTTTCTTTCAGCCTTTGCTAACAGCGATTTTCAATCGATGTTGATAATCAAATTACAAATGCGTTCCGCCTACCCCGAAAAATTAAATGGCAAATCCCCTACAATAATAAACGCTGGGTTATACAAAAAGGCGTATTCCCCGTAAAATATATGTACTTACAAGAGTGGGTTGCCAGTATTTAAAAATCAAAAATTTAATTACTACATTATATATATGTAGGTACCTGTGTATAACATGAAACAGATTTCTTTAACTTTATTGTTTTCTTTTCTCACAACCTTAGAAGAAATTAGAAATATTTTTAACCAGAGTGTGTGAATCAGCAATACATTGCGCAGTCAGCGTGCAGGCGTTCATCCATTTCATCATTCTTGAAATTGACGTAATTTTTTTGTTTGTGAACCGATTTAAATAAAACAAACACTAAATGTTAATCCAAAAAAATACCAACACATCAGTGAAAACTGCATCCTTCTATATTAAGCCGTTCCTGAGATTAGCGCGCACAAACGAACAGACAAACAGACAATAATTCTAAAAATCATTGTTTTGGGTTCTATTACGCTAATAAATAGCCCTAGTGACAGATTTTCTCAAATATCTTCAATGTACAGAAACCGACTTGTTACAGATTTATTATTAGATATAGATATAGATATAGATGTGCCTTATTTATGTCGAATAGTAATGTCGAGTTATTCGACTATTCGCCAAAGTGAATGGTGATTAATTGGTATTCGACTATTCGCTATAATAACTATTCGCGGCAACTCTAGTTTTAGTGCGGTAACAAATCCCACATAACCCAAAAAAGGCATCATTTTGAAAAGTTCCTCGGAGCACTCACCATAGTATAGTCGGTAATACGCAGAGCGAGCCTGTCTCTTCGCAAGCTAAGCGGTCCTAGCCTGATTTGATTTGATTTGATATCCACTAGCTGCAGCGACCACTTAACACCAAGTGGCCTGCATAATCGTATGCTACTCTATTGAAATAAAATAAATACACTAGTTTTAGAAGTACTAAGTAATTCACTCTTATCCATTATCCATTCATTCAGTCTTATTCTTTATTTATTGATTATTTTTTGATTGATATGCATTAGGTTTACTATAACATTATACAGGTAATAAGTTTTTATTATTTTTTATAAAATATTAATAATAATATGTTACCTTGTTTAGATGAAGGCGTACACGCTCTACCATCACACAGAAGCCACAAACGACGCGACCATTTACGAGTCTTGGGTAACTACTTACTATTATATATATATTCACAAGTTAGTATTACAGTAAACGCAAACAAATTATTTCAATAGTACCTATAGTATTTATGATTTTTTTGCGAATTTATGACATACCTAACATGAGTTTATTACATAAAATAAAACATTAATATTTTACATTGAGCCGATGAGAATACATTTGTACCTATTTTGTATAGCTCTTACCTTTTGATAACCAACTTAACCTATAAGTAGGTATTCGTAATCGGTATATAGAACTTTAAGTATACTTAGTAAATAATTGTGTTCTTTTCATTCAGGTCAATTCCATTTTATTTATTAGACGACCGAGCGTCGATCGGATCAAAACAATTTATTTTGTTGGTTCGGTTTCAATCGAAACACTCTTAACAACGCCAAAAATATTCGGTTTCAAACGAAACACTCTTAACAACGCCAAAAAAATTTTTTTCACAAAAATAAAAAATAAGTGCAATAGGGTTTTGATTGAGGTTTGATCCCGGATCTCTAGTTCCACAGTCAGCCAACGTAACCATTCGGCCAAGGAAGCTTTAATTTAACTCAATGAACGAAATTTTTATACAGCTCATTCAAATCGACACTCATTTCTATGAGAGTCGGATTGGCGGATGGCGATGATGCGGCGTTTGACGGCATTCTACGCCACAATATTATTAATACTCTCGTTTATATTTAACTTGATTGTCGCTGAAAATATTTTTTATAATTTTAATATTTTTAAAAATAAAGCCTAGCTGGATCGATTTATCACCCCCGAAACCAAGGTACTAAATTTCATCAAAATCGTTGGAGCTGTTTCCGAGATACAAAATATATACCTATTAAGGTACATACAAGAATTTATTTAAAGGTATTAGATGGATGCAGTAAATAATTGTGTCTCATTTCATTCAGATGACTATTCCCAGTCGCAACAACCGTTGCAAAGAAGGCACCGGAGTCATCATCGATCGCAAATGCGAGGTAGGTAGTTGTTTAAAAAAAACATTGATTTGCAATGTCCAGACCTTACTGCCTGAAGTCGAAAGATTTCGAGCAGTGTGATCGCAATGAAAATGCATCTTATATTTTTAATATACTGAATAATTAGATTTTTTTTTATTAGATGAAGACTCACATCGTCGCCGATCGCAGTCGCCAGAGAAGTACCGTCGCCGGCGTTATTGTCAGGAAACATTCGGTAATTACAATATTTAATCACGGCTTGAAGGTAACGTAAGAGCATTAAGGAACGAAGAATGAGTACATGACCTTAGAAATTGTCAAATTTTCTCTCGAAATGCTGGCTATTGCTCATAGAAACAAATAATATAAACAATAGACACAAAGCAGTCGTGCTGTACATTTTTGATTGATAAGTTAGTGTATACGGAGTCGAGTCAGTGGCAATGCATTAAATCTAATCAACTCTTACTTAACTGACAGAGAACACATATATGGAATAACAAAAATCAATGAAAATTACAAAAACTGAAGAGAAAACCACTGTCTCTCTAGGAAAGTACTCAAGGAAATATTTTAGGCCCTTTATTTTTTTAAATTTATATTAACGATTTTCCCAAGCCGTTAAAGAACCGATGATAGTATTTGCTGATGAAGGTACAGTAATATTTACAAAAAAACACACAGGTTCCTTTTAAAGTAATATAAATGATGCTCTTAAATCACTAATAGAGTGGTTAAATAATACTCGTAATACTATTTAAATTGAACTTGAACAAACATAATGACACTTAAAAACAAAGCATCATATGGACTAACAGTAAATATTTTATTTTAAAAAGTTGACATGTGAAATAGAAACAACAAAATTTTTAAGACTGTACATGGATTGCAGATTAACGTGGCAGTCATACAAAGAACATGTTTGTAAATAATTATGTAAGTTTTTTTTGCTTTATATAAATTGGCCAAGGTTGTAACCTAAACGGCGGTTCCAAATGCATACCATACGTCGGTACAATATTCTGGGATATCGCGATGCGAATTCAAACTGTGTTTAAGGCTCAAAAAAATTGCATTCGAGCAACATGTCGATTCCAACAAACGGATAGTTGTAGGTCATATTTTTACAATTAAATCAATACAAAAATGGTCTTCAAGATTTTTTTCCTTAGAGTTACTCGTACCATACCTGAGATATCGCGATTCTAAGTATTTGTATGTGCGACTATTTTGTGTTTATTATACAAATTTATTTTGTTTTATTTGAACCGTACGTTTACCGTCATCAGGTTTGGGCATCCAAAGGAACCAGAATGAGTATGTTTGCAAAATAAACGAAGCCGTAAAGTATTATTGTATCTACTCGCACTTGATTCAGGCATCAAACAAAGTATAATAAGAACGTATATTTTTATGTAGAATTTGCTCCCGCCATTCCGCCCCGGCCTGGGCGCATGACTCCCATTGAGCCTAGCTACGATGAACCACCGCGCTCGCACATGATGGCCCATTTTAGACCGGCTTCTACTGATAGATCTGGTAAGTATTGTCAATTGAAGTGAAAACTTCTTTAGCTGCGTTGTGCACTTTTTTTGGGATGGGTAAATTAAAAAAAAAATTAAATGGTAGGCATCATTACGTCACAAGTTTTTGAATAAGCTTTGAGTATCTGAGTATATGAGAGGAGTAGCGAGGTCGACTAACCTTTAAATACAAAATTCGATATATATATAAGTCAAAACGATATCACAATACAAAGAGCTTCTGACAAGACTCATGTACAGCAGAAGAACGCAAGAATGGTTGCAGTCGACGGCAACGTATTCACGAGTACTTCCGTTGTGTGGCTTTTCAGGTAGGAACGTGTGGACTTTCCCTTACCACCCTCCTGCTGCAGCACCCGCTCTACAATATCAAGGTATGTAAGTGTAACCAGTGACCTTAATAACACCACAAGACGACATCAAAACATATAAAGGGTATTCACTAACTATATGTAATGTGTATTTATATTTTTAATCATCTATCTATAATTTATTCATAATAATTAAATTAACATTAAATTATACTAACATATACAAAATATAACATTATTTATATAAAAAAATAAGTTTACACGTAAAACACTTCATCTAAAAAACCCGTGTGAGACATGGTACCCAAGACATTGGCGGCATTGCCGCGTTGGTATGTATTTATATATATATGTGTTTGATCCCTAAAAGATACATTCTAAAATTCTGAAAATATACGTTATACCGTCTTTGATCTATCTATACCTTAATCGATAAAAACCTTCATTTTACTGTTGTGATAAAATTTAAAAGTAAAAAAATATTGGTCTGAAAACTCTTTAACAATCTCGTTTTATCATAATCATAATTTTGTCCTTAAAGTATTAAAGGTAAAAAGCGAATTTGGGTGCAAGTTTATGACAGTATTTTTTGTATTAGGGGAAGAAGATGCCCGTTTCGTTCCGGGTGCGGCGGATCAACAAAACTTGATGCCAGGTCAAGGTATACTCTTTCTTTATTATTAATTAAAATATCAATAATATTTCTCGGTAATAAAAAACGTAAACGTAAAACGTTGAAAAGTAAACATGTTGTAGTGGTGAAGTTATAAAGGGTGAAGGGCTTAATTATGGCTAGTCTGTTTGTTCGTGTTTTATAATCTATTGATTTTAGTTAAGTAAAATAAAATAAATTAAAAACGTTATTAGGTGCATATTATCAACATTTTTACTCATCATGTTAATATATAGTTAATTATAAATAGGTACATACATATATACTAACAATGCAATGCTCGTTTTAAAATTTTGCAATAAATTTTAGTGTAATGAAGGATCATTACACTAAAATCCTATCTAGGAAGATAGGATGGAATTTCATATTTATGTAAGTAATAATATTCCCTCATAATTAAACGCTTGCTGCAGTAGCAAAAGTAGCACTTTAAACTCTTATTTTCATTGTAATAACTGAGATTGATATCTGGTAATGTTTGTTAAAATTAAGCACAAATGTAACTTTTTTATATGTAGATAAAACAGATGATGTAGCGGCTACCCGTGCTCCAAAGCACAATATTTGGTCAGATAGCCGAGAGCAGCAAACACCCCAACAGCATTATGGTAAAGTATTCACTTATAGTGCTATAATTAACTAACTTTTTTTTATTTATGACTGTTTAGAAGAAAATATATTATAGGACACATATTCTTCGATAAATTAGCTCATGAACTGCAAACAAAAAATCGATTCTTTTCGTAGAATGTCTAATAAGCGTGTGTCATTACTTCTGACTGGCGACTGATGACTCTACAGTAGTGTTGAGTCGCGTAGCATATACATACGAGTACCTACATAGCGTAGAAAGTAAAATTATAGGTAGTACTTTTTTTGAAATCATAACAATTTTTATAGGTATTATTTTTTTATGCTTGACTATGAAGGAATAATTGTTCATTAATGTTGACACAAGTTTTTAAAATCGGCAGTACAATATTTGGTCTGACAGTCGAAAGCAGCAGAAACCCCAACAATGTTACGGTAAAGTATTCATTTTTAGAGTTATACGTAACTAATATTCTTATTTATTACTATTTACAAGGAATGTAATTAAAGTACGTAATGTAATAAAGTAATGGGCCGACTATGACTTTGGCCGATTATGACTTGGCCGACTAATCGGCTGCAAAATAGCCGACTAGTCGGCCGACGGAGTCGGACGGTAGGGGAAACTCCGCTAAAAGGGGGAAGTGAGGAAACCCCCCCTTTAAAAAAATAAAGGGTTTTCTTACATTTTAAGGCGGAAACCGCTTTCGTGCAAAAAAAGGTCGCCACTGCAAAAATCTATACATTTTTCGTGTAGGACCAGTGGTTTCGGAGAAAAATGTTAAAGTCATCCGAAACAGCTAGATTTCCCCAAAACTCCATTAGTTTCGCTATAATAATCTACTCACGCACTTACCACGGGAAGGTTGGAGTTTGGTCTTAGAAGTGCATCTTTTTTTTTGTTTTTGTTTTTTTAATATTCTTTTTTTGCTTTTTTTTCAATGGTACCACGTCGACGGAACCCCGCTGAGCGGGGTTCCTTTTTTATGTTGATTAAAAAAAGTCAAACCTAACCTAACCAAACCCATTCATTTTAAACGACGAGTTCTAAAAAATTTTAAATTTTCTAGAACTCGTCATTTAAAATTTTCAACATTGAACACCTTCATTGCGGTTTAGGCGCTCTTTTGCAGTTTAGTTTTTTTAAACTAGATTTTTTTATTTTAAATGAGATTTACGAAATTCTAGCAATATTATTCACTCAGTAGCTTTATGGTATCAATGACAACCCTAATCCTGCGGAAAAAATTGGTCTGAATATGCGAAAAATATTTCGAATATGTTAATTATAATGTAAACTTACGGACGGATACATACAAAGTGGGCGCACAGGTGTCATGTTAATTCGTCGAAGTTATAGTTTTTAACCCCCGACGCAAAAACGACGGGGTGTTATAAGTTTCACGTGTCTGTGTGTGTGTGTAAATGTGTATGTGTTTGTGTTTGTTTGTGGCAAAGGAGCTCCCAAACGGATGATCCGATTTTAATGCGGTTTTTATTGAAATGTATATCAGTCGAGAGTGTTCTTAGCTATGTTTGGTGGAAATCGGTTCAGGTCTTCAAGATCATCAGGTCGTTTGTTAGGTGTGATAGGAATGTTACACGCTCAGTTTACTTGCAAGCATATGTGGGATCTGACATTTGAAACACTAATGTCTTCTGGAACCACTGAGCTGGTCTGCTGTTAGGGCTCAAAGATAGGAGACGTAACCCTGGACTGCCTTTTAGTAAACCCATCGAGTTTGGTCTCGTCGGATTTGTCTTAACTAGTTCTCTTTATGTTTCTAATTGACGACACATAATATTTGTGACGATGATAATTATTTTATTAGGTTTAAAATATTATTTGTTAGTTTTTAGAGTTTATTTTTTTGGTCCGAGGGTTTTTAAATTTTTAAATTTAATTTTTATTTTATGTGTGCCAACCTGATGAACAATAAATACTTAAATATTTATTATTCAGGTCGACCAACCATCCCGTATGCCAACACATACACGTTTTCGACCCAGAGGTACTCGTATCCACAATTTCCACGTCTACCAATGAGCTATTTTCAACAACCAGGTAAACTTTTTTATTTAATTACACTATTACGATGCTACCTATATGGTACCTAATTGGATTGTTAGATAGTAATTAGTGTTTCCTTAGTTATTTAACAAGATTTCACACCGCAATACAAAAGTAATACAAATATTTTGTATTACTTTTTATTTATTACATTTTGCATATACTACAAAAATAAATGACCTTTTTGAGTTTTTAATGATTAAATTAAACATTTGATTTGCTTAGGGCCACAGCAGATCCGATATCTGCCTTTCACCAGCCAGATGAGGCAAGTTGCTCCGATGCGAGGATATCCGGGTAGGTGTGTTTGTTTGTTAATTAATTAATGTTAATTTTTTTAGCTAATTGTATCAGCTATATGTACGTACATAAAGATAATACAAATGATATTATTACGAAAATATCGCCTACGTATAAGGTGGGCGTAAGCGGCTTCGACACTGCGGCTTGTTATGAACATGTTCAGTAAATCTTTAAATCTTTAAGTGTTATGGCTTAACATCCGTTAGAGGTCAAGAAATATTTCAGGTGGTAGCATAATAAAATTATGGAAGAATATTAAAAAATATACAATTTTTAAATAATTTCTCAACATGTAACGTGCATTAGATTCAAGTCTTTATTGTAACCGACCCAATAAAGCATATGATCCGCTAACAAATGCCTTATACGTTTAAGTACCTGGACGACCAAGCGCTGCTCGGATTAAAACAATTTATTTTCTTGGATTAATTTCGAACAAAACACTCATATGCTTACTGTCAGTGGCGGCTCATCCTAAAGAGCGCTGGTGCAGTGCACTCCCACTTTAAAATTTAAATATTACATAGGAAAATTACATAGGTAATCTATATTCCTTCATAATACATAACATACTATCCTTACATTACATCTATCATCTATCCTTACTTACATTATATCTACGCGTACATTTATCGTCATATTGTACGAGTGGAGCGCCAGCGATTGCGCTCTCCTATGAAACGAAGTTTAGTACGATTCCTAGCGCTGTATTCAATGAGTGCGAAAGAGAAACATCGCAGCACATAGCCGACGCGTGAAACAAAAGATTTAGTATGAGAAATTAACTTAATCTGGAGCGCCGCTCACGCGCGACGTTGCCAAACCGTGGGTTCGGCCCTTAGAGCATCAAAGTTACTGACTCACCCTTCAGAAGAGACGGCATAGCGCCTCGCTTCGATTCATAATTTTTGTGCCAAATCTGGTGCGGGGAAAGAACGCACACATTTTAATTTTGTCACACATTCACAAAATATCCTTTCATCGCTACAGACGCATACATTTCTAAATATGTCAATTTCAATTAACAACGTCATTTTCTATGCACCGTCAACACTGACACCGACACACACAGACATAATAGTTGTATAACTAGAAGACACATTGTGCATAGACGTTGGGACGAGTTACTGTTACTTAACAACGCCATCTTAAATAGCTCCCAATAAAAAAAACACAAAAAATAAAAATAAACGCAATATGGTTTTGATTGAGGTTTGAACCCGGGTCTTGTACCGTAGTCATTTAGCCAAGAGAGGAAATTTTTATAGAGCTCTTTCAAATCGAAATTGTCATTTCTTTGAATGTCGGATTGGCGGATGGCGTTTGTGGGCGTTCTACGCCACAATATTGTTAATACTCTCCAATAGATGTCAGGAAGAGCATTTTTTAGTTTATATTTATGTTGATTATCGCTGAAAATATTTTAAAATTAAAACCAAGCTGGATTGATTTATCACCTCTAAATCATTGGAGCTGTTTTAGAGGTTCAAAGAATATATTAAGGTATTTTTAATTTATATAATTGCTCGTTTAAAGGTATTAGATAGATAAGTTTCCTACGCCGGCAAGGCTTATCAACACTATTTGACATCACATGCAGTCATCCTTTGTCCCTCAATATATATACCATATAAAATCATTATTAAGTGAAACACGTTCATTAAGAAATCTCTTTTCATTCAGGGGGACAGAGATACCCAGTCTATAACCAGCAATACACTAACCAGTCAATGTATTCTGCACCACAGCAACAAGGTAAATATGCCAAGCTAATTAATCCATGGATACTAGGCGAGATCTGATATTTTTCAAAGAAATAGTGTTCAGAGTGTTGTTATCGATCGGTTGTTATTAGAGTTATTGCATTATAGACAGTAAATAGCTCTTAATTACTATGCACGCAGTATGCACGCAAGACCACATATATGGTAAATTCGCGAGATAAAAGAAGACAGGACCGTGGAAACCACAGACTTATAACCGCCAAAGAGCAAAAAAATATCTTTTCATATCACATGCATTGAAACAGCGAGTTTTGATCTCTGTTTTGCCAGTCGAAATAAGACAATTTCAAACCAATGCGAATGTGTCAGTCAGTAACAATGTTGTTTCTGCCCTAGAGGAGAAACAACGTTGTTTCTAGAATAAATAATACTACGTAGAACGGAAACTCCCGCTCTGGACGGGCTCAAGGTCACGATATTTACCTACATGTTAAACATAGTAATAAGTCGGGCTGTCACGGCCGGCGCGTCAATTACAATAATGGCGTCAAGTTTTTTTTTCCTTAATGGCGTCTCGGTCTTTTGACCACTTTGCCAATGACAAGCTGGGGAAATCATTATTCAATTCTAAATTCCTAAAAGGATCAGAAATTTGGACAGAATAAGGATAGTTATTGTGGTATGTTTGGTTGTACAAACAATGCAAAAACAATGCCATACCACACTTAAATTTTTTTAGTTTGCCCAAAGATGATGCGAGGTAAGTAGATAATATGTTTTAAATATTATTCCGTTTCCGTACCAGTTTATCAAAAGAACATGAACAGTTATTTTTGTGTAGCCGATTTGGTAGTTGACACTATGAACAGGAAAATTCAAAAGCTCACCCAACGCTAAATAAACTTATTGAATAGTTTTACATGAATCTGTATTTATTTTATTTCATATTTTTAGGTAAGTAATACTTACTTTAATGTCTTCATTTGGTATGATACTTATGATAACTTATTATTTATAAGTATTTATAGTGTTAATAATTCTCATATTTTGTAATACCTACTAAACCAAAATAATGATTTTTAAGTAAAAAAAGGAAAACCTATATTTAAGCGATATTATAACTTATAACATAGGTATAAGACATAAGAATTATTAACAGTTGACAACCCTGGCAACACGCCTGGGCGATAGAGGGGCGTAACGAGGTGAAGAGGGAAGTAGGTATATAAATTGCGGCGTATCGATGGCGATCAAAGGAGATTCCGTTCTATGTAATTATTATTTATTCTTATGCCGGTACCTTCATTTATTTATTATTTACGTCTTTATTTCAAGTCTGTCAGAATCGCATTGACAACTGTCGTCAAATCGTTGTCAAAAGATATAACTGCGCTATTTGTCTGAAATAGTCTTACTTCGACTGGCTACAGAAATCAAAACTCGTTGTTTCATTACATGTGACATGAAAAATACAGTGTGTAGTACGGGATGAAACAAAAAGGATATTTCAGACCAGGGCGATGACAGCCCGAGCGAACTCGCCCTCGTCAGAAGTCGTCTTGTTTCACCCCTTGCTACACAATATACTATTTTCTATGCTAATCGCCACTAAAAATATTTATTTATTTACTAGTGGACCCCGCAGACGTTGTCCTTCCTTAAAAGTTTTGTAAGAGGATTAGTTTCTTTATCATCATCTTAAAGAGTTTTTATGTTACTGTCAAATTAAAAATTAAAAACGAATAGTGACAGATGAACTGTTATTCAGACTATGTCAAACTTTTGAGTTTTGGAGTAAGTACATTATTCTTAGTCTCGTTTTGGACGATGGCGCGAAGAACCAATGTTTGACAATTACGGTTACTAACAGTTTATATAGGAAAATAAAATAAGTTATTTTACTATTAATTTCGCAATGCTCTCAAATTTTCCCACCGTTTAAACCTTCCTACTTGAACTTCTACTAATATTTCTAGACCAAAATAAGCCACATCGGTTCAGACGTTCTTGAGTTTTAGCGAGACTAACGAACAGCAATTCATTTTTATTTTATTTATATATTTATGTGAAACACCTTAAAACTAAGATTCACGAAGGATTAAACCTAATGCCTATTGGCATTGGCATATTTTATATATAGAGATTAGAAGAACATTATGTTAATTTATTATTTAAAAATAACAATTTATAATATAATATAAAAAACATGAATAAGCCAATACTATACTTTATTAATCTATAAGAAACATAAAATTTTTCTTTTCATTTAATATTGAATGGCTAAAAGGATTTTTATACAATGCCGTAAAATGAATTAAAAAAATTAATAAACAAACACAGAAAGTTAATAATTATGTAAAGAAATAATAAAGGAAAAGCAAAGTATACGAATAAAACAAAAGAATATAAGTTATAAAATATGATAATGGTAGTAAGTATAATAATGTAGTAAGTAATAACATATTGTAGTGTATTTATAACACTACACGGCGCATTTCATTCATTCCGTTTGCTAGATATTTTTCCTCGGCAAAAAGTACCTATCCTATGTCCTTTTTCAACGTCCCTCTATGTTTATGCCAAATTTTATCAAAATCGGTTTAAGTGTGAAAGAGTAGCAGACAGACAGACAGACAAAGTTACTTTCGAATTTATAATACATATTAAGTATGGATTAAACACTTTATTACACCACATAAAAATGGTATAAAAGGCGGGCTTAATGCTAAAAGCAGTCTACCAGTCTACCTCTGAGCGAAGCAGATATTGTTGTACTTACCTACTTACTTAGTATTAATTAGATATAATTATTTATTTCTATTATTTCTATTCTATTTCTATTTTCTATTCTATTCTATTATTTATTCTATTTATTTTCATTTTTAGATGCTGGCGCAGATTTTCCGTCTCAGCCTATAGGCCAATACGGAGATGGCAACAACATGAAGAATATGAGACATTAATAGTAAAATAATAAAACAAGCTACAACTGTATTCAAGAACTGAGGCAAGTAAATGAGCATGTTTATTTTACTTTCTGTATATTAAATAATTTTATTTTATTATTAGAAACTTATCTTAATTGAAGTTTAGTGAAGTAGCTTTGGATACATTGTGGGAACGCAATTTTTATCGTAAAAACGTATGCATCCACACAGTATGAAAAATGCATCTTAATTATTTAAATGTTGAACTTAAGTACGTAAAACGTAGTATATTAAAAGTATATAATGTGTTGTATCTGCTTGTAAAGTAAATTGATGATTTGTTATTTCCAGATTGTGAGTTGGTAATAACACTTACAATAAAAGTTATCTCTATTTGTTTACATAAATAAAATACATTATGAAAAGTGACATTTCCGCTTGGTCTGTAAAATTAGCATAGTTATTAATGCAAAAAGCAAACTTGTTTTTTGCTCTAGCCTTCTGATATATTAACTCATCTTTAAATTTTTGACTCCTTTCCGTGTGCAATGTATGTTTAATATTGCATTTGATAGGTAACAGAATTCTACAGGTTGATAGTATTCTAGAACAAAATGATAAATCGTAGTGAAGAAATCTATAAACCGACCTTCATTTAGAGTTTTGTAGATAACTGTTACTGTTGATATTTAATTTTTATGTACCTATTTCTGTGTCCTTTTGAACTGTTAAACGAGGAAATAGCGTTCCCGAAGCCATGTTCTCATGTGAAGACGCTGAGGTAAATATAATATTTATATATACAATTAAAGACTATAAATATTTATTGATTACTTATTTTTATATTTCGTTGCAGATCAAAACATTGCGATATCAAGATTACTGTATACTTCTCAATAAATTCTATGGACATTTAAAAAGAAGAATATTTCCCACTACGCTGCCTTTTTTTTTTTTTTTTTTGTCGGGGGGGGAAACCTTCAAAAGGTACCCGGCACCTTGGGAGAGAGTACCGGGTTATGTGGGATTTGACCGCACTAAAACCCCCTCGGTGGCTGCTACTGCTCTTGGGGAGGACTCCGGGATCTCCGGCGGAACGCACCGGTGTCCTCCACGCGCGACGCCCCAGAACGGGCCCATCTTCGGCAGAGCAGCTTTGCTCTCCTGCACCTTCCGATGCTTACGGCGACATGCGGCCACGCACACATCGCCGCCCTTCCCGGGGCTGCTGGTTGGATGGATCGATCTCCCACTCACACCGTCCACAACCCCGGAAGCCCCCTTTTAGTCGCCTCTTACGATCAGGCAGGGGATACCGTAGCTCTATTCTTAATCCCGAAGCTACAGGGACCCCACTACGCTGCCTAGTGGCGGATTGACCAACAGATTGAGTAGGCCATAACCTAGGGCGACAAATTTTTAGGGGGCGGTTAATCCTGACTGTTACGTGTTATAATGTTACTTCCATAGGGCACCCTGAACGCATCCACTTCCCCTTGCCAATTGCGTGTATCTGACAAATATACACACATCAAAGTTTGGGATTACTTTGAAAATACGAAATCGTTTTTGTTACGTTAGAACAAAATGTTATTTCTTTTTCTTCTAAGATTCTTCATTTAAAAAGTATCTGTAAATGAACAGTGGCATCCTAGATAATCCAGTACTCTGTCTGAGTAGTGTTAAGTCTGTGTGTTAAGTAGTATACGCGAATGAAAAAATGCAAAAAAAAAATTTCGGTAATTTGCAATGAGCGCATTTTAGTTTTTAAAGTATTATTTGTTTTTGTCGTGTTATTATTTATAAAATGTATGCGTTATTTAACAGACAAACAGACGAATGGCCATAAGATGTTAAGTGGTCACGTTGCCTTAGCAATTGCCCTTGCTAGCCCAAAAATTCACCCAAAATTTCACATTCTAATTAACATTAATTACGTTGTAACATCCTTTTTTTTGTAAAATGAAGGTAGTAGCTAATTGTAATATTGTGTGTATATAATATAGATGAAATGGGGCTTGAGGGCTTTGAAGTAGTCCAAAGAGCCGCTAATGAAGAAGTGAATCGGCCCGGTTTCCCAATTAACGGTGGGTAATAATTTAAATATTTTTATAACAATTTGACGAACCGACAAAGGCAAGCCTGTTTATGTTTTATAGCTCATAAATCCACATATGTACATCAATATGTTTAAAAAAATATTAAAAATAAGCTGATGTATTGCTTTTGGTAGACGGTGGTGGTCCTCGCATCATTATACAGGCTGTCATCATGATTCGGGATGACGTTATCCAAGAAATATTCGGTACGTATTGAATTACTCATCCTTACTAAGTCATTTTAAACAATAGAAGAGAAAAACTTTTCTGTTAAAAAATATACTTTATGTATTTAAATAACTTATACCGTCTCAGACACTTGTCTTTGTTTTTCTCATTCTCAATTAGTACACCTAGTAATCCCTACTAATAAATTCGAAAGTAACTCTGTCTGTCTGTCTTTCTGTCTGCTACGCTTTCCCGCTTAAACTACCGAACCAATTTTAATGAAATTTGGTACATAGTAGAATGGACCTTGGGAAAGGATATAGGTTGGTGTTTATCCTATAGAACGGGACGACGCGGGCGAAGCTGCTGGCGGAAGGCTAGTCAATCTATATATCTAAACTAGTCTTCGTAGTTTTAAAGGTTCCCGTTGGATAAAATATAAAAATCCTATGTCCTTTCCCAAAGTCCACTCTATCTGTGTTCCAAATTTCAAGAAAATCGATTCAGTAGTTTAAGCGGGCGCTTTCCCGCTTAAACTACTGAAGCAGACAGACAGACAGCTCGCAAAATAAAAAGGTAAATCAATACTTATCGCTAAGTATTGATTTACCTTTATATTCCTCTTTAACAGCTGAAACCAAAAAATCAATTACAGTACCTACATATAACTGTAATTGACCCTCTCTACCTACATATGTTATGTACTTATGTTTAACTGTCATATTTATATCAAAAGGTATTTTATACCAGGATACAATGTGTAGTAGACCTCTGCAGTCTACCAAAGTCTGTTGTCAATCTCAAACTTTCGTTTGAGTTTAAATATTGGTTTTGGCCATAAATCTTTTATCTTTTGAAAGTAAACAACAAATTGGAAACAATAATTTACCTTTTTATTGTTTAAGTGCACATCGAACGCAAGGAGCGAGCAAGAGGATAAGCGAAGTAATCGGGGTTTTTGTTTCCTGTAAAATTTTTACGTGGTTTTCTTGTAAGTTTTCAATGCATTCTTACATACTTTGTATAAGTTTTCTTAATTATTTATGACTGGAATCAGTCATTTCTACGCACCGAGTCAGAACCGGAGCAGCATATTGGAGTATAAGGTCTCTATAATGGAAAAATACCCGTGCGTAACAGTGAGACACAAAAAGGGTTACAGACATAATACTTGCCTTGCCCTGCTATCGGTATAACATAAGCATTTTTCCTACAAAATATTTTTTCTTATATTAGACACGGACCGCAAAGGATATTTATTTATTTTTTGTTAATGATCTTAAAATGTAAACATTACAGACTTTACATCCAATGCATTTACAATGTTTCAAGATATCTTCCGGCTGTTCTGCGAAATACATCAGGTTCAGAAAAGAATAAACCCCAGACAGTATACCTATTAAGAAGGGTCAGTGCTCGTATGAGAGGTGACTCTCGCGCCAATTGCATCCTGCAACCCGCAACCGCGAGTAAAGAATGCCTACGAACGTGGGCAATCTTTGGGATGCGCAGCGATATCAGATTTAGCATTGATAGGGTACAAATTTTGCATGAAAAATTTTGCCTGTAAAAAATTTGTATCTTTCGTCACGTACATACCCGATACACGTTAGGGTAACCCACAAAATACCCATACTGCTTTACTATAGTAGAGCCATCTTCAGAATTTCTGTTGGAGTTTCTCCAACACGAGTTGGTATTCCGCCTCGTATGGACTCCAAATAACTGCGTTGTTTTCTAAAATACTTCTTACGAAGCTATTGTGTAGTATTTATATCGCCGCAACACTTTCAAGATCTTTAGACTGCCTCAAGACAATATCTAGCGTTATGAAGGCTTTAGTTTTAACATTATAAATATGGTCAGCGAAGCGGAGATCTGGTCGCATTAGGATCCCTAAGTTTAAGTGACGTTTGCCTACTTAGAGTCATTTCATTCAACCGATATTTGTAAACTAGTGGATGGTGCGTTCTCGTAAAAAGGTTTTATAGGCAGGGATTCAATCTTTATTGGGATTATGTTATATCCTGATGGACATCCCAATAAAAGAATGTCTTTTTTTGGAGCCGGCATTTTGGGAATGCCCGCTTGTGGCCGTTCCTAGTTGAGAGACACAATTAAGCTTATGCAAGTCCAATATGGTAGTAAATTTTTCTTTGTTTTTACGTACTTACATAATGTTTTCGTAAATATATTGCGAAGCAAATGATAAAATATTTATCTCTTAAATTTTTTCTCTAAGATAATAAGATATAGCCGAAAAGTTGTGAGTAGTTAACGTTAAAAAAGCTTTTAGCTAAGACTACCTAAGCTCAGTGATGGGTAACTTACTAGGTACCAATATAATTTCTATCATTACAGATATTCATAGGTTTTTGGTGCTTAGTACCTACTTATAACTTGAAGTAATTCATTTCATTGTAGAGTTTTCCATCGAAAAACTTATTTTTATTCATTGCTTTTAGCCAATTTGTATAATTTCTCATTAACATTATTTTATCTATTCCAATAAACAAATCTTCCTTTCTTTTTTAAAAATAAGACTTGCTGTGCTCAATAATACTAGTATTCTTTATTCATTAATATTGTATGCTTATATTAAGGGTTATTTTTCACTTGTTTACTTCGATGTGCTTCAAAAGCGTGCATTTTAGTTTCTTTAAACTATATTATTTTTTAGTTCGATTTATTATCAATATTTTTTTCAAGTTTATTTTTAATTAAATAAACTCATGAAATAATTGTAATGCCACTGATTCTTGATAAGTGTCCAAAGTTTGAATTAAATCTGTCCGTTGAAAGTGGATAAAAATCGAGTCCAAAGTAAAGTTACAATAAAGCTCACAAACTGACAAACATACATACCTACAGGTGATGCTAATAAACGCGTATTAAAAATAATCTTTAAGGGTGATTCTATCTGTCCGTTTAACGTAGAGATACTTTATGGCACTGTTATATCGTGCCAAATACATAATTATCTGTTTACTTTCTTGTCTATTTATATACGAGTACCATTTAAAGGTTCAAAAAACAAAATAACTGTTACCAAGCAATTTAAAAGGCAATCAGACAAAGCGGAAAAAAGATTTGTTTCATATACAGTATTTTACAAATAGAGGTAACAATCTAAGGAAATAACATTACCTGTTTGCTAAGAGAACCTATAATAAGAATAAAAACTAATAAATTATAGGTATTTTTTGATCCACCTCTTTATCGCTTATAAAATGTAAATCGGCCGTACAATATATTATTGAACATCTACTTAATTGAGACTAATATATTTAATATAATACGGAGTATGAATACTAGCCATAATATTATTATGACAAGGATTTCATAGAGTACTACTTACCTACTAAGTGTCAGTTCTGAGAATCCAATGTTGAAATGGGAAATGTCGGTTTTCATTATTTTGAATGAAGACATTTTGTCTGCTTTGTATTGTTCAAAGGATGATTGTGGAATGATACTCGTAATATTGGTGTAATTTGTGCTTTCAATGTTGGATGTGTGTTGCTTAATAAGGTTTTGGTAGGCTTGAGCTTCTTTTTAATTTTCATCAAACGTGACATTTATTAACACGTCTTTTACCTTTCGGTCCTCTTGCATTTTGAAGATACGTAATTATTTTGTTCAAACATAAAATATTATCATTGTTATATTATATTAAGAAACTTAAAAAACCTTTTTCCGCTAATTTACTTTAGTCGTTTTAGTTTTTATCTAAAGCGACTTATGTCAAAATAAAAAATCCGAAATAGCTTTTACCTTTTTCATTGTCATTTTTAAAAAGGTTGGTATATATAAACGACATATTAATTACTGTGAAGATCATGAGAGAAATAATTTCCTAACTAACGATCTTAAAACTTGATTCCCTTCCTCGTTGGTAAGCGTGCATGCACCAATGCTGATATGCTTGAGAAGTTATAAGAGCTTCGGCGCAATGGTTTGATTTACTGTAAATAAATTGTTAATAATAGTTCTACCACATTTTTGAATGCTCAAACTTTAAGAAACATATATTGCCAATGTTCATCTATTTTCTTGTTACTGTACCTAACATAATTTATTTATAAGGATTTTACTGTGTTACAGATTACTAACTTCCTGAGGTGCACTCCTTCGGCATCCAACATCACACCACACGTAGGTTATGTCTCTGCGAGATTATAAGAAAAAATTCATAGACAACTAGTACTTAAGGACGAAACATTAGTACATTCTGTACCTTCGTGTGATACACTCAAATATACATTTCGAGAAATTATTAAAGGAAGTTTTCGAAAACATCATAAAAACGGGATTACACGTATGGAATGCTTCGATGTCAACTTGGTTGCAAACAAGTTGAGCCTGTATTGCAGTCACTTTACACAGATTTTACTGACAATCTTTTCATACAACCAAGCTTAATATGTTAGCATTAGCACCCTTTATTTTGTTATCGCGGGGGAAACCTTCACAGGGTACCCGGGACCTTGGGTGAGGATACCGTGTTATGTAGGATGACCTCACTAAAACCCCTCGGTGGTCTGCCTCTGCGCGTGAGGAGGATTCCGGAATCTCCAGTGGAACGCACCGGCGTGCTCCACGCGCGGCGCTCCCTAACGGGCCCATCTTCGGAGAGCAGATGTGCTCTCCTGCACCTTCCGATGTTTACGGCGGCATGCGGCCACGCACACAACGCTGTCCTTCCCGGGGCTGCTGGCTGGACGTTTCGAGCTCCCACTTTCCCCGCCCGCAACCCCGGAAGCCCCCTCCTACGATCAGGCAGAGGAATACCTTAGCTCTATTCTTAATGCCGAAGCTACAGGGACTAGCATTAGCACCCTAATTAACTATTACAATTATTTAAAATTATATTTCAGATATAGATGTCGTTAAATGCGATTTTCTCGTACGGGAGCAACCAACATTTTTTTGATTCCGATTATTCCTATCGACTACAGGGAAAAACGTTCTAGTTGTAGTTAGCTATAACATTCTAACATCCTATCAACGTACATCCTCTGTACATCTTTGGGAGTCTAATATAAATTAAAGCTCACAATACGACACGACACGTCACTTGCAGTTAGCCAGCGGAAACTATCCCCAACTTAGCTAGAATTCGGAGAGCTGTTCGAGTGTTAAATTCTCATTACGCAGCTAACAAACCAATTTTATGCACTGATTGTTCGATTATTAATCTGTGAACACAGATCTGTATACTATGTTTCAAATAACGTTCAGGTTAACAGTAACCTGTAATACATTATAATGTGTATTTTCTTATTAAACTTAAGCGAAACCTTCACACCTATTAAGTAGGAACTTTTACTATGATAAAATATAAAAAAGCTTTTCACTTCAGATAAAAAAATTTTTTTTTAAATAATTTCCTTACCTACTATTGTTAAAGCGATTGTATATCCGCCCTTGTAACGACTTCTAGATGAAACTTATCCGGCCATGTTATTAATGTTTTTTTACTCTTTATATAATATAGATCGATGTTTGAAGAGAAGATTCTCTAACGACTGCATTAAGTTATTAAAAGGGTAAAGAGTTTGCTTTAATTAATACCTAACACTAGCTTGAAAATATTTCGTGACGAATGCAAACATTTCGAATACATTTTTTAATTAGGTGGGTGTAGGAATATTTTAATACAAGTAGGTAACATATTAACGAATATCATTATACCTGTACTACTTTAGTCTCCTTCCATTTTTTTTTTTGCAAAACCAGCAAATAGGCATACGGCCCACCTGATGGTAAGTGGTCTCCGGCGCATTTTTCACAAATTTCTTAAGTCTTACCGACGATTGACTGTTGTAGATATGTGTGTAGATGTGTAGCTCTTGCGATTTAACTTGGTGTGCAGTGATGACCAAAAACAAAGCAGTAACTACCTAGTGGATACTGTTCTATACCTACTTGCTTAGCTCTTAATGTTCTGTATAGGTCGATTACTGAAAGCTGACGTGGTCACAAATGCATTTGTGGGAAGTATGATTCACAGACAATACACACTCGCATTCGTATATGTTTTATGTGTTTTTCACGTGCACTCTTCAGTCAGGAAACTTCGTGAACTTTCGAACCTCATTTTTAGAAAAAAAAATCAATAAGTATTAATTATTCAGTACTTTATGTCATCAATGTCTTCGTTATTCTTATTTTTTATATATAAAACGATTCTGCAGATGTTGGAACTAACGGACACATGCGTATACTAGAGTAGGCCTTCAGGGTTCTTTTTAGTTCTTGTCACAGAGTGTTAAAATGTTTTTCTATCTTATCGACATGTAAAAAACACATTTTTTTTTGTTTTTGGAGTTAAGAAAAGTAAATAATATAAGATACAGATATACCACTTTACAAGTTTTGTCATTATTATTTTGAGCAATTTACAAAACTTGTATAAAAATTATACTTATTTATGTTTTTGGCAGAGTTCATAGAACAGCATTTCCGACACACGTAATTTTACCGTTAACACGTTTACTAACTTAACTATGGTTAAATGTAATGCGGCAAATGGATAAAAAGAAGGAAAGGAAGGTCACATTCCAACGAGTTAAATCGCATCAATTTGTAAATGTATCTAAAAAATAAAAAATAAAAAAATGTAGACGGATAGGTTTAAGCATTGGGTTTTTAATACCATATTCATAAATTTTATAATCAATATTGGACTGCTTTAAACGTTTTTAGTCATAGACACATATTAAGTATCTGAGTGTAATTCAGTATTATAAATTTGCGGGCCAAGAGCCTTGTATTTATCAGTATTATATGATGAAGAATCATTAAAATGTAGGCTTAGGTAGGATAAAAAAATGTAGGCTTAGAAACTATGTAATAAGTGTAGTAACTAATAAGATAATAATCAATTAATGTAGCGTGGGTTATATAAATGAACCCAGTAAATTAATACGATTTTATACTTTTTTACGTTACCTGGTATGTTTTGTATTTTTCATGAATTTCAATATCAGACTGTCAATTTTATTTAGATTATCGCGTGATCGCATCCATTGATATAAGATTATCGAAATTCTATGTCTATAATTGCATCCTTTTTATAATTAAGGTGGCGTCACATTTCGTCATGTACAGGTTGCTGCTGAAGAAATAAACCGTTTATCAAATTTGTCGCTCGACTTGTAATAGTGGTGGTGGTAGTGGGGGTATGAAGTAAAGCAGCTCCACGTGTCCATGTTGTTTCCATCTATGGTGACTGACTGTAATTAATGCATATTTTTAAAATATACATTCCGCGATAGAATACTTCACTTTCCTATCTTTCTCTCTTGGTGTGTCACGGGTTCCCTCGTTCGACTTTCAAAAATGATGATGATCAAAATTATAGGTAAACTAAGATAAAACTATGGTATAAACGCACTATGGTGGATAGTGACTAAGTACCCACCCCTACTTAGCCACTATCCACCATAGTGATCACTTGATCAGTCAAGTATTTTTTTTATTTGACAATTACTTCTGCGCCAACCTGTAAATTTTCGCCAATACCTATTTATATTTAGACATAAAAACTAGTTACACCTCCTATGTTTCATTTTTATTTTTCTACTTCTATACCTCCTATTTCTGCCTATTTTCCTGTTTTGTGATAAATAAGATCTCTCTCTCTCTCAAAGAGTGTAGACTTTAAGAAACCTAGATAATGTAAGAAACTATGTGACTATGTCTATTTATACACTTTTTTAGTAATAAGGATTTTAAGGCTTGCGAATTTTTTTTTCAGTATTCATACTACTACAAGAAATTGTTTTAATATTGTAACAAGAGGTAAAAACTAGCGGTACACGAATCCACGTAATATACTTAGCTTGATTTATTTCGTACGCAATGACTGCTATGGTTTATAATATGATCTTAAATAGTTTAAAAAAATATATATATACTCTACTAGCTGATTCGGCAAACGTAGTTTTTGCAACAAATTACTAGAAACAATTTAATGTCGTCTACCGGCAACCTTTTTTTAACGGGGGGAAACCTTTATAAGGTACCCGAGCATTTTGGGAGACGCCGGGTTATGCGGGATTTGACCTCATTAAAACCCCCTCGGTGACCCTCCTCAGCGCTTATAGATGACCCCGGGATATCCTGAGAAACGCACCAGTGAAAATAAAACGCAACATACTTGCTTGAGGTTTGAACCTGAAGAATCCCATCTCTAGCTCCGCAGTCAGCCTACGTAACCATTCGAGTCGTATCAATTAAATAACTTTACACTGTAAAAAAGTTTAAAAGTATCATATTACCTTATTAATTATTCACTATTATTGTAAAATAAACAAAAAAATTGAATCCAAAAATATAAAAGTCTTCAAGTTATCTGAAATGAGATAAAATTTTATCCTATCGTTTAAGTTGGATTAAATATCAGTTCAGTAGTAAAGGAGTTTATTCTACATCGTGACGCATCGATATTTATAAATAAGTGATGTAAAATTGATGTTTTTGATGTCATTTCGTCGTGTTCTTGTCTACAAAATAAATCAAGCAATAATGCTGGACTTTATAAAACTAAGGGCCGATTTTTCAATCCTCAAATAAAGTTATGGTAGAGGAGACCAAGAGGGGATTTTCGGATTTACTCGGGGGCCTCAGATTAAAATATGGGATACACCTTGCATCCTGTTGAGTACTGCCACGATTTAAAAAAACTTATATATAGGTACAGTCTTTTTTTATTTATGTATCTTACTTCCGGATGTCGAAATGGTCAGATTAGGATACCCCGTTACCGGGCCAAGACTTTTAAAATAATAAAAATTCGAACACTTCCGAGATTGCCAAAATGCCGTTATTATTTCGCTGTTTTGTATACATTCATCTTAAAATCATAAGATTACTGAAATATGACTTACCATTCATCGAAATTATTGAAATATGACTTACTTACCGTGCATTTAATTTATTCTACTATTGATCCATATTTGTCGTTATATTTCCTGTAAGCACCTTTTGTAAAAAAAATTGAAAACTTATAGGAGCTCTCCCCACCGGTTAAACGGAAAACGGCATATAATCTTTTAATCACCACCATTCAACCTATAAAATGCACAAGGTCCTAATGACGCTTGAGTAAATCCACAATTAGCCTCGTTGGCTCCCCTACTATTATTAGTCAATTAATACTATTATTATTGCTATCCATTTCTTAATGTCATATGAGTGACGTTGACAGCGCTAACATTTATTCAACAAATTTAATAGTTTTAACCAAGGATGGTAAAATCTGCCCTAAGTTAGCCTATTTTTTAACATACGTGTTACGGACATTAGAATCAACTTTTGAACCTTTTTGTTACAAGGTAATTCCAATATCAGCATATAATATAAATTTAAATCCACCGTGGTGTTACATAATTAAGTCAATTCTTGTATGTTTTACTTAAAAATACTCTTGGAATTTAATGCAAAATCAGTACGAATGCGTAAATGTGTGGACAATAGTGGTCTTATACACCTCTTAGGTAAATAAAATTGTACATTTTAGAACGCAAAGACTAAAGGTAGTTACGTTGTAAACGAACAGTTTAACTAATTTCAACAGGGTTGATTAGTTAGGCATATAGAGGTGAAAGACTGCATGCACTTTTTTACCTTTATGGTGCTTCGCATAATTTCTCAATTTAATTGAAAATTATTTATCATAATATAATTTTAAGTACCTGTATTTTTATTTAAAAATATGCGTTATTAGTGTCAAATTATAAAAAAAATACGTTTACGTTTTAGATATTTTTGTTGTACCTTTTAAAGATAAAAGTTTGTGTCCAATTGAAAAGTCTGTCCAATTCCTAAGACAGAGTTATTTTATCAATGACTTATTCTGATATGAATATATCTATACATTACTATTTTATAAGGTGATCTACTTAAAGAAATTATTGAAGTTATACTTCTTTTGGCGGGTTGGAATTTTTAAGCTGCGCGCGTAGGAACGATATGATGAAGTTAGATACAGAATAGAAACAATAAAAACATATATTTTCAACACTGAATATAGTTACAGTACTTTGTGTCCATCCATACTACACATATAGTAGATAAATGTTCATACGCCAGTCAAGCCAGTGTTGTGAAATATAGTTTACATATATAATTAATTTTGAATATTAATTTAAAATAATTATTACGTTAACAAAACGTTTTTTATTTAAATAAAATCTTTTGATTTATTTTGATATTTATCGTCCATTACTACTGCTTTTGAATTATTTTAATATTATAATGAAATAAGTTTGTGATATAAAAAAATAGAAAATTTTCATACGCCAAAGAAGTATAACTTCTAACGCGTGTACATAAGTACACAGACTCGTTTTTATTTGTTAATTAAAAGTGGTTTTTCATAGTTTTATAAATATACATTGTCTTCTCAGTTCTGTTTTTCCTCAAAAGTTTAAATTGTAATTACGGTTCCATTCCTGTCCATATTCCAGCCATATGGGTTGGCTATTAATTATAATTATGTGCTGATATAGATCACATAATTATAATTAATAGCCGATCTTATATATTTATTATAATAGAATCAGGCATAACTACTTGTCTAAAGACTCACATTGAAGTTATTAAAAATATGATAAAACTGTTGATCGTATGCAGATACTACATTTTACCTACTAAAAACATTTTTAAAAGACCGCACAAAAATCACTATATACTGAAATGTTACTTTCAAGCAAAGTTCTGTTAACGCGATAATTGTGATTGTATTAAGTATAATAATTATTATTTTATTTGTAGCACTAGCCCAATGTGGCCTAATGTTAAGTTTAGCTAAATAGATAAAATTAAGTGAAAAGGGATGAGTTTTCTTTTTTTTTAATAATTTGAGATGCAAATGGTTTTGCAAACAATTATGTTTTATAAGCCCGCATTTCACACATTCACATGCCCACATTCAATAAAAATCTTTTTACTAGCACATTTGTCAAATTGCAATACCATTATTTTGATAAATAGGGCACAGGAGTTTTGAAAAGGAAATACTGTTTGACAATATCCATGTTTATTTTTTATTTAAACTTAATAGGCACCGTATATTCTTTGTTTTCACAGTTTTCAAAAATTGTTCGGAGATAAATGTTTAAAAAAGCTTTAACTGATATGTAGATCTAAAACAATAAGTATGAAATAAAATTTGCATCAGGTTGGTGAATTTAAAAAAAAACCTAACACTGATTGGGAGTCACCAGGGCCGGAATTAGGGGAGGAAAACCGGGGCTATAGCCCGGGGCCTCCACAAGAGAAGGGCCACCACAATAGAACTCTGAAAAGAAAACCAGAGTAGTTAACAACTTTTCCTTTCATAGTTTTTTCACGTTTTATACAACTTTGTACAGACATGATTACAAAATTAAGTATGAACAGAAATCAACGATCTATATTTCTTCACTCCAATTAAGCAATCAGTAAAATATCAAACTGAATGAAAAAAAATACCATTTTATTTGGAAAATAATTTGGGGCCAAGGGGCATCCACTCCTTTGTTGCCCCGAGGCCTCCAGACCCCTAAATCCGGCCCTGGGAGTCATCGATCTTTTTGTATAAAGTTACAAATTATGGTATACGCACGGATGGTATACCTACGTATTTTTAAATGAACAAACCTAAAAAGTATGGAAACGCACTATAATTATGAATTGATATTTTCAGGCTCGCATTGCCTGTGTGCGCGTCCTTGATAATTTATTATTTTGAGTGGGTTCTAATATTACTCTTATGTTATTTTTAAAATTCGTAAAGCCTTGAGTTTGAAACATTCTTCGGTAAATTTCTCATCAAAACAAGCGAATAGCTTGTTTTCATTGTAAACGTAGATTTCTCATCAAAACAAGCGAATAGCTTGTTTTCATTGTAAACGTAGATATAAGTAACAATTAAAGAATCCTAATGCCATGTCTGTATACTTAATTTTATTCTGAAAAATACACACGTAGACAAATGTGCTGTGTTTTATTTATCACAACATAAATCCAAAAGAACGGGGCGCAAAGCACTCATTGCATCCGGACTTGGCTCTGTGCTGGTTCAGGGAATAAAAACTACTGACGTAGGTACGTAAATGTATAATTAATTTCATCTGTAAATTAAAAAAAAAACATAACAAACCCTACGTTCTAAAATTATGGCAAACACTTTTTTGGTAGGCAAGAGAGCGAGGGCGTCCATTAAATACGGGAGAGTGATTTTGGAGATTTTTAAATTGCCTGTCCCTGGTAATATATCGTGAGATTTGGATAAACTCATGTATACAGTCTTACGTGAGATTTTTCAAAATGTGTGCTTTGTCAGAAATGTCGGATTGACATGCTAGCGTGCAATCTTGCGATGTTCGAAACATCTCGTTAATATTATTGCGTATGAATTGGCCATATTTTTGTAATACTTTAAATAAACATTTAATGCCTACTACACAATTTTACAACAAATTTACACAATTTTTCTCTGGTCTTATTGTCTGGTCTTACAGGGGGAGGAGGTCTCGGTCAGCGGTCTTCCCAAAGTAATATTAGATGAGATTCGGCTTGACCCCCTCCTCTATTGGATGTCTAAGGTAATTAGGCTCCCTAAGTTGTTGACAAATAACCTAATATCGTAAAACTAGAAACACTGACTTAATAATAATTTATTACTACTTATTACAGTGTACTTACTTAACTATTAAGAAGCGACAATCTAACATCCAACCATAGACTTAGGATATACTTATCCTAAGTCCAACGATATTCCTCTTTGGCAATTTTGTCATCCAAAGAAATCCCCGTAAGTACCGATATAAATTATATAAAACATGTGTTTAACATTCGATCTTACTTATATTATGTACGCATTATGTACCGTAATAATTTTGCTCTTATTAGGTATAGTACCTGGACGACCGAGCGTTGCTCGGATAAAAACATTTTTTTTCTTGGTTTAGTTTCAAACGAAATACTCATTTGCTTAGTGTTACTTAACAACGCCATCTGAAATAGCTCCTAATAAAAAATTGTTATTTTCATTAAAAAAAATGGACACAATCTGGTTCTAGTTGAGGTTTGAACCCGAGTCTCTAGATCTGCAATCAGCACAAGCAACCATTCGGCCGCAGAAGCTTTAATTCAATGAACGAAATTTTAATAGAGCTCTTTCAAATCGGTATTGTCATTTCGAACGTCGGATTGGCGGATGGTAGTAGAGGAGCCCAAGAGGGGATTTTTGGATTTACTCGAGCGTGTCAGATTAAGATAATTATGGGGTTCACCTTGCATCCTGTTGAGTACTGCCACGTTTAAAGAAGACCTTCTATATAGGTACAGTAGTAAAAATTCGAACTCTTCCGAGTTTGCCAAAATGCGGTTTTTTATTTCGCTGTTTTGTATACATTCATACTAAAATCATCAGATTACTGAAATATGACTTACCATGCATTTAAATTACTGAAATATGACTTGGCATACATTTAATTTATTCTACTATTTTATCTGTACCTTTCGTATAAAATTTTTGAAAACCTATAGGCGCTCTCTCTACCGTTTAAACGCAAAAATAAGATATAATCTTTTAATTTTCCTACCACAACCCATAAAAAGCACAAGGTCCTGATGACGCTTGAGGAAATCCACAATGACCCTCGTGGGCTCCCCCGTTTGACGTTTTTTGCGTTTACGCCACAATATTATTAATACTCTCCAATAGATGTCAGGAAGAGGCGTATTTTTCAGTTTATATTTAAATTGATTATCATTGAAAATATTTTTATACAGTTAAAAATTTCTAGCAATAAAAAATTTGTGGATCGATATATCACCCCCGAAACCAGGGTACTAAATTTTATCAAAATCTTTGGAGCCGTTTCCAAGATTCAAAAAATATATTTAGATATATACAAGAATTGCTCGTTTAAAGGTATTAGATAGATAGATAGATAGATAGGATCGTATATTTTCTTGCCTTCCTCTTTTCTAGATCTGTTTTAAGTATAAAAGTTTATATTGTTTATAATAATAAGAACGAAACGAGTTTCCATTAGGTACAGAGTCACTTTTTAATCTATTGCTTATATTATCCTTGATACAGTTTTGTATGATGCAAACTATTAAATTCGAACTACTAGTAGGTAGGTACCCTCCTTTAACAATATTAAAGTTGTAGATATTAACAATGATTGTCAAGACAAGATTTATAGGTAGGTAAGTATTCTAATTTGGTCAATAAACCAAGAATATTGTACTGACTACTGACATTTTACCAAAAATGGGTAACCCTCTCTTAGAGCATCAACATTGACAGGTATGACACCAGCCAGGGTGATTCATTACGGGGGGTGCAAAGGAAAAAATATTTAAATCTTATAGCTTGTTTATTGATTATCAGTTTTTACTTCATTTTGTTACACTGGTAGGTATAGATTATGAGAAAAAAAATTACCAACATCTTACAAATGCAGCTAAAAACTATCCGAACTTACCCCAACGCACTTTATGTCAGTTGCGAAGACGTTTTGTTTTAAGGCAGAACTAAAATGCATCAAAATTGCGACTGACTATTGACTAGTAATTATTACTAGGTAGTTAATAGTCAGTCGCTATTTTTCAAATATTGAAAATCATCTTTAAAGCTGCTACATTTTAATAGAATGATATATTATATCTATTCGCTACATCGCTGCAATGCCACAAATACATATAAATAAGACATAATAATAAATAAGACAGAAAAACACGTAAAATAATTATTTTAACAAAATGATATGGCAAAAATATTACTTTCGTTAAGTTAAACCAAATCGTCGGCGTCAGGTGGTTGGTTGACTAGTTTCGTCGCCATTGCGCTTAATATGTCAGTGAGGCGCGCGAACCTCTGGTTGGGGGTCGTCAAGGTTCCGCGCTCGCCCCACAGGAAGTTGACGTGAAATTCGGTTCGGAACAGCTCAAGTAATACTGGATCCAGGGTGGATCCCAGCGAAGACATTTCCTGTACGACTGTCCGTGCGTTCCGCTTAAACATTTCCACCTGGTCTGGAAAGTGCCTCGCAGCTTCCAGGTGCGCCGCTGTGGCATTGAAGTCGAACTCAAGACTGTTCATCAGACTGGACGGGAAGGTGTCGTCAGGTTGCATTAGCCCACCGCCATCGCCATCTGTAATTAAAAGCGTCCACTCAATTAAGAAAAAAAAAATACCAAACTGATATCACTCTACTCGGTGAGTCGGTGTTTTATTTTTTATTTTTTACAATGAGTAGTAGGTATGTCTTGGATTGTTTAGATTGTCATGATTAGATTAGTCATAAAAAAATCGTTCTGATGATTTAAGTACTTTTTTATTCAAAACTCTTCAGGGTATTGCACTTAAAAAAAACAAATCTGTCTAAACAGAGTCACTATCTATATCTATATTATATAATTATTATGATTATTTTTTATGTTACATTATATTATGTCAATGAGTGGCTGCAACCCTTTTTTGCGTCCCACTGCTGGGCACGGGTCTCTCCCCATTATTGGGGAGGCCTGGAGCTTACTCCACCACGCTGCTCCAATGCGGGTTGGTGGAGATGCGGGTTAGTGGCCAACCCGCTGTCGGATGTTTTCAAACCGTCCATAAGGCCTCCGACTAGGTTTAACGACTGTTATCTATCGACAACAACCGGGACCGACGGCTTAATGTGCCCTCCGAAGCACGGAAACGCGCATGAATTTTTTGCCACTAGCGGTCACCAATCTCACACCCGACCGCGCCCGTTTGGCTCAGCTGCATAGATCGTTTGCGTTCTACGCTAGCCGCCAGGCCATGCGCGCTTCATACGCGCATGTCAATGAGTAAGTATAAACATATCACTATTTTCCTTGGTCACGGCATCACGCGAATGGTTGGACCGATTTCACTAATTCTTTTCTGTTCTTATGAAAGAAAAAAATAAGAAATTGCGCGAAGCAAATGAAATTTTATGAAAATTTAACCACCATATTAAGTTTTCCTATGGAAGAAATAGTGGATGTTGCGGTAATATGTAATTGGTAAATTTAAGATTGTTTACTTTACTGCAAGAATAGCCAAATGAATACGGTTAGCAAGTGATTTGTAAATTTAGAATGTACTCGTATCTTTTAAACGCTACGCTACGGGAATCCAAAAATACCAAAGTCAATGAACTAATGTCATTGTGTTTCTAAAATAAAACAATGCATGTTCTTTCGTACACAATTAATTCGTAAAAAAATATACCTCGTTAATAGTTTCGCACTCGAGATAAGCTTTTATACACAACATACTCGATTCTGAGTAGTATCAATTAAAAGCAAAAAACCCTTTTTTTAAACCTTTTATTTAAATGCTCTAAAAAGAAGAAAATAAAATTTTCCTTAATTTTGGCTATATATAAATATATTTTAAATTTTTTAAATTATCCTTGGCAAACCCGTTAATTTGATACCTTTATTGCAGTACATATATAAAAATAACTATTCCGTGATCTTGGATGTACCGCGTTAAAAAAATATTTAATAACGGATTTAGAATAACGTCACATTATTTTTCGAGTCACTCTCAACAAGCCGTTTCATTTGGTACCTATAGTGTAGAAATCATTAAAATTAACTATTCCGCCATCTCGGATGGTCCGCAATATTGGATTTAGATTGATGTCACATAGCTTTAAGATCTCGTCACGGCAGAGCCGTATCCTGTACAGCCTGGGTCTGCTGGTCTTACTGGATCTGCACCCAGGCTATACAGTAATGTATCTGTTTGAAGAACGGCTACGAGGCAGTGCAGTTGAGTAAAAGTTTCTTGAGATTGTAACCATGACATATTAAAATAGGGTCTGTATCATTTTGCCAACAAGATTTAAGTAATTCGAGTTTGCGTGTAAAGTACAACGAAGACTTATTTTACTCACCGAATAAATGGAAACACAGAACTGGGGGGATCACGTAGGGGGTGGTTGTGTTAGGTGGTAGAGGATTGGTTCCCTCGTTCATGCTCTTAAAGCAAGGCCTCCATTTGGCTTCAAACATGTAAGCGTTGTCGGTGTAAACTCGCCGTAGAATGTTCCAGGCGTTCTCGAGGCATTCAACCTAATATAAAAAATTAACCTTTATTATTTACACTTTCACTATTGAAGCGCGCGTGGCTCGGCGGCTAGCGTAGAACGCAAGTGGTCTATGCAGCTAAGCCAAACGGGAGCGGTCGGGTGTGGGATGGGTGACCGTTAGTGGCAAAAATTTCATACGCGTGTCCGTGCTTCGGAGGGCACGTAAAGCCGTCGGTCCCGGTTGTTGTCGTTAAACCTAGTCGGAGGCCTTCTGGGCGGTTTGGAAACATCCGACAGCGGGTTGGCCACTAACCCGCATCTCCACCAATCCGCATTGGAGCAGCATGGTGCAGTAAGCTCCAGGCCTCCCCAATAATGGAGAGAGACCCGTGCCCAGCAGTGGGACGCAAAAAGGGTTTCAGCCTTTACACTTTCCCAACAGGGAGATTTTTTTATAATTATGAGGCCTGGCCTGCCCTGGTCAATTATTTGGAAAGATAATTTATTAGGTTTAATACTAAAGGTACGGAACGTTAAAGTACGGAAGGTAAAGTACCTGTGGCATACACAATCCAAACATAATAGCAGAGAATCCGTAGAGGTTACCGAGGGCCGTTTTAGTCTCTACTGCCAAAAGAATCCAGTCGTTGATCGTATCCGCCCTTTGTCTGTCCGTTTGGCATGTGAGTATCGTGACGGCTATGAGAAGACGGAATGTTTCTATTCTGTAAGTAAAATAAATATTAGCTTAACAAGAACAGAAATGAAGTAGATAACAATCATAGCCATCCATGTCAAATAGTAAACGTTGTGCTGTACCGAAATTATGTAATATAAAAATCGTGAGAAGAAGTGCGACTCAATAGTGCTTACAACAACCCTTTAAGACTTCGATAAGCTTAAGAAAAATTGTGATTTTGTATTGATGTGGATAATATGTTATAATTTTAAGCAACACAATTTTCTGATGAGTTAAGTATGTAGACATTTATCGTTTACCTTTCAATGACATCCAAACGTAGAGCTCGCCCTTGAGGCAAAAACATGATTTCCAGGCCCGAAGCAGTTTTGTCAAGTCCTTCAATTTGAATTGTATCATCTAATAAGAAGTGCAAATCTACTTTTGTTAAATGATTCGCTAGAATTCGTGGCCCAGACGTTCTAAGAAGTAATTTTATAGTATGTAAAGTCTCAGACTCTAACGGTTTCTTAAGATTTGGTGAAATAATTTGAGATTGGAAATTTTCTAAGTTAATCCTCGATTCCACAGTGTAGTCTATATTTTCAGATTGCAAAAGTCTCGCTTCTGTGAGATCATAATCGAAGTGCTGTTTCATAGTTGGTGTAACCAAGTTGTAGTCTGAATCAACTCTAGATTTATTAGGATCACTGTGAGCAGAACTTTGAGTGGAATCGCCCGATCCATTTCCAGAATCTGAACCAGATACGTGATACAATCTCTGTAGTTCCAATCGTCTGTCGTCTGCTTTTGGACCATCATATCTAGCGGGTTTAGCTGGTGGACTCGTCGGTAAATTGTTATCCCAGGTGCTAGAGCTGGAATTAGAGTCACTAGAAAAGTTTTTAGAGTGTTTGCCGGTCTGGCTTTGTATCACGCCATCTGCACTGGCACTCTTTCCATGCGTGACATGCTGAGCCATATCGATAGGTGTTAGAGAATGGGATCGTTGTTTCTTAAAAGGCACACGAAGTTGCATACCCGGTTTAGCTGCAAAGTGACTGTATAAACTGTACGGATTCCCATAATTAGACCCATCTCCCATAGGAGAAACCATCGCATTGGCATCATCAGTGGGGATAAAATTAGTCAAGGGCACTACACGATTTGCTGGATATTGGATCCTGGCTCCGGATGCTGCTGAAATAGGCTTTCCCGATCCCACATATGAGGTAATAAGGTCTGCGACAGTGTCATAAGCTTCATCCTCAAACTGGTACTGGTATCTTTCGTAAACTGTTTCCGGATGTACAACGATCTGAAAAAAAATAGTACGTAAGAAAAATAAATCATTTTACTACGAATGAAATATTTAAAAAGCAACCTGTAAAATTATATTATTATATCCTTACTCGTTGAATGACAAAGTGTAGATGTTGTCCATTGGATCGGCAACTTAGCACGTAGTTATCTGGCTGCGAAGAAGACTCTCGTACAAGAAATTCCCGATCTTGCTGAAGAAGACTCTCAGCTGCGGTTCGGCTCAAGGCTCCATGATACCATCCATGTGATATGATCTGATCAGAAGGCAATGAAAACTCCCATTCCAGCAGTCCAGAAGTAGTCATGGCGCTGGAATCCTAGCCAAATTTTAATAATTAAAAATATTATTGCAAATATAAAAGGCTTCCAAAATAGCCGCAACAATGTACCCCAATAATAAATAAAACGTAAACTTATCATGAATTCCACACACACACACATACAGTAGAATACAAAAACACACATGTAATAGAGACATCACTAAATAAATTGTTAGCGACGCGTTCAACAATGTATAATCAGATTGATCAGTATAGACATTAACACCATCCGCTGTTGAGATTAAAATAAATAAAAATATAACTAAATACCACTAAGTTTATTTCAATACAGCGCATCATATCAATAATCCAGTCAGTTTTAATGAAAACAAAGTCATTAGTAATCATCAGTTATCATATTATTTACACTACCTCATAATACCAATACTACAGTAAACAAATATTTGGTGGTACGCAAAGATAGCCGAATATACCTTAGTAAGCATACATCGTGAATTGAACACTTACCATTTTAGGTCTATATTCACTGATTTGGTTGGCTATCGATTTTGTCTATCACATTTGTGCGGTATACAGTATACCATGGGTCCGACGTCTGAAAAGAACCGCGAGCGGGTAGCCGGGTGCGTTAGGGGTGAGTTCGGTCGATATTTCCGCCCCGCCTAATTTTTGCCACCATGTTGGCTGTTGTCGAGTTCATACTTCTACTCAACAACTTCACTTCACACTGCTTATTTTATAGCGCAAGCGTAAACTATTTATGCTATTGCGCGCGCAACAACTCTTGAGCTTCATAATCTTAATATATATATAAAAAGTAAAGGGTTTTCTTTGTACGTAGACACGGTAAGACACGGTTTTCTCTATTATCTTTTTTTTTTGATTGTGGTAAATACCCCTTAGTACGTAGATGATAGTAAGGGAGTTTGATCGCGGTGGGTGGAAGTGGGTGGAAAAATCTGAAAAAAAATATCTGTACTTTTCTAACCAATCGGGACTTTTGGGTGGATCTCAAAATTTTTGGGATGATCTAGCAAACTATTTTAATTTTAATTTTGTTGAGAATGTTCGAGAAAGTTCCAGAAACTTTTCGAATCGCGCTGCCAAAACCGCTAGAGTTACACATTCGTAATGTATGATGGAAATGTTTATCTTAAATAGTCCTACAAAAAAGCCGCTCCAGGGCACTTCAGAAGGGATTTCACTTTATGCTAATGATCCTCTCTAACGCGGGTGAAACCGCGGGGCACTAGCTGACCCCGCGAACTCCGTACCGCGTTTAAATATTTCGGGTGGGCCACATTTATCACTTAAGTTAGGGGGATGAAAAATAGATCTTGACCGATTCTCAGACCTACCCGATATGCACATAAAATTTCATGACAATCGGTCGAGCCGTTTCGGAATAGTATGGCAACTAACATTTGACACGAGAATTTTATATATAAGAAAGATATAGTTAAACTTAGAAGCAAACTTCGAAAGTTTTTAAACAGGTAAAATGTGCTCCGAAAAACGAATAGCTACAACCAGTGATTGATTTGAAACGTTGAAAAATTCTAACAATATGTAGAACAATATGAGGACAAGTAGATAGATACTTGTAACTTGAATATTTGCAGTTTTGCAGCGTAAAATATAATTTAATTCATATTTACTTCCGGAGTTAAAATACTAAAGTAACTAAGTAGAACAGTTTTATAACATAATTTTTATTGTAAGTATACAAAATTAGAGGCTAAAGTTAATGGAACACAAGATCCGAAATCTCGGCATCTCAATGAGGTCAAATATAAAATTATTCTACTTGATTGGCCTCAACTCTAATAAGAAATATATAGGTACTCGTATAGCTGAACCCGCGAACTCCGTACCGCGTTTAAATGTGTGGGGTGGACCATACTAAACATTTAGGGGGATGAAAAATAGATGTTGTCCGATTCGCAGACCTAACCGATATGCACACAAAATTGCACGAAAATCGGTCGAGCCATTTCGAAGGAGTTTAATTACAAACACCGTGACACGAGAATTTTATAAAGTAGATACATATCTAATACCTTTAAACGAGCAATTCTTGTATATACCTATAATCTATATACATAATTTAAATCTCGGAATGGAATCAAACGATTTTCATGAAATTTTGCACCCATTTAGAAATTGTCGTTTTATTTTCAGCGATAATCAACTTAAATATAAACTGAGATATATGACTCTTATTAACATCTATTGGAGAATATTAATAATATTGTAGCGTTACTTTGTCAAACGTCATCCGCCAATCCGCCGTTCAAACAAATGACAATGTTGATTTGAAAAATATCTATAAAACTTTCGCCAACTGACAAGCTTACTTGACCCAATGGTTACGTAGGTTGGCTCTGTAGTTAGAAACCCGGGTTCGAAACTCAACCAAGCATATTGCTTTTTTATTTTTAGTGACAGTATTTTTTTTAAATTTGCAGCTTATTTCAGATGGCGTTGTTTAGTAACACTAAGCCAATGAGTGTTTTGTTTAAAATTTAACCGAAAAAAGTAATTGTTTTTATCCGAGCAACGCTCAGTCGTCCATTTACCTACCAAGAGTTTAAGTACCATATGATTTATTGAATGTATTGGTAAAATACGAAGTACATACCTGATGTTTCCAACTACAGAAATATCGAGGAAATGCACAATTCATTGTTGAAAATTTAATTTTTAAACATCCTCTCTTCATAATACTGCGTATGCCGTGATGCGCACAGTCTTCCTCTTCATTGTATAATTATAAAATGCTCAGTAAAGTACATAATTTGCGATTTAGAACCTCTGTGCTTTTATTACTCATCGTAACGATAAAAATCTCTTGCTATGAAAAAAGTAAGACATTATAATAATTCCTTAGTGTTCTAGCAATTCGTTTTTTTTTACACCCATTTTGTATATTACAGCCCTACGTAAAATTGTACGCAATCAATCAAAAATGGTACCGAGGCCTTTCAGTGAGACTCAGGATTTGAGTTGGAACAATAAAACACCGCCATTCCCACATGCGGTGATCATCCCGGGTTATGCGCAAGTGAAAACTGTCATCCACAAAATGCAGCGGCCGAAGATCTCCACCATATTATCATCAGTGGAAACAAGTCGAAGCAAAGCGATACATTCTAAAATGAAAATGGGTAGAAATAGTCCTGTCGGTCCTATAGAACCCAGGTCAATGAGACATGCATTTGATAATTTGACACATTTGGGCAAAGGAGAATTTAAGAGCGGCGTTTTCCACAATTTTGATCTAAAAGATATCCTTAATAATACGTATCCAGAAAATATTGCATTAGAAACATTTTTTCACATTCCAGCTGCATCAAGATTTTTTCCACATATAGATAAAAGTTTACCTGATAACAAGGACAAGGAAGACGTTGGAAATAATTCTTTGATGATTCCTGTATTTTCCGCCGATGACAGTAATTTAAAAATTAATAGTATAATTCATGCCAAAACTAATATTGATGCGCAGGGTGTAAGTGAATTGATAACGTTACCATCTACATTAGTGACACCAGAAATTGATATTGACGATGAAAAACCGGATTTCATTTTGGAAGATCTGCCGTTCAATATTGATAATTCATTATACCAATATAATATATCGACAAAGCCAGTGGTTTGTTCGAGGATACCTAAATCTAGGGCGGATATCGATGCCGTGAAAAAATTTTCATATTTTGACATAGAGGTAATTATTGAAAGGTTTTGACTAATATATAATCTTGATTCTATAAAATATGCATTATTTTAATAAACTTTTGTTATTTCAATTACTGTCATTCGCAGCCTTCCTGGGTAGCAAAACGACAGTATTGGAATCGGGTTTTTAATAGTCGCTACGAATACCTTATGAGAAATCCAAAGTGGCCATCTCTAAAAGTAAGTATCTAAGAAAGATATTAATATCGTAAAATAATATTATAGCATATTTTATATAATTGTACTTTAAATTTGCATTTTAGGTTATTTTGGTGCCCCGAACCAGCGTAGACACAATATGGAAACGTTCTTTTGAACAATATCATAATGACAGCGTAAATAAAATTATATCAAACATGATTAAAAAACTAAAATTCTACACTAACTTAACTTTTCATTGGAATGAGGTGTCGCATTTAAGTTATTGGTGGAAATATGCCAATCAAAAAAGCCGTGCGGTAATAATATTTATAACATATTTACTAATTTATGTTCAGGTACCTAATTGTGTACTTACAAGAAAAAATACATTTTTCTTTTATTTTCAGACTTTTCGGAAACTCGTAAAAAGCGGTCGACTTGAAATAACTACTGGGGGATGGGTAGAAAGTGATGAGGCTACTAATGATCTTTACGGTCTCTTACACCTGCTAATTGAAGGTACCACAATAAATACTTTATTGCGCATTAGAGTAAGAACAGAATTATTATTTTTCATATGAATAATAGGTACGTAAGATATAATTATTTTGGAAATATTATTTTCTTTCAGGTCATCAGTGGTTAAAAAATAACATAAATTACACACCGAAGGTCGCCTGGCTAACAAACTCTGTGTCACACAGTTCGACATTGCCCTATCTCCTTTCAGCTTCAGGATTATCCAAACTGGTCCTTACAAAACTTCATTACGCGTGGGACAAATATTTAGCTGAGTATCAGCTGAGTGATTTTGTTTGGATTCAAGATTGGGACAATGACAGGTCGTCCTCTAATGATCTTAATGACGCGCTTAGTAAAATTGGAAATGAACGTTATCCAAGACACTCTGTACTTACACATTATTTGCAGTTTAATTCAGCCGATTTAAAGGCTTGCGGACCAAACGGTGACCTTTGTGTGAAGAATTATAATTTCGGAAGAAATAATATCAATTTAGATCTGGATAGCTACAACATAAAAAATAAATCCGAAATATTACTCGAGCAATATTCCAAAACTGGAACTATTACTTCACACAATATTATTATGGCTCCGATCGGTGGAGAGTATTATTATGAATCACAAACTGAATTTGACTTTCAATTCAACAATTATAGAAAGATAGCTGATTTTATTAACACGAATCATGATATTTATAGAACTACGATTCAATTTGGCACTCCTTCAGACTACTTCAAATCTATTATTGAAAGACGGAAATCTTACAGCACCTTAAAGGGAGATTTCCTTAACTATGCTGATATTAAAAGTGGCAGTCCCAGTTATTGGGTCGGGTACTTTACGTCACGACCTCTATTAAAGATTTCTCTACGGCGGCTCCAGTCAACTTTGCGCACAACTGAACTATTATTTACCTTCGCTTTAAGTTACAATTCAATGCGAAATGTTGACTCTACCAACCTATCTGAACTTTTGATGAAAGCTAGACAAACGGTTGCTCGCTTACAAGATAGGAACGTTATCAGTGGAACATTAACGGTAAGCGCCTTAAAATACGTACACAATCAAATTGTAAGTACTGCCAAAGATTGTTGGTATATTCAGGAGGTGACTGCAAGTTTATTAAGTGCTAAGCCAGATCAAAATATTACATATTTACAAAAGTACGTATATAGAGATGGCGAATTTACTTCAGCATTTAGAACCGTAGCTCCTGGAGACCAGATTTATTTATTTAACTCACAAAGTCACGAAAGAACAGATGTAGTGGAATTAATAACTAGAAACCCCAACGTAAGAATTATAGATCACAATAAGAAAGAAGTGACGATCCAAATAAATCCAGTTTGGAAATATAACTCTAACAACTTTTTAATGATATCGAAAGATTTCTTTAAAATCAACTTTGTAATCACTGTGCCTCCGATGACACTTGAATTGTTTAAAGTTAGGAAGACTTATGATGCTTTGCATAGTGCATCAACCGTGTACTGCCTAGCTTGTAAAATAGACGAAAAGGGAAATAATGATAAAATATTTCCGTTTGATATACAACCTATAGAATTTGGTGATATTCAACTAGAAAACTACAAGCAGCGGTTAGTTTTTGATGAATATACCGGCTTTCTGAAAAAAGTAATCGACAAAGAGACTAACACGGAAAGGACAGTAATTATTGACTTCGGAGCATTTAAAAGTTCACATGAAAATGCGGGAATGTTTTTGTTTAATACCAATGTTTCTAGACCATTACATGATATTTTATCGCCCTATAGAGAGGGCAACAAAGCCAAACTAATAATCATCACGTCAGGACAAATAACGACAGAAGTAACTTCTATTTACGGTCGGCTTTTACAACATACTGTCAAAATTTTTAACTTAATGTCTGGCCCATTATCTAACGTCCTTCAAGTCGAAAGTAGAGTAGATTTAGAAGTTTCACCTAACAATCGAGATCTGGAAATTTTCTTATCTGTTCAAACTGATATCAGTAATGGTAATCATCCAGAAATATTTGTGGATACTAACGGTTTTCAATATACGGCCCGATCCATAAATATAAGTAGACGCGTAGAATCGAATATATATCCAATGACAAGCATGGCTTTTATACAAGATCGAAAAAGTCGTTTTACTATCATAACAGACCATGCACAAGGGGTAACTGCACTTCAAGAAGGACAGATAGTTGTAATGTTAGACCGAAGAATACTTTATAATGACCAACGAGGGTCGGATGAAGGTCTAGCTGACAGTAGCATGACCGTCCATCGACACAATATTTTGCTAGAAACATTTTCTGAACCAAAAAACGATTTCGATCTAGGTTTCACTACTACTAAAATCGTACTACCGAGTCTGTCGGCAAGATATTTAAGTAATTCATTAAATCATGTGGTGGAAATTTTTATTATAGATAGTAATTATACAGGTTTTTGTCACTATGCTTTTTTGCCATTAGTGAAATCGTCGTTCCCATGTGATGTAATTGTGGTTAACTATAGAGCTACATTTAACAAGCAATTAGAGAAAACTACTTCAAATTCTGCATTAATGACTTTGCATAGGCAGAGCTTTTCTTGCCGAATTCATTACGATTTAAATAATCATTGCAGTGGAGAAGCCACTTTCACCGTGGAAAAAATATTACGTTATGTCAAAGGCCTTTACCGAACTAATTTAGTTGGCACGAGTGATAACGCTCCTGTATCCGACTTGGACCATATAAATTTTCCTCCAATGGAATTGATAACATTAAGGATTTATTTCTAATTGTCACCGGTAGGATCAAATAAATACACCTTTTAGATAAAAAGTTGTCTTATTAAACTTATCGAGAGTATAATAATTGTAATAAATACTAATAATTTACATTTAAGGTATAATGTAAATAAGAAGTAATGGTAAAATAAAATATGATGTCTGTACTTTCAACTTGTGTTTATTTATTTCCTTATTTAGAAAAAATATACACTACATTATCATTACATTACAGAAAACGTTTTCTATGGTGTTTATATAGGTTTTCAAGAAACTCACCTGCCGCCACGGAGCAGGATAACCACGTGGTTGACCTGCTCCGTGCCTGCCGTTCTGCAAAAGCAGGGGATTGAAAAAAATGTCTACTTCAGAATCCGAAGGGAGCACACCGTTGAGCTTGGACTAGCGGTGAGGGTACTCAGCTCCAGTACTGTTGGGTTATGTACTCTTTCTCTAAGAAGTTGAAAGAAGTACTCCAACAAAGCTAGATATATTACGTCGATGTTCAAGTATATTATATCCCACTGGTAATCCCAGCATTCCCAAAGAAAAAGGCTGGGATACAAATACGGATATCTCACGAATTACCCGTACTGCTGGAAGTAGGTATAACCTACTAGCTAATTTATTTTGGAGTTTCTCCAGCATGAGTTTATTCTTTTGGTGAGTTTAGCTTCACGTGGGCTCCAGATAACTACATCGTTTTCTAAAACACTTCTCAAAAAGCTGTAATATAGCATTTTAATAGCTGAATATACTAAGGTGCTGATATTGCCGCAATACGAATCCCAATGACCTGTAGGTTTTCTTACAATTTGATGCAATATGATTACTAAAACTGAGGTCCGCATTTATCAGTACTCCGACGTAAGAGGTTTTCCTAAGATAAATAAAAGAGATTATATATTTTATATTTACAGGAAAGTGTCAATATAGAACACTTGTCGTCGTTGAACATAAGCTTATTAAGCTTGCTCCACTGGAGAGCTTGCCAATCCGAATCACACTTAATATCCAAAAATAACAGGTATTGTGCCGAATTTATTCAATGCCGTATAACTAACGGATAATCCGAAATAATTTCATATCCGTATCAGTATCCGTATCCGGTATAATAATCATTCCTACATCCATAACCAATCCGTATCCGAAAATTAAAATATGCATATTTATATACATATATATTCATATATATATTATATTCACTTCATACTAATGATCCTTTCTAGTGCGGCTGAAACCGCGGGGCACAGCAAGTTTAAAATGGCATAAGTTAAGAAGAGTTTGAAGGAGGGTTGTGTTTTTCGAGAGTATACAATGTATGTATGTATGTATGCATGTATGTATGTATTTATTTATGTATAATTTGTTTGGCACCTTAGACTAAGAATAATGTAGGTACTTAGTATGTTTGGCACGCTCTGCAGCCTGAACGATTTGATGGATTTGGTGTCGTTAGATAAGTACATATTTACTGTGAGAATGACACTGGGTATATCTGGGTAAATAAAAAAACAAAATGGCGGATTTTTGGCACCATATTCAATTATTTGGCACGCTCTGCTGCCTGAACGGTTCGATGGATTTAAGATCGGTATATCAAAATAAAATAAAAATAAACAGGGTAATTTAAAAAACTAAAAAATCCTACTGCGTTTATGTGTAATCCAGTCTAGAAATAGAGGTTTTAATGAAATCTGGATTTGGCACAAAAAATGTGTATCGAAGCGAGGCGAAAGGCTCTTCCCATGGACGGGTGAGTCGATACCTTCAATGTTCTAAGGCAGGAGATAAGATAACGGTATCACATCAAAGCTGCTGAAGCCTGGCGGCAAACCCCTCTAGTGGCGCTCCAAAAACTGTTCAATACCGTCATCAGTTCTCTTCTTTTCTTCAAGAAGGGAAAGAGCCCTTTTGAAGATTGTAAATACAATGTAACACTTCCCTATTAAAAATCTACCACTTATTAATCAATCATGTTTTGTATCATAAGATTTTAATTTAAAAATTTATATGAGCGCATGTAACTATAAGGTTTACGGTTATGCTATGGGTGATCTTTAAACAAGATGAAAGACCAATATTCTAAGTTACTCAAAATCATTCTTTGTAAACTTTATTAGGTCTGGTGTTATCTGTGTCATTATTAGTTTGTTCTCTGTTATTCTATGTAATCTGTACTCAATTTATTAGCTATGTCGCTTCTTTGACTTTCCGACGTCATCCATCATTTATTGTCATTGCCCAGTTGCCCACACGTACTTAGTGTTTAATTTCTCTATGATTGCCCATTGGTATTCTGTGAACTTCTGTGTCGTAAATTACCAAAAAACTAGTTTAAATTATCAAGGGACTCAGTGAATTAGCACACATCATATAAAAGTTACTTCGATAGTCATAAACCAACTAGTTATGAACTTGTAATATGGTGGGGCAGAGTATTATTTGTCCTTATTGAATAACACTCAGTAGATAAAGCAAGTTGTAAACATCTTGAAACATATTTCACGTCTTTATTTCCAATTTTTGCGCTTAAATTATGTAACTGCTGTGTACTTAAGAATATAGAAGAAGTATGTTAACGTGGAAATAAGTAGAACACTATTTACCAAGGTTTTAATAGATAAATTGAGTAATGTACAATAATGTAAAAATTGAGATCAGACAGGACACAAAGATGTTGCGTGGATAAGCGTATCCGCGTTAATTTTTAAAAGAAAACATTCATTCTTATCGTGATCTAAAAGTCTTAAAAATGGGGTTGCTTATTTCTAAAATTTGGAGTCTTTTCGGAAACGAAGGTAAGTGACCCTTCAATACGTGTAGTAGTTTGGTGTCACATGATAAGATAACGCAAGTTGCTCTCTAAAACACATCCATAAATTACTTACTTATACCATTAAAATATCTTTATCATTAAGGTTGCTGTCTTGAATGTGAAACAATAAATCATTTTCATGTTCAACAATCTAAAAAGCATGTAAATAAATAATATTTCAACATGACTGTTATGATTATCAAGCTGTTTTAATCAAAACATATAGGATTTGAAAGAAAATAATCTTCTTAGGAAACTTGTGAACCTCAAATATCCATACTTAATATTATAAATTCGAAAGTAACTCTGTCTGTCTGTCTGCTACTCTTTCACGCTTAAACCACTGAACCGATTTTGATGAAATTTGGCATGAACATAGAAAGGACGTTGAGAAAGAACATAGGCTACTTTATGCCGCGCAAAAATATCTCATTCCCACGGGAAGCAAATGGAATTAATGAAATGCGCCGTGTAGTGTTATAAATACACTAGATGTTATTACATACTTCGTTCACGTCCATTATCATATTTTATAACTTATATTTTAGTTTTATTCTTATACCTTGCTTTTTCTTTATTATTTCTTTACAAAATTATTTACTTTATGTGTTTGTTTATTTACATTTTGACGCAGTTATAAAAAATGTCATGTCTGCCCTTTATGTTTCTTATTTTTTTAAATTCATTTACGGCATTTACGGCATTGTATAAAAATCCTTTTAGCCATTCAATATTAAATGAAAAGAAATTTTTTATGTTTCTTATTTCATTTCATAGATTAATAAAGTATAGTATTGTCTTTGGCTTATTCATGTTTTTTTATATTACAATTATTATTAATTGTTATTTTTAAATAATAATTAATGTAATGTTCTTTATATTGTTTGGTAATTATATAGTCTGAATAACAGTTCATCTGTCACAATTCGTTTTTAATGTTTTATTTGACAGAACATAAAAACTCTTTGAGATGATAAAGAATCTAATCCTCTTACAAAACTTTTGAGGCAGGACAACGTCTGCGGGATCCACTAATATAAATAAAAATATATAATGTAATGCTACAAATGACCACGATATTATGTTTGTGAAACAAAGAAAGTCTAATCAAATTGTTGGTTTGTGTTGGTGTTATACAGACTGTAAATTAGACATTAAACAGATATCCCACGATTATCCAGTTTTCAACTAAAGTAAGGCCAAGGAGACGAGATAAAAAATGTAAACATAGTTTCAGGAGTTCAAAACATTTTTATTTAAATAAATTATATACATAGCATATACTAGCGACCTGGCCCAGCTTCGCTCGAGCGATTAAGTGCTATACATTAAAATCTACTTTACAAAAACCCATTTTTAAGTACTAAAGGCAAAAAATAGACACGCGATGAGAATGCGTGCCGGGGGATGTGATGATTATTTGTAAAACAAAATATCATCTTCTATAGTATTTATTTGGTTATATTTTGTACAATTTTAATCTTAATTGACGAAGCTAAAATTAACGTTTTTATTTAAATTAGAATTAATAATAAACAGAATAAAACAGCTTTGAGATAACGTGATATTTTTCTTTTTTACATTTAACACATAAAAGTAGTTATTGTAAGTCAACCGTAAGAGATACAGTACACTAATGTGGATTTTTGTATAGCAAATTTATATATCTACAATTCTCTAGAACATCACTTTAATGCATCTCCGCTGAATAACGTGGCGCAAGAGAATATTATAACTCTCCCAGTAGGCAAAATTTGTGACAAAAATCGTTATGTTTTAGTTTAATTAACCTCGTAAGACCGAACGGTAATTGCAAGCAAGTTGAAGATTTGACCGAAGGTCCTCTGAAAAGGACTAACTTTTTATACTAAGTAACGCCGAACACTTCAAGTCCATATTTGAATATGATAGAGTAATCCTATGAGTGTCATACTCACTGGGGCATTATGTTAGAGTATATGGATTTGATATATGGATAAAAGTAATTTTTTTTATAGTTCTTTTAAAAGGACTTTCGGTCATATTGATTATAAAAAGTATTTTTTTCTTTTTTAAATTTTATCAACGCAAATATGAATTTCAGGATATACTATGCAAGTTGTTTTTAAGCTTAATTGTGCCTATATTAAAGCGTTAAAATATTAGAAAAATTATTAAAATGAATGGAATTATTTCATATTTTATATTTAGTCCCTTTAAAAGTACTTTCGGCTTTAAAAAGTTAACATGGTATCAAATTGCAATATTAGTTTAAAATAAGACAAAGCAATATTAGTATAGAATTAAGACATTCCTATTTGTAAAATTATTGTTTAAAAATTGAGCGTAAAGAACAATTTAAAGCGCGTAAGAATTACTCATAATATTGCAAAAAAGTTTGAATTAATATCGCACACGCAAGCCGAACGGTCCCTTGCAAGGGACTAATAACTTTTGATACGATTTACGTTTAAATTCTATACGAAATAAGCAAAATAACTATCCCAAATGTTGATCATTATTCAAAGGTATACGACCAGATCTTGATTTTAGCACAAAAACTCAAAAAAGTCATAAAAATTTATTAAAATACTCACCACGTCTACGTGTGCGCACCATCTTCACGAACAAAATGTCAGATTTGACAAGCAGCAATATTTTTTTTTTATATGAAACCCCCTATACACAAAACTTAATTTTATAAGGTCATAGACAATACTCTGTTCTTTTTCGGAACGCGCGAAATTTTAAAATTACGAAGCGTCAAATAATTGGTACTCTTAGAAGGACCGGCGGCGTTACTTCGTAGTTGAGTTTTAAAATTCGCCGGTCTTACTGACTACAAATATATAGCCCTTTTAAAAGGACCGGCGGTCTTACGAGGTTATATAAAAGCATAATCAATTATACACCTAAACCTTCCTCAGAAATTATCTATTTTAAAAAAACCACTACAAAATCCGTTGGGTAGTTTTAAAGATCTAAGCATACATAGGGACGCGGGAAAGCGGTGGGAAGCGAATTTGTTTTAAAATATGTAGTGATTTATTACAACACTTCTTCCAAATACCTACTTGAGAAAGTGACACCGCAATTTTAAATTTAAAAAAAATTTTGGAGCAGCGAAATATACGCACATAAACTATTTTGCCAAAGGTGCTCGTCGAGGGTTTCAACTCGGTATTTCCGTGTTGGAATCCGCGGTCTTAACCGCTCGACAATCGCTGCTCGATTGAATTGATTAGTTGTATGTTTATGAGTATGTGGTTTTATACCACTACGTCTTCTAAATCCCAATTAAAATTACTCAAAGATATACCAAGATCATGAAAATAAAACAACAGCACAACATAATTGTTTTTTTCGACTTCCCGTCAAAACAAATCTTTACAAATACAAATCTTTATTCTTTATCTCGTCTCGTTGGCCTGACTATAGACAGACTTGTTTAATTTCCAGCTGAATACCAGATTGACACTGAAACATAAATTCAATTAAATTATACTAAATTTGGGTATGATACAACAGTTGTTCAACACCAACCCATCGCCACCTACTGATCATGATCGTAACCAATGCACACTGACTGCAGATAAATGTCAATCACTGTTGTCACCTAATTGTGTTTTATATATTATGATCCTAAGGGCCTTGTTTACCATCTCTAAGTAAAGTGTTGATTAGTTACATCCCAAGTAAATGAAATGAAATGAAAATGAAATGAAATGAAAATGAAATGAAATATTTTATTTGCACAAATATGGGTGAAAAAGGTTTTACAAAATATTTAGAGCTCCATATTTACCCCTTAGGGTGTACAAATTTTATTATATTAAATAAAATAATTATTTTAATGACTTAACATAATGTAAACATAAATTCTTAAAATAACTATTACAGAAGGGTACATAAGAAACATTAAAGTAGTTTTAAATTTTACAGTTTTAATTAATTAGACTTAAACCCAATTTTGTGCTTTTATAATTATTTATTTTATTTCAACCATATGGGGTTCGCCGTCATCAGCTTTAGGCACCCACCAGGATGGGTTTTGTACACTGAGAGGAAAAAAAAACCGCCCAGGTTTTTATGCCGCGGACAAAATTATTTATTAGTCATTTTATTTTATTTATGTTATTTTATTTTCTTATATTTTATTTATTTAATTATTTATCGTTAATAAACTCAGTGACCGAATAGTACGCTTTTTTAATTAGATGTGTTTTGAGTTCTCTTAAATTAAATTCTTTATAACTTTTGGTTTTAAGAGAGTCTGGTAAATTATTATATATTTTTGGCCCCATGCAAAAGACGCTATTGTGATATTGTTTAGTTTTAGAGGCTATTGCGCATAGTTTATTTTTATGTCTTTTTGAGTTTAACGTGTTGTATTTAGAAATGTCGTTTTTGACCACTACACATATTTCATAGATATATAACGAAGGGAGCGTCAATATATTTAAACTTTGGTAGTGTGGCTTGCATGTGTCTGTCTGTCGTAGTTGACACATTGACCGAATACATTTTTTTTGCGCTTTAAAAACTGTTTCAATACCCGTTGCATTACCCCAAAATACAAGACAATACCTAAGAGTTGCACCAACATACGCATGATACGCACTTAATACCGCTGATTTATTTACTATTTTTGACAATTTGTAAAGAGCGAAAGAGAATTTGTTAAGTTTTTTACATACATGTTCCATGTGAGCTTATTATCAATATACAAGCCTAAAAATTTTATATTTTCTGTTTCACATATGGTTTTACCTCTATAATTGATATTTACAGATCTCCCATAAGATATACGATTTTTAAATGTCATTATATTTGTCTTTTCAAGGTTTATTTTAAGATTATTGTTATTTAACCAATCTACTAATAATTCAAGGGCAATATTTATATTCGTTTCATATGTACTTGTAATAAAGTTAATTTGCAAATAAAAGCTATGAGTACGGGTCAGTTTATCATATGATCAGTGCTGCTTTGAATATTGTGAAATTGAAATTGAAGTTAATGGTGACTTTAACCGACAAGTGTTCTTGTCAGTTAACTTGAAGATGGTGAAAGAGGCCTTAAGACTAGCTAGTGCTATTTTCACTAGCTATTTTATCACTAGCTAGCTATATTTTTTTTACTAGCTAGTGCTATTTTCACTAGCTATTTTATTAAACTGATCCCAGAATGTCTTATGCTTCACTAGGTGACACTCCACTGATTAGGTATCTTCTTTTTTATTACTTTTAACAGTTGAGGTACATGAACTACTGTTAGTGGGCTGGTCACAAGTAGTCACAACACATTTTAATAAATTCATAGTAAAATCTTATTCTGACAACTACTTCAAAATTGAGCTCTATGAGGATGTGATCACAATTAAATGGTTTTACACTGCATTTAAATTTTAATACACCTCTTCCCCCAAATTTCTTAGTGACCCCACCCAAAATATCTTGGCGACCCCCCCCCCCCCAAAATTGAAGGCTGCGACGGCGCCTGGACCCCCACGTGGGAAATCAGGTGTTCCTTGCAGAATATCTAAATGCTGTTTAGGTCAATAGCATGTTTTATTACATCTGATATGCAGACAAAGCACACCTTTTTGTTTTGGTAAATACTTTGACTATGTTCAACAGCATATAACACTAGGTAGACCATTATCTGGCTAAACAACTATCTCTACTGTGTATGTATGTATGCATGATCTGTTTATGGTATAATAAAGTTATGTACAACCTGCTTTGGGGCACTTGTATGGTATGGGGTATGCACCAAGTATCTCCAACAATGGCAAGTTGTTTGTAATAAAATAACAAAAAGTATTGATAAAATATGTCTTTTATATTAATGTGATAATTTCCTGTTTCACCCACAGAACATAAGTTAGTGCTGGTGGGCTTGGACAATGCTGGCAAGACAACCATCTTGTACCAGCTGCTATTGGGGGAGGCGGTGCACACACGGCCTACTATTGGCTCCAATGTTGAAGAAGTTGTGTGGAGGAATCTGCGCTTTGTCATGTGGGATTTGGGTGGTCAACAAAGCTTGCGGTCAGCATGGAACACCTACTATACAAATAGCGAGGTAAGTACAGTAATTATGTTTTTTTTTTTCAATTTGCATTTGCCATTTTACTTGGCTTTGGCTAAAGTACTGTTTTTAATTATCATGCCATGATAGATTGGATAAATAGGATGAGTTTGGCTTTGTACATTCAATTTATATATTTGGTTTGATTGTACAATTGATTTTACACCAACAACTCATTTAAGTATGATAAACTATAATACATAATAGTTTTCTTCAATGTATTAACTGTTGGTATGAATGTCTGACTATTGATCTTAAAATTTTTATAAAGACATTTTTCTGGTTTGAAATGCAAATCTTTAAACAAATTGATTTGATTTTTTAGTCCTTATACTTTTACAAATTCAATAAATACAAATAGGCAATTTGCCTAATGTTGCTGTTGCATTCCAATTAACTATTCTCAGTTTTCATTTTATAGTGCCAAATGAAGTGATTGAAATTTTAAAAGATTAATAACGATTGATCTTTTGGTCAAAAATAACTTATTTACATATACATAGGTACATATTTTAAGTGTTCTCTTAATAATTCAGCTGTGCAATGCTGTGGATGACGTGTGCATTTGTTTAAGCATGTTCATAACATTTTTAGTGTTTCCTGGTGTTGGTGGTACAAGTTTTTTATTAAAACTTTGTTCTTGCTGAGATACAATGTAAATTAACATTTTCTTTAAAAAAATCATTTTTGCAATCTATTAAGCCTTTTAAAGTCTTTAACTGACACTTTATACAAATGTTTTTTTTACATATGTACGTATAATAATCTATTAAGCCTTTAAAGTCTTTTTAACTGACACAATAAACAAATGGAAACTTTTTACAATGTACTTAATAATAAAAGTACATAATAATTAACTTAGGTTCTTATTTTTTCAATTCAAAAGCCATTAAATTATTGGTATAATAGAAAAATGAAGCTGTTGCATATTTAAAAATTGAAGTAATTTTCTGTTCATTGCTGTGTAGTTGCGAGCTAGTGAATTTTTTATACTGAATCTTACAGAGCAGTGAAAGTGTTTGCATTTTACCGACACGCCTGTGCTTTCGAGCGATCGTTGGACACTGGTGTCTTGCTTATTGCGCGTACTGCGAAGCTATTAGCTGGTTTTGATATTAATCTACATTCGATTTACATTTGGGCAATTATGATAAAATTTACATTTTGTAACTATAGTACTTACACCCTTTAGCTATAGACTATCTGTTTAAATCGTTGACTAACATCGTTCGACTGGCGACGCACACATATTTACACACACCTTATACACATATGCATTGTTATGAAAGTGTCGCACCTTGCAAAAATTAGTGCACGCGGCTGAAGTGACGTTTTTACACAATACTAACAGCTACACTATGTTTAGAGGGCCGTAATTAAAACAGTTAGCCATAGTGACGGTCGGTAGTGTTCCGCATGGCAACAGATAAGTTATAACATGTAGTTTTTCTAGCATAAGTGTGCTTGGAAGTTCACATCGGGGCTAAAGATGAATGTGTTTTGTTTCACAGTTCGTGATAATGGTGATAGACTCGACGGATCGCCAGCGGTTGAGCATAAGCCGTGAGGAGTTGCACCGCATGCTGACTCACGAGGAGCTCAGTAGAGCCTGTTTACTCGTATTTGCCAATAAACAGGTAATGGTGGCAAATGGCGCTTTTTTGTATTCCTGAACTCATTCCGACTGAGTTCCACTTTAAAATAATCGGTCCATCGTGTGTTATCGCTTATTACTACAGTAATAACTTACCTGACATTTTAAACGTTTTTAAAATATGCTTAACACTATTCTAATCATTCGCGTATTTAATATCAAAATACGTTATTGAAGTATGTTAATTTCATAAGAAGCTTATCATCTGAGTAAACATTGCTCAACGTATAATAAATTTAGCGACGTTTACTGTATACTGATGAACAAGGTCAGTTACTGTATATTGTGTAGTCTATTGTGGCTTTAATAAAATTATTTTAGTGAACGACATATGTATTTAATAGGTAAAACGTGTTTGATGTAACGTGTCGTTTGTGTCGCGTTGGTGCCACGACGGAACTTATAAGTATTCCATAAATACACGATTTTTTTAAGTATCCATTATGACGAAAAATGTTCAAATGTAATGAAAATACAACGCTTATTAATAAACAAAAGACTGAGTTTGTAAAAAGAATGTCATGATTTTAAAACAAAATTAATTTGAATTTAGAATACAAAGCCATTCCAAATTTTTTTTTCTATTTGAAATGACCAGTACTGAAGAACGGCAATTTCATATGTAAAGACCTAATACCTATTAACTACAGGCTTATGCGATTCTTCTAATGAAATATATGATACTTAGAATAAACGTAATTATTCTAAGGGCATATATCAATAGAGCGGCGGCCCGCAATTTCTTTCGCGTGGGCTCTATTATTTTTGCCCCTATAGTCGTTCCCAATAAGTGGGAGAGACCCGTGCCCAGCAGTGGGACGCAAAAAGGGTTGCAGCCAGTCTTCCTTAATAGATGGTCTGTTCAAAACAAAATAATTTTTCAATTCGAACCAGTAGTAGGAACTCTTCAAATTAATATTATTGGTACTAGAAGTACAGCTACGATCATGTATAATAATGCTGTGCTAAAAACATCTTAAGCTCTCTAGATGTCTCTTATCCATAGCACGCGTATAAACGAGCGGGTTCGTTGAGAACACCCAATATATTTAAATTATCCGACTTCCGTCAAAATAATTATATCAAACTCACATGCACATCGTGTGAAAATTGCATTTGACGCAAGAGGGGCTGTTGAAGGCCCATTTCAATCAAATATCCGGCTCGTCAAAACACTCCTCACACTCCCGCGGTAGTTAGTGCGTGATTTACTACTAATAATCGAATGGTTACCTGCTTCAAATTAATTTAAAACTGAAATGTAGTAAATGTACCATGTTACGGAAGTTTGAGGCATATCTGACTTTAAAGAAGTTTTTTTACAAAATATTATTACTTGCAAGCATTTTTACCGACTAAATTAAAAGAAGAAAATATTACGTACCATAAAAATCTATCCAATGTGGTTTTGGTAAATCTTTATCATATTATATTTTTATTAATAAATAGACCATATACCATACATATAGTACCATGTAAGCCTATATTTATATTTTGCAACCTAATTGGACACTTGCACTGTATTTTTCATGTTTGTGTAAATTATGTCTTGTCAACAACATAGTTGTTGGCATTTCCTCCGTTGTTATTATTCTAATAAAATTAACTTAGGGTACAGTAAAACTATCTTCTTTTGATATCTACTATATTTACTACTACTATTTTCAAAAAAATATGTAAATTAAACTTGCTAATATCGCATTAAAATACTTATGAAAATGTTCTTCTGTCCTTACGATCGCCGACAACAGACCCAGTACCAATGACATTAAATGCCCAGTACAAACAGCAGGCAGTAACGACTGCCTAGCTTGGTACGTCGATAATTTATTTTATTTTATTAATTTTTTTTTGACAATTCACACATCACCATCTGATTCCAAACTAAGCAGAGCTTGTACTATGGTAATCAGAAAGCTGATAAACATACTTATATAATTCTAAATACATACTTAAATAGATAAATTAACACCCAGACACAGAACAAATAGTCATGTTCATCACAAATATTTGTCCTGGGTGGGGATCGAACTTCGCGGTCGGCTCATCACCCATTACGCCACGGAGGTTGTGATATATAATAGTTTTTTAATCTTAATTTTATATTCCAGTCTGAAATCATAAGTAATGACGCCATTACAAATCCATGGCTTTTGGTAGCAAAGTTAAATCAATGTTATTTTGTTAAATTATAAAGATACCTATCTTATCTATATCCATATAAAGCATATAATAATCACATCACCTTTGAGAATATTGTAAAATATAAGTAAAATATTCATTTTTAACCATTTTTTTAAATTTCGCAATAAAATACAAAATATAATTAGTACAAAATATAATTTACTTACCTATACACTTTTTTCCGGTATAGTCGAACTTTGAGAAAAACATAATATAATACATATTATTTTTTGGCAACTAATAAATTTTAATACTCATGAAAACATTAGGTAGGTAACCAAGTTCAAAATTCTAACTTAATAGGGTGAAATAATAATGTTAAACATATTCTACATTTTTATTCCTCTCGACGCCCCTCTGTTGCCAATGTTGCTTCCCAGGTCATTTAATGGGAGCCCATTCAGTGAGTGGCCATCACCTGCCTCAGTTTAGATTATTTTCTAGTCCGAACGGCAGTTGTCCCATAGTTTTCCATAGCCCATCTACCAGTTCCTCGTTATTTTACCAACCCTTCGTTATTTCACCCCTATAGACCCAATATTAGTTTTCCCTTTTCGTCCAATAGATCCTGTGCACCTGGCTTTCTACGGGTCATATAACTTTTTATATGATACGGCCGAGCATGGTTTCCGCCACGTGTATCACATAACACGATTAAAGTGTCCCAAAGGGGCCTCTACGTGTTAGATCTATGTCCCCAGCGATCCCCATCAGCGACATCATTCCGGGAGCCCTATTTTTTCTAAACTATACATTACATTAACTCGAACTCGACTTCTTTTGTTAACTACGAGGCCATATTTTCAAAAAAAATCTAATACCTTTAAACGAGCAATTCTTGTTTATATCTAAATATATTTTTTGAATCTCGGAAACGGCTCCAAAGATTTTGATGAAATTTAGTACCCTGGTTTCGGGGATGATAAATCGATCCAGCAAATTTTTATTGATAGAAATTGTCGTTTTATTTAATGTTTATGCCGTTAAATATAAAATTACTCTTACTGACATCTATTGGAGAATATTAAGAATATTGTGGCGTAGAAAGCCGTCCAATGTCGATCGTCAATCCGCCCTTCAAACAAATGACAATGTCGATATGAAAGACCTCTATAAAAATGTTAATTAACTTGCTAATATCGCATTAAAATACTTGTGAAAAGTCTGCCTAATTGGGAACGTTTATAAGTTTTTAGAATATTGTAATACTATACGAAAATCTTTGATTTTGATTCTATAGAAACTTCAATTTATCTGGTAGTGCATAAAACGAAGATTTAATTATTGTTTACATATTTTGCCCCAAAAATCAAAATTATCTGGCATAATTTACTGATCCGGAATAGTGTCCTTACTTTTACTGTAATCTTTTCAATTTATTTATACTACTTAAAAAACATTTACTATTGTAAGTGTTGTCGAATTTTCTTGAATTTCTACGCGGTGATGACAGACTGAATCGATTATATTTTATTAATTAAAATTTCTTAATCGTTTTATTAATAGGATGTGAGAGGATCGATGACTGCGGCTGAAATATCAGAACAATTGGACTTGACCTCCATAAAGCAGCACCCGTGGCACATACAGGCCTGCTGCGCGCTCACTGGAGAGGGGTACGATATCAACTGCAATACTAATTTAAGACAAAGACTTTTATTTGCACAAATATGGGTGTTTACAAAAGGTGTTTTTATACATTTGGTTCGCCATTTACCTTCATGAGGTATGCAAATATTACAATAATTAAAACTTAACTAACTACAAATATTAAAATGTACATTGAAAGAGATTTCCTTATTATATTTCACTTATATTATTATTATCTTTTTTTGTACCCATATTGCGCCTTTTTATTGATTAATTTTTATTTATTTTTAACACGCTTTTATTATCTTCACTTGTAACATTATGTATGTAAGAAAATCTTGGAATCTTAATTTGACCCACTCCCGGTCTTCAATTAGGATGAAATTTTGCACACGCTCTGAGTTCTGATGACATGACAATGACCAGCTAAGAAACGTTTTTACAAATCCAATATGGCGCCCTCCCCAAGATGGCGGATTGGCTATTTGAAATGGGGTGCATGATATGGGTATTAAATGAAAGGGTTTGCTGAATGGGATACATAAATTTCATATACAGTTTTAACAGACAAACACAACTATTTAATTATCTCATTCATGCACGTAGTAGTTTGTAAGATATGAGCTCCGCACTGTAAGGAAATAGCCATATTTGTTCCTCGCACGGTGTGGGAGAGTACGCTTTTGCGGTCTTTAGACCGCATGACGCAGTGAACGTGTTAAAGTACATTATTATTTATTTTTCGGATCGAATCCATTCGTCGGCTTTGGGCACCCATATTGCAGGGATTTTTACATAATAAATAACTATATAATACTTAACTAAATAGTAATTTACTAACACCATCTTTATAAATTCTAAATTAACACTAAAAGTAAAATCATTCTTAAATTCACATATTTATCAGCTTACACACATTATTAAGAAAGCTACTATTTTCCACAGATTACATTTGGGCTTAGAATGGATCGCAAGCAGAATAAAGAAGAAATGACGCACCCTGACGAGTGGCAATAATTTTATCTACTTTTGTTATAGAAAATATTGAATTCTATTTTATAAATTGCATTAAAAACTTGACTTATATTTTTAATACACGTGAATTAGTTAGTAAATTCGTCTGTCTATTAGATAATACTTTGTCTTACAGGTTCATCTCATTTACTTTGTTAAATAAATTACCATCGATCACTATTGATCGTTACTTGCTTGTTGTTACGTGAGAGACATTAATATGTAGTGTAATTAAATCTTTTTTAATATAAAATTAATAATAAACATTGTAAACATCAAATTCTAAATATACAACCTTCTATTTTTTTTTATATTTTTATATAACTATGTGGCACTTAAATTGTAATGTTGTGTAATAAATAATATAATGTTTTTTGTAAATTTTATTGCATTAATAATAGCTTTATAGGAATTATGCTCATTTTACTTCAGACGATTTTCATACGAGACGGCCTTAATATTTACCTGTCATATTATATCATGCATTCGTTAACATTAAAGATAATTGTACCTGTTCAAACGAAGTTTGTAATCCTGCACCCCTTATGTGAATATTCTAAATTATCATATACTACGAAACAAATGGTACGTACATTAACTTCAGGATTTTGGCAGATGTCGTCTTGTTGGGTGACGTGACCTTGACACGACTGCTATATAGCATCTAAATTGCATATTTTAAAAATACATTTAAAATGTAAAAGATTATAATTCTTTTTTCTTTCATTATAATTTCAATTTTATAACCCACACTAGAAGATGTTGATCTTCTTTAGCCGGCCTAGAATTTAAAAACAATAAAACCACACGTGAGATGGTGAACGCCGTTCGAGCAAGACATTCACTAGGTCTGGGACAAAAGTAATAGGATGGTAACTATTATTCGTATTAGTTACTTAACAATAGCATTTCTGTTATCAATGTTTTATTTTACTCAATTGTTTCCTAAACCTAATAAATGAAAATTATTTCTGTTACTAACACAGAAATATAAGAAATATTTATATAAGAATTCGTTGTGCGTTTTGTAATAAGTAATTTCATGATAAGTTATCCTCGGTATTCTCATCGGTGTAGCAGTGATACGACGAGTAGTAAGAGTAAACGTTTCATATCACTTAAGTGATCTGCCAAAATCCTGGAGCTATGTTGGACGGACTATAGTACAAACTATTCACACTGTCTAGTTTCAGATATCAATATCACCTTTATTTTCATTTCAATTTTCTTTATAGGTATATTTACACGTGAAAGCCTGTGGGTTGTAATTTACGTAATTTTGATTAAATAACTGTTAATTTCATTCATTTCATTTTAATGGATAATTCATAGTGTGCTTAAGGTTAAAAAAAGTTATACTCGTACTATTTAATTATCTAATGGTCAGTCCTTTTATAGAAGTTAGCAGAATTGGTCTAACTACATGAGAAATCAAATAATAATATTAGCCAAATAACCCTTTTACGTACACTCTTTTTATTAATTTCGGACGAGTACCAGGACATAGGGAAGTAAAATAAAATATCGACATTAATTGTTATTTTACTACTTTATTTGTTAAACAAAAATTGTACAATGTCTGTAATAATTAATAGATTTATTACAACAAAACAACTGAAAAATAATCCTACACAAAACAATACACGAGAGTCTATTGTTGTAATGTAAACATGCTGTTAAATAAAATCAACACCATGGCATAAAAAATTAAATTTAAATGGCCTACTTAATCATCTATCTAATCACATTGAATTCACTAAAGTATTGTATTTATTTGGTATATGCTTTTTCTGTTACGTTACTAATATTATACAAATAACGTAATATGCATAACGTACAAGTCGCTCTTATTTTATAATCCGTTACGTTAAGACATCATATAATGTAGTTAAATGTACTTTCTTTAAGAGATCTCAGGTGTCGACCGAGTTGGGCCAAAAGTGTATAAGTGACTATCATTATTGTACTAATTCCTATATAATTTAAATGAAACAATATAAAAGAATTTAAAAACGATTATTTACATATTATATAAATCCCCATATAAACACCCAACAAAATTATAATTACCTCCAACAAAGATTAAAATTAAATGCGTTGTACTTAATTATGAGGGTTTCTTTAAAATATAACATATAAATTATTTTATATAGAATAAAGAATTGTAAATAAAGAAGTTACATAAAATAAAGGAACTAAGTCAGAAAATCACACGATCATAACTACAACTTAATATAAATATCACTTTTTATACCTATATAACAACATATAAATAATTATAGAAAATAATTAAGTGTCAAGAAACACAACCTCATCAAAAATCGGAAAACGAATGCTGTGAGCATTCATAAGATACAATTCATATAAAAGAGATTCTTAATCCAAATTACATATAAAATGCCCGCCAAACGTTTTGAACTAATTCACAACGTGTAATAACTACATACATATTATATTGTTAAAAAACGACTTCAATATCTTTTTACTAACAATAAAAGGATGTATTAGCGTTGAAAGAAATAGGGCTACAGGTTATTTCTCTTTCGAATAATGTGTTAATTTTTTTACTATCTCCACGCAATACTCAAGGAGCAAGTATTGCTGCGGATTATAAATCAAACTCAAAAGCGCCTGTAACGGCTAAGAATACTTGTAATACTTACTCATTAACAACCATAAAAATACTAACATTTATATTTCTGCATCGTAAGTGCATAACAAATAAATACTAGATACATTTTAAAATGATCACTGGCAATGTACGGCTACAACTATTTCATTTATGTTATATTATTTTGTCACATCTACTGTTTATCGATATGTTTATACACTTCGAAAGGGAACACTAGTATTCTACTAAAAGGTTCATGTAGCTTTACGCTCAAAGTCCAACGATTTTGAAGTTATCTGCCTTTGAAACGATCCAGAATATTTTATATTTATATATTGAGAATGTAAACTACCATAGTACACCTATAGTATTGAGACAGTTTTAATCATGTCTGTTTTTTTACGGACTAGTTCATTTCGTCCCGATACAGGACCCATTCGTAAATTATCGTTTTACTAATATATTCATTACGTTTCGGATACCTAGGTACGTGTCCGAACTATTGTTTAGTAGGTATAGATTATATTTCATCGTAAAGAAAGCTAAATTGCAGTTTTAAATTTTGGTGAACAAATCAGCAGCATATATCAAACTTATGGAATTGTTTCATGAATATTTGTTAATCATAATTTTCTAGCATTAAATGTAAATCTTTAAATACTTGGATTTAAATAACTAAGGTAGATGAGTTCCATTCTTAGATTTGGTCCTGAGGTAGATTTAATTAGTAACCTAGATTTTTATCAGTAATGCAATGCAAAACTAAAAACATATTTTTTTTTTCTGAAAACGAAAGCGCGAGGGAATGTTTATCTTCGTACGTTTAGAAAGTTGTAAACATGTCAAAGAAGAAACAGTGCACTTAATTCTAACGTGTTAACATCGAATTTATATGTATGTAAATTGGACTAAATCTAAATTAACGTGTGCTTCTTTAGAGCTCACCGACGTCGAGCCAATGCTTGTGGCTTGACGAATATAAATGTACAAATATTTTATGTTACTAAATACCAGTCTTCAAAACCTAATTTTGTAGGTTTTAATCTCCATAGGGTCTAGCTCGATGTCTTCTAAGGCGGACAAGGCCTTGTAAGTCTTGAGTCCGGTCAGACTGACCGAGGTCAGGTTGACAATGTGCAGTCCGCTAAATCTCGACTTGGATGTGAATTTAGAGGGCTTGGATTCGGCGATATCGCCTACCGAGCAGCTGTAGCCAGGCCTCTGGAGGACCATGTAGCTCTCGGCGCTTGGGAACTGCTCCAGAGCCGAATCAGTGATGGTGCGAAGTGTTAGCATATGGATGCCGGGTGGAAAGTTCTGTAGGAAACTCTGATATGACTTGATATCCACTTCTCCCACCTCGCTCGTATCCATGATGTACACGTTGATCGGATAATTCATCATCTTACTTAAAGTTTCGGCCGTGCGTGAAGGTAACTGATAATTGGTGGATTTCTCGTCCGGATTAAAATGTCTCTCGTTGACGTACATTTGCTGGTTGGTGCCTCTCTTCGCCCTCGGGTTGGCGGTGGACTCCAGCAGCAGCCAGTTTTGGAACGTGGTGGGCTTGTTATCGACCACGCCTTCCCCGATTCCTCTAAAGTCGTCGTACAGCGTCCGTCTATCCAGCATCACTTCCAGACGTCCGGGTTCGAATGATGCCGATCCCTGAGCGTGGTCCGTCAGTAATGTCATGCGTGTGTCTCCATCTTGTATCCATGCCATTGTCGTGATCGGGTAGTAGTTAGCTTCGATGCCCAACTTGTCGACTTTTACTCGCTTTTGATACTGGAATCCGTTTTGATCAGTGTAGTATTCTGGTACGTCGCCGTTTTGTATGTCAGTTTGAATCCTCATAAACAGTTCAGTTTCTCTATTTTTCGGTGGATTTTGATAATCTACAACGTTCTCGATAAATATAGCGCGAGAGAGAACAGGATCGTCAACATTGTAAATTCTTACAGTGTGCACTAGGAAGGGCAAATACATGGTGGTGATCTCTGTGGATACAGGGCCCGAAATAATAATTATGTTATCATCGTGCATGCTGTCCCAAGAGGAGTAGGGGTGCAATACGTTCTTTTCGGGAGCATCGTAATCCGGCATGAAGAGGTAAGCGCCAGAATGTCTCTGAGCGCTTTGATAAGCCCCGATTTGAACTTCTACGACGTGCTTACGCTTCATATCTTTTCGGAGGACTTGCCTCAAAAATCCGGAGTTCCTATTAACAAGAAGCTTCAATTCGGAATTCTCCAGTTGAACATCGCCGGGCATCATCTTCTTCGTAACAAAATTTCCTCGTTCCTTATCGTACTTCGGCTGCTCGCAGTTGTTGCAGTACACGACGCAGTGATGAGAGGTGTTCCTATGCTCTTCCAGATTGTAGGTAGCCGAAGTCAGTGGCGGCAGGGTGGCGACGAACATGATATCGAAGTTAGTGTCGCTAATAACGTGTTTTCCGTCCTTTCGCACTTCAACATTCGGAGTGATCTGGTACTGCACGTGGCGCCTCCGACGTGTGTCGTAAATCCTTATGTTAGTAGTGTTCGACATGAGCGTAATGATATCAGTTCTCTCTTCCGCTAATGGGTTGAAAAGTACGACCTTCTTTTTATCGACGTAAGAAACCTGGATCTTTCGAACGGGCTTCCCGTACGTCTCCCACTCGACCTCGCTTTGGAGGATGCTTTGAGAGTGCAGAGTGGTATCGGGGATCATTATGGCTGTCAAGGCCGATTCCTGGAGACGGAGACAGTGGTACAGACTGGTGAACATCTTCGTTCCATAATCGTACATGACGTTAGCCTTTGAAGTTCCGGTAATGGCATCGTGATGTTGGAACAGGCCCATATTCCTGCGAGCGTTGATGAGTTGTTCGTACGACTTCTCCAGTTTCTTCTCCGAAGTGATGTAATTGATTCCGTGTGAGCTTGACTGTTTTAAATAATTGAAAACCAATGTGAAAAGAATTTCGGCAGTCCTGAGTTGGTGTTCGAATTGGCGAGCGAGTATCTTCAGGTATGGGCGTGTAGTGTAGTATCCGGACCAGTAGGCAGGCTTGCCCTCGCTGAATATATCGGAGTAAACAAAGAAGTCACCTCGGAGCGTTGGAATGTTCTTGTGGCGGACTTTTAACATGTCGAAGTAGTCCTTGGGAGTGCCGAAAGACACGTCAGCGTTAAACATTTCGGGATGACTGTTAATGTAATTGAACATTTTCATGTAGTTTGTGTACTGGGCGTCGAACTCCGCGCCATATTCATAGCGAAAGTCGTCGCCCAACGGCACCAGAACGATGTTATGAGTCGTCAAGGAGCCGATACGCTCGTACTCCTCGATCAGCGTCTTGGATTTAGTGTGAAGGTTTTGATCGGTTATCTCCTCATGCTTAGCGGTGTACTCTGAATACTCGCCAGGGATCTTCCTGAAGTCGAAACTGAGGCACACGGACGGGTGAGGGCCGCAGGTGCTCTTAATGGAGTAGATGTCGAATGGTTGGTTGTGTACAATGAGCGAAGGCTTGTCTGTGACCCAGCCGGGCGTCCAGTAGAACTCCTCGATCTGCCTCTGGCCGAACCACTGCTTCCACGCGTAGTGAATGCGTTGGATGATGGTGCCTTCGAGACCGCTTTTATCCAGGATGTAAGGAACTGTTGCTCCGTGACCGAAGGGATCAATGGACCACCCGATTTTCGGCATAATTCCCAAGTTAGTTTTTACCCAGTGATGACCTGAAATTGACAATGAAATATAATATGTATTAAGCACTTCCTTGTAACCATTTTGTATAATCAGTTTAAAAAAACCTATCTAAGGCTAATAATTTCGACTTTTGTGCTCTTCTTAGAAAGTGATGTACAGGGTGAGCATTGTGATTATAATTCTATTTATGGTACAACATTGAGGTTCATAAACTTTATCTAGCTTGCATCGAGGCTATTAATTTGCATGAGTATCTTTTTCCTCATTTATCGATAACCAGATTAAAAATCGTTTAAGTACATAAAAGTTTCGCAAACCTGAATAATTTTTCACCTTTAAATTTGTAACCGTTTTAAATGTCAAAATACGTCAATCATTTAGGAAATAGTACCTGGACGACCGAGCGTTGCTCGAATAAAAACAATTTTTTTCTTGGTTTAGTTTCAAACGAAATACTCATTTGCTTAGTGTTACTTAACAACGCCATCTGAAATAGCTCCTAATAAAAAAATGTTATATTCATTTAAAAAAATGGACACAATCTGGTTTTGGTTGAGGTTTGAACCCGAGTCTCTAGATCTGCAGTCAGCACAAGCAACCATTCGGCCACAGAAGCTTTAATTCAATGAACGAAATTTTAATAGAGCTCTTTCAAATCGGTATTGTCATTTCTTTGAACGTCGGATTGGCGGATGGTAGTAGAGGAGCCCAAGAGGGGATTTTTGGATTTACTCGAGCGCGTCAGATTAAGATAATTATGGGGTTCACCTTGCATCCTGTTGAGTACTGCCACGTTTAAAAAAGACCTTCTATATAGGTACAGTATTAAAAATTCGAACTCTTCCGAGTTTGCCAAAATGCCGTTTTTTATTTCGCTGTTTTGTATACATACTAAAATCATCAGATTACTGAAATATGACTTACCATGCATTTAAATTACTGAAATTTATTCTACTATTTTATCTGTACCTTTCGTATAAAATTTTTGAAAACCTATAGGCGCTCTCTCTACCATTTAAACGCAAAAATAAGATATAATCTTTTAATCTTCCTACCACAACCCATAAAAAGCACAAGGTCCTGATGACGCTTGAGGAAATCCACAATGACCCTCGTGGGCTCCCCCGTTTGACGTTTTTTGCGTTTACGCCACAATATTATTAATACTCTCCAATAGATGTCAGGAAGAGGCGTATTTTTCAGTTTATATTTAAATTGATTATCATTGAAAATATTTTTATACAGTTAAAAATTTCTAGCAATAAAAATTTTGTGGATCGATATATCACCCCCGAAACCAGGGTACTAAATTTTATCAAAATCTTTGGAGACGTTTCCAAGATTCAAAAAATATATTTAGATATATACAAGAATTGCTCGTTTAAAGGTATTAGATAGATATCCGTAAAATCCTTTAAGAAATGATACTTTTGGCATATATAGGTATAAGTTAACGCGGTATCAGAAGAGAACTCCTAATTGAAACCCTCTCAAAGCTGTTTAAAGTTTCAAACACAACCTTAACAATAAAACTGGCCCCTCACTGACTTTTAGGCGCCATTCGAACCATATTGTACAAAAATATAACATACAATCTTAGATTATTAATAAAGATATAAAATGGCATTGTGGACATTGGGTGTATGGATGGATTGAACTTGCAGACCTTATATGAACCCCATTTATAAATAAATAAAGCCTAGACACCCTCATCATATCTTTTAAGGAAGGAGCCTGCGTCGACTAAAGCCGAGCTGATCTCTACAAGATAAATTGATACTATCGCTATAATAAATTAAATTCATATACCTTCAATAAATTGATCGACGAGAGAGTAAATATGAGTGCAGGCTTCGTCCGGCATGACCCATCCACCCGTCGTGATCTCGAGCCGACCTTCCTTGATTAGTTTCTTCAGAGCCTGAAATCGATACAATACAAGTATTATTAGGCATTTCCCTCTAACGGAAATTTCGCGATTGGATTCGTGCCAGCGTTTAGTCCAAACTTAAGTATTATCCATACATTCGCTCACAATTCTCAGTTTAATAGCAATGTCTTATATATGATCCAACAGTTTTTTTCTAATTTGGTTTGGGTATTCGTGTATGTTAATGTTTTTTGAATATATGCTTAAATAATTTAATGAGTAGTGAGCTGTGCGAACTTTGTCGTAATAATTGCTGTTGCGACCAAGTTTGCACAGCTCAGCTGGTTCGATTTGAAGAAGGGCTATATCGAAGGGCTCTCGCTAGTTTGGAAGGACGCGTACCCAGCCGTATAATATATACCTACCTAGGTCATGAGAATGATATTAGAATTAAAAATATACGTAGCACACGAACCTTTTGTTTGACGGGGTGCGACCTTTCCCACCAAGAGTTGAGGAAGGATATCTCAGTCCAAATGAACGTCATGTTGGGGTACTGATGCAGTTTCTGTACGATGTTGTTGATGATGTTCTTGGTCTTCCAATCGAAGTACTGCTCGAACGTCTTCAGCCAGCCGGGATCATTGTGCGAGTGGGGCACCAGGATCACCTAGAAATTTACGAAGTTTTCAAAAGTTTGATACAAGTAGCATCAGCGGCAAACAATGTTAAAATAATAAATAAATTTATTGGACATAACATGAAATATGTAAGGTACTGCTTATTCCTACAGAAATTACTTCCAGCAGACCTGCAAGTCACTATAAGGCCGCCGACAAGGTTTAACGACTGTTATCTATCGACAAAAACCGGGACCGACGGCTTAACGTGCCCTCCGAAGCACGGAAACGCGCATGAATTTTTTTTGCCACTAGCGGTCACCCATCTCACACCCGACCGCGCCCGTTTGGCTTAACTGCATAGACCGCTTGCGTTCTACGCTAGCCGCCGAGCCATGCGCGTTTCACCATAAAAATATTATCAAGAAATAAATTTTTGTTGCTATAATCACGTTATTTTTTATTTCGTAAATAAAAAATAATCTTCCGGTTACAGTTTTATTGCTTATGCATAAAATATAATTATAGGGAAAGACGGACGGATGATCATTGCTATATATATGTATATTGTATTAAAATTAAATCTTACTAGTGAACCAGGCAGACGTTGTCCTGTCTTGAAGTATCAGAAATAAATTAATATTGCGATTTGGATCAAACTGCACATGGTGTGCAAATTTTATTAAAATCGGTTAAGTAGTATAGGAGTCCATCGCGGACAAACAACGTGACACGTAATTTATATATGATATGCTGGAGTTGAACATAACATTATATTATTTTGACCTTTCTATTGGATCAGATATCCAACATGAATTGTAGAAATTAAGAGAACCAAGTAAAAAGGATATAATATAGCATTTTGTAGTCGCCGTATATTTTTTGCTGCTCTGTTTGTGAGTCGGCAATTAGCCCCGGCGACGTAAAGTTCGACTCTAGTGAGTGCCGCTCAAAACGCGGACAATCCGAACACATCTGCTTTTTTGTTAAAACTTTCCAAAATAGATTTCAAATACATGTAGAATTTTCCACAGCAAAAAAAGCTTTTAGAATTTATTTTTGATATTGCAACTGTTTAAAAATTAATTGGCTGATATAAACAAATAGGTGCGGTGCACTCACGGTGTGCCACATTGTGGAAACCACAAATATATTATTACTATTGCAAATAAATAAAATAATTGTAGTTGGGGTTTGTAATTGATTATTATTTGGTTTCATTGATGTACCGTTTCCGTTAATTAGACACAGGTATATTAATTAATGTAAAAAATTTAGATATTAATTAATAGTAATGAGTACACAATAAATGTTACCTTCAGCCTGGGTCGGGTGCTGTCGTTTCGAGTTCTTTCATAGCGGTCTTCAAAAGACTTGTCCCAAAATTCTTTTGTCCGCAGCCAACTCGGCTGAAAAATTACGAGAAGAGATTAATTTTGGAGAAAATATTAAACAAACAAGAAACACTGTTGTCAGTTGAATTAATAACTTCAGGTAAATTGTTGAAGGTGAAACCGCGTTATTATTGCAATGTTCTGTCACGCTTAACTATTACTTTAGACTTTTATTTTTCTTTTTGCTTAATCTTTATGTTACGGCTCTCCTCAGAATAGTTGATATTAATGAGCATTTTTATGAGTGTAGGCCATTTATTTCTGCCGCCCCATGTGCATACCTAAGGAAAGCGGGGGTTGCTACGTTGCCACTGCCGTCCGTCCGTCTAGCTGCTCTCATCTATCACTCACACGATAATATAGGTTTCGATAGGAACGAAAAAAACCATTAAAAAACCAGTGGGCCGCCCCTAGGACGCCGCCGCCACTAGGCCGCGGCCTATACGGCCTATTTATAAATCCGGGACTGTTAATTAGTACGTACTATTTACGCATGTACCGATTATAAATGTTTGTTGTAATAATTTTAATTTTTACAAAACGATGTTTTTATTGTTATATAATAACGTTACAAAAAATAACAAAATATAATGTTAAATAACATTATGAGTATTAAATTTTGTTATAACTAACAAATCCGTCAAAAAGACGAATAGCGATATCAAAAGCAGTTGAAATACAAACTAAATGTTTTATAGCAACAAAGGCAACAAAGGATTTCGTGTTACAGAATATCCTGTACAAAGTTTGAAGCTCTTTGTTCATAAACAACCGTTAACATCGCATCGATGCTCTTTACAGGGTGCCCAGTGTTAAAAGTTGCGGAGCATTAACTTTATTTTCATAATTTTTAGAAAATTTACTCCAATGGCGAAGAAACGAAAATATGGGCGCTAATATTTTCTTGAATTAAAGTGAATTGCTTCTACATTCATATTATTGTGTTAGGCCATTCCTATTTAATTTTAATGTTTATTTTTTTATTTGCCATCTTTATATTTTTCTGCACTTTCTGAAGGTTAGCTGGTTGAAAATGCTATTTTGTCCCGCCTTTTGTTCAAGTTGTAAAATTTGGTCGGTAAAGAATAAATAAATAAATGTTTTGCTTCTATATTTGGATTATTATAAGTAATCAACGATGATTAATATGTATACAATGTATTACATTTCAATGATCGCAATATCATGGTACTGAACATTTTACGAGGTCCAACATGACGTCGGACGTCGGAACTGCATTTGAGACCTCCAACAAGGTTAAACAACCTCCATCGATTACTAACAACTGGAACGAACGGCTTATAAAAGTGTCCTCCGAAGGGCGCATGAATTTTATAGCGGTCACTCATTGAACTTCTTACAGTACGCGTAATTGCTTGTCTTCTTCGTTATGAATCTATGAGTAGTTTATTGTCAATAATTTCAGGTGGTTGATTGCGCTGATATCTGCATGAGAAATTATGTTGTGAATGTGCACTCTACAGGCCTAACTAACAGGCTCTAGAGAAGCCTAAACCTAAATATAAAGACTAAAGTTCTAAAATTGTATTTTTTTCTATAGAGATAGAGACTAACATGTATGGCGATGCAATCTTCAGCTCGTAGGTAAATCGAATCAAGTCCCTGTAACTTCGAGATTAAGAATAGAGCTACGATATCCCCTGTCTGATCGTAAAAGGCGACTAAAAGGGGGCTTCCGGGGTTGCGGGAGTGTGGGAGCTCGATCCGTCCAGCCAACAGCCCCGTCAAGGACGGCAGTGTGTGCGTGGCCGCATACCGCCGTAAGCATCGGAAGGTGCAAGAGAGCATGTGCTCTCCTTTTTCATGAGAGCATGTGCTTCCCCTTGCCTTTGGGAAAGCAGATGTCTGCATTCCCAAAGATGGACCTGTTCAAGAGCGCCGCGCGTGGAGGACATTGGTGCGTTCCACTGGAGATCCCGGGGTTCTCCTCAAGCGCAAGCCACCGAGAGGGTGTTAGTGCGGTCAAATCCCACATAACCCGGTATCCCCTCCTAAGGTGCCGGGTCCTCCGATACAAAAACAAGGTAAATCTAATCAACTTAATCCGTACGTATTTGTCACTTGCTCAGCTTGTACAGTAAGCTACGACCGCTTTCGTCGTCACTGTAACATATTGAATACTGATGCACCGACCGCTAGCAATCAATTAAATCAGTATACACCGCATTAATATTCACATTATATTGATTTCGTCCGTATTTAATTAGCGTCCGATGTCAAAGGACAATATAACATTCTCATCCGCACTCCCAGCTTACTGGACAAACTATCGAGTTTGTCAGCCAACCTTGAATATATTTTTATTTCTATTTATTCACTATGTTATGTATTAATAAAAATTTTGCTTTTAAAATATTATAATTCAAGGGCCCTGAATTATTATATCAGAGGAAATACACTCGACATCAAAAAAATCGCACCTCCGCAAAAATAAACTTCAAGCATTATTAATCCTTAAGACAAGCAATTATTCCTACTAATATTGGTATCATTTGAAAGATAATAATATAATAAAAATATGCATTTCATTTGAATAAAGAAAAAGCTTGACACTAGAAGTCACTATGAATGAAAATGGAACTAATTCTCCTCTTGAAATTTTGTTTGTATTCTTTTGTTTTTTGGGTATAAAAGGGTCGATACAAGCTTTTTGGGGGATAAATTCGCTACCAACCGTCGAAGAAGACATAGAAGAAGATCTTCCACCAGAAAAACGTCCTTGAAGATGGACACTACTGCTGCTGAAGCCGCCCAACTGCACTACTGCAATCAAGACTACGACAGTGTGATGTCGCTCGGCAATTGCACTTGAGCCGCTTTTCTGTTCGAAGAGTGTACCAGAGGTTCCTGCAGACCGATGGCTTTGTCAAGAGGCGTGAGTCTGGTAGACGTCGCTGCACCTCTGCGAAAGACGACCGATTCATCGTATCGAAGTCTTTGAGAAATCGGTTCTCTAATGCTGTTGAGTTGCAACAGCAGCTTCAAGCAGATCGTAGAAGGGCCGTGAGTGTCTCTACACTTAGAAGAAGACTAAAGGAGCGAAATATAGTGGCTAGAAGACCTGCTACGGGTCCAAAATTAACCGCAGCGAATCGGCGAGCACGACTGCAATTTGCTCGCGCCCCACGTCAATTGGACTTAGGACCAATAGAGAACTGTTCTCTTCTCAGACGAAACGAGAGTGTGCCTTTTTATTTTATTTTTTACCGTTTGAAGTCTAGATTCAACTTTTTGTTAAAAATTGAATAAATATACTATTTGCTTCTTACACCCAAAATATTTACGAATTTTTTTTTGTTTTTTTTTTTATTATTAAATAAATAAATTTTAATACATCTTTAAATAAAAATCCAGAACTCAGAATATACGTATGTTCGGAGTAATCCTGTCAGTAATTTTAATTGGCTTCGCTAATTAGCACTAGTGCGATGTTAAAAACCCGCAAAAAAGTTTAGTAATGGCAATCATGTCCCGTTATCAGGTAAATTCGCAACTCTGTCTCCCAAATTTATATATGTAAGTACGTTGATTTTCGCAATATTTTTTGACAAATGTGATCTGTATCAGTGTTTCGGCGCCAATCACTTCATAATGAATTCTTTGAACTGATATATTTTTATATATCTAAATGAATTGCAGTTCGTTAATCTCGCAAAAACTCAAGAACGGCTGAACCGATGTGGATAACTGTGGTCTTGAAATATTAGTAGAAGTACAGAAATTAATAGTAAAACAACTTATTTTATTTTCCTACTTATATAAAATGTTAGTAACTGTCAAACTTGTTTCTTCGCGCCTTCGTCCAGAAGTTTGACATAGTCTATATAACAATTCATCTGTCACTACTTGCTTTATATTTTTTATTTAACAGTTACATAAAAACGGCCTGATCTCAAGAAGCTGTAGTGCCTGTAGTGGATAACACTAGCACTAACCAGAATCTTCTTTTGGTCAGTTTTCGCTTAGGGCGAAGTTTTGCCGGTTCTCTAGGGTTAAGTCATTGTGATGATCACAATGTTCACATTGTCGTAGAGGACCCATTTCTTATCACAAGTCACGATACGGTTCAAAATCCTCTCATTATTATGACAATTGAGCAAAGAAACGCAGCAAGCGACTCATGTTTGTTAGTTTGCTTCAGACTATTTCTGCGATACCCACTTTTCGAGTTTTTTGACTTTTCCGATTTGGCGTAACTGGATAAACATCGTTTTGTCACTTACGCCGAAGGCTGCTAATTCAGAAGTGGTTTGAGATGGATTTTCTTCCACTATCGTCCTTAATTCTTCGTAACTTGAGTAACAGGTCGTCCACGAGGCTCATTGTGTAAATCGAAATTTCCAGAACGGAAACGGTGAAACCAAAAACGCATCGTTCGTTCGTTAGCGGTGCCTGGTCCGTACACGTTTTTAATTCTTCGAGTCGTTTCTGCAGTGCCACGGTGGAACTCGAATTCGTAAATACCGCGAATTTTCAATTTGTCCATAGTTGTTGTTATAGCAATTTTGAAGCTCAAACAAATTATGTAATAGCAAATGAAATACGAATTTTTAAACAATATTTTCCAGGCTTTATTTTGAAATAATTTGAATTTGGAATTCCTAAAAAAATTGTAATTTAATATTTGTAATTCAATTTTAATTTAATTTTATCTGTAACAATACAATTGAACTGCTATTAGATTTATATTTTTTGACATAATATTAGACATTTTTATCTTGAAAATTATTGTAATACCTATTTATATAAAATTTGATAAATTAATACGCTCTTAATGTGGCATAAAATATTTGTACACTGGTGTATCCAGTAAAGTATGTCGGTTAACCTTGTTTATAACACCAAATATGTACGCATGCTTAAACAAATAAATAAATTCATTCATTCATTCATTCCTAATCAAACGTTAGATAGTTGATTTTAAAGTTGCCAGTAGGCGGCAGTAGGTATGGGGTATCGGTAACTTCATATTATTATGTAAGGACCTAATATAATCTTCTCTACGATAGAGCAGTTATGTCTCTAGATACAGGCATATAGTCTACCTAGAGACATCTCATAACGAGCCTTCACATCGTAGGTTTTCCGCTAGATTAGTTCCATCGTTTACACAATACGGAGAAAGTGAGAAACCTTCTAATTCCATCTTCTTAAATCCTATTCAATTGATATCCGGTCCAGTAGTGCGTTATTGTTGTGGGCTGCGCATGCGCACTGAAAATGTCATTAATCTAATGAACACGGACTGAAACCGTATACGAGCTCTGTATACGACTGCTAATAATACTACTAATCTCTTAATTTATTTCTCTTTGAATATCATGTTTCATTTAAAAAAAGATCTCTACCCTGGTCGCAGCAGTGGGACGGTATAATTATAAGGTGCTGTTGATGATGAATGATGACTGTTAGACTATTCGCGATTCGTGTAAATCATGTCACGCGAAATACATAAGTATTTGATTTATCGATACGTTTGAAAGTCACTTACTGAGTAACAATAAATGGATGAGTATAATGTAGGAAGACACTTTAGGGCTCCCCACTTTGTAGTAGATGTAGCTAACAAGTTTAACTTGTTTCCCCTTTGCTCTTTAGCTCCACAACGCAACACAAAATATGTACTTACCTACTACTACTATGCTTATATACTATGAGTACCTACCGTTAGAGTACCGTATGCAAAATAAAAATAAATAAACGGAATGACGACCCGTTGGCGTAATGGTTATTATGCCGGACTGCCAATCAGGGTCTCGGGGTCGATTCCGAAAAATTTGTATAAGTTTAAATATTTGTTCTCGTTTAGGTTGTTTGAATTCCTGTCTTTGTATGAGTGTGTCCATGGTAACCATGTACTCTGAATCTTACTATGACAGCGTTAAAAAATAACTCGTGTGTATGTGCGTGTTCCGTCTGTTACGCCCAATTTCCTCCAAAACGACTTGGCTTAAAGTTGGCATCAAATGAGCTGAAAGTGTTAATCTATGAGGGATTAACTTGGTAAATCAACAACAAAAATATGCAGTAAAACTATTCATTAGAATTTGCTGTTTAGCAAACATATTTTTTTCTTTTTTTTTAATATTTACTCCACATCTGTGGTGGCTTTCTACAGAAGGTATCATTTATCCGATAATTATAATAAATTGGAATAATCATCTTGATAATTTAAACCCTATCCAAACTTAAACTGAGCGTGACAATTTTGTAGGGCTTACTTGGAATTCGAATGCGGGGAAAATAATTGATGTATCGATGTCTGCCACACTCTCCTTCACAGCTGGGCATTGCTCGGGCATTACCTGGAAGAACAAAATAACATTTTACTAAAGTAAGGCCAACGAGACGAGATAAAGAATGTAAACAAAGTTTCAGGGGTTCAAAACATTTTTATTTGAATAAATTATATACCTACAAATTTTGGATTTCACATTCTACTTGCTGTCGTCTTTATCAGACAAAGATATCTCGTCAGAAGAGTCCGAATCAGCCGTACTTATGACAAAACTACATATTGTACTATCAATCATTTGTCAATATGGCTATAAAAATTGTTCTCGATTTTTATGATAAATGAACTTGTTCACAAAATGACGGACCAAATGTTTACAACTGCTATACTGACTGCTTTCCTGTACTACGAAACACGCAACGACATCTGTGATGGTCTTAATAACAAACATATTTTTGAACACTAGTTCAAACATACGTACTTTATGTCACGAAAAATTCAATTATGAAAGTTTTATTGGGACAAGATCTGTTGCAAGCTTTTATTTCTCTAAAGTAGTCTTCAAAGTTACAGATGAAAATGGTAGGTACAAAATTGCCGAACGGTTGATATTAGGTACTCTATTACTTTTTAGTAATATCTAGAAAGTTCATGAGCAACGATGCAGTGACTAAAACACCGATATCTCACGCTGTTTACCAGATTCAAATCCTGGTGCGTACCTTGCGTTCCCTATTATCGTTCGTGCCATAGTTATACAAAATTTTCAAGGACATACGAGGGGCGGCTGATAAGTTCGCGGCCGAAGGTACTTAATGAAACAAATATAAAGATTTATATTTTTTTTCAATGTAGTCTTCAAGTGAAATGCACTTTTCAAATCATGAAAATAACGCTTTTGATTCCACCAAAAAAATATTCAGAAGTTTTCTCTGCAAAATGGCTTTCTACGGCCGCCTTCATCTCATTGTTATCCAAAAATCTTCGTCTCCGTAGTTCCTTTTTTAAATTTGGAGAAAGAAAAAAGTCACTAGGAGCCAGGTCTGGACTATAGGGTGTGTAGTCAATATCAGAAAATCCCGTAGATTTTAGGGCATCCCTTCCCTTGCAACCCGAGCCGTGTAAACGGGCGTATTGTCTTGAAGAAAAAGCACACCGCGTGCCAACTTGCCTCGTCTCTTCTGTACGACTGCCTCACGTGCCTGTCTGCCTGACCCAGTAAATTTGCGTAATACTGGCCATTAATTGTAGTTCCTTTAGGTAAATAATCAATTAATAAAACTCACTCGCTATCCCAGAAAATGGTAGCCATAAGCTTCGATGCCGACTTTTCCACTTTGAATTTTAGATTAGCCAGTACTAACTTTTCAACTTTTTTGACATTTTCTTCGGTCGTGACTGTCACTGGACGGCCCAGGCGAGGGTCACCTTCACAGGCCTCTCTACCTTGTTGAAATAGTCGAGCCCATTTTTATACCATCGTATATGGAGGAGTAGCGACGGCCGAGTGGTAAAAAACCGCGGTCCGTCGACGCGACCGATCATAGGTTCAAATCCTCGGCGCACACCTGACAAAGAAATTTGTAATGTGCGAATGGTCATGATGGCACTATTAAAGAATCAAAGAATAAATGGTTTTACAGAAAAATATATGCTAAAAAAGTTCTAAAATATGATCCCGTTTTAATATAAACATTAAGATTAATAAGATTTTCAATAAAATAAAAGTATTAAATAAAGCAATCGGCCATGTTATCTGAAACGCCAATCAAAAGGAATGACGTCACGCCTCAGTAAAAGTCATCGTGTTCCTTGAAGTTTGACGAGCAAGCCGACGCCATGACACCTACGAGCGTTTTTGAGCTTAATTCAAGTTACATAGCAGAAAATACATTAATTTACGTTAAAACTTAAGTTTATTGCTGAAATAAACTTTTTTTCGCAACTAGGAGACGTGTACCTACAATAAGGAAAGGTTATAAAGTTAGGTAAAAACTACTTTGCAACAATCCGCAACCAGAACGTATGATGGTGTATACCTTTTTCATGCAATAGCACCTCCCTCCCTCCCACATAGGACACATGCACATGCAACAACAAAAAGTATACACCAACATACGTACCACCACCAACACGTGTTTCGCCCCAAAACAGAGCATCATCAGGGTTATTGACTCTACGACGGTCACCCGCAAAGTCAATAAGGAAAGGTATTTAAAAATCTGTCATCATGCCTATTTATCGCTGCTCCACGGTGATGGAAAATATCGTGATATTTCATTGATTATTACGATGTTCTCTTGATGTCTATCGCCGTGCATGCCTGAGAGAAATTCATAATTTCCGGAAAGCACGACGTACACCAATCCGCACTTGCCCAGCGTGGTGGACTATGGCCTAAATCCCTCTCAATTGTGAGAAGGAAACCTGTGCCCAGCAGTGGGACATACAAAAGGTTGAAAAAAATATGGAGGAGCAGAATCCTGAAGAACTGATGACATCTCTTCAAAAATTTCTTTCGGCGTTTTTCCTTTTTTTACAAGGAATTTAATCACTGCGCGATGCTCCAAATTGCGCGAAGTTAAAGTTTCAGTCGACATGGTTAATGTTAGGTTCCAAAGGTAATGTGTTAATGAACGAAATTAAAAGACTTAGTATTTATACTAGTAACGAGTCTCCCAATAAGTGCTATCAGTAGCTAGGTGATTAGTCATCGATAAGTGGACTATGGCCTAAATCCCTCTCAATTGTGAGAAGGAAACCTGTGCCCAGCAGTGGGACATACAAAAGGTTGAAAAAAATATGGAGGAGCAGAATCCTGAAGAACTGATGACATCTCTTCAAAAATTTCTTTCGGCGTTTTTCCTTTTTTTACAAGGAATTTAATCACTGCGCGATGCTCCAAATTGCGCGAAGTTAAAGTTTCAGTCGACATGGTTAATGTTAGGTTCCAAAGGTAATGTGTTAATGAACGAAATTAAAAGACTTAGTATTTATACTAGTAACGAGTCTCCCAATAAGTGCTATCAGTAGCTAGGTGATTAGTCATCGATAAGTATCTTAGGCCGCGAACTTATCAGCCGCCCCTCGTAGCACGCGCGACAGCCTGCGCTTGGATAACGTGGTGGACAATGGTCTAAATCGTGCTGAAACCTCTCAATTTTGAAACCTTCTTTTGTATTTGGGAGAGGGAGGACTCCGGGAACTTCAGTGGAACGCTCCGGTGTACTCCACGCGTGGCACCCAGAATGGGCTCTCTTTGGGAGAGCAGATGTGCTCTCCTGCACCTTCTATGCTTACGGCGGCATGCGGCCACGCACACACCGCCTTCCTTCCCGGGGCTGCTGGCTGGGCGGATCGAGCTCCCACTCATACTGCCCACAACCCCGAAAGCCCTCGTTTAGTCGCCTCTTCCGATAAGGCAGGGGGTAACCCCTGCCTGATCGGAATTTTGACTATAAATCAAAAACCAGTCATAGGAACAACAGATTCGCCTATCTTTTTCTGTCTTGCTGTAACTCAGTAAGAGATTTTCTTCTCCCTCCCTATGCTTTCTAGTTTAAGTAAACGCTTTTCTAGACTATTTCAAACTTTTCACCAAGCAAACGCTGGTAGTACTCGTACGACTTCAAATATTGAATGTTGGACAGAGGCAAATTAATTACAAAGTAATAAAACAAGGACCAAGTTTTCATTCTCAAACACCATATTACGTTTGAAATGTTCTCCACAAGTTTTAATTAAGTTATTACGTCTCAGCCGAGTCTCCTAACTTCGCTGTGGATCATAATCGACGGCTCCTAAGTATACTGAGTCAACTATACCTACTTCAAATAATTTTACATCAAGGCGATAAGAGCGAATGGTTATGTTAAAATTGTTAATAAAACTAATTCTTATTGGATTTTTTACGAATTGATTCTTTCTTGAATTTATATATTCTTAAAATATAAGTTGACTCTATATATATTTATATAGGTATTTCAAATAATTATAGATTTCAAAATCCTTATATTGAGTCAAGTGTGTTACAAAATAGGTGAAATAGTCAAAAACGCCTTAATGTTTTATATTTTAGTTAAAGAGACCTCGAAATGGTATTGGTAACAATAACACAACATTAGCATTTCCATAAAATTGACAAATTCAACAATATTAGACATAAAAAACAAAGACTTAGGTTGGTGTCTTCTTAGGTAAAAGTAACAAAAAATAGAAAATATTAATTGTATCAATAGCACGTTTCTGTAAATTCTAAAAATAGGAACTTATTATTTATTAATTGTTTGAAATCACAATAACTTAGGAATAGCAATATTAAAATTACTTTCAATTTGCACCAAAATGAGCGCATTCGCGTCCCAACTTGCCTCAGTGTAGGTACTCTGCGCAAAATAAAAAAGAAACCAACGGGTTGCACTCCGGTAGTGCCGGCAGAAGTGAAAACTTGAACATTAACGTTGTGTATTTTTGATATTTTGGAATGGTTAGGGAATTATTTCGCACGAATTGCTTTTATTACCAGTATTATTTTTCATCTAGTATTCGTCACTTTTTTCATTAATAGATGCACTTTGTTCAATGTCCATATTTTAAATACTTTATATAAACGAATTTTACAAGTATAGACAGTCGAGCCATAGGCTGTCACCCCTCCGTCTTACGAATATTCGATCAGGCCACGTGTCCTGACGCCAGTTTAACATTTTATACCCATCCCAAAAAAGTTTTCACTTCATTATGTTAGTATACTTGATCCAGTACTTTACGTTATTTTTTTAGTTATTTATAGAGATATGTTTTTTTCACAGGTAAATAGGAAATGATTTCCTTGTTGTTAATATACTAAAAAGTGCAATTCTCAAAATTTGTTAGTTGACTCCGTATACTTAGGAGCCGTCAATATCAATCTCGCTGGACGAAATAGATGTCAGTCAAGTCGTCATTTTGCTTTCAAATTACAATGAAAGAGAAAGCATGTTTTGTTCTTGACATAGTTGGCTGCACCGCTTTTTCCGTCCCACTGTTGGGCACGGGTCTCTCCCTATTATTGGGGAGGCCTGGAGCTTACTTCACCACGCTGCTCCAATGCGGGCTGGTGGAGATGCGGGTTAGTGGCCAACCCGCTGTCGGATGTTTTCAAACCGCCCATAAGGCCTCCGACAAGGTTTAACGACTGTTATCTATCGACAACAACCGGGACCGACGGCTTAACGTGTCCTCCGAAGCACGGAAACGCGCATGAAATTTTTTGCCACTAGCGGTCACCCATCTTACCCGACCGCGCCCGTTTTGCTTAGTTGCATAGATCGTTAGCGTTCTACTATGCGCGCTTCTTGACATAGTTAAAGTCATAATAAATATATGGTACTATTAACTGGCAATCAGTTCCGATCGAAAAAAAATTATTTGTTTAAGATGGATTACCTTGAGCAGAAAACAATTCAATACAATTCAGTAAAATACTTCTTGTCTAGAAGATGTAAGCAAGGCTAGCAAGGATATAATTGATGCCGTACAATCATAACATTCCCGAATCGATATCTAGATGTGATCATTGACATTAAGGAAGCAGTTACTTATATAATTACCATTTAGTTTCAGTTTTTTCAATGGTTCAGCCTTGGGCACGTTACGGCAGATTTTTTTTGTTGTAATTCGATTCATGCATAGTGAAAAATGTATTATCACTTTTTTCAATATCTCTAAAAGAAGTCTTAAACTTACGTTTGCAAGCGGATAGTTCTTTCCGCGGAAGTAAGCCGAGCGCTTCCCGCTGCCATCTTCGTTGGCGATGGCGTTGCCTGCAACAAGACAAACAGAAACATTAGATGCTTTAACATTGTAAATCCTGCCCCTTTAATTTAGCTTTTATTATGCACTTCCAAAAGGAGGAGGTAATGTATTCGGCTGTATGTATTTTTATATATGTTCACCGATTACTCCGCCATTATGGACTGATTACCAAAATTTAATTTTTTGTTCGTATGCTTATACTCCCGAGGTGGTCGCATTGTCACCAAGTGAGGATCTGTTGATGGGATCCCAGGGAAATCAATGTAATTGTTAATTTAATTTTTACACGATTTTTATTGCCTTTAAATCAATAAAAAAATTGTCAATTGTGTGTTGTGAATTTGTGATGTCACAAATCATTTTCTCAGAAAATTTATGAGGATGTCACGTTTTGACAGATCATAAAAAATCTCAGTTAATTTGGTAGTACAAGGCCGGATTGTCCATTGTTATTAAGAAAAAAGCAGGCCTGTTCCAACCTAAGCGGTATATTGAACCAACAGTACAGCATAAAGCATTTAATAATATAATCAGCCAGCCAATTAGACAGCCTCCTGGCATAGTGGGTGATGAGCAGACTGCGAAGCGTGAGGTCGTGGGTTCGATTCCCACCCAGGACAAATATTTGTGTGATGAACATGACTATTTGTTCTGCGTCTGGGTGTTAATTTATCTATTTACGTATGTATTTAGAGTAATATAAGTATGTTTATCAGCTTTCTGATTACCATAGTACAAGCTCTGCTTAGTTTGGAATTAGATGGGGTTGTGTGAATTGTCCAAAGATATTTATTATTATTATTATAATCATGTGTGTTTTAAATATTTATTCTGCTGAATTATTTACAATGTTGATTTATACTTATACCAATTTATTTGTTATTATTTTTTATTAAATAGTGGTATAGTTACACATTGCGGGCATCAGAACTAGAAGCATTAGCTTATGTTTCATTTTTCGGAACACAAAACCCTCGTATGAATCGGAATGTTAGGCATAATAATAAAAGTAAAAAAAAGTTATCAATATGTGTATGGATCAGGGAGATTGTATCATAAACAGCAAAACACAATCTAACCCGCTACATTAAAATAACATGGCTGCATACGGAGGCAACACAAACATACTCATTAACCTTCCGCTTCCGTAACTCGGTTTGCCTCGTACGAGTTTTATAGAGCGCGAGACTCAAGTAACAAGATTTGCCGCGCGTTTTTCATCTACGAGAGACGAGCCTCTAGCGACTAGCAACAGGCACACTTTTCTCATTTCATGCATTTGTTCTTGACTCCCCACAACACGTAGTAATGGGTCGAATTAAAAATGTCGTTATACCACAAGTTTTTATGATTGTTATTGCAATCTAAACATATAAAAGCGAAAGGTGACACAGGCATCACAAAATCCTTAAAACCGCTTGACTATACGACAAGCGGTTTTTTACGATTGTCAAGATAATTTGACAGAGAGACGGTTTATAGTTAGTACAGTAGTATAGTTAGTAGTATGTAGTCCGCTTAAAATGGATCGCAAATGAAATTCCTTCATCATCTGTGCTACAAGCTTGAAATTTGGCAGAGAAGTATAAGTAAGTTAGTATCACTGTGGAGTAAATGTTCCTGTTCCTTAATAGATAAGTAAAATAAGAAATTTTAAAAGTTATTGCAATTAACCATGAAATCTTAGGAAAATATTCACTACTAGCTGTGCCCGCGACGTCGTCCGCGTGTATAGACTTTTATAAAATGGATTGATTAAAAATTAAAGATTATTTATTTGCATTGAATAAGTAGCAGGTAGATTATTCTTACATATAGTGAAATCACTTATAATAAGTTATAATACAATGTTCATATGTTCAAAAGAAACTTAATGTACTTTTTCTAAATCCTTCAAACCTAAAACAGTAAGGAATTACTGTACTGATCTTACTATCCACTTTTCTCACGTTTCGCTTTTCTCGCGCAATCAGATTCTCTTTACAAATATGTACCTCGTTTATTAAAGTTAAGAGATACTGCTGTGCCCTTGGCTTCAACTATGTTAAAAATAGTATCTTTAGTAAATTGGGTGAATTTATACTGCAAAGAATGTATAGACTCATTCTATATACATAGCTTTAACCTACTGCAGAAAAGAGGTGCACTATACAACTACTTGTACTTGGGAGATAAAATTTCTAAACATACACGTGTTTAGGATTAAACAATCGGAAAAATAATTGTAAGGTCAATTAATAAACTATAGGTTTAAAACTTGCGGACAGCAGTTTGGTCATAAGTCATAACTCATATAACATTGTGAAAACTAAAGCAGAAGGCAGGGTCTCTACACAGTGTGCTATCTGTATTTGGAAATAAAGAATATTTTTATAAAGAATCTTTAAAGAATCCTTAATATCTCCATCAATCAACGTGTGTGGATGATCCCTCAGCCCGTACGCAATAAAGAGACGCAAAAAATGAGTTAAGTTATCATTGGTCCAATTAAAAATGTTCAGCATCATACGTATACCTACCCAACGATGGGACAACCCGCGTGGCGCAATGTTTACCATGGCGGACTGCTAATCGAACTGTCCCGGGTTAGAATCCGCCAGCGAATCCGGCAGAAATTTCGATGATGAGTTTAAACTGTTCTCGGTCTGGGTGGTTGTGTTTCTGTCTCTATGTGTGTTCATGGCACCCACGACACAGGGTATATCTACCCTAATGTGAGGCTATACGTGTGAAATGTTATTTTTAATTTTTTTTACACTATGTACTTACTTTTATAAGACTTAAGGCTTTTATTTGAAATTATCTCCATCGATTCACTTTGGAGAAGAAATGAATATTTCTCAATAACGCCATCTACCGTATGGCATGTAAACTTTGTGGTTGATAAATCGAATGTCAAATTACCAAATAGGTAGATTGAGATTAACAGTTGGTTCAATAAAAGTTTAACTATTCGTCACCTAGATGTCTGCAGTAGTCTCGTTTTGTTAAGGCTTTGTACATTCTGTATGAAGGTTTAGATTCCGTATCTTACAACCTCAAGTCAGCGTGTGCAACTTTGAATCGTAATGCAATGTATGGTTTGATTTTTATAACATGTAAACTAACGGATTTTTGTTGTCATCTATATAATATACGTTCAAAGTTGTATCTCCTGCATGCATTTAGTACCTGTACTAATTACTTTTATTTTCTTTTTATTTCCATTGTGTGCATAGCACATAAAGTTGTATAATCTAGTGTTATAAAGTAGCGAATTATAGTTGAGTGCTGTTTTACCCAGGGCTTCATAACGTTATAAAAAATATCAAAATTTAATGTTATATAACGTTATACGTATTTCGTTTCGTTATTATTTTGACATTACTAACGAAAAGACGAATAGAGGTATTAAAAGAATAACGTTATGAAATATCAAAATCGAAATAAAATAACGTTATAATATCGTTATTGCTAAGCGATATTGCCGCGTTGTTAGCTCGCTGCATATGATAATTATTATTCCCCGTAAATATAACGTTATTTTCTAAATAGCGTTTAATGATATAGCGTTATTTTGATGTGTAAATAACGTTTAGTTGTAAAATGTTATGTTTTTTATAACGATATGGGCACAAGTAGATAATAACGTTATGATTTTATAGCGGTATTAGAAGTTTACCTATAACTTAAAGCTTGTTGTATGTATGTTTATTATCACTTTTTTTTTGTCTTTTTACCTGATTTTGAATTGCCTGTCGGATTGTAGTGTTGATTGTGTGAATTGTAAGTAATTATGTTATATGTAGCTTTTTAACAGTCAACTGGTGGGTTGGTGTGTGTTATATGAGCTATTTTTTTTTATTTTTTTTTTATTTTTTAATAACTACATATACTATTCATACTAACCTATATATATATTTTATTGTATTATTAAACATATTTACTTTTATTTATATTATTAATTTATTTATAATATTACCTTTTTAAAATGTCAGATAATGAATCGTTTTACTCTGCTAGTGATTCAGATGCATCATACACTTCCTGTTATGATAACTGGGAAACAGCCACACTGAAAAAACAAGTTGAACGTGTTTTTGCTTGTAACAAAAAGTACATGAATGTGTGCCATATTAACGCACAAAGTATTCCTAGCCACTTTGCGGAGCTTGAAACCACACTATCTGGTGGCCACATTCATGCCATACTGGTCTCTGAAACATGGTTAAAACCATCCCTTCAGTCTTCGCTCTTCCCTTTGTCGGGGTATACTCTCATTCGAAACGACCGGACAGGTAAAGGTGGCGGTGGGGTTGCAATTTATTTACGGGCAACCATTCAACACAAAATCATAGCCTCATCCCCATCTAGTTACTCTGCTTCTGCCGAGTACTTGTTCGTGGAGCTTGACATGAAGGGTGTAAGGGTGTTACTAGGAGTAGTATACTGTCCTCCTTCTATTGATTATTTCAACGAATTAGAGCGTGTACTTGACACATTAGGTTCTGATTATGCACATTACCTAATCATGGGGGATTTCAATACAGACCTTTTAAAAGACTCCCCCAGGGCACTTAAACTGCGATCTATTGTAGAATCACTCAATTTACACATTTTACCATTAGCTGCAACTCATCAAAATGTTGATACTGAGCCTACTTGGCTAGATTTGGTGTTGACCAATTCTCCTGAGAGAATACACACGCATGGTCAGCTTTCGGCGCCCGGCTTCTCTCGCCACGACCTTGTTTATGCAGTTTATAAACTCAGACCACCAAAGCAAAGTCCCTGCGTATTAAACATAAGAAACTTCAACAAAATATCTATCGCAAAGCTGAAGGGTGATGCGTCGCGTATTGACCTGTGCCCGGTAGTGGAGGCGTCTACAATAGATGATAAAGTACTCCTGCTTAATAAATCTATTCTAGACCTATACGATGTCCACGCACCCGTGCACAGAGTTAAGCTAAAACGCGATCCAGCTCCTTGGATGTCTGATGGTGTAAGAATGGCGATGAGAAGGCGGGACCGAGCTTTTCGTGCATTTAAAAAAGATCGCTCTGAGGAGAATTGGATAGCATTCAAGGTAGCCAGAAACCGATGTAATCAGATGGTGCGAAAAGCTAAACGCCGATTTATTCATGAAAATATTATTAACAGTTCTCCCGCTGACGCGTGTAAATTCATTCGATCTCTCGGGGTATGTAAACCACCTCAACAAGAACGAGACCTTGGTATCTCAGACCTTGACTCCATAAATAATTTCTTCGTCTCGTCTACTCCTTTGGATCCAGCCATAAAACGTAAAACCATCGACGGTCTTAAGAGCTTAGTGCCTCAGTATAAAACCGCCTTTCAACTTTCTTCTGTTACAGAGAAGGAAGTTAATAGACCAGTGTCGATAATTTTTAAAACCAAAAAAAATCATAATAGGATGAAACCCATTAGAAAAGGAGGGAAATATGATAAAAATGAAAGGAAAAATAATTTACGGGCGATCTGAGGTTGGGAAGGGGATGGGGGTGAGTTTTTAAGGGTAAAAAACGGTTTTTCTCGATTTCCGGCAAAACTAAAAGTCCTATCGAAAAAAGTCAAATGGAAAAGTTGTAGATAATAAAAAGATCTAAAACTTTTGTATTTACACTTTTTTCACATAACCTCAAAATTTATGTGAAAAATTCAAAAAACCAAGTTTTTGGTTTTTTATTTTTATCTTTTACAAAAATTTTTTGTTTTTAACGAAATTTTGTGAAAACTTACCTTTTTATGTCCCAAATACGCTGTAATTTATTTAATTAAAAATATTTATTTTTTCACCTTATTTTGAATTAATATCGAAAAAACAGCCTAATTTTCAATCGAAAATTCACCCGTCAAAATATCAGCTTTTTTCAAAAAGTTGGTGTGGTTTCTGTTCGTTGGAATCTCTACTTTCCGATGGTAAAAAAAAATATATGTTACTATGGTAAATCTTCTCAGAAAATGCAAAAATTCAAAAAATTTTTTATTGCATACACTTGCTTATCATCTGCCTTATTGCAAATGATACAAACAGATTCATCCATACTTATAATCTGAAAAGACAAAATCGAATTAATAATGTCTTCACTATTTAATCGTGAATAAACTCCCATGAAAAAAAAAATATTAAAGAAATCAATGTCAAAATGTATAAATAATATATTATAAATCTATAAAAAAGTATAAAATATATATGAAAATCGGCCAAAAGTTTGTTTTATTAGAAATATATTTACGATATATATTTTATATATTTTTTATAGATTTTAAATATATTATTTATACATTTTGACATTGATTTCTTTAATTATTTTTTTTCATGGGAGTTTATTCACGATTAAATAGTGAAGACATTATTAAATCGATTTTGTCTTTTCAGATTATCAGTATGGATGAATCTGTTTGTATCATTTGCAATAAGGCAGATGATAAGCAAGTGTATGCAATAAAAAATTTTTTGAATTTTTGCATTTTCTGAGAAGATTTACCATAGTAACATATATTTTTTTTTTACCATCGGAAAGTAGAGATTCCAACGAACAGAAACCACACCAACTTTTTGAAAAAAGCTGATATTTTGACGGGTGAATTTTCGATTGAAAATTAGGCTGTTTTTTCGATATTAATTCAAAATAAGGTGAAAAAATAAATATATTTAATTAAATAAATTACAGCGTATTTGGGACATAAAAAGGTAAGTTTTCACAAAATTTCGTTAAAAACAAAAAATTTTTGTAAAAGATAAAAATAAAAAAACCAAAAACTTGGTTTTTTGAATTTTTCACATAAATTTTGAGGTTATGTGAAAAAAGTGTAAATACAAAAGTTTTAGATCTTTTTATTATCTACAACTTTTCCATTTGACTTTTTTCGATAGGACTTTTAGTTTTGCCGGAAATCGAGAAAAACCGTTTTTTACCCTTAAAAACTCACCCCCATCCCCTTCCCAACCTCAGATCGCCCGTAAATTATTTTTCCTTTCATTTTTATCATATTTCCCTCCTTTTCTAATGGGTTTCATTCTATTATAATTTTTTTTCACTTTTCATTATTTTTAAAGGCTTCTACCCTGGACTATAAGGCAAACATTTTGAAAATAAGCTCTAAGGCTGTTGGCTGTGACAATATCAGTAGGTCGATGATTTTGCCGATAGTTGAGGTTCTCTTACCCACTATTACGCATATAATAAATTATTCTCTTCTATCGGGCCAGTACCCATCTAGCTGGAAAAAAGCGCATGTGCGACCTCTTCCTAAAATTTCTCTCCCTACGCTTCCGAGTCACTATCGCCCCATCTCAATTCTTCCTTTCCTTTCAAAAGTTCTGGAAGCCTGTGTGCATAAACAACTCTCTTCGTATGTCTGTAAGTATAACCTGCTGAGCGATCATCAGTCTGGTTTTAGATCTGGTCATAGCACCACAACTGCTCTAGTCAAAGTCATCGACGATGTTCGACGGGGCATGGATGATAGACTGGTCACAGTGGTGGTGCTTATCGACTTTTCAAATGCATTTAACACAGTCGACCACGATATACTCCTCTCCATACTTTCTCATTGCAATATGTTCTCCTCAACTGCCCTTATGTGGTTTACATCCTACCTTCGTGAGCGACAGCAGTCAGTACACCTGGAACAGAAGTGTTCCAAATGGGCTGATATCTCTGCTGGCGTTCCCCAAGGCGGTATTCTTTCTCCATTGTTATTTTCGTTGTTTATCAACTCCATCACGTCCGTTATTGACTGTTCGTACCATCTTTATGCTGATGACTTGCAGCTTTATGTCCACTCTAGAACTGGCGAACTTCCCAATGCAATCGCTGTCGTAAACCGCAATCTTGAGGCTATAAAACTTTGGTCGATAGCACATGGGATTAAAGTCAATCCTCTGAAATGTCAGGCGATACTAATGGGCAGCTCAAGATTACTAACGAATGTGGACATCGTGGATCTTCCAGCAATATTATTTGACAATATAACTATACCCATTAGTAACACTGTTAAAAACCTCGGCCTACAGCTTGATAGCGGTTTGAATTGGCGGCCACAAATCAATGAAATCAGTCGGAAAGTCAACGGCTCACTCCAGTCCCTGTACCGCTTAAAAAACTTTCTGCCGTTTAAGACTAAACTGATGCTTATTAACGCCCTTATTCTACCCATTATTGATTATGGTGACGTGACATATCCGGACCTAAATGAAATACTTCTGGACAAACTAGATCGCCTCCTTAATAACTGTATCCGATTTGTTTTCAATCTTCGCAAATACGATCATATCTCCAGTTACCGACGTCAGCTGAAATGGCTTACTATTCGGCAGAGGCGTAATTCTAGAATTCTCTTGGTTCTGTACTCAATTTTACATGATCCAACTTCTCCTCGTTATTTAAAGGAAAATTTTCACTACCTCTGTTCTACTCATGACAGGGGCTTACGCTCTTCCAATAACCTTAAGCTCGAAATTCCTCCACATAAAAGTGACTTTTTCCGATACTCTTTTACAATTCAGGCTATACTACTGTGGAACACCCTACCTGAGACTGTTCGAAAAGCTCCGAATAAAAATATATTTAAGAGGCTTGTTCGCGATCACTTCCTTAAAAGTAACATCTGAATCATTTGAAGTTTAGTTCTGTTTTGATATTTTAAGCTATCGCAATGCGTTTTACTTGTTTGGCATATAGGTAACCAATATATACTTATTATTATAATATATATTTATTATTATAATATTATATATTTATTATAAAATTATGTTTATTTTATATTTTATCTGTTTATTATGTATTTATATATATTTATATGTATATTTTTATATATTATATGCATGTACCTATAATTAATAAATACTTAGAAAATCTTATTCATTCAATTACTTGTTTTTAATTAATTTTTTTTTTAATTTCTCTTTAAATAAAAGCATTTTTTAAATTTATTACGTGCCTACCCGTAGCTCTCACCATCACCCAGGGTTGACTGGCAGAGAATGCCATTAGGCATTAAGTTTAACCCTGTAGCCCTTAATTTAAGGTGGTACGAATGTTAAATAAATAAATAAATAAACCTTAATGCTGGATGCATTGAGATTGTAAGATTTGGATTTCGGTTCATCGGAGCTTGAGGCCTCCTCAATATTGAGAGAGCTCCATGCTCAGCAGTGGAATGCTAAAAAGGTTGCAGCTTGATATAATGTAGCGATAATAATCGTTTCAGCTGCAGCCTGTTCATAATCTTCCACCCCAAAAGAAGACTAATAAGCTGAGCAACTAACTCAATGGAGCCTGTGATGTAAGGTTCGGCGGCGGTAAGGCTCGCGATGCGCTTATTAGGTACCTATAGTCTAGCCATACTCGGCCAACGAAAGAAAATACAGTAAGCTGATCTAAGTATATTAATATAGTCGTCAATATTAGTGAGAGTTCAAAATAATTTTACTTAAATTTAAACTTTTATTTATGGTTTTGAATGGGCTGTTACCGAAACTTTCATACGAATTCCCCAAAGTGCCTTTTAAGTTTATGTCGCGTATTGTGTAAATGAACATAACTTTTTTGTTTATCACCCGATTGATATAAAATACACACTAATGTTACGGAAATTTATTTCAACAATATATCAGTAAACACATCATACAAAGAAGGGAAAAGAATTTGAGAATGAAATATTAAGTTAAGGTTAATTATTGTACGCTTGAGATACCAACTTTCGAATCCATTTTATTTGCTATTGAGGGGTAGTTTTGAAAAAAGCTTAAATAGAATTCTTACTATGTTAGTAAAGATTACAAATACAAAATTATAAGTATATTACTCTGCACAAAAATATTCTGTACATCAAGTTTCGACACTCAATTTTCAAAGAGTTTCAAAGAAAATTGACATTTAAAGGGTGAATTTCGGGAAATGCTGAAACACGTATTCTTTTATTTTGGTTAGAAAATATTTATACCAAATTTCAAGAAAATCTATTGAAAAAATCCAAGTTTTCCATACAAATTTTCATCGCTCATTTCACACCCTTAAAGGGTGATTTTTAAAATTATCTATAGCCTAAATGTTAGCGAGGAACAATATATATAAAACAAAAAAAGTTTCATCAAAATCCGTCCAGTAGTTTTTGCGTGAAAAGCTAACAACAGACAGACAGACAGACAGACAATAATTTCAAAACTTATATTTTTAGCTTCTGTTACTTATAAAAAGACCCCTAGAAGTATTTTTTTAAATTTATATGCAATGTACAGAATTGACCCTGCTTACAGTTTTATTATACGTATAGATGTATGCTAATGATTTCGAACTTTTCCCACAAAGGCAAGTCACTGTAATATACATTGTGGCCTCTTACCATAATATAAAAAATTGATCCAATAATACTTGAATTTCCTAACAAAAAACAAAAAGTATAAAATGTCGTATTGCTGTAGGCTTTCAATTATGTATTCAACTATGTCTGTATGCACGTATAAAAAATCGAACCATATTCGCAGCAGCATTCAAATAGAAAATTTATCTTAAGTGTGGAAGATCTGTGGGTGGAATAAATTTCTTTGACCAGAACGTGAGTTCACGCCATATTCCTTTCCTACCTACTTAGGACGCTCGAGGACACTAGCATTGTCTTTCATTCTGCCATTGTTGCCGCCACGCTTTTCACCGCAAGAGAACCTACTTTTACATGATACTCTTAACATATTTACGCTAGTTTGTCGTCTACCGAGTTAGGACGACTCACGACTGTAATCGTTTAGTAAAATTAATAATTATAATTAGTTTCTACTTTAATTCCTAACTTCACAAAGGTACGACTTAATTGTGCTTATACATTTTAGTTGTAAAATTGTTCAGTACCTACTTCTTCTTGCTTATGGTAATAACAGTTAAAACTATTAAGGAGTCGGTACCCATTCAGAACGAAAGGTACGACATTTTACTAAGGCCCCGACTCCAAAACTAGTCCCTTTTTCCCTAGCTTCCCATCATCAGATTTTGACATGATGACAGTTGGACCACTTTAGGTGTACGTTTTGAACAATAAAAGATACATACGTATATTGAAAGAATTAGCTCTCAACTCTTAACCGTAGTATCTTCCATCATCAGCTCAGCAAGATATGATGATAATTATACACAAATGTCTGGTTTGCTTTAGTTAGTATTTATGTCGCAGTCAGATTGCATATTCCGCTAATTTACATTACGGCTAGTCATTTCCTAAAACAGGGCTGTTTTGTAATGCGACGCTTTTTCGTCCAGCCGGATTGCATTTCAGCTAAATTAAGGCGAATCTGGTGCGGTCATAAGAATGATGGTTGTCAACAAAGTTTTTTTTATTTGAATGGAGTAGCAGACGAGCATGCAGGCCACGTGGTGTTAAGTGGTCGCTGCAGCCAATGGACATCTGACATACAACCTTAAGCAAGCATTGGTAAGTCTTGTCTAAGGTCGTATGCAGTTGCGCTGCTACTCCGGAGGCTGGTGGTCGCCTCATGTGAGTGTGGTCGGCAACTGCACTTTTCCACTGAAACTCAATAGAATTGGTTCACAACAGAAGTGGGTGCAGCGGTGGTACTTCCCCGGCCGAACCATTATAGTTCTACCACCTACAGTTAAAAAATGTCGAGTGCGGTCATAAGGATGGGTGTCAACAAGCTAAGCAAAGTCGAGTGCGGTCAAAAGTAGGATGGGTGGATGGGGTGACGAGGCATGATTACAATGAGGCTAAACGTGAGCCGCCATATTATAGAACGTATTGCAATGACAATCCGGCTTATCGTGGACCCGCCACAATACAGAACGGCCCTGTTTTATAAAACGGGTAGCCGTAATGTTATACGGCGGATTATACGATCGGACTGCGACGTATACTAAATCAATTGTTGTGCTATAAAATTTGAATGTTCCTCTGGATTTCTCTGGGTTCCCATCATCAGACTTTGACTTGGTGACATTTGGACCACCTCGGGAATGTGAGATTTCGAACAAAAAACCATTTATTGAAATTTTTCTCTCAACTCTTAACCATCGCAGTACCTTCCATCATTAGCTCAGCAACATGAGATGATAATTATGTACTATACACAAATATCTTTTATGTTTTAGAAAGTATAAGAAAATTAATGTATGTGGCTATAAAGTTTCTGGATCCCATCATCAGATCCTGATTTGGTGGGTGGTAATGGGACCACTTCGGAAGTATAATCATACGAACAAAAGAATTTTGAAAATCGGTTTGAAAAACGGCGGAGTAATAGGTGAACATACATAAAAAATACATAAAGCCGAATACAGTACCTCCTCCTTTTGGAAGTCGGTAAAAAATTAAACACCAACAGGACAGAACGACTTAGAGTCGTAGCGATGTTTGGTGGATTTATTTATTTTAATCTCTATTAATTTCCTAAGATTATTTAAAAAAAAATACTAGAAATGAAGTCTCTAACATAAGTGATTGTGAGCAATTAGTTTTAGTACGTATTGTTGAAAGTATTACCTTAGTAAACGATCGCCTTGGTATCAAGATTATTTGTATTTTTTATGTTTTCCATGGTTTAACTTTTTATGGAAATAATTATTTAACAAAAAATATCCAATAGAAACCGTAATTTGTAGAGCTTTAGGCTTGTCCGTCTGTACTTTCGGTGTGCTATTAACATTATTTGAAACACATTAAAGTATAAACATTGAATAGCTTTTAAGGTTACGAGCCAAAACAACATTAACCATTCAAGCGTTCAACACGACGGAGATATGCGTTTACGGCCACCGGTGGACGTCTGATCCCCCTAATGGTTAATAAGTTTTGCTAATTTACTATTATTGTGTAATTAATTACATGACATTGCACGAAAATTGAAAATGTTTACTATAAAATGTTGCACTAAATCACATTTGGAAAGCAGGATAACTGTTAATTCATTTTTATGTATGACATTTATTGACATCAGTAATAAAATTCAGTCAATCGACAACAATTTTGTGTTTCTCAAATCATTATCTGATCTAAAATGTATGAGGTTGTCACGTTTTGACAGTCTGTAGTCTAATACCGTATTTATTTCCTAATGGTAACATGATTTTTCTTACTTAGTTTGCAAGGTCTTTAAAATTACAAAACAAATTATTAGTCTCATAGCCTACTACGCTCCATGGTAGAACATAATTATGTTTTATCATTGGTTGGTGCATGGTATTTCCTAGGTATAAACACCACCATAGTAACACAGCAACATAATAACCCCATAATATAAAATCGCATGTAAGACTGTTAAATAGTATATTACGAGTATGTTTCAAACTTTAAATGAAAATGCTTAGTTTGACACATTGAGGTACGCTAATTATATCTTTATGGTTTGATTTTGCGTTTTTGCGTTTTATTTTATAATAATAAAATAAATTGAACCCGAGTGCGATAGTTTGAACATCATCAGGAAAGTATTTAAGTGAGGATTAAGTATACTTTACAAGTTGAAGAAGAAAGCCATTTAGAATTCTTCTAAAATTTTCCTTTTTAAATCAATAAGCAAAAAATTTGCACACTAGAGTATGTCTATGGCAAAGATGCAGTAAATAATAAATATCTGTGTTGGTAAATTAAAAATCGTTGAAGAAAGCAGGCGAGAGCGTTTGTATTTGAATTGAAAGTGCTGCCTATGTTTTCTCATCAAACCTAACAAGTAGCAAGCCCTGTTACATTGCTGCAACTTATTGCCTCCCACTGTCAGGCACGGGTCTCCCCTATTATTATTGGGGAGGCCTGGAATTTACTTCCAATGTGCGTTAGTGGCTAACCTGCTAATCTATTGATAAAAACTGGGATCGACGACTTAACGTGTCCTCAGTTTCGAGGAAACGCCCACACCCAACCGCCCGTTTGGCTTAGCTCGATTGTGTTCGACGCCAGCCGCTGGGCAATGCGCGCTTCAAACGTATTTAACAATAATTAAACCATGGAGCTTACGAGCATGGTAATACTATTAAGCAGCCTATAATTAAGTATATTGAGATGCGGCGATGGACGTCCTGGAATTAATTATATTAGTCCGGTGTGGGGAGATAATTTATCTAATGCATTGGCTAATCGGCATTACAAAGCATTCATCGCCGATTGTGTACACACGTTTGCTGTATACGTTATCAATTAGACAAATTACGTAGGTATGAGGAATGCTGCTAAGTTTAGGTTATATGACGAAATTGATTTGCAGCGCATAGTCCTACTAGAATTAACAATTTTTTAAATAGACGAGAATAATTATAAACATTAAAACAAGACTACTTTTTGTTTTTTAAACTTTAGCGAGATGTTATCAACCTTCTTCAACTCAGTTCGGTTTGCTTATTAACCTACTTTAAATTTACCCTACGTTAATTTAATGATAAGTATTAACAATAAAAATAACTTCGTAATATGCCTTCAAGACTAGTCTAAAGCAATATTACCGTCTATCGAGAATGAACATAATAATATGGATTTAGAGGATAGTAGTAGTTTCTCTCTATGTTTTGATGGGGCTGCCGTTAAATCTCACATAAGATGACTTCGTCTTATCAGCTTTCAGAGTATAGTGGACACTAGAAGTGGTATCGTAACTGCATTCTATGTCAAAATAGTATTTTACCTAGCTAGTGGGTGACTGTGGTTGGTAGATTCCTATGAGTTGGTATAGGCTACCACCACCACGTAAGAACCTGTCGTGGAGATTTAGTTTAAAAATGATAAAAATAAAATGCAGTCGATGTTTCTCGCTGCTAATGGAGCTTTCAACAGATGCCAATTAATTTTAAACTAGCGGGTTCCCACACATCGTTCGCGTTTATTCAACAGATTTTTTAAATTTTGAAAACGACACTTTTTTTTATTTTACTTTTACTACAAGTCATTTTGTACATTGTGCGCCAAAATAACGAAATCTTTTTTAAATAAATATTTAATTTCAAATAGTATGTATGTTTTCAGTTAGAATTATAGTTTTTCCATAATAATTTACTTTATTTAATTTTGTTTAGGATAACATTTCATATTATTCATAACAGGCATTCTTATTTGAAAAATAATAATTTGCTTAATAAATGTAAGTCAATGCAGTGCTCCATTAATGACACCATGCTGCGAGTTGTCAATTTGTATCTAGAGGGAGTTTTCAGAAAGGACTGGAGACGGATTTAGGACAGCTTTCGTCTCATAGTCACAGGGACAAAAATGGGCTTACACTTTATTGTATACAAACTTTAATATATTATATGTGCGAGCTCATAGATCCCTTAATGTAGCCCTGTCGCAAAATTCATTCATAGCTGACGTCTTTTACTTTAAACTACCTTCATTTTTTCAATTTCATGTACATTAGGTGATTTTTGTGATAAGTGAGTAGTCACCTTTCGCTTTAATATATAGAAAATAAAGAATTGCGTAGCAGAGTCACAGCCGGATCCAGTTAATTTAAATAAATTAAATAAAAACCATCATAAGAAATCTATGTGAAGTACTGACAGAGGAAATGTCTCTTTATTATTTTCAAGAGATTTTATATGTCTCTCAAATAAAATTTTAAAAAGCATACTCGTATAATGACACTCCGGATTGAACTTTGAAATTAACGAAATGATCAAGACCGAAACGCTATTCGAAAAAAAAAAGCATTGGCAGACAGCTCATGTAATAAATACTTCAAACTTGTCATATTTTTTAATGAGGAACGAAACGAATGTCTTTTATATGGCATAAGTATCAATAATTATAATAATCATCACTGTAATAATATGTTATGTACATAAGTTTAGCACGATCCGATTGCGCAGAGCAATAAAATAATTTACATGTGTATGCTATCTGGCTATATTTTTCGGCTTATTGTGTAACATTTTGCTAATTGAATAGCATGCAATCGGAATGGTTAATAAATTAGCTGAGTACCTATTGATTTAATGGCAAATTCCCGTCCAAGTTATATGATTTTGCAGCAATCAAAGCATAATAACATAATTCTTTAGAGGAATTCTCAGACCTTTTGTAGAGTTTCGGATTCACTCTCTTTGACTCATGTCAATCATTAATCCTGTAGAACGCGTATTTTCTTGCATTCAACCCAATAATGCGTTTATTTTTTAGTTCTATTCTATAAAGGCGCTCTTTGTATTGTGGTTCTGTCCACAATGCGTTATTTGGAACGTCGTGGTTCTGTCTATCCGTTAGAACTACATGCCTTTGTATATGAATAAGAATAACTACTTAGTATTAGTTTGTGATGTCTATCGTCTGTTGTTATTAGCAACTCCCATTCGAGTTTACCGTTATTGGCAAGATCTAATATCGAGCGAAGAAATGTTGTAAAGTACCTACTTCTTAACTTACCGATTTAATAGCGAAACATTTAATGTAAAACATATTTTTTAGGGTTCCGTACCCGAAGGGTGCCAACTATCCTATTACTAATCCTCTGTCCGTACGTCTGTCTGTCAATCTGTCTTTTATCAGGCTGTATCTCATAAACCGTGATGGCTTAACATAAGAAATTTTTACAGGATGTTGCACATATTTCTGTTACCGCTATAACAACAAATATTAAAAATAGAATAAAATAAATATTTAAGGGGGCTCCGATACAATAAAAGTGATTTTTATAGATAATAATACAGAACCCTTCGTGCGCAAGTCCGACTCGCACTTGGCCGGTTTTCATGCGTTGCTGTATACCAAAAATCAAAAAGAGTCTTATATAGGCTCTTTAGAACCTGATAAGCACAATATTTCATAATAGTAATACTAGCCCAAACGGGCACTTAAAGGCGATGACCGGGAAAAAATGGCGAATATTTTGTATTCCTAATATGATATAAATATTTTTTCTTTCTTTTTCTTTCAAACTAAACCGTGAAAAGTTTGGCTGCACGGGTCTCTCCCCATTATTGGGGAGGCCTGGAGATTACTCCACCATGCTGTTCTAATGAGGGTTGGTGGAGATGCCTCCGACAAGGTTTAACGACTGTTAACCATCGACAACAACCGGGAACGACGGCTTAATGTGCCCTCCGAAGCACGGAAACGCGCATGAAATACTTGCCACTAGCGGTCACCCATCTCACACTCGACCGCGCCCGATTGACTTAGTCGCATTGATCGCTTGCGTTCTACGCTAACCGCCAGACATTGCGCGTTTCGCGAGAAAAGTTTACTTACCTTTATATCCAAATAAGAAATATACATACTCCAGCTTACACTTGCCCACAAGTTAGGCTCTGTTAGGCTGTCAGGACAGGTAATTTATGACTGTATGCTTATATAAAACATTTAAATATTCTAAAAAAAATTCGTAAAGTAAATCCAATCAGCTTCCTCGCTCTTCAAGGGTTTCTTATCCGTATTCGCGAGTTAAAGATTGTAAAGAATCCTTATAAGACCACATTTGCGTTTCGATAACTTGCGCATAACTTTACCTACATAGTGGTGTATTTAACATAACATTGTACATAGGTCAAATGTGGTGCGCTTATAATTGGTACGAGATGATTCAATGAAATGAGAGACGCTTTTAAATTGCATCAAAGTTACTCATCTATCTTGCTTATACTTCCAGAAGACCAGATATTTCTTAAAACAAACTTATTAGTCAACTCGTAAATATTCTATGTATATTCAATCAATTTCAGATTTGTAGCACTTTCGAACGGGGCAGCATCAAACGATTAGCTTGAAAATATCATGAACATATAATATAAGACAAATTATATTCATGTAGGAATCTTATATAAAATAAATTAACTGTTTTATACTTGACATACGATTTTTTTAAATTCAACCTATTCTGCTACGGGGAACTGAGAAAAAGTTATTGCTCCGAAAACTACCATAAAGATTCACTGAGTTTGTCTTTGAATACGCAGTCAAGTTCGCTAAGAGCTGAAACAAGTTCTCAACTACGTCTCTTACCACCAACATATACGACTTCGTTATAATTCATAAAACTGAAAAGCAGCTGAAAGACGGTTGTGAAACAAAACTAATCTCAATGTGGTATGGAATCAACTTGAAATTGCACTTCTTAGTCATGCCCGTCACTGTAATATTCTTTACAACCACAGAACATATTTGAGGCAGACGCGCAAAGGATATGAGCAACGCTCATATCTCTACAGAATCAAATGATCGCGCTTCGATATGCGTGCTTGGATGTGATTCGTTCATTTGAAATCGCGTGATTGTGCGGCGCAAAGATTGGCTAGATTTGTAATTGCAAATACGTGCGTAAGCTTCATAATTATTTAAGTACAGATGTAGTGGAGGTGAAATGTGGGGCTTGATCGATGACACCGGTTTTTATACGAACGGACTTATTATTGCCATTCTACCTCGTTTAATAGGTTCTGTGGTTACAACTTATTACTATGTTAATATTTATGTTTAATAAGGACAGCTTTCTGTTTTATTAGTGTGTTTGGACGGATGACAACAAAGAAACAAATTTATCTTTCTTAACATTGTATTATTAAGATTATTATCATTCAAATTAAAACAAAAATTATTCTCGTTCATTTCATATTTTTGGAGGATCATCAACTTTAACCACCATGCAGCGGATTTGTAGCTAGTACATAACTAGTAATATAAAGGCAGAAAACCGTTGTTGATGTTTTCAAATCACCGGAACTCATCGGACCGGGATCGACGTAAAAAGTCGATGAGAAAAAAGTAAATAGTATTGAAAAGAATTTGCACTTCAGCATGTGTACAAAGCCCAAGTCAGACCCCATATGGAGTACTGCTCTCATCTCTGGGCAGGAGCACCAAAATACCAGCTACACCCATTCGACTCCGTTGAAAAGCGCGCAGTCCGAATCGTCAACGACCCAAGATTGACTGACAGGCTAGAACCGCTCAGCTTGCGAAGAGACATAGGCTCGCTCTGCGTGTTCTACCGACTTTACTATGGTGAGTGCTCCGAGGAACTTTTCAGACTAATGCCTACATCACCATTTCATGATTATACCACCAGACGAAGGTTAAAGTTCCACAGGCACCATCTGGACTCGTGGCGGTCCTCCACAGTCCGCTTTGCACGCTCCTTTTTACCACGGACGTGTAGGTTATGGGACAACCTTCCAGCTGAGGCATTCCCAGTGGACTATAACATGGGGTTCTTCAAGAAAGCTGTAAAAAAAGCACTCCTCCAAAGCCGGCAATGCTCGGGTGGCTCCCCTGGGGTTGCCCGTGTCCATAGGCGACGGTGATCGCTTAACATCACGCGGCCCGTCTGCCTTTTTGTTCGGTTTACATATAAAAAAAAAAAAAAAAAATGTTGATGAAATGAAAACTATTCAATTTTCACCAGTTTGAAGCATGAAGTTTTAGATTGAAAATATATCGCTAAAAGTATTTCAGAGTTAAAAAATGATAAGGTATTTTGTAATGGTGACGTAAATTTGTGGATCTGAACGGAATTCATTTTCCAATTTTCGAGTTGACTCTTTGTATGTATGTATAATTATAGCCCTTGTTCGCTTTAGAGACTTGTCATACAACTCGAAGTCGCTATAGCTCAAGATCTCTAGCTATTGTAGGCCACTGAATTAAGGGAACAGTATTAAATAACCTGGCTGGAATGTTCGATTTACGCTGACTTTGGACTGTTCCAAGCTCCAGGCACTTTAACGCCTCATTAAACATTCTTCAAGAGTTGTTTGATGTACGAAAAGGATCTACTGCATTTTTTATTGTTTTATTGGAAGTTCGAGGTAATTTCTCGTTTTGTCTTTAATAAAATTGACTACTTATTATAAAGGTTTCGAAGACAAATCTTCGTATTTGACGCCATATTAATGTTAACATTAAATAACAAGCTTAGTTTTTTTCTTTATTACGAGCAACATTTAAATAGAAATATCAGTACTTCTACGTTTATTTTTAAAAGGTGTGTTTATCCAGTATTAAAAGAGTAGCTGCAAATCGCCGACATTAATTTTGTGATAGCGACAAGGACGTATACTATATGTATAACAATCTGCATAGTTACAAAAAGTTGTAAAATTGGTCAGAGGGTATCGATTGACAAACAAAAGGTATCGATATTAAAGTAAAACCGCGACCGCAACCGTATTTGTATCGCTCGGACGCTATTGTCCCTAATGTTTGCTATATGCTCCTAAAGTAATTGAAGAAATACCCAACAATGAGTCTATTGGCTCGTGTAATATAGTATATTTTATTACAAGTGCGGAAAGGCTGTCATTGCAAGGAGTTACGACAAATGTCTACCCGAGCCGAGGCGCAGCCGAAGGTGAGGGTTGACAGTCGGAACTCCTTCCAATGACGGTTCCGCACGTGTACTGGACAACAGTAACTATTTTTAATACAGTTGCGAAAAAATTAAGCAATTTAATAAAATAATAAAAACTCGCAAAGAACATTTTTGAAAAATGGCGCCGTAAAATAATACCTATAATGCAGAGATTTTTTTTGTTTTCTTCACCCATTCTGGGTAGGCAAAGGTAACTATGCCCATACAGCCAAGTCTTCAGTAGAATTTTTTATTGATATGAAACGAAAATGTTAATGAGATGAAATGAAACCTAAACTAACTCATTGAATCAAATCATTAAATCTGATAATGAAACAAATTAGTAGCTTCTTTTTAGAAATATTTGTATGAATCATAAAAACTTCTAAAACTTCGTGGTTGTTTTTTTTTAATAGACATTATTTTGACAGTTGGGAAAGAGAACGCACGAGTTCGGAAAAGGTAAAGAAAAAGCACGAGTGTGTAATAGCCCAACATCCCGAACGCTATACGTCCCTGCAATATGCCACTTTTTGAGCAACTGTATTAAAAAAATATTAACGCAATCATGCTCCGTAAATAAAAGTAGCGGCCAGGTTTATTTGCCGGGCTGATAATAAATAAAAGTCTGCGGAGTCGGTTTGATAAAATACTGTAGTAGAAAAACACTATGATTTTTTTTTATTAAATATAAGGTGTTATTAATTATGCAAAAATAAAATGGAAAGAGTCAACTCGAGAATTGGAATAGTATATTTCATTACAAGTGCGGAAAGGCTGTCATTGCAAAGAATTCCGACAAATCTACCCGAGCCGAGGCGCAGCCGAAGGTGAGCGTTGACAGTCGGAACTCCTTCCAATGACGGTTCCGCACGTGTACTGAACAACTATTTTTTTAACTATTTATCACAAACTTTCATCTCGACCTAGCACCTAGCACTAGTCCTGCAATACGTAATAGATAAATAGATCGCATAGTAAGAAGAAATAAAGGCTGAAAACAACACTTAACAACATTAACATTTATTATTAATGAATGAATTAAAAAGTTTTTTCGAGAAGACCTAAGACTGCGATACTGTCTGTACATGCAATGCAGATCTTTCTTGCTACATGTTAAAATGCTTTTTATATGGAAAGAAATATATACATGTAAGTATGTACAGTTGTAATTTCTGACCAAATAATACGGGCTGGCGGGTAGAGAATAACGCTCAATGAATAATTTCGTTATAATTATTTAAAATTAAAAATACAAACGAATCTCGTTTGATGTATACTGTTTTCCAATTTCCGGCGGCGAGAAGTCCTTTGTTATTTATGGATGTTGGTACATTTTGTCAGCGTTTCGTTTTTGAACGCAAAAATGGCTTTATTTATCTCATATCGTCAGCCCTTTTAGGGTTCTGTGCGTCAAAAAATAAAATAATATGCATTTAGGTACAGAGTACTGATCACCATTTTGGTTATCGCCTCCTTGTCTATGAACGTGAGAAAATGTTGATAGTTTATTGTAGTCTTCAATTTTCTATAACAAAATTAGATGATACTTATACCTGTATTTTAAAGTATTTAAAAAAATAAAATTCTTTGTAGGTACTAAAAATACACATGGTATAGGGGGAGGGGCAGGGAGTAGTCTTAAATCTCACCATATATCACAAAGTTTTGTATAAGCTTTCTACTATAAGTTAAAAAAATAAATAAAAAAACATAACTTAATTAATGGCTGGCCCGTAAGCACAGGAGGACTGAAGAAAATATTACACTAATATTACCCACCTTTTAGAAACAACTTTGTGTTATCATTATCACAGAACAATATAATTAGAGACCACCGATTTTAAGACCGGCCAGAGTTCCATCTATCCAAAACACTAACAGATGGCAAAGTTTTAACATAGCTTTTCGAGATAACCCTTGTAAATAATTGGAAACGCCTTTTAAACGAGCGGCGATTAAAGACGCCTCAAATGGACTAATGGAGCCTACAATAATTAGGACAGTTGATCCAAATATTATAGAGCATGGTTCAAGCACCGTGAAAAAATGAAACCATTAGCTATAACAACAAATCGGCAAAATACACATAGTAATTGCATGTTTATTTAATTTTATCGACCGACCAGAGGATCATTCTCTGCATCTCCATCATCATAATTGTTTCAACTTAGGTCGATTTTCGAGTTGAAAGCGAAACTCCAGCAAGAAGCACTTCAACCAACGGTCACAATTTTCTCTAACGTTGTGAATATACCGGCAACCTCATACGACCAGAAGCAGAATCTAGTTAGCTACGAGTACGTAGCTTCCAAAAAAGAGGAAATCTCGCATGACGAGGTAATTACTTTTCCGTCGGCTATTTCAAAAACCGCTTTACAGGAAAATCGATTTCAAACCTATGAAGCGCATATTTTCTCGTATCTTAGCTCGACACATTGGTCGGTTGAAACAACCTAGTTAGGAGACACGGATTCTTGCCGCCTCACTGACTTAATCTCATGAACGTGGACCATCACGAATGTAGGATACGCTTTTCTATGATAAAGGTCTCATAAATAGGTGCATAAAGTAACTTGCATAAGGAGCATGAATCAAGTGCCAAATTACTAAAATTCTTTCGTTAAAAAATCCTTCCTGTAATGCATTATTCAGATACCACGTTCTGTTTTTTACCGATGCAAAGGCAGAACTGAAAGAGTACCCCGTCCTATTGTGTCGCTGTGTTTTAATTTGCGTTCATTGTTTCTGTTATATCATTTTTTTACGCTACGCTTAGGTTACATTCATAGAATACAAACTTTTTAGATTATGCGGAGCAATATTATCTAGAGAAAATAAGAAGGATTTAATACTATTACGGCTATTTTGTTTTCGTATTATGTTTGTTATTTTAATATAAACATGACACTGCGGTTAATTTAAGTATCTGTGATTTGCTTTTATAAAGGTAATATCCAAAGATAGCACGTACAGGTATAATGCTTGGGTTGTGTAAAAATTATTTCATAAGTAGCACCAATTATCATGTATGTACACTGTGTAAGTCATAGACCAGGTACGAGGGGCGAGTCCCTGTAGCTTCGGGATTAAGAATAGAGCTACGGTATGCCTAATCGTAAGAGGCGACTAAATAGGGGCTAACCCCGGGAGGGACGGCGGTGTATGCGTGGCCGCATGCCGCCGTCCCATCGTCTCTCCCGATGATGGGCCCGTTCTGGGGCACCGCGCGTGGAAGACACCGGTGCGTTCCAATGGAGATCCCGGAGTCCTTACAAACGCAGAGGCAGGCCACCGAGGGGGTTTTAGTGCGGTACAATACCGATACCAAAAAAAAGTACGAGGGGCGGCTGATAAGTTCACGGCCTACTAATCACCTCGCTACTGATAGCACTTATTGGGAAACTCGTTACTGGTATAAATGTCGGAGTCGGATCGTACAATCCGGCGTATAACCACAGAATAGTACAAGTAGTAAAATATAAAATTTTGCTTTTGTGTATGTTCATAACTTAAGTAACTACTGATAGAGAGAGACACATTTTAACTCACAAACTTTATCTATTACGGTTAAAATAGAAACTATTAGTAATTTCACCGCAGAACCTAGAGTAAACCTATCTGTCAAAATGAAAGCCGCTACAGATGTTATTTACAAGAGACATCACTGAAGTGAATATTATTATTCATGTCTCTTGTAAATTATTAAGGTGTTGTAAATAACACCCGAGATGATATAGTATTATAAGTAAATCATATTTTTAACACGCTTATATTATAACATGTATGTTTGTTTATAACAGTGAGTTTATAAGCTTTACAAACAAGCTCTTTCCTTTGGACTCGATTTTGACCCACTTTCAACATACAAAATTAATTAAAACTTTGGACACATCAAAAATCGGTGGCAATATAATAATTTCATGACTTTATCTAATTCCGAGAACTTGAAAAAAATATATTTTACACACATACACGTTTGTTCATTATTATTTTCTGCTTATATAAAGGAACATTTTCACTGTTTTAGTTTGATGTGCTTCAAAAGCGTGTTGTTTAGTCTTATTTTTACTATATTTATTTGCTTTTAACACTATTTTCTATTTTTGGCACGTGAAAGTAAACCAGCACACTTGAACTAAGTTACTGAATAGTAGCATGCTTTTTTTCTGCAAAGTTGTATGTATATCAGTACCTTTATTCAACCCTAATATGTTTTTACCGCTCCCCTAGCGATATGTTCCAGTTTCGCAGAGGGCAATGTCGTCTTGTCTATCGTACAAATAGCATCAAGTTACACAAACAACAATGGTTCCAATGAAAACATCCCCCTAAATTCTGATACTAATATTACTTTCAAGGATTCTAGTTCGCCGAAATTGGCATTCTCGAGCACGAAATACACGTATATGTTGAAAGTTAATATTATGTTTAATTCTAGGCTAGTATTTTCGTATTAGTTTTTAGTATGTAAGTATGGATGTTTGTTACTCTCTCACGTAAAAACTACTGAATGGATTTTAATGATACTTTTCAATTATATAGCTAATACATCAGAATAATACATAGGCTACAATTTATAAATATATTGTGTGAATTGCCCAAAATATGACTATAAGTCAAAGATTCAAGATTCAAAATTTCAAAGATTTTTATTGAACACAAAACAGTAATACAGAACATAATGATCGTAAACAACTACAATAGTTAATTAATTAACTGAACACACAAACAATGGTTCAACTATGTACATATAATCAAATCTACTAATAAAGGTCAATAAAAACTAAACAAAAAGTCGCGGAAATTATACTGTTACAAACTGCGATATCTTATCTTATATTAAAACAATTTATTAATTAAGTTTTTAACAAAAAAATGGAACCGACTTCAAACGGTAAAAAATAAAATTCAGTACCTACTTCTTCTTGCTTATGGTAATGACTCTTAAAACTATTTTTGGAATCGGGCCCTTACTAAAATGTCGTACCATTCGTTCTAAATGGGCACCGACAGTACCTACAGACAGTGGGACAGTACCTCAGGACAGTACCTACTTCTTCTTGCTTATGGTAATGACTGTTAGAACTATATTGGAGTCGGTGCCCATTCATAACGAAAGGTATACTATATTTACTAAGACAGGACATTTTACTAAGAGCCCGACTCCACAAATAGTTTTAAGAGTCATTACCATAAGCAAGAAGAAGAAGGTACTGAACAATTTTATTTTTTACCGTTTGAAGTCGGTTCCATTTTTTTTTGTTAAAAACTTAATTAATTTCACTCATTTTAGTAATAATAGCCATCTTATAGCCTGAAAGAATATTACTGTCAGTCCACCTAAACGTATAAATTAATGAAATAATTTGCTCTCAGCTCCAAACCGTTGAGGAGTTGTACCTTCAATCATCACCTTAGCAACATCAGGTGATAATTACCGGACATAAATATTTGTATTATGTTAAAAAATATGACTTAAAGAATGTGTGTGCCTATTAAGTTTCAGTGTTTCCCTCGATTTCCCTAGTATCACCTCATCAGATTTTGACATGGTGACAGTTGGACCACCAAAGGAATGTAAGATTTCGAACAAAAAACCATTTATTGAAAGAATTTGCTCTTAACTCCTAACCGTCGTAGTACCTTCCATCATCCACTCAGCAACATCGCATAATAATAATTAAACACAAATGTCTTTTTTGCTTTAGTAAGAATATAAAAATCAATTGATGTGCTATAAAATTTAAATGTTCCCCTCGATTTCTCTGGGATTCCATCATCAGGCTTTGACTTGGTGACAGTTGGACCACCTCGGGAGCATAAGTTTTTGAACAAAAAAACATTTTTTGAAAGAATTTTCTCTCAACTCCTAAACATTGTAGTATCTTCCATCATCAGCTCAGCAACATGATATGATGATATTTATACACAAATGCCTGTTTTGCTTTAGTAAAAATATGAAAATCAATTGTTGTGCTTTAAAATTTGTATGTTCCCTTCGATTTCTCTGGGATCCCATCATCAGACTTTGAGTTAGTGACAGCTGGACCACCTCAGGAATGTAAGATTTCGAACAAAAACCCATTTATTGAAAGAATTTGCTCTCAACTCCTTACCGTCGCAGTACCTTCCATCATCAGCTCAGCAACATGAGATGATGATTACTATGCACACATATCTCTAATGCTTCATAAAGTATAAGAAAATCAATGTGTATGCCTATAAAATTTAAATTTCCCCTCGATTTCCCTGGGATCCCATCATCAGATCCTGATTTGGTGGCAATGGGACCACCTCGGGAGTATAACAAAAAAATAATTTTGAAAATCGGTCCACAAACGGCGGAGTAATCGGTGAACATATATAAAAAAAAATACATACAGCCGAATACATTACCTCATCCTTTTGGAAGTCGGTAAAAAGAAGGGAAAAACAGTGATTGTGTGAAGGTTGTATGTGAATCTCACAGATTCGAGTCAGTTGTAATGAGTGTTTCAGTTTCGTCGTGAGAGACGTTATGTAAAAAGCGAAACATATGTTTCTTTAAATCCCAGTATGTCAGGGCATAAATATTGGAAATAATATTTATTTTGTTATAGATAGTACTGGAGATGTTCTCATAATTACGCCTTGCTAAGGTAGTAAGACAACGGGAGACATAACATATTCCTACAGTGTCGACGGCTGTTAGAAGTGTTTCTGACGAATGTTAGTGTAAAGTGCTTGCGTAATATAAGATTACGGATGTAGAATTGCCTTACGGTCAAGACTTTGGAGATTTTATAAAAGTCTGTGGTTGGAAATAAGATTGATTTTGAATGTATTACTTTAAGTACGTATCTTTGAGCCCGTTCTAATCGCAAAAACCCTGTTTTTACTGAACTGCCCCAGGCTGCTATTCAGTAGACTGTTTGAGCTAAGGAGAAATAAACCGTCTTCAAGTGTCGAGTTAGTAGGAAAAAATCTACCGTTTGCGAGCTATTCTGGCGTGCACTGCCAAAACCGCTAGAGTTCCACATTATTATGTAATGTATGATGGAAATGTCTATCTTAAATAGTCCTACGAATAATCCCGCCGTAGTATATATCTATATCATTATAGCCAAAATGTGTAAGCCTTTATAGCCAAAATAGTAGACCATAACTACAATAAAAATTATTATTTACTGACCCTATCTAACGCGGGTGAAACCGCGGAAACGAATGAAACCTCTAGTAAATTATATAAGCCAATATTGTGTAACTTTAAGGTTATAAATTAACTAGCTGTGCCCGCGACGTCGTCCACGTGTATAAAGACTTTTATAAAATGGAATGATTAAAAATTAAAGATTATTTATTTGCATTGAATAAGTAGTAGGTAGATTATTCTTACATTATAGTGAAATAACTTATAATACAATGGTCATATGTTCAGAAGAAACCTAATGTATTTTTTCTAAATCCTTCAAACCTACAACAGTAAGGAATGCTTACTGTACTGATCTTACTATCCACTTTTCTCACGTTTCGCTTTTCTCGCGCAATCAGATTCTCTTTACAAATATGTACCTCGTTTATTAAAGTTAAGAGATACTGCTGTGCCCGTGGCTTCATCTATGTTAAAAATAGTATATTTAGTAAATTGGGTGAATTTATACTGCAAAGAATGTAAAGACTCATTCTATATACATAGCTTTAACCTACTGAAGAAAAGAGGTGCACTATACAACTACTTGTAGTTGGGAGATAAAATTTCTAAACATACACGTGCTTAGGATTAAACAATCGGAAAAATAATTGTAAGGTCAATTAATAAACTATAGGTTTAAAACTTGCGGACAGCAGTTTGGTTATAAGTCATAACTCATATAACATTGTGAAAACTAAAGCAGAAGGCAGGGTCTCTACACAGTGTGCTATCTGTATTTGGAAATAAAGAATATTTTTATAAAGAATCTTTAAAGAATCCTTAATATCTCCATCAATCAACGTGTGTGGATGAGCCCTCAGCCCGTACGCAATAAAGAGACGCAAAAAATGATTTAAGTATCATTGGTCCAATTAACAATGTTCAGCATCATACGTATACCTACCCAACGATGGGACAACCCGCGTGGCGCAATTACCATGCCGGACTGCTAATCGAACTGTCCCGGGTTAGAATCCGGGCGAAGCAGAAATTTCAATGATGAGTTTAAACTGTTCTCGGTCTGGGTGGTTGTGTTTCTGTCTCTATGTGTGTTCATGGCACCCATGACACAGGGTATATCTACCCAAATGTGAGGCTATACGTGTGAAATGTTATTTTTTAAATTTTTTACACTATGTACTTACTTTTATTAGACATAAAGCTTTTATTTGAAATTATCTCCATCGAATCACTTTGGAGAAGAAATGAATATTGCTCAATAACGCCATCTACCGTATGACATGTAAACTTTGTGGTTGATAAATCGAATGTCAAATTACCAAATAGGTAGATATTGAGATTAACAGTTGGTTCACTAAAAGTTTAACTATTCGTCACCTAGATGTCTGCAGTAGTCTCGTTTTGTTAAGGCTTTGTACATTCTGTATGAAGGTTTAGATTCCGTATCTTACAACCTTAATGCTGGATGCATTGAGATTGTAAGATTTGGATTTCGGTTCATCGGAGCTAGAGGCCTCCTCAATATTGCGAGAGCTCCATGCTCAGCAGTGAAATGCTAAAAAGGTTGCAGCTTGATATAATGTAGCGATAATAATCGTTTCAGCTGCAGCCTGTTCATAATCTTCCACCCCAAAAGAAGACTAATAAGCTGAGCAACTAACTCAATGGAGCCTGTGATGTAAGGTTCGGCGCGAGCCTTATCGCGATGCGCTTATTAGGTACCTATAGTCTAGCCATTCTCGGCCAACGAAAGAAAATACAGTAAGCTGATCTAAGTATATTTAATATAGTCGACAATATTAGTGAGAAATCAAAATAATTTTACTTAAATTTAAACTTTTATTTAGGGTTTTGAATGGGCTGTTACCGAAACTTTCATACAAATTCCCCAAAGTGCCTTTTAAGTTTATGTCGCGTATTGTGTAAATGAACATAACTTTTTTGTTTATCACCCGATTGATATGAAATACACACTAATGTTACGGAAATTCATTCAACAATATATCTGTAAACACATCATTCAAAGAAGGGAAACGAATTTGAAAATGAAATATTAAGTTAAGGTTAATTATTGTACGCTTGAGATACCAACTTTCGAATCCATTTTATTTGCTATTGAGGGGTAGTTTTGAAAAAAGCTTAAATAGAATTCTTACTATGTTAGTAAAGATTACAAATACAAAATTATAAGTATATTACTCTGCACAAAAATATTCTGTACATCAAGTTTCGACACTCAATTTTCAAAGAGTTTCAAAGAAAATTGACATTTAAAGGATGAATTTCGAAAAATGCTGAAACACGTATTCTTTTATTTTAGTTACTAAATATTTATACCAATTTCAAGAAAATCTATTGAAAAAAATCCAAGTTTTCCATACAAAATTTCATCGCTCATTTCACACCCTTAAAGGGTGATTTTTAAAATTATCTATAGCCTAAATGTTAGCGAAGACTAATATATATAAAACAAAAAAAGTTTCATCAAAATCCGTCCAGTAGTTTTTGCGTGAAAAGCTAACAACAGACAGACAGACAGACAGACAGACAATAATTTCAAAACTTATATTTTTAGCTTCTGTTACTTATAAAAAGACCCCTAGAAGTATTTTTTTTAAATTATATGCAATGTACAGAATTGACCCTGCTTACAGTTTTATTATATGTATAGATAAGTATCATCTCAAAGATTCTAATGAGCGTGTGCGTTACTGAGTACCTACTCTTTAGCTAGAACGTAAGCATGGCCTAAGAGCCCTATTTACACGAGTAAAATTTTAAAGCGCTGGCGCTGTAATTATGCAAATTCAATATATATATATATATACATTATGATATACATTTACCCTAGTTGCTCCTTCATTAAGTTACACAGTTTTCTATAAGGAAAACTGCCCAAGCATTAAAAGTATCTAGTCTACATAGCAAAGGAGTTTCCTTTTAGTTGATACTATGTACATACAGTGTACAAACACTGTTTAACTATAGAATTGTTTATAAATATATATACACGATATCTTTTAAAATGAAATATTATTCATTATCACATATACTTAAAATTACTATTTCAATTCGGTATATTTCCATGTTCAGTAACTACATAATATAACACTTGATGCCACCATTTTACTTTATTCATGGAATCGTACATACATATAATATGCAATGGTCGAATGAACTCAACAGTGCAACTCTACCCGCCGATCCATTTACTAACATAAAAGCGTGAAACCGAATCTCTCCGTACGATCAATCAAAATTTTCTAATAATAAAATATCCCGGGTAAGGTACTTCAGGAGCACCTTTAACGATCGTCAACTAATAACATCATAATAATGTCTTAAGAGCTTAAAGGATTTTCTCAGACTTTCGATTTATCGAGAAGAATTTATGCATTAAATTAATCTGATTTAATCCAAATCCAAAAAGTCTTAAGCGATAAACAACTCCAAAAAAAATTTACTTCTGATGTGTGTGAAATGTTACTTGCTTTAGGTTTTTATTTATATTTTTGGGTAAACGATAGTCTTCGATATTTGTGCAAAAGTCGTTGTCTTTGTCTTCGATCGCAATTAGCAACCATGTTAACAATTATTTTATACTGTAAATTATAAAGAGGAAAGATTTTATTTGTTTATTTGTTAGCATTGAATAGGCTCCGAATAGGTTTGAATGTGCCAATTGGCGGATGAATGTAAGAGTTATATTTCTCAGTTTATATTTAAGTTGATTATCGCTAGTCTGTGATTACCGCTGATAATCGTGTAAAATAACAAATTCTTAAAATAAAACCCAGCTGGATCAATTTATCACCCCCGAAACCCTGGACACTAAATTTCATGAAAATCGTTAGAACCATTTTTGAGATTAAAATTTTGTGTGCAGGGGTTTTTGGGGGCAATATATGGATCTAGCTGAGTTTCATTTTTAGAAAATATAGCTTAATCCATGTTTTCAACAATAATCAACTTATACGCAAACTGAAAAATATGACTTGCATTGACATGTATCGGTAAGTATATGTAATTCTATTTTTAACACACTTTTATTAGCTTGACCTGTATGTGTATGTATATATGTATGTAATGGAATATTTTAACTTTATTTTCACCTACTTCTAAGCGTCTGATTAACTTGAAAATTTGCACAGGGGTCAAGGGCCGATGATAATGCAATAATATGAAGAAAAAAATCCAACTAAAAAATTAAAAATAAATAATGTATGTATTTTAAAATACTAAAGCGTGGGGTGCATGGTGTCAATAGTATCTTAAAAACCACCCCACCTTTTTTTACAGTAAAATACATTTTCTTCTTATTTTTTACTTTTTAGTTCGCATTTTCACAAAAGCGTGTTTTTAAACTATATTATTTTTTAAATTGGAAGCTGAAGTAGGTATATTTAAGCCTGTTAAGCAAGCCAATGAGTCTCTGAACTAAAAAATTAAAAATAAATAATGTATGTATTTTAAAATACTAAAGCGTGGGGTGCATGGTGTCAATAGTATCTTAACACGTTAACTGCGTTACCGGACGTATATAGCCGGTAATGAACTCTCCCGTGGTGCGAGCGCCAAAAACTAGTTTTTCTCGCTGGTGCGGCGTCATTTTAGGTACGATATTCTGTGAGTTAAAAAGGGACAAATAAACATCATTGCTTCTTACTTTCAGATGGTCTTATTACAATAGAAAAAAAGTACATGGCATATTTGACCTGTACGCACAGAACGAAAAAATTTTACATTCCATGCGTTACCGGACGAATACGACTTGTATGTGTATGTCCGGTATCGCACTGTTGGCTAGGACGTATGCATTAGTGAGAAACGGATATTATTATCGTTTATCGATATTTGTTAACAGTATCTACATTTATAAACAATAGGTACTTACTTTGTTACCTACTGGCACAGAAAGATCTATCAAAACATCGTTTGTCACTGCGTGCAGTACCTTAAAATATTTAGTTTAACTTATTTAAATATACATTGCGATACTTGTTTCTCTCTTTTCAGTTCATTTTTGAAGCAGTCGGGTTTTTTTGTTTTTATAATAATAATTTAATTTCAAATTGTTTAGTTATTTGAAGATTTTTCTTAAAATATAGTAGAAATGTGATATGATATATATATTTTTGAAATAGTTTTTTCACTAGCTTGCATTTGATACCCATATTGCTGTGGTTAGAAAAAAACCCCACTCCCCTTTTTTCAAATTTGAGGACGCCATTTTGAAAATGTATATAGCCTATGTCAATCTGACAATCCTAACAAATTTAACGACACCTCATATGTTTAAATCTTCCAGTCGTTTGGGCTGTGCGGTGCGCCAAAGAAATGGACATACATACCCACATACATACATACATACATACGCTCGAAAAACATAACCCTCCTTCTCACGCAGTCGGGTAATAATGCCTAATTTGCTTTATAAATAAAAGTATTATCGATAAATATTTGTTTTCTTATATAACACCACTACTGTTTATCGACTATTTGAACGTTTTCACCACTTCTTGTGCGCCACATGACATATGAGTCCGGTAAGACGTTTATACCTATAAGTAAAAAAATATTTGTCCAATTCTAGAACCAAAAGAAATGTATATAGTTCAAAGTTTTTAGATATTGATAAAAGTTAAAGAATTGCCAGAAAGTAAAAATTTTATGAAAAAAAAAAGTTTTAAAAAGAATTGTGTACCGGACACATTTGCCTTGTTTCGCACTAGAAAAATTAACAGTACATGGCAATATTGTCCTGTACCGCACCAGAGTGGAATATTATGTTTTTGAGCTTCGCAGTAAACGTGTTAAAAACCACCCCACCTTTTTTTACAGTAAAATACATTTTCTTCTTATTTTTTACTTTTTAGTTCGCATTTTCACAAAAGCGTGTTTTTAAACTATATTATTTTTTAAATTGGAAGCTGAAGTAGGTATATTTAAGCCTGTTAAGCAAGCCAATGAGTCTCTGAAGAAAATGAATTGTTTTCATTCGAACAACGCTCGGTCATCCGGGTACTAAACTATAATTAAAAAGTCTAGTCATAGTATGATGTTATATAGCCTAAAGCCCTCGGGTGGCTCCCCTGGGGTTGCCCGTGTTCATAGGCGACGGTGATCGCTTAACACCACGCGGCCCGTCTGCCTTTTAAAAAAGCCTTCCCCGATAAATGGACTATCCAACACAAAAAGATTTTTTCAATTGGAACCAGTAGTTCGTGAGATTAGTGCGTTCAAACAAACATACGAACGAACGAACGAACAAACTCTTCATCTTTATGTATAGATTAAAATATTGATTAAACGGGCTAACATAAAAATATGAATAAGCCAAAGACAATACCTACTATACTTTATTAATCTATGAAATGAAATAAGAAACATAATTTTTTTCTTTTCTTTTAATATTGAATGGCTAAAAGGATTTTTATACAATGCCGTAAAACGAATTAAAAAAAATAAACAACATAAAAGACAGACATGACAATTTTGATAGCTGCGTCAAAATGTAAATAAACAAACACAGAAAGTAAATAATTTTGTAAGCAAATAATAAAGGAAAAGCAAAGTAAAAGAATAAAAAAAAGGATATATGTTATAAAATATGATAATGGACGTGAATGAAGTAAGTAATAACATGTAGTGTATTTATAACACTACACGGCGCATTTCATTCATTTCATTTGCTTCCCGTGGGAATGAAATATTTTCCCGTGGCAAAAAGTAGCCTATGTCCTTTCTCAACGTCCTTTCTATGTTTATGCCAAATTTCATCAAAATCGGTTCAGTGGTTTAAGCGTGGAAGAGTAGCAGACAGACAGACAGACAGAGTTACTTTCAAATTTATAATATTAGTAAGTAAGTATATTAGTAAGTATGGATGATTGCGACAAAGTTTTGTGTATCACAAGACTCGTGCTAAAACATAAAAGTAATTCGTTTTGTAACCGGGCCGCAGACTAAAATCAGTTATTTTATGGCAAATCTCAAGCGTGGCGGAACATTAGGCGTCCAGATGGTCGACAGCATGACTAGAAGAATCACGTCTAATTATAAGTTTTATCCCTTTCACTATTTTAATAATGATTGTTGTCGTTTATACGAACGAGCAAACTATTAAGGAAAATTAATATATTTGATATTAATACATTTAATATCATTTTTCTTTAAGAACCGTATGTACATCAAACAAGTTTGTGTGTAAAAAATCCGTACCTTCTGAAGCTTAGTAGGTACGTGTCGTGGCGCACAATTTAATATTTTAGTTACAATAGTATAATATTTGGCTGCAACCATTTTTACGTCCACACGGGTCAGGTCAATTTTTAGGGATGCTAACTCCACCACGCTGCTCCAATGTGGGTTGGTGGAGATGCCGGAAGTTTTTAAATCGCCCAAAAGGCCTCCAACAAGGTTTAACGACTGTTATCTATCGACATGAAATGAAATCTTTACCAGCGGTCATCCATGGTCATCCATTTTACATACGACCATGCCCGTATGTAGCATAGTGGCTTAGCTACATAGAATATAGATTGCTTATGTCCTACGCTAGCCCGGGCCATGCGCGCTACGACTACGTCAGAAATGTAAATTTTTATGTAAACATAGTACTGAATAACAACAATTTAGTCTTAATGCGTATTTGTTTTGCCAAGAATAATTCAAGATGTTTTTTAAAACCATTATAGCATTGTACTATAACCTGTATTCAAATAAATGTTTTAATGGGTCATTACTGTTTATTAATTATGGTGCGGTTTTATATACTTTTAGGTGTTTGTTGCATATATCATATACTACATTAGTCTGTATGTATTTGTTTATTCGCTTACGGATCAAAGGAAAAACAAGAAAAAAATACGAATTAAAGACTTAATATTTTCCAAGGCGTTAAAATTTTGTTTACCTTAAAACCTTTTGAGCTATAAAATTATATGTTTTGCTTATGAACCCTATGAGTTAGATGAAGCCCGCAGCAAACTTGCTTGAAAGATACCTATCCTTTCTATTGAAAAGTTTTGAATTCTACGTTTCGGGTAGTGTTCTATAGATTTTACCGAGATGTGTGCTCTCCAAAACATTTAATTTTCCATCTGCACCTCTTTCCAGTTTTATATATTGTGAAATTAGTAATAATGTTGCAGTTTAGTTAGTATGAGTAACTACTATCTCCTTAAAATTAATTAACATGTAATAGAATTATTTAAAACTAGTGGACCCCGCAGACGTTGTTCTGCCTTAAAAATATTTGAAGAGGATTAGTTTCTTTATCATCTCAAAGAGTTTTTATGTCACTGTCAAATAAAAAAATATAAAACAAATAGTGACAGATACTATGTCAAACTTCTAGTCGATGGCGCGAAGAACCAATGTTTAAAAGTTGCTAACAGTTAATATAGAACAATAAAATTTGTTGTTTTACTTTCAATTTCGCAATTTTTCCATATTTTCTCACCGTTTAAACGTTCCTTGGACTTCTACTAATATTTTAAGACCAAAATTAGCCACATCGTTCAGCTGTTCTTGAGTTTTAGCGAGACTAACGAACAGCAATTCATTTTTATATATAGAGATAAATTTTATTATACACTTTGGATTATTGTACAAAAATGGTATTTTTGACTACTGAACCTTTTTAAACAACTACCTATATTTATTTATATATTTGGATATCTATACATATAAAATACTTTGTCTTGATTGAATTACTATGAAATTTATTTTGGGGGTGATTTACATCAATACTCCTTTTTCGATCCCATATAAAAACAAATGTTCCTATTTGTCAAACATTGGTACAATTCGTCATGCCGTGTCGATAAAATATTTAGAGAGGTAAGCTACCAAATCTTGCATTTTCACAACAGCTAGATTCTTAGTGTTTGAAATCTACAATGAACTGTTGCCCTGTATTAAAAAAAAGTGTCTCAACCATCAGTTAAGGAAATATTTAAGAATTTTGAATGAATGTTTTATATGAAAACTCTAAAACTTGCAAAATATTAGTACTATTTTTAACGACTTTCATACGTGATACACCGAGTTACTAGTTTTTCGTCACTGAAAGCCGTAACCATTATCTTTGATTGACATGCTGCTTGCTTCTTATTTTCTGGTTTTCTTAAAGTACTTGCGGTGATTTTTTATTTAAATTTAAATTGAGGTTAGTACCTTCTGCGCCAAACGTTAAGGAATCCTGCTGTCTGACGAAAAATTATTTCTATACTCAACCAATTTGACGGAATATAACAAATTGCCTTTTGTAGTTTTTGGTCAAACAAATGATGTGAAATCAAATGAAATACGAATTTTAAAACAATATGTATCTGGCTTTATTTTGAAATATATTTGAATTTGTATTTCCTAACCAAACACAAGATATTTGATTTTAAACTTGCCAGTATTAAGTATTAAGTATCGGCAATTTCATATGTAAGGACCTATTATTTTATATTAAGTCTTTGTTTACCTGAGTGATCAGGAAACATTTTTACGTTCACGCACGCCAGTTCTTCGCTTCATTGAACTAATATGGAGCGGCCATAATAAGGATCTACGAGTACATAAGTACATACCATCTGCGATCTCGATCTACTAAATGTCTGGCCAAATTAATTTGTTTGTTTTAGACATTACTATTTCTTATAAACAAAAAAATTGTTATTTTTGTAGACTTTGTAATGTATGTCTATTACGTGATACAATGTATTGTTGGTTTGTAGTTATATCCGACAGAATAGCATCCGCCGCACAGCCGTGTTGCGGATGTAGTGTAGGCAACCCGTAGCGGGTCCGGGACCGAATGTACATAATACTCACATGCAACATCCGTGCTACATCCACATCGCTTGCTGTTTATAAACTATGCGTGAACTTGCCTTATCAATGGACACTGTTTCCCACGGTTTGGGACATGCGCCGGCTTTTGGTGCCTTTTTGTCACTGTCGCCTGCTGTCACAAGTAAAGCCTCTACTGTAACTGTAACGGATACCATGAATGTGGAAAAATTTATAAGATGCTAATAACTTCCAGCGCATTCTAATAGCTATGACAATAACGTCAAAGCTCTTCTTGCTAGCATTTCTTACTATAGTAGAGTATATTAACTTTTCTTTTCATACTTTTTTTTTGTGTCGGGGGAAACCTTCAAAAGGGACCTTGGGAGAGGGTACCGGGTTATGTGGGATTTTGCCGCACTAAAACCCCCTCGGTGGCTGTCTCTGCGCTTGGTGAGGACTCCGGGATCTTCAGTGGGAACGCACCGGTGTCCTCAACGCGCGACGCCCCAGAACGGGCCCATCTTCGGGAGAGCAGATGTGCTCTCCTGCACCTTCCGATGCTTACGGTGACATGCGGCCACGCACACACCACCGCCCTTCCCGGGGCTGCTGGTTCGACGGACCGAGCCCCCACTCTCACCGCCCACAACCCCGGAAACCCCGGAAGCCCCCTTTTAGTCGCCTCTTACGATCAGGCAGGTGATACCGTAGCTGTATTCTTAATCCCGAAGCTACAGGGAAATAGTCAAGCACTATTGTAGGTGAAGTCAAGTATATCTATCTATATAGATTTATTTAGATTAAGCAGATTGGAATGTAAACCAATATCGACGACCGGAAAAATAATAAAGATCTTCAAGTACCCATGGCTGCAACCCTTTTTGCTCTGCTCCCACTGCCGGGCACGGATCTCTCCCCATTATTGGGGAGGCCTGGAGCTTACTCCACCACGCTGCTCCAATGCGGGTTGGTGGAGATGCGGGAAAGTGGCCAACCCGTTGTCGGATGTTTTCAAACCGCCCATAAGTCCTCCGACAAGGTTTAACGCCTATCGACCTATCGACAACAACCGGGACCGTCGGCTTAACGTGCTCTCCGAAGCACGGAAACGCGCATGAAATTTTTTGCCACTAGCGGTCACCCATCTCACACCCGACCGTGCAAGTTTGGCTTAGTTGCATAGATCGTTTGCGTTCTACGCTAACCGCCGGGCCATGCGCGCTTCCCATAATTATATTTTTTTTAATTGTAAAATAAACTGACGAACTCCTAAAACATAAAAAATACTAGAAATGACAATGATAATCTGGCAAAACAGGATGTAGCATTCGATCAAATAATGATGTTGGTGTCCCACGGTTGTTGTCCCAAGACATGCATAGGCGAGTGTCGCGGGTCGCGGGCAAGGTCGGCCAGTCGGAATGAATGACATAATATATCTCGTTACGTGCACTTGTAGTTCAAGAGCTCACGGCACCGCGGCACATTATATTATTATGTATTGCGTTTAGACAATCCCTACTTCCCTACTAATATTATAAATTCGAATGTAACTCTGTCTGTCTGCTACGCTTTGCCGCTTAAACTACTAAACCAATTTTAATGAAATTTGGAACACAGATAGAGTGGACTTTGGGAAACGACTTAGGATGGTTTTAATCCTACGGGAACCTATAAAACTACTAATACACGCGGGCGAAGCCGCTGGCGGAATCCTAGTTCAAAATATGCAAATAATAAACAGCAATGATAAAAATTTGGTGATTATATAAAATAACCTTTTAAATAATAATACAGAGAATAATTAAAGTAATCAAAATTGCTATAAGCAAAACTTCTCGTGTAATATATTACTTCTCATTAACAAAAATTTGTAAATATGGAACGAGTACATTGATACAGAGTTACAGACATTGGTTTCTAATTGACTAAAACATAATGTCAAAACTGTCGTGAGCCCTTTTGCACGAGCATAACTACAAGTGATAACACTCTGCCCCGTGCAATTCTCACTCCCACCACATATTATGTTACAGATTAAATAAGTAGTTTTATTACTGACTTTTCGCGAACTATACCACAATGTTTCGATAATGACGAGGCAGTCGCGCAAACCAATTCTGTACTATCGCGTAAGAATGAGATGCAGCTGAATAATAGATCACCCTGGGGATTCGTCTATGTATTGCATTTTCCACTCGTATTTCATCAAACCTACTGAGATTTGATATTGGGTATGAATCGTAGTACTTAAACTAAATTTCGCGCTTGCAATCAGATTGAAAAAAATTAAACGAACGCAAATTATTTAGCAATCATATGCTAGCTCTATTTTTATGTAAATAAAAAAATAATAACGGTCTAACCCAGTCATATCCCTAGGGAATGTTCGCTTTCACTGTTATCAGAATGTTTGTACGTAAGGCTGGCCGCAAGCCAAATGTCGCAATATGTCGAATTCGAGAATTGTTCCCGGTATCAACACAAACACAATTTAGTTAGTTTAGTTTCTATGACTTCGAGACATAAATATGAGATGAATATTTATAAGCACTAACTGTGTGCTCTGAAATTACATGATTTTCATTGAGACAATAATAATGTGAGTTATTATCTTAGAGCATCAAAGTTACTGACTCACCCTTCAGGAGAGACGGCATAGCGCCTCGCTTCGATACATAATTTTTGTGCCAAATCTGGTGCAGGTCACACATTCACAAATTTAATATTCTTTCATCACTACAGACGCATACATTTCTAAATATGTCACTTCATTTACTATGCACCGTCAACACTGACACAATAGTTGTATAACGAGAAGGCACACTGTGCATGGACGTTGGGACGAGGGGTTCGCCCGTAAAGGCCACTCCTCTGACGGGTTGTCATACCTGTCATACCTTAATGCTTTATAACGCAAGTATATAGGTATAGGTAGTATTTCAAAGAAAAGTAACGTATCAAAGTTGTTTGTTTAGAGCTCAAGCTTTCTCATAAAAATCTCCCCGCACAGCGCACTTGACTATCAAGTTGGACTGTGACGCAAAACATATTCAAAGTAGTCCTGTTGAGAATTATAAATTAAAAGAGATGCTTGATGATGGAGTATAATAAGATAATGATAATGCTGGAGACTAAGAGTTCAATAACAATTGCGCTCCATCGGCAGAATAAGTGCAGTTGCCATCATTTAACAAAATGCATATATTAAAACAATCGCAAAATAAATTCGAGAGGCAAGCATGGCAGCAGCGTATATTTCGCATTTAGCAGGTTTAAATGACCAAATGGCACGTGTCCGGTTTTTATGGACGATAATAATCATTTGCGATGGAGGGTAGTGCCTGTAACAAAATAACGCCGCACCTGTGCCTACACACGACTCTAACGAATAAAAGACCAACACCAACATACACTGCGTACACCAGATTGTTCGAATTTCTACAATACAGGTAAATTTAACATTCAGAGATCAGTTTATTATTGTTTTATTAAAGAAACAATACATTATTTATCCATAACCAGTATACAAAATAATACAAACTAAATTATCACAGATGTGAACTTTTTTAACGTTTCTGTCCAAGAAGTCACGCAAGCATGAGTAGAGCAACACGAGAAACATACATAAAATATTATGAACTCTATTACTTAAAATAAAAGAGGTCGCTATCAAAGACCAATATAAGTTATTAAAGCAACCAGCAGCCCTTTTATTCGTCTCACTGCTGGGCACGGGTTATTTAGTCCCGGGAGTAAGAATAGAGCTACGGTATCCCCTGCCTGATCGTAAGAGGCGATTAAAAGGAGGCTTCCGGGGCTGCGGGCGGTGAGAGTGGGTGTTCGACCCGTCCAACCAGCAGTCCCGGGAAGGACGGTGGTGTGTGCGTGGCCGCATGCCGCCGTAAGCATCGGAAGGTGCAGGAGATCACATCTGCTCTCCCAAAGATGGGCCCGTTCCAGGGCGTCGCGTATGGAGGACACCGGTGCGTTCCATGGGAGATCCCGGAGTCCTCCCCAAACGCAGAGGAAGGCCACCGAGGGGGTTTTAGTGAGGTTCAAATCCCACATAACCCGGTGTCCTCTCCCAAGGTGCCGGGTACCTTTTGAAGGTTCCCCCCCCCCCCCCCCCCCGATACCAAAAAAAGGGCACGGGTTATTTGGTGTAGAATATTATATATTATATCCTGTCACGCTTCTCTTACGTAAAATTATTATTTGGGACGTGTTTTTATTATAATCAAATAAAGAAGTAATGACATGTATATAAGAAAAAAATATTCCTCGTGTACATATTTATGAGGTCTGACATACCCCCAATAGAATAGTTTCACAGTTTTATTGAAACAATTATCAACTTAAATACTACTCGAAACTTAACAAACATCTATTAGCATTGCAAAAAAATGCAATGTTGAGACTCAATGTCTTAAAAATATTTTGAGATAACGAAATATGTAAAAGCAATTTAGAATAATTATTACTTTATTACTTACTTATATTCGATCCGCTATCAGTGCCACGCCGGAACTTAATATAAAATTTTGTAAATATACCGTTCAGGTTTTACTCAATGATCTTTCATGAGCTTATAGCTCAGTGCCGTGAGTCGACTGCTGCATCGCTTGCTTATACTAAAGTTCTTTCTGACAGCCATTTACAGAAGGAATATGTTCTGACGTACTGTAGAATCAAACGTTTCTACAGTACGTCAGAACATATTCCGTGTAATTGAATGCAAATGCGCACATCTATGAAATAAAGGTACACTTTGTAGATTTAAACGATACTACAATATTCGCAGTGCATTTCATGTGACGTGTCGTAGCACCGGAAATAATATCGCGAACACAATATACGAGCATAATATCAGCATTATGTGATAATAACTTTGACAATGAAGAGTTATTCGACGAAAACACAAAAAGTTAGTTTCTACGGTACGCTAACTCGCATGCCACAATATAAATGAATTTATAACGCACAATTCAATTATTTTCCTTTAAATAAAAATTTGAAAGTAATAATAAACTTGTATTTATTTAGATCCTTTATTGATAATTTCTGTTATAATCATATTTTTTTCCTCATTTGAATAACAATTTCTATTCAGTTCATAATAAAACAAATAAATAAGCTGCAAAATTAGCTAATTTAATTTAGGCGGCAAACAAAAAAGCATTCGTTTGCCGTGTTTACAGACAGGCATAGGGAGCTTAATTTGGTTCCAACGATAGACCAGTGCGATATTGAAAGCTCGTGCAAACATACAAGTAAGGGTCAATGTCAATTCCCACTGAAAATTCTGCGGCGAGCAGCGGCCGGGCGGCCGTAAGAGCAAAGCAAGTGACTGACCACGAAGCCGCAAGGGGCAACCTCTTTTGACTAGTCACTAGAATGTTCGTGCAGCCTCGCGGCGCCGCGCTGCCCCTTCTTTGCATTCAAATAACTATGAATCATGTAATCACACAGATAAGATTCGAAATTATTTATAATATTTTGCCTTAAAAAGCAGCTGCGCGTCGCTGCGCTTTCAGTGGGAATTGACCCTAATTGGACAAAGTAAACACCACACTCATAAAAACTGTATGCAAGAACTAATCATAACTGATGTCGTAATGAAAATGAAGCCTACTGCTTATATAGAGCGCATCACGCAAGTCAGTGACATTCAGCAGGTATCTACAAAAGAATACAATCGCCGTTGTAGTTGCACTGTCTGAATAGTAAATAATAACTTTGTTGTTATATCAAAAGATACTTCGTTAGTAACTCCGCACTTTGCCTTTGTCTTGGTAATAACAAAAAGCAAAATTTTTCGCTATCCATTTACTTTGATTACATTTGAATTGCTTGTGACTGTCTTAAAGATTTCAGTTATTCGTAGGCAAGACATCTTTCAAAAAGACAAGACAAACGAACAAAGCGCTCGGAAGCCAGATTAAGTCATGAATGCCAGGTACAATTCATAGACCGTGATACAGCAACGAATGTACTGCTTGGAAAGGAAAATGTAACGACTTTAAGAGGTAAAATAAACAGTTCAAGTCACACACAACCTCAAGCAAGCATAGGTAAGTCTTGTCTAAGGTCGTATGCAGTTGCGGAGGCTGGTGGTCGCCTCATTTAAGTGTGGCCGGCAACTGCACCTTTCCACCGAAACACAATAGAATTGATTCACGGCTGAAGTGGGTGCAGCGGTGGTACTTCCCCGGGCGAACAATAATAGTTCTACCACTTACAAAGATATATTATTAATGTCATCGAGGTAATAAAATAAACCTAGAATTAAACACAAAAATAATAAATTGTTTATAGAAAAATTTATAAAGTCTATGAGGCGTTCCTCAAAATTAAATGTTGTAGCAGTAATTTGTAGGTAAATATTAAAACCTCAATTCAGGCAACCCAATTGCGCTAACAAATTCTAATACATACGTGGTTTGAAAAAGGCATAAATGAGCAATTTTCGTTTTTCGGTAATGATTCTAATTTGTATTGAATAAAATGTAATTTACAGTACCACTCTGAACCAATTAGCAGAGTCAGCCACAACGCAATGCATTGCAGGGTATCTGCAGACCGAAACAACTTTAGAAAAAAGTAGTCATAGGCGGAATAAACATGGTCCGAACGTTACGTATATATCCATCGCTAGTACAGAAGGCAAGTAGTAAACAATACTAAAAATAAAAAATACAAAAAATCTAAATGATACTAATAAGTAATAACACATTAGAGCAGTAAAATCTATATATTACTCATATTATAAAGCCACATTCACCCTGATTATAGACCATTGGCTACTTTTTACCGCGATAAAATGCTTCATTGCTACGTGAAAACGGGTAAAAGGGTCAACGCGGTTGAAGCAACTGGCTAAACGCACCAGTGTCGATAATTTTTGAGACCAAAAAAAATTATAGTAGAATGAAACCTATAGGAAAAGCTAGAGAATATAACAAAAATAAAAGGAAAAATAAATTAGAGGCGATCTGAGGTCGGGAAGGGGGAGGGGGAGGGGGCTTTAAAGGGTATAAAACGGTTTATCTCGATTTCCGGCAAAACTACAGGTCCTATGAAAAAAAGTTAAATGGCAAAGATGTAGTTAATAAAAAGATCTACAACTTTTATATTTACACTTTTTTCACATAACCTCAAAATTTAAGTGAAATATTCAAATAACCATGTTTTTGGTTTTTTATTTTTATCTTATACAAATAAAATTATTTTTTCACAAAATTTGGTGAAAACTTACCTTTTTATGTCCCAGATATACAGTATTTTTTTTGGTTTAAAATATTAATTTTTTTCACCTCATTTTGACTTAATATCGAAAAAGCAGCCTAGTTTTTAATACATATAAATTTGCGATTGCGTTGAGATCGGTATACAAAATGAAACAGATTAGTGGCGTATTGTTCTTCGGCGAGGGCGGCTACGGAGATAGAATTCTGAAGAGGCTAAGAGAAGCTCGTAGATTATTGAGTGAAATATCTATCGACTTTATTGGAATTACTGGATAAAATTGTCTATTTCAAGACAATTTGTAGGCTGGAATTGACAGGAGTTAGTTAAATTCAAATAATAATCTTTAAATTATAATAAAAAGTATTATTTTCTTCGCACACATATTAAATACATTGTCAACTAGTATATACCTAGTCCGGTTATAAGTTCTGTTACAATTGAAAATGTATTTTTTATAATGAAGTAATGTAATATTATTAAAATTCATACCGATATATGTATGTATTTATTAGTTGTACGCTCACAGTCCTAAACAAGCTGCTTAAGTGGTCGGAAAGGTACAACGTGGTTATCATCCTGCTTCAGCGATGGTTTGGTGGGCGTGTCTTATAAACTGTTGGATGCCTTTCACTACTAGCAGCGAAATGAATTTAATTTATTAACATAAATCAATAAATACTACATATTAGGTATAAGTGCTTTAAAAAAAACAGTTGCAAGAAATCCGCTAAAACAATACCAACAACAGTGTCATTCTTCATCAAGGAGAGACAACGTTGTGCACTTACGATTCACTAGCAGGTCTAGCAGACATAAATTGGTGCATACGAATTTTACGAATATACATACATTTTACCACTACCCATAATCGATTACTTTTTTCGGTCCTTTACTAAGGTAAAGGTTTTTAAATTTTTAAAAATAAACTACACTGACTGTCCATTCCAGTTCATTATTTCACGGCACGTACAGAACATAAAACTTAGAAATTTTCACGGAATGGTTCACCAAAATTTGAAGGAATGTAGTTGAATGTACTATATATAGAACAAACAGTACGGAGTATGGCGGACTGTGCCCTGTGGATCGGCTCAGAGGGCCCACTCTGTAAGCATCCATCCGTAAGTTCTAACATTTTCGGAATAATTTTTAGCATAGTCAGATCGCTTCTTTTTCATGAATTAATAAGATAAGCTTTGTCATTGATGACATTAAGCTATTGAATGAATAATATTGCTAGAATTTCTTCAATCTAATCCAAAAATAAGGCCCGAAAATTCACTTAGTTTCGGATACGGGCGTACAGAGTGGGCCCTCTGATCAGCGGTCTAACTAAATGAGGGTTGAGCTTCATTTTTCGTTCGGATTTTAGTGCAAAAATTTTAATATCCTGTGCAGATAACTAAATTGAGCAGTAGGTAAGTCAATTGATACGATTTAATACGCGAGGGAGATAAAAACGTTAGATTTATATATTTTTTAATATGTTATTAAACGATAGTATAAATTTATCAAGTAAAACTAAAATTTAATTTTGCATTAGTAAACTTACCATGGAAAAGGTTTTATCTCAAAAATTAAGATTGTTTAGTATCTACAGTATGACCATAAAAATATGAAATCGGATTTTCTTCAAACCAATAGCAAATTTAATGATCTAATAAGAAAATTTAATGGTCTAATTTATTCATGCAAGTAAGTATATAAATGGAATTCGATAGGATATTTTATACATCACAATTTAGCACGATATATTATTGTCCATGTTTTAAAAGATATTAATATAGTGAAGTTGTAACTAGCACTAACTAACTTACGCGATGCAGACTAATCCTGTGGGTTTATTTTTATAAATAACATTTATGTGCCACTAAACGTACTTGAAAGTTATTACACAAGCAAATCTTGGACTCATTTTACGTATTTATTCCTCTACTGCCACCTTTAATGAAATAAACTTTGTGATTTCAGACGTTGAAAGAAGTTTCTTTTGAGCTTTGCACGTCGAAAGTGCAATTTCACCGCAAATAATTTCGTATCCTTTCCGTGGAATCTCTCAAAAAGCGTCACTGAAATAAAAAGAGCAATGCTTTTGCAGGTTGCGAAACGGACGAATCGCAACGAAGCAAATGCAAATAACATTTTTGTCTGCTGCTTGCTTGAAACGGTATCACCAAAAAACAGTTAACTCATCCTTGCTCTCTTAGAATAAATACGTATAGAATGAGTGTATTTATTGCAATATACAAGCGCGTTGTCAAAATTGAAGCACTAAATAGATTCCTACAACTGTCACACCTGACAAACAAAATATTTTTATTTTGACCAAATTAACTATAAAATAGTACAAAATATTGACAACACTATGAAAAGTTATTTTATTAGACTTCTTTTGTTTTTAAAAAAGTGTTGTGTATTACGGAGGGGCCCGGCGTAATGTACCATTAATGGCACCAATCAACATGCTTCAATTTGGGCGCGCGAACTTGGTTTCTATAATGTAATTGTAATTATTCTAAGCCTGCTCTACCACATAAAAGGCTTCAAAGATATCCAATCCCGAGATGTCGAAGCGCTATTTCCCGTAGGCACTGCAGCTACCTGGCCCCGAAATTTTAAAACATCATGACCAAAACCCAAATACATGTGGACAAAAGACAAATGACAGCGTGGAAAATATGTTTAAAAAAGTGGAATAGCTATAAAAACCTCTGATTAGCGATCAACACATACACCCGTATACTTACACACACTCACACTCACATACGCGCGCGCACACGCACACGCACACACACACACACACACACACACACAACACACTCGTTGCTGCTGCTGATGCTTTATTGTTTAGTGTTTCTTTTTCTATTTTATCTTCTTTTCTAGTCTCCTCTTAAGATTAAGTGTTTTTAATAACTAGTTTGTAGTAAGGTTTACGTTACGTTACGTTCCCTATTGGGGAGGTCACTGACTTCTGCAACACAGGTTTAATTAACTAAAGCGGAAGTCAGGGATCCCAGAAGCAAATGTGAATCATATATGTTCTGTGATTAATAAAGATTTGTATTTGTCTAGGTATGTTTTAAAAGGAGGCAATGGCGGTATGAGAAAACACAAATTCGAACTTCTCTTTTGTTTTATACACCGTTATTAAGTTTCAGTAGTCGAGGCTTTGGTTAACGTTCGATTTCCGCAAATGAATTTTGTGTTGAGCAGGGTTTTGTTAGTGTGAGGTACATGGTAGATACATAATACACCTAGAATACCTAACACGAGGATACAAGTAGCTATGGAGATCTATTGCTATACTGTATGTCGTATCATGTCCATTTAATTACAGCATGTACTTAGATTCACTATAGAAGTGCAAGCTTTTCAAATCGATAGGTATGTTTCAGAAAAGTCATATTATTTTTATTTTTGAAGTGAAAACTTCTTTAGCGGCGATGTGCACTTTTTTTGGGATGGGTAAAAAATGTTAAACTCGCGTCAGGACACGTGTTCTGATCGAATATTCGTAAGACGAAGGGGTGACAGCTGATGGCTCGACTGTCTATACTTGTAAAATCCGTTTATATCAAGTATTAAAATATGGACATTGAACAAAGTACATCTATTAATGAAAAAAGTGACGAAGAAATAGTGAAAGAAAATGAGTGAGTACTTTATAAAAATACTAGATAGAAATTAATACTGATAATTCAAGCAATTCTTGCGGAATTATTCTCTAACCATTCCAAGACATCAAAAATGCACAACGTTAATGTTTTCACTTCTGCCGGCACTCCCGGAGTGCAACCCGTTGTTTTTATATTATACTTACTAGCCTTCCGTCAGCGGCTTCGCCCGCGCGGACCCATTTTAAAGGTTCCCGTAGGATAAAAACTATCTTATGTCCTTTCCCAGGTTCCACTCTGTGTTCCAAATTTCATTAAAATTGGTTCAATAGATTAAGCGGGAAAGGGTAGCAAACAGACAGACAGAGTTACTTTCGAATTAATTTAATAATAATACTAATATATAATATAATTGATAAATAATTAATAATAATATTAGTATGGACAGTCGAAGGTCGCGAGCGAATTTTAGGCTGTTTTAGACATAAGTGGCTGTGTTCATGACATTTCTATAATAATCAAACCCTTAGTTGATCTGACGGACCCTTAGTTACCAATACAATGAGACAAACAGAAGTGTTGGTAATTCATAAATATAATATGTAAAAAGCTTGCACTTCAAATTTATCCTGCGCGGATTTTACCCTAGATATTAATTTATAGGTATAGGTACTGTATGGATAGATACCAAATTATCGAATAAATAACTGAGCATTTTTCCTTTACTGGGTCGTGCGGAAGTGCGGACATATCTTACATTAAATATGTATGGTAAGTATGTAACGTGGCTGAACGAATATCAGGTAGCTAGAAAGTTAGTTCAATTACAAAATAGCAACAACTTTGATATACCATATTTTACTCGTCGAAATTTTGAAGGTTATAAGTTTTTTTTTCTATACTTTCGTATTCTAGTCTGTTAAACAATGTTGATGGTGCATGTTAAAATATGTATCTTAAACCGGTTGACGAACATGAAGTAGTTACGATAGTTAGGCAACTGAAAAATATAAAAGGTGTGGTTACGATGGAATCTCTACACAAGTAATAAAATTAAGTCTTGTATTAATGCAATTGTTAAACCTCTAGTGTATATTATCAACATCATGTTAGAAACGGGTTCCTTTCCAGATGAACCTAAAGTCACATTAATTAAGACCCTTCACAAAAAAGACCCGATAAACATAATTAATAACTACAGACCAATAGCGTTACAGCCTAGCTTTTCAAAAATTTTCGAGAAAGTAATTTTAGCGGACTAGTTAATTACATGAATAAAAATAAAATATTAAGTGATTTTCAATTTGGATTAAGGCAAAATAGATCTACCTCTTGTGCTATATACAGGATACTTTCCCAAGTTTGGACACATATCTATACATATAATAAATCTGTAACAAGTCGGTTTCTGTACATTGAAGATATTTGAAAAAAACTGTCACTAGGGCTATTTATTAGCGTAATAGAACCCAAAACAATGATTTTTAGAATTATTGTCTGTTTGTCTGTTTGTCTGTTTGTCTGTTTGTCTGTTTATCTGTTTGTCTGTTTATCTGTTCGTTTGTGCGCGCTAATCTCAGTAACGGCTTAACGTAGAAGGATGCGGTTTTCACTGATGTATTGGTATTTTTTTGGATTAACATTTAGGGTTTGTTTTATTTAAGTCGGTTCACAAACAAAAAAGTTACGTCAATTTCAAGGATGAAATTGATGAACGCCTGCACGCTGACTCTGCGCAATGAATCAGTACTCCGGTGCTAATGCGTTTAATTAAATACATAATAAAATAAAGAATTACGTATTTCAGCATTTTCGAAAATTCACCCTCTAAGTGTCAATTTTTTTCGAAATTCTTTAAAAACTGATTGTTGAGACTTGATTTATAGAATCTTTTTGGGAAAAGTAGAAAAAAAGTAAAAGCAAGTTTTCTATCACTTATGCTAGATTTCATCTCTAAATATTAAAAAAAAACCATACATATCACCACATATTCACAACACAAAAGAAATCCTCAATACAAAATGTACAAAACCTTAACAAAACGAGGCTACTGCCGACATCTATGTTCATATTCAGAACTATTTAGTGATCTGTTGCAAATTCGCTATATCGACAATTTAGTTTAAACGTTTAAACGCTATACGACAGATGTCGTTGTTATTCATTTATTCATTTATTCACATTTAATTGCTTTTTACAGGTAGATTTACAGGTGGTGAACTACATATTCATTATTTTACCCAATAACGCTATTACAAAGTGGATTGGTGGAGATTATTTCAAATAATTAATTACGAGTATATTTACTTAATAAAATATGTAATAAAAAAAAATAACAACTTAGAGAGCTTTGGAACTGGCGCTGATATTGTACTCATTGTGGTAGAGCATTATGGAGGCGCGGCGCGGTGGTTACATCCACATATTATGGGGGGGTCACAGGGGACATGACCCCCCCCCCCCCCCAAAATCCCTCACTCATGCGTAGATGGAAGGCGAATCAAGCCAATTTGAGACACCTCTTCCCCCAAATTTCTTAGTGACCCACCACCAAAATTTCTTGGCGACCATTGCCCAAAATTGAAGGCTGCGACCGCGCCTGGACTCGCGTGGCGCAATGGTTACCATGCCGGACTGCCAATCGAAGGGTCTCGAGTTTGATTCCCGGCGAAGCAGAAATTTGAATGATGAGTTTAATTTTCTGTTCTCGGTTTAAGTGTATATCTGTCTCTGTGTGTCTCATGGTACCCATTACACAGTGTATATTTACCCTACTCTGGGGCTATCAGTGTGAAACGTAAAAAAAATCAAAGTGTTCTACCGACTTTACTATGCTGAGTGATCTTTTCAAAATGATAGCTACGTCACCATATCATGATTACACCACCAGTCGAAGGTTAAAGTTCCACAGGCCGCTTTGCACGCTCCTTTTGATGTTTTGAACGGATGTGTAAGTTATGGGACAACCTTCCAGCTGAGGCATTTCCAATGGACTTTGACATAGGGTTCTTCAAGAAAGCTGTAAAGAAAGCTCTTCTTGAAAGCCGGCAGTGCTCGGGTGATCGCTTAACCACGCGGCCTTTCTGCCTCTTTGTTCGGTTTATTTATAAAAAAAGTGATTTCGAATAAAAGAATAAGCAATTGCCGAGGGTCTTATAATTTTTTTATTGAAATGAGCAGACGTTTTCAGTGGTTAATTTAATAAGAGCTATTACATACATACGCAGTACTGGCACTGGTGTTACACTAATATGCTAAAGCGTCACGGCAGCAGCACGGCATGGTGGTCACGCCCAGAATAATATTAGTTATCGATATATTTATTTCTGATGCTGTGTGAAGGGTTGTTAATAGGACCAATTGACTCTTAATCGCGTAGGGCCTGATCCTCTCACGCTGCTCCAATTCAGGTTGATGACGTCTTCATTGTTAGTGGCCTAACTGCTGTCGCAAGTTTTAAATCGCTCAAAAGACCTCCATTAAGTATGAACGACAGTATGTTAACGACAATTGCAACCAACGTGTAAGCAACCAAGAATTTGACTCCCAACTACTAACCACGTCTGACATAGCGTAGACATTTCACCACCTTTCTGCAATATATTTAAGTTGCATAATGATAATGAATCTATGCATTATTTGAAGTACAAATTATTTAATTATAATGATTCTTTCCGCGGGCACAGCAGTCCTATCTAAACACTTTAAAAACAGGCTATTATAATACGTTTAATTTGTCTTTACAAATGAAAAGAGAAAGTGATGATAACGACTGAAAAGTCGATATTATAAGAGGAGTACAGTAAGAATTGTAAGGACTAAGGAAGAATGTTTCCACTCAACATAATATAATATGAACTTTTGTATCATATGTAATTTCATAAAAGGTAACAATAATCCTAGGGACAGTGGAGGGCAAGCGGTCACGAACGAAATTGCAACCTCATCAGCCACGACCACTCTGTCAAGAGTGAACGCCTAAGGAGGAGGAGGAACAAATAATCCAAGCCTAATCAAGCCTTTTGTACAAGTCTTTATCTACGCGGACGACGTCGCGGGCACAACTAGTTAATAATAAAGTAAAATGCGCTGCTCTGTTTGTTGATATGACCAGGGCGTTTGACTGTGTCGTGCATAACATACTTCTAAGACAGTTTGAAAGAATAGGTGTTCGAGGTATCGCATATAAGCTATTACAATCTTACCTTAATGATAGGAAACAAGCGACGGTACTTACAACATTTAATAAATCGAACAATACTAATAGAGGTTTAATCTAAATTCGAGATTTGTAAAACAGTTGTTTCTCAGGGTCATCCTCAGGGTCGACAATTAAAACAGTGGACCAAGAACACTAGTTCTTGGCCCACTGTTTTGATTTTTAATGAATACTAGTGGCCGCCCGCGACTTCGTCCGCGTGGGCTTCGGTATTAGTCATAGCATGATGTTATATATCCTAAAGCTCTCGGGTGGCTCCCCTGGGGTTGCCCGTGTCCAAAGGCAACGGTGATCGCTTAACCCGTCGACTGTCTATACTTGTAAAATTCGTTTATATCAAGTACTAGCCTTCCGCCAGCGGCTTCGCCCGCGTGGACCCGTTTTATAGGTTCCCGTAGGATAAAAACCATCCTATGTCCTTTCCCAAGGTCCACTCTATCTGTGTTCCAAATTTCATTAAAATCGGTTCATTAGTTTAAGCGAGAAAGCGTAACAGACAGACAGACAGAGTTACTTTCGAATTTATAATATTAGTAGGGATAGCGGCCTTCGTCCGCGTGGATGTTTGATTGTTTGAACACGCTAATCTCAGGAACTACTGAAAAATTATTTTTGTGTTGAATAGTTCAGTTATTAGGGAAGGCTATAAGCTATATAACATGATGCTATGCGACAATAAACTCCTCCAACGATGTATTCTGTGCTCCAACGCACACACGCACACTGTTTTTATAGATATGATCTTTGACGTTAGGAACACACCTACATTGCTTAGACAACAGTGAGTGCTTGTAATTTAATATGAACTTTATACAATAGCAATAAAGCTCAAATTGACTACGTTTTAGTTAGAAAACATTTGTATAGGAAAAAGAAAAGGGCTGTTTTTATGGTTTTTCCGGCAATTATTCGAATTTTTCTCGCCGTAAAAACCATCCTTAAACTTCAACGAACATTTAAAAAAAACAATTGGCCAAATTGGTCTAGGCGTTGTTGAGTTATGCGCTTACCAACACATTTTGCGATTCATTTTTATATTATAGATTTAAAATATGGACATTGAACAAAGTGCATCTATTCATAAAAAAGTGACGAATAAATAATGAAAGAAAATGAATAAGTAAGTTATAAAAATACTAGATGAAACCCTGCTGGAAATAGTAGATGAAAAATAATACTGATAATAAAAGCAATTCGTGCGAAATTATTCCCTAACCATTCCAAAATATCAAAAATGCACAACGTTAATGTTCAAGTTTTCACTTCTGCCGGCACTACCGGAGTGCAACCCGTTGGCTTTTTATATTTTTGTACAAACGTTACAATCCTAGTGTTATTCTTTCGTCTGCCGTGAATTTCAGAAAATATAAGACAACTTAAAACAGTTGCGATGTGGACGTATCATAACACATTTGATAAAATTGCATTTGAACACTAAACTACACGTATAATGCATCTGTAAATTGTTTGAACGCCACAAAGGGCAATCATCTACTTATTTAATCATGAGCAACATTTCATACAGTGACTGAGAGGTATAGGATCTGTCCTCTAAAACAGACTTCAATTCAAAACAAATCAAAGTTAATATTCGGAAAGCGATCAATTTCAAAAATAACTTTTCTATTAAAACTTTTTATGTTACGTACTCGTAATAATATTTAGCTCTAAACCATATCATGCGCATTATTCTTTAGATGTTCTTTTAGGATCATTACTTGAGAAGCTGTTTTCCTTTGAGCTTACTCGTATCTACTGTGCCCACAAATAACTTGTGCATTTCGAATCTTACTGAGAAACTTGTGAGTACTCAAGCAAATATTCAGATACAAAGCAACGCACTTTAGATATCACTTGTCTAGAAAAATAATGAAACATTATTTGATTCTCTAGTACTTTACTCATTTCGAAACTGTTTGTTACATATGACTAAATTACAAAAAAATAAGGCTTGGCACTTTATAATATATTAAAAATTGATGTAAACGTCTATATTTATATGCTTTATTTTTATGTTTCGTTGTTAATATTTTATTATTCCTATATTATTATCATATTTTAATATTAACAATAATAAAAATAATTTATATATGTATTTATGTATGTATGTGTATATTATTATTGTTTTTTACTTATTTACGGTTACATTTAATTATTATTCTTATGTAGGTATTTTTGTACAAAGTGAATTTGTCTTTTTTCAAATCTTCTATTCATTCCTGGTGCTGCTGGATGAAATTATTAATCATTTAATAACTAATTAAATTAAACTTTAATAATTAATTAAACTTATTATATTAGTTAACTAATTAAACTTTAATAATTAATTAAAAAACTAATACCCTGTACATAATATACCCTTTTTTTAAATAATTATATAAAACAATTTGTTTATTTATTGAGTACACAAGCAAGAAAAGAAAAAGAAGAAATTTGTTGAAATATACTATCGATATATCTACCTTTACCAACTATGGAAGGTCCCATACCTATTTAGTAAATAGTTTATGGGAATAAAATGATATTTGGAGCAACTAGGAAACAATTCACCAAAAGCTCGTTCTGAGGTTAAGGCTTTGTGTACAAAGCACTGTACTAGTACTAGCTAGCACACGTACACAAACATACTGACTATAGCCTTATAAGTATGTATATATAACATTGTAGTTATATTTTTATTGCTTGCAGGGAATCCTGGTGTGCCAAAATACAGGCTACGGCTGAGCTTGGGCACCAGATCTTGCACTAGATATTAATTATTAAAGGAATTAAATTAAAATTAAATTTCATGAAAATCTTTGGAGCCGTTTCCGAGATTAAAATTATATATATAAGGTATTTACAAGAATTGCTCGTTTGAAGGTATTAGATATAATTTGAATGTAAGTAGGTACAGCGATATTCATACTTTCCCCTCAGCCTCTTGAGTTCTCTTGCGTGCATCATATAATGCTTTCCAAGAAAGTAGTTATTTTCAGATTACCCTAACTTAAACATACCCTAGCTAGAATAAACCTTTTTTTCTGGTATCGGGGGGAACTTTCAAAAGGTACCCAGCACCTTGGGAGAGGATACCAGGTTATGCGGGATCTGTACCGCACTAAAACCCCTCGGTGGCCTGCCTCTGCGCTTGGGGAGGACTCCGGGATCTCCATTGGAACTCAACGGTGTCCACACACGGCGCCCCAGAAAGGGTCCCTCTTCGGGAGAGCCGATGTGCTTTCCTGCGTGTGTTCAGGGCGGCATGCGGCTACGCACACACCGCCGTCCCTCCCGGGACTGTTGGCTGGACGGGTCGAGCTCCCACTCTCACCGTCCGTAACCCCGGAAGCCCTCTTTTAGTCACCTCTTACGATCAGGCAGGGGATACCGTAGCTCTATTCTTAATCCCGAAGCTACAGGGGCTAGCTAGAATAAACCTTAGGTTTATTTATACTTGTTTTAGATAGATTGTCATTAAGCCAATTTCTAAGATTTTTTAAATATTAAAAGTTAAACCTAAATTCAATTTCGATTGGCCTTTTCGTCTATATAAAAGACAATTTAAAAGTTACTTAATTATTTTACAAATTTGTAAAATTTTAGAAAAAGGAATAAAATTGTCAGCTTATAATGCTACACGTTGCACTGATAACGATTTCAGGTTTTATAATGTATCAAACGTCGCCATTTTGTACATTTGAACCATAATGCCCACATCCATTACCATTAGGCAGCCGCTAGAGCTCGTATTGTAAGTAAACGTTACTACATTTAAAATTGACCTTTGCTGTCGCATACTGGCAACCTCCTTATCGTCAGAAGAGGAAACTAGTTCGGGAATATTATTGAATAAAACTACTATATTATGTAAATGTCTTGGTAAGACATCATAAAAATGTTATCTTACGTATACACATACATGTAAAACACACTAAGCTACGCTTGAACAATTAATGTAAATAAAAAAACTTCATAGTTATTTCTTTACAAATTTTAAAAACAAATTTTAGATTTTTTAACATTCATTAATTGATAGATGATGAGGTCTCGAGTAAGTTGAGTTTGGTGTTGAGTAATGGCTCAATCCGAAACTATATCTTGAAACTTCATGGAAGATATAACGTAAGTATGCAAGCGAGCACAGACTTGAATCGGGCGACATAGAAAACGATAGTAACAATGAATGACTATAAAAGCGAAAATTTCGTATTCAATATTACAGTAGCTTATTAAATAGCGAAAGGTGTCTCTCTCATCACCAAATCTTGAATAGCTGTTGACATATAAAGATGAAAGTTGGAAGAGAAATAATGAAGTTTTAAGTTAGTAGACGCTAGCTTAATAGTATATTGTGTGGCAAGGGGTGAAACAAGACGATTTCTGACGAGGGCGAGTGGCGAATGCCCGAGCGAAGCGAGGGCTGTCATCGCCCTGATCTGAAGAGATGTCCCCTTAACAAAGGTCTATGTCGGATAAAACACGGAGGCCCCTTAATCAGAAGTGCTTTAAATTTGATTGACACAGCAACAGTTTTGTACAGTCTAAATTCCATTACTTTATTTTCAGAGACTAGTTTGGATAGACTAACGACGCAACAGGGAAACACTCGGAAACTTTAGTTTAAAATTTTAGAAAACTTGCAGTTCGTATTTTGTTTGCATGCCAATCCTTCTCCATTCATTAGGTTAGATCCTGCCATGCAGTTTTCTATTTATAGAAATATAGTGATATTACATTTATCAAATATATTTTCTTTCTAGAATACATTTGATAAAAGAAATTGGACGACTTCATCAAAATATTGAACAATATTTTACAAGAGAAATAGGCATCCCTCAAATAATTTTATTTGATAAAATATTGTACAGCAAAATTGGACAACAAAATTGGACAAATATATTTAACAAGTGTATTACCACCCTAGGATAGTTAATTCTAAGCATCGGCACAGTATATCTGTTATATATCTGTTATATATCTCTATCACAGTGCCAAGTACAATTGTCCGATTGTAACAAAAAACATAATTTTGCGATCGAGAACAATATGTATATTCACGTATTTTTAAGGTATGCGGAGCCCTAGAATAAGGAATTAGAATTATTAGCTTAATTTTTAACTCCATTGAAAAATTGATAATTTGTAAAAAAAAATGTAATATGTAAAAAAATGTGTGTTTTTTTTTACAAAATAAATTCAGCTATTGAGTGGCGGTGATCAATGAGAGGTTTCCATGAAATTCAAAATCCACACAACATCTTATTTTTGATAATTGAATTAATCGACAGCATTTTATTTGGTAGAAAATATCCGCAGTGTCGTTTCACGTTTTTTGGTGCAATGGGAAAAATTAAATATGATTAATATTTTTCGACTAAAACATCAATCAAAAAAGGAATTATTGATAAAATGGGCCATCGACAATGCATATTAAATATAGCCTTCCGCCAGCGGCTTCGCCCGCGTGGACTAGTTTAATGGGTCCCCGTAGAATAAAAAATAGCCTATGTGCTATTCCAGGCTTCATTGCTATTTTAAAATCATAGGCGTTTAGCCAGTAGCTTCAACCGCGTTACCAGTTTCAACGTAGGAATGAAGCATTTTCCCGCAGTATAAAGTAGCCTATGTTACTCAGGGTGAATGTAGCTTTCTAATAGTGAAAGAATGTTTTAAATCGGAACAGTAGTTTTTGAGATTATTCATAACAAACATACAAAAATACAAATCTTTCCTCTTTAGAATTTTTATCAGATCGATAAGTTTTGATGATGTTTTTACTGTAGACAATCATGAGAATTTATAGATACACCCATGTACCATGTGCAAATGAGTAAAGTGAAGATGGTATTATCTCGATGGAAGCTCGACTGTCCCCTAATCTCGCATGCGACAACGGCGGCGGCAGACTGTAACGTGATTACGTTATGTGTGACAATGCTCAAACTTACTCGGAGCCGGCAGGTAATACGATGCATAAACCATGCTACCAACACATGTAACTTGGTAACGCATAAGATTCGGTGGCGTTGATAGAATAATGGTTACAGGAAAACCCTAGTTGTTTTTCGGTCGCTTTGAATTATTATGTCCACATTTAAAACTTATTGACGTAATAGGTAGTATGGTTATGGTAATGGAAGTACGGTTAAGAAATACACAATGCCACAGTGTTGAGTTTCCGCTTCATCTGCGACATAAACGTAGCGATATACATAGCGACATAGCGCAAATTAATGATGATGATGTTCTGGTTTGGACATTAAAGTGTTCTTACCTAATGATGTCCCACAGCAGTAACCTTAATTTAAACGCTTGAAGCAAAGCTTTCAATGGTTAACCCACATGCAAGCGAGCGATCGACGCAGTATACGATTTGTACTTGATTTTTACTCGATATAGTAATTTTCCATAAAAATAAAAATTCTCACTTCGCAGTACAGAACCAAAACAATGTCGCAGGTTTACAGGAATATTATCAATACGCTTCGTTATATATTTTCTAATTTTGCTTTAAACACACGTTGAGTATTTTAAAATGCTTGTTTTAATTGCAAAAACCTAAATAATGCTTGTGTTGTTGTTTATATTTTATATTTAGTCCCGAATAATATTTTTTAGTTTCTTTTATGTAAATTGATATACTAAAATAATATGGATTATAATTCTTAAAGTTACTTCATCATCATATATGCATATAGGAACGTAATCCATTTAACGTCCTTACAACTATCTAGTTTACATTTGCGTCTGTGTATGAAGCTATTTTGTGATCGATCACCGTCGTCGCGTCCACGTCGAATCTTACCTACTAATCAAATACCTATCTGTACCTATGGGATTTCACTTGCATTTCTGCATTGACAGTCCAAATGATCGAATGCATTCTGCACTTCTATGCAAACGAATTATTTTGCCGACAGTTAATGTAATTCCAGCTTACAGTGATTTGATATAGTTATAATAGTATATTGTGTGGCAAGGTGGGAAACAAGACCATTTCTGACGTTCGCTCGGGCTGTCATCGCCCTAGTCTGAAATCGTCTTTGTTTCATCCCGAGCCACACACTGTATTTTTCATATCACATGTAATGAAACAACGAGTTTTGCTTTCTGTAGCCAGTCGAAGTAAGACTATTTCAGACAAATAGCGCAGTAATATCTTTTGACAACGATTTGACGACAGTTATCAATGCGATTCTGACAGACTTGAATAAAGACGTAAATAATAAATAAATGAAGGTGCGCGGTTAAAAACAACGTTGTTTTTCCCCTAGGGCAGAAACAACGTTGTTTTTCCCCTAGGGCAGAAACAACGTTGTTTCTGACTGACACTTTCGCATTGATTTGAAATTGTCTTATTTCGACTGGCAAAACAGAGATCAAAATTCGCTGTTTCAATGCATATGATATGATATGAAAAGGTATTTTTGGGTTCTAAAATATGCCATCTTACACAGGAAGAGCGTCCCGTCCCATTCACAAGTCTAAATCGCGTTGGCGACCACGTAATTTTGTGATTTGTATTAACAACCCAATATCCCTTTTTTGTCGAAAAAAGAATGACTGTACAGATGTTTATATGTTTGCTATGAAGCTATCCGAATTTTCTTTTTCCGCCTTAGACGCGCACTCGCGGTACCACGAGGTTAAGTAGTCGTGCCTCTGGGCGTTTTCTTATGCTGAAAAGCTCCAGTCCGCTTCGTGGCGTATCACCCGTTCTTCAGATAACTGATGTACCTACCTTCATTCAAGTGAAGGGATGAAGATTACAGCTATATGTTTAATCTGCCACTGAAGCGCATTTCAAGTTAATCGAAATCTTCACTAAACTATTCCATCACTTATTCAGTTTACTATTCACTTTAATCTGTTTTGTTTGATTTATTGATACTCTATTCGTGGACTCAATATTAGCCGTTATTTTAAGAACGATATTATTATATATTTTTAATCTATACTAATATTATATTGAGGAAAGTTTTTTTTTTGTATTTTTGTATGTTTGTAATGAATAAACTCAAAAACTACTGTTCCGATTTCAAAAACTTTTTCACCATTAGAAAGATACATTCACCTTGAGTAACATAGGCTTTTTTGCCGCGGGAAAATGCTTCATTCCTACATGAAAACGGGTAATAGGGTCAACGCGGTTGAAGCAACTGGCTAAACGTCTGTAGCGGACAGTAGCGGTGCGATACCTACAGCAACTCCATCCGACTATGATTTTAATATAGCAATGAAGCCTGGAATAGCACATAGGTTATTTTTTATCCTACGGGGACCCATTAAACAGGTCCACGCGGGCGAAGCCGCTGGCGAAAGGCTAGTTAATAATATAGTTCTATTCCTCACCTTCTCAGTTTTATAGCAACAAGTATGTAACTTTTTTGACGTGAGTTTTCCAAATGAAATCCTAATGAAATAAGTAATTCAATCAATTCCAGTTTAATACGCTTACGTGTAAATGCCTCGAGATAAGCCATTACAGTGACGTTCGCAAATCTGTTAAGTATCCTAAGAGCTTTCGCTTTGGAGAAGTGGCAAAGTTTCGGGAATTGAGCGACTCGATGGGATATTCCGAAGATACTCGGATCTCCAAACCACGTAAGCTCCGGGTAGGAATACGATAACCGTATAAATTGGGGCTTCCGCTTCAAACTTTAACTTCAGTTTGGATTTTTATCCCGTTCTCACATCGCTTTTTAATATTACAATGTACGTTTGAAGTGTGTGTAATGTGTGTACGACTCCAAAAATATCAATAATTGTACCTACATTATATGGTAAATATTGATTAGTAGAAAATGTAAGTTGACTATAAAATTGTAGAAGAATACGCAATATTATTTTTTTCCTTTTTTTCGTCATCGTCATCAGCCTATATCAGTCCACAACTGGACATAGGTCTCTCCCAAGACGTGCCCGAACTTTAGGCTCTAGGCATTTAGTTACTTACCGACGCAGATCGTCGCGCTACCATGCAGGGGGGCCTCCTACACTACGTTTTGCTAAACGTGGTCTCCACTCTAAAAGCCGTTGTGTCCAAACATTGTCAGCTCTACGACAGATGTTCATGCCCACACCTTTGCTTGCTGGCTCTTAATGCTATGTTGGTGACCTTAGTCCGATGGAGCATAGCCTTCTCCATGGCTCGCTGGAGGACCTTGAGTTTATGAGCCAGTCCCACCGTCAGTGTCCACCAATGACCATAACGGGTAAGACACACTAGTCGAAGACCTTTTTAGTGCATAATTTATTTTGGAATAGTTATCTTCTGAAGTCAGTTCTTTGTAAATTTTTTTTATTCATAATGAATTTGAAGTACACTACATAATTTGTCCGAAAATGGGTAGACCTACGTGCTGTGCTAAAGTGCTGCTCATATGAGACAGCGCCGTTTAAATGAAACAGTTAGAAATTCTGCCACAAATCGTACACTTATTGTAAGCGTGTTAAAGAGTCATAGAAGAGGAATTGATCATCATATTCAATTAAGACAATTACTTGGCCATAACGACGTTACGGTAGGTGACTCAAATATACAGATTATAAAAGATTCGGTCGAGTATCGTTAATTTGCTCCTAAGAATTGAAGAGTTCCGTTATTTTGTCATGGATCCCAAAAACAGAACCTAACCAAACTCTTATCAAACTACCCTGGAAGTCATCATCATCATCAAAGACATCCTTTTTTGTAGCGTGATTTTGATTTTGAGTTATTTGACCATTTGTCGCGCAGCTACTTAATGCTTTAAGACTTACAAGGTTTTTTCATAGATGCCATCGTCAGAACTGGACCAAATTGATATGGGACCACACGGGAAGTTATCCGCTTTGAAATAAAAAAAATATCATCAAATCTGTTCACCCAGTCAAAGTTAAAAAAACTACAAAACAAACATAAAAAACTACAGTTGAATTGAGAACCTCCTTCTTTTTTGGAAGTCTGTTAAAAATACCTTGTTAATTCTTTCATCTTCACCGGAAATATGATTGAATTCTTAGCAAATGCAAATACAATCAATTGTTCAAATTGTTGGGAAGATGGGACTTACGGAACATAAAATATGTTTTTGCCTGACTCCTTCAGCGATGCACAGACAGCACTGATGGGGCCCGTTTACTTGCAGGTGCTCAGAGAGAATCGGGACATGGGCTACATGCGCTGCCATCATCAAACATAGGCACCGTGCTGGATCCTGCAACTTCACGCATTTCAGTAGGGCTCCGGCTCCGGTGTCCACAATAAGTGCTTTGTGTCAATTTCATTATTTTTTCCTTTCATTAGTAAGCAGCTATTAAGGTACTAGAATATGTTCAGAAAGATAACAACTGTTGCAATATTGTCTAACGAAAACTCCATTCGAAACAAAACCCGAGTGTACACACAATGAGTGAAACACAAACAGCGCCCGTAGTTTTGTGCCTATTATATTTCTAAACAGAGTCTATTTACAATTTTTGTGCGAAAATACTTTGTAGTTATGGTTTTTATTTTTCAGTCGTCGTTCCCTTTTTATTGTACCGGCATTCGACAGTGTTGTGGTTGTCCGCCCAGAGGACGGCTCCATATTGATGGAAACACGGGAAATTGCCCTTTTCAAAAATATTTTCCACGTTTGTTCGGGTATTTTACGTTTAGAATTGTTTATACTTCTTGTTAGTATCGTTTCGAAGGACATCTACATGATCATGAACTTATCGCATTAAATTATAAAAAAGTGTCATGTAATAAATATGATGAGTGTCGACTCATGTGGCGCAATGATTACAATGCTGGACTGCCGATAGAAGGATCGCGGGTTCGATTCCCGGCAAAGCAAAAATTTTAATAATTTAGATGAAGTTATAATGTTCCCGGTTTCGGTGTATGTTTGTGTGTTTCCATGGTACACGCGACACAGGCAAAGTTAATGTGGGGGCAAGTGTGGCTTTATTTAATTTTTTATTAATTGGGTTGCATTTCCTCAGAATTGTCGAAAGTCGTATTATTACAGGAGATGTTGAGCCTTTGTTTTTCGTTCGGCAAGTACCTATTACTAATACCGACATTCGTTACTTACGATAAAGATTACATACAAATCTATATTTCATTAAATTCTATTTGTTTTGACTGTAAGTAGGAGAATTATTTTCGGTTATTATCATATTTTTGTGAATAATGATTTCGACGTAGAAATGTCAACATATATTTATAATAATTCATATTTAAGATTAAGATTTTCAATTTATTGAATAGTAATATCGTACTCAAAATAGGTACGGTCTCGTGTAGCACAAGCCTACAAGAATTGTGGGCCGTTTTCTATCACAGATAATTAAAGTAAAAAATAGAGTTGTACCTGAATGTAGCAAAGAAGCTCAGCTAAGCAAAAATGGTTGGTAGACGGATTGGTGTCAATTTCTTATTCACGTTTTACGAATGCACATTCCGAACTTTACTTCGGAACTTCAGAATGCGCAGCGCACATGCACCGGTCACGATTATAGAAAACCTTGTAAATTGTAATAATCCAAAGTTTAGAGTAAAGTAGGTAATCTAACAAGAAACATTTCTTCATTCAGTACTTTACATAGATTTCCTACGATGGATATATTTTTATATTTAAATTAACTGGATTCTTCATTTTGTAAATATAAAAAGCGAAAGATAAATGATATTCTCTCATCATGAAATGTCGAAAATTGTGTAAAAAAATGAAATTTGATTTATGTAATTTATAGTAAGTAGACGACTGCTAAAAACGAATTTTGCGCAGGGTCAGATTAGGTTGGTCTGAGTATTGTCATATATTAAAGCGTTTTATATATTATAGCCTTTCGCCAGCGGCTTCGCCCGCGTGGACCCGTTTAATGGGTCCCCATAGGATAAAAATAGCCTATGTGCTATTCCAGGCTTCATTGCTATATTAAAATTATAGATGTTTAGCCAGTTGCATTAACCGCGTTGACCCTATTACCCGTTTTCACGTAGGAATGAAGCATTTTCCCGCAGTAAAAAGTAGCCTATTTTACTTAGGGCGAATGTACAGTCGGGAATACATAACCGTAGGGCCCCTATCTCCTGAATGCACTTCGAGGTGCAAGTCTAAATGTCGTAAACCTAACCAACATCCGATGTACTGGGATGCATCGGAAAGAACTAGAATGCACCCGATGCACTCGGATACATCGCAGCAAGCATGCACTCGATTTTTTTTCGCTATAGACGAGTCTGGCGGTGTTCCCCTACGGGTTCTTATCACGAAATGCTGCAAAACATGCCCAGACGTTGCACATAGGTGAAATGTTGCACACAGGTAATATGTTGCAAATAAGTTCCGATAAACATCGTATCGAAAAACTTAAACTCGTCGTAACATAACGTTGCTATCGTTGCACTATCACGAGCTTCTCAATAAGAACCTATGGTGCATGGTCATGCTTTGCACCTGCTCCAACATCTTTGCTACTTCGCTTAAGGTATCGTACATTGGACAATCCTGTGTGTGTGTGTGTGTGTGTGTGTGTGTGTGTGTGTGTGTGTGTGTGTGTGTGCGTGTGTGTGTGTGTGCGTGCGTACGTGCGTGCGTGCGTCATTGCGAGTCCAAGGAATACAAACTTGTCGTAAGGATAATATTATCATGTTTTTGACGCAAATGTCAAAATTTAAAGCTCAATATATGGCGCTATAAAAGTTGTGAAATATCGATGTCACATGTTTGGTAATAACTAATAATTGCGCGCGTCATTGCTCCGTACCGTACTTGCTCTCACAGCGAAATTAAGACGGTGTATTACATGTAGGTACGTTCGTAAAAACCGTAGGTCGGTTGCTATGCGATTGCACAATGCTGACACATTTCAGTCATTAATTAAGATGTTATTTACGAGGTTTAATTTATTATTTTGTATTTAACGTAGGTATATACCTAAATATGAAAATATTATTTGGTGTCGGCGATGATATCATGGGGAATATTCGTGTTATTCAAATTGAATTTGCGGCACATTTATTTTAATTATAATAAAATATTGCGCAAACATCTATACTTTACCTTAGTGATACTATTTTTGTATCAGCAGAAGCGGCAATCTGGAATTTACGCGACCGACGCCCCGATAACGCGTACTTTTTGCCTACTAATAACACTCGGTACCAAAGATTATGCCGTTCTATCGCGACGATGCACCTTCTAACGCCGCACCACACCGTTCGAGAGCAAAGAGCTCGCCCGGCTGACTCGAGTCGCTGGCTCGCGAGTGCGAAACTAGCCTTTCCTCAATGTCGCTGCACTGCGGTTACGTGCATCGCGACGTGTTCTTTCACGGGCCAGATCCGCCGATGATAGGTCCGAGAGCACACTCGATACCCACCTGAGTTTGTTGTGCATTACCGATAGCGCTATGCATCCTCGCAGAGGCATGTACAAAGCGCTCTTATCAATCACTCCGTGTCTTAACACGGGTTTCAGGTGACCTGTGACTTACTTTCTGAATAAGTTGAATAGACATAATGAACATTCAAATCAAACATTTCAATCGTCAAAACGCATTTTGAGTACGGACCCCGTCACGTGCGATAATATTGTGTCAATCCTCATGAAAGAAACATTCTATGTCACTGGGTTATGATGTACACCCGTAGGAGAGACGCAATTGACGTCAAAACTCCAGAAAAAATATTGCAGTAACTACCTAACGTCTTGACAAATTTGGAATTATTTTAAACGAGATAACGCTTGGGATTTGATTTTATTTTAGGTTTGTTGCCTAATGATTTTTTCCTCAAAGTACGTCATCTGAATTAATGTTATGAAGTATTGTGTAGTCCTGTTAGCTATAAAGTCCCGAAGCGTCCTGTGAAAGGCACTAGCTGACAAGTTACCTTTGAAGCAACAGTTTCAATAAGTGACTCCGTGCTCCATTGTTCCGTTCGCTATGTGAGTACTCGTCAATATTTTTATTTTTTTCTCAATTTTTATTTTACACATATCCATTTGTTTCTACGAGTTCTTTTCAGGGACCGGGCTTCTGTTTTACAACTGAAATGTAAATTTTCTTATTTTTCATTTGCAGTATCTCGGGAAGTAGCATCATGAAGACCGTGGGGGTTCTAATGGTGCTGGTGGCGTGGGCCATCAGCAATGCCATGGCGAGGCCGGATACTGTCAGCGTGTACTGTACGATGGAGGCGAGTATCCCTGTTCCTACTAAGCCAGTTCAAAGTTCGAAGCAATAGTGTTAATATTAATTTTTGTCATAAGTACGCGGACCCGGCCAAGCCGCTCGCAGCGGAGCTGATGAAGCCGCTCACAGCGGAGCTGACGAAGCCGCTCACAGCGGAGCTGACGAAGCCGCTCACAGCGGAGCTGACGGTGGAAGCTCCCATCGAAAAACCTCCTGGCCAGAGCTTGCCCATCGGTACGAGGATCGGCAACGCTGGCGGCCCGGATCTCAATACGTATTGGAATTATTAATTCCATAGTAACATATGTTTATTTTTTTCTTTTTTTATGTAATCATCACCCACCATTCGCAAAACTATTATTTATTTTAATTTTTCTGAAATATTCTCGTTATGTATAGTTTCATTAATATCTTATAAATTGTCTTTTTACTTCGTATGGGGAATTGTCGACGTAATAATAATGTCTTAATTAAAATGCTTAACCGTTTCGGCTTATTCTTATAGTTAGTGAGCAGTCGATATTCGTTAGCGACGCGATAACTTTTCGGACGACGATCTACCTCATTTAATTGCTTTGTACATTTGTAAGAAAACATTTAATGCTTCACTTTTTATACTTATTAACCCTTTCGGGATTATGTTATTTAATAGATTGTACGTAGCGGCATGGGAACTCTTAGGTCACCATTCCGCCTCATATCATCTTGCGGCTTACTTTATAGGTCGAGTATTACGGATTCATATCGTATAGTGTTTCTTAGTTCATAGGTTCTAGAATTGTAGTGTAGTATTATGTCTTAGCTTTTATGCCTTAGTTAAGTAAGTAAGTGTTAGTTTGTAGTGCTTTAAGTATCCATTTGTAAATAGTTATTTCATAGCAAAGAGGTAAATGACACTATCGGTATTACGGCATACTTTGTAAAGAGGTATGTCTTAGCTTATAGTTTCTAGAGTTACAACATGGCATCGTAGTTTGTAATAATGTGTCTTAGTTTATAAGCTTTTAGAGCAAGAGCATCGCACAAAATCTTTAATATATTTTTAGCCTAGTCTTGGTTAAGAAGTTACATGGCACCGAGGTAACGGTGCGCTTTGTAAAAGTATGGTTTTTCTTATAGTTTCTAGAGTTGAAACATGACAACGTAGTTTGTAATAAAATAATGTATCAGTTTATAAGTTCTACGGTAAGAACACATTACAGATTGTTATAAATTTTAATTTACAGTTAACAGAATAACGTAACGTGTCTTAGCTCATAATTTTCACGGTACGTCGGAACATCGTAGTTTGTAAGATTGTATTAATTGTAGTGAAGAAAAAAATAAAAATAAAAATTCTTTTGTATTTCGATGCTTACGTATCATTTTCTTATTGAACAAATCGTAAGTGTACACTAACGTTGTAGTTATATATTATACGACTGTACTCACGTAAATTTTATCGGATTTGCCGACATGTTTCGGTCCTGACTGAGGACCTTCTTCAGGTTATACCAGCCTACTTACCGTATATATATAACTACTCACGTATCGTGTATTGTTTATGTATGTATATGCTTAAGAAGAATGTAACGCTTTATTCCTTTTTGCCAATAAAAAAATTATCCACATTTTTTTAATTTGAGATCAAACGAGGTCACGCGATAATCCCGCAGAATAGATAACGAGATAAAGAGCGCGCATAAGTAGGTAGCGCTGCGCTTAGGACAAACGTTAGGTGCCGGTCTGCACGTTAGTCCGGCTGCACATGCTTGCGTGCATGCAGATGTGCAACGGACTGCACGTTGCAATAGGTCCGAGCGTTGCAACGTTCGAATCGGTTCAAAGTGACAGCCACGGTGTTAAGACCGTTGCATCAGAGCTCTTAGACCTCTAAGCTCGAAAATACCAGTCATCGATACCCGCAGAGGCTTAACTTTCAAGTTATAGAGAGCACATTCTTGTGGGATTAACTGTATATTTCTGATGGTGAAAGAATTTTTGGAATCGGAACAGTAGTTTTTGAGTTTATTCATTACAAACATACAAAAATACAAATCTTTCCTCTTTATAATATTAGTATAGATTTAGTTCCAGTGATAATAGGACGATAGCTGTCAAGATACGAATTGACGACAACTCGAAGCAACACCATGCTTTTTAATTAATTTAATGGAGAAGACTCCACCAACCCGCATTGGAGCAGCGTGGTGGAGTAAGCTCCAGGCCTCCCCAATAATGGGGAGAGACCCGTGCCCAGCAGTGGGACGCAAAAAGGGTTGCAGCCAATGGAGAAGAACTTAGAGTGTATATGAGAAGAACCATTCACCAGAAAATTCGCACGAATGACTATTTATGACTTTTTTTTTAAATAACAATGTTTTATTTGTAAATTGTGTAATTTTATTCTTAACAAAATTAAATAATGCAAATGTTAATGTAATTAACTTAAAAATAAACTGAAAAATGTGACTCTTACCGACATCTTCTATTAGTATGTAATACTTTTTTTTAATTGGGAGCTACTTCAAAGGATGGCGTAGTTATGTAATGTAACACCACAGTGTATCACTAAGTCAATGAGTCTATTGTGGTTAGGTTAGGAATTTCATGAATATTTGAAATGAATAATACCGATCTATTTCCACCGTATCCCCAAAATACTCTAAATGCAAAATGCCTATTAATTTCTATTTAGCATGCCAATAACGGTAGGATGTGTTAAATTATTCAGGCTGGATGGAAGTTTCGCTTAAATAACTTCGCCAATCTCGCGTTGGGCTCTAACCTGCCAAATCCTGAGGATTATTTGTTACTATATTCAATGAGTAACGTAGGCTGTGATCCTTTTTCACGTCCCATTGCTGGGGAGTTGGCTGATTGGGGTGGCATAAATACAACTGTACACTGCACGAATGCAGCCAACTCGCAGTCAGATATTTTCTGACTACATCTTTCTATCAATAGACACAGTCCGCCGAAACTTGGAATGCTCGTGAAATTTGTTGTTAACGGTCACCCGTCTTATTCTTTGCCGCGCTCGTTTGGCTCATGTATGAAGATCACTTGCGGTCTTCAGGCTCTGCATAGGTGCATAATAAATCTTTATTGTTGTGTAGCCTGATAGGCTGGATAAAACAGGGCTGGAGTTTTTTTCCGCCCGCTTTTTTCTCTTAGCCCATATATGCCTTAGCGCACCCAAAGCGGATGACGGTCAGCTGATGGCCGTACAACAATGACAAACATCAAGTGTATATTATTACCCAGGATGCTAATAAACTATTTCATATCATAAACTATTTATTTCATTTCATAGAATCGCTTTGGAGACCGACAGGGCTACATCTGTTGCTGTACGGTATTATTGAAGTTTTTAGTGTAGTCAAGTCAGCCTGAGTGCAAACACTACAGTTGTCATGGCGCGTGTTCTATATCTCGTGTGCCCTTTTCCATTGATTTTCCATAACCTATTGCCACAACATCGATAGATGACTGAACTGGCTTTCGATAAGCTTTTTATGTCTATTAGTCACCTAAGCCACAGCAAGCGATTTTCTTAGAAATTCTTTCCGTGTTGGATATGTTCTTAGTGAGGTAAATGGTAAGTACTTAAGGTCTTGAAATTTGGATTAGTTCAGCAACAGTAGGTAAGTAATGAGTGTATTGACAGCTATTTATTAATGTAACTTTATTAAATAATGTAGTTTATAATTTCAATTTTTGAACGAACATATTATTTAAAATCACTAAGTTTGAGATTTAGTTTGAACGTTGAAAGTAAAGCATAGATTTTCTATCTCCTGTGATATTAGATCCAAAGATTTATGTTACCACCGTGTTCTGCCAAATACAAAACAATGATTACTTTAAAGTTCATTAGATATTAAAATAGCCACAATAATACGAGTAACCTATATCAATTCTCTGATTTGCATGTGACAGGTAATTTATGGTAGCATGTCGGTTAATGGACTAATTATGCATCAACACCACACTGCAATTATTACAAGCCGCTTAAACCTGCCACACGTCGCAGACATGCAGATAATTACGGTGATCAATGATAATTATGTTATTTGTCAAATAATTCCAATATAAAGTATATTTAACGTAGTTGTATAACTTTTCACTAGAGATGATCCAAATATAACTCCTGAATATCCGGATCGGCGCTTGAATATCGAATACGCAGCTTTATTATTCAGTTTAATTTATTATTATTTAAAGATAATTATTATCAATGATAATTATCGTTTGGAACAAGGAAACATTTATTTTTAAAACTTTATAAGAATGAAACCGATCTAAATCGTTTTTAATTCGAGAAGAAACCTATTTATAGGCTGAATTTTTGACCTAATACATACTAACCTAATACATAATGACCTAATATATACTAATACATTTCTTTAGTAAACCCACCATCACACAAACAAAACAGGAAACAGAGAAAACAATGGTTTTGTTTAGTAGCTCCGTTGAGAATTTAATATCAAATACAGTTCCTTGCAACAAACCGCTTCGTTATTCATACCAGTAAAATTACCGTACTCTTGACACTTTACTTCTCCCTGCGTTCTTTCTTTAATGATTTATTGCAAAAGCTTTTTGTATTGTGTTTCAACAAATCCAACATTATGTTAGATTTTTTTTTAAACATAAACTTAGAAAAATTAACTTTTGCTTACAAAAATTAAAACTACGTGTTTTTTTAAAAAAGTCGATGTTTGGCAGTAGGTAGGTACTTATACAAAAATATTTTAAAGGTGAGTTCCTGAGTTCATCAAAACATGGGTGCGTTGAATCCCGAAGTAAAATAATTAACACATTAATTATTTTACTTCCGCGAATTAAAATTACTCCCGAGACTTCTCTCATTAACAAAGTTTTACCTGCAGCTCAAGCCGACCCGTACAAGATTCAAACAAATAAATTTTGTAGTATGAAAATAATAAAAATATGACTACACTTAATTCTAGACCGACACTGCGTGGTTCTGCACTAGATGTAGATGGAGGAAAGCATTAGCTTCTTTACAAAATTTTGCAATGGTCATTAACACGCCGTCGACAACGTAAAACTAAAGCAATAGTTACTATAACCCAAAACAACATAGTATTAATATTTGAATGAATAAGCCATGTAGTATGTGTAGTTCATCAGAATTGCTCGCTCGATGGGTAAATAACGTTGCTGTTAAATCGTTCCGGAGTTTATTTCATTGTTTGACTTGCTATTTAAGTTATTGCTGTTAGCAATTTCAATTCCATTCGTTTATTCATTTAATCTCATAAAAATCTATACATATATATAAAGCTAAAGAGTTTGTTTGAACGCGCTAATATCAGGATCTGGTAATTACTGGTTCGAATTGAAAAATTCTTTTTAATACAGTTGCTCAAAAAGTGGCGTATTGCAGGGACGTATAGCGTTCGGGAAGTGGGCTATTACACACTCGTGCGTTTTCTTTACCTTTTCCGAACTCGTGCGTTCTCTTTCCCAACTGTCAAAATAATGTCTATTAAAAAAACAACCACGAAGTTTTAGAAGTTTTTATGATTCATGCAAATATTTCTAAAAAGAAGCTACTAATTTGTTTCAATATCAGATTTAATGATTTGATTCAATGAGTTAGGTTAGGTTTTATTTCATTTCATCTCATTAACATTTTCATTTCATATCAATAAAAAAATTCTACTGAAGACTTGGCTGTATGGGCATAGTTCCCTTTTGCCTACCCAGAATGGGTGAAGAAAACAAAAAATATCTCTGCTTATAGGTATTCTTTTACGGCTTGGAGTTTTGGCGGGAAGTCTGAAGGGACAAGTTGTGCTGTTGTTTTATTTTCATTTTCTTGGTGTATTTTTGAGTTACTTATAACGGATAAAGTTGATGGCGTTTTTTTTCGATATAGGTTAAAAACAGTGCACGAGTGTTGTGAAATAGAATAACAGTGCGAAAACATGTTTTTTCGGCTTGCCTCCAAAACTCCTTCGGACATGTTCTCGTAAAGTAGCCATCGCTTTACTTGAACATCTGACTGACTAGACTGACTGATACCTGACGACTTACTGTTTTGTATAGAATAATAGATGCAGAAATTATACTTGACACTGGCAATATGCACAGAGCGCGATGCCATTATTTATTGAAACGAAAATATTGAATGGCTGCAAGGATTTTATCCAATGCCGTAAAATGAATTAAAAAAAAACGTTTACTGCTGGCGCCATTTTTCAAAAATGTTCTTTGCGAGTTTTTATTATTTTATAAATTGCTTCATTTTTTCGCAACTGTATTAAAAAAAGTTGTTCAGTACACGTGCGGAACCGTCATTGGAAGTAGTTCCGACTGTCAACCCTCACCTTCGGCTGCGCCTCGGCTCGGGTAGACATTTGTCGGAACTCCTTGCAATGACAGCCTTTCCGCACTTGTAATGAAATATACTATTTTGTGTTTCATAGTCCATTTCTGTCCAAGTCTAGTAACTAGAATCTTCTTTGAACGCTATTGAAACGCCGCCTATTACTATATTATATACCTACTTCGCCCTTCACGTCGTTACGCCCCTCTGTCGCCCAGGCGTGTTGCCAGGGTTGTGAACTGTTAATAATGCTTATTATGTCTTAAGATAATATCGCTAAAATATGAGTTTTCCTTTACTTAAAAATCAGGTTCAAAATCAGTGTAGATTTAAAATAAACGAATTATGTGCGCCACTGCCGCGGCACCGCGCCACCACCGCGCGAGGACGCGAGGCAAGGCAAGCGAGAAAGGTTCAACAACCGATGGCGGGGGGCTATTAAAGAAGATTTTGGCGACATGTTAAAATGCTGTAGGTATCTAAAAATTTTTTTTCCAATTGGGTGAAAGTGAAACAATTGGCTACACAAAAATATCTGTTCATGTCTTTTTGATAAATTAGACCAGGTACGGAAACGGAATAATATATTTAAAATATTCATTTGCATTGTTTGTACAACCAAACACATCACAATAACTTGGTGCTTTAGGTATTGTAATTGACGCACCGGCCTCAGCCCGACTGAATATTCTGTTTAACGGTGTAGGCTAATATCAAGACCTTGAGCCCGTCCGGAGCGGGAGTTTCCGTTTAATGTATTATTTATTCTTAGGCCCAGCACACACGGTGAAACGCAACCGCAACGAAACCCTTTTGAAATTATTGGTTTGAAACCAGTTTCAATCGTTTTCCGCACACGCCGCAATCACAATGTGATGAAATTAGTCGTACTTATTTCGCTTTTGAGAACGGACGTCTACAAAATGTCTAGTTCAAGTGATGAAGAAGTTAAGGTTCTATATTTGTATCTTCGTCAAAGAAGGAGGCGTTTTTTCCAATTTCGGTCCATTCTTTATCAGTCTCAGTCCTGCGAGAGTAGCTGGATAGTGTTGTATTGTACAAATAAGGATAATTCTAAACTTCCAAAACAAATTGAATGTTTTTATTTTCTTCGTCAGCCATTACAGAACCGAAAAGGCGCGAAATTCACAAGAAACGCAAACACGAGTTTCCTGCACGCCGGTTTCATAGCAACTGATTTGCAACGCGTTTCAAACCGGTTTAAAAATGGTTGCGTCGTGTGCCGTCTCTCCTTGGAGTCCATGGCATAAACTCAAATGAAACTCCAAATTAACTTGAAGTTGCAGTTTCGTTGCAGTTGCGTTTCACCGTGTGTGCTGGGCCTTATGGTAATAGCAAAGTCCACACGGCCGAAGTCGCGGGCAGCCGCTATTTCTTATGAAATGGAAGGAACAACAAACAAGCGTGTTAGTGGAAGTGAAGCCCATGGCCGTTTTTAGTTTATTTGAATGGAGTTCCACTAAAAATTGGAGGCATGAAGTATTTACTAAAATATATCGAGATTTCACAAACTCGAAAAGTTTCACACTAGCCAAACTTAATTAGTCCTCAATAATGATATTAAGCCTTAGAATATTATATTAAGCAAATTTCTATCCCTTTCTTGTTTTAGAACACTTCCGACCAATTTACACGCGAAACACACATTTTGAAAACATCACGCGAAATTGGTGGAGGGGCTAATCCAAATCTCATGAAGTCTCACTAAGGGAAGAGGGGGGGTTACTCCTCAGCAAAAACCTCCTATGCTCCTGAGCCTGTTGTTCATTATGAGCCTTAAAGCTACCACACACAAAAAATAAAAGAAAAATATAAGTACCATGGTTGGGTATTTTTCCGGTTGAACCACAAAAGCTCTACCATTGCTTTTACTGGCGTTTTCTAATTTGCTTTTGATAATTAATTGATTGAATTACGCTGTTGCAAATTAATACTAAAATATTGCTTTAAGTAGTAACTTATTTTTTTTTATCGTGTAAGCCCAAAAAGAGAATAAATTGTTTCACTCTATAAGTCTCTGGATCATTTGAATTCAATGCACGATCGCAATATTCATTAAGGTAAACAGTTTACCTTTGAGTCTGAAATACCAGATTTCAAAGCTGTGGTGGAATTAAGCAATAAACTGAATAAATAGAAACCACACTACAGAATAGTCGTTTATCTCAAACAAGTGTAGGTATCCTAAAGTTTCATTTTGAAATGTACATACATACTACAAATTGAGTGAGACATGTTAATCGAGTTTGGATGCGGCTTTTGCAGAACAGAACCGATTTAAACAGTTAAACTATTCGAGTACGGTCGGAATTGGAGTATTAGACAAATATAATAGTGGCTGATATCGCCGCAAAAAGTTTGTTGGTCAATTATTCGTACTATTGTTTGTAGTGCGGTATGGTTCTACAATTTACAATTTTAACCATGTGTACGGGGGTGACGAGTAGGTAGGCGCATATTAAGTCCAAAAAAAAAGAGAACTCGGTATGAGTAGTTCAAAATAAATAGGTACACATTTCATACTTAAACTTAAATAACTAAATAATTACGTTTTATAATACATACCTATACATAATATATATACATAAATATATACAAATATATATTACTATTTGTATACCAAACGAGAGTTCTATATAAAACAAAATCAGATCAGCAAAAGATTCAGACGGCAATAGTACGAGTAGAACCACTTAAATGGTGATCGCGAAGAAGTCTTTAACACCGTTTTGCTTTTAGCTTTTTGGATGGTACCAGGTAGGGTGTTCCTTAGTAGTATAGTCTGAACTGTAAAGGAATATCGAAAAAAAAAAACACTTTAATGTGGAGGAATTTCGAGCTTAAGATTATTAGAAGAACGTTTTCTCTTTTTTTCTGGCAATAATTTAGAAGGCAAATTTTTATTATTATGTTTTCGATTGAGGTTTGAAAGTTTGAACCCGGGTCTCTAGCTCCGCAGTCAGCCCATGTAACCGTTCGGCCAAGGAAGCTTTAATTAAATGAACGAAATTTATAAAGAGCTCTTTCAAATCGACATTGTCATTTATTTGAACGTCGTGATTGGCGGATGTCTTTTGACGGCGTTCTACGCCACAATATTATTTATACTCTCCAATAGACAGTTTATATTTAAGTTGATTATAGCTGAAATTTTTTTTTTAAATTTAAATGTTCTAAAGATAAAACCTAGCTGAATCGATTTATCACCCCCGTAACCAGGGTACTAAATTTCATCAAAATCGTTGGAGCGGTATCCGAGGTATTACATACTAAATCAATCCCTCGGAAACGGGGCATTTTTTCCGGAAAAAGTGACCTACATGTGCTATTTATAGACTACTAGCCTTCCGCCAGCAGCTTCGCCCGCGTGTACCCGTTTTATAGGTTCCCGTAGATATAAAACCCCCCTATGTTCTTTCCCAAGATCCACTCTATCTCTGTTCCAAATTTCATTAAAATTGGTTCAGTAGTTTAAGCGGGAAAGCGTTGCAGACAGGGTTACTTTCGAATTTATAATATTAGTAGGGATAATTGTGTAATAATTGGACCTATTTATGCAAACCGGAACCAACCCACACATGATGATGATGATGATGATAGTTTTGAGAAAAAGCTGTTTAATGTATTAGACAACTGATGTTTTGTAGATTGATAAACATATCATGAAAATGTTTTGTTCTGTCAAAATTGTCAGATCATTTTGATCTTTACAGGGTCGATAGAAGGTGAAATTTTGGCTTTTCTGTGTACTTAACTCAATTTTGGCATGAGTGTGGATTTGTTCCGTTTTGCGTAAATAGGTCCAATTGTGCTAAGTTTCACCCCGATCCGTTCTTGCGGGATTGAGTAATAAACATCAAAACTTTCGCATTTACAATAATATTATATTTATAGCCACTATCACCCTAAATGATATAAGGTTACTAACTATCACCCCTATACATACATATGTACACATACATACAATGCGTTCCGTTAATTAGAAGGTGAGCAATATGCTCACAAAGAAAATAAATAGTGTAAATGCCTAACATGGCAAAAAAATCTAAAAGTCAACTACTCAAATGAAAGTAAACAGTGGCTAATTGCGTCAAAGCAGCGATCGCGATGATTTATCTGGCAAACTGGTAAAACTAGTTCTCATGGCGCAACGCACTCCGACGTCGCCCCCATACTCACATGGCATATGTGAAATATTTAACCGGCATGTTTTGTATGGAATCGGTTTTGTACATATGAAGGATCCTATGAAAAACGTGAAATCATATTTAAAAAAAACGCGCACGGCCCATCGGGTAACGTAGCATATTTATGCGCATTATGATGCGCGCCCCACACGTAACGAGACATCGTTCGATTTTTGACTGTACAGATAAATATAACGCCCCTAGTGCCTCCACACGCCACCGATGTCTACGTCGATCGTCAGTTTTCCGAAGTTTACACGATAAACGTGTCATCCACGATCAAAAATGATATTGACGCACTTGCGTTGTTGGACCTTATTATGTGCTTAAAGAAAATAAAGTCGAGGAGCATTATTATTATGTACATACATACATATTATTGCATAAAGCGCTCTTTGCGTGATACGTACGTCCGCCGAACACAAGCGGGGTCCGCCGGGACATAGCTACTCTGTAAGAAAGCTAGCTATTGTATACCCCATATTTTAAAACAGGGCTGAAGTTTTTCTCCGTCTGCTCTTTTCTTCAGCTCAGCATTGCCTAAGCGCACCCGAGCAGACAGGACAAAAAAATAACGTTCACTAAGAGTTTGTAAAGGAACCGTACAGTGAATAAAGAATATTTCATTTCATTTCATACAAATGTACTCTGTGTCCGGGACGAACTGCCGAACTGAACGATCTCGGCCGCCATCCACACGTAACGATAACTGTGCAAACGCAATCGAGAACGATTTACGAGTATCTAATGCCGCCGACGAACGATTAACTAGTATTTATAAAAACCTACAGTCTAAACCATATACGGAAGCTAAAGTTACAACCAAAATGAACTTAGCAGTATTATTTTATGAAAAAAATATTCGCGCAGAACCCTGAAAAAGAACTAGGTACACATTTTTTTCATTGTTTGCGTATGACTCTCCATCTCCGCCCGGCGACATACCGTTTTTAATTCTAATAAATCCGTTTAATAGCCGCTGACTATATGATGAGATTGATGAGATATTTTAAGCGCCCGCTCCCGTAAACATTTTATTGGCGTCTTCGCAAATGTCTTTTTATTTCTATTTCGCTATTTGAGCAGTTAACATAACTGAGAGTGGATTAAAACGCGTAAGACACTGGTTTCAGGCACAGCTATCACCGGTTCACACCCTGGCACCCACTTCTACCGAAGAAATGTGTTATGCGCATATAAGTAGCTACTCGACGGTAAGAGAAATTATTGTAATATATCGTTAATATGCTTTCCATCATCATCGTGTCTTGGAGTTCTACAATTTTTATCACGCTTATATTAGCTTGACCTGTATGTGTAACGGAATCTTTTAACTTCATTTTCACCTACTTCTAAGCGTCTGATTACTTACTTAACTTGAAAATTTGCACAGGGGTCAAGGGCCGATGCAATAATATGAAAAAAAAACAATTAAAAATAAAAATAAATAATGTAGTTTAAAAAAACTAAAAAACACGCTTTTGTGAAAATACAGTTTTTTTTAGTTTTTTAAACTATATACTTAATGTTTTTAAGGCATGTTGGGCAAGGTCCGAGTGCGAGGCAGTAGCTATCGTAGAATAAAATGCAAGAGATCTACGCAGCTACGCAAAACGAGCCCGCTCGGGTATAAGATGGGTGACCGCTAGGGGTAAAATGTGTGCTTTGGACGGCATGTTAAGCCGGGCCGGTCAGACGCGGTTGTTATCGACAGATAGTATTTGTTAACTTTTAATAAGTATCCAGCATAATAAAACATATTTAACCTTGTTTTAAGTTGGTTCAGGCCATGGATACACCTAAACTCAATCAAGCGAAGGTGGTAGAACTATTATCGTTCGCCCGGGGAAGTACCACCGCTGCACCCACTTCTGCCGTGAACCAATTCTGTTGTTTTTTTGGTGGAAAGGTGCAGTTGCCGGCCACACTTACATGAGGCGTCCACCAGCCTCCGGAGTAGCAGCGCAACTGTATACGACCTCAGACAAGACTTACCTATGCTTGCTTGAGGTTGTATGTAGATGTCCATGGGCTGCAGCGACCAATTAACACCACGTGGCCTGCATGCTCGTCTGCTACTACATTCAAATAGAAAAAAGCGAAAGTCAATCCTGCCTGCCCTACATAAATAAGAGTGGCCTGCTGCTAAAAATGCAACCTCTGAAAATGTAGGTGAAACAAGGTTGTGACCAGCTTGTGATAGTTAACGTGTTGTGGTTCAAAATTGTGTGATTAAATTTTGCGTTTTCACATTTCGTTTTTATGGTTATTGACTTTGGCTATAACTCTTCCAATTAGTGCAGCGGTTAAAAGAAATTATAGGTGTATGAATAATTGGATTGCCTACTGAAGTAAAAAAATAGTATTCAAAAAAATATTCAAAAGTATTTAAAAAAAATAGTATTCTAAATTTCGACCAAGTATCAAAGTATCAAAGAGAAAAATAAAATGTTATTGTAACACTTTATTCGTGTGTATAGTTGTCTTTAGTTTATTAAAAGTGTTGGTTAGGTTAGGAAGGCTAGGTGGTGTTTAGTGGTTGCTGCAGCCCATGTACGTTTGTTAACCAACTTTAAAATAAATGAAAATAAAAAAACGTTTTAAAAAAATGCTTTTATTTAAATGTTCTGTTAAGAAGAAAATAAAATTTTCCTTTAAAATTTTATCTAAGTAGCAATTTATAACCTGATACTTAAAATATTATAGGAATATTTTCTTTTGTTCTTTTTAGAGCATTAAATAAAAGCTTATTTTAAGTGTTTTTTATGCTTTTAATTTATTTCTTACTTTATAGTTTTTTCTAATTTAATTATTCGCGGCAAGCCCTTTCATTTGATACCCATATGACAGAAGTGCACAAAAAATATCTGTTCTGCCATCTTAGATAGTCCGCCATATTGAATTTAGAATGACGTCACATATCGTGTATTATCATCCAAACTAAACATGTATAAATTTCAGCTTAATCGGTTGAACATATCTGCTTCAAAATTGAGTAGATTCCACCCGAACAATCATACATATGTACATGCATTGCAAGTTAAATAAAAGCTTTTAATTAAATATCAGTCTTCATATTTTAATACAATGTTACGAGTGTTACGACTTATAAAGCCAGTTTTGTAAAACACAATGTGGTTGTTTTCATAGTAACTTGTTATCATTTAATGTTAACCTACTGTTCAATCCTTGCGACTGGGTGGTAAGTAATTATCGTTTAAAGAAGAATTTCATCGACATTGACATCCAACGTCAATCGTGAAAATCACACCAGTGTTCCGTAAAACTCCTACCTGTTCGGTAGCGGTTCAGCCGTGCTGTAACCTTCAAAAACTCCGACAAGTATTTGACCTCTCGATGCCGTGATTCAGCCGTACTGTTTCCGAGTGTCCAAGGTTTCGTGCTCAAGACCCATCGCCCGTGCCGAATAAATAACTGAAGAACACCGTGCGCTCCCACCAGCTCCAGGTCGACTTAGAGGTTAAGGTTGGAGGTTTAGAATAATTATTAGATTCAGCGGGGTTTTGAACATACGAATAGCTTCTACATCTGCATATTATACAGTCCACTCCACACATCTAGTGCGATTACCGGACACCTATGTACTCTAAGAACTATCATGTTTTTGGGAGCATTACTGTAATTAAAGCAATTGGTATGTATATAATTTTATTTAAAACTTATAATGCAATATGTATCTCTTTCGATAGGATCAGTGCATATGTATACTTAGTACTGAAATTAAGCATTAAATACTAAGTAGGTACTCATATATAGTAAGATCTAAATTTTAAAAAGTTGCAAATACGTACAAACAAAGTCTTATAGTTAAAATCATTTTATTAAGTTAACTAACAAAAATTGCAATAAGCTGAGAAAGCAGCTTATTGCATTGTTTATTGAGAAATACTGAAGATTCCTTGATAAATGAAGATGGAGAAACGTCGAAGCATTTCTCGGCAGAATCAGTAATAAAAAAAGTTGTGGTTTTATTATCCCGTATTTCCCCTATACATATGTAATTCGCTTTTAATAAATAAACCGTTCGTTGCTCGTTATCCATTCATCCATTATGTATTAAATCGAACGAATAATATTTTATGTGATACACCATTATTATCCGTGTTTATTTACCTTTTTGCTTTTAGTATGCCTACCGTTGACATTAATGTGAATGATATTTCAAACAAAAGTTCATGGTTCAATTAAAAGTCTGGCCATCCATTAAAATTTATTTTACCACTACTGAAGTATAACAAATTAATAATGACAATTTATCACAAATTAATTAATCCTGACACTAACAATAATGTTTCAAAAGGTGTTACATGTTTAGTTGACTCCGTTGAAAAGTATTTTAATTGCCATATCACTCATCACGATTGTAAAATAGTATTTTAGTGTGCTATTATAGTCCTTTAAATGAGTTTTTTTTGGGGAAATTCTAAACTAGAGCAAATATGGCAAAACTGTCTATACTTTACAGTACTGTCCACTACATGGTTAGGAGGACTGACAACCGGCGGGATCGAAAGGTCCTGGTGTGGCGACCACGTCTCGGCAAATGGAGCACAGGCCGCCCTCCAACCAGGTGGACTGACAACCTGAAGAAGATAGCAAGAAACTGCTGGATTCAGAGGGCGCAGGACCAGACGGAGTAGTGAACATTAGGGGAGGCCTATGTCCAGCAGTGGACTTTAAAAGGCTGACTGACTGTCTGACTGTTCACTACAAACCGTGTCAACTTCAAACTACTTAATATGTAGTAAAGCAATAATTCAAGAAAATGAACAGAAATAATGTTTTGAAGTTACAAAGGTTGGACAGGCTACCTACGGATAAATGAGTGGGCACATCTTGATTACCGAACGTCAAACTGTCACGTGAACGTGAGGACGGGCACTTTGAGTATTTGAAACTATTTGATGAAGTCGTATTTACACTCGACGTAACGAGTATTTATTTAAGTTTAAACATCGCTCAGTAAATCCGTGTTTATCTTTAACCTCTAGCTATCGTCCTGAAGATGTAACTTTACACACAAATATGTACGAGTATGTATTCGGAACTTAGAATAAAACAAAAATAGCGGAAGATTAGCGGAATGCGCCTGTAGCGCGTGACCTCTTTTGGAAAATTTGGTCACTGTTGCCTACTTTTATTCAGTCGCAATACATAGAAACTGTAATGTGAGACAAGTTAAGTAGGCGTTTTGACAGGATCTGACTCAAAATTAACAAATATGCAAACATCAGCAGCAGTCCGCTTGTCTCGCTCACATTATTGTCAAAACAAATTAAGATTTGTCTCTGGCCTTTAATATGGTGCACCGTTATCGTACATTTTTAAGCTATTGCGTAGCTTTTATAGCGAGCTTTAAGCGCGGTGACTGTATCAAAAAATTCCGTAACAAAAAAACCTGACAATCGTCTAAGTTCGGCAGACTTCGGCACGGCATATGTCGCAGTCAGATTGCATATTCCGCTGTATATGACGGCGTCGCTTTGACAACTTTGTAAACAAGAGTTGATTAATCATTTTCGCTGTAATGATTAATGTCAAATAAATAAGAATAGAATTGTGATTTTAAGGAGGTGAAATTTGTGTTCTGACGAAATTTAACGTGTGTTTTCTTTAATAAATGGAGGGACGTACGCTGATATCAGAAGTGGCGGATCCACCCCAGGATCAATCATTGGGCGGTTCAGTGGTGGAATAGATGTCATTATTTTCCGCTGGTATGGAATCAATTTTTACAAAGATCGCTGAAAATTTAACCCCCTGTTGACCCGTTTAGAACACAACAACTAAATTTGTGAATTTAGATCCGGATGAGCCAGAATATGACATAGAAAACTGGTGTACGTTAACCGAAATGATCATCGAGAAGAAGAAGATAGAAGGTATTGTTCTGATACTTGCACTTACACACTCACTGAAAGGCCGCGCTGCTACGTGCTTAACTAAGTTACAGCCTCAACAATTATCATGGATAATGGATAATATCAAAGAAATACTAATGTCGACGTTTTCTAAGCCGATGACAATGCAAGACTACTTCGACCAGATAATAAAGTTTCAAATAAACACCAATAAAAAATATATAATGCTATGCAATAGCTTTACGTGAGTGCCACTTATATTTTTTTATGACTTTGACTACGTCAAATATATAAAAAATCTATAAACGTTATATAGAATTAGAGCTATGCATACACGTTGTGCTTCATCCCTGTCTCCAGATGGTAAAAAATTATGAAGACCTGAGCTATGCATACACGTTGTGCTTCATCGCTGTCTCCAGATGATAAAAAAATTATAAAGACCTGGCATACACTATTTTGTCTTAATCTAAGATTAAGAAAATATAATTTTTCATCTATTCAACGTCAAGAGCGTTCGGAATGAGGTAAATTCATATTATTTCGATTTCTTACTTGTTTTTTTACACATAAAAATAAGAAGTGTCAAGTGAATATAAAACTAAAACTAAAAATATTTTAGAAATTTACAATACATTTACAAATTGAATTTTACAAAAAATGACCACACCTTATGTCGTTTGGCATCCAATATGACGAATCATCCAACGAACTGCATAAGACCACCGCAATGTGCTAATTAGTCGATAGTGTCGATACAGATCAACACATCAATTACGTAAAAAGTCAGCCATGTTAATAATTTGTTATGGATACAGATCTCCTGTACTTGTCTACCATTGCCAGTCACATAATATAGGATGCGCAGTAGTACTGCGAGGCGAGGTCTTTTGGAGGGAGGGGTATTGTATTGTAATATTTGTCTATTTAAAAATCTCTCGACCTACAGAAAACACTCTTGGACATCTGTATGTCGCAAAATAGTTGGGTAATTTTAGGTTGTCGACTGTGCTCCGCTGTCTTAAACTGAAAGACCTGAAAAAGTGCAATCTTTGCATTGTAAACTACAGATTTACTTTTCCTAAAAATTTGTTAGGTATATGGAGCTTTATAAGGAGCGGTGAACGAATGGACGAGGCATACAGAAATATTATATATCTAGAGAAAATTGGATCCATTTTTACGCCATTGGTCCAAATGCTATGAAGGATTATAGGCTCAAAACCTACCTGAACGATACGAGTTTCAAAACGAAAATAATTAATTATATATAAGAAGAACTTTTAAAATGATTCCTACGTCACCATTGCATGATTATACCACCAGACGAAGGTTAAATATCCACCGACACCATCTGGACTCGTGGCGGTCCTCCACAGTCTGCTTTGCACGCTCTTTTTTACCACGGACGTGTAAGTTATGGGATAACCTATCAGCTGAGGCATTTTCAGTGGGGTTCTTTAAGAAAGCTGTAAAAAAGCTCTCCTACAAAGCCGGCAATACTCGGGTGGCTTCTCTGGGTTTGCCTGTATCCATAGGTTTATTTATAAAAAAACGGGTTGCACTCCGGTAGTGCCGCCAGAAGTGAAAACTTGAACATTAACGTTGTGCGTTTTAGATATTTTGGAATGGTTAGGGAATAATTTCGCACGAATTGCTTTTATTATCAGTATTATTTTTCATCTAGTATTTTCAGTAGGTTTTCATCTAGTATTTTTATAAAGTACTCACTCATTTTCTTTCACTGTTTCTTCGTCACCTTTTTCATTAATAGATGCACTTTGTTCAATGTCCGTATTTTAAATACTTGATATAAACGAATTTTACAATTTAGACAGTTTAGCCATCAGCTGTCACCCCTCCGTCTTGGTCCTGACGCGAGTTTAACATTTTTTACCCATTCCAAAAAAAGTGCACAACGCCGCTAAAGAAGTTTTCACTTCAAGAAAGAGGTACTAGGTCTTGAACTCGTATACCATATTTATATCGTATAGCATATTTGATAAATGTTCGATGCCTTGCTAACCGAACTCCGAAAGCACGAACTCAATGCTCATAATTGAGTGAATATTCTCGAATCAGACACGTCTCGGTTGCATTCCGATGAAATACCAAGAGTTTGCAACATTTGTCACCTGCTATGTATAAATTACTACTTACTGTGGTGTGGGTACTAGAGCCCCGCCGTAAAGTGAATAGATACCTAGAATAGACAAAGAATTCATAGGATCCGATTTAAACCCAATCTCGCATACCTTATTTTAAACACAACCAACAACTCCAACAGGCCCACTAAAGCTTGTAGGTCTTGAGATAGGGCTGTTCGTAACGCTAACACAGCAGTTTTTATTTTCTGTATAGTTTTATCTTTCGTAATATTCTATCAAAAATCCGATTGGATTAATTCAAAGTGTAATTTTACATGTTCATAATCAACAAATTATCATACCCGGGGATCAATATTATGATACTAATCTCCATTTATTCATCTGTAAGAAAAGCGGTCATTGTGATTCAAACGTACTTATGTACATAATATGTATAGTTAGGGAGACTGCTAATTCACTTTTTTTATACATAATAAATACGTGCACGTACAAAATAATATGTCAGTATTATTTTAATTTCTATTTTGTAGGTTATTTGTACGAAATATATAAGGTACGTTGGAGTAAGATCGTGAATGGGTTAAGAACGTATAAGTTAAATATCTACCGAATTAGTGGTTATTTTTTATACTGGCAACATAGTGCGAGGCGCCATTTTGTTTTGCTACTTCCTTCAGTTAAAAAAACGTAAATAGTTCCTGCTATGTTTTTAAACAAAATAAATTATTCAAGAAGTACGTTGTAGCAAGTATAAGATCGGATATTTTCTTTTTATAAACCTTATGCTTTTAGCCATTTGGGTGATTTTAGAGGGTGTTCCGGTCTTTCCCCTACATCATCCGTTCTTTCCCATGTTGTTGAAATGTCCGTACTTTAAACTCGCATAACTCAGCAGTCGTTAAGTCTGTGCCAACGAAAAAATATTTTTTAATACAGTTGCTCAAAAAGTGGCATATTGCAGGGACGTATAGCGTTCGGGAAGTGGGCTATTACACACACGTGTTTTTTCTTTACCTTTTCCGAACTCGTGCATTTTCTTTCCCAACTGTCAAAATAATGTCTATTAAAAAGAAAAAAACCAACCACGAAGTTTTAGAAGTTTTTATGATTCATGAAAATATTTCTAAAAAGAAGCTACTAATTTGTTCCAATATCAGATTTAATGATTTGATTCAATGAGTTAGGTTAGGTTTCATTTCATTTCATCTCATTAACATTTTCATTTCATATCAATAAAAAAATCTACTGAAGACTTGGCTGTATGGGTATAGTTCCCTTTGCCTACCCAGAATGGGTGAAGAAAACAAAAAAAACCTCTGCTTATATTCTTTTACGGTTGGCGCCATTTTTCAAAAATGTTCTTTGCGAGTTTAGATGATTAGTTAGTTGAGTGTATTGTGATTTTATTATTTTATTAAATTGCTTCATTTTTTCGCAACTGTATTAAAAATAGTCGTTCAGTACACGTGCGGAACCGTCATTGGAAGGAGTTCCGACTGTCAACCCTCACCTTCGGCTGCGCCTCGGCTCGGGTAGACATTTGTCGGAACTCCTTGCAATGACAGCCTTTCCGCACTTGTAATGAAATATACTATTTCTTATAGCTTGTTTATTGATTATCAGTTTTTACTTTATTTTTTACGCTGGCTAGTATAGATTATGAGAAAAAAAAATGCCAACATCTTACGAATGCAGCTAAAAACCATCCGAACTTACCCCAACGTACTATATGTATATAGTTTAATTATAACGTAATCATTAGTGTTTATTATAGCACTTTTCTATTTCATCAAGTTAGTACAACGCATGCAAAATTATATATTTAACACTTTACATTTTGGTACAATTTGGTGGTTACACTTTCATTGAAGACCTCATATTACTTTGAAACACATTTATAGCCTATTTGTTATTCATAATGTATCTTTCTTATTGTTAAATAATGTCTAATAAAAATCGATCTAGTAATTTCGAAGCCTATTTGGTACCGCCAAAAATAGAAGTATAGTTCAGAGAGTAGATAGGTACAGATACACCTTCTACAATAATGCTGGTTTCGATTATAATCTACACAAACAATTTTCGCAGCTTCAAACGCGAAAGATATAGATAGACCCCAGCAAAGGAATGCAAAAATGTGCGTCTATGAAAAGGATAAACTTCAATAAGTCACATTGCAGAAAAATTGTTGAAATCTGACAGCTCATTAAAATTAAAATATCTCTGCTATCTCGATAGTATTAATGTTTTTTCCACTTTAAATAAAAAATAAATACCTTCTAAAATCATTTTTTAGATGATTAAATAACGTGAAATTTTATGTTTCAATACTTATTATGGCTCGTTGTATACTTAGTAAGAAGTAAGTTATATTACACCAGGTCTTACTTACTCGTAGGGACCTTGTCTTAGGTAGGTATATCAAAGGCTGGGTAAGTAATTAAGGAATTGACAATTCAGTACAATAGGAAAAAATATCTTGAAAAGTATTCCATTAAAACTTATTAAGCTTATCAGTTACTCGTATGATGTCGGTCATTAGGTTACGTTGATAATAATATAATCATTAAGTATATTAAATATTTCACATTGTTACATATCTATTTGTTAAATATCTATCTGTCATCCATCGGAGAGTATATTACAAAGACCAATAATCCTAAAGACAGCGGGTTGGTGTAACCACTTTGTTGGCATCTCTTTTTCGCAGCCAGTGTTACCCACTTATCATATTTTCCCCCAAATTTGGTAATCTACAATATCAAGCAAGTAAACTATAAACATTGGCAGACCAAACTGTGAAAGGATTTATATGCTTGTGCATTATGGTTGGTTGTTTGTGAGTTTAGATTGGTTGACTGGCATAAAGTTAATTGGGTCAGCAAATTACAGGACATACATATAGGAGAAAATAAAAGACAAATACAAAGATTTTTAATGGCACCAATATGGGTGTTTACAAAAGCTGTTAATACATATTTAGTACGTCATATTTACCTTAATGAGCTATGCAAATATTACAAAGATAAAAGTAAACAGTTATAACGCAATATATAAAAATGTACATTTGTATCAATTTTATTATTATTTTTCTTCTCTTTATCCTTTTGGTCAATAAATGGCTTTCAAAATAGACCGAACAAATTCGGAATTATATTGATGGTTGCCAGTCAATACGTCCAGTGGCCTGAATCCATTTATTTTCGGCAAGAGCGTCAGTTGGAAAACTGAAAAAAATATGACAGCAACATGAGATGAAATTCGTCTGGTAAACTTCTCATAATGTCTAATACAAAATGTATGGAGTATCTTTTTATAGTCTGTGTGAGTGAAATTTAATATGTCGGGAAAATGCTCATAACGTGCACCCCAGGCGCGGTCCCAGGTGGGGGGGTCACAGGACATGACCCCCCCCCCCAATCCGTCAGTCATGCGTACATGGAAGGTAAAACAAGCGAATTTGAGACACTTCTTCCCTCAAATTTCTTGGCGACCCTACCCCCAAAATTGAAGGCTGCGACCGCGCCTGGTGCACCCAGCCTATAACATTTTACTGGTCTCCACTTAAATAGTTATATATAAACAGGGGGTATTTGAGCCTCCCGCTTGAAATGTAACTAACTACTAATGAGGTAACACATAATCTTTGATATTATTATTGTCACTGTTTTTGTTAAAAATAATTATATTTAAATAAGATGGTTAATTTTTTACTAATACGGGGAGGATATTTTGATTCGAGATCTGACAACACAATTTCGAATTTGACAATGTTTGAAATAAACAAATATAAGTTTATTTTCACGAATTTCACTATATTTACGTTATAAGACAAAAGTAATTAAATATCTATATATAAACAATACATATTTAGTACATTTTAAAGAGAAGTATTTAACTTACGCGTAAAATGTAATACCTTCCGGCAGCCATCCTGTTTACGCTCACTACGGCTCTTACAACCTAAAATACTGCAGCTCACCATATTATGGAACTAAAAAAATGTTATTTGCTTTTAATACAACACAATTTACAGCTGTGAGAATCGATTTTAACACATAAATATTATAAAACAACAATGTCACCCCGACTTCCACAGTTTGCCTGCCACATAATTAAAGGGCACTGTCAAAATATGTGGTTACACCGAAAAGGACAGAAAATCTCGCTCCCATCTCTTTTTAACAAGTTCTTTAAGTATATTTCGATCTCACTTTAGCGTGCCGTAATGAAAATAGGCCTCTGTCTATAGTACGTAAGTACATTATTCTTAGTCTAAGGTATATTATTATGTAATTCTATATTTTTTTTCAATTATGGCATCGCAAACTCTGTGCATACTGCCAGCGTCAAGTATAATTTTTGCATCAATTTTTTGCCAGTTTCAACGAAACTGGATGAAGTAATAACAAAGTCAGTAAGTAAGTCGTCAGTAATCAGTCAGTCTGGTCAGTCCAACATTCAAGTAAAGCAATGGCTACTTTACTAGAACGTGTCCGATGGAATTTTGGAGGCAAGCAGAAAAAAAATATTTTAGCACTGTTAATTTCACAAACACTCGTGCACAGTAATTAACCTATATCAAACAAAATGCCATCAACTTTATCCGATATAACTCAAAAATACACCAAGAAAATCAAAATAAAACAAGAGCACAATATTAGGTCTTTTCGACTTCCCGCCAAAACACTCTCGATGGCGTTGTTAAGCTCTATTTTTTTATTGAAAGTACTAACTGAAGTACTAGTAGATGGCGTTATTAAGCAAGCCGATGAGTCGCTGAAAATCAATTGTTTTAATTTGCTTTTATCCGAGCAACGCTCGACCATCCGGGTACTAATTTTATAATACAAGAGTTAGGTATTGCGAGAAACCTTACATTTATATGTAATAATACGTTTTAAGTAAGTATTATTTATTCGTTTTTTTATCACTGCACCTATTTCTTGGGAAACAATTCATTTGTTATGGTGTATGTGTGCTGTGCAATAGCTGTTTTATAAATCTTATAAGACACGGGTAGAGAGCACTGGTGGTTATCACGACAGACCTTAATCCCACATGTTTTCCTCTCGATACCATAGGAGATCTTGCCAATGTGCCCTATATTTAACAAATATAAATTACACAAAAACGGCGACTTCATCGTAAACTCTGTGCATCACTTGCTCGAATAATTTTACGTAATCATGATTTTGGGACCCACGTTAATACAACATGATATAAATCAAAAAATTTGGTTTTCGCACATAACACTTTACGACTCGTACGGATCACAGCCCCTTTAACGCGTTTTTCCCCGCTCCCCCCACCCCGGGGGCCGCGCCTGTCGGTATCTGATTAACTCGTCGACAACATTCTGAATCCTTTTAGCCGCATATCCAGGATAATCGCAAAATAATAAAAGAAGTGATTAGTCTTAGTGGTCAGAACCGGCAAGGAAGTATTTTTAAATATAAGGTCATAAAAATATTTACATATTTTTAGATAGGTACCTATCTAGGTAGTTGCTTAATCAATTGCTTAAAAACTTAGAAGTGCAGAAAAAAACAAATAATATACTTTATCTTAAAATGTAATTGTAAGTTAACTAAGGTCATATGTATCAGGTCAATCTATAGACTGTTAGGAAGTATTTATTTTACTGAGTAAATGCCTAGTATTACTAATAATAAGTGGGAAAATCTACAACACAATTAAGTCTGATCTTGCTTAACTTTTCCTTTCCATCAAATGGGTTTCACTTGTTACCCTTTATTAAAAGTTCTTTTGTGAAATCAATTTTTTAGATTATTTTTTATTTTTATATTATATTATATTGTTGTTGTAGTAAGTAATAAGAAATGTATGTTGGTAGACTAAATTAAACTAGTACCAAAAATTCAAAAAATATAGGTAATTAAAATCTTGAAAAATTGAAAATTACTCAGAAATAAGGTGCATTGAATTATTATTGTAGACAATAAGTACCTACTCATTTTCGGTGACATCTTAAATGTGAATGTTAAAATATTTTAAAATTTTACAAAATAATTATGCAAGGCAATAAAAATGAAAAAGGGACTTACCAGGTTTACTGTATGCTGAAGAGGTATAATAGTAGCAGTAGACTCCAAAGCCCAGCACCAACACCACCAGGGCCAGCAACCGGGTTGAGGATGGCCGGCACCGCGGGAATCTTGGCCTCATCTTGCCCACTGTTAGCAAGGATTTTTTTTAATTTTTACTACTTAAACCCTTTTTTGTACAACCCTAATTTAATAGAACTACAGCACGCATGAGGAGACATGACAAAAATATATTTTATCTTACCTATGTCTAGAAATAAAAAGTTAAAAATAATAAGGCTACATATACAATACTAATATTATTAATATTATGCTTTTCATGGAAAATACAATGATATCATGTCAAATGGTATAGAACTATTATAGAATGAAAAATTTAATTGTATTTTTTCCATATTCACATTTTTAAATCACCAAGTGTGATATTTAAAAATGTGAATTTATTTAGATACAAATCTAATAAATGTAATTATTAGATTTGTATCTAAATAAATTAAATCGAATGTTTGTGTAACATTCGAGGGCTAACATTATATAAACATTTCGAAATTGTTAACGTATATTTATTTAATTTATTTCAATAATTACAATCTCATTTATTTTCTTAAAGGGAATAAAAAGCAATTGTTTTGAAGCGCGCATAACTTTCACTGCTAACTACTGCAAAGAAATGCATAATTTAACTAACGTCAACACTCCAAAACTTCGTTTAAATTCAGTACAATTTGTTTTAAAACATAAGTCTCAATGTACAAAGGATATGTTTGATATTAAAAACAAAAAAGCAACCTTGAAATAAAACTACTCATCATAAATCTTCAAGAAAATTTGTAAACATCCTAGGCTTCAGAGTGTCAAATCCAGAAAACATTTACTTACGTTGTATGCTATATCCAAATATATCACCACCAAACAGTAGGATTTATTTTAACAATCATTTTTCTTGATAAATTCTAAGTTTCTAAATATCGCGAATATATTCCGGCGGCAGTAAACAGTGTTCGATGATTCACCGCGTCATGCTACTGCAGACTAGCTAGAGCAGCGCGAACGAAACTAGCAAAGAAACTAGTGTAGTGTAGGGATGGCGATCTGAGATCGATTAATCGAAGAATCGATTTTTTCAAGCCAAAAAGATCGATTTTTATATCGATATGTAGTACTGAATCGATTCAGTGAATCGATATTTCACCCTTGAAAATCGAAATTCGATATTTTCTGTTTTGGTATAAACCACAAAATTATTTACAATAAGTTGAATGTACCCGTATTATATTATAAGAGTGTTCCTGTTAAAGGGTTAATTACTCAAAAACTCGCTAGATGGCTGTGTGTTTAGTTTCCTTAGACTCTCTTTGATAGAAAAAACATTACGTTTGTATATGAGTATCGTAGGATCATCTGTTCCTTGTGAGCGACTTTTTTCAATTGCCGGAAATATCACTAGTGATGAGTGGAACCTCATGGATCCCAGTAGAACAGACTATTGTTTTTAAAAAGCTTAGATATTAAGCATTTGGAACTATAAGCTACATTTTATTATCTATTTTATAAACTTTTAAATGTAACCAATACATTTAGAAAATAAATGTATTGTTTTATACCTGATCTAATATGGTAATAGAAATAATTTTTATTTTTGAATTCCCTGATTTTACTAATAAGACATCGTTTAATTACAATATTTTACTTGTATTAAATGCGAAGTACTGAACAATATTATTTTTTACCGTTTAAAGGCGGTTTTGGTTTTGTTATAAAGTTATATAATTTCACTCTTTTTAGTACTTTTAATTTAATAATTCTGTATCGTTTAAACATAATTAGCGATAGTTCCACATTATTATATGGGGCTATAAAATTTGAGAGTTCCCCTCGATTTCCTTGGGATCCATCAGATCTTGACTTGGTGACAATAGGACCACCTCGAAAGTATAAGCTTTCAAAAAATTAAAAAAGAATCATCAAAATCGGTTCATAAACGGCAAAGTTATCCGCGAACAAACATAAAAAAGCATATATACGGTCGAATTGAGTGAACTCCTCCTTTTTTGAAGTCGGTTAAAAAAAAGATCGATTTTTAGGAAATCGATCTTTTAGACCTCGATTTTTTTGTGAATCGATTCATTAGGTCACGATTCGAATCGATTCAAAAATCGATCTTTTTCGGAAAGAATCGCCATCCCTAGTGTAGTGCCGAGTGCCGATTGCCGGCGGCCGACAAAATCCGAGAGCGAGCGGTGCAGTGTTGCCAACCCCAGGAAAGCAAAAAGCAGCAAATGGAACTTAAAAAAAACACAGACAACAGTAATATAGTAATTTTAAAAACATCAAATCTACTGTCCGACATAACATTCATAGAATTGTTATAGTTGTACAATTACTGTTAGATTTACTGCAAATTTCCTTATTTATATATCTAGGAATAGTAAAGTAATTAAAGTCAAAATGTAAAGATTTAATCAAAACTATTTATTTTATTACAATGGAAAAATTACTCATTAACATTTGATTGACAACCTCCGTGGTGTAGTGGGTGATGAGCCGACTGCGGCCGGCGCGACCGGGTTCGATTCCCACCCAGGACAAATATTTGTGTGCTGAACATGACTATTTGTTCTGTGTCTGGGTGTTAATTATCTATTTTAGTATGTATTTAGAATTATATAAGTATGTTCATCAGCTTCTGATTACCATAGTTCAAGCTGCTTAGTTTAGAATCTGATGGTGTTGTGTGAATTGTCCAAAAATATTAATATTTATTTAATTTTTCAATTTCGCGGTCTTCAACGTTTTCGGAATCATTTTTTTAATTACAATCGTACATGTTTTTATTAAATTACAGATTTAGCTGTTCTGCTGTTATATATCCTGCTATGTGGTGGTGTCTATCCACTGTGTATGTCAAAAGGATTGCTTCAGTCAGTAAACGGGGAATCCCCTATGCCGCCAGTGGCCCGCTAGTGATACCAATTCATAATTGTAAAAAGGCACACGCCTTTTTACCGATGCATACAAAAACTATCTTTAATGCTTTCTCTAAAAGGTTATTCCGGTTTGACATGTTGGTTGTGACCTATTGCGATTTGGAATTAATTGTTTTTTACGAGAACGAACGAGCTCGTTCCACCGCTCCACTGTTGCCAGCTCTACTGTTTTAACAGTAGATTTACTGTTTTCGCCTTGACATCCCTGTTTTCTGTTTTAGTTCGTATTTCTACTGTTTTTAGGTGATGTTTATTACTATATTACTGTTTTCTGCTGTTTTTTTTTTTAAGTTCCATTTGCTGCTTTTTGCTTTCCTGGGGTTGGCAACACTGGTTCTCACTTCCCTGTGGCTGGCACGCACCCGGTGTCAAAAATCTACCACGTTGTTAAACGTCAGAGTAATGAATTATTCAACATACATAAATTCAAATAAAGCACTAACTTAATCTTTAAATTCTATTATTTTTCTTAAATTTGTCTATTTTCTTCATAAGAATAATAATTCATATGAACTGTGAGAGAAAATACGAGCTTGAGTTGAGAACGTCTTTTTTTAAGAATAGCAATACAACATAGACTGAGAGATCGCTTGTGGAGCTTCACTTGGCGGGGAAATATGAATACCTGTCTCTGCGTTCAAGTATGTAGGAGATACAATGTTCGTGGTTGGTAGTATAATTTAATGTATTTTACAGTCAAAACCTCTTTTATCTATTCTTCTTCTATATATATATAAGAGATTTCCACCCATATATTGACTCATCACGATATCTCTGGAACTATAAGACCTACCGACTTCAAATTTGGTAGGAATATTCCTTTCGCCGAGTAGAGGTCAGCTAAGAACGGATTTTACGAAATTCCACCCGGAAGGGGGGGTTGCGGGGGTGTTATCGCAAAACTCAGAAACTATTCGACCGATTATTATGAAAATTGGTATGTACATGTATTTTTTCACGGAGAAGGTTTATATGCTATCCATTATTATTATTATTTAATATTTAAACGCGATACGGAGTTCGCGGGGTCAGCTAGTATTATATATAACGACATCATTTATAATGACATCAATATGTCATTATAAATGTAATGAATGAAAATGTTTGGTATAATAAACCCAATGGTTTAAGGTGCCGATTTAGACGTTGCTTAAAGAATTAACATCAGTTATTAAAACGAACCGGCTATTGCGACTTATTAAACTTATTACTTACTTAAAGGGACCACTACCCTTCGATGTTGTCATAACAGATTTCTACTGTGCATTCTTTTAAAAACTTTAATACATACATTAACCTTTATTGTAATAAAATGTACCCTTAATCAATAACTATTTGTTGGATTTCAGCCACAGTTTATGTATGAGTATACTAGAATACGTAAATAATTGTTCCTTTTAATTTAATGAGTTATTGGTCAAGTAAATTTTGATATAGATCGGTAGGTAGTATTTACAAAATTTCATAAATTTAATCAATATGGAATTAGAGAATATAAAATTTTAAAAAAGGTAGTTAAAACGAAGTAGGTATTTTAGAATTATTTTAGATCTTCTGCGTTTGGGGAGAAAATGTCTACTAAAGCATACACATACCGCGTAGCGTAGGTATATTATTTTCGTACATGCGTAAATAAAATTCCTAGGTAATTAATTACACGTACTCTCTCTGTATATTTTTCATCAGTAACTTTTGTAGTGAAATCAGAACTAGTTGAAGAATATGTAAGTAGGTAAGTATTTACACGGTTTTTACAATCTACCGTTTTCATACTATGTAACATGAAATAATTACAGGGCGAGATTGCACTTGTTTTTACAGAAAATGGATGATCGTCTTATCATACAAGCGTCCTCTTTATTGTAATGCGACAACCCCTTCCGTTCTCATAGGCGCAACCGGGAAGGGTAGAGTGCCCCAGAAATTTCTTTTCTGTTCCCCTCGGAGTATGTCTGGACTTACACCCTCTGCCATTAAAATGGGTGCGTTGCCCCTATCGCGTCCCGCGTCTAATATTTCGTACTTTGTAAATTCACTCTGTTATTGGACACACATTATGTTTTTTCGGTAAAGCTCTTCATAACTGTATCTTGGGTAGGAACCATACTTTACACTTTTTTCGGTATCTACTTATTTAACGTGATTTTTACAAGTAAATATTGAAAGTTTTAATTTAATTTTTAATTTAATTTACAGCTTGCCTGCCAATAAAATTTGGTGGTATAGGTATTCGCAACAGCTCAAGTGTAGCTCTCCCGGCCTTTTTAGCTTCTACCCATAGTACGGTTACCCTCATCAGCAATATTTTAAACATTAATTTAGCTGATGTTCGGGTGACCGGCTTGGATGAGGCTATGGAGGTCTGGAGAGGTACCTTTCCCAATTAAATAATTAACGTTAGCGAAACCTCTCAACAACGTTACTGGGACTTGCCTGGGATTAAAGCTACGTTTGCCTGTCTCCTTGACGAATGCACTGACAACACGGATCGGGCGAGATTGCTAGCCGTATCAGATGAAGACTCTGGACATTGGCTGCACGTGCTCCCTTCTCAAAATCTAGGCACAATTTTAGACGCATCGACGCTAAGGATAGCAATAGGCCTCCGCGTTGGTGCTAAAGTGTGTGAACCCCATCAATGCTTATGTGGCAGAGGTGTGGGTTGTTTTGGTCGACATGGTTTATCCTGTACCAGGAGTGCTGGCAGGTTATATCGCCATGGAGCTGTAAATGATTTGATCCGCAGATCGCTTGCCACCGTCTCTATACCTGCATCCTTAGAACCCACAGGAATGTCTAGAGACGATGGCAAGAGACCTGACGGAGCTACTCTTGTTCCATGGCGAGTTGGTCGGGCCCTGGTATGGGATTTCACTTGTGTAGATACGTTGGCCTCATCGCATATAGCTGAAACAGCTAAAAAGGCAGGGGCCGCAGCCGACCATGCACAACTTCTCAAGCGTCGCAAATATTCTTCCATCACGAAGGAATATGAATTTGCGGCGCTTGCGATGGAAACTATAGGTCCATGGTCGACTGACATGAAAACGTTCATGAAAGATATGTCGACCAGACTAATTCTAGCCTCAGGTGACCAGAGGGCTGGCACCTATTTTTCCCAAAAAATGAGCTTACTAGTTCAGAGGGGAAACGCTGCCAGCGTTCTGGGTACAATGCCACAAGCACAATTACTAGATGGAATTTTCTTTTTATAATTAACTTTATATATTTAATTTTTAATTATTGTTAAATTATTTAAGTATTTAGTTTAACGTAATAAAGTATTTATATAATATTGAAATAATTTATTTTGGATCCAATCTGTATCAGGCAAAACAAGTGCATTTAAGTACATAAATGTATTCGTAGGATAAACATAATGATAAAATACCCTGCAGTTTAAAAACAGAAATAAAAGCGTATATTGAATGGAAATTACCATCGGAATACGACCGAAAATAAATAATGTAGTTTATAAAACTAAAAAACACGCATTTGTGAAAACACGAACTAAAAAGTAACTACCAGGCACCTTGGGAGAGAGAATACCGGGTTATGTTTGATTTGTTACCCCACTAAAAACCCCACGGTGGCCTGCTTCTGCGCTTGGGTAGGACTCTAGGATCTCGAGTGGAACGCACTGGTTTACTCCGCGCGTGGCGCCCAGTCGGGCCCATTTTCAAGATAGCAAATGTGCTCTCCTGAACCTTCAGATATTTACTACGGCGGCATGCAGCCACGCATCCCAAAGCCGTTGGCTGGACGGATCGAGATCCTACTCTCACCGCCCACAACCCCGGTAGCCCCCTTTTAGTCGCTTCTAATCATCAGGCAGGGGATCCGTAAACATCGGAAGATGCAGGAGAGCACGTCTACTCTCCGAAGATGGGCCCGTTCTGGGGCGTCGCGCGTGGAGGACACCTGTGCGTTCCGCCGGAGATCCCGGAGTCCTCCCCAAGCGCAGTGGCAGCCTCCGAGGGGGTTTTAGTGCGGTCAAATCCCATATAACCCGGTACCTTCTCCCAAGGTGCTGGGTACCTTTTGAAGGTTTCCCCCCGATAACAAAAAAAAATGGTACAACAAATTTGTTTTAGTCTAGTCTAGAGCACATCTGCTCTCCTGTACCTTCCGATGCTTACGGCGACATGCGGCCACGCACACATCGCCGCCCTTCCCGGGGCTGCTGGTTGGACGGATCGAGCTCCCACTCACACCGTCCACAACCCCGGAAGCCCCCTTTTAGTCGCCTCTAACGATCAGGCAGGGGATACCGTAGCTCTATTCTTAATCCCAAAACGCAACTAAACTTAAGCAACTAAATTTGTTGCACCAAGGGTAATTTTTCTTACAAGCTGGTTGTACCACGGGCAACAAACCTGTAGGTTTTGATATTTAAATTACAATTTGGTTGCTTGGTAATTTGCCATTACGTTAAAAGTCTGTATGATTTCCAATTAAATTATGTCTTTAGTAATTAGTAAACAGTTATGAGAAAATGCTGAAATATCAGTCGACGGCGGTCAGTATAAATATGCGGAGTTTGATGACCCCATTGATGGTTACCCATGTTGGACTGCCGTTCGAAGGTTCCCGGGTTCGATTCCTGGCGAAAGAGAAATTTTAAATATGATTTGAGATCGTTTTTATTTAGCTCATTTTATTTAGTTTCCGTGTTTTGAAGTGCATATGTAGTTCGTATCTGGATTTCCAACTACTCTCACTTCGCATTGAAGTAATGTAATATAGTAAGGTTTAACAGTTGGAAGCAAAAAGTGTTACTGCCAAGTATAAGCTTTTAAAAATAGTAGTACCAGAAATTATGCACTTATTAGAGGAAGTTGTATGATAGTGATGATAGTAGATAGCGCGCATGGCCCGGCGGTTAGCGTAGAACGCAAACGTTCTATGCAACTAAGCCAAAAGGGCGCGGTCGGGTGTGAGATGGGTGACCGCTAGTGGCAAAAAAAATTCATGCGCGTTTCCGTGCTTCGGAGGGCACGTTAAGCTGTCGGTTGTTGTCGATAAATAACAGTCGTTAAACCTTGTCGGAGGCCTTATGGGCGGTTTAAAAACATCCGACAGCGGGTTGGCCACTAACCCGCATCTCCACCAACCCGCATTGGAGCAGCGTGGTGGAGTAAGCTCCAGGCCTTCCCAATAATGGGGAGAGACCCGTGCCCAGCAGTGGGACGCAAAAAGGGTTGCGGCCGTATGATAGTAAGTCTAAACACAATTCAACAGAGAAAGAAAGATAATATAATATATTTATTTCATATCAGGTGGCGGAAAACCCCAGCAGCACTTCTTTAATAAAAGTATATTATTTGAAATTATTTGAAACTAGTGGGCCCCGCAGACGTTGTCCTGCCTCAAAGGTTTTAAAAGTGGATTTGTTTCTTTATCATCTCAAAGAGTTTTTATTGTCAAATAAAAAATATAAAATGACAATGACATATGACACCCATATATACAAGTGTGAAAATGCCTGATCAGCTTAAGCACACATATTCGCGTGCGTCCCATAAAAATATTTTTGTAGCTTTATTGTATTTTTGTAACCTTTATTGCCTGCAAATTTTTCACATTATTAACCAGTCTTAGCTCTCAAGAAATTCTTTCAGCACGTAACCTACCGCAGGAGGAAGTTTAAATGCGGTTTCACACCAACGTATTTTTCGGCGCGTTCGCGCGTCTTTTGTTTGTTTTATGAAGCAAGAGTAGATACCTACTTGCGAACTTCAAGGTTGGACATTTGCTAGTACAAAAAATGACGCGCGTGTAAGCACGTTTTCCGAAACGACCGTATACGCGCCGAAAAATACGCTATTTTGAAACCGCACTAGTAGCTAAATTGTTATGAGCGGCAGCTTTCTGCTGACGAATTACAACTTACAAAGCAATAAGCAAGTGCTTTAGTAGCACCTAAGCTATAAGCGCCATACACAATTTATTCATCATTCTTTACTTATTCCGAGAGGCGAGCATTAAACCGTAAAGGAAACCAAAATTCCCGCGTCAAACGCTAACGAATTCAGTAAACTGACGACAGCCTATTTCTCTACAGTTTAACAATGTAGGTAACGTTATTGAAAAATTTGCCGTATAGAAAATATACATTTATGGTACCTTGCCTCTCGGAATATTAGTTATTTGCAGTTTATGTGGGGAGCTTTCTATTGCTGGAGCGGTCTCTTTTGAAGATATAGGTATTTCATAAGCCGCATTTGTAGGATATCTAAGATATTACATTAGGTCGCCTGAGCCTTGTAGAACCCCCAAGAGCTTAATGTAATAGTTTATTGCTCCGAAAAACGAAAACGCTTAATACTTTTTATTTTTACCTCTGTTGGTAATATATATTATACTAAAATCTTAAGTTCTGTAAGGCAACGGCAACTTTAACGGTTGTTAATTTAATTGGTGTACATTAAAAATGTTTTTCTATACTTTCACTATCGTACTTTATTACCTGAAGATTCTAAAACTAGGTTGCATGATACGTGTGACTACCGAAATGGTCAAACCCACCGAGAGTTATCAAGCAACTTCAATAAAATAGTTAAGACTTGTAGATATTTTAAAAGTTTGAGGATGACTATCTACAACAACAAACACACTGGCGGAGCGTTGGGCCGAGAACTTTGACACAGCGAGTACTCAAAATAAATCGAGAATTGTGTCAACATCCTAATTACTCGCGTAGGTATCCACGCTAATCCCAATATCTAAACCGACTTGTTATTTTTGAGCGTGACGTAACCAATTCATATCTGTTGCTTGAATTGGTTTTATGAGAATTATCAACTGATGGAAACCAGCTTTTACTGGATTTTTTTGCTATAGCCAATTATTTCATGCTGGTCGCATGGTTTCGGTCTTTTGACTTCAGCGCCGTAGTTCTGCTATGTCGTTTTCTATCGCAGGCCTTTTAGGTAGGATAAGGGTTACACTGAACAGATATCGTTAAACTCATTGCCAATAAGAGTTCTAGTCTGATTCTGTACTGACTGATGGTTATGATTGTAAAATAAAACTTCTTAGCGTAAAGAGGCAAGAAACGTTCATTGAATATGTTTCGATATTTGAATAAGGAAGAGCTTGATTCCAAAATGTGACTGTTTTACCTATAAAAATTAATACTTACTTACATAAGTATCTTCAAGATTCACAAGCATTCCAGTTTAGTGGCGAGTATTTTATTCTGTTTATTTGTCTGATCACATTTTTACATTAAGTCTTAAAACTTGTTTCTTAAAGCTGTTTGTCTTCAGTCTACTTATAAAAAAATACAAGAAATAAAATATAAACTCAATATGGTTTTTATTGAGGATTGAACACGGTTCTCATCGGCCAAGGAAGCTTTAATTCAATGAACGAAATTTTTATAGAGGTCTTTCAAATCGAAATTGTAATTTCTTTGAACGTCGCATTGGCGGATGACGTTTGACGGCGTTCTACGCTACTCTCAATAGATCTCAGGAAGAGCCGTATTTTTCAGTTTATATTTAAGTTTATTATCGCTGAAAATACATCTTTTATAAATTAAAATTTCTAAAAATAAAAACTGGCTGGATCGAAACCAGGGTACTAGATTTCATCAAAATCGTTGGAGCCGTTACCGATATTCAAAAAATATATTTAGTTTAGGTATTACAAGAATTGCTCGTTTAAAGGTATTAGATTAAGTAGGTATGTTTAAAATATTTTTTAAGAAATAACGCAGTAACAAACATAAATAGGACGTTTGAATTTAAATATATTATAAAATTATAATCTTATTGTATATTTTGCGACAATTATTATACTTTCAATTGCACCATCTACATCAAAAGGAGCATGTAAATGTCGACAGCTGATGAAAATGTATGTCTAACAATATTGCATAATATCTTTTAGCGTTTTGGCATCTCGTGACGGGCGTGTTTATCAAATAAATACATTATTGTCCAAACGAAAGACGTAACGGTTAACGGGAATTAATTGAAAATTTAATTCTCTGTACACTCTCTAGGTAGGTCTAGCTCCCGGGTACCTTTTGAAGGTTTCCCCCCGACACCAAAAAAAAAATAAAAAAAAATCAGTTTTGTTAATGATTAGCTAAAAAGTAACTACGCTCTTGCCAGTTAATAAACCAAAAAAAAGGTACCATAGAAGATAGGTATCTCTTTCCCGGTAGGGTTATAAGGGATTTTACCGCACTGAAACCCTCGGTGGCCTGCCTCAGCACTTGTGAAGGACTCCGGGATCTCCATATGTAATACACCACTGCCCTCCACTCACTGCACCCCAAAATGAGCCTATAATGTTCAGATTACGTTGTCAGCGTCCTTGCTGCTACACACACATAACACATTGACATGCTACTCTTTGGTGAGATCTATGAGATTGAAACCTATGGTTCAACGCGTCAGCGGTGTAAACAACTACCTACCTATCGAAAGTAATTATATTATTGAACAATCTGAACTTAATTAAATTTATAATTATAGAGTAACTACTATTGGCTTCCAAACTTCAACGTTGTTGCAGGAAATTGATATTGAAATTGATTCAGGGATTTTGTTCACTGGGCTAACAAATATTTACGAATTTATATAAGCGCTAGAGTATTTAGCTAGTATTTTTCTTTTATCTAAGGACATGTTATAAATGGCAATTCAAAGACAAAAGCTAAGTTATATGGCGTATGGAATTCTGTCTTTCTTGTGTTCTGTGAATTGGATGGATGACGGCACCGCTTTTCCTCCAAGTGGGTGAGTTTGAGTTTCAGGACAAATTTTCCCAGTCTTAAATAGGCAATCGTGTAAAAAATAGTAACTTTTTCTTAATTTATCAATTAACAAAAAAATTACAATAGGTATCACAAAAAAAATTACATAAATTGATGCAAATCAAACCGTTTGCATCAATTTATGTAAAGAAAGTACTATTATAGGTAACGCCTTCAGATTTACATACATTAAAAGTAGGTACATGTACATTACAATCTTACGTTACCTATATAAGCGCTTATCTAAAATTATTCAAAAAATGAAATTTAAGATATTTCTTAATATTATTGGGCTTAATATTATCACGTAGATCAGTGGTAATGCGTCGATTAAACGAGGAACTAGGTATAAAGTCTTACACAACTCGCGGCGAGTGACGCTGGACGCGGGGCCCGTCCGTGTACGTACATCACAGTGTACATACAGGGTGTCATTCATTAGTCAATACTTTCCAACTCGTCGCGGGCTGCGCTCGCGGCGAGTGACGCTGGACGCGGCGAACGGCCCGTCCGTGTACATCACAGTGTACATACAGGGTGTCATTCATTAGTCATTACTTTCCAAAAAATGTCATTAAAAAATTCTTTTAAATTGAACGTTTACAGGTAAAATTTATTTTGTTTAAAAGGTTCCAAGTCTTTCGAATACCGTTGTTTATTATTTATGATTTTTCATATTATTTTTATAAGTTTGAATATATTTTTAAGATATGAATCGTAGGTGCGCCCATAGCTAGTCAAGCCATATTTGATTTGGGACTCTAGGTAAATCATTTGAAAAGCTCGAAGAGTTCAAATAAATTTGAATTATAATCGAGTAGGCAGGTACGATAGGAAGGTAACACGCTAGAGGGAACACGACCACAATGACCGAAAATATACTTAAAGTTTTATAATATGTACTTAGATGTGAGAAGAAATTTTGATGGAAAACAAACATAATAATTCAAAATCAATGCTTATGAAATGCTTCAGTTCTGCAAAATTCTACGTTCGACTAAACAGAAACAATACTAATAAAACAGCGAATCAATAATCATTTATTGCTCATACTCGTATCTGATTACCTTTAGGAAACCGATATGACTAGCCATAGGGCTCTAATGAACGTCTGCATATATCGCATACCTATCACAACATTTGTAAAACAATTTGGCGGCAAAGATACGCGTGTCAAAGTTATTTTATAACATTTCTATTGTGTTGTGGAAGATATCAGCTCCAACTCAATCAGTTGTATCATAAATCAGTCGCAATCCGGCAGTGCAGCGCGACAGACCGGCCGCGCGTTCGCAAGTACATAAATATAAATAATAAATTACAGTCAACACTGACTTACTCGCTCATTCATCATGAAGTACAACGAGCTTGGAACAACGGGACTCAAGGTCTCGCACGTCGGACTTGGAGGTGCAACATTCAGCAACATTTACGGGTGAGCACTCTATGTATTATTTTGTCAACAAAACTTTTATCGCGCGTTATTTTCGTTATTTTAATACCTACGTACAGTTCGGGTAACTTTGAACATTTTTTACATTATTTTTATTATTAAAACTGATTTCTATTTATGACACCTTTATTTTATTGAATGAATAGTGTCCTTTTGAGTTGGTTTTTCTGTCTAACAAAATAAATTTGCGGAAGAAACAACAGAAGTATCCATAATTTCCCCTAAAACTCGAATTTTCATCAATCATGAATTTTGGGTAACTTTGAATAATTTTTTTTAGTATATTAAAACCTTAATATTTTAAGGTTTAGGTTAAACAAAAAGAAGGTATTATTAAATTTAAAAACCTTATTTTTAAAAGTAACATCTACACTGACGTATAAATTAACAAATAGCTTGGTTTTGCCATATGAATCAAAGCGCGGACTAGTTTACGATTATAAATCAGCGCTCAAAAACTTCCAGCAACTTAACCACGGAAAAGGCGGGAATTTTCAGAATTATGGCATTGATAGTTTATTTCTTTAATTTTAATTTGGTACTAAAAGATTTCGGCAATCCATTTAACACAGTTATTATATTGAAATATCAAAAAGTTTCGATGTAATAAATTGTTAAATCTTTTTTCCAACTTTGTTCAAAGTTAAACGTCAATTCAAAGTTACCCGTAATGACTGTACCAACTACGAAGTGGTCACTTGGCGATCGTAAAATATTATTATTACTCAAATATTAGAGATATATAGAACTATTTATTATGAAATATGATTTAGCATCTATGACCTTATAACGCAATTCAAATTCATACAAAAATTAATTTAAAAAGTAGTAAAAAATATCAAATCCGTGAGCTAATTACACAGCATTTTGTTAATTAACTTAAAAATTGTGCCTACCTACTTAATCGACTGAATATTTGGCGCCTTTCACACGTATTGCTCATGTAAGCAAAGATAATAATATTAATAATGGTTGAAAAAACTAAAAAAACACGCTTTTGAAGCACATTAAACTAAAAAGTGATAAATAATCCTTAATATAAGCAGAAAATAATAATGAACAAAAATTACTTGTATTATTGTGAAAATATTATACAAAAGGCGATGTAATTACCTACATTTAGCTTTCGAGCTCTGACGGATTTAATATTTATTCCCATCCATCCATCCATCAGCCTTTTACTGTCCACTGCTGGACATAGGCCTCCCCTAACGTTCGCCACTCCTTCCGGTCCTGGGCCTTCTGAATCCAGCGACTACCCGCTGTCTTCTTCAGGTCGTCAGTCCACCTGGTTGGAGAGCGGCCTGTACTCCTTTTGCAGAGACGTGGTCTCCATTCAAGGACCTTTCTTCCCCATCGGTTGTCGGTCCTCCTAACTATATGGCCTGCCCATTGCCACTTCAGCTTGCAGATTTTGAGAGCTATGTCGGTAACCTTAGTTCTTCTACGGATTTCATCATTACGAATTCTGTCGCGTAGAGAAATACCAAGCATAGCCCTCTCCATGGGCGTACCCAGGTTCTTGGCCAGGGGGGGCAAAATCTTGGCCAGGGGGGGGGGGCAAAGTCTTGGCCAGGGGGGGCAAAGTCTTGGCCAGGAGGGGTCAAACATTTGGGGGGGGGGGGGGGGGATTTTTTCAAGCTGAGTACCGCGCGTATATTTGCCTTTCACGTTATAGACCAATATACCGTTATAGTTTTCAATGGAAAATTCTCACGTCAAATTATCTGCTTTTTTAACACGCTTTTATTAGCTTGACCTGTATGTATGTATACAATGTATGTAACGGATTCTTTTAACTTTATTTTCACTTACTTCTAGGAGTCTGATTAACTTAAAAATTTGCACAGGGTTCAAGGGCCAATGACAATTATAATAATCTCATAAATTTATGTAAAAGCTCTAACTAGGATCATCAGGATAAAATAAATATACGAGGGGCGGTTATTAATTAATTAGGTAATTAATTAAGTTCGCGGCCTAAGGTACATAATGAAACAAATATTAAGTTTTATACTTTTAACACGCTTATATTAGCTTGACCTGTATTTATGTATGTAACTGAATCTTTTAACTTTATTTTCACCTACTTCTAAACATTTGATTAACTTGAAAATTTGCACAGGGGTCAAGGGCCGATGACAATGCAATAATATGAAAAAATAATTCAATTAAAAAATTAAAAATAAATAAGGTACTTTAAAAAACTAAAAAACACGCTTTTGTGAAAATACGATCTAAAAAGTAAAAAATAAGAAGAAAATGTATTTTACTGTAAAAAAAGCGTGGTGCCAATAGCATCTTAAAAACCACCCCACGCTTTTTTTACAGTAAAATACATTTTCTTCGTATTTTTTACTTTTTAGTAAAAAGAACGGAACCCTTATTTATGGATTCGTGATGTCTGTCTGTCTGTCCGTCCGTATGTCACAGCAACTTTTTTCCGAAACTATAAGAACTATTCTGTTGAAACTCGGTACGTAGATGTATTCTGTGAATCACATTAAGATTTTCACACAAAAATAGAAAAAAGCAATAACTTTTGAGGGTTCCCCATACTTAGAACTGAAACTCAAGAATTTGATTTGAACGAGATCTAGTAAGTATTTTTTTTTATTACGTCATAAATTGTAAACCACAATTTACCTTTCATTCAATCTTAATGCAATGATTTCTATGGATAATCAAAGGCAATGATGTATTTCTGTTGCCGCTATTGTTATTCAAATACTAAAAATAGAATAAAATAAATATTTAAGGGGGCTCCCATACAATAAACGTGATTTTTTTATAGATAATGGTACGGAACCCTTCGTGCTTGAGTCCGTCTCGCACTTGGCCGGTGTTTTAGTTTTTTAAACTACACTATTTATTTTTAATTTTTTAGTTGAATTTTTTTCATATTATTGCATTGTTATCGGCCCTTGACCTCTGAGCAAATTTTCAAGTTAATCAGACGCTAGTGACAGAAGTAGGTGAAAATGAAAGCTAATATAAGCGTATTAAAAATATAAATCTTTATATTTATTTTATCAAGTATCCTGTATCACGGATCCTAGTTAAGACTTTAATATAAAGTAATGAGATTATTATACTGTCATCGGCCCTTGACCCCTGTGCAAATTTCAAGTTAATCAGACTCCTAGAAGTAAGTGAAAATGAAGTTAAAAGATTCCGTTACATACATAAATACATACATACATACAGGTCAAGCTAATAAAAGCGTGTTAAAAACGCGGACGTTGCATGCCTTTGATTAAATGAAGAATGTTATAGTTACGGTTATAGGCTATCTAACATTTTTGAAGTGAACACTTTTTAGCGGCGTTGTGCACTTTTTTTAGGATGGGTAAAAAATGTTGAAATCGCGTCAGGACACGTGGCCTGATCAAATATTCGTAAGACGGAGGGGTGACAGCTGATGACGGCTCGACTGTCTATACTTGTAAAATTCGTTTATATCAAATATTTAAAATATGGACATTGAACAAAGTGCATCTACTAATGGAAAAAGTGACGAAGAAATAGTAAAAGAAAATGAGTGAGTACTTTATAAAAATACTAGATGAAAACCTACTGAAAATACAAAATGAAAAATAATACTGATAATAAAAGCAATTCGTGCGAAATTATTCCCTAACCATTTCAAAATATCAAAAATGCACAACGTTAACGTTCAAGTTTTCACTTCTGCGGGCACTACCGGAGTGCAACCCGTTTTTTTTCAACCTTTTTTATGTCCCACTGCTGGGCACAGGTCTCCTTTCACAAGTGAAAGAGATTTAGGCCATAGTCCAAGTGCGGATTGATGGACGTAATACTTTTGAGAAATTATGAATTTCTCTCAGGCATGCACGGCGATGGAGAACATCGTAATCGATTAAATATCACGATATTTTACATCACCGTGGAGCAACGATAAATGCGCTCATTATAAATTTCTTTGTCAGAGGTGCGCGCCGAGGATTTGAACCCGGTATCGGTCGCGTCGAAGACCGCGCTCTTTTACCACTCGGCCATCGCTGCTCATTTCATTACACTACGTACGACTATAAGCTAGCCTTGATTAGTGACCTTTTTAAAGAGTCATAAGAAAAAGCTGCTTTATTTGCGTTTACAGTCTGTTTATAAATAAATAATAAATCTATACAAATAAATAAAATTGGAGTGTCTGTTTGTAATATTAAAATAACCGCTTTTTACTACATGCATATGAATGTTTATACGGTACAAATGCCAAAATAACATTTTTTACAATTTTTGTCTGTCTGTCTGTTTGTTACGGCTAATTTCTGAAACGGCTGGACCGATTTTGACGGGACTTTCACTGGCAGGTAGCTGATGTAATAAGGAGTAACTTAGGCTACTTTTATTTTGTCTGTATGTCTGTCTGTCTGTCTGTTTGTTCTGGCTGGTTTTGTTCGTTTCAGAGAACGGAAAGACCGATTATGACGGGACTTTGACTTGCAGGTAGCTGATATAATAAGAAATAACTCAAGCTACTTTTATTTTTTCTGTCTGTCTGTCTGTTCGAACACGAATTTTTATCTCCTATTTCTTCTCCATGTAGGTCGAAATGTCAAAAACTCTAATACAAACTCTTACACATACTAATATTTATTTATTTCCTACCCAGTACCTAAATACAAAGTTTCACGTTTTTATATTACGACGATGACAATACTTCATACAGCCTACTAGCTAAAAGGGATTGATGAAAGAAGGGAAAGAATTTCTTTCGAATTTATAATATTAGTATGGAAGTGTGGATTATCGTTCATCGTGGATAAAATATGCAAATAGCAGTTTGCAGATTTGAACTTGAACCACCGGCATAAGAGTCCTGGATCTTCTACACTCTGCTGGCACTGCTTACTAGAGGAAACTTGAGAAGCAGGTTAAGACAAAAAATAAAGAAAGATTTTATCGTGAAATAAGTCACACGCAGACGAAATAGGTAGATTCAGAGGGTAGATTTATATTAAAAGAGATTCATCCTTATTTTTTACTAGAATTGAATCTGATTATCGAGCGAGATATAAATGAGCAAATTCAGAGGTATTTCCTATATAACTTTGACTTTCCCATTATCAGTTGCTATTCTTATTAAAATTTGTTTATACAAAATTACAAAGTATCGGTCAAAGCCAAAGTTGGAATATTGACACGACCAAATGGTTCAAAGAACAACACGGCAACATCATCAAATATCTGTTTAGTATTACCATCGTATTTACAGGGAAACAAACAATAGCATCTCTACTGTTTTCATTTCTATTGCCAAACTTACATATCTACTGCAGCGTTTCCAAAATAGTAGTAACAATCTTGGCAATTTTAGACGATGAAGATATTTCACACGGCGGAGATCGCAGATCATTAAATTGTGCCATGGCCATTCATAATAATGCATCACATCGTAAGCGACATTTACCTACTACTATCTATCGAAAATGTTATAAATGTCGTATCACTCTTAATAATTTTGTTTCTGCCCCCCCCCCTCTACCTCCTACGTAACCTACCCCGCCAAAAATGTCGCTAACAAAATAGATTAGTGATCCAAATTAGCAGAATTACCTAATTTGATGCCGTCGTATCTCTGCTACTGTAGGTAAGTATTTACGGTACATCAGTTTTAAATTCAAGTGGGCCTTCAAGAATTATATTATTATAGTTACTGTAGGTAGACCGATCGCCAATGACTCTTCGGGGCTCTGTCTCAATTAATTGTCACCCTCAATCATCAGAATTATAATCACTTTCATCAATTTTCTACGATTGCGGTAGTGGAATAAAGTTTTTTTATGTAAGAATTGTTTTATTGTTAAGTTAAATGCATATACCTAAGTAGCTTTAAATGGTATAACGGGATGTAATAAACAGAGTGTATTTATAAAATTCTGTGATCAAATCACATTTTGCAGCACTACAAATACTTAGTACAGTTCAAAGGAAATGTAGCCTCCAGCTGCATGATTTGATTTAGGAGGTAATTTGATTGCAATATTCTTCCAATCTTTTTATAGGCTTTTATTTAACTTTCCATGTTCGCTTCTTCTTATTTTGTTACTATTTTCAAATTTAGGTTTGCACTTGAATTGCTTAGCCGTAATTGTTTTCGGATTGCACTGCAATTTAGCATACTCGTTTGGCTTACATGACGACTCATTGAGTCAGTCATTCTAATAATGTGACTTACCAAAATGCTGGGCCATTAGTGGTCCGGTCCATAAACCTATTATAGATATTATATATATCAAATCAAATCAATCAATAATATTTATTTCATATTAGGAATACAAGGTACTCGCTTAATGAATGTCATTTTTTCCCGGTCTTCGCCTTTAGGGGCCCGTTTGGGCTAGATGTTGATATAGATAGATTGGTTATCATAAGAATGATTCATGAAAATCTCTAAAACTCATAAACTTTACTACAAGCCCTAACTCAACAAACTCTTATTAGTGGTCCAAATAATAACTAGACAGTTTCATAGAATAACTGAATAACACATTGGACTTTATTTCCTAATAAGTAATCCTAATAAATAATAATAAGTTTCCTAATAAATAATAATAAGTTTCCTAATAAATAATGTATCCTTGACGACCATGTAAGAAACACCCTTGTTCATAAAATTTAGTTCCTTATTGTGGGATAATGAAACTTTAAGTAACTGTGAATCGCTCTGGTGGCCCTGGTTTTTTTGCAATATAAAGGCTTGACCTCCTGATTATGTCAGCTACTGTTATTCAGTCATGTATTTCACAACAGGCACGATCTTTAGTCGATTTTTTTTTGATAAAAAATGTGTTTTGCATGCCTTTTTGTAAATATTGATTGAATATCTCATATTGTGACATGTCATGTCGGTATAACTTACCTTTAACAAATTGCTGTGCCTATTGCCAGTCTGAAATATTTTACTATGTGTATCTTTTTTTTGAAGTGAAAACTTCTTTAGCGGCGTTGTGCACTTTTTTTGGGATCGGTAAAAAATGTTAAACTCGCGTCAGGACACGTGGCCTGATCGAAAATTCGTAAGATAGTAGAGGAGACGTGAAAGATCGACCTTCACTGATTTGATAACTCGATGAGACATATTTTTTATCAAATATAATTTATAAACATATATGCCTATGATAACTTGCCTATCGAAAAGTGTTCATAGCTATTTTTAATTTAATTATTTTTAATCAATTTTCTTTCATATCACCTTCACTCTTGTGATAACCGAATGAGTTTTATCTCAATTGATAGTTTTTAACATACTCTTAGAGTAAGACGGAGGGGTGACAGCTGATGACGACTCGACTGTCTATACATGTATAAATTATACATACGAACATTATACGATACATACGAACAGTATACGAACATATGAATTATACAGTATAATTCGTTTATATATCAACTATTTAAAATATGAACATTGAACAAAGTGCATCTATTAATCAAAAAAGTGACGAAAGAAAATGAGTGAGTACTTTATAAAAATACTAGATGAAAACCAACTGAAAATACTAGACAAAAAATAATATTGATAGATAATAAAAGCAATTCGTGCGAAATTATTCCCTAACCATTCCAAAATATCAAAAATTCACAACGTTAATGTTCAAGTTTTCACTTCTGCCGGCACTACCGGAGTGCAACCCGTTGTTTTTTTAAATTATAACATAGAAAGAAGAAGATCCAAAAATGCACTTTACTTACTAGTCTCTCATAATAGGTACTCTATTTTTGAAAAGCGCGTCTCTTAAAACTTAATTTGATGAAATAACGGATCTTAATATTGCTAGAGCACTGAGTACTGTTCATTTATATTTCTTCAAAAGTTCTTCCTTTTGTATCGCTTCTCTCGACGTCTACTTGGCTTAAGAAGGTATCAGAAAAGGCTTTTAGACTAGTTTAGAGCTAACATTACCTTTAAAATGCTTATTGAAATCTTATTCTTATACAAGATATTCGCAAATACAAACAAAAAAATTCTTCTACTTATGTATTGTGCTTATATTGTATTTACGTCAAAAGTATTCTATAAGATAGTTGAACTTTAATTTCCAAAATTCATTACTTATGTTAGTTCCTTAAAAAAGTTTAAATAACAATCACGTAGGTATTATTAGCTCCAACTCAATTCAAACAAGACTGCTATCGTTTCAGCCATCAGCGTAATAAAATCAAAGGATCAGTGTACTTCAATCAGTTATATTATAACTTAGAGGAAATGCTAGCGCCCGTATTCCCATACAAATGTATTCTCCTATTTTCTCCCTGGATAATGCTTCTAGAGGAATGATTTATTGGTACAATATCTAAGTCTGCTAAAGCTATGCCCCTATGTTTTGTTTTTTTTTTCAATCAATTAATTAGATCAGAAAATATGGCTCTTTAAAAATCGTAGAAAATGCCTCTTTCATACAGCCCTAATCCAACCACTGCAAAACAAAGTTGAAAGGTTTTTACAACCAAATAAAAACATAGAGGCATAGACTTATTCTATTTCTTGATATTTGTGAAAAATAAATTCAATAAACTCAATTTTGAAGGAGGAAACAGGAGAATACGAAACCTCGATTTAGTCAGAAAGTTTGTAGGTATAATCGGTCTGAGCTGCATCTGTCCCTATTGCACGCAGCGCGATAGCAATAGTCACTCCAAAATACCTATTTTTTAAAACGGCTGAAGCCGCGTTTCCTCATCTAGCACCCAAGGGATAAATCTCTCACACGAAACATTACAAAATTGAAGCAGACTCAATAAAAGCGTATTAAAATATCAGTCACGTCATTCGTGTACCTCTATCTAAATGCAGTGGAGCGGAGATGCAATGGCGCCGTTAGAACAAATAAAGGGGTGGGTTGTTTAGCTTGGACAACTTTGTTTGGGCATATTTAATATCTTTAGAAAAATAGGCCCTTAATTTGCAAACGGACAGATTTCTTCTAAAAAACGGCCTTTTACTCCATTGATATACAAATTGTTTATCAATGCTTTACAAGCAAACGGGCAGTTGGCTCACCGTTAGTGGCAAACTTCATGTGTGCTACCATGCTTCGGAGGGCATTTTAAGCCGTTAGTCCTGGTTGTTATCGATTGAAGGTAGTCTTATAACCATATCGCTTTTGAAAAACATCCGACCACTAACCCTAGACCAACGTCATGTAGTACGAGTAGATTTGAGACCATCTCAATAAAAGCGAGAGATTCGTGACAAGCAGTAAAACGTAAAAAGGGTTGCAGCATAAGAATAAATAATGTTGCAGTCTTGTAGAGATACAGTTTTTGTTATTTATAGTACACTACACTATATACCTACAACTATTGTACGAATATACCCTCTAGAATGTCCCATGGGGCCTGCCTCAAAAACCACATTTTGGCCTAGATATGGATCGATATGGATATTATTGCATTTTACAAACAACAAGAGACCAACAAAAAATTATTGAGTGTCTCGTCTACAATGTGCTATAATCTATATGAATGGGCGTGGAATTTAGTTCCACTTTTAGTACGGACCCGAACGAAAATGTCTGGCGAATAAAATCGTCATCGTCATCATCGTCCTGTTATTAACATTAAAACTACAGAAATATTTATTCCGCTAACTTAAATAACTGACTCAATACAAAAAAGGCTGTATTTTTGTCTGAGGAAGTATACAGCTGCGTTACTACTTCGAAGGCTGATAGTTGTGTTGTGTCGGTCGTCTAAGTGTGGCCAGTAATTACAGCACCTATTTTCCGGCGAAACTATAATATGTTTTACGGTAGAAAGGTGGTCCCTAGATAATTCTCTGATCGAACCATGCAATTTCCAGTAAACTCAAACGTTGGCCACAATCCATTTTGCGTCCCACTGCTACAAACTAAATCAAAAACATATCAATCCTTAGCACCGTAGCGACCTGAAATAAGGGTAAACATACACACTACCGAATTTTTAATATCAATATAGATTGTACACACAGAGGACCAAATAACAGAAAGGACAGTTAACGCAGATACAGTTAAGCTTGTACGCACACCGCGGGGTCGCACATGTCAGAGAGGTCAAATAAAATGCTGGTTTCCTGTGACGGAGAACGATGCTCCGTTCACATAAGTTCGTATCATGATTGTTATAACCACCTGATTGACATCGCCGAGTACACGATGAATATTGCGTTTAAACTACGATGAGTATGGACTATGGTAGTACTGGCAGGGCAGGAAATAAGAAAAAAGCATGGGGCGATTACTATCATTGTCTTATTAACAAATTTTTATTAGGAGACAATGCGGGCTCATGGATTGTATAAAAATGTCGATGTCATTGCAGATAATAATAAAATCAATAAGGACAAAAGCATCGCAAAAAGTATATTGGAGACTCCGATCCGACCGACGGAGATTTGTCCCTAATCCAAAACAAAACCAATTCAAAAAATGTTTTACAAATTGACTCTTTTTAGATTAATAAGCGTCAATATTTTACACTCGACTAGCCATCTATATATAAATACGGGTCGAAGAATTTTTGGCGGGAAGTCGGAAAAGACATAATGTGCTCTTGTTTTAATTTCATTTTCTTGGTGTATTTTTACTTATATCGGATAAAGTTGTTGGCATTTTATTCGATATAGGTAGATAACAGTGCACAAGTGTTGTGAAATATAAACAGTGCTAAAATATGTTTTTTCAGCTTGTTTCCTAAACTCCATAGGACCTGTTCTGGTAAAGTAGCCATTGCCTTACTTGAATCTGACTGACTTGACTGACTGACGACTTACTGACTTTATCTACTATTAGGTACTTCGTCCAGTTTCATTGAAAATGGCAAAAAATTTATGCAAATATGCACAGAGTTTGCGATGCCATTATTGAAGGGAAAAAATGTATGTACCGGTCTCAATGTCTGACTTGAACCACATTCTTAAGGCTACAAAAATAACTCACCAAAAAAGGTAAATTAAAGAGGCTGCCATGAAGTGGTTAATTCTTATAGAAATTTGAAAATTGTTTAAATAATCATTGTTCTAGTGTCTAATACCAGGAAATATCCTAACGACAACGCGTGTATGGAAAAATTGGAACTACTTACGAACTTTAAAATAAAAAGAATCAGAGCCTCTTTCACCACCTTCGAGTAAAGTGACAAGTATGCGATGTGTGTATGTGACAAGTAAGGTTAAAGTCACCCATAACTTCAATTTCAATTTCACGATGTTCGAGTAGCACTAATTATAATGATAAACTGACCCGTACTCATAGCTTTTATTTGCCAATTAACTTTACTTGGGACGTAACTAATCGACACGTTACTTGGAGATGGTGAACGAGGCCTTCAAACTAGTAGATTTAATATAGTCACAGTTTTTCTAATTTAAAAAATATATGTTTTATGTGTAAGTAAGAGTAAGATATTACGCTAACTAAAACGCTAGCTTTCATAACGAATCATGATTCTTAATTAAGTAAGTAATCTTGAATAATAACAGTACTACTATAGTCATTGGAAACGCGAGTACAAATTATAAGGCTTCATATTTCGCGTGATTACAATGAAAATGTTAAATTGGAATTTCGGGAAATATGTTTAGTATTCCACTCTGTAACGACCTTTTGGAAACCCGATAACATAAATCAAGTACCTACATTATCAAAAATTCATTAATGTTTGTGCTGAAATTTCAGGACGTTCGATGAAACAAGAGGCTTAGAGTTGATCAAAGAAACCCTGAAACATGGAGTGAACTATTTGGAGACCGGTCCTTGGTATGGACAAGGATCTTCAGAGAAAACTATTGGAAAGGTACTTATAATACTCGTATTTCCATTTGTATAAGCCGCACTTGTAATAACAACCATTTTCGTTTGATAGTCGTTAATCAAAGCGTATAATTATCTTATATCTTATAGGTACCTTTAAACTAGCAATTCTTGTATATGTATACCTATATATCTTTTTTGAATCTAGGAAATGGCACCAACGATTTTGATGAAATTTTGTACCCTGGTTTCGGGGGTGATAAATCGATCCTGCTAGATTTTATTTTTAGAAATTTTAAATTATCAAAATTATTTTCAGCGATAATCAACTTAAATTTAGACTGAAAAATACGACTCTGCCTGACATCTATTGGAGAGTATTACTAATATTGTGGGATAGAACGCCGTCAAACGCTATCCGCCAATCTGACGTTCAAAGAAATGACTATTTCGATTTGAATGAGCTCTATAACTAAGCTCTATAAAAATTTCGTATGATTATTGAATTAAAGCTTCTTGGCCGAATAGTTACGTGGTTTGACTGCGGAATTAGAGACTCGGGTTCAAACCTCAATCAAAACCAATATGCTCTTATAAATTAAAAGTAAAAAAACTTTAAAAAAAAAACTTATATTAAAATGCTTTAAAAAGAAGAAAATTTAATTTAATTTTCATTTAAAATTTTAACTATCAACTTATAACCTCATTTTCATTATACACAATTTATAATATCACAAAAATTCAGCCTTTCGCGCGATAACGCTTATGCAAATCTCGCGACAAGCTTTTATGATCATATACATTGTGTAGGTATAATGATGCTATAAGTTGATAGTTAAAATTTTAAAGGAAACATTTATTTTCTTATTTTAGAGCACTTAAATAAAAGCTTTTTTAGATTATTTTTTTTTACTTTTAATTTATTTTTTAGTAATCGCTGGCCAGATTTTTCAAATAAAATTATTCTCGGCAAGCCCTTTCATTTGATACCCATGTTGTAGAAATGAATTAAAAATATTTGTTCCGCCATCTTGGATGGTCCGCCATATTGGATTTAGAATGACACACAGCTTATCGACTTTATCGTGTCTTGTCATCAAAACTACACGTGCACAAAATTTCAGCTCAATCAACGAACTCAACGAGTTTTGTTTGAGCTATCTCATCTTGCCCCGGTCTCCCCTACTATAAATGCCAGTAATGTGAACGCCATGCTATGTATATACTATAGCATTACGCCCTTCTTTGCTATAATACATAGCACAATAGTATAGCGTACCTAGTCTGGAATCCGCTTAATAATTTCTTTCAAGCTATTTATCTTTTTAAATGATGTGTGATCAGTAGTGATCACTGATCAATATCATTTTCCGTTACTAATACGTGTAAACTGACATGCATAATAAAGGGTAAATAAGAAGGAAAATGTGGTGTTAACAGAAGCAAGTTAGGGTTTTAGTAAAAAAGTTTTTTTAATGACCATTTGCGTTTACATACGTTTGTTCACCATTTTAGACTTGAAAGTAAAATAGATTATACTGTCACATATGAAATATCGGTAAGGTAGTAGGTAAGGTAGTAACCTAGTCATGGAAGCGAGCTAGAGTAATGTAGCTCACTCTGTAGTCACATTGTGATATTAATTAATATCATTACGGTGCGTTGGAGAGCTCTTCGCAAATTGACTTACGTAGGTAATAACCAACAATATCAATAGCCCAGATAACCTAGTTACCTGTTGTCTATGAAGTTATGATGGTTCGCATATGGTCAATATAATTTTAAGGCACTGAATATTGGTATTCTTGCTACTGTCAGAAAGCGTAGCGACATGCTTACGTCCTGGTCCATTGAGTTTTATTTTGTATGTATGTGTGTATGTATGTAACGGAATCTTATAACTTACTTATAGGAGTCTGATTAACTTGAAAATTTGCACAGGGGTCTAGAGCCGATGACAATACAATAATCGCATAATTTTATATTAAAGTCCTAACTAGGATCATCAGGATAAAAATATTATACGAGGGGCGGCTGATAAGTTCGCGGCCTAAGGTATGTACTTAATATGATTGAGCGTCTGATTAACTTGAAAATTTGCACAGGAGTCAAGGAACGATGACAATGCAATAATATGAAAAAAATCCAACTAAAAAATTAAAAATTAATAATGTACCTAGTTTAAAAAATTAAAAAACACGCTTTTGTAAAAAGTAAAAAATAAGAAGAAAATGTATTTTACTGTAAAAAATACGTGGGGTGCATGATGTCAATAGTATCTTAAAAACCACCCCACGCTTTTTTTTTACAGTAAAATAACTAATAATAAGAAAATGTATTTTACTGTAAAAAAGCGTGGGGTGCATGGTGTCAATAGTATCTTAAAAACCACCCCACGCTTTTTTTCACAGTAAAATACATTTTCTTCTTATTTTTTACTTTTAAGTTCGTATTTCCACAAAAGCGTGTTTTTTAGTTTTTTAAACTACATTATTTATTTATAAATAAACCGTACAAAAAGGCAGATGGGCCACGTCGTGTTAAGCTACCATAGGTGCCATAAATAATGAAATACCACTTCAAACTCATATACTCACACTATGATGTTTTGTGTGATGCACTCGTGGGTCATGTGTACAATGGACATATTATATTAAGACTGGTATACAAACACTCCAATCGACAATAGAACCTAAAACTCATCCTTGAAATTTCTGCCTCGTAGGGAATCGCATCCTTTATCCTCGATCCGATCCGATAGTCCGGCATGGTAACCACTGCGCCATACGGGTCGTACAGCAATAAAATCTTTACGGAGGACTTTTAGGCGATTTTAGCGTCCGACAACGGCCTTAGTGAATGTAGCCGGCAAGAGGATCCTTTCACAGGAACGCAATAGGATTATTTCACGATAGAAAAACCGTCACTCTAGTCTTAGTACCTACTCTAGTACACAGCAGTTGAGCCCAAAACTTTTTGTACCTTTTCTAACTGAAGGTTACTTTCAGGCGCTGCAAGGTGTCCCTAGGGAGTCCTTCATCATCGGCAGCAAGGTTGGGAGGTACGGGAAGGACCCCGCAAGCATGTTCGACTTCTCAGCGGAGAAGACAGAGACGGGGGTGGATAACACGCTGCGTCTTCTCGGCCTGGATTACGTCGACTTAATTCAGGTCAGATATCAAGATGCACGGCCAGTTTGTGCTTAAAACAGAATACTCTGGTTCGAGTCCATAGTTTTCCAGTCCTATTTTTTTCCCTTTTCCGGAGTTCCTTTTTTTGTGAAAAAAAAAAGACTTACTGGCAGTCTCTTATTAATGCATCTTATTTTTGTTTGGTTTGAGGAGACCAATAAAATCTATCGATTTTATCCGAACAAAGCTAGGTCATGATATTGTTAAGTTTAAGAGCTAAAATATGTAATAATACTGGGTAAGTGCATAATAACAGGTACATACCTACATATGTTTGTAAATTTTATGAAAGAGCTGGCGCAAAGATAGATCTGCTATATCCTAGGGAATTCTTCATCATAAGGGGTACGAGATAGACCGATTTTTCAGCCGAGAAGACCAGGGCGGGGGTGGAAAACACGTCTTCCCGGCCTGGATTACGTCGACTTAATTCAGGTCAGATGTCAAGATGCAAGGCCAATTTGTGCTAAATACGCCTTCCTCGTTTAGAGGGGCTTGTGTTGATAACGAACGAATACCTACTTGTGAGATAATAATGGTTTGATGACCTCTTTTGTTAGCGCATTCTTGTTATAATGATCTTTAAATTATTGAACAAGTTTATGCGCTAACATATTATTTTATAATATTGGTACGTGCATAATAAAAGGTACCTAAATATATAAATCCTAAATATATAAAAGCGCTGGCTCAAAGATAGCTCAAGTTGTGATATTTTGTTTATACATACAGACGTTTGCGATTGCGATAGTTTTTTTTGTCATTATTTTTATAGCGATTTCATCTTAAATGTATCAGCATTAACGCTATAAAATCCCAGAACTAGCTCTGAGTACATATTTAAAAAAAGTATGCGCTTAAAACATTTTAAAAGTACGAACTAAATATTGATTTTGCTTAAAAATGGCAATTTAAATATGTACATTGTTGTAATACCTATAATACTAGTACGTAAGTACATTATTCTTAGTCTAAAGCTATATACTATGTACGATACGATACGACTTGAATAGACCAGTGTCAAATTGACACGGTTTATTCAGTCATTCCTTCGCTTTCTTGTCTTTTAATATAAATGAAGTAGCAGATCTGCTCCATCCATGCGACTTGCCTAGGCCATAAAGTCAGAAGTGACAGTGCGACCTCTTTAAATTTTTTACTTTACAATTTACTGAATCCAGAAGCTTTCCGCTGTCTTCTTTAGTTCATCATTTCACCTGGTTGGAAGATTGATTGAAAGGGCGCAGGACCGGATGAAGTGGAGTATGTCAGGAGAGACTTATGTCCAGCGGTAAACTATGAAAGGCTGATGGATAGATGGATGAATAACATATTATATTCTGAAAAAAATTACCGATTAAACTCATTTCAAATTAATATCTATTTGTTGAAAAATTATATTGGCAAGACAATAGTTGGTCGTGGCTGCTACTTTTACGTCAAAACTTATTTATTGTGTTTGTATTCGATTAAGTTTAACTGCATAGCCTAATTGAATGCGTAATTTGCGCGGATTGCAACTCTCAGTAAGTTGTAGGATTGTATAAAGGAAATTTTATGATCAGGGTACGGACTATTATTACGAAAATATTGTAGATATTTTTCACGAAGTATTTTCGCAGCGCATCTTATTCAGCGAAATGATTTTTGCAATGCAATGCTTTAAATGTACCAAATATTATAATTAAGTTTTTAATTATATGTGGTATGCTTTTGGACGGGGTTCACCCGTTGCTGCCTTAAAGTGCTTCAGCGGACAGAGGCAGTTGCTGGGCACTCTTATAAGAGGCGACCTCCAGCTACCTAATAGCAAACGCGAAAGTATTTAATCTTATTACTTAAACCATATTTGAGGTTCTGCGTCTACTTTTATTCCTGGAGTGCATAGTTTAATTTTCACAGCCAAAAAAGAATATTCTCTGATATTGCTCTTACTTATGACGATCCCTTTGGAATAATGATTTCCACGCCGGACTGTCGATCGAAGTCCCGGATTCGAATTCCAGCGAAGAAGAAATTTTAATGATGAGTTTAAATTTCTGTTCTCGTTCTGGGTCTTCCGTGTTTCCATGGCACCTACGACACACGAATTCTAGTGTGGGGCTACGCGTAGCGTTATTTATTTATTTACTTATTATTCTGTAGATCCACGACATAACATTCGCCCCGGACACCTCCGTGGTCCTGAAGGAAACTCTGCCAGTTCTGGAGAAGGCGGTGAGGGATGGCAAGGCCCGCTTCATCGGGATAGCGGACTACGACCTGGACCTCATGCAAGAAGTGGTCGAGGAGTCAGAGGTGAAGATCTCCACCGTTCTGTCCTACGCGAAGGGAACGCTGATTGACAACCGCCTTCAGAACTACACGAAGTATTTTAAGGTGAGTGTTAAATTATAGCTCAATAAGGTTATATCACATCACCTGGCTGAACTCTTAACTGGTTGTACAGAGTCTCATTGAAGAGTTTTAGACCATATTGCACCATCGTTCTCCAGTCTCAATCGGTGGAGATCACATGATGAAAGAAAGCACCAGTTCAAAATGGTTGGTTGTGGCGTTAATCCTTCTATAGCTGTCACTAATATTGGGACATTAAGATACGGTTATTAATGATACGTTGATATTATTGATAGATATGTTCTTAAACGTTGTCGGAGGTCTTCTGGATGGTTTGAAAACATCGCAGCATCGTCACTAACCGACTCGAATTGGAATGTAGAGAGACCTGTGCCTTTTTTGGTATCAGGGGGGGAAACCTTCAAAAGGTACCTACCCGACACTTTAGGAGAGGGTACCGGGTTATGTGGGATTTGACCGCACTAAACTCCCTCGGTGGCTGACTCTGCGTTTGTGAGGACTCCGGGATCTCCATTGAAACGCACCGGTGTCCTCCATGCGCGGCGCCCCAGAACCGGCCCATATTCGGGAGAGCAGATGTGCTCTCCTGCACCTCCAGGTGTTCACGGCGGCATGCGGCCACGCAGACACCGCCATCCCTCCCGGGGCTGCTGGCTGGGCGGGTCAAGCTCCCACTCTCACCGTCTGCATCCCCGGAAGCCCCCTTTTAGTCGCATCTTACGATCAGGCAGGGGATACCGTAGCTCTATTCTTAATCCCGAAGCTACAGGGACTAGAGAGACCTGTACCTAACGGTGGGACGCAGAAAAGGGTTGCAACCTTTATTTATTTAGGAAATAACATTCAATGTATGCACAAAAACTGACCAGGCTGTCCTTTAGCCCGGAAACGCTATTCAGAAAGCAATAGAGACTGTTTGAAAGTTAGAAGCCTTGCAAACAATAATAATTCCAATCAGTACTTGAACGATACAACTTCCAGGAACCTCACACAGGATGAACATTTCCTGTCGTGCTTTCCCGATGAAAGGCTTTAGCTAACTATTATTAAAACTAGGTTTACAAACACAGTAATTTGTATGTAGGCATCGATATAAAAAGTAGGTAGATTCACAGTCGCCGCATAAAAGTGGCACCGGCAAAAGAAGGCATAACGGCAGCGATATGCCTTCTTTCGCTTTCATTTGCTAAACCGCCACGGACGTGTCGCACGTCTGATGCGCTAGAGAACAAAGTCAGTAATGGAGTCGCCATTTGTCTTTTATTTAAAAAAGGCGTATTGTTATTTTAGTTTTCCGAAAAATTAAATTCAAAAAGAAAAGTGGAAGTGTCTTAAAACCCACGGCGGACATAATAAATTTCATTCATATACTCCGCAGATTTCATATGTCCTTATTGAAATGATTCGTAGGTGGGAGAAGCGTATAAATAATAGCAGCCAAACGCGACTTCATTCGCGTGGACTTTAGTTTTAGATTTTTCAAAAATAAAAGTAGCCTAAGTTACACCTTATTACATCAGCTACCTGCCACAGAAAATCCCGTCAATATTGGTCCAGCCGTTTCAGAGATTAGTGGGAACAAACAGACAGATAGACGGGAATCAGACAGACAAAAATTGTAAAAAAATATATTTTGGTATATGTAGTGTATAAACATTCATATGCATGTAGTAAAAGGCGGATATTTTAATATTACAAACAGACACTTCAATTTTATTTACATATGTATAGATGTAAAATGTGAATATTGTAAAAACTGTTTGCTAGCGAAACAAAAACTACGGTTCCATATATTGATAGATATTAAAGATTTAGGCGGATTATGTTATGCATCAGAAGATGTGTATTTAATATATGAAAAAAGAGAATATGTTGTTAGGAAATTTCTACACACTGGTGAATGTATAAAAAATGTGCATTTCATTTTAAAAAATGTATTTGGAGATATAATTGAACACTGTCAAGGAACGAACTTTGGCCATAAGATCGAGCTGTTAAAGGCTGTTATTGAAAAATATATTGACATACATTACGTCCTTATTATGCCGGGAAACTAAAAACCGCTGAAATCAAACGCAGATTGAAAAGGCAATTATTTAATATATTTTTGTATCAAGGTACCTAAATCTTTGCTGGGAATAGAAACCGGGACCCTAACACACACATGCGTATTATGATCACTGTGTTCATTTCATAAAATATAATGTTTATAGATTCTAAAAAATTTCTGTTGTCTGCTCGCATTAGAATTTTAAATAAATAAAAAAGAAACTCCACTCCACTGTCTATGTTCCAAGTGGTGTAAATATGGCGGTAAATTAATCTTGTAAACGAATTTGTGCTTTATTGTAATGCTTTTGGTTTCATTTCTCAATAAACTCCTATTTCGTAAGTCTAAAGTCGTAAAATTTTATTGCCGTATTATAAACATCGAACCAGAAGGTGATAAGTAACAATTTAACATGGACTTATAGTCTTACTTATGTTAGTAACATAAGGTTTAAAATAGATAAAAAGTAAGATACCTTAAAACATTTTTTTGTTTAGAATACTTGTAAACATCTATAATAAGTACGTTTTTACGCGGGGCCACCTTTTGACTCAAGTTTGTATGGGAACCTTGCATCTACCTACTTATTATATCGATGTATGTAGGCATCGATATAAAAAGTGTAGGTATTTCTTCAGAAAATGATTTTTGAATTGAGACTTTTTTGGTACAAAAAGGACCCATCAAAATTAACTACCGAAAATACCAAATCTATAACGATTTTTATTAAAACCGCCGACTAAAACCAACTTTAATTATCTAGATATCCTAGATATAATGTAGATTAGATAAGGAGGTTTTATATCTATCATCATTATAGGTAGGTATTTAAGATAATTTATTTCTTAGAAGCGATCTCAAAGCAGCGATGGCTGAGTCTGGCCGATGCAGATGGCGGTCTCCAACGCGGGAGGTGCTGGCTTCAAATCAAATCTCAGCGCCCATCTCTTACAAAAGATCTTCTTACAAAAGATTGCGCATTTCATCGCTGCTCCACTGTTATGGAAAATATTGTGATATTTTATATTAATTGATTACGGTGTTTTCCATTGTGCATGCTGGAGAGAAACACAAACTTCCTCGAAGGTATGATGTCGGTAATTTGCACTAGGCCAGTGTGGTCGACTATGGCCTAAATCCCTGTCACTTGTTAATTTAAACAACACAGTTGTAATTACTTACGTCATGACTACGTAGTTTACATAATATGAAATCCTCGCTATTGACTTTTCAATGGTGGTCATTATCAAGGCAGGCAGAATAGTGCCACTGATTGGTATTGAGCGGCAAATAAATTGATTCCTATAACTAATATGTTGCCGGGACCTTCAACGTATAGGAAAAGTACAATTTGCTATAAGTATATAAAATTATACTGTACATTAACATTGGAAGAGACATTGTCATCGTTTCTGGTCTATTCTTGGGCATCAACAAACGTTACCTCCGTATCGGCTACGCCTCCGTATCGCCTCGTTTGTGAACTTGTCGCGAAGTGAGGCGATTATTTTACGATTCGGATTAGTGCAGTTTCATACATATAATATTGCACAATTTTGGTACTTATGGCTGAAGTCTTCTGGCAAGGTTTTTAATTTTTTAATTCTGATTAAAATAATTCGGAGTATACCTTTGGTTGCAGAGTTTTTTGCGTCCCATTTCTAGGCCTTTCATTGACCTCTCCACATTATTAGTCGAAAGCAGTTGGGAGTTGTATGGGTGACCAGCTAGAGTCAATTTTTTTGCACTTTCGTTACAGAATACAATTAACAATACAGGTACAGAAGGCCCACTTCGAAAAGTCTTTTAAAGAAATATACTCTAGCTACGATACGATTAAGTTCAATTCAGATCGCGCAGCGCTTAATCACCTACGCTTATAGTTACCTAGAAGAGACGCAACTCTCTTTCCAGCGCGTAACTCTTACTTTTTCTGACTAAAAGAGGGTTGTCTTCTTTTAAAAAATAAATGAATCAAAATATTGAATTCCATACCCATTTTTGTAGTACTCTAGAGAACAAATGACTTTCAAAATAAAAACGTAAGGTAGGTGTTAATAGTACTTTAATTCTAATACATTTGTGCATACCTAGGGGGAGGTGGGGCACCTTGATACGATTTTTACTTAGACCCAATAATAGACGATCTATTGACAGTAACATTCAATTTAATAATTATAATATATTCAATATATATTCAACTAACTTGTTAAATTCAAATTAACCGTTAAATTTAATGACAAAAAGTATGAGAGCCTATTTACTAAAAAATGAAATTTATATCAATGTACCCCACACACGGGGTACATTGATACATATACTGGGGCACTTTGATTCATAGAAATGTTTCTACAAATTAAACAAGTTTTATTGAATTTTATGACACTTATTTATTAATTGCTTATTTTTTTACTTTTTGGTAAATTATTATGTGCACTTAAGTACTAATTGAAATAAAATACTTTTTGCAGTCTTTATATAAAAATAGAACAAGTATATCTAAACAATAAACTACGCCATGAAAAATATTTAAACAAAAAGACATAATCATTCTTTATTTGGCCTAATAAGTCATCACTAGTTTTATGAAGTAAATTAGCTTACATTGAAATGTTAATAGGTGACAAATTAATCTTAAAATTGAATAGAGAAGCTGTTCTACTAGTTCCTTTTTTACTATAGGATCTGGTAATTTCATCACAATATCAGAAATATTAACCGAAGCTCCGTCTTTTATACCAGGAAACACAAAAGTTAAAGTCGGTTAAGCTTTAAAAAGGAGACTAGAAAGTCGCTAAGGCTATCGGGGTATCTTGCTTGACACTATTTTTCCACAAAATGCTTATAAGGTTGCTTCTTTCCTGCGTTAACTACCTTTGTTATAACATAGTCAGATATCGCAGAAGCCACAGAAATTTCATCGATGGAAGTTCTCTTCGTTTTGCGTTTAAATGTTGGAACCATTTTTCTATAAAGAAAATAAAAATATATTAAGTCTTACATACTCATACATACATTTAACAAAACATCGGGGTACATTGATACATCAATGCGCCCCGAGAGCACTTGCATCAATGTGCCCCTGCCTACTACAATCAAAATAACTATTTTATAAAAATTAAAGCAATAAAAAATCAAAAAATTTAAGTCTATGTAATGTAATGACAGATATGTACTTAACAAATGTCTTAATATAACACAGGTAACACTAAATAAATTATAAGAATTACATCCGAAAGAAAACTACGAAAATTTTGTTGCGAGCATCAGAAACAGGTTTATAAGTGCCAGCCGCTAGTCTTCGAGAGTACGTTGCTCCGCGCTAGTGTGCGTGTAGGGTGTATTATTACCTTCTTATCTGTGGCGGATGGCTCGTCTAACGCGTTTTGTTTTCGATGAATATTGACTGTATCTATGTGCCCCATGTATCAATGTACCCCATCTCCCCCTACTTAGTACTACTAACGTTTTCGATACCTTCACGAAGAGTGAGACAGGTATATTACTCAAATAATAATATTATGTTGAATCACGCCGCCTTACTATTAATACCTTTAGTGAACAAAAGACGTTTCAAATCGTGTCACACCAGCAGGTCATCGGAGCTAGAAGGAGGTTTAGGGAGCCAAATAAAGTCAATTTCGGATCACTATCTTTGTTGACAATTATACACTGCACATTATATTTTTGCCTTCTTTTTCAACATGTTTTTAACAATGCAACGAACAAATGAAGTGCCGATACGCAAAGGAAAAACGGAACAAACCTTCGCGTACTACGTCACTCACAGCCAGTCAAAGCTCGCGCGTGAGGCCGCAACTGACTAGCCGTCTCGGATAGGCCGCTGTGCTTAGGTGCATTTTTGATACCTACACGGGGAGTGGGACAGGCCTGCTTTTGTGCACGTTTCTATCCCTTAAAGGCTACATTAAACCGTTGGTTTCTGTATCTTTAGATAGTACTCGGTAGACCTTGTCAAACGCGATTTTAAGACAACCTAAATCTATTGATTTACCCATATCTCCCTAATCCACAATCTTCATTTGTGGTGATCCAGTGGAATCCCCACAATCGCTGATAGAGTAGCTTCAGGGCTATCCTAATTATAACAATAGACCAATACATAGCAGTGGGTCGCAAAAAAGGTAGTAGCTTGTCCACTTTCAAAAGTATGTTCGGTGCACGACATACAGCTCCTGTTTTTGAAATTCCAGGCACTTGAGTTAATTGATCTTTTGATAAATTATCGGATAAGCACGGTAACATTGACATCTTGACTGGACTGCCCTTCACTTCTTCAATCTTTGAAGTATCCAATATGACGACAAACATGATCTAAATTATGGCTCCCCCACACAGGCACGTTATTATCGGTCGATAATATCGCATGCGTTATTGCGATATCTGTTTTCAGTACATTTTGTATTAGGATGGCAATGGAGTTACTGCTGCGATAATAATGCCGCAATAGAAGTAGGACGTTATGTTATTCCGCCCTGCGATATTCCGATATGAGTTCTATAATGTTTTGTATCAGGACGCAAACGACTGTACACACACCTGCGATAATAACGTTAGTACTTGTAGGACTTGTACTTGTTCTCAAACGGACGATAAAAACGCAGCTGTGTGCAAAGTAATCGGGAAGCATTATCGCAATAACGCATGCGATATTATCGACCGATAATAACGTGCCTGTGTGTGGGAGCCCTTAATTACATACATATACGCTTCATTATGCAATACTTTCAATGTCAGATAACAATATCAAATAGAAAACGTCAGTAACGATCACTGAGGCACAGTCGCTCCTTGTATTGTGACTGAGGTATTAGTAGTAGTACAATGGTTACGATGATAAATATATATTCGAGTACATAATAAAAAAGACTATTGATAACATCACAGTGTTTCAAAGTTACAATATCTCAAAGACTCAAAGATTTAACTAACAAAATTATAATAATGAAAAATTCCCTCGCCTCGCCTCGCCTTGCCTTGCCTTTTACTAGTAAAACCTATCAAACTTTTTATAACAGCAGCAGCAAACTCGTAAGTCTTAGGAGACTGGAATACAAACACCCTAACTGATAATAGAAATAAATACACATAATTTCTTTTATACCCTGCTAGGAATAAACCAAATACCGCCGGGTCGGTAGTCCAAATATTTTCTGTATTTTTATTAGTAGTAGTACAATGGTTACGATAGGTCAATATATCTTCGAGTACATAATAAAAAAGAATATTGATAACATCACAGTGTTTCAAAGTTACAATATCTCAAAAACTCAAAGATTTAACCAACGAAAATTATAATAATGTAAAATTCCTTCGCCTCGCCTTGCCTTGCCTTCTACTAGTAAAACCTATCAAACTTTTTATAACAGCAGCAGCAAACTCGTAAGTCTTAGGAGACTGGAATACAAACACCCTAACTGATAATAGAAATAAAGACACATAATTTCTTTTATACCCTGCTAGGAATAAACCAAATACCGCCGGGTATCAAATATATTCTGTATTTTTTGCAGTATTCTACCTGAGTATTCGACGATCTGTCAAGTGACTGAGTATTACACGAATTACCTACTCATAAAACGAATTAAGGCGTGCGTGACAATTTGCGCTCTTTGTACCTGTACTATTATGTACCTATATTCTGTGCTTCTTTGACACGCGTGCCTGGAGGCAAGCGGACGATGTAACGCGCACGCTTACGTACGCCTACGCCTCTATTGGTCTGATATGTGATTAGCATAACGTATAATTTGGAAGTACCTAAGTATACCCAAGTACCTATACTCTTTGTAGCACCGCTTAGAAGTCATAATGGCTTCATATCAATTGTTACTAAACAGCAAATAAATGACTAGTATCTACATCCCATTCTCTAATACTGAATTATTCCTTAGCCGGTGGAATAGACGCAGTTAGGGATGGGTTATCTAAGCATGTACCTACCTATCATAATATTATTTTCCGGGAATTAGTTACCAAAAATCTGAACAATTTCTGAAGACTGTTTTTTTATTTTCGTCACATTGGTGGAATAGGGAAATATAGTCTACAGTTAGTCAGCTGGATTACTTTGCGTTTAGTTTTCCTTTCTGCCATTAAAAAGTGGCACATTTTAATTTATGTAACTTTGGTATATTACATAGTTCTAAACTTGAACGAGAAAAAACATCAACTTGTTTTTTTGTACGTCCATGGTTCTAATGCCCGCTCCACACGTTGGCCAACATTGTAGCGAAGATTGTGGCTCATAATTATGGCCAATGTGTGGAACGGGAGTTTATGCGTACTTGGTCTGTTTTGACATGATGGCTCACAACTTTGCGCGATATCTGTGGTTTCGCGGTTTTCTAGAAAAGATCAAAGGGTTTGTGGCCGAGTTATGGCCGTCGCATCCACACGTTGGCCAATCTTTTAGTCTGCTACGAGCCCCGAGAGTGATCGCACGCATCTATGAATGATTCATTTAGGGTCTTCGAAATGTCAATGAGCAATGAGGAAATGTTTTTATACAGCTCTACCAAGTCGAAAACTGCTTGTAAAACACAAAAAATAAAAGTCACAAAAATAAAAGTTTAATTCTTTCCTGTAACCAATTTTTGGTTTATACAAGCAATTTTCGACGTGATAGAATAATGTTCTTCCCCCCTCCTAATATTTTCTGTAGTCTAGAAGTTTAAGAACTTTTATCTTTGTAAAGAAACTCTAATACTACGTGTAGTACCACGGGCAACAAAACAGCCAGTTTTACATGTAATTTTTTGGTTTCCAGAGCAAGGGTGTTGGTGTGATAAACGCCGCTGCTACTGGGATGGGCCTCCTGTCCAGCAAGGGGCCGCAGCCATGGCACCCCGCGAGCGACGATATCAAAGCAATCTGTCGCCGTGCCTCTGATTACTGCAAGGTAAAGTTTCCCACCAGTTCTGTTCGAATTCCGGCCCTACACCAATAGGACCCATTTTTAATGCGAGATTAGGTAAACAGTAATATATCTGCCCCACTAGGAATCGAACCCAGGACCTCATTCGAGTCAACGGTAAATTGCCAAAGCCAGCCCTGTTTTAAGTATAAAAGAGATCACGGATACAAGGGATAGAAAGATGTGTAGAATGGAACCATTTATGAAACTTTTATGACTTTTATTTTCTTATTTATATTATGAGAAGAGAAAATTAGCTACAACCAGGCGCGGTCCCTGGGGACATTTCTTGGCGACCCCCCCTCCTCACCCCAAATTGAAGGCTGCAACCGCGCCTGGCTACAACCCTGCTTGTGTCCTCCTGCTGGGAACATGTCTCTCTTCATTATTGGAGAGGCCTGGAGCTTACTTACTTCACAACGTTGCTATAGTACGGGTTGGTGGCTGCGGGTAAATGGCCAACCCGCTGTAGGGCCTGTAGGGTCTTTCAAACCGCCCACAAGGCTTCCGACAAGGCTTCCGACAAGGCTTAACAACGGTTATCTATCGAGGACAACTGGGACTGACGGTTTAAAATGCCCTTCGGAGCAAGGAAATACGCATGATATTTTTGCCGATAGCGGTCACCCATGTCACACCTGATCGCGCCTGTTGACTTAGCTGCGTAGATCGCGTGCGTTCTACGCCAGCCGGGGGGGCAGAAGGGGGGGGGGGGGAGAGAGAGATTATTCGAGAAATTAGTAGTAAAGAGGAGGGGAGTAGTCGAAGAAGTTATTTGAGGAGTTGAGGACAGCAGGAGAATGACGCTATACCTCTGAAGGGGAGAGGAGGTCCGATGACTAAAAAGATATCGGTGATATTTCTGTTACTATCTTCTGATACTTGTGTTATAATACGTAAGTTGTGAAATTGATATCATCTTTTAAATTCTTATTATTTTTTACATTGTATCCCTTTTCAGTTCCAAGTTACAGCTAAACAAAACAAAATTGAGATTGAAATAACCGTTTTCAGACAAAAAACGTAGAGCTTGCCCGCATAGCGACCTGGTTTACCCTCAGTCAGCCGGATATCGACACTAACGTGTGCGGCTTCCTCAACGTGGAGCAGATGGTGGACACCCTGGACGTGCTGGAAAAGGGCCTCACGCCTCACGAGATGAGCGTGCTTGCCGACGTGCAGATGCGGTAAGTCGCCCTAATGCAGAGGCGGATCCAGGGGGAAGGTCACAGGGGTCATGATCTCCCTTGGGCGACCATGTTTTTTTAGATTAAGTCATTAATTTGCATTATCATTACAAATTTAGTAAAACATTTAACCAAATTCGCAATTGAAATTGGGAAGATTATTCGTGACCTCGCTTGCGAAAATGCATAAGCGCAATCCCCTCCCTCCTCCAACGAAAATGCCAATACTTAACCCCTTGACTCGAAGGCTGGATCCGCCCTTGCTATAGTGATCAATCGTGAATGCCTTATCTCGATATCGAGTTATCCGTTGGTAGAAGTTCACCGCCATTTTCACTTGGTAAAAGTATGCGACAATTCGATATCGAGCGCGTCTACGTTAATTTTCAGTAACTCGCACAAATAGTACCGTAACGTAGGTTTAAACTTGACGAGCTCGAATTATATATTAATCAAATGAGGATCAGTAACGTTTTTAGTTGAGAATGTAGATTTATAGACCTACGAAATCCTTAACACACTGCAAACATTTTTGTTCTACGACGAAAATTGACGAAGTTATGACCAAATTACTAGCGAAGCTACATTGAGTGAAGCTACGTTGAGTGACCTGACCGAGAGTGAGATGACCCTTAATTGCCATCTTAATCGTGTCGTGTGTAGGTAGGCAGGAGCAATTTCCTAGAATAGCCCTGCGGCAGGACAGCAGGAGCTCGAGTCCATCCTTGCTCCCTAGATTGCCCCTGCCGTTGTCACGTGTGTAGCGTGATTGCGGCAATTTCTAAATCAGTTCAGTCAGTTGGTTGTCAACCGCCACACGGAGTGCACGCATTGGAATCAGTATATTATGTCTTCTGAAACCAATTTTTCACCCAGTATCTCCTTTTTTATGTGGTAGCATTTTTGATAAATCTGGTACCATACTAAACACGTCTGCTTATTTAGATCAGCTTACTCTCCAATACTGCACGGCAGGCAAGTGTGTAGTGAGTAGACCAATTCCCGATATCGCATCGATTGCCCCTGCGATAGGAATGTGAGTAGCCTGTATCAGTTGACTGTGATCTTTGAAGTGTTTTAAATCTTTGAAGAGAATTTATAGCACAACATGAACTTAGCGCATCGCACCAATTTATAGCGTATAGTAAGCCAATAATATATAGTACAGTACAGTGTAAACGTGTCCATAACAATGTATGGTGTGCGATATTGTTGTGCTATCAGCTATATACTATATGCTCTTATATTATAGCGTAATCTGATAGCCGCTTTATAGAAGAAATAATTGATGAAAAACGACGATAACATTTGAAAACAATTGTTAAAACGAACAAAAAATAAACAGCTCTTTGTACAACTATAACTATAATACAACTTTATTTGTCGCAAGAACACAATAAATCAAAAAATAAAAATATTTCTAACACAAAAATAAAAAAAATCGATCTATAGTAATAATATATGAGACTGTAGGTTTTTAATACTTGCAACACAAAACACATTTATGCTTGGTTGCAACCCTTTTAGCAACCCCTTCTGATATAACTCATTCCCTATAATTGGAAAAGCTTGGAACCACGTTGGTCCAAGGCTGAAGAATGAATTCTATTTCAAAATTCTACTTTAAATTTCTATTTTAAATTTAAACAATTAGTGAAAACATGGTTAACTGACAAATGTTTTTATACAATTAAGGATTATTTTGACATGAATTAATATACTTTTATATTTTGTCGGACATTATTATTATTGAAATTGTATTATTGACATTATTTTTGACATTATTATAAACATTTAATGATAAATAGTAAGTTACGCAAATCGTCAATTATTATACTGTTTTAACACTTTTATCCTTCTATTTTGTAAGTTTACAATATTGTGTTAAGTGTGAAGCCTGAAAAGGTAGCATGTATTTGAACTGTCGTATTACGCATTAAGACCTGCTTATTATTGTACTAAATGCCTAACACTAATGTTTAAATAAATAAATATGAAAATAAGTAGGTACCTGGACGACCGAGCGTTGCACGAATAAAATTTATTTTTTTGGTTTCATTTCAAACGTAACACTCATTTGCTTAGTGTTATAATTTAACAACGACATCTGAAATAGCTCCCAATAAAAATAAAAAAACGCAATATGGTTTTGGTTGAGGTTTGAACCCGGGTCTCTAGTTCCGCAGTCAGACCACGTAACCATTCGGCCCAAGGAAGCTTTAATTCATGGAACAAATTTTTTATACTTACAGCTCTTTCAAATCGACATTGTCATTTCTTTGAACGTATTATTGATACTACCATATCCTCTATGATTAATACTCTTAAATAGATGTCAGGAAGAGTTGTATTTTTCACGTTATATTTAAGTTGATTATCCCTTAGAATATTTTATAATAATTTATTATTTCTAAAAATTAAACATAGCTGGATCGATTTATCGCCCCCGAATGCAGGGTACTAAATTTCATCAAATTCATTGGACCCGTTTCAGAGATTAAAAAATATATTTAGGTATGTATATACAAGAATTGCTAATTTAAAAGCATGGCAAGACATTGGATTCGGTAATAGAAAACTATCACTCTATGCAATTTTTACGGCCCTTAATATCTATGCAGTACTTATTTCAGATTATCGGTTCGGTCGCGGTTGATCGTATTAATATACGTACTTATTGTATTAACTTTAGGTTATTTTTTGTAATTGTGCTGCAGTAGCTATACAATTACACTAAGTATTCATCATACCTACTATATATTATGATCATAGAATTAATTGTAATGAGTTTTTAGAATTTATATATGAAATCATTTATTTAAAAAGTTGAAAACACATAAGTTCCTATAGTCACCAGTATATAAGCTAGTTATAGTAACATGCTTGTAACTATAGTAAAATAACTATGGTAAACTAACGCATACAATGACAATATGCATAAACCCTACAAAACAATCATGGTATGTCGTTAGACAAAAGAGCTATACGATCAGCGCCACAGTAGGTACATATTAAAAAAGGTTAGAATGGAAATGTGGACGGGGAAGACGCGCCAAGGATATGAGCAACGCTCATATCTCTACAAAACACGCGATCGCGCTGCGATATGCGTAAAGGAGTTGTGGGCGGGGCAGACGCACTAAGTGCTTAGGTGTGATCCGTTCATTTGAAATCGCGTTTTTGTGCGACGCTAAGATTGGCTAGATTTGAAATTGCAAATATGTGCGTATGCTTCATATTTATTTAAGTACAGATTTAGTGGAGGTGAAAGGTGGGGCTGGATCGACGACAACGGTACCTATTCGTAGGAACGGCGCATTATAGCCATTCTACCTCTTATATTATGTTCTGTGATCAGCGCCGTATCTAGGGGCTGGCAACAGGTGCGGCTGCCAGGGGCGCACGATTGGAACACGGGAGGCGCATTTTAAGTACCTACAGCTTTAGGGATACTGGGACACAGGCCCACTAAAATTGAAAAGACGAAACTCATATATAACTATTATTTAAACAAAAATGCAAAATACAAATCTTTGCCACAGGCGCATCATACCCTAGACACAGTAGTTTTGAAGGTATACCTTCAGGTACAAAGAGTATTATAACATAATATATTACCTATATGATGATCGTACGCTTTGATTGTGTTTTATTTGTATTTGTTATTATGTGGCGTAGCTCCTTAAGAGTCATGCCGACCCTTGTTTTCTAAACTAAAAATTCTTACAGTCACATGTCACATCTATGTACATACAAGAAGCTTGCCTATTCGTTAGAAATAATGGGAATCTGTTTAAAACAGCTGAGCAAGTTTATCCCAGAAATACAAGGCAACCAGAACGCTTGGTACTGGATAAACCATCGCGTATTTCTTTGCTCCAGAGAAACGCATATGGAATGTCTGTTAAAATTTATAATAAACTACCGAATGATATTAAAATGTTAACAAATAATAACTTTAACAACAAACTAAGGACATATTTAGTGAATAATAATTTTTTTATGACATTAAAGAATATTTATTGTAAATGAAATATAATTTGACACTAAAAAAATAGAATTAAAAAGTAATTTTCATCTCACCTAAATTCTGTAAAGTGTGCATGCTAGCTTATGATAGCAGAATATGTGACACTAATGATAAGATAAAATTGTAACATCTATTGTAACACTATTCTATGCAAATAAATGATTATTATTATTATTTAATTATCTTTTTAAAGCTAATGATGACCTGTAATGAAAATGATATATAATTCAAGTAAAATTTTGGTTTTCTGTTTCCAGATTCTTCGATAAAGTGACACTACACTGGGATGATGTAGAGCTTCCAGCTTACAAGGCCAATTTAGATAAAATAAAAAAAAGTAATGTGTGAATTGTGAATTGGAATTATATCTCAATAGGTATTTACATATTATTATAATTGTCAGGTAGGTACTTATTTTTAGGATGACAATTATGATTCTAGCACTGTATTGATGTTGTGAGTAAATCGTTGTCTAAGCATTTCTTTAAGTTTGTGAAGCATTAGGTTCTTACATATGAATTTGCCAATATTCAATACTGGCAACTTTAAAATCAAATATCTTGCGTTTTATTAGGAATTCCAAGTTTGAAATTATTTCAAAATAAAGCCAGAAAAATATTGTTTCAAAATTCGTATTTCATTTGTTTTCATATCATTTGTTTGAGCTTCAATATTGTTATAACAACTATGGACAGATTGAAAATACATATTTACGAATACCAGGTGCAGGTGGCACCAGTGCTGCAGAATCGACTCGAAGAATTATTAACGACGTGTACGGACCAAATACCGCTAAAGAATGAATGTGTGGCGTTTTTGGTTTCAACGTTTCCATTCTGGAAGTTTCGATTTACAGAATGAAACTCGTGGACGATTTGATACTCAAGTGAACAACGAACAATTGAAGGAGATTGTGGAAGCAGATCCATCTCAAATCGGCGTAAGTGACAAAACGATAACTACTTATCCATTTGTGTCAAATCGGAAAAGTAAAAAAAAAAACTCGAAAAGTGAATACCGCACGAATTAGTATGAAGCAAAGCAAACCAACAAACACGCGTCCCTTGCTGCGTTTTTTTTTATCAATAGTCACAATAATGAGAGGATTTTGAACCGTATCGTGACTGTGATGAGAAATGGATCCTGTACGACAATCGGAAGCGATCATCACAATGGCTTAATCCTGGAGAACTGGTCAAACTCTGTGCTAAGCGAAAACTGACCAAAAAATTCTGGTTAGTGTTTGGTGGACCAGTGTTGGTGTTATTCACTACAGCTTCTTGAGATCAGGCCCGACGATTACCTACTGCAGACTTTTATTGACAACTTGTAAACAACCGAGACTGGTGAATTGCTCTAACCCAATGCTCCTTCAGGATAACGTTAGACTACACACTGCACATCAAACGGTCGCCAAGTTAGAGCTGCAACTGAAACCTCTGCGTCACCCACCATACTCTCCAGATCTTGGCCTAACCTATTCTATTACCACTTTTTTTTTAAATTTGGAAAACTTTTTGCAAGGAAAAAAATCATATCTGATGAGGTAGTCAAAACCGACTTCAAACAGTTCATAGACTCTCGCTCCCAGGATTTTTTTTCTTTAGGGATCAATGATCTGATTAATGATCGACAGACAACAACGGCGCATACGATTGATTAAATAGTAATTTCGTTAAAAATTCAAAACGACTTCAAACGGTAAAAAATAAAATTATTCAGTACGTGGAATATGATACTGTTCCTGGCAAGATGTTAGTGATTCTTAAAACTGTTTTTGAGCCGATTCCCATTCAGGATGAAAGCTACGTCATAATGGCCCGTCGGTAATCAATGTGTGTGCCTATAAAATGTTAGAGTTCCCCTTTATTTCCCTGAATCATTAGATCTTGACTTGGTGACAATGGTGCCATTGCCTCGGATGTATAACAAATTTTCGAACGAAAAACGAATTTTGAAAATCGGTCCACAAACGGCGTTGTAAGTAATCGGCGAACATATACCTATACTTATATAAAAAAGAACATATAGCTGAATACATCACCGCCCACTTTTAGAAGTCGGTAAAAACCGTAGATTTTTTTATATATACCTACTACGTATGTCAAATAAAATATCTATGGTAAAAACTCGCTTTTTTTGGTACAGAACGGCAATTTCATATGTAAGGACCAAATAAATAGTGTAGGTAAGGTTTTTTCATTATTTAAACCCCTTTACGCCAACTTTCGTATAAAACTTAAATTTTTTCATAGGTGTATTAAAATTACGTAAACAAAAAATAAATCTTATTTGCTGTAGGTGCAATGTCATTTAGCTGAAATAAATATTTAAAACAAGTTTCTTTTAAGTTTATAATCTAGTTTAGTTATTATTAATTAATTGCTGTATTACTTACTTTTAAGATTGTGTGATCCAAGCACGATAAACTGTAATGCATAGTTTATTAAGGTACCTACTTTTATAGATATGCCAAATATATTTTGTATTAAATGTATTCTTAAATAATATTAGGGGCACGCAACTTTTCTCGTGAGATGAATACACTATCGTAGATAAGATAAAATTTTGAGGTCAGATAGAATACCATTAAGGAGAAAAAAAGGCAATTCCGATGCCGAATTTGTAATTTAACTCATCTAAATGTCTTTTTTAGCAATATTTGATCAATTCTATCTATTGTCGGGCTCTTTCTTAAATAATTTTAAGTCTTTGTCTATATTGCCAAAATAAAACAAATTCCCGAACGATCGCTAAGTTTTTCTGTTGCAGTATCTAGGCATCTATTTATCATATAAAACTTTTGCCACCATATCGTCCAGTTTTGATTTTTACCCTATTTATTTTATATTAGTACATATATGTCGCGTTCGCTAGCTCCATAGAAGTGTGCTTATTCCCCTATAGATTTTGTCTATTGTAATGAGACGAAAATTATTAATTTTATGTGTATATTCTTGAAACTATGTTATTTCATGATGAATAAATGAAAGAACTGATACAATTCAGTTTTTTATTATATTTCTCCATCCATTTACGTTTCTTCTGTACAGGAATGTTAGAATCCATAATTTTTGGGAAGATGCCTACAAGAATTTAAATATAATATTAGTGAATTTTAATTTAATATTAAGAGGCTGTATACGAAATTTTGCCGATTTCGCGGAAATAACTGATTTTACACAGATTTTGTAGTTAAAATATAATATTTCCATAAGTTTTATTGCACAATATGACTGATCATTTCAATAATAAACTATTAAATGAGCCACTTTTTAATTTTTATTTCGTTTCGTTGTTTTCGTTCGTTTTTAATTTACTGTACTTAATAGGTATAGAATATTACATATTTCTGGATCCTTTTAAAATCTAAATAGATCGAAAAAAATGCCATGTATTGCTGTAAAAATCACATACATAGTGTATGTGTTAAATAAGGTAAATCAGTGAAATCAGCAAAATTTCGTAAACGGCCCCTTAAATGTACAAGAATAACGTTAAATATTTCATTTAATTATAGTATAAATCATACTATTTTACAAAATCTGTTGGTGCGTTTTCATTCTCATGCAGCGAACAAAAGAAACACGTAGTATTTTCCCAATAACTATGATTTATCTACGAATACTCGAAGCTATACATTTTGTACAATACGATAATTGTATTTACTTACATCTGGAAATTGCTATAATGCACAAAATAATATAATTAAAATAATTATTAATTACCTATATTAAATAAATAATTATTATATTAGACCCATCACATGAATGTGACCTTTCAATTATAACATAAAAAATGAAGCTTTTTATGATAGGTCTTATTTCATAAAACAAAATTAAGTAACGCTATGCATACGTAGGTTGATACTAAGAGTACTAACTGTAGAGTGTATCGTAACGGTAGAAACTATTAAGATAGTGAAAAAATTATTCCTTCGAGTATTCAATAGATTTACAACATGACTCTTAAAGCATATAAACACCTTGTACACATAAATATATTAATGACGTATTCACTCCATAAACTTAAATTGTACATCGAGATTCACTAGGGTGAGAAGAGTAACCGACATAATAGAAATACACATCTGAAGAGGTAAAAATATACTTATTTTAGCTTTTAGTGTATAAGGAAAATTTACTAAGATTAATGAGACACACTTAACTGACTTCTTTATTAGCGGGCTACAGAAAGTCACGCCCGCAGATTTTAGATTTCATATTTCAGGCTATACCTGATCAGTGTAATAAATAAATAATTATTGCTTTTTTTAACATCGAGATTCTTGAATTATCCTTTTTTTGGCCAAACGTGATAAAGCTGGCAAGACTGGTTTTTAAAAATGCGGGATTGACATGCAATATTGCAAAATTAAATGTGGATCAATTACGAAAGCTAGCGCATGCATCACATTCACTGCGAGTGTGTATTGTATGTGAAGCACACATTACACAACACACGTGCACCAAGCGTGACGTTTCCGCCTATCGCGACAAGAAAATACATTTGTGTGAGTAGTTAGTACGCGCCTTCTTTCGATAATCGGTCTATAGATAACCTTACAGCGATACAGTACATCTATAGACATCGCCTTACTCTATAGATATAAAACATATAATATTAACAGTATTAATAATGTAGTAACTCATGAATTATTGTAGTAACTCACGTTATGGCTAGTATGAGAGAGTGGACTATGTTTTTAATAGCTCTTTAAAGCTAAATAGGTATCACTAACTATTGCAAGACCTGGAGATTCTTAGTAGACAGCTGAATTATTTAATAGATTCGGAAGATGCTTTAAAAATATGTAACGATCATTACAATGGCGATTACAATATTATTCTAGTACATCAGAGTCTGATATGATAGGACCCAACAGGTTATGTCCATTACAACCGTCAGCAATGCTGCATTACATTGTAGAGAAGTGAGAAAAACATCAACAAGACCAATACCATCACTAACACTTCTCGTCTTTACCATATCTAAATATACAAATATCAAGTATTATAACATCACATAACTTAACAACAGCTTTAATCTCAGATAATTATGAATTACACTTTGCACTGCCATATTTTTTATTATTATTTAAATAAATTTCTAATATATAACGTATGTCAATTACAACACAGTATGTACTATCAATTAATATTTAAAAGAAATTAAACATAGAGACAAATTTTAACATAAATCGATTCACAAATTTAATAATAAAATAGGAACAATCAGTTAACCAAAATGTTAATTTCAAACAACTTAAATTAATTTTTTTAACTCAGCTGTTATGTTAACTGGATCATTAATATTAGCACTAAAGCATTTGATTAAATTACACTCACAACACAAATTAGGATTACACTTAAAAAAAAAGAACAAAAAGCAGCCAAAGTTAAACATCGTGTAGCTGATTCAACAATTATTTGTCTCTGAAAAATTCTGATAAAGTTCAAAATTATAAATATAACATGACATATGAGTATCATTTCAGCACTATTAACATTTTTTTTAATTCATTTAAAGGGCTTTGTCGCAGTCGCGGCTATAATTAATTAATTACATTTTATGAAATACAAATAATTCACAGGTCTGTTATTGATTACAAACTTCTACGTAAAACTATGTTACCTAATCAGTTTATATCTGCCCATCCATGGGCGTACCCAGGTTTTTGGTCAGGGGGGGGCAAGTACTTGGTCAGGGGGGGGGCAAGTGCTTGATCGGGGCGGGGAGGAGGACAAATTTTTAGGTTCTTGGTCGGGAGGAGGAAAGGGGGGGGGGTAACTTTTTGAAACTGGGTACCGCGCGCTTTGAATAATTACATTATAGAAACCAAGTTCGCGCACCCAAATTGAAGCATGTTAATTGGTGCCATTAATGGCATCAAACGTCGGGTGTACCTTTAAATTGTGTCACAACACTCTTGAAAAGAAAAGAAGTCTAATAACATAACTTTTCACAGTGAATTTTTCAATATTTTGTAGTAATTTAAAGTTAATTTGGGGAAAATAAAAATATTTTGTTTGTCTGATGTGACATCTGTTTGAATCACAGGTTTATATTTACCTTTTTTTTTGGTATCGGGCGGGAAACCTTCAAAAGGTATCCAGCACCTTGGGAGAGGACACCGGGTTATGTGGGATTTGAACCTCACTAAAACCCCTTCGGTGGCCTGCCTCTGCGCTTGGGGAGGACTCCGGGATGTCCAATGGAACGCACCGGTGTCCTCCACGCGCGACGCCCAGAATGAGCCCATATTCTGGATTTGCTGTCATGCACCTTCAGATGCTTACGGCGGCATGCGGCCACGCACACACCGCTGTCCTTCCCGGGGCTGCTGGCTGGACGGATTGAGCTACCACTCTCACCGCCCGCAACCCCGGAAGCCCCCTTTTAGTCGCCTCTTACGATCAGGTAGAGGATGCCGTAGCTCTATTCTTAGTCCCGAAGCTACAGACTTATATTTACCCAGACGACGCAAGTGCATGTACTTCGCGTGTAAAAAGGCAGTGAAATTCACTTCTTTCACTCAGCGCCTTTTCATTCAGTCCGCGCTCGAAGGTTCTCAGTGACGGACGTCAAAAGAAAAATTAAAAAATGCCTCATTGAGCCGTATTGAGCTGTAAAATCTACACAAAAAAGTGGGACAAGATAATGGAAATGCTTTTCTTTCATCGGTTAATAATTCTGTTATTAAATTGTGTGTTTTTATTGCAAAATCAATTATTTTATGTTCATTGTGGTTTTACAATGAAAACTATGTAACTGAGTGTGTATCGCATTATTCATAATACATTGCCGCTTTTGGTTACGAAGCTGTATAGTAGGGCTTATCTGTTAAATCACGTAATGAACTTTAAAATAAGCGATATTTTCACTTGTCGCTCAGCTTCGTGGTACGGTGGATATTCTCATTTTTCTGTGAAATTAAGCAATAAACAAGTGTTGTTTTGTACAGTTAGTTGTTCTCGATTCTAATTCTAATCGATTTTGGAAACAGAGGAATGATAATGTTCGCGTTAGGTATTCATTCATGTAGGTACGTAAATTAATTATGTTTAGAATTTACATATTGTTAGGAAATTTATTATAGGTAATTACAGTTTTCCGAGTGATCCCAAAGTAAAAGAGAAATGGATTAAAGCGACAGGACAAAAAAATTGGTTCCCAACACAATAATATAGTCCAATTTGCTCTGTACATTTTAATGAAGACAGCTTTACGGAAAGTGACTTTACGAAAAAAAACAAGTAATTCTAGATTTATCATTCCTCTGTCGATGAACTCGAATAATCGATTGCGAAATCGATGATATAAAATAATTATTCATTACTCACATAACTCTGAATCGTTTACGCGTGAACAGGGGGTTCCCATCACTAAATCAATCACGTGACGTCACAGTTGGTAGAAAAATTATGGCACGCTTGGTACAATACAAGGAATGAGACTAGCGTCATCTAGGTAAATATAAGTCTGTGGTGTGAATCTATTTAGTGCTTGAATTTTGACAGCGCGCTTATATGAAGACACTGATTCTATACGTAATTATTCTAAGACCGCGCGTAAATTTGCCTTCCACGTTACAGGAAGACACGTTCACAAAATATTAAATATACAAAGGAAGTAGCAGGAGGTAGCATATCTAGCTTATTCTTCATAGGTTTTTTTCCTTTTCGTTTCGGATATCTCTTGGGATTTTTGAATCCCTGAATCTGGACCTTGGTCCAGGGGGGGGCAGCTGCCCCCCCCTGCCCCCCCTGGGTACGCCCATGTGCCCATCGTTGGCGTATATTGTATAAAGATAACTAAATATTATTTTGTATGAAATAAAACTCTAAGATTTACTTAAAACCTTGCCAGTAACCAAATTATTGGATCTACATAATGAAATGATTTTTGCCGTTATATTAATTTATTGATTCAATTTAACATGAAACCGCGGACACAGGATGTAATTCAGTACATTACTAACATTTACAAGTAATGAAGTAAGACTTACCAACTTTTTGGTTGGCTGCAACCCTTTTTGCGTCCCACTGCTGGGCACTGGTCTCTCCCCATTATTGGGGAGGCCTGGAGCTTACTCCACCACGCTGCTCCAATGCGGGTTGGTGGAGATGCGGGTTAGTGGCCAACCCGCTGTCGGATGTTTTCAAACCGCCCATAAGGCCTCCGACAAGGTTTAACGACTGTTATCTATCGACAACAACCGGGACCGACGGCTTAACGTGCCCTCCGAAGCACGGAAACGCGCATGAAATTTTTTGCCACTAGCGGTCACCCATCTCACACCCGACCGCGCCCGTTTCGCTTAGTTGCATAGATCGTTTGCGTTCTACGCTAACCGCCGGGCCATGCGCGCTTCACTTCGCTTCACTTTTTGGTTACTGACCGTGAATTAAAAATAAATAATTTATTTATTTTAAAAATAGTAGCGGGTCTATTTCCTTACTATTTTACGTAATTCTTCTAAAGAAACCAATAAGTTTGCAATGATAAATGAGTGGGTGGATTAAAAAGTCTGTCTGTTTGAAATTATGTCGCAGATTTGTATCGTATGCTTAACATTCAAGTGAACAAAACATAATTTACACTAATTAATATGTATATACAATGTGCGCTGAACTTATATCCTGAAACGTAGACAAAACGAATAGTTTCGTCAAAATTAAACGTAGGTACAAATCAGCATAAACTATGTATATAGGTACTGTCAACTTTCCATGTTCACGACAATTTATTTTGAAGAAAATCTAGGCCAACGTAAGTCAACAATCATACCCAACAAACTTCTCTAAAAAATAATTTGGGTCGAATATGTATTTTATGCAATTTAAAATATTATGTATAGGTTTATTGTCCTTATTTTAACATCATAAATATTACAATCAATACATTTTTAAATAGGCGAACATTATAGATTTCAGTTGATATTTCAGGAGTATTTAACTGTTAGAATTACCTGATCTATTTATCTTTATATTAGGCACACTCCTTGTAGGTCAAATTAACGCTTAACACCATTAAATGTAAAAATGATAAGGCCTATATTATTCTATATTATAAAATCTAGAGGCATTTTCATGGTTACTAACATAGGCTTACTTATATAGGTAGGTACATAAAGGGAAACGTTCACAAAGTAGCAAATTTTCAGAAGGACTAGGGCAATCTAGGACCACATAGCCTATATTTCCTAAAAACCTTGAAACCGCGTCATAAATTGCTCTAAACACAGAACATATTAAAAGAGGATAGAACGGAAATGTGGGTGGGTGAGACGCGCCATGGATATGAGCAACGCTCATATCTCTACAGCAAAACGCGATCGCGCTGCGATTGTGTAATGGCATTGTGGGCGGGGCAATCGCACCAAGTGCTTGGGTGTGATTCGTTAATTTGAAATCGCGTGATTGTGCGGCGCTAAGATTAGCTAGATTTAAATTGTAAATGTGTGCGTAAGCTTCATATTTATTTAAGTACAGATGTAGTGGAGATGAGAGGAGGAGAAAGCTTTTAATATGGTCTGTCGCTCTAAGAGATTAAAGTCTTTGGGGACTATTCTTATCATAGAAGAGGTTCTTTAGAAAGTGAATTTTGTTAAGCGTTAATGTAGCCCACTATTACAGCTCTTTTATCTCATAAATACGCTTTTACCGAGGCGTGTGAGCGTGTGCACGTGCACATTGCCTTTGTGACCATTACCTAAGAAGTAATCGGTTCACTATAGTAAGTGTTTTTGCTATAATAACTGATGACAGATTAATAGTTCTTATGTAATGAATACCAGCAATGACTGAGTTGTATACAGGCAGCATACAACTATACAACCAGGGTAAATCCGCATCGTGAGGTAAAATAACTTTTGTATTGTACTTTTATTGATAAATTTCTTATTGTTTAGTCTATTAAAGAATTCGTGGAGTAAAAAAGACTAATTTTGGCAGGAATTTGAATATAGTAAAATCGGCAATATTAATTTTTAAAGAGATTCATAATTAATATAATATTTTACTTTAAATTGGTACTTACAGATCCAAGAGCTCAGTGCGAAAAACATTGCCTATATTAAAGCTTGTGAAAAACAAAATGTTCATTTTAAAATAAGCTAGACGTGAGACAAAAAGCCAAACTTAAAACCCAAGAAAACTCAAGAAGTATTTTTTATTATTTATTATAAGTAGGAACGAATATCTATAAAATCGCACTGGCTCTCGGAATTTGATATTCGATAACAACAACGATACTGAATATCACTACAACATTAAATTTAGTCAACATGTTATTCTATCTACAGAACAGTCAACGCTTATCAAAACTACCTGTGATTGACAAGTAGTTTCAGTATTGTTAATAAAACGAATTATAAAACACATGACGTTGTATACACACGCACTTCAATGTACTTCGAACCACAAAGTTTGTCTCCAGAGTGCACAATTTTGTTCTCCTACATTTTGGCTAATATTATTATTATTATTATTATGCTTGTTTTTTCTATACTTAGGGCCTCTTTCACCCTTTTTGCGTCCAACTGCTGTACACGCGTCTGTCCCCATTATTGGAGGCCTGGAGTTTACTCCACCACGCTGCTCCAATGCGAGTTGGTGGCGATGCAGGTAAGTGGCCCACCCGCTGTCTGAAGCTTTCAAACCGCCCGTAAAGTCTCCGGACAAGGTTTAACGCCTGTTTTCTATTGATTACAGCGACCGACGGCTTAATGCATCCTCTGCTGCACAGAAACCGTGCTCCTATTTCTTACTCGCGAATGCCACTTTATGCCGTTGTGGGTGAGCATTCATGTGACCAAAAAGACAGTCTATGTATGCGTTTCTGAGGAAATTCTTAATCAGATATCAATATCTTAGGAAATGCACACAAGCAAAAAAAGTTAGGTACATACACACCCCCCCCGAGTCGAAAACCACCCTAGGATTAAAAATAAATTTTAAAATTTCATAGCACATGTGTTTCTGTCTACTGTCCTTGTGTGTGTCCATGGTACCCACGACACAGGGTATATCTACCCTACTGTAGATATACCCTAATTTAATTCCAAGTTACACGTATCTATCCGCTTTTATAAGAAATCCAACTAAAAAAAATGAAAATAAATTTGAATTAAAATAGTGTAAAAATGCATTTTATTGTAAAAAAAAGCATAGGATGCCAGATCTGACAGATATGATTAGAAGGATAATTATTTTGGTAATATCTTCAAAAGCACCCCACGCTTTTTTACAATAAAATGCATTTTTACACTATTTTAATTCAAATTTATTTTCATTTTTTAGACAAGTGAAGCTAATATAAAGCGTGTAAAAATACAATGCTGTTTACATTGTCATTACCGACGCCGGATTGACCCATAAGAAAATTAAGGAAATGCCTAAGAAGCTTGAGGGTACAAAAACCAACTTCTCATATCTACCTCTCTTGCCCTTAGAAAGTTTATTCAAGGATAGGGACCTATATGCGTGGATTGCTGAGGAAGTCAAATAGTTTTAACCCAGCGCTGATCTTTTGCTGTATATTGTTGAATGTTATTTATAATTACAATAGGTAGAATAGAATTTGAGAATGTGGCGGTAGTGGTGTGTGATTCGTTTAGATGGATAGGACTTAAACAATGTGCTGACATTGATCTTGAAATAATAGAGTTTATTAGATTCAACTTAATATTAAACTTGGAGATGTAGGAGAACAAAGTAGAATTTGATTATTATGCTATTAGAAAAAGCTGCTGTTAAGCAAAGCATTCAAGATTGCACTCTGGGACGTTATTTATAAAATATACATATTATGTTATATTTCATTGATTAAACTAACTTTGGTAAACAATACAACCAATAAAACTTAATATGAAAAACATAAAGGATGTAAGACTCAATTTAATATATTTGTTTATCCCTATCTAAGATCACACGGTTTTTACTCACAACACTCGATACTTATATACAGGAATTGCACCCGACCATCAGTAGACACTCCATTACATTATTTAAAGGTACACATTCAAAATTGGCAATTCAATATTTAACAAGAAATATATTAACTTACAATACAATACTTTAAACGTGACTATTGCTCTAAAGCCAAAACTTCAGCATGTATTATCTCAAAATCCTTAAGAGGCCGTATACGAAATTTTGCCGATTTCGCTCATTTTTTTTTTCAACCTTGTTTTATGTCCCTGGGCACAGGTCTCCTTCTCACACAATTGAGAGGGATTTAGGCCATAGTCCACCACGTAGGCCAAATGCGGATTGGTGGACTGAAAATTATGAATTTCTCTCAGGCATGCACGGCGATGGAAAACATCCTAATCAATTAAATATCACGATATTTTCCATCACCATGGAGCAGCGATAAATTCGCACATTACAAATTTCTTTGTCAGAGGTGCGAGCCGAGGATTTGAACCTGGGATCGGTCGCGTCGAAGACCGCGGTTTTTTACCAATCGGTCATCGCTGCTCATATAATATAATATAAATACAGTATTTCCATAAGTTTTATTGCTCAATATGACTGATCATTTCAATAATAAACTATTAAATGAGCCACTTTTTAATTTTTATTTCGTTATTTTGCTTAAAAGACCTGAAGCCGGTGATAGTTTTGTAAATTTTATTGAAATAGGTATAGAATATCACATATTTCTGGATCATTTTAAAATCTAAACAGATCGAAATGCCATGTATTGCTGTAAAAATCACATTCATAGTGTATGAGCCACTTTTTGCCACACTAATACAAAAAATATTAGTAAAAAAACATTGAACTTAGTCAATATTGAGAGAAAATAGGCCAAAATTTGTATTTGATTTCGGAAAATTGAAACAATACCTATTTCATAAAATTTATTTTACATTAATATACTTCAGTTCATAATCAATCCGTTTCCTCAAAAATAAATCAAATTAATAATGAAAATTTGGCATTAAAATTCTTTTAAAGTAACCTAAATCGCGCATTATAATTCTTGACGCAAGCTAAAAAAGTGGCTGGTGTATTCGATTATTATTGAAATGATCAGTTATATTGTGCAATAAAACTTATGAAGATACTGTAATTTAACTGCAAAATCTCATGTGTTAAATAAATCAGGTAAATCAGCGAAATCAGCAAAATTTCTTATACGGCCCCTTAAGGTCTAAACACACTACACCGTATTATACCATGACCGTGCTATGAACGTATCAGACACGACAAGCAACACGATACGGTCTACCTTGCCCACTGAACGTATGGACGGGGCGTACCGACCCGGAATCATACGGTGCAAAAATCGATAGAAGTCCGTTTTCATTCTCGCGTGCATATCCATCCATCCAAGCCATTTCTTTTTTTGTACTATCAGACACACGTCAAAACACAGGCAACGCGATTACAACGTCGCGTGTCATGCACAGAACGTGTCAGCACCGGCAAAATATTTTCGCCGACAAATAGTTGATCCTCCGTGCATGGCACGCATGGTGATGGTCCATGCATGGTGTTGGTCGCTGAGGGAACGGTCTAGTGGGCATAGTCTCGTGTATTTCAATACAATATTATATTTCATTACAAGTGCGGAAAGGCTGTCATTGCAAGGAGTTCTGACAAATGTCTACCCGAGCCGAGGCGCAGCCGAAGGTGAGGGATGACAGTCGGTACTCCTTCCAATGACGGTTCCGCACGTGTACTGAACGACTATTTTTAATACAGTTGCAAAAAATGAAGCAATTTAATAAAATAATAAAAACTCCCAAAGAACATTTTTGAATAATGGCGCCAACCGTAAAAGAATACCTATATTCAAAGATTTTTTTGTTTTCTTCACCCATTCTAGGTAGGCAAAGGGAAATGCCCATACAGCCAAGTCTTCAGTAGAATTTTTTTATTGATATGAAATGAAAATGTTAATGAGATGAAATGAAATGAAACCTAACCTAACTCATTGAATCAAATCATTAAATCTGATATTGAAACAAATTAGTAGCTTCTTTTTAGAAATATTTGCATGAATCATAAAAACTTCTAAAACTTCGTGGTTGGTTTTTTTTTTCTTTTTAATAGACATTATTTTGACAGTTGGGAAAGAGAACGCACGAGTGCGGAAAAGGTAAAGAAAAAGCACGAGTGTGGAATAGCCCACTTCCCGCACGCTTTACGTACCTGCAATACGTCACTTTTTGAGCAACTGTATTAAAAAGAATATTTTTTTGCCTGACACGCTCATATTACGGTCATGGTATGATACAGTGTAGTGTGTTTAGACCTTTATTGTGAATAAACAACGAAATGTTGCTTGTTTTTGTTTTATTTTTTAATTACGAGAATGGTAAAATTTGCAAACTGCCACTGTCAGCTTTGGGTATTTCGGATCTAGTTTTGAAAGATAAATATTGAATATTTATTCTGTCTGTCTATATAAATAGACTTGAAAATCTAAATCGAAAGTAAAAAAAATGCGTTGCTACATAGGTACACATACACGTACACGTACACATACATGCACATAACATACATATTTCACAGAGTAAATATTTGAAACAGTTCAAAGGTACAAGCTCAGTTTTAAATACTTTTTAGCAATTTGTAATGTTATGGTATAAATGTAACTTTGCTGAAAAAATGTGTTTAAGATTTTAATCCGGGGAGAAGTTTTGGATTTTAAAATGATACTGGAACGACGTCATTCTTACTACGTAAAATATAAATTTACTGATTTTTATCGCACCCATTAATACAAAGAAAAATAACTTTCCTGCTAAGTGCTAAATTGCCAGCTTTGCTTTTGGATGTTCTAGTTTAATTTTATATATTTTGTACGATTATATATAATAGTATATATGGTATGTACAGTACTAAAACTAAAGGTTTACAAGAACTAATACGTCTACGGATAATTTTATAAACGAAATCTATGTAATAGAGACTATAATTATTATGACAACGTGGACCAGAAAATTCCCTAATTGCTCAACGCACCAATAATAATAATATTGTAAAATTGCATAACCGAGCCTGCACATTCAAACTCAATTTTTAGATATTACGGTGTTCATGTAAAATTTGGGATTATATATAAAAGTGTAACATGTTCAGGCCCGAGTAAAAAAATATTGACCTTTTATGACCAATTATGTCCATAATATCCCAAAGTAAACAATATAACATGGTAAATTAAATACAAAATTATCAAATGCATGCGCAATTGTTTATTGTATACTTATAACACCCGTGTTACTTTGCTGAGGCTATCTATAGTTATTAATTATACTACAGGAAAATATTTGAAGTCGCAGGTCGAGTAATATCTATCGGCAACCAACCTTCAATAAAACGTTATAATTTGAACTAAAGATATAATTTGGACAAAAAGACTAGAGGTATAATAGCTTCAAAATATCAACAGTCAATATAAGTAAGCCATTTTGATATCAGCAGGAATGAATCCTCAAATGAAATTCAACTACATATAGCTTAGCCATTTTAAGAAATTAAATAATTATGAACCTTAGAATAATAACAATTACATTATAGAAACCAAGTTCGCGCGCCCAAATTGATGCATGTTGATTGGTGTCATTAATGGCACCAAACGCCGGGCCGCTCCGTAAGACTTAAGGTTTTTTATCACAACACTTTTTAAAAACAAAAGCAGTCTAATAAAATAAATTTCACAGTGTTTCAATATTTTGTAGTATTTTATAGTTAATTTGGTCAAAATAAAACTATTTTGTTTGTCAGATGTGACAGCTGTAGGAATCTATATTGTGCTTCAATTTTGACAGCGCGATTGTATGAAGACTGACGTTCTTAACGTTATTATTCAAAGTTATGAACTAAATTTTGTCTTCACATGGCAACCAAAACGTAATGACCAACAATAATAGTGTTTTGTGATTATTTTTTTTGCTGTTTTCGGTAGATTAAATGGTTTAAACTCGGTCCTACTACTGGACACGGGTCTCTCCCCATTATTGGGGAGGCCTGGACCACGCTACTCCAATGCGGGTTGCTGGAGATGTGGGTTAGTGGCCATCAGCTGTCGGATGTTGTCAAACCGCCCATAAGGCCTCCGACAAGGTTAAACGACTGTTATCTTTCGACAACAACCGGGACCGACGGCTTAACGTGCCCTCCGAAGCACGGAAACGCGCATGAAATTTTTTTGCCACTAGCGGTCACCCAACTCATACCCGACCGCGCCCGATAAGCTAAGCTGCATAGATCGCTTGCGTTCTACGCTAGCCGCCGGGCCATGGCGGCTGCATTTGAAGAATATTATGCCGGAAAACTTCTTACTGATTTGGATGATCACTGTACTGGTGCTGGTTACTGGTGCGACAGGTATTTATTAATTATAATTTTATATAAAACATGTAGTTTACGATAAATATTACAGTTATCATCAGTTTGGCATATAACGGTTATGTTTACGTAATGGGAAGTACTTTGACAAGGTGACTTTCACAGAACATATTATCCTTTTTAATATGTTCTGTGGTGACTTTGTACAGAGTGGCTGAATTTTTTTAACGTCATGCACTAAAGCGCTCTTCTCTTTGTATTGTGCTACTGTTCTACTTTAATGCTTTATTTTATTACAGAAAAATTTAGAAGCAATGCCCGATAAATGCAAGATAAATTTAAATAATTCAAATTTAGTTTTAACAAGATAACAGCCTATCTTTCAATTCTATTATTAATATTTACACATCTTAAACCTATTACAATCTTTAAAAATACTTGAAGTATCAAAATCATTTATGTCATAGTATCGTATAAATGATACCATATGATCGATGGTGGCTTCCTCGTTTATCTACTAGACTTTCTGGCCAAGCTATACATAGGTATGTATATTATATAGCTATATATTAATAGATATAAGCTATTAAATATCTTCGACAAAAGATCAGAATTGGATTATATTATTATTATAGGGTGCTATAGGTTGCCTTTAAATTATATACCTACTCTGTTTATAATTATGTATTACCTAATACTATAAATTAAGATAATATATTTTTGCTTCTTGTAGATATTGCATGTTCTGTTTTGACGATTATTGAAATTTATAACATATTTCTTAATTTATTTCAATGTCAGTCATACAGCATCTTAGATTTCATCTTTACCATTACATATTATTATTTTGTGCCAAATGTGCATACGAAATCTTACTCAATGGCTCAAAATACAACTTTTAAGACATTTTAATACTTTCGCGTGAATCCTCCCGGTTTCAATATTTGCGTATCAATAACGACTATCACTTATTGATAAGGATTCGACAACAACGGAACTTACTATCTTATTCTTTCAAATCTCTGACACGATAGATTGTGGTGATTAACATCTATGTTTCTTATTCGAATGAAACGAGATTATTAACATCATACCTAGTGCCGTGAAGTCACACTAGAAACCTCGATAATATCCTTAATTCGCGAGAATCGATTACTGCAGACCTGCCAGCGTCTCGTAGCTGACTCTGTTTCGGGTAATATAAAGTCTGGTGCCGTTATTGGAGCTCAACGTGGCCATACCCAACCTTGAAGTTTCCTTGAGCAAATTCACGAAACTCTCGTACTTGGGAATTTTGTCAATTTTTTTCAAATTGACCTGTAATGTGGGCTTCTTGTATTTCACAGTTTTGGTGTGCCAGACGAGGATCTCTGAGCAATTAGAAGCTAAGGGCTCGATGTCCTCCATTTTGAGACCTAAACTAACCAGAAATTTGTCTTCCTCGTGCCCTGCGATGAAAGGCATGGCGGCTGAGGGCTTCAGGAACTCTAGATTTACTGCAAACCCCGCCATGTCTACCGGAAAAGTTCTTGCGCCCGGCCACGAGTCAAAGAAGCCGACGACCTGAAATATAGAAATATAAGTTTATTTGTGTTTTTATATTGATATTAAAAATATGTAGATTACATTTTCAACCGACCACAATTAATTACCCCTTCTGTGGCGTGGTCTACCACAACCAATACATACGTTCTAAAATTTAAAAATAATCAGATTTAACAAAAGATCTGCATTTGTTTAAACTTTTAAATATGTGGAGACACTCTTTATCTGGGTCTTATTATCATAAATCAATATATATTCAGAACTGGAATAGAGTTTTGATCGCACGAGAAATTTTAAAACAAAACATATTGGGAAAAGAATATATTTTTTTGAGTAAATCATTTTAAATATGGTCTAGCCTATTTCCCCCCCCCCCTGTCTATAGGGTTTTAAATAATATTTACTTTATTACCTTGCCATTTATATCGATTAAACGCCAAAGCTCAAACGCCAATAAACGGGAACCTGAAAAATTGGTGTTTTTGATCTCATCGAAAAGCCACGAGAGTATTGTCATCATCACTAAATTTCCATTCCTATTCTTAAAACAGACGAAAAAGCGCTCGCTATGATCGCCAATAAGTCCAACGGGAAACACGGCAATCTTCTTGGTGTAAGTGATCTCGTCAATAAGGCGTAAGCCCTCGTCATCGAAGTAAAATACGCTAAATAACGCAAATATAACTTATTTTTTACCTTCCCATTCTTAGCAACCCGCAAGGATATGCCGTAACCGCTGATAAGTCCGACTGGGAACATTGGCACCTTCTTGTTCCTGATCTCGACGAAGAGTCGCAAGCACTCGTTGTTATTCGTCGTCACAGAAGTAAATTTATACGCTGAAGGGCACCATCGAAAATTAATTATTACCTTCCCATTCTTAACAACCGGAGAGGAAACGCCATAACCGCCGATAAGTCCAACTGGGAACATTGACACCTTCTTCGTGTTCCTGATCTCGTCGAAGAGTCGCAGGTCGACGGTGTTGTCGTCGTCACCGAAGTAGAGTACGCCGTCTTGAGCGTTGGAGTGCAACCAGTCAAGGGCGGCACGCCGGTTGGACACCCCTCGAGGGAAATTCGTCCCTTTGTAAATGTAGGGCTTCGGGCTCGCGAGGTGCGTAAATGGTAGACCCGTGCGACTGGAATGACATTTAATAAACTTTGAGTCTGTTCAAAAAGAGAATGACGCAGCTATTATGTAATAGACCAATCGAAACTATATATGAAACAATATATGAAACCACGAGAAAAATGAAACTGCGACCCTAGTTCTTTACAAAAAACATCCTGTACAGAACATGTAATAGTTAACACTAACTTAAGTCAATAAAAATTCAATAATTCTTACCGAAGAACACTTAAAACTTCAATTGAACACCATGGTTGATCATCAGCTACAATCCAGTGAAGTCTAGCTACATGCATTAGAGTGTGTGCCAGTCGGGTCAGTTCAGGAATTTGCTCTGGCCTGGGATACGTGGGTGTGACATAGTAGATCATCTTCAAATCAGAACTATTGAAGATGTGTGCCCTCTCATCAATGAAGTTAACGAAGCACACCTTATTCTTCACTTTGATTGGCAGACCTTTGTTCTCTTCAAGTTCAAAGCTGTAAAGTATTAACAGAATAAACTATAACATGACTACAGAAAATTACATTCCTTCCTACTTTTGACTGCCTCATCTATTATCTATTTGAAACATTCTAATTTAAGTAACAACACAAAATGGTGGCATTGGAATTCATCTAACACAATTAAATTGGTGAAAGCAACCTATAAGATGTGAGCAGAATTAAATAATAAAGACTTAAAGTAAATTCACTAGATTACTATATCAGTTCGAGGTCAAAATGGCTACCTGACTAAAGACTTAATCTCGATCACCTAAGAAAGGTTGGATATAAAAAATAATTTGCACAGAAAATCAAGTTTAGTGTTATTAGATATTGAAATGGTACCTGTTGATCATCATCACTATCTTATCCACTACCAAGGAGCTTTTGCTGTAAATTCAGAAACATTTCAAAGATAAATAATAATATGGCGATATTGAACTAACTTTTTTTATATAACGACTGTGTTTATATCATTCACAAACACCTTATAAACAATTATTTCTTTAAAAATAATATTGCCTTCCAAAGCAGTCCTATTGTTACCTAATGTTAATAACTTTTATTTTGAATATCCCTACTGAATACCTACAAAATTTAAAATTATTATATTTAATACTGTTCAAGCATTTTTGTATTTTATAACTAAAGCCTCAGATAAAACAAGAAAGTAACTAAAGCAAACTACCTAACAATATTAGGTTTAAGCAGTTTTAATTTACTTCTACTTAAGTAATTGATTTCATGATATTTATCTCAGAATATAAGTTTGTGTTATGTATGACAATTAAGACATAAACTCAACATTGGAAAATAAGTGAGATGTGACAGTTACTAACTAACATATGGTTCAAGTAAGTACTGAAGCAATTAATCTGTATTAAAATTTCATTACACTATGTTGTAGATCATGTGCCCATAATAGTTTAAAAATAAAAAATAATGTTATGTACCTACTTCTCTACTGACCTACTGTATATGTATGCAATATGAATGTATGCATGAAATCAATATAAATATAATTCCCAGAGTGCAGATGCTATAACTACAGCAACAAAATCAGCGTCATATAATACTCTGTATTCTACATTTGATCAGCATGATCAGCGATGACACATGAGCAGCGATGGCCGAGCGGTAAGAAACCGCGGTCTTCAACGCGACCGACCCCAGGTTCAAATCCTCGGCGCGCACCTCTAACAAAGAAATTTGTAATGTGCGCATTTATCGCTGCTCCACGGTGATGGAAAATATTGTGATATTTAATAGATTACGATGTTCTCCATCACCGTGCATGCTTGAGAGAAATTCTTTTAGTTTTTTAAACTTCACTATTTTTATGTCTAGCAAGTGTGTAGAATCATTATTTATTCTTCGATGTGACAGAAAAGGACAGGGCTTTATTATATAGAGAGATTAGACAGCTGACGCTATCCGTATCGGGACTTAGACTGCAAGGGTCTCATCGGAACAAAACGATGCCAATTTAGACCAGCTTGACGGAAGCCTTATCTCCCCTAAGATTGACTCAAGCCGTCCCTGTGTAGACGACAAAGCAGCCGTCAGTCAACGTGACGGCTGAGTAGACGTCAATGCAGCCAGTAGTCTTCTCTCTCGATGGCTGAACAGACAACCATAAAGCCGACATCCTTCTCGACGGCTGAGCAGACGACCATGCAGCCGTCAGCCATCCCGACATAAGTTGTCATTAGCTGTCATCTTTCACAACTGTATCGCGAGTATTACGTCCGAAAAACGTGCATTCGCAAGTGATACAAGAGATACATGGATCTCCACAGCAGTATACTACTGCAACAGTATAGTGAGTCTGCCGTCCGAAGAGCGGGCATTCGCAAGTGTTACGTGGAGATCCCACAGCAGTAATCTCACTTGTGGGTCAAGCTTGGGCTGATGAAACGGTTATATTTTTGGATTTTAAGTTTGTTCTTAAGTTTTTTGAATTATATACCCTTATGTATTTTTGTGGATTTTTTAAATAAACATTTTAAATTCCTGATTAGTTTTAGTTAAAATGCACAGAAATTCCTATCAGTAGAAATTAAGGAACTACCACCTAATAAACGTTATATTATAACATTACACTGTTAAACGGAAGATAACCAGCTGGTATTTTGTCTTTTATTTTAATATATCGAGATAATCTTAATCAAATAGGTTCCCTACATCTTAGACAATATAGTCCATAATATTGTACAGGTATTTGTAATTTAATAGTTAGTCCGCCCAACCTTCACCACTTTTTACGAAAAACTTAAATACATCGAAAATGTTGTTGTTTGGGTTGATCCCTTTGTGCATGACTATGTCCAATTAATCTCGAAATTTAAAGACTGTGGAATCGTTTTTATTTTTTAATTGAGTCAAATTAAGTATACCTAGATAAAATATTCGGGACATTGTAAATATTATACATTACATTGTATGTATTCCACTAATATCTCCATTTTACGGGGCTGTGAATAACTGCTTCTAACGTTATATGGTCTCTGATACTTTTTCTTGCAAATATTAATGTTTCTTAAAACTATTTTGATGTTGTGCTTTTAGTTAAAAAACGTATTTCTCGTTCTGAATGGGCTTCGTTACAAGCCATTCGCAAAAAAATCCATACATTCAAATAAAAAAAATACTTTTAAAAGTTGGTTTGGGTCAAATACTTTCAAATAATCACACCTAGACAAACGCAAAACATTGACAATGAAGATCATTAAATTTATACCTATTTCATCTCTCAATAGTCCATTATTAGGTAGAGTATCAGATGGAGGTTCAGCCCAGTTATACAGAATGGTGTTCCTGCACAAATATGTCTTTATAACCTTTGGTTCGACATGATACAGTTATTCGCATACAAATTTTCTAAGATGGCGGCTAGAAAATGGAAAACATAACTACCACAGATTTGCTATTTCAGAACCATTTCAACGAGGTTAGGTTCAACTTTTTGTTTGCCTAAATACCTCTTAGTTTGATCGCCAGTCCAAGAGGAATATTTGTATAAATAAAATATTTTGACTGCAGTTTATTTCAATGGGTGTTACAGAGTAAAAGTAAATATACATTATTTATATTTATGTTTTTGTTGTGTAGTTATTTCTTCAAATTATGCTAAAAATTTTGTTACATTTTTTGTAATACAGTGATAAAATCCCAGCGATATTTTTACTGCTTACAGTGTCATAGTATAAAGAGCAAAGATTTGTATTTTTGATTTTTTTTATTTATTTGATTGGAGTAGCAGACGAGCCTGCAGGCCACGTGGTGTTAAGTGGTTGCTGCAGCCCATGGACATCTACATACAACCTCAAGCAAGAATAGGTAAGTCTTGTCTGAGGTTTTATGCAGTTGCGCTGCTACTCCGGAGGCAGTGTACTCCGGAGTGTGGCAGACAACTGCAACTTTCCACCAAAACACAATAGAATTGGTTCACGGCAGAAGTGTGTGCAGCGGTGGTACTTCCCCGGGCAAACCATAATAGTTCTACCACCTATAAAATTTGATATTTGTAGGGACTTTAAAACTCCTGAACCAATTAAGTGAGCTAATGATTAGAGTTACACAAAAATTATAACAGAATTGTTTCCCTTAATATTTAGCTTCTAAAAAAAAGTATGTTGTGTCTGTAATATGTGTTTGTCCCTAAAGGCATCTAAAAAAAGTATGTACCTGTAATATGTGTCTTCTAAATATATATCATATGTGCTACTAAAATTTTATGTAAATTATAATGATTTGGATGTGGCAGTAAAGCCAGCTGGAAGATATTCAAATGATTTTCTTTTTAAATTCAAAAGCATATTCTTTTTAAATTCAAAAGCATACTATTTTACGTTAATTTTATGGTATGTCTCCATAATTGTTGCCAAAAAATCTCTGGTTTGTAATAAACATCATACGTCGTCACAGAACTTCGCAGGGGGGTGTCCTACTCCATGTTTATCATATCCCTGAATCCTGGAATCATATCCCTTAAGGACACACTAAGCATAGCCATAGTGAAAGTCATAGTCCATCCATAGCATGCTATGCGACTCTGAGCTTGTGGACTAGTCCCATCGTCAGTGTCCACTTTTGGGCACTGTAGGTCATCACGGTAGGACGCATTGGTGGAAGACTTTGGCCTTGAGGCTTTGCGGTATGGGGAACGTGAGTATGTGGAGAAGCTTCCCAAATGCTACCCAGCCCAACTGAATCCTCCTGTTGGATTCCCTCTCAAAGTTGCTCTTACCAAGCTGAACAGATTGCCCTTGGTAAATATATTGATTTAATAACTTCGAGAGTCATGCCATCGACGGTGACTGTGGTAGTAACAATTAATTAAATAAAATTACTTACTTAAATTATATTTACGTTATAAAATATTTATAAATTATATTTCAGGATCTACTTCAGCATAAAATTATAGTTTGGCGATGTATGCACTGAATCTGTGTCAAGAATTTTTGTTAAATTGTTTTTAATATATATCTATCAAATTCAGTATTTTTAAAAGTATTTGAATTGCGTAATATGATATTTTAATAATCCTGAAAACTTACCTCATTCCTTCATCGTTCCAGGTGAAAAATACGTAAATAACACAAAATATTAACACCGTAGCAAATGAATACTTGAAATATTTGAAAACCTTCATCTTTACGCCTATTTTACTGTTATATGAGCATTCTTAATGTATTTTAAAGAAAACAAACAATCTGCTAATTATTGTGCTAATGTTTGTTCGTACGCAATAACACCACCGAACCGACCTTACCGCAATATTATAATATCGATTGACACTATTGACAGCTAAGAACAATATCTATAGGCTCTGAGATTGACAGTAAGTAAACTGACATTTGTGATATATATATATATATATATAATTTTTAATAATGACTTCGCAAACTTTGTGCATATTGCCAGCGTCATGTATAATTTTTGCATCACTAGAGTAGGTATAGAAAAAATCAGTAAGTCGTCAGCTTAGAGCATCAAGGTATGACAGGTATAACACCCGTCAGAGGAGTGGCCTTTACGGGCGAATCCCATGTCCCAACGTCCATGCACAATGTTCCTTCTAGTTATACAACTATTGTGTCAGTGTGTGTCGGTGTCAGTGTTGTGTTGACGATGTCGCGGTGCATAGAAAATGACGTCTTTAATTGAAATTGACATATTTAGAAATGTATGCGTCTGTAGCTATGAAAGAGTATTTGTGATATATATTATGTACCTATATGATATTGAACAAAATGCCATCAACTTTATCCGATATAACTCAAAAATACACCAAGAAAATTAAAACAAACAAGAGCACAACTTGTCCCTTCAGACTTCCCTAAAACCCACGGAAAACCACCTACATTTAATTTTGTGATTACTGAGATGACATTTGCATGACATCTGCAAACTTTATTTTTCATTTATCAACGTAGAAAGCCTCAATAATAAACCTCTCTTCCTCGTTGTAATATATCTTAGAGAAAGTATATTATACATATAATAGGTATAGAGAATTTTAACTAATTTTCTGTAGACAACAATGTAAGCTGTCGAGCCTGTCGAGTCAATGCCTCTCGATCACAAACAAATGAAGGAAAGCAGAACTTGTCTGAAGTAGAGAACTCTCTTGAGTGGGTCTCGAAATGGGATCGAAGACAAAGACAAAGACTTTTATTTGTACAAATATGGGTGTTTACAAAAGGTGTTTTTATACATTTGGTTCGCCATATTTACCTTCATGAGGTATGCAAATATTACAATAATTAAAAACTTAACTAATTACAAATTACAAACATAAAAATGTACATTGAAATATTTTCATTTATTTTATTATATCGAGATTGTTGAGGTGGTTTAACCTTACAAAGACATACCGCATAAAGTCCCCATTTGTTATAGTACTTAAGTTCCAGGGCACCGTTCTCCCCTTCGGTGAAAGTGTCGGCATCTTGGCAGTAGACATTACGAGTAAAGTGCACCGGAGTCACTTGGAGAACATGACCAAATTGGCATCCAAAACGCTTGGTGTCCTCAACAGGACGAGGTAGTATCTACTTCACTGCGGGGCAACTCCTGACTCTGTATTAGGCCCAGGGCAGACCCCACGTGGAGTACTTACTGCTCCCATCTCTGGGCAGGGGCACCAAAATATCAGCTACACCCATTTAACTCCGTTCAAAAGCGCGCAGTCCGAATTGACTGATAAGTTAGAACCGCTTAGCTGGCGAAAAGAAATAGGCTCGCCCTGCGTGTTACTTTACTATGGTGAGTTCTCCGAGGAATTTTTCAAATGATGCCTCCGTCACCTGTCATGATTATACCATCAGACGAAGGTTAAAGTTCCACTGACACCGGGCTCTTGGCGGTCTTCCTCAGTCCGCTTTGAACGCTCCTTTTTACCACGGGCGTGTAAATTATGGGATAACTTACCAGCTGAGGCATTCCCAATGGAATATGACATGGGGTTGTTCAAGAAAGCTGTAAAAAAGCTCTTCTCCAAGGCCGGCAATTCTCGGGTGGCTCCCCTAGGGTTGCCCGTGTCCATAGGCGACGGTGATCGCTTAACACCACGCGGCCCTTCTGCCTTTTTTTCGGTTCATTTATAAAAAAGCCTAACCTAGAATATAAAATAACCAAATCGGTAGACCAATTACAGATTTTGTTCAACAAAAAGACTATTTAATTTTGTGTTATATTAGGTAGGTACTATATTATAAAGATCTCTAACACATAAAAGTGAAATGGAATTGTATTGACTAATTGGGGAAAAATTATAAGTTATTTATATACGATAAGTATGTAGTAATTATCAAAAATTAATGAACTAAGCTACAAAAGTATGGTCCATGTAATAAAATGATAAGACCTTTGTAAACATACAATTTATAAATATGTTATGTAGTTAATTTTGATAATATAGTACATAGATCATTATCATTTCTGTCAAGTAATTCCGTATTTTCTTTTTTTATTTTCAAAATAAAGAATAAAGAAGAAATACTAAAAAAAATTTTAGACTGACAACTATTTCTTAAAAAAGATTGCCATAAAAATCAATACTTTGTGGATTTTTGGGGCCATGCGTGCCCAAAAGAAAAGTGTTAAGTTATAGTGAAATGTGCATATAATAAGTGGTAAAAATATCTCAATACATAGTATTTTATCAAAGTTTTAGTTTTTGAGTAGAAACTCGTATTTTATTGCATTAGTGAATTATAATGTGTGTCTAAATTATTATGTTGGCTATATTGATTTCTTGTCAACAACTTCACAGTGGTGGTGCGAGTGATTGCGCGTAGTGTTATTGTTTTGTGGAAAAATTGTGAAAACTGACTAAATTTTACCAGTTAATTTCGTACTTTCCATTATTTTTTTCTCTTTGTTCGTGAATATTGGTTTTCCGCGTGGAATATGTCACACACCAGCGCAGTAAGTAACTCTTTCATATATCAACATCAGCACAGGGCGGTACGATCAAGGGGATAATGTAATTATTTTTTTTATCTAACAACTGTTTTATAACTAAAAATGTTTATATTTCATCACCTGATGAACTTAAACATATAATTTAAAGCATATTTCTTTGAGAATACAGCTTGTAGGGGCTTTTCGAAGGTTTTGGATATGCATCCTCCATATTTTACGGCTACGTGCATGGTACCAACTACCTAAAACACAAGTAGCTATAGTTGTTCATCTTAGGGTTTTATTAAATTTGTAACGGTGTGCTTCAAAAGTATGGTTTATTCGTGGTTTATTTAAATGTAAAAGGCCCAGTTATAAGGTACAAACAATATTATCACTATTTTAGTGAAAAATCTCATGGCGCCAGCGAATTCGACGCGTTGACTGCCGTCGACGTAATTTGGGTCTTGTCGGTCGATTCCGTTTAGGTATCTTCAAGAAAATTTCGCAAGCGCGAAGCGATGACTCTTTGAACATTTACATTTACACTTACAACTTTCGATTTATTGACCTGTGGAACTATTTTCCGAAATTATATTGGCTTTTAGTCACGGTATCGTCTAAAGACTTTGTTTATGTCAATAAGAAATTAAATAAAAACATGTAGTTCTAATGTTTATTTTTATTTAAAAATAGTTTGGTTTAAAATTATGCAGCTTTTTTATAATTATCCTAGAATTCCATCATAAGTTTCTTTAGTACCTACACAAAAATAACAAGGCTGATTTATTCACGGGTGAATTTTAATATCTAATTTCAAATATTTTTATTATTAATATTGAGAATATAGTACACAATGTCGCAAAATAATGGCAAATTAATTACATATTTTGTTAAATTAATAAAGATCTCTTTTTGATAAGTAGCTTCCCTGAATCTAATATTATGACATATTTTTTTATCGCAATTGAATATTTGTAGGGTTACTACATCTTTTTGGTTCAAAACTTTCTTCAACAAACCAGTTTGTCCACACCAAACTCGTCCATTACTGTATGCATGTATGGATTTAAACTACTTATGAAAATTTTTCATGCAATGCTTCAAAAGGAGGGATGACATAATGCTGAAATATTATTTATTTTACTTAGGATAAAAATTCATTATTGTAGCCCATCCAGAATTTTTAGAGGACATTTAAACTATATGTTTAGCCATTCTTAGAGTACCATAGCTGAAGGTAAGACACAGAACCCTTGTAGATTCATCATCATTGTCTGTCCACCCATATGCCACTTCCATAGGTACTTTATTCCGAACTAGTAGGACCCAATTGAAAAATTGGAATGTAGATGTATATTGTGAACATCTTCATAATTTTAATTTTAAGAATAAAAAAAGGTAGCCCTTTCCTATACATGGTTCTAAAATAATAATAATATAATAACATTTCACACTCATAGCCCCACAGTAGGGTAGATACCCTATGTCGTGGGTTCCATGGACACACACAAAGACAGAAACACAAACACTCAGACAGAGAACAGAAACTCATCATTCAAATATCTGTTTTGCCTGGGGCCCTTCGATTGGCAGTCTGGCATGGTAACCATTGCACCATGCAGGTTGTTCTATATTATTATTAAAAATATATTTTTTACCTTGTATCTCTTGTTGTATAAACTTGTTTTGCAAATAGAGTCTTCAGTTTCACTAGATAGATCATTCCAAATTGCTAAATTGTGTTTGGCTCCCTTCTTACTTTTAAAATAAGACACTAAAAAAACCTAAAACACATATGCTCCAGAATATTCAACCAAAATGGTTCAAACAGCAGCTTTTGCTGTATAGAACATGTTCATAAATTGTAAGTAAATAGAACATTAACATTTTTACAAATACAATTTTTACAAATAGATATTCCTGAAAGTACCGAAGAACCGAATGGTTGCATTTTGCTGACAAATGCACCAGGAATTCCTGGTATTTTTGGGACTGAGATTTCCCATTTCTGAACCCTAATTGCAGTCAAAAGAGACCACTTCCTTGTGTTTTACTATCTTGGTCGTTGTGAAAAAGTAGCATGCAGTTGGTACTCGAAATGACAGATAGATTATTTTTATCACAGAAATAGTATAATTTTATTTAACTTCCTTGTAGTATAATTTTCTGAGGGGTCTAAATCCAACCCTAGGCACAAATATACGATAATAGGGCAAAATACGATCATATGTGTACTACAAAAACAATTTCAGAAGCAAGTGCCCAAATTTCATAAATTTTTTTTCAGACTTTAACTGACTTAAAATAAAATGTGGACTAAGAATTCTAAAATATTGTACAATCCTGCAAATCTTGCGGATCCGTGGGACTGATGGTCTCAATCTTTTTAGGTGCTGGATTGTATGCCCTAGTTAGCGGAAAGGACACAGCATACAGCTACTTTTCTATACAATATTTTGAATGCTACACGCAAAGCCCTCTCCCATGCCCTTTGACCCTTTTTCGCCATAAATTTAAATACTTGGCTACTAGTCTTACTAACTGACTAAGTCTTATTGACAAAATGGCGATGTTCAATTTCAATGTGCTAGATAGCAGTATTTTCCTTACTGTAGTTGATGGGCTGCATTCAGCCAGGTAATAAAAATGTTGATTTATTTAATTTACTATAATTTTCAATAATTTATAGCAGTAAGCAATTCTCAGATAACAATATCATTGATAAAATGTACCTTTAAAACGAATTAACTAATGACTTTGTTTCTTTATAAATAAGTAAAAATAAAGAAGCAAAAAACACATTTTTAAAAAACTTTTTTTAACACGCTTTTATTAACTTGACCTGTATGTATGTATGTAACAGAATCTTTTAACTTCATTTTCACTTACTTCTAGGAGTCTGATTAACTTGAAAATTTGCACAGGGGTCAAGGGAGGACGACAATACAATAATCTCATAAGTTTATATTGAAATCCTAACTAGGATCATCAGGAAAAAAAAAATATACGAGGGGCAGCTGATAAGTTCTTGGCGTAAGGTACTTAATAAAATAAATATAAAGTTTTACATTTTTAACAAACATATTAACTTGAAAATTTGCTCAGGGGTCAAGGGCCGACGACAATGCAATAATCTATACATATAATAAAACTGTAAGCAGGGTCAAATTCTGTACATTGCATAGAAATTTAAAAAAAATACGTCTTTTTATTATTATACTATTAACAGAAGCTAAAAATATAAGTTTTGAAATTTTTGTCTGTCTGTCTGTTGTTGGATTTTCACGCAAAAACTACTGGACGGATTTTGATGAAGCTTTTTTTGTTTTATATGTATTGGTCCTCGCTAACATTTAGGCTATAGCTAATTTTAAAAATCGCTCTTTAAGGTGTGATATGAGGGATGAAAATTTGTATGGAAAACTTGTTTTTTTCAATGGATTTTCTTGAAATTTGGTGTAAATATTTTCTAACCAAAATTAAAAAATATGTGTTTCAGCATTTCTCGAAATTCACCCTTTAAATGTCAATTTTCTTTGAAACTCTTTGAAAATTGAGTGTTGAGACTTGATGTACAGAATGTTTTTGTGCAAAGTATTTTACTTTTAATTTTGTATTTGTAATCTTTATTAACATAGTAAGAAACATATTAAAGCTTTTAACAAAACTACTCCTCAATAGCGAATAAAATGAATTAATTTGATTGAATTCATGTCATGTCATGGGTCATAAACAAAAACGTTATGTTCATTTAAACAATATGCGACATTAACTTAAAAGACACTTTGGGGAATTTGGATGAAAGATTCGTTAACAGCCCTTTCAAAACCATAAATAAAAGTTTAAATTTAAGTAACATTATTTTGAACTATCATTAATATGGTCGGCCATATTAAATATACTTAAATCAGCTTACTGTTCCATTCCAGACTCCATTAAGTAAGTTGCTCAGCTTATTAGTCTTCATTTGGGGTGGAAGATTATGAACAGGCTGCAGCTGAAACGACTGTTATCTCTACATTATATCAGGCTGCAACCTTTTTAGCGTTCCATTGCTGGGCATGGAGCTCTCCTAATATTGAGGAGGCCTCGAGCTCCGACTAACCGAAATCCAAATCTTACAACCTCAATGCTCTAAACCTTCATACAGAATGTAAAAAGCCTTAACAAAACGAAACTACTGCAGACATCTAGGTGACGATTAGTTAAACTTTTACTGAACCAACTGTTAATCTCAATATCTACCTATTTGGTAATTTGACATTCAATTTATCAACCACAAAGTTTACATGCCATACGGTAGATGGCGTTATTGAGCAATATGAATTTCTTCTACAAAGTGAATCGATGGAGATAATTTCAAATAAAAGACTAAAGTCTAATAAAAGTAATTAGTACATAGTGTAAAAAATAACGTTTCACACTTAAAGCCTCACAGTAGGGCAGATATACCCTGTGTCGTGGGTGCCATGAACACACACAGAGACAGAAACACAACCACCCAGACCGAGAACAGAAAAAACTTATCATTGAAATTTCTGATGCGTCGGGATTCGAACCCGGGACCCTTCGATTTGCAGTCCGGCATGGTAAACTATGCGCCACGCGGGTTGTCCCGTCGTTGGGTATACGTATGATGCTGAACATGGTTAATTGGACCAATGATATCTTAACTAATTTTTTTGCGTCTCTTTATTGCGTATAGGCTCATCCACACACGTTGGTTGATGGAGATATTAAAGATTCTTTATTTTCAAACACAGATAGCACACTATTTAGAGACCCTGCCTTCTGCTTTAGTTTTCACAATGTTATAAATATGAGTTATGACTTATGACCAAACTGCTATCTGCAAGTTTTAAATCTTTAGTCTATTAATTGGCCTTATAATTTTTCCGACTGTTTAATCCTAAGCACGAGTATGTTTAGAAATTTTGTCTCCCAACTACAAGTAGTTGTATAGTGCACCTCTTTTCTGCAGTAGGTTAAAGCTATGTATCCTATGCATTCTTTGCAGTATAAATTCACTCAAATTACTTAAGATACTATTTATTTTTAACATAGATGAAGCCACGGGCACAGCAGTACTACATATCTCTTAACTTTAATAAACGAGCTACATATTTGTAAAGAGATTTGTCTCTGATTGCGCGAGAAAAGCGAAGCATGCGAAAACTGGATAGTAAGATCTGATTACTGAGTAGTAGGTTTGAAGGATTTAGAAAAATAAATAAGGTGTCTTCTAACATATTTTATTTTATGTGATTTCACTATAATATGTAAGAATAATCTACCTACTACTTATTCAATGCAAATAAATTATCTTTAATCAATCCTTTTTATAAAGTCTTTATTCACGCGGACGACGTCGCGGGCACAGCTAGTATGAGAATAAAAATCCAACAAAAAAATTAAAAATAAATAATGTAGTTTAAAAAACTAAAAAACATGCTTTTGTGAAAATACAAGCTAAAAAGTAAAAATATAAGAAGAAAATATATTTTATTGTAAAAAAAGCGTGGGGCGGTTTTTAAGATACTACATACTAACTACATATTTTTAAGATAATACATTTTCTTCATTTTTTACTTTTTAGTTTGTATTTTCACAAAAGCGAGTTTTTTAGTTTTTTAAATTACATTATTTTATGGTAACAAATCATACTTATAGCTAAAGAAAAATAATAGAAAAATAAAGCAGCATTTTCCTTACTGCAGTTGATGGGCTGCATTCAGCCAGGTAGTAAAAATGTTGATTTATTTAATTTACTATAATTTTCAATAATTTATAGCAGTAAAGCAATTCTCAGATAACAATATCATTGATAAAATGCACCTTTAAAACGAATTAACTAATGACTTTGATTTATATGAGGTCTTTATAAGTAAGTAAAAATAAAGAAGCAAAACACACAGTTATAAAAAACTTTTTTATGGTAACAAATCATACTTATAGCTAAACAAAAATAATATAAAAATAAAATATTAGAAATTATATTTATTATATCTTGCCAATTATTTTTTAACACTTTCTGACAATGAAACCATTTTAGATTTCATTCTGAATCTTTTGTGTCCCCTTGCTAGGCACAGGTCTTTCCTGTTTATTGGGGAACACATTATAAGCTATTATCTAATATATAAAATTCTCGTGTCACGGGGTGCGTAATTGAACTCCTCCGAAACGGCTCGACCGATTTTCGTGAATCTTTGCAAGGATATCGGCTAGGGTGGAGAATCGGACAATATCTATTTTTCATCCCCCTAAATGTTAAGGGTGGTCCACCCTTAAAATTTATTTTTATTTTTTTGGACAAATTTTTTTGTTTTTATTTTTTTATGATACATCATACTAAAATACATACAACCCTAAATTTTCACCCCTCTATGATCAACCCTTATTTTTTATTTATTAATTAAAAACTTTAATTTTTTTTGGGACGATTTTTATTTTTATTTTGTCATGGCTTAGAATAAAAAAAATCATCTGTCATCGTAAATTTATCATTAATTTCCAGTGCAATAATTATTTATTTACAATTTATTAATCTGACAAAGACAGCTTTAACTCTCAGTTAATTAAGTGATCTCATGTAAATAAACACGTGTTGTGAACTCCCGCCAACAACGGCCATTACTGTACCTGTATATATTGTACTTAACATTTTTTAATAAAATTTGCACACCGTGTGCAGTTTGATTCAACTTGAAAGATAGAATAGCTTACTGATACTTTAAGGCAGGACAACGTCTGCCGGGTTAACTAGTTATATTATAAGTTTATCTGTCGAACTATTAATTACAAGCATTTAGGTATTTATAATCTCCACAAACCCGCACTGAAGCAGCGTGGTGGAGTAAGCTTCAGGCCTCCTCAATAATGGGGAGAGACCTGTGCCCAGCAGTGGGATGTAAAAAGGGTTGCAGCCAGGTATTTATTAACAGAAGTTAGAATGGAAATGTGGGCGGGGCAGACGTCGCCAAGGAATTTTGAGCAAACGCTCAAAATTCCAAAATCTACAGAAACACGCGATCGTGCTACAATATGCGTGCTTGTGTGCGTGCTTGGGTGTGATTCGTTCATTTGAAATCGCGTGATTGTGCGGCGCTAATATTGGCTAGATTTGAAATTGCAGATATGTGCGTAAGCTTCGTATTTATGTAAGTACAGATGTAATGGAGGTGAAAGGCGGGGCTTAATCGGCGACACCAGTCTTCATACAAACGGCGTATTATTGCCGTTCTACCTCTTTTAATAATGTTCTGTGATAAGAACCGTTTGGGTCCGGGTGACCACTTCCTTATAAGAGCGCTTTCTAATGTGACCATTTTCCGACATGAATACTTCCCAATATGACCACTTCCCCAAATAACCACTGAAATGAAATGAAATTAAATAGTTCGAAATGAAGTGAAATAGTTTATTTAACATCCTGGGTAATAATATACACTTTTTTTTCTTTTTTTAATCTTTATTTATTTAAAGGGGTTTTGTCACAATGTGACTATGTCACCCCCGTACAGGCTAGCACTTAACATATTAATATAATTTCAATACAAGTAATTGTAAAGTTTCAACAGTATCTTGGCTCCCTCGGACACCGGGGTAGCCAAGACACTGTTACAACTTCCAACTTCATACGGTCTTTAATATACACTTGATGTTTGGCATTGTTGTGCGGCCAACGGCTGACCGTCATCCGCTTTTAAGTGCGCTAAAACTTATATGGGCTAGAAGAAAAAAAAGCGGGCGAAAAAGTCCAGCACTGTTTTTAATAAATTTTCAGGTACAAAGGTTTTTAAAATGCAGCATGACTGTGGGATGACAAGGAGCAAACGGGACAGCTATCGTGTGTGTATGCACTGCCATCCTCTCACAAATTAAAAAAAAAAGTTAAAATTATTACATGGTATATAGAAACAGCCTTATGTGATTTTAAGTTTAATCTCGAGCCTCTGTATAATTTATCCTCAGTTTCATAATAGGCCTTGCGGCAAAGGACTTGTTGGTTTTTTTTTAAACTTGTGTAAAGGCAAGCATTGCACTTTTTCTGGAATTTTACTATAAATCCTAACAGACATCCCAATAAAAGAGTGACTTTCTTACGAAGCCGATAAGCCGACTACGCGATACGACTACAGAAAATACTGTCCTGGGTGACCACTTCTGCATTTCTGAGCCCCCAGATGGGCACGAGTCTTTATTCAATATTGTGAGTCTTACTGCTTATTCTCGCTGCTCCCATGCAAGTTGGTGTCGTCAACCCGCAGTCGGATGTTTTCATACTGCCAATAAGAAGACCTCCGACAAGGTTGAAGGACTGTTATCTATCGAAAAAAACCGAGATTATCGTCGTAACGTGTCCTTTAAATCACGAAATGGAAATTTTTTACCCCAGCGGTCTAGCGGTCACCCATTACACACCCGACCGCGCCCGTTGGGTGCTTGCGTAGATATTACTATAATATTGCTGTTATGCTATTGCTTGTGTAAAAATATCCGACAGCGGATTGGCCACTAACCCGCATATCCACCAACCTTCATTGCAGCAGCGTGGTGGAGTAAGCTCCAGGACTTGCCAATATTGAACACACACACACACACACACGCACACACAGATAGAGACATATATATACCTACAATTAAATACTGTTCTTTCCTTCTAATAAATTATTTTAATGTAAGATGTCACAGTTTGTAATTTTCGCTACTTTTTGTTTAGCTTGTATAGATCTATAATAGAAGAATTAGATCTATACAAGCTGTCTTTTTCCTGTTTTGTGTTCTAAAAATCTTTGAATCTTTCAATGTACAATTATCAATTTGTAATTAAAATAATCCTGCGTTGACATTAACGCGGGTCCCAAGAACAATTATCTAGATCCGCCCGCTCAACTACGTTCAAATGAGACAGGGCGGATTCGACCAAACAGCATGAAATAGCAGAGTAACTAACTATACTTAGAAAAAGTTTACTCTTTGTTTTTACTCTTAGATATTTTTATATTTTACTCTTAGATTGCGTTTTTCCATCGAAAACGTAGAGTAGCTAATACTGGCGCCAACTGTCAATTTGATTGATAGTTGAGCGGTCGTCTAGTCTATACTGTATTAGAGGTTATGTTTTTGCATTCGCAAAATCACTATCATCATAGTTTTCAAAGTAATTGTTTCTCTCTCTTATCCATCACATACTGGCGTTATTTTAAATTTCATTTTTTTCCATAGTTTATTTTAAGCTTTTTAAACGAAACTAACCAATAGGGCAATACAATAAATATAGAAACCTAAGCCAGTACGATAATTAATAACGATGACATAAGTTGGGAGGTACTTCCAGCGGCTGGCTGCAGCACCAGGTCAACGTGACCGTATTGCAAGATCATAACCTGCAAGAAAATAACTCTTTAAAAGTAATACATTGAATCCAAACACGATATGTCTGCTGTAAGTTTTCGAGGAGTTGGGTTCTCTGGAGACCATCCAGCTTGTCCAATACCAGGTCAACGTGACCGTATCGCAAGATCTTAACCTGCAATGTACCCCCTCATTGAAACTAATATATTGAACCCAAATACGATAAGTCTGCTTTGAGTTTTAGAAGAGTTCGGTTCTCTGGAGATCAGGTGACCAGGGCTTTGGTGGTTGCAGCATCAGGTCGAAGTTATCAATTAATTGTCATTTAATGATAATACTGGCCGCGTGAAGCATAATCGAGTAATCTTGCGCCAAAAATCCAATTCCAAACGTTTTGAAAAAGCGCTGATACTCTTAAACTGCTGGACCGATACTAACCAAACATCTAAGAACCACCGGGCGGAAACTGGCTTTCAAATTAAAAAAACCGCAAGAAAATCGGTCCATTCTTTTGAGAGATACGATGCCACAGACAGACACACATATAGACAGACAGTCAGACATACATCGACGTCAAACCTATAACACCCCTCTTTTTGCGTCGGGGGTTAAAAAGAGAGATTCGTACATTATTTTCGTTATGGTGAAACCTACTAATGTAAAGTTACTTTTATACAGATAGTGAAGTGAAGTGAGCAGCGATGGTCGAGTGTTAAAAAACGAGTTCAAATCCACTGCGTGCACCTCACGCTCGTTACGTAAATTCTTTAATTTTATGATTTTTACCACTTAATTCTATCAAGAAGAAGGTACTATAACGAAGGTACGGTAAAACTTCCAGCCTGTTATGTATACAACAGGCTGGAAGTTTTTTTATTGTGACCGAGAGTTTAATTTATTGCTATCGCTGAAGTTTATCACTGCTCTTCGAACTGAAATAACTCGACTGTACATACTCACTTCTCTTCAAATTATTCGTTGTCATAATGTAGTTCAGTTAAGTTTTCAATTTCGCCAGATATTCATTACGTAAATGTAATGCGTGATCGATTTTTTTAACGGGTCAGCAGAGTTTATTTGAACGGACTTTGGTCCAAGTCGTGTTATATTGTAGGTGCGTGTGTGTGTGACACAAGAGAGAAGCTCGTGGCTCGCTTTATGATTTATTTTATCGCTTTTCAAACCTTGTTTTAGTGATAAAGAGGAAGATACAAGCCATTTGTTTTTCATGGTCTGAGTGGGAAAATGTAATGAGATGGTCGGTCGGTCTTTACGTGTGCGAAGTTGGCACCGCACTTTGAAGTTACAAATATTTTGAAGGTTGTTCCAGTTTGTTCTAAGTTTGTTCTACTTTGTTCCAAAACGGCATAGGGCTGAGTATAAAACTTTCAGAGAAAACTGGAAAAACAACGATTTTATAGCTGGCACCGCACTTTTAAGGTATCGCGATTCTGGCGGTTGTTCTGTGTTGTGCTAGGTTTGTTCTATGCTGTTCCAAAATATAAATTAAAAAAAAAAAATTTTTCAAATTTTTTTTTTTTAAATTTTGCGGTAAATAGTTTTAGAGCTGGCACCACATTTTCGAGTCATCGTGATCGTAACGTTTATTCTGAGTTTGTTCGACATTGTTCCAAAATATTGCGTTCGGGAGAAAATAATGTTTTCGCAATTTGGAGAAAATTTATTATACAATTGATAACCCACTTTTTAAAAATCTCGTTTCAACGAGTTATTCCAAGTGATTCTAGGCATGTCTTAGATTAGTTCAAATGCGGTCCACATAGTTCCCCAGCGTATCTTGTTTTTCTACGGGCAGTGCATTGCAGTAGGATGCTAGCACAACTCGACACAACCTTTATTTTTGTGATAAAAAATTGCAGTCTCGCCTGCGAAGGTGTTAAACAATTTTTCCCGTACGGAATCCATGATGATCGAGTTGCAACATTGAAATTTATCTGAATAATTTTTTATATTGGTGGTGCATTGTACTAGGATGTTAGCACAACTCGACACAACTATTATTTTTGCAATAAAAAATTGCAGTCGCAAATGTAAAGGTAATGAACGTTTAGTCCTTTACAAATTCTACGACAATGTCGATTAAATATTCTAATTCGAAGGAACAATTTTTTTTACGGGCAGTGCATTGCACTAGGATGCTAGCACAACTCAGCACAACCTTTATTTTTGCGATAAAAAATTGCAGTCTCGCCTGCGAAGGTGTTAAACAATTTTTCCCGTACGGAATCCATGATGATCGAGTTGCAACATTGAAATTTATCTGAATAATTTTTTTTATTGGTAGTGCATTGTACTAGGATGTTAGCACAACTTGACACAACCATTATTTTTGCAATAAAAAATTGCAGTCGCAAATGTGAAGGTAATAAACCTTTTCTCCTTCACAAATTCTACGACAATGTCGATTAAATATTCCAATTCGAAGGAACAATTTTTTCTACTGGCAGTGCATTGCACTAGGGTGCTAGCACAACTCAGCACAACCTTTATTTTTGCGATAAAAAATTGCAGTCTCGCCTGCGAAGGTGTTAAACAATTTTTCCCGTACGGAATCCATGATGATCGAGTTGCAACATTGAAATTTATCTGAATAATTTTTTTATTGGTGGTGCATTGTACTAGGATGTTAGCACAACTCGACACAACCATTATTTTTGCTGTAGTGTGTAGCTAGAATCTGTATTAAATGTAACCTTTAGTAACGTAAGTCAGTCTCAATAAAGACATTAAACAGTAAACACGTCTTTCAATAAGAACCTGAAAAAGCTACGATATTTTATGGCGACCCTGCCATGCCGGTGCGCGTGTGCATCGCGTTGCATGCGCACCGGGTGGCGTCCGAAAAGAATTTAGCAATGAAGACACATGGAAGATATTATTAAAATAATAAAGTAAAAAGCAAGTCAAGACCTGACTGTATAAAAGAAGAGAAATGAAGAAAATATATACATGCGTAAAGAAAAAAAAGAAGAACAAAGAAAACTAAATATGAAGAAAGAAAAGTTAAGTCAATATTTCAAAAAATAAAATACCGAAACTGAAGAAAATATGTGAACGAAGAAAGAAAACACATGATAAGATGAAGACACGAAGAGGAAATTTTAAGAAAAAGTAATTAATTTTTATGTGAAGATTTGAAGAAATCAAAATTATGATGAAGACCCTAGAAGATCCACATCGTGACGAGTAGCCCAGACATTCTACAATGGATTCCACCGTCCACTATCGATCAAGCGCAACGCAGCTGCAGGGAGACGGCATTCCACCAGTCAGCGAAGCCCATTGCCATCGTCATCAGCCCTCAATACCCCTAAGAGCGTCATCTAATCAGCACCGGACGTCGAGCAGATTCTACTCAGAGGAGCTCAGCGAAGACAGAGCTAAGAAGCTAGATAATGAGAAGAATGGTTTAGGTACGTTCAATGTATACCGTGAAACAATTTACATCATAAAATTTATTTCAATATAATAGTACCTAGTAGTCAATAAAATATTATTTCGTCATCTTGATAAAAAGTATAGATTTATATTGCATATTTAATTCAGACAATTTAGATCAATATTTAAGTGCTAGTTATTTTTTTAAATAATAAAACAGGTACAGTTAAAAAGTATTTCTACAACTTAGTGCGTTTAAACGTGTATACTGTATACGTATATTAAAATTTTGTTTGTTCAATTATTATTTTCTTGTGTTCCGTGATTAACTTTTAGAAATTTGTATTGTAACTCTATTATTTTTAAAGTTCAAAATAAATAGCATATCCAGGTAGCAATATTAGTTCATAAAATCCATTGTTCTAATTATGCTGACTACCGAAAACGTGAATGAGTCGCGTTACCCATCTTTTATGGGAATGGAATGTTATTCGTTTCGTATTGCAATAATGATGCGATACCGGCGTGTCTAGTTGCAAGTGCATTCCAATTCTAGAAAATTGTCACGTATAAAAGTAATAACATGTTTAATGTTTTAGCCTATTATATTTTGTATTATTGGTTTTTGTCTTATTGGGTTCATATGTACTTATTAAAAAGGATTTAAAGAGTAACTTTAGAGACAATGAGGTTTATAATTATGAAATTTATTTGTCAATGGAATGAAAATAATTTGTTTGTTTATAGTGCTTGAAAATCTAAAGATATTTAAGTGAAAGTTTTGTAATTGGTTTGAATGGTTATGGTATGGCATATTTGTTTGGATTTCATCTCTAAGTTAGTAATTTCGATGACAATTGGGTCTGATCCCCCCGAAAGTTCAGAAATTATTAACGTACTGACGAAATATTTTGAATGTTGTTTATTGTGACATAGTTTGTTAATGGTTGTTTACGCTGATAGGTACGTACGTATAAGAGATAACTCGAGAGGATGTGTGTAAGAAGAAAAGTAAGAAAATATCAGTTAATATTTGATTGAAATGCGATAATTCTCTGTTGTCTTGATCATGTAGTTACGCGAGCCGTATACGTGAAAGCAATGGAAGGCAGTAATAGCTAAATATTATAAAAGGGAGTTAATGTTATCTACTATTAGTAATCCATAAAACGAATTTTTCTTTTGATTTCTCCATAGGCCACATGGATTATTCAAAGGAATCTATGACTTGTATGAAAGTGAATTTAAAATAAGACTTGACAAATTTTTATAACGTTGCGTTACGTTACCTTGATTAATTTACATGTTATGCTATAGCAGTTATGTTTATAAACAAATCTACCTAGATGTGACAAACAATTGATTTGACAATGTAAGTAGGTACCTAACTTGCAAATAGGATTTGACTGAGATACGTCTCATTAACGTTAAATAAATAAATAAGTTTTATAGTTAAGGATTTATATTAGAAATACTATTGCATAAAGAAATTTAGTTTAAGTTACGTTATTTCCTTATGATAAATCTTTTAACAAATTTTGAATTTTTTGTTGTATGTAGAGCTCTACGATAATTTGATATTTTTTCGTCTTGATCCGAGCACACATTACACCAGCTACTATTTCTTTAAAAAAAATATAAAAAGTCAGATTTTTTTGCAAAAATAAAATTTATTTTTAAATAAAATTTTATTTTTTTAATAACCCTGGGAGGTGTAGTGTGTAGCTAGAATCTGTATTAAATGTAACCTTTAGTAACGTAAGTCAGTCTCAATAAAGACATTAAACAGTAAACACGTCTTTCAATAAGAACCTGAACAGTAGCGATATTTCATTGCAATAAAAAATTGCAGTCGCAAATGTAAAGGTAATGAACGTTTAGTCCTTTACAAATTCTACGACAATGTCGATTAAATATTCTAATTCGAAGGAACAATTTTTTTTACGGGCAGTGCTTTGCACTAGGATGCTAGCACAACTCAGCACAACCTTTATTTTTGCGATAAAAAATTGCAGTCCCGCCTGCGAAGGTGTTGAACAATTTTTCCCGTACGGAATCCATGATGATCGAGTTGCAACATTGAAATTTATCTGAATAATTTTTTTATTGGTGGTGCATTGTACTAGGATGTTAGCACAACTCGACACAACTATTATTTTTGCAATAAAAAATTGCAGTCGCAAATGTAAAGGTAATGAACGTTTAGTCCTTTACAAATTCTACGACAATGTCGATTAAATATTCCAATTCGAAGGAACAATTTTTTCTACTGGCAGTGCATTGCACTAGGGTGCTAGCACAACTCAGCACAATCTTTATTTTTGCGATAAAAAATTGCAGTCCGCCTGCGAAGGTGTTAAACAATTTTTCCCGTACGGAATCCATGATGATCGAATTGCAACATTACAATTTATCTGAATAATTGTTTTTATTGGTAGTGCATTGTACTAGGATGTTAGCACAACTCGACACAACCATTATTTTTGCAATAAAAAATTGCAGTCGCAAATGTGAAGGTAATAAACCTTTTCTCCTTCACAAATTCTACGACAATGTCGATTAAATATCCCAATTCGAAGGAACATTTTTTTCTACGGGCAGTGCATTGCACTAGGGTGCTAGCACAACTCAGCACAACCTTTATTTTTGCAATAAAAAATTGCAGTCCCGCCTGCGAAGGTGTTGAACAATTTTTCCCGTACGGAATCCATGATGATCGAGTTGCAACATTGAAATTTATCTGAATAATTTTTTTATTGGTGGTGCATTGTACTAGGATGTTAGCACAACTCGACACAACTGTTATTTTTGCAATAAAAAATTGCAGTCGCAAATGTAAAGGTAATGAACGTTTAGTCCTTTACAAATTCTACGACAATGTCGATTAAATATTCTAATTCGAAGGAACAATTTTTTTTACGGGCAGTGCATTGCACTAGGATGCTAGCACAACTCAGCACAACCTTTATTTTTGCGATAAAAAATTGCAGTCCCGCCTGCGAAGGTGTTGAACAATTTTTCCCGTACGGAATCCATGATGATCGAGTTGCAACATTGAAATTTATCTGAATATTTTTTTTATTGGTGGTGCATTGTACTAGGATGTTAGCACAACTCGACACAACTGTTATTTTTGCAATAAAAAATTGCAGTCGCAAATGTAAAGGTAATAAACCTTTTCTCCTTCACAAATTCTACGACAATGTCGATTAAATATTCCAATTCGAAGGAACAATTTTTTCTACTGGCAGTGCATTGCACTAGGGTGCTAGCACAACTCAGCACAACCTTTATTTTTGCGATAAAAAATTGCAGTCTCGCCTGCGAAGGTGTTAAACAATTTTTCCCGTACGGAATCCATGATGATCGAGTTGCAACATTGAAATTTATCTGAATAATTTTTTTATTGGTAGTGCATTGTACTAGGATGTTAGCACAACTCGACACAACCATTATTTTTGCAATAAAAAATTGCAGTCGCAAATGTGAAGGTAATAAACCTTTTCTCCTTCACAAATTCTACGACAATGTCGATTAAATATTCCAATTCGAAGGAACATTTTTTTCTACGGGCTTTGCATTGCACTAGGGTGCTAGCACAACTCAGCACAACCTTTATTTTTGCGATAAAAAATTGCAGTCTCGCCTGCGAAGGTGTTAAACAATTTTTCCCGTACGGAATCCATGATGATCGAATTGCAACATTACAATTTATCTGAATAATTGTTTTTATTGGTAGTGCATTGTACTAGGATGTTAGCACAACTCGACTCAACCATTATTTTTGCAATAAAAAATTGCAGTCGCAAATAATAAATTTTACCACCACTCCAGGATTAGGCTACCACCTAGCCAAATAAAAAGTGCGAAATTAGAGGTTTTGCAGCTTTCTATGGGTAGTTTCAGCTTTCTTCGAACGAAATGTGAATTATGACTTTTTCTCACGTCGTCCCAAACTCTTGAATGCTTATATTTAAAAAAAAAGTTGTTCACACTTTTTTACCACCGACCGCGGCTGCCCCTGCCCCGTACAGAAGCTCCCGATGGTTGTCACTCATTACATGACCATTCATAAACTTTATTATGGAAACCACCTTCTATAGAAAATATCCAACGTATTTTTTCATCAAGCTTCATACTTTCGAAGTTATTTGTTCGGACGTGGATGCAACGAAAGAAAATCGTTTTTGAAAACCGGCCCTGTCACTGCGACTTTTTATGAAAAATCGCAGGCGGGACTGCAATTTTTTATCGCAAAAATAAAGATTGTGCTGAGTTGTGCTAGCACCCTAGTGCAATGCACTGCCAGTAGAAAAAATTGTTCCTTCGAATTGGAATATTTAATTGACATTGTCGTAGAATTTGTAAAGGACTAAACGTTCATTACCTTTACATTTGCGACTGCAATTTTTTATTGCAAAAATAATGGTTGTGTCGAGTTGTGCTAACATCCTAGTACAATGCACTACCAATAAAAAAAATTATTCAGATAAATTTCAATGTTGCAACTCGATCATCATGGATTCCGTACGGGAAAAATTGTTTAACACCTTCGCAGGCGAGACTGCAATTTTTTATCGCAAAAATAAAGGTTGTGCTGAGTTGTGCTAGCACCCTACTGCAATGCACTGCAAGTAGAAAAAATTGTTCCTTCGAATTGGAATATTTAATCGAGATTGTCGTAGAATTTGTGAAGGAGAAAAGGTTTATTACCTTCACATTTGCGACTGCAATTTTTTATTGCAAAAATAATGGTTGTGTCGAGTTGTGCTAACATCCTAGTACAATGCACTACCAATAAAAAAAATTATTCAGATAAATTTCAATGTTGCAACTCGATCATCATGGATTCCGTACGGGAAAAATTGTTTAACACCTTCGCAGGCGAGACTGCAATTTTTTATCGCAAAAATAAAGGTTGTGCTGAGTTGTGCTAGCACCCTAGTGCAATGCACTGCCAGTAGAAAAAATTGTTCCTTCGAATTGGAATATTTAATCGACATTGTCGTAGAATTTGTGAAGGAGAAAAGGTTTATTACCTTCACATTTGCGACTGCAATTTTTTATTGCAAAAATAATGGTTGTGTCAAGTTGTGCTAACATCCTAGTACAATACACTATCAATAAAAAAATTATTCAGATAAATTTCAATGTTGCAACTCGATCATCATGGATTCCGTACGGGAAAAATTGTTTAACACCTTCGCAGGCGAGACTGCAATTTTTTATCGCAAAAATAAAGGTTGTGCTGAGTTGTGCTAGCACCCTAGTGCAATGCACTGCCAGTAGAAAAAATTGTTCCTTCGAATTGGAATATTTAATCGACATTGTCGTAGAATTTGTGAAGGAGAAAAGGTTTATTACCTTCACATTTGCGACTGCAATTTTTTATTGCAAAAATAATGGTTGTGTCGAGTTGTGCTAACATCCTAGTACAATGCACTACCAATAAAAAAAAATATTCAGATAAATTTCAATGTTGCAACTCGATCATCATGGATTCCGTACGGGAAAAATTGTTTAACACCTTCGCAGGCGAGACTGCAATTTTTTATCGCAAAAATAAAGGTTGTGCTGAGTTGTGCTAGCACCCTAGTGCAATGCACTGCCAGTAGAAAAAATTCTTCCTTCGACTTGGAATATTTAATCGACATTGTCGTAGAATTTGTGAAGGAGAAAAGGTTTATTACCTTTACATTTGCGACTGCAATTTTTTATTGCAAAAATAACAGTTGTGTCGAGTTGTGCTAACATCCTAGTACAATGCACCACCAATAAAAAAAATATTCAGATAAATTTCAATGTTGCAACTCGATCATCATGGATTCCGTACGGGAAAAATTGTTTAACACCTTCGCAGGCGAGACTGCAATTTTTTATCGCAAAAATAAAGGTTGTGCTGAGTTGTGCTAGCACCCTAGTGCAATGCACTGCCAGTAGAAAAAATTGTTCCTTCGAATTGGAATATTTAATCGACATTGTCGTAGAATTTGTGAAGGAGAAAAGGTTTATTACCTTCACATTTGCGACTGCAATTTTTTATTGCAAAAATAATGGTTTTGTCAAGTTGTGCTAACATCCTAGTACAATGCACTACCAATAAAAAAAATTATTCAGATAAATTTCAATGTTGCAACTCGATCATCATGGATTCCGTACGGGAAAAATTGTTTAACACCTTCGCAGGCGAGACTGCAATTTTTTATCGCAAAAATAAAGGTTGTGCTGAGTTGTGCTAGCATCCTAGTGCAATGCACTGCCCGTAAAAAAAATTGTTCCTTCGAATTAGAATATTTAATCGACATTGTCGTAGAATTTGTAAAGGACTAAACGTTCATTACCTTTACATTTGCGACTGCAATTTTTTATTGCAAAAATAATAGTTGTGTCGAGTTGTGCTAACATCCTAGTACAATGCACCACCAATATAAAAAATTATTCAGATAAATTTCAATGTTGCAACTCGATCATCATGGATTCCGTACGGGAAAAATTGTTTAACACCTTCGCAGGCGAGACTGCAATTTTTTATCACAAAAATAAAGGTTGTGTCGAGTTGTGCTAGCATCCTACTGCAATGCACTGCCCGTAGAAAAACAAGATACGCTGGAGAACTATGTGGACCGCATTTGAACTAATCTAAGACATGCCTAGAATCACTTGGAATAACTCGTTGAAACGAGATTTTTAAAAAGTGGGTTATCAATTGTATAATAAATTTTCTCCGAATTGCGAAAACATTATTTTCTCCCGAACGCAATATTTTGGAACAATGTCGAACAAACTCAGAATAAACGTTACGATCACGATGACTCGAAAATGTGGTGCCAGCTCTAAAACTATTTAACTATTTACCGCAAAATTTTTGAAAAAAAAATTTTTTGAAAAATAATATTTTTTTTAAATTTATATTTTGGAACAGCATAGAACAAACCTAGCACAACACAGAACAACCGCCAGAATCGCGATACCTTAAAAGTGCGGTGCCAGCTATAAAATCGTTGTTTTTCCAGTTTTCTCTGAAAGTTTTATACTCAGCCCTATGCCGTTTTGGAACAAAGTAGAACAAACTTAGAACAAACTGGAACAACCTTCAAAATATTTGTAACTTCAAAGTGCGGTGCCAACTTCGCACACGTTCGGTCTTTTTCTATAAATTTTTTTGAAGATTGCCGGCAATCCTGTTTAACTGCATTGGTAAGACCAGAAGGAGGTGTTACTTCACTGTGCTGCTCCAGTGCAGGCTGGTTGAATCACTCCGCTGTTGAATCAAATCAAAGTATTTATTCCATCTATCTTCTTTTCTATATATATATAAGAGATTTCCACCCATATATTGACTCATCACGATATCTCTGGAACTATAAGACCTACCGACTTCAAATTTGGTAGGAATATTCATTTCGCCGAGTAGAGGTCAGCTAAGAACGGATTTTACGAAATTCCACCCGGAAGGGGGGGTATTTCCACCCATATATTGACTCATCACGATATCTCTGGAACTATAAGACCTACCGACTTCAAATTTGGTAGGAATATTCCTTTCGCCGAGTAGAGGTCAGCTAAGAACGGATTTTACGAAATTCCACCCGGAAGGGGGGGTATTTCCACCCATATATTGACTCATCACGATATCTCTGGAACTATAAGACCTACCGACTTCAAATTCGGTAGGAATATTCCTTTCGCCGAGTAGAGGTCAGCTAAGAACGGATTTTACGAAATTCCACCCGGAAGGGGGGGTATTTCCACCCATATATTGACTCATCACGATATCTCTGGAACTATAAGACCTACCGACTTCAAATTTGGTAGGAATATTTCTTTCGCCGAGTAGAGGTCAGCTAAGAACGGATTTTACGAAATTCCACCCGGAAGGGGGGGTTGCGGGGGTGTTAAATAATGTTTGTATATATGACATCGCAAAACTCAGAAACTATTCGACCGATTATTATGAAAATTGGTATGTACATGTATTTTTTCACGGAGAAGGTTTATATGCTATCCATTATTATTATTATTTAATATTTAAACGCGATACGGAGTTCGCGGGGTCAGCTAGTATATGATAAGCGTTTGTTGAGGGTCCATATGCGCGTGATGGATGAGTAAAATAAAGATGTTAGCGGTCAAAGCAAATTTTTACCAAAAAAAAAAATACCAATTTTAAATAAATTCATAAAAAGTAATGCTTCGGTTAAACCCCTTTCAGTAGATATGACTATAATTATTCAGGCGAAGAGACGGAGGGCGAACTGAGGCACGAGATATTAAATATTCAGTATTTAATATCTCGTGCCTAGTAATATCTCGTTTTACGTTAAAGTCATTCAGCTGAGAAAATGTCGGATAACATTGCCTTTTTTCTAGACTTTCATCCCCGATTGCGTCAAATACTAAAATACATTTTTAATTTATTCGGCGTTGCAAGTTGCAACCATTTCATTGATCAAACTGAATATAGTATAAATTTCTTACTGTGGCCGCTACTCACATAGTCACGAGATTCACAAGGTATTGAGCACGGCAAAAGGGTAAAAGACTGCAATATCGTTGGAGACGGCTTTATGCATATTTTTTACCGACTTCCAAAAGAAGGAGGTACTGTATTCGGCTGTATGTATTTTTTTTTTTATATATATTATGTTCACCGATTACTCCGCCGTTTGTGGACCGATTTTCAAAATTCTTTTTTTGTTCGTATGCTTATACTCCCGAGGTGGTCCCATTGTCACCAAATCAGGATCTGATGATGGGATCCCAGGGAAATCGAGGGGAACTCTCAAATTTTATAGGCACACACATTGATTTTCTTATAGTTACTGAAGCATAAGAGATATTTACGCATAGAAATCATCATCTCATGTTGCTGAGCTGATGATGGAAGGTACTGCGACAGTGAGGAGTTGAGAGCAAATTCTTTCAATAAATAGTTTTTTATTCGAAATCTTACATTCCCCAGGTGGTCCAACTGTCACCAAGTCAAAGTCTGATGAGGGGATCCCAGAGAAATCGAAGGGAACATTCAAATTTTAAAGCACAACAAATGATTTTCATAATTTTACAAAGCAAAACAGACATTTGTGTATAATTATCGTCATATCATGTTGCTGAACTGATGATGGAAGGTACTACGACGGTTAGGAGTTGAGAGCAAATTCTTTCAATAAATGGTTTTTTGTTCGAAATCTTACATTCCTGAGGTGGTCCAACTGTCACCATGTCAAAATCTAATGATGTGATATTAGGGAAATCGAGGGAAACACTGAAACGTAATAGGCACACACATTCTTTTAGTCATATTTTTAACATAATACAAATATTTATGTCTGGTAATTATCACCTGCTGTTGCTTAACTGATGATTGAAGGTACAACTCCTCAACGGTTAGGAGCTGAGAGCAAATTCTTTCTTTAATTTATACGTTCAGGTGGACTGATAGTAGTTTTCTTTTAGACTTTTAGATGGCTATTAGATAAATCTGTTTAAAGTTTAGAAGTTAAGTGAAATTTTTTCCAATTATGCTAATACATACAGAATTATTAAAATTACTAAAAAGAGTGAAATAAATTAAGTTTTTAACAAAAAAATAGAACCGACTTCAAACGGTAAAAAATAAAATTGTTCAGTACCTACTTCTTCTTGCTTATGGTAATGACTCTTAAAACTATTTTTGAAGTCGGGCCCTTAGTGAAATGTCCTGTCTTAGTAAATATAGTGTACCTTTCGTTCTGAATGGGCACCGACTCCAATATAGTTTTAACAGTCATTACCATAAGCAAGAAGAAGTAGGTACTGTCCCACTGTCTGTACTGTCGGTGCCAATTTAGAACGAATGGTACGACATTTACTAAGGGCCCGACTCCAGAAATAGTTTTAAGAGTCATTACCATAAGCAAGAAGAAGTAGGTACTGAACAATTTTATTTTTTACCGTTTGAAGTCGGTTCTATTTTTTTGTTAAAAACTTAATTTTTAACTATGTTTTTGCAGCAAATACATAGTTAAAAATAATAATTATTTTTTTGTGATTTCGTGAAAAAATCATTAAAAACGGTTGAGGCGTTTAGAAGCAGTAAGAAATTTCTTGCGTAAAATTAGGGGAAGGTTATGATTTTTTTCTGACAAAACTAACGGTAATATTTAAAAAATCGAACATGCAAAATAATGTTAAATATACTTCTGGACACATCTATTGGCCCACCTTGCATTTTCAGTTTGGTTTAGTCCTAGCTAAAAATTTATATTAGGTCGAGGCGATGACTCTCGCCCTCGTCAGAAATCGTCTTGTTTCACACCTTGCCACACAATATACTATTAATACCATGTCTTGAAATTAAGTACGAGTACATAATTTGTCAACGGGCGGCCGTGATATGGTTTACTGATATAAGTAAGACGTTTAAGTTTTTACAGCTGCAACAGGTTGTTGTCCGTAGTATCACTAGGATTCTTTTAATCCTTTAGTTTTTGTGGTACAGAATATTTAAGAAGTATGCCTAATGCATTTATATACATATCCCATTAAATCTTATATATTAATAGCGCAAGCCATTTTTGTCCAAGTGATTAATTAGTTCCAACGTTCCTCATTCAAAAATATGACATAAGTATGAGTTTTTTTTTCTTAAAAGTAAAAAAAAGGTTTCATCATTTTGGCGCCAAATGTACATAGTGTCTTGCAATTTACAATGAAGACAAAATAAAAACAAAACCTGTCATATATATCGAAATTCTTAAAAATAAAATCTGTTGAATAAACGCCAATGTTTCGCAGGCGAGGTTTCTCATTTCACCCTTAAAATGTCTGGTCCGCTTGAATATCGATCGCAAACCCTGCGTGCGACCGGAGTTGACCGGACCGGCTTGAACGACTATGTTTTGCGTTGTCACAGGCTCGGGTAAAAATAAAAGTGAATTTAACGAGACTTCAATAAATTAAATACAATTGATTACAGTTTTAAAAACGTTGTATACAATAGGATGGAAGACCCATGGAAAGTTTTCATTTACTCTCCGATGCTGTCGCTCCAAAGTGGAAATAGTTTTGTATTATACGTTTGGTATTCTACGTTTTCAAGTATTTTGTTTTTTACCCATCTAACCGAAAGTGGACATGAAAGACGAATTTCCATTTTGCACGTGAGGTATCTTGAATTCTAAGTCTGACTTGATCGACAAATTGTTTTTAGTCCATTGATATGTTACAATTTAACCCAGTTATTACTGAAACTATTTTTTGTCTCATATCACCGTCATTTTTTAATTTTGTTACCTTGATGCATTTAAGAAACAGAAAAATAGCAAAAAAATCTAGGTTTTCTGGAAAGCTCGGAAAATGTGGATCTTTTTAACGATCAGTAGTAATAGGCGGTTATTTACAAAGGCTTTATTATGTAGCAGTATGGTAAGTTACAAAACATGTTTTAGGGTGCAAATGAATTTTACATTTTGCATAGGAATTTTGCATAGGGAACATCGAAGTTGAGACTCATTGTACTCTACTAGGTGATCGACTCTGTCGTAGCGTGAAGTTTCCCTATAATTTCTAGGAGTAGGACAAGGACCGCGTTTCTCCTTCTTTTTATGTGTCTCCAAGATACCCCTAGCGACAGTTCTGCGAAATGTAAGATGATCGTACTCTCTTCCATTTATTTTGTACAGTTGCCACGCATTGAGTGGCCATGTCCAAGCAATGAGAGAATAATGAGAAATATCATTTCTTGCCACGAATGGACGTACGATAAAGACCAATGTTTTGGTCGGCTCTGTCCACTCCTCCCATGTTTTCGTTGTAGGTTTTTATAATTGCAGGTTGATCAATGTGTATATATTTTTTCTGCTGCTGCGAGAAACGTTTTACTTTGTGTGAAGGTTCCACGGTTTCTGAATTGGATGCAACTGATACCACACTATTGTCATTCCATTTGCAAACTAAAATATGCTCTGGTTGGCTAGACCTGTACTGAACAGTGCCTCTTTCTGTCTTCTTGAACGCTTTATTGGATAGCAAGGGACACTTTTTTGTACGGTCCTCGCGAATTGTTCCAGTGGCTTTGAGACCTCTGTTACTCAATTCATGAAAAACAGGAATAGAAGAAAAGAAATTATCAAAGAATAGCTGACAAGGCGCATCTGGGTGCCGAAATTGTTAATGATCAGCAAAACGCAAAATGACACCAGCCCCTAAACCTAATTGCTTATAAGCTGGAGGAATAATTGCTGCATGGCCTTGATATGGATCAAACCACAGGACATATCCCAATCTAGTCGCACCAACCCAGAACTTATAACCCCAGCGAATCGGTTTTCCACGTATAAATTGTTTACAGCTATGTCCTCCATAATAAGGTACCATACCATAGCCTCGTCAATACTGTACATTTCTTCTAAAGGAGCCATAATCAGGAATATCTCGTTCAGCATATTCAAAAGTGGTCTCAACTTGGCAAATTTGTCGCTTTCGGCAGTTATCTGAGTATTGTCACAAGAATGAAGGTGACTCACGAAAAATGTGAATCGATCCCTTGACATGGCATTATAAATAATACTAAACTCAGAGTCGGATGATTTCTCCCAGTACATGAATCTTCTGGAAACTATAATATAACCACTGTAAAGAAGAATAGCAAGGAAACACTTCATTTCATTCGCTGTCACATTACCCACTCTGTTTTTTTGAGTAGCATAATATTTGTATTTTTGACCAACAATTCGATAACACCGTCATCAAACATACAGTCAAAGTAATATAAGGGCTTTTGAAGGTATTTTGCCCCATGGGTTTCTTGCCATTGTGGTTGGTTGCGTGGATTATGACAATTTCTCCAAGTATATTTTTGATTTTTTGGTACGGTTAGATCAACAAAAGGAACAGCTGATGTGCTCGTAATAACTAGAGATGAACTAGATGTAGATGGCTCAGGTTGACGTCTTTCCTCAATTAGAGGTTCTTCGGTAGTACTACTTCTTTTTGCTAAAGAAGACAAGGGCACACTGTCATCGTCACTATCGGAGGACATGTATTCTACCTCTGCAGGAGCTCGTTGTTAAGAACCTAGATACAAAAAATGTAAATGTAAATAAAAACCACCTACATGAGAAAAATGTAAACATTTATACGAAATAAACATATCAAACCTGGAAGATTGATCAAAGTTACAATCTCTTCATCACTAGAATCTTCATCTGTGATATCACCATTTGCGTTATTTGGTCATAAAATGGTTATATTTCTTGGAAATGGTGTGTCATCATCTAAGTTTTCCAATTCTTTAATGATTTCATTGAGAGACAATGGTTTATTATGCAGCCTGGGTCTTTAAGTGAAAACACATACCCAAATTACTACCGATCGTTAAAACGATCATAAAATGTATCATCATTTTTTATTTGAAAAAATACAATGAAAATCACACAATGTATCATAGTTTTATTCGGCAGACTGTGAATTTATAAAAAAATTGGATAAAAGCAATTTTCTTTTGAAACAAATTTGTAAAAATTTACCGTTTTGCAGACATTGCAGAAGTTAATTCAGCTAATACAAATTCAAACACAATAACACTTCGAAATATCGATAAACAGGTAATTATTTATGCACCGAAACACTGTCAAATGATCATTGTCACGACTAGTAAACAATAAGCAAACGTTCTCCGTCCATTTATATTTTTAATTTGAGGTTATCTTCGACGTAATTTTATGATCTTTGTAATCGATTTATTTTTAAAAAAATTATAGAAATTTTCTCACTTTTTTGCTTATAACTTCTTTAATTTTAAATTTAGGACAAAAATTAATATTAACATATTTGTAGGCACAGCGATTTGCTACTAATTATGTCTTTATAAATTTTCTATAGGACGCATAGTTTCCAAGATATCGCGGAAAAGGTGTTTGCACCCCTTTTTCCAAGATGGCGGCCGGGGGACAAGGGCGGCAACCCCACAAACTCTGAGTTAAGCTTCTATTGACCTCCCACACATGTCCCAAAAATAAATATGCGTCCTCTAAGAAATGTAAACCTCATGTAACATTTCAATGGACTATTTGTTGTAACGGTTTAACTGTTGTAATATATTTTTACAAATTTTTATCGATTATACTTGATGACGGGACTACAGAGTCTCCCTTGAATTCCTTTAGTCCTCTCAGAAGTTAGGTACTGTAAAATTATGTAAGTAGTATCTTTGTTGTTACTACCTACTTTATCCTATCATATCCTCACACATAGATAAAGACGAATCTACATTTTGCCCTTGAGATGTTCGGTCCGGTAGGGTATCGATCGCGGACCCTGCGCGACAGCGGACCGCTTGAATGACGATGTGTTGTCTAGTTAAGGGTTTTTATCATTTCGTATTTACTTTAAATCGTTTTAGGACATTTTACACCAAAATAAGTTTAGTACTGTGTTATTTGAAAATTGGAATTGTTTTTTACTTAAATTAGATAGGTGACTATGTACTTATCTCTTGGTTTGTGAAATAAGAACTTTATGAAATACATGTATTGGCAAAATAACAATGCTTTTTAGGGTTCCGTAGCCAAATGGCAAAAAAAAACGGAACCCTTATAGATTCGTTATGTCTGTGTTTCTGTCTGTCCCTCCGTATGTCTAAGTCACTTTAATCCGAAACTATAAGAACTATACTGTTGAAACTTATAAGTAAATGTATTCTGCGAACCGCATTAAAATTTGCACACAAAAATAGAAAAAAAAAACAATAAATTTAGGGGGTCCCCATACTTAGAACTGAAAACTAAAAAAAAATGTTTTTTCATTAGACACATACTTGTCACATACATCTATGGATAAATATTTTTTTGTAATGCTGCTGTGCAAACTGTTTTAACTGACTTCCAAAACTATTCAAGTATTTTCATCACTCAACTTGACTGTTTTTTTTACATTTGATTCTTCGGAACTGTCGACTGTGTGACCAGATTTTGATGATTCTTTTTTTATTTGAAAGCTGATGCTTCCCATGTGGTCCAATTTCAATTTGGTCCAATTTTGACAATGTCATCCATACCAACCATATAAGTCCTAAATTCGCATTAAGTAGCTGCACGACAAATGGACGATTAACTCAATAGTGATATTGAGTTTTGGACTCCAAAAATAACAATAACATTGTATGGTAAACACAGATCGTACTACATATTGATTAGTAGAAAATAGAAGTAGTTTTTTTTGTTAAAAAGTTTGTTTATTTTAGCTGCTATACGGCCAGTGCCTAGATACTTCCATTTTGCCATTATTTAATAAATGTGACAAGGGCTTTTCATTTGAGTATGTTGAAACATCTCGTTCGTAATGAAGTCCGTATATTGCGCTCTTAATTAATTTTGTTGTGGCTACGGCACGGAATCTGAATCTCACCATTCAGTGTTTTATCTCACTGAAGTGGTGTACTTCCGGTGTTGGGCACTATGCCCCACTGCTCTTATTGTAGCTTTAATTACTAGTTGATAGTTGATTTGAAAAATTAAACTAAGAAAATCAATGGTTTTTATCCGAGCAACGCTCGGTCGTCCAGGTACTTGTGTATAATTTAAGCAAACTTCCATAATATTGTATTTTGTCCTATTATTACATAATACAAAGAAGTGTAACATGGTCAATCCTATAGATAGGCAGGCAATAAGCTAAATTGTAGTAAGTACCTAATCTTATAAAAGAAATTGAATTTTTTATTACATGCCACAAATCAGCTCCGTCACTTTGGGATTCAACACGTTAATAATAGTTAAAAAAATAATTCAAAACAATATAATTTATTAATGATTTCTCAAAAGATTATACTCCATAACCAAACTCCATCGCGGTGAAAGTGGTCAATGGTTAATTTATTATCTGTTGAAACTGGTTTTGGCTGCCCTTAAGGCCTCTGTCAACATGGATCGTCTGCGGAATTTGTCTATAAACTATTTAATATGAATATGATAAAGTAGGTCATTTGACCAAGGCTTTTCAAAGGTTTTAAGTATAGCTTTATTCTCTTAGGATGCGATGTGTATGTAATGATGAGATAACGCTAGCTGAAGCTACTTTTACGGTCTATAGTCCAGCTAGAGTTATGTTGTTACTACGTTTACGTCGTGATCAGTCGTAAATTGGCCTACATGGAGTTCCAAATAATGCACACCCCTTGCCCTATGACTTTTAATCTTTGAGATTTGCTTATCGCGGAGAGGCGCTTTACGTAGGTACGCCCTCCACATTTCTCCAATTGCACCTAATTGCAGCTGTCAATTAGTCTGAAAGTGGTGTCGATTAGCCGTCCTCTGCAGAGCTCCTTGCCTCTTATAATTAAGATCAAATTGCCACTCGTAATCGCATCCGTTCGCAGGCAAGAAAGTCTTATCATTGAAGAGGCTTTGTTAACTATTCAAGATACTGTTTATGTTGTGTTTTGGTTTAAAAAAAATTATATTACAAATATTTTGCTATAAAGTAAGGTTAAAAACTATTTTGCAACAATCCGCAATTTTTAAAATTTTGATTGTCAACTACATTTAAAAAAAAGTATTATTATAATTTTATAAAACTATAAAATAAAAGCAGTTTGATTAATTGTTTAGCTTTGTTTTACACCAGAATTATAATTTTAAATATTTATTTCTGTGAAAATGGGCTCGTATAGTGTAATCCGATTTTGTTCTTCGGAATAAGCATCAGTGTAACTGTAAATACAACTTTGTTTTACGGAATCTGTTTCAACATACAAGCACAAAAGGTATTGTACGTCGGAAATTTTGGGGCCAATTATGTCGTGTCATGGTACTGTGGTTTAATTTAGTGTTAAAAAAGTTTTCAAATAGGTATTTATTTTCCTTATAATGATTTTATTGAATGTAAAAAATAAATTAAACCGAAAAAAAAACTAAAAGGTTTTAAAACCAATATATTTTTTCTAGTTAAAATAACCTACCGCGAGGTAACCATTGCAACTATTAGGTATCACATTTCGTATAGTTATGAGTTATTAAAAATGAGTTTATTTTTAATCATTGCATTTTAAAAATATAAAACAAATAACTTTGATGATCAAATAAAGACTACAGTAATCAACTCTCATTGTAAAATATAATTCAAATATAAAGATAAAAAAAAATCTATCACTTTTCGGCTATGTTACTAATAACATGATAAATTCTACTCATTTTCACTAACATCATCACCTTTTTCATTATTACTGCATTCAGAATAGGGTAAAGACCTAAAAAAATTGCATTTGATTAGCTGAAAACACCTGTATCGCACATGATATTTTTACTTAGCATTGGTTAATTTCAGGGGAGAAGAATAAGCAACATTAACTTGTGTTTTAAAGTTGATAAAGTTTTGGCATATCGATATAGTGACAATCAACCTGGCACCGCTGCAAGGATTCCAAAAAATCTCAGGTTTTGAAGGTTTCTCTTAGTCCACAAACGCTAGGCACAGGGGCTGGTTTTATTACTGGCTCTTTTGTATTATTTGCTTTACTTTAAAAATGTAAAATGTACGTTGTAAAATGTATGTATGTAAAATGTTGACAGCCTCCGTGGCGTAGTGGGTGATGAGCCGACTGCGAAGCGTGAGGTCGTGGGTTCGATTCCCACACAGGACAAATATTTGTGTGACGAACATGACTATTTGTTCTGTGTCTGGGTGTTAATTTATCTATTTAAGTATGTATTTAGAATTATATAAGTATGTTTATCAGCTTTCTGATTACCATAGTACAAGCTCTGCTTAGTTTGGAATCAGATGGCGTTGTGTGAATTGTCCAAAGTTATTTATTATTTATTATTATTATTACTTTAAAAATGTGGTTTATGATGCCAAATTCTCTTCGGAACCCGGCCTGCTCCGGACGCTGGAGTTCGTCAAGCCTTCTAGAGAGTCTATTCGTTATGACCCTCGAAAGTAAATTGTTGGCGTGGCTCCAGCTTTAATAGGCTCGGTTGTAATGCCGTCTTTGCCAGGGGCTTTTCCGTTTTTTAATAATTTGAGGATCAATAAGACCTCTTTCAGGATGATTTCGGGAAGCTCGTCGGTGTAGTGGCGAGTCAATGTGGCTTTGGGATTGGCTATAGTAAGGTTTTCAGGTTGCGGAGTACGCGAGTATCTCTGGCTTAGAAGCTACCATTTTGCCGTCATGCGTCTTGAGTTTTGATACTCGGCTTACTCCATGACGATGGGAAAATACTTGCGATTCTGCTCAATTGCCTTTGTTATGGCTTCTGTGTTAGAGCGTCGAAGGTGTTTCCTGATCTTTTTTGTAAGAGATCGGAGCTCGGCTGGAGTGGCATTTTGATTTTCTCGTCTTTGCTTTTTAAATCACTGGTGAATTATAAAAACTGGAAGGTAACTCAATATTCAAGTTATAAGAATAAATTCATTCGTAAAGTTAGTAGACAAAAGCACAGTGAATGAAGCTACTTGCTGACTGCAGGGATTAGTAGGTAATCATTAGTAATATCAGCTGATAAATTGATGTTGTGATATTTCTAAGTGATCGTTGTTATCAAATACAACTTCCTACGTCTCTTCTCTAACATTAAGGGATTCCATGGGCAGTAGAGCTCATGACGGAGTCACATTGTTCATTAGGTACTGTGGGATATATTTATACAAGTATCGTAAAAAATAATTTATTATCTACCAAGATTTTAATTGAACAAAATCGTATCATAAAATAGGTTCCGAAAAACCAAATCGCAATTTTACGTACGACAGATTTTTTTCGTTAATTTTACATCTAGAACAACACCTTATCTGCATATACGACTGTAATTTTAGCATGTATTTCTGACGAACAAAAAATTATGTAATGATAATTTAATAAAAATAAAATATTTAGCTTTCAATTACTATTTGGTTTTCCTTACATTAATTAAATACTACAATTAAAAATTTATAAAAAAACTAGTGGCCGCCCGCGACTTCGTCCGCGTGGACTTTGGTATTAGTCATAGCATGATGTTATATAGCCTAAAGCCCTCGGGTAGCTCTCCTGGGGTTGCCCATGTCCATAGGCGACGGTGATCGCTTAACACCACTCGGCCCGTCTGCCTTTAAAAAAAAAACGCTTGCCCGATAAATGGACTATCCAACATAAAAAGATTTTTTTAATTGGAACCAGTAGTTCCTGAGATTAGTGCGTTCAAATAAACATACAGACGAACGAACGAACAAACTCTTCAGCTTTATGTATGCATAAAATATTGATTAACGGGCTAATATAAAAAACTTGAATAAGCCAAAGACAATTAATTACTTTATTAATCTATGAAATGAAATAAGAAACATAAAAATTTTAAGAGTCATTACCATAAGCAAGAAGAAGTAGGTACTGAACAATTTTATTTTTTACCGTTTGAAGTCGGTTCTATTTTTTTGTTAAAAACTTAATTTATTTCACTCTTTTTAGTAATTTTAATAATTCTGTATGTATTAGCATAATTGGAAAATTTTTCACTTAACTTCTAAACTTTAAACAGATTTATCTTTTATAATCAAGTTTATCTAATAGGCATCTAAAAGTCTGAAAGAATACTACTATCAGTCCACCTGAACGTATAAATTAAAGAAACAATTTGCTCTCAGCTCCTAACCGTTGAGGAGTTGTACCTTCAATCATCAGTTAAGCAACAGCAGGTGATAATTACCAGACATAAATATTTGTATTATGTTAAAAATATGACTAAAAGAATGTGTGTGCCTATTAAGTTTCAGTGTTTCCCTCGATTTCCCTAATATCACATCATCAGATTTTGACATGGTGACAGTTGGACTACCTCGGGAATGAAATATTTCAAATAAAAAACTATTTATTGAAAGAATTTGCTCTCAACTCCTCACTGTCGCAGTACCTTCCATCATCAGCTCAGCAACATAAGATGATGATTTATATGCGTAAATATCTCTTATGCTTCAGAAACTATAAGAAAATCAATGTGTGTGCCTATAAAAAATTGAGTGTTCCCCTCGATTTCTCTGGGATCCCATCATCAGATCCTGATTTGGTGACAATGGGACCACCTCGGGAGTATAAGCATACGAACAAAAAAAGAATTTTGAAAATCGGTCCACAAACGGCGGAGTAATCGGTGAACATATATAAAAAAAAAACATACAGCCGAATACAGTACCTCCTCCTTTTGGAAGTCGGTAAAAAAGCAATTTGTGCGAAATTACTCTCTAAACATTCCGAAATATCAAAATGCACAACGTTAATGTTCAAGTATTCACTTCTGCCGGCACTACCGGAGTGCAACCCGTTTTTTTTATAATTTAAAATTTCTAAAAATAGAAACCTAGCTGGATCGATTTATCACCCCCGAAACCAGGGTACTAAATTTCATTAAAATCGTTGGAGCAGTTTCCGAGATTCAAAAAATATATTTAGGTATATACAAGAATTGCTCGTTTAAAGGTATTATTAGATAAATGGTATTAAAGTGTTAATAGTACTATATTCTCGATTACTTTACGATAGATCTATGTACTCGTATGTTCAAAAAGAAAGGTCCGAATAGCGTTAAAAATATGCTTTAAAATTCACTATATATGGATTATCGATTTTACAAGTAGACCTCTAGTATCGCACTGTATCCTCTAGTCTGTATCCTCTAGTATCACTAGTACTCGTATCAAAACCAACATTTGATGCATGACCGCTTGGACAGGTCAAATTGTTTGTTTTAGAAAAGTGGATTGTAATGGTCCTGCCGCAGGCGACGGTTTTGTGTGCAAACCCTTTAAATACCGCAGCATTGTATTGGTGCACTTTTTAAGGCTCCGTACCTAAAGGATAAAACGGCCTATTACTAATACTTCGCTGTCCGTCCTTCTGCCTTTTTGTTTCTCCCTCTGTCATAAGGATGTCTTATGAACCGTGACAGTTGTAATTTTCACAGATGATGTTCTGTTGCCGCTGTAGCAAAAAGAAATCAACAAATATTGAAAACAGAATATAATAAATATTTAAGGATTCTTTATATTAACGCTGTTAATATTTACTTAATCACTTAATTATTCACTTTAAAAATAAATAATTTAATAAAAGAATCAAATATTCCAGGGGAGCAACGTGTTTTTTGTTGTTTTTATGGTAAGGAATTCTTCGTGCGTAATACCGACTCGCACTTGGCCGGTTTTTGTATACGTACACAGCAGACACTTCAATGGATCGAACGCAGCTGTTTGCTTCGCACTTCGCAAGTGCCGATCGGTTTACATACAACGTTACGTAAGCAAGGAGGAATAGTTTAGTTTGCTGCAAGATATAGTGTAGAAAGAAGGAATAGTATCGGGAACAATTTGATTTTTTTCTTACTAGTCCTAATTTTTGGCCACGTCATTCAAAAGGACAGAAGTGTTTTTTTTTTCACGAATACGTTTGGATGGATCAAGTTGAATTGTTAATTTGAATATCAAATAAGAAATTAGGTCTACAATCAATACAAAATAAAATGTGAACATTTGGTAATATTTATTTATTTGTTTATTTATATGATCTTTTTAAACTTATTCTAAAGTATAAGAACAAGGGCGGACTTAATGCTAAAAGCATTCTCTGCCAGTCAACCACGAGGCAGTCCGAGAAACGACGGACGACCCTTTAGGTAATAATAGGTAATAAAAGTCATGTTGTTATGAAAACTACTAAGTCGGAATTAAGATTGGCGCAGACCAGTGTTGGGCATTAATTAGTTAATTTTTTAATCATCTTAGTAATTTATTGAAAATTTAATTGCAATTAATTTAATTGCAAATAATTTAATCACAATTTAACTGTAATTAATCTATTAGTTGCATATTGCAATTAATTTATTTAAATTTCCTCATGTTAATTGCAAGATACAATTAAAATATTGCAACTAATTATATTTAATTGTTGTAACATACAATTAAAATTAACAATTAATAATCATCTTTCACAGTGAACCCACTCATATTAATGATCTTTCTTGTTGCTACTTGTTTCGCCGCGAAACTTTATGTTATGATGAAGCCTTTTGATCGGTATGATAAAGCTACAGGGTATTTTTTTTCTCGTGTAGCGGGTTCGGTTCCCGGTTCAACCATCTAATTATTAAAAAATCTATGAATGCAGTTTAAACTGTTTTTTAAATTAAAATAATGTTTCAGTAAAATGTCCAATCTACAATATTCAGGATACTTCCCCTACATGTGGCATAGCCGTGGGACACCCTGTATAAGCGGTATAAGCCGCTCTTCCCCTAATAACTCCCACAAAGAACGATTTAGAGCGGCCTGGTACCAACGGCTTCCTGCTGACTTTGCGAGATCATCAGTCAACCTTGCGGGAGTCCTGCCCTGTGCCACCCCTCCATCTTATATTATTTCTATCTACATCATTTAAATTTTGTTCAAATTTAATTAAAGGAACAATTAAGAATTAATTAATTGCAAGGTACAATTAAAAATAACAATTAAGTAATTGTTAATTGAAACGTCACAGGTAACAATTAATCAATTGTTAGTAATTCATAATTTCGCAATTAACAATTAATCAATTATTATTTTTAATTGTTAATTGCAATTAAATTTTGCCCAACACTGGCGCAGGCAGACCCACCGTTCTAACTGAATACCTTATATGAATTACCCATGTCTACGTATAACAACAGATACTTAATGGATATCGAACCGCGAACGTAGCTGTTTGCTTCGCGCTTCGCAATCAAGGGAATGCCGAGAGGTTTGCTTACACGTTACGTAAACAAGTAGTGCAAGAATAGTTCAGTGTCCTTTATATTATACCAATCTATTAACAGGATGGCGTTAGGGGAGAAAGTAGAGCCGTAAAGTGAATACCGATTTGATTTTACAATATTATTAACAGTTATGAATTTAATGTTTCTTGATTATTACGTATTAAGTATTTTACTAACACTCGGTTCCTTTGTCTGCCACAGTTTACCAAGTGTGGCAGACACGAAAAAGTGATACGCAGAACAGAACGAAACATTTTGTGTCTCGTTCTATCCTATACAAATTTTCATAAGAGCTTCACAAACGATGACGTTGGCATGCTCGATCTGTAGGATAATATATCTATGCTAGAAGTTTTATAACCATTAACATGGCTGGTGAAATAAGCTCCGATCCTACTCATTTTGTGGAGAAACACGTGCCGAGGCGTGGGCCGCTAAAATGTTTGAAGAGCTGTGTTTTATAAACCTAAGATTGTAACACTTGCGCCTAGTTGTTGTCCCTACAACTTGTAACGCTTGTGAATGTATATGTAATACGTAATCTATTAACTCAAATTTCTATAACAGCATATCGTACAATAGAATAGCAGTTAAATTTTTAATCATAGTAATTCACCTATAAATCGTTTACTTAATTTAAACAGAACCTTTTATCATGTTTAAGGTTCATTTATTTTTAAAACTTTTATATTCTGATGAAAGACAGACATAAACCAAGTGCTTATAGCCTCAGACCGGACTCAAATCCAGATTGATCCACATTTTTATGTGCATTAGACCGAGGGACAACTCAAAATGAATTAGAATTAATTAGATTTAAAAAGATCTTTTTTTAGTTTAATTTAAAAAATAACGTAATGTGATCCTACAAAATTATTTAAGGTATTTGTTTAGTTTAGTTATGCTTATCCACAAGCAGCTTAAAATGATAGCACAATTTCTGTTATCTCAAAAGAGGGTGCGAGATATTTAAATGAAATGAATTGTCGATTTAAGGAATTTTTTGTTATTAATTGTTAATGAAAACATTTTTGTTTTCGCTTCCTATGTTTGTAAGATTTTACACTATTATTTTGTTTTTGTTCTGAGTTATTGCTTTGCGAGAATATACAGTTAACCAATACAATCACAGTGATTAGTACCGTCAGTTGTAAGTCAGCAAAATGTACCTCTCTTACGTCTGCGCCCCTAGCAGCTGGCCCTCAGGCTATCCCCGGCCCCAGCTACGAACGATACCGATAGCGGTCGATGAAAATACAATTAAGTACATGTAACGTTGTTTGGTCGTTAGCCGATTGCTACTTCCGCGATACCTGAACATGACACTTCATTATTTCTAAATATTGCTTCGTTTGGTTTTGTTCATTGGTCTGAAATAGATATTTCCAATTATTCTATTCAGGTTTTTCAATTTGAAATGGAGCTTTTCCTTAGTTAACTTGTTTTTGCAAATGCTGATGTCTTTTATGGGTCCGATTGTATGGTATTCTTTATTCACTTAAATCTTATAATTTGAATTTATAACTAACGTACCAACGTCGAAAATTACTTTTAAATAAAAATTATCTATGTAATATAATTTATTCTAAATTATTGTGTATTTTTAACCGATTTCAATCAAAAAATGAGGAGGTTATCAATTCGTCTGTATTTTTTATGTTTGTTACCTCAGAACTTTCGACTGGGTAAATAGATATATAAATATTATATTCTATTTACACTCTCCATGTCAGATCTATATACATTTTATACAGGCACCTTTTTTTTGGTATCGGGGGGAAACCTTCAAAAGGTAGCCGGCACCTTGGGAGAGCATACCGGGTTACGTGGGCTTTGACCGCACAAAAACCCCGTCGCGAGTCGGTGGCCTGCCTCTGCGCTTGGGGAGGACTCCGGGATCTCCTTTATACAGGCAAAGACAAAGACATTTATTTGCAGAAATATGGGTGTTTACAAAGTTGTTTATATATATTTAGTTCGCCATATTTACCTACATGAGGTATGCAAATATACAATGATAAAAATATAAAAGGAAAAAACTAAACTATAATACAATTACGAAATGTACATTAACATCTATTTTACTATTATTTTTATTTGTCCCATATTGTTAAAATTAAATATTTATTTATTTATATTTCGGATCGGTTCCGATATCGTCAGCTTTGGGTACCCATATCACAGGGTGTTTGTACACTGAGAGGAAAAAAAGCCGGCGGAAAAAAACCTCCCAGGTTTTTATGGAATTCCTTTATGCCGTTTTATCGTTTATGATATTGATCAGTGACTGAGTAATACGCCTTTTTCAGTAAATACGCTTTAAGTCCTTTTTTTTAAATTCGTTGCCGTTTTAATTTTGAGGAATTCCGGTAGACCGTTATATATTTTTGGTCCCATGCAAAAGACACTGTTATGATATTGTTTTGTTTTGGAAGCGATTGAACATAATTTACTGTTATGTCTTTCAGATTTAAGGGTTTCATATTTTGTGATTTCTGTTTTGACCATTAAAGAGATCTCGTAAATGTATAAGGAAGGGAGCGTCATTATTTTTAAATTTAACGTACGCATGGTAGGCATTTAGAACCGCCGTTTTGCTTATGTCAATATATTTTACACTATTTATATATATACACTATTTACACTTAATATTTACAAGTCAATATATAAAAGATTTGTTATAAACTTTTTTTTTGGTTCGGAGGGGGGAGGGGGGGGGGAATCCTTCAAAAGTAACCCGACTATGTGGGATTTGACCGCACTAAAACCCGCTCTAATGCCCCTCGGGGGCCTGCCTCTGCGATTGTGAGGACTCCGGGATCTCTATTGGAACGCACCGGTGTCCTCGACGCGCGGCGCTCCACAACGGGTCCATCTTCGGGAGAGCAGATGTGCTCACCTTCAGGTCTTCACGGCGGAATGCGGCCACGCATACACCGCCGTCCCTCCCGGGGCTGCTGGCTGGACGGGTCAAGCTCCCACTCTCACCGTCCGCATCCCCGGAAGCCCCCTTTTAGTCGGCTCTTACGATCAGGCAGGGGATACCGTAGCTCTATTCTTTATCCCGAAGCTTCAGGGACTAGGTTTGTTATAAACTAGAAACCTGATCGTGTTCAAAGTCCATAACGTGGCGTTTCTCACCAGTGCAAACACGACTATGATACGATATTCCATCATCGAATGCCAGTCGAATCTTCCGGCTACATCATTCGACCTAGAAACCTAGTCGTGGTCAAAGTTTATTACAAGACTTTTCTAAGAAATCCAAAAACAGCTATGATACGATGTACCATCATGAAGTTCCAGTTCATATCTTCCGGCTCCATCATCAGATCAGTTCGACAGTACCATATTATTGTAATGTCATCAGAACTACATACAGCTGCCAATTTTCAATTTAAAAAAATGGTTAAATATAAAAAACTTCTCACGATAAAAAATACGGTGTTACAAATTCTTTCTGAAAGTTCATAGGAATTCATAACATTAATACTTGTAGATAATTTGGCTGCCCTTTCTTTACTGCGTCAGTCTGTTTTAATTTATTTTTGTATAAAATGAATATTTAAGTCCAAATTTAGGCTGCCGCAGAAAATTATGAAGAAGGTTTCTTTGTTATTGCTACTTTGGATCAGCAAATTCTGATTGACGTAGACGCGCTGAGTTCATTTTGCTACTGCAGCTTTATACTTACCGATTAAAATGCACTATTAACATTCCGTAATTCCGTAGTATTTCGATATCTTATAAAGTTTTATGAATTATGTTTACGTTTATAAATTTCGCTTTCCTACATTAATTGGGCAATCAGATGATGTCTAAGTAACACGGATCAAAGGATGGTAATTCATTAAATTTTTGTTGTTAACTGTGACTTTATAACATAATCGATAGCTATCCGTTTTTTAGAACGTCCTTCTTGTATTTTTGACGCTTTATCTAAAACAGAATTTATCAAAGCAAAATACTTGGACCACACGTGTGCCACGTGCATCATGTAGGAACAAGTGTAAGTTAAATTTCTCATAATATATTATTACTAGTCTTCCGCTAGCGGCTTCGCCCACGTAGACTAGTTTTAATGATTCCCTAAAAAGGATAAAAACCATCCTATGTCCTTTCCCAAGATCCACTTTATCTGTGTTCTTAATTTCATTAAAATCGGTTCAGTAGTTTAAGCGGGAAAGCGTAGCAGACAGACAGTTACTTTCGAATTTATAATATTGGTATAGATGATATTCATACATATTACACCCGCGGCGCACAAGTTATCAAATCAATTGAGCAGTCAACATCGTGTGCTCGCATATTATAGTTTCGCATTTTCATGATTGCCGGATAAAGGATAACATATGAATATCTCGTCTATTTATGGCGGTGCACTTTTGACAATACATAGTTTGTACATTTCCGCGGGGACGCGCGACTGTTACATACATGTAAGTGCGAAGGATAATTAATAAACTACATACATGTTAGTGCGAAGGATAAATAAACTGAGCCAGACACAGCTTCTTTGATATATACATATACAGTGGTGGTCATATAATATAAAGGGAAGATTTTTTCAAACTAAGATGTGAAATTAATTGCATTCAAATTTTTTTTGTTTCTCCACTGTACTCATTGTGTGTATCAATCGATTAGCTATAAATAAATAGACAAACTTATTACACTCTACTTAAACATAGTATTCCTATTTACTGGATGGTCACGTAATTAAGAACGTTAAATAGTTTATACCTTTATTCAAATTTAAATAGAGAACACTCAGTCGATTTGTGGTTGATTACGGTTTGTAAAATTTAGGCTTCATTTAGTGCTGGAAAAAATTAAAAGTGATTGCTTCTTATAAAAAAACCAATGGGAAAAATAAAAGTTGTGATAAATCTACAAGGGAAGTGATAAAAAAACTTCGCCGGAAGAATTGGTCTTATAAAAAGATAGCCGACCATCTGCAATGTTCAAAAACGATGGTATTCCACGCTGTTAAGCATTTTGCTACGTATCAAACCACTGTTTGTTCCACACGAATGTTGCACTTGTACCTAGACAGAGAAAAACAACTCCTCGAGATGACCGAAACATCTTGCGTATGGCAAAACAAAATCCTTTTAAAGGGTCCAATGAGCTGTGAAAGGAATATTTTGGTGAAAATAACCCTTCAGCAATCTCAGCATGCACTATTCGAAGACGTTTGGCAGAAGAAAAATTGCACGGTAGGATAGCTAGAAAGGTACCCATGTTGAAACTTTGCCACAGGCAATCCCGGCTTGCATTTGCGAGAACGTATGAAAACTCGACTATGCGACAGTGCAAAAATGTACTTTTTTTCTGACGAGACGAAAATAAACAGAGTATGTTCTGATGGAAAACGACATGTACGACGTCCCCCGAATACAGCATTTGACCCTAAGTATACGAAAGTTGCATTAAAGCACGGTGGTTGAAATGTGAAAATTTGGGGGTGCTTTTCTGGACATGGTGTTGGACCTGTAAAGTTCATAGAAGGTAACATGGATCAATTCCAATACAAAAATATACTGGAAAAAACAATGTTACCTTATGCTGAAGACGTTTTACCGGTTGTTTGGACATTCTAGCACGACAATGATTTTGGATCATGATGGTGCACACTGCACGCACCGTAAAGGAATTTCTTACAGAGCAATCAGTTTCTGTCTTAGACTGGCCAGCTTACAAGCCCAGATCTAAATCCAATAGAGAATCTGTGGTTCGAAGTAAAGAAAAAGGTTTCGAATACACAGTATGGGAATTTAAGAGAGCTGTACGGTGTTTTTCTTAGAAGAATTGAACTCTATTTCTCCTGCGAAATATCAAAAATTAATAGAGTCAATTCCTCGCAGTAATTAAAAGCTGTGGATATGGTATTAACTATTAATTTTAATTAAAATGTATTAAATTGCATTTTGAATATCTCCGATTATTGTGATTTTTTATTTAAATGTTAATGTCAAACAAAAAAATTCCCGAAACGTTTAATAAATCGTTTTTATTTAATTGTCCAGCTTCAGTACTATTTGATTGTGTAACTTTGGTAAAATTAATTAAATTTGAGAAAAAATACTAAGCGATTTTATTCTTTATTCCTAAGTCACGTTGCTCTATTAATGTGGCTATTTCATAATAGTTGCTTCTCGGAAGGTACTCATCTCTGTGTATGACATGATTTTTTAAATAAAATCTTCTAGAATTTCAAATCGTTCTTAATTATACGACCACAACTGTATGTGTATATAAGCACTATAGTTTTTTTATTGGCAATATATATATAATATGTCTTTATATTTTATACTGAACACAGACACAATAAAGAATTAGCGAAATCGGTCCAGCCATTCACGTGTGATGTTGTGAACAAGGGAAAATGGGATTCATATATAATATGATGTCTTATTATGTATAAATTACGTGTCACGTTTGTCCGCGATGGACTGCTAAACTACTTAACCGATTTTAATAAAATTTTCACATGGTGTACTGTTTGATCCAACTTGAAAGATAGGATAGCTTATATCTTAATTTATAGTCGCAGTAGGTCTAAGGCAGGACAACGTCTGCCGGGTTCGCTAGTCTTAATATATATACATTACGTGTCACGTTGTTTGTCCGCGATGGACTCCTAAACTACTTAACCGATTTTAATAAGCACACCGTGTGCAGTTTGATCCAATTTGAAAGATAGTAGAGCTCATATCCATATAAATTTAAACTATCTCCGGCCGGTCCACTAGTATATAATAAAAAGCGAACCCGGCAGACATTATCCTGCCTTAAAGTATAAGAAATAAAATAATATTGCGACTATCAATAAAGATTTCAGCGTTAACTTTCAAATTGGATCAAACTGCATACGGTGTGCAAATTTTATTAGACCAAGGTCAATAAAACGTCTCAACGTGGGCGAAGCCGCAGGCAAAAGGCTAGTATACTATTTATTAAAATGTTTAAAATAAAGTTCAATATGGGTGTTCATCGTGCATTATACTTGCTTTATAAATAAAATACAGGTCAAGGGTGCCTCACTGGATTGTTAGCGAAAATGGAGCAATTTTTTTCAGAATATTATATTGATGTAGCAAATGTGATGCAGGTGCATGTCTAGTGCAGAAGTTCAAGGTTCGAATTCAAAATTTAGGTACATAGTTGTTTTTTCAAGTTGTGAGTTACGTCATATTTACAACTTGCTCTACACTGAAATGAAATCTCACTAGATTCAAGAAAACATGCTTGAGAGTTCTTAAGTTAGCCTCATGACGGTTGTCCTCTGTTCCATATTTGGTTTTCGTGATAGATTATGGTCCAAAACCTCTTAACTATGAGGTAAGGACTCGTGCTCATAAATGATTGTTGAAGATTGATATACAATATTCACAACGGATCTTCAGAGAAACAAAGACCCAAACTGTATTTATATAATAGTTACAGTGTAAATTACCTATTAGAACATTAAATTTACAGTGTAAATTAACTAATATAGTTACAGTGTAAATTGGTCACACTCGTTTTATTAAAATCGCAATTTTCTTTCATGTCACAATTTATATACATTGTCCTTTCTAGAATGACAATGGAATGGTTTAAAATCAAGAAAAATTTAAGATTGTTTGTGTTGGTTGTTATTTTTTATTTTATCTGAGATTGCTCAGATATATAATAACATTTTATTAAGTACTAATCTTCCGCCAGCGGCTTCGCCCGCGTGGATCTATTTTAAAGGTTCCCGTAGGATACAAAACCATCCTATTAATAGGTCCTTTCACAAGGTCCACTCTATCTGTGTTTCAAACTTCATTAAAATCGGTTCAGTAGTTTAAGCGGGAAAGCGTAGCAGACAGACAGACAGAGGTAATTTCGAATTGATAATATTAGTATGGATTTTTTCACCGTCATACATATATTATATGCTTGCTAGAGTGTCGACAGTGTCAATTTGTATCACGTTTTGTTATGTTTAATTTATTAATTTAAGTAATGTATTTTTATTAATAACTTTTTATCAATGTGTGAACTTTAACCACGGAGATTACAATAACACCCCACTTTACTTAATTTTCGGCTTAATTTTCATAAAAAGGAATCCAAAGTTTTTGCTACACGTATTAATACATAGATTTAATTATATATTTTTTTCGAACTTTTTTAACCCTAACATGTGAGAGGGTTTCTTAACCCATAGTCCACCACGCGGATCTAGTGCGGAATGGTGGACATCATACCTTAGAGAAATTATGAGTTTCTTTTAAGGCATGCATGATGATGGAAAACCTCGTTATCAATTAACAATATTAATAATATTTTCCATCACCGTGGACCAGCGTGGAGCACATTACAAATACTCTTGTGAGAGGTGCGCGCCGAGGATTTCAACCCGGCATCTCCCGCGTCGGAGACCGCGGTCCTTACCACTCGGTTATCGCCGAAATCAAAACTATAAAAAATAGAAATTATTGAATAAGAGCTCTCAAGCTCAGTTTAAATCATGAATCTTAGACCATATTATGATAATTTTATAAACAATTGGTTTTTTGGAAGAAAATAGAACAAATATTGAAAAAAAGAAACACAACAAACTTTTCGAAAAAGAATTTGAGCGTGAATCAGAATCAAATGCAGTAATTTCATCAATTTTCTATCAATTGCGCTAATAGTTTTTGATCATTATTAGACAAAATATGTAGTCGTTACCGTACCTAATTTGGTACTTAAATAAATTTTGTTATAATCTCATAATATACCTACTGCATAATTTGGTAATAGATTTTCAATAGGTATGTTTGAATTATGAATAGATCGCACACGCTTTCGATTGAAGTGAATACGGTCCATGAATGCCCTGTGAAGCAGATTAAAATATAAACTCCAATACGCTTGTGAAGTTTGAATGTAAAATTCAACCGCAGACTTTCATCAATTGCAGCCCTTTTAGTCATTTATTTCCTTATGCGCTATGAGTGCAGAGTGCACAGGTCAATGTGTCATTGCTTTACTCCCTATTAATGTGAAAATATTGGTTACACTTTAATACAAAGTTAAGTATTAGGCCTTTACCTATGAAATTGCCGTTTTGTATGGAATAAGCGAAAGGACTTTTTTTAACTTTTTTTATTTCTGTTATTCAAAGTAACCACCCATGCAATCGACGCATCTTTGCTTTTTTTTTTATATGTAAACCGAACAAAAAGGCAGACGGGCCGCGTGATGTTAAGCGATCACCGTCGCCTATGGACACGGTGTAATGTTGCTAACGCATTGGCAATTTATTGATGTCTTTCTTGTAAAACAGCTGGACGGGAGGCAACAAACTCTTCAAAGGCATTTTGTAGTGCCTCTCGGGAATTGAATTTTTTATCCACTGAAAAGTTGTCTTAATTTTGAAAAAAGTAATAGTCGGTAGGTGCAAGGTCTGGTGAGTGTGGCGGATGAGGGAGAGCTTCCAACCCCAGCTCTTGCAGCTTGGAGACTGTCTGTTGTGCAGTATGGGGTCGCGCGTTGTCGTGAAGGAGCAGTGGGGACGACCGATTGACCAAAGCTGGTTGCCGATGTGCAAGCTTCTCCATCATTGTCTCCAGTACTTCACAGTACACATCTGCAGTAATGCTCATGCCGTTTTGTAAAAAGCTGTGGTGAATCGCACCCGCACTAGACCACCAAACAGTGACCATCACCTTTTTAGGGGTCATTTTTGGTTTAGGGCATTGCTTTGGTGCTGAACCAGGATCTAACCAACTTGCTGACTTTCGATTGTCAAACAGAATCCATTTTTCATCGCACGTAACAATTTGGTTCAAAATTCCTTCATTTCTTTGCCTATTGAGCAACGCGAGGCAGGTCTCGACGCGTACGTTTCGCTAGCGGTCGTTAAGTTCGTTTGGCACCATTGCACCACCACTGCTAGCTCAGCTGTAGATTGAGTTTCGTCAGCTTTCACAATCGCCTTTAATTCATCATTGTTGACCAAAGTATCCGGACGACCACGATATTCATTTTTCAAGTCAAAATTTCCAGAACGGAACCGGGAAAACCAATAACGGGTTGTGCGTTCGTTTGTACAGTTCTCTCCGTAAACGTTTTTGATGTTACGTGCCGTTTGTGTCGCGTCGGTGCCACCACGGAACTCATATTCCATAATTACAAATTCCATTGGCGATGCAAAATTTAAGACAAATTATTTGTTCGATGTTTTTGTCCATTATGAAGTTTGCAATATACTGGTACATTACATGATACATACACATTAGATAACAACAACACTAGATACAACTAAAAACAGCACCGTATATTTAATAAAAATAACAGATGCAACTCAAACTCCGTGCCAAAATGGGAAACAGTTGTGCCAATCTATAACATCAACAAAAAAAAAATTCATTTGGAACCATAAACAAATCATCCATTCCCCATACTTTTCTGACTGAATGTAAAAGTAAGGGCTCCCACACAAAATTGCGAATTCGCATCGCATCGCAAATATCTGCGAATTCGCACGAATGCATCGCAAGAACTTCCGATCTGATTCGCATCGCACATTCCTGCGACATTACGTCATACTTGGTGTCTCCATTTTAGTCCGTTTTGAGACCGCTTAAAACTTTACCTGATAGTCAGTCCTAACATTTCCAAAAACCGTTTGGGCATCATTCTTTCAAGTGTAGTCAGCCGTACTAGACGTGTTTTTAGGAAGCGTAAGATGGATCGCAAAAAGATTGCAATAATCGCATCGCATCGCATCGCAGTTTTGTGTGGGAGCCCTAAGGTATATACAGTATAGACAAATAGGTGCACTCAATGGTCCCTACAGAGACTGTTTCAAACGTTGTCCAAAAATAAGTATAATACAGAATCGCATCTGACGTTGTCTGGTTTCTCTCCTTTTAATTCAATTTCCAGAAGCAACAATTTACAATTATAAGTTGAAGCTTCTGCAAAAAAGCAGTACCCAACTGTTGCAGTATTAATCCTCACGCTGTCTGTTCACTTGACAAAGCAACGATCTACGAGTATATTAGTAAATCGGCCTGTCGTGTCAATTTCAACATGCGAGCACATTCAGTCTTGATTTATAAAGGAGCACTCGCCGACCCCTTCATAAACACTTTATATCTCAGCTACGTTATCAATAAACGCTGTCATCATATAACGAGTTTGTGCAGTCCCTACGTCCATTGCACCTCTTTATTAAACATACTTTATATCTTATTGACTGTGTATTTTCATTTTAAAATTAAGTATGAATACTTCTTTTCAAAAGATAAAAGAGGCATTGACGGCTTAGGCTTAGAGTAATAACTAATATTACTTTTTCAAACCATTTTTAGATACCTCTTCTGGACCTAAGTCACCTCTCGGATGTGTGAGGGTTTTAGGCAGTATTTGTATATAACTCTGCTGCTATAGATTATCAGAACTTAATTTGGCGACGTGGGGCGACATACCTATTGCCCGTAAGCAAAATACTATTTTCTTTCATTGAGGTCAACCATCGAGAAAGTTTTCCCCTGGGACTTATTCTGTTGTAAAGGTGAAATATATCTTACAGGTAACTAACCATTGAAAAGATATGGACAAATCAAGCCGTATAACTATTACCCAATATGACCAATTCCCTGTATGTTCACGCCCAATATGGCTACTTGCCGATATGGCCCGGTATTACCTTATCCCGATATGACCAGTTCCCCCGCTATGGCCAATTTGCAGTCCGGCTACTTATTTTTTATCATGGACAATACTCAAAGAGGACTTATTGTGGATACCTTTGTTTATGCTATACAATAAACTTTATGGTTTTACTTTTTTGTGTCCCAAGTCCCAATGCTAAACATGGGTCTGTCCCCATTATTGGATAGTCTGCTCCACCACACGGCTCCAATGCAGGTTGGTGGAGATACCGGTTAATGATCAACAAAATTCACTGTCGGATGTTTTCAAATCGACCATAAGGCCTCCGACAAGGTATCGATAAAAACCTGGGCCAACGATTGTTTAGCGTGCCCTTGGAAGCACGGAAACGCGTTACGTAAGAAAAATCATTTTTTACGTAACTAGCATGCGTTCTACGCCAATCACTTGTGTTAAGTTGCGTTCTTCGCTTGCTGCCGGGCCATGAAAGAAAGAAAGAAAGAAAATGCATCTCTCTCTCTCTCACACACACACACACACACAATGCAGCAACATTAATTGCATAAAATTAATATGTACGCAAACGGGCGCGTTCGAAAGACTACCAAGAGTTTTTTATAGATAGTAACGTAATATTGTGTGTAGGAATACTATACCCTTTACGTTATTTAAAAAAAAAATCAAATTTTATCAGTATTTTTTACATCTATATTTAAAGTGTTATCTACCATAAAACATGATGTATTAAGTAATTGCATAACCAAATGCGCGTATTAAATGTTTAGTAGTATAGAACTACTACAATATACATAGATACACACACTGTTACACAAACACCGCTCTATGCGGCTACGAATTTGCTACGATGACTACGCCGCCCCGAACGTCCCCTGAAATAAGTGTGTGCGCTCAAATCTTAATATATATATAAAAAGTAAAGGGTTATCTTTGTACGTAAAGACACGGTTTTCTCTATTATCACTAACTCCAATCACCTTCCCGTTGGGGTGGTAAATACCCCTTAGTACGTAGATGATAGTAAGGGAGTTTGATCGCGGTGGGTGGAGTGGGGAGCTGATGATGGAAGGTAATGCGACGGTTAGGAGTTGAGAGCAAATTCTTTCAATAAATGGGTTTTGTTCGAAATCTTACATTCCTGAGATGGTCCAGCTGTCACCAAATCAAAGTCTGATGATGGGATCCCAGAGAAATCGAAGGGAACATACAAATTTTATAGCACAATAATTGATTTTCATATTTTTACTAAAGCAAAACAGGCATTTGTGTATAAATATCATCATATCATGTTGCTGAGCTGATGATTGAAGGTACAACTCCTCAACGGTTATGAGCTGACAGCAAATTCTTTCATTAATTTATACGTTCAGGTGGACTGACAGTAGTATTTTTTCAGTCTATATGATGGCTATTAGAAAACGTGATTATAAAAGGTAAATCTCTTAAAGTTTAGATTAAACATGCGACGTATTTTAACCCGAGCAACGCCGGGTTTCGCAGCTAGTAATTTTCTATTTGCTTTAATAACTCTCAAGTACTCAAACGGAATATTTGTTTAGCTTTAATAAAACCAAGTACTCAAACGGAATATTTGTTTCATTTCAGTGCTTGATTTAAATGTTATTCTTACGTATATATATATCAGTCGGATTGTATATTCCGCCGTATTACATTCCGGCTAGCTATTTCCTAAAACAGGGCTGTATTGTAATGCGGCGAACTCTCGTTCAGCCGGATTGCAATTCAGCTAAATCAGCGAACGTTGTATTGTATGAGCTCTTCGCGTTTGTCAAAGCGGCGTAATATCGTGCCGCCCAATCCATACTAATATTATAAATTCGAAAGTAACTCTGTCTGTCTGTCTGTCTGCTACTCTTTCACGCTTAAACCACTGAACCGATTTTGATGAAATTTGGCATAAACATAGAAAGAACGTTGAGAAAGAACATAGGCTACTTTTTGCCGCGTGAAAATATCTCATTCCCACGGGAATAAATGGAATGAATGAAATGCGCCGTGTACTGTTATAAATACACTACATGTGTAACTTACTTCATTGACGTCCATTATCATGTTTTATAACTTATATTCTATTGTTTTATTCTTATACTTTACTTTACATTGTATAAAAATCTTTAGCCATTCAATATTAAATGCAAAGAAAATTTTTATGTTTCTTATTTCATTTCATAGATTAATAAAGTATAGTATTGTCTTTGGCTTATTCATGTTTTTATAATAAATTGTTATTTTTAAATAATAAATGAATATAATGTTCTTCGAATCTTTGTATATATATATACATATAAATGAATTGCTGTTCGTTAGTATCGCTAAAATTCAAGAACGTCTGAACCGATATGGCTAATTTTCGTCTTGAAATATTAGTAGAAGTCCAGGGAAGGTTTAAACGGTGAGAAAATTTGGGAGCATTGTGAAATTAATAGTAAAATAACTTATTTTATTTTCCTATATAAACAGTTAGTAACAGTAATTATTATTGTCAATTTAAAACATTGGTTCTTCGCGCCATCGTCCAAAAGTTTGACATAGTCTGAATAACAGTTCATCTGTCACTGTTCGTTTTTAATTTTTAATTTGACAGTAACATAAAAACCTTTGAGATGATAAAGAAACTAATCCTCTTACAAAACTTTTAAGGCTAATGTTACAGCCAATGTAATAAATCCGGATAATAAATATTATGTAGCCATTATTTATAATATCTACTCAATTTGGATAGTGATACTTGACAATGAATTAATCACATTTACTAGCAATTTTATATAATATCTTCCAAGGCTTGGATAATGTAATAAAACAAGTAGCTCTGTGACATCTCCGGCGCCCCAGCGTAAAAAAGCGCGGCACCTGCGCTCGCCTTCGCAGCTTCAGCTTATTGGTCGCCTTCGGCGACCTGCCTCAGCCGCAACGGCTCTCTTTCTCTGGCTCCGGCTTTTTATTTACACTCTAGGGGTAGTACAGACAAGACCACGTGGATAGTGGGGTGCTCTGATTCGGTTTGGGTATTTTTCGAATATACCTATATAATTATAGTGAAAATGTGTTTCAGGCACATTGCTTAGCTCAATGACACCTGCGGTCAAAAGCAGGATGGGTGGTCATTAACCAACATTGTTGTGCAGTCATAAAAAGTATGGGTGTTAATAAAGTTAAGCAGTATCGAATGCGGTCAAAGGTAGGATGGGTGGCCATTAAGAAACTTCTAGTGCGGTCAAAAGTAGAATGCGTGACTTAGGCAACATCTTACGCGGTCATAAAAAGGATGGGTGTCAATAAAGCTCAGCAATGTCGAGTGCTGTCATAATCATAAGTAGGGTGGGTGGCTACGAGGCTTCATTACAATGAGGCTAAACGTGAGCCGCCACAATCCGGTTAATCGTGGACCCGCCACAATACAGAACGGCCCTGTTTTAGGAACCGGCTAGCTGTAATATTACACGGCGGATTATACGATCCGACTGCGACATATATACCTTAAGTTTTAACAGTTTGATGTTTTTCACTTATAAAATTACATATTGACTAGCCTTCCGCCAACGTCTTCGCCCGCGTGTACCTGTTTTATGACTCCCCATAGGATATTACGTCCGCTGCGTAGGGAGCACAGAACATTATTAAGAAAGGTAGAACGGCAATAATACGCCGTTTGTATGAAGACTGGTGTCGCCGATTAATCCCCGCCTTTCACCTCCATTACATCTATACTTAAATAAATACGAAGCTTACGCACATATTTGCAATTTCAAATCTAGCAAATCTTAGCGCCGCACAATCACGCGATTTCAAATGAACGAATCACATCCAAGCACGCACACAAGCACGCATATTGTAGCACGATCGCGTGTTTCTGTAGAGATTTTGGAAGTTTGAGCGTTTGCTCAAAATTCCTTGGCGACGTCTGCCCCGCCCACATTTCCATTCTAACTTCTGTTAATAATGTTCTGTGGTAGGGAGCCGACCGCGACCCCGCGAATGTGCCGCGCGGCTACCATCATATTATTTCATTGATGTGCCCCCGCCCCTGTCCGGCACCGCTGCAATGCCTGGCTAGCCACGACACAGCGCGGCTATCTATCTATCTAACTATCTATGACTTTTTGAATTTGTGTTCTTTGTGTGACTACGTCATCCTATAAGAGGATTTCCCAAAATTCCACCCCTAAGGGGATAAAAAAAACGGTGGCAAAGTCTGCGTGATTCCTTGGTCCAATCTACTTCAAATGCATAAACATTATTTAACACAATAGATGGAAGATCTATTTCGTATTTTATTGAAACTCATCTTCAAACGGGGTTATAAAGGGGTAAAATATTTATTTGGGTGATTTGCGACAATACACCTTAGTACTTTTGATTCCAAGTAAAAATAAATGTTCTTATTTGTTAAACGTTGATGCGTCTTGCCGTGTCGTTAAAAAAATTGACACACATGAAATATTCAGCAAGCAGGGCAACAAACATACATAAATACACAAAAATATATTTTTATAATTATTATTATTTTTATAATATTGTTACGACTTTGAGTACCTATACCTCGAAAACAAAGCGTCGCACAGCAAAAACCCAAAAACGCATAAACAGTTATTAGGTCTACTATCGAACAGTGAAGAAAGTTCTCGAAAAATCAGTTCATAAGAAAAACATCGATTTCTACGAGTAAACAAATTCGGGATCCGCGGCGAGTACGTACCTATATATAGCGTACATGTATTGGTTGTTTACATCGCGGGCCGCGGCTATTGTTTGACTGTACATAGTGTGTAATAATAACTAATAACATAAAGGAAGGTTCGGGACGGGCCTATTGTATTTGGTGGTTCGGGAAATTTCTGGAGAACCATGAGCAGCAGTTTAGTTCCGGAAGTGACATCGAAGCGATCCTCTACCAAGCGACAAGGAAGAATTATTTCGACGACTACAGCGAAGATATTGGACTATAGTGATTGTGCTTTACGATTTGGACTCTGTTAAGTGAATTTTTGTGGAAGCTTACAATATACGTTTCTACGCTACAAACGGCATTTTATTACCCATAGCGCGTAACAATATTTATAATATTAGACTATAGATTTATCTTCTCATAATGACGTTATTTGATGTCCTCGGTACTTAAATAAATTTATCCTAGTTAGTATGGTGCCTTTTAACGCAGCTTGTGAGAAAATCGCATTTGCGAGCCAATATACGTGATAAAGCCATTGCAGTGTGAGAAAAACATAATTTTTCATTGATCAAAGCGCCTGGCTAAACAATTGTGTTATGCAAAACTTGCTGTTAAAAGTCTTTAACAATATTGGGATATCGATACTGCTTTCACAGATACGTTATAGTAAATAACTTAGCGAACAGGTAGCCGTTAAAAATATTTGATCGATTAAAATGTTCTAGAGTAGAAAATCGTGGCTTTAACACTTTCTGGGGTTGTCTAATCATATTGTATCGGCAAAGTAGTTGTACGACGCGACGGAACACAACTCCAAAAACCCTCAACAATGGTTAAATCTGTATACAACGACCAAATAGGTTTTGTATTACTGTTGTTCAAGCTTAATTTTCAGATCGATACTCGTATTATCATGAACAATGTCAACCTTGATCTACATTATTAAAATTATTCCACTTGACATTGGTTGGTGTCTTTTGATCTTGAACTTGTAAATTACAAGGACATATTTAAAGTGTTGTTGTGTGTTGAAAATATGGCTGGTAATGATAAAATAAGGAAGGCCATGCAACTCATGTTTATTATTTGTAGGTACGAATTGAAAAAAAATGCTTTAAACGCTCTTTAACGCTCACAAGTATATCTGCGAATAACGAAACTGCTATCGACTTTTTCTTAAATTGTCTGAAAGCAATTTAACGACCCAATTCATACAGTTAACTGCAGTTTCCGTATTGCGATTAATATAATAAAACAACTTATCTCCTATACAAAAATGAAAAAACAAATAAATTAGGGGGACACGTTACAAAAAGAAGGAATGGTCTATTTTGTAACGTGTCCACCTAATCTTAATCTTAATATATATATAAAAAGTAAAGGGTTTTCTTTGTACGTAAAGACACGGTTTTCTTTATTATCATTAACTCCAATCAACTTCCCGTTGGGGTGGTAAATACCCCTTACTTAGTACGTAGATGATAGTAAGGGAGTTTGATCGCGGTGGGTGGAAGTGGGTGGAAAAATCTTAAAAAAAATATCTGTCCTTTTCTAACCAATAGGGACTTCTGGGTGGATCTCAAAATTCCTGGGATGATCTAGCAAACTATTTTAATTTTAATTTTATTGAGAATGTTCGAGAAAGTTCCAGAAACTTCTTGAATCATTTGGATTTTTTTAAATAATTTCAATTAATTGAGAATATTCGAGAAAGCTTCTCAAATGATCTGGTATTTTTTTAATAAATGTAATCTTTCTTGGAATGAACTGGAGATTTTTTTTTAATTATTGCAATTTTTTTAATTAATTGAAAATTTTCGAGAAAGTTCCAGAGACTTCTCGAATGATCTGAAGATTTTTAAAATAATTACAAACTGTTTTAATTAATTGAGAATGTTCGAGAAAATTCCAGAAATGTCTCAAATGATGTGGAAAATCCTACTAATATTTTAAACGCAAAAGTTTGTAAGTATGGATGTTTGTTACTCTTTCACGTAAAAACTACTGAATGGATTTAAATGAAACTTTACAATAATATGTTATATATCATATAATATAATAATAGCTTATATATCAGAATAACACATAGGCTACAATTTATAAAGATATTGTGTGAATTGTCCAAAATATGACGATAAGTGTCAAATAAGTAGGAAAAAATCTACCATCTGCGAGCTATTCTGGCGTGCGCTGCCAAAACCGCTAGAGTTACACATTCATAATGTATGATGGAATGTTTATCTTAAATAGTCCTACAAAACAGCCGTTCTACGGCACTTGAGAAGGGACTTCACTATGCTAATGATCCTCTCTAACGCGGATGAAACCGCGGGGAACAGCTAGTTCATGATAAAACGAATCGATCTGAAAATGAAGCTTGAACAACAGTCAAAATTGATGGCTCTAAGTCGTGTATCGTGAAACATTGCAATTAACTGGAAAAACACTTTTTAGGGTATCGCACCCGAACGGCGCCAATAGGACCCTATTACTAAGCGTCCGATGTCCTTCCGTCTGTCTGTCATCAGTCATCAGGCTGTATCTGGCTAGACGGAAATTTCCACAGATACAGCATCTGTGGACATTTCTATGTGGCCGCTATAACAACAAATGCAAAAAAATCTTGAATTCGGTAAGCTTGCGGTATGGAGTTTCATAGTAGACTACACACCCTTACTACTACCCCTTAATAACTAAACTAACATAAATGGTTGGTTCAATCCTAGGGTTGTAGTTTCTCTATATTAATAATACTAGCTGTGCCCCGCAGTTTCACCCGTTTTAATTTTTTTAAAGTATCCTATTTTACTTCTGATAACTCCAATAATATATATGTACAAAGTTTCATGATGATCGGTTGAAGTTTACGCGTGAAAGATTTATAAACAAACTTACTCTTGCATTAATAATATTAGTAGGAAGTAGGATTTGGGAAAACACATAATATTTGTGCAAATGAAAGTCGTCGTCTTTGGTCTCCCTTACTCCTATTACAAAGGCTTATTGGCAAGTAAGATTAAAGGAACAATAAGTAATGATCTAAGATCCCACCGCTCGATTCTGCAGCTATCTGTTTTTTCGATACAACTTTTTTATGTACAACATGTACAACTACAATTTTAAATGAATGTTTATAAAGTGTACAATGGAATAGGGAAGGGTTGCCTATCAAAAATTAGCCGCAATTACCTTCAATTAATTTTAGTATAATTAATTTGCTGGAGAAAATTGCAGCTATATGTTTTTTAATGAATTTTACGACATTTGAAAGAAAATAATGTCACGAATTCAAAAAAATGGTTGCCAGCTCTCAGTCAGCCGTAACTTAGGGTTGCCTTACACCTGGCAACCCTAGAAAAAACAGGTGAGTGTAAATAATTAACACTAATAGGTATACCTCTGTTTACACCTGGCAAACTTTTCCTTCCTTTTTAATTTCATTTAAAAATTTGAAGTCGCTTACCATTGACCAACCTGCACTTGCCTAGCGTGGCCTATCCATCAGCGAAAGGAGTCATGCCCAGGTGGGAGCTGCAAAACAACGGGACACTTAAAAAAGTAGAAAAAAAGATTCCTCTCCGCCTGCAAATTAAATGTTTACCTAAATAGGCTACATTTTGTAGAGTGCCATTGATTTTTTAGGAAGCTATGAAGTAGATATTCCTGAACAAATCATGTGCTGAGAGTTCCATTTCGGGTTATTTTCAGGTTCACGTAACTTGTCAATTACCTAAATTGTGTTGTATAATCTATAACTACGAGTAATATTTAAAGCTGAAGAGTGTTTGTTTGAACGCTCTAATCTCAGGAACTACTGGTTCGAATGAAAAAATCTTATTGTGTTGGATAATCCATTCATTGAGGAAGGCTTTAGGCTATATATATAACTTCCAATCGAGGGGTCCCGGATTCGATTCCCGGCGAAACAGAAATTTGAATGATGAGTTTAAAGTTCTGTTCTCGGTCTGGGTGTTTCTGTTCCTGTCTTTGTTTGTGTTAATGTTCATGGTACCCACGACACAGGGTGATAATTACCTTACTGTGGGTGTTAATTACTTTTATTTTATTTATATGACGGCGTAACGGGATACATCTCCTTGAATAAAACAGCAAACTTCCACAAACACACGGTTTATTCGATAATCACTTAATTTATATCACTTTAAAGCAAACTTCACAGACACACGGTTTATAGTCACTTATTTTATATTACTTTAAACACAATAGCGATAAAGCGGCATAGCATTTGCATCGGGCAAGTGCTCGCAAACGACTGATCTGAAACTACTGGCGCGCTGCCCTTTTATATTGCGTTGCTTACAAAGATGGCGGAGCCGACATATAAACATCATGCCATGAACGACAAAGTCGCGCGCGGCCGCTAGTATAAGTATATTTCTAGAAACGTTAGCTGGACGGTAGTTCTATCGAAATTTAGGTTTATCTTTAGAATTTCACACAAGATCGGTTTGCAAATATTTCCGTACACTTGTATAAGAAATTACGTCTCGCCAAAAGTACGTACTACAAAATATATTTGTGTTTAGTAATTATTATTTTGTACCTATTATAGGTACCTAGTAAAATTAAGATGGTGTTTTCGATCTACTATACTAAGGGCGGATTCGACCAATCTCAAACTTACTCTGGTATAACTATCAGGAGAATAACTTTACTCCTTGAAAATACTCACAGATAACTTCATTCACGTTTTACCAACTACTCGAAGAGTAAAATACTGTCGGTATTGTTATTCTATGTTTAATAGTGATTCATGAACAAATGTAGGAACGAATTTATAAGCCGACAAAAATGCGTACTATATTGTTTCCTTAAACTTAACCCGAAATACGACAACAACTTAATTTTGTAGGATAATACAGTGAAATGTCACTCGTTGACAGCTTTTCTATTCTAGGTTATGTTTTGTTTGTTTCTCGTTTTTGTGCGTCCGTGAAGGTTCGTGTTATTTTTAATAGGTAATTTGTGATTTGTATTTGCGATTATAAAAATTCAAATGGAGGGTCTGAAAAGAAAACGCAGCCGGAATTGGCTTGGTTCAGAAAAGATATTGTTAGTGGACCTGGTAGAAAAACATTTTCAAATAGTAGAAAATAAAAAAAAACGGGTGGCGTGTCTGTTAAACTGCAAACTTGCAGAATGGCAAATTATATCCACTGAATATAACAGCCAAACAACCCACTGCCACCGTGATGCGGAAAACCTAAAAAATCAGTGGGAGAGCATGAAAAATAATTACATATAATACTATTCGTCTTCACTGTCGGACTCTTCGATCATATTTCTTAAAAACGTTGCATCGTAGCGCGGGGTTAATAATAATTAGTTAAAGAAAATAACCAAAAACGACTGCAAACAAAAAAAGATTTGAAGTGACATTGACATTTACTCTTAGATTAAATCCCTATACCGCCAAAATCGGCCGTATAAATATTTACTCGCGTATAGTTACCTTATTCTGAGATGATTAGTTGGTAGAATGTAAAATCAGCATACTCTAGAGTAACTCGTAGTTTACTCTTGAGTAAAAACTTACTCTAGCTTGGTAGAATCCGCCCTAAAACTGTTTATAATTATTCACGGTTAAAATGTCTAATAAATACGCAATTTATCTTTGTATTGGTAATAATAAGTAAGTAGTGAGATAAGGAAGGGTGACTGTAATGTAAATACGTCATCGTGTTATCAAAAACGCGAAATATAACATACATAGAGCAATGCAATGTAAAACTCGTATATTCGAGCTTAACCTTAGTGCGATAAAAGAGTCAGCTTTTGTTCTTATAAACTAAAATAAGAACAAGTTGCGGGTCAAAATTGCACATAAAGTATTCCGCATCACCAATAATTTTAATTATTAAAAAAAGGTAAACGTCCGGACTAGAGGCAGGCCACCGAGAGGGTTTTAGTGCGGTCAAATACCACATAACCCAGTATCGCGGTGTCTCCCAAGATGCCTTCTACCAGGCCTGTCCCACCCCCCACTGTAGGTATCAAAAATATACCTACGCACAGCGGTCTATTCAGACCAGTGTGACCATTTGTGGCAGATTTCTGCCATTTTGGCAGATTTCACTCCTAAATTTTGGCTCTGGCAGATTATGGTGACGGATTTGGCAGATTATGGTGACGGATTTGGCAGATTTTGAAGATTTAGGAATCACGAGATTTTGAGTCATAAAATCTCATAATTTAAATGTATAATGAGTATTTTTTCTAAATTTAACATTTGGTATAATATAACGTAGATCGATAGATAGGAGAAAATGCAAAAGCTTGGATGTTTGTTGCAATCATCAATCAATCGTGCAAAAACAGAAGAAGGGGGGGGGAGTCCTGGGTCCGATTACCAACGGAACAGAAATTTGAATGATCAGTTTAAATTTCTGTTCTCGGTCTGGGTGTTTGTGTTCCTGTCTTTGTGTGTGTCCATGGTAACCACGACATAGAGTAACAAGACAGGGTAACGTGTGTTTAACGTTTATATCAATCATATTATTATCACTGACTTTAATTTTATTCTATTGACATATCTAATTGACATTTCATTGATTTATATTATTATTGATCATTAATTATTATTGTTTTTTTTCATGAAGAAATTTTTTAATATATTAGTATTGTATATTGATACCCTCCCCCCTCCCCCCCGTTATAGCCCAAAAAACTCAAGTGTGGCAGATTTGGCCCAGCCTGTGGCAGATTTGGCCCAGCCTGTGGCAGATTTGGCAGAATTTAGGCCCAGTCTGTGGCAGATTCGCCAATTTTGAGATGGTCACATTGATTCAGACGGCTAGTCAGTGAGGGCCTCACGCGCGAGCTGTGAGTGACGTATTGTTCGTTGTGTTTTTAAATTTTAAAACATGGAGAAAAAGAAGGCAAAAAGATACTGTGCAGTGTTTAATTGTCTTAACAAAGATAGCGATCCTAATTTGACTTTTTTTTGGCTCCCTGAGGACGCTGATAGGGAAGATTTTTTTTAAAATTGTTATGATTATTATGAAATTATCATATGTACATATCTACCTTGAGTTCTTAAAATAAGTAGTGAGGTAAAAGGTATACTAAGTTGGTGTAATGATCTTGCACAAATACCTACTTATAATAGAATTAAATAAATTTCGATCTGTTCCATTTTAAATACCTGTCTGCCCATAGTTTCTTTATTTCTATTGCTAGAATAATACCTACCCATAATGGTAGAGAAATAAGTATGTATTAAGTAGGTTACCTACTCTATAGTTAGGTATGTGTAAATAAAGTAAAAAATCTCAAACCCGAGCTATGTTCGAAAAAATCCATAACACATTTTGCTCGACCTGGGAATCCAACCCGAGACCCTTAGACCACGGCCTGGTAACTAAACCACTGGACCAACGGGGCGTTATGTATAAATATCATTAATTATTTAGTACGAAGTCAAGCACTACCTATAAAACTAAAAGACTGTTTTAGCTAAGAACCTTAGATAGGTACCTACTTAGCTTACATACTACCGTACAACACGTTTGAAATATTTAGGCATTTAGGCTGACGACCAAGACTTATGACGAAACGCGACGAAGAATCGTTTGTACGATAGTTCTAGTACTAATCTGTTCGCATCGTAAGTATCGTAAATTCGTAACGTAAGTCATTCCGATGACCGGTGTGATACGATATGAAACGTCTTTTGTTGACAAATGACAAAGGTACTAATGGTAAGGCCACAATACAAGGAGCGCCTGCCTTTCTAGACAGTAGCGTAACTCAGCCCGATTTTGAAAATTTGAACAAATGACTGCGCGTAGTGCTAGGGTTGGTACCTACAAAATGATGGGCTGCTTATTTTTATACAATATACACCCAACACCTATAACAATGAAAGCGACTAACTTGCAGAATACCATACGGTATGGTGTCAAATCGCGTACCTAGTAGATTACAACTAGCCATAAAAACAATTAAAATCCGATCAAGTTTGTCGTTACCACATAATGTCAGATAGCTCTTTTTTATAACATAACTCAAAAATATATCAAGAAAATGATAATAAAACCATAAAAAATAAATAAATAAAAACAGGTCAATAACAAATATATAATTCTACGGCTGGTCTATATATACTTTTAAAAAATCATAAATAATCCATTTTACTACTAAATAACACGACATAATAATATTCATAAAAAAGCTCTCCTTCACGGGCAGCAATGCTCAGAAGACTCCCCTGTAGTTGCCCGTAGGCGGCGGTTATCGCTTCATCACCTTTATTCATCAGTCTAATAATAATAGTCTGGTAATAGTATAATAATAATAATTCATCAGTCTAATAATAATGGTGAAAAAAGACTATTGTAAAAAAGCGGCACTTGAAAATTTAAGAAAAAACTGAGGTGTCAAGTGACACCCGGAAGGAACGAAGTTTTATTTTTTTAATTTCTGCGCTTAATAATGTTTTTTCCTTCCTTCTGCATTAGTTTTAGGTTTGGGTGTCAACATAGCTAAGCAATGTCAAGTGCGGTCAAAAGTAGGATGGGTGGCCAATAGTGGCCATTAAGCAACATCTAGAGCGGTCATAAGGATGAGTGTCAACAAAGCTAAGCAATGTCAAGTGCGGTCATAAGTAGGATGGGTGGCCAATAGTGGCCACTAAGCAACATCAAGTGCGGTCATAAGAAAGATGAGAGTCAACAAAGTAAAGCAATGTCGAGTGCGGTTGCTATAGTTGTAAGCCGCACTTCTTACAACTATAGCAAAAAGTGTCGTTACAACTTTTCGTCTTAATTTTTTTCGTCTAGCCCCCTTTCGCAACGCGCGATAAGGAACTTCGTTCCAAAAGATGAATTTATGAAACTCGATTTTCAGTCCATAGCGCAATGTGGCACTGCGTACTTATTACCTTACTTTGATTACTTAGCGGCCGTGTAAATGACAGTTGTCTTTGTGCGTGTGTCAATTCGGCCGATAGTATGAAGTTACTTTACTGTATACTTATATCTATATTGTGGTAAGGCGGCGTAATTCAACATCGTGAAGGTATAGAAAACGTAAGTAGGTATGCACAAATGTATTAGAACTAAAGTAATATTAACACGTACCTTACGTGTTTATTTTGAAAATCATTTGTTTTCTAGAGCACTACAAAAATGGTACTAATTCAATGTTTAGATTCATTTATATATGTTTTAAAAAAGACAACCCTGTTTTCGTCAGAAAAAGTAAGAGTTACGCGCAAGACAGAGACGCAACTTGTAGTTAACTATAAGCGTAGGTGATTAAACGCTGCGAGATCTGAATTGAACTTAATCGTGTCGTAGCTAGAGTCTATATTTCTTTAAATTACTTTTGGAAGTGGACCTTCTGTGCTTGTACTATTATTTATTCTGTTCTTCTACCAAATACGAATGACGAGTAATACTACGCTGTCGACATTATAGACATACCTTAGGTAAATAAAGATAAATAAAGATTTAAGTACAAATTTATCTAAATCAGACATTTTATGTGCAGTACCTGGACGCCCGAGCGTTGCTCGGATAAAAACAATTGATTTTGTTGGTTTATTTTTAAGCAAAACTTTCATTGGCTTAGTGTTACTTAACAAAGCCTTTTGAAATACCTAGCTTCTAATTAAAAAAAATGTCACAGAAAATAAAAATCGCAACTTGCCTACTTGAGGTTTTAACCCGGGTCTCTAGCTCCTTAATCAGCTTTCGTAACCATGCGAACAAGAAAGCTTTGATTCCATTGAAATTATTATAGAGGTCTTTCATATCGACATTGTCATTTTGTTTAAAGGGCGGATTGACATGTGACGGCTATCTACGCCACAATATTATTGATATTCTCCAATAGATGTCAGTAAGAGTAATTTTATATTTAACGGCATAAACATTAAATAAAACGACAATTTCTATCAATAAAAAATTGTGGATCGATTTATCATCCCCGAAACCAGGGTACTAAATTTCATCAAAATCTTTGGAGTCGTTTCCGAGATTCAAAAAATATATTAAGATATATACAAGAATTGCTCGTTTAAAGGTATTAGATTTAGAATTTAATTAAATTAAATTTTATTACTAAGAATTTTTTCTCTTTGTTTAATATTAATCATAACTAGGTTCCAAGTACCAATCGTCCCTAAAATGCAGACGACAGACTACGAAGTGATTCTATAAGTATTTGTAATTTTATCTTTTGATAGACGGACGAACAGGAAGATCTATTTGTCTTATTGTAGCAAAATTTATTAAAGCTATTTTTAACTGTATTTTAATAAGTTAATGTAACACTGTTACTGTTGGTCATACTAATATTTTCAACATTTTAATTATACTGGTGCCCTACGAATTCAGAGTGAGGCTAGGGTGTTTATAGCTTCCTGTCCAGACTAATTAACTGTCCGTCGGTTGAAGTACGGACATGATGTGATTGTTTCGAGTCCCTGCAGCTATTATCCAGCTGCAGGAACTCTTTGATGCGCAAAGGACGAAAAATATGTTTACAAGCCCGTACTACCGGTTCCCGCCCAGTGCATTTAGGTTGCGACTACGGAAACCGCTCGTTGCGTCGTGACTGGGACAACGAACGTGATACACGGCTACGCCATAAACGCTATTTTGGTTTCGCTAGAGGTTGTTACAATTTCAGTAACAATAATTCAGTTTCCAAAACGAAAGTCTTCGGGTCGTGTTTATGAATGTTTATTTTAAAAAATCGCAAAGGAAACATCGTAAACAAATTATACCGGTATGTCGGCGAGGTAACGTAGTACTAGCCTTAACAGGGGGCAGTTTCCGCCCGCCCGCCCGCCCTACGGCGAGGCTTGGCGAGATTCATCAGTCATGTATCGCGCGAGCCCATAGACGAGTTCACGCGTATCTCGCTGCAATCCGCTCCCCACGGTACGTACGGTGCAACAGATAGATCTTTATTAATATCCAAGTTTACAAGTTCGGATATTTATTGCTTTGGACAGTTCAGTGGTTTATTTGAGCGCTTTACTGGATTTTATAAAGTTGTGACGCTTTTTAAACTTTCCTTTTTTATTTAAATATATATTATATACCTATTTGATTTTTCGTTTTCCAGCTGCAGCTTCTAAATGATTTTTTATTATACATACCAATGTTTTTAATTTTCTAATCTTATGTTGTTTTGTTTCTTGATTTTTTTCATGTGAAGTGTTTCAGTGTTGATAACTTCAAGCCAAATACCTAATTATAAGCAAGAAATATATAAAGAAAGCACCTTAAACTTTAAAATAGTCGATAAACGTGGCTAAATTCACATCAAACTTGATTCAGTTTATTTTACTTTTAAGTGAGTTTAAATAAAAATATGTATACAACCACTAACCAAATTAACTTTACCACACCTGTGGACTCCAAAGATCTTCATTAATATTTTTCCTAGATTGAAGCAGTTATAAGGTAAAGCTGAAAATGATATTTTTACTCCTAATACCATAGCAATCACGTCTATATATATATAAACTCGAGAACGGCTGGACCGATGTGGCTAATTTTGGTCTTGAAATATTAGTTGAAGACCAGGATGTATGGATGGACGGCTAGCTTTTCCATGGGGATGTCCAATTTATTTTCTTTTTCAGGAGGAGTACTGATTTTAGAAACAAATTTTGACAGGGATTATAATTTCATTTTATTTATTTTTCTAAGCAGTCTAACTCAAACTATAGGGGTAAAAGGGGGTTAAAGGTTGCTAAGAAGCCTATTATATGTAGATTGCTGTTGCTAAAAAATTAAAAACTTTTGTTTACCAGTTTTGATGTGTTTGTCGGCAGCACTCAAACCGCGGCCGTGGCCTCTGAAACATCTTATATATAAAATTCTCATGTCACAATGTTCGTTCCCATACTCCTCCGAAACGGCTCGACCGAATCTCATGAAATTTTGTGTGCATATCGGGTAGGTCTGAGAATCGGTCAACATCTATTTTTCATCCCCCTAAGTGATAAGGGTGGCCCACGCTAAACATTTTAACGCGGTACGGAGTTCGCGGGGTCAGCTAGTAATAATTATAATTCATTGTACACCTCGAAAATCTTTATAAATTAGCTGTGCCCCGTGGTTTTTCCCGCCTTAGAAAGGATCATTAGCATGAAGTCCGTAGATTTCGCGAATCCAATTAAAACCCAAACTTTTATTTCTTATTTTATTTGTAACTAGCTTTCCACCAGCGGCTCAGCCCGCGTGGATCCGTTTTATAAGTTCCCGTAGGATAAAAACCATCCTATGTCCTTTCCCAAGGTCCACTCTATCTGTGTTCCAAATTTTATTAAAATTGGTTCAGTAGTTTAAGCGGGAACGCGTAGCAGACAGTGTTACTTTCGAACTTATAATATTAGTAGGGATCAGTCATCTATGTACATAAAACATCTTTTTTCATTCTGGGAAGTCCAGATACGAGAAAATTAAACATGATACTCTGATAATTTAGTGAAAAGTTATTAAAAAGAATCCACATTGCAACCCACCTGCTCAAAAGCAACTCTCTTAAAATTAAAAAGAAGAAAATTGTCATCAGAAATTATCATGTTTACCCCTTTGCCTTTTCGCCCCAAAATTCATGTATTTAGTAAGATGCTGCCCATTATGGAAATGTAACTCGATCACGAATATTTTGGATTCATCGTTGAAAGATACTTTCTCAAGAATTCTAAATTCCAATAAACTTCGGAGGATTGGTGGTCCACACAACGCTCACCCTCATCTCATCTATCGTATATACCCCTATAGATTGGGTTAGATTGCTTGACAGAAGCTACTGACGATTGTATAGCTTCCTTTCCCGGTGAGGACATCTGCATTTAGGCTGCAACCCTTTATTGGGGATGCCAGGAGCTTACTCCACCATGCTGCATTTAAATCTGTGTATGCCTGCTTTCTGGGCTGATGTTCTAGCATCGCTCATAGATCTCGTTTGCTAGCTGTTGATGAAAGTGACGCGGCTGCGAGCTCTGTCTATCAAGCTTGTTCTTTAATGTTGTGATCTGAGAGCTGGCGAATATTTCGCCCAAAGACTTAGCCTCGCTGTTCAATGGAGAAATTCCGTCCGTTTCATAGGCACCATGCCACAAATTACGTATCGCCGGTGACGCGCCGACCATCCCGAACACGCACATTTTATAGGAAGATTTTTATTTATGAATATTTTTGTAATTGCCATTTACTTACTTATGTACAGTATTTTTATTCACTTGTACTACCGTATAATTACTGTATAATTAGTAGGTATATTTCTATTATAACTACATACGTTTAAAGTATGTTTAAATATCATTGTGAATTATAATAAAGATAACATAATAATAAAGTTATCTTTATTATTATTTACAATGATATTTACATACTTTGAACGTAAATTTAATAGCCAAGAGTACATTATTGGATCCTGGAGAGGGTCCTATGAGGCTCAAGTAAAAAAAATCCTAATTATAAATCCTAACCTAATTAATTAAATTTTATGCAACTTTATGCATCTTTTTGAGTTCTGTGGTGTATGCACAGTTTAGTAAACTGTTAAATTCGTAGCCCTTCTTTTTCTTTGCGGTAGTCAAGTAAAATGTGCATTGATTCCTAGATAGTTAGGTTATGGTGACTTATGATACTGACCTTACTAATCTTTTTCAGGTATTCTCGATTGATACGAGCCAGGAGCTGCGTCACGCTGGCCGCCGTTCGTCACGCCCGCTGTGAGATCATTAGCGGCACTTCTTTACGTATTGGACAAAGCGAGGAGAAGGCGCCACGTGTGGGCCTGTGTACAACCGGGGGCGGGCGCATTGCGCCGCCCCACACTTCCTTAAGTAAGTACCTTTTGTATTTCTATCATAGTAACAGGTGCGCAAAGAGTGTCTGTAAGGCCGGATAAACAGGGTCAATGAACGAAATTTTTATAGAGCTCATTCACATCGACATTGTCATTTCTTAGAACGTCGGATTGGCGGATGGTGTTGACGCCGTTCTACGCCACAATATTAATACTCTCCAACAGATGTCAGGATGAGTCGTTTTTTTTCAGCTGACTATCGCTGAAAATATTTTGTATAATTTAAAATTTCTAAAAATAAAACCTAGCTGGACCAATTTATCACCCCTGAAACCAGGTTACTAAATTTCATCAAAATCGTGAGAGCCGTTTCCGAGATTACAAAAATATATTTAAGTATACATATACAAGAATTGCTCGTTTAAAGGTAGATATTAGATAGATAAGATCTTAAGTTTTGCTGGCTTGATCCGGCCGCGAGAGAGAATGGTGAAAAAAAGACAGAAAAGTTTGCGGATTGTCTAAGTGTCAGAGAAATTACATAAATACATAATAATAGATAAACGAATTCTGTTTTTTTTTGTTTTCTGTATTTATGTACATTTAGTAGGTTGAGGGTTAAACGTATTTTATACCGCGATAAATAGGAGATTAAGGTGACCCTATCCTAACTAGATTTTTTATTGGACGTTTTTTTAATTTGATATGAATAAATATCTATTCTTAATATATTTGTTGAGTAATCGTTATATTGGTCTTCATTCATTCGCCATAGTTATATATCGTTTACTGCATAATTTTAAACTGCTCAAAAAGGCTTTATAGATCTTCCATCATAAGACCTCTCGTTTGTTTAAACGAATGACTCAGTTTTCATAAGCATCCCCCCTTCTCAGAATTTATTCTGACGTAGATAGTCCGTTACATCCATAGATATTTTATTTTGACTACGTCAAGATAGATTGGCAATACAAAAGAGAAAGAATATAGTAACGCGCGCGTTAGAGCGATGATAGATATGATATGTTATTCATGTACACTATATGGTATTATATTGTCCTAGCGTAATTCGTGAACGAAATAAATTCATATTATTCCACTAAAATATAATGATTTAAAGTTTTAAGTGGTGTTTATTTGGACATAAACAATTATGGTTACGTGTGCAGTGCCTGGATGTTACTCATCTAAGAAAGAAAACGCAAATAATTATACATTTCACATGTAAGTACGAATGAAATGTTTAGCAGTCTACATGCAACGTTTTGGATCTGATATAAAAATGTTCTATATGAACAGGTGGGAAAAATTATGCCACTTTATTATGTTAATGCATTAAATACATAATAATTATATTTAAGATAATTATAGATACGTTTGAACTCATGTTTGTAACCATAATTTTGTAGAGATTGACTGACATCTAACTTCATCGATAAGCTTATCGATATGTCTCTTACCGTCCAAAATATATTATTTTTACAAATTAACCTCTTAATTTTCATAAAAATAAATGTTGAATTTAATTTTGAAATTCCATAATCAAACACCACTATAATAAATATCCTTGAATAATTTAAAGTTGACATTGTTTCAGATTTTCACAAAATATTAATGTTGGCTATGAATGATAAATAAATAAATAATAAATAAATAAATATCTTTGGACAATTCCCACAACACCATCTGATTCCAAACTAAGCAGAGTATGTACTATGGTAATCAGAAAGATGATAAACATACTTATTCTAAATACATACTTAAATAGATAAATAGAGAAAGGATTCCCAAAAAAATATTCGACTAAATATTATTATATGCGCTTGCTGCATCGACGAAAATTGTTTTTTCTAATAGAGGAGCACAAAGTGTTAAACTGCGTTCTGGTTAATAATTTATATTATTTTCATTAATAAATTAATTATTTTTGGAGGAAAATAAAAATAGTTTTGTGTGTGTAGTTTTATTTTAGTAACTTTACACTTAGATCTGTGTCTAAGCAAGACAGATACAACTATCGATAAGCTTTAATGTACCTATATCGACAACTAAATTCGAAATAGTCACGCGCAATACTATTTGTCAAGCACACAATGACATGCGCTTCACACGCATACTGAGGTATTCTGTTTTTGGTCTCGCCTAGTTAGGCTTCTGCCAATCTTCTATACGTAGTATAGATAAAAAATCTACGGTCACCCCTATTTTTCAGTTGTTTGATGTCAAGAAATTTCTCGAGCATGCTTTTATATTTCTATTCGGTCCGATTTTTAGGAAACGTTTAGACTTTATTATGATATAAATTGTGGTACATAAAAGTTGTTATGTATTTTTTTTCAACATTACAGTAGCTGTATAAAAGATACTGCGAGGTCTAAAAATAGTATTGTTCCTTAAATTATTTTCATCCGTTTGTTTTTAAATAACTTCAGCCTTCTTGTTATAATGCAATCATTAGTATGATAACGTTTGTATGTATCTATTTTGAAAAGCTTGTAAATGCAGCGGCTCAATTACATATTATGTAATTGTTCAAATAATATTGGCCAACTGTTTTGCTAGGAGGAACTTTAATTTATTTATTTTTATGCGTACTTTACAAATTTTTCCTTATGTTGTTTATATTGTCTACTTTTGTATAGATCTATGGTTTTGTATTTTAATTTGTTTCATTTTTTGCAAATGTACTGTTTTTGTTTCGTTTCAATTTACCAAGCTGTGCGAATATACCAACCTGTTGCAGAAAGCTGAGTGCGCGTATACGTTGATAAGATCATTTGCGTTTTATGTTTTTATAACATTTTATTTTAAGTTAAGTAAGTTAGTTTAATTCTCCTTACTTTTGTTTTGTATATTGCTACAATTTTATTCAATTTGTTTAAAACTTTGATTTTGTCATCATATTTTTTTTCCCTTGCAAATTGCTGTGCTATTCTTGTATCTTACCAAAACATATCAATTATCACCAATGCACATGTAGATGCTTTATCTGGATTATACGTGTCAAATTTTATACATTGTAGTAAATTTAATGTAAAGGTCTCGTTGCGTTTTGGCAAAATACAATTCTGAAGAATCTCCGAACTTGTTGAACAGATCTTTATACTAATCGACTAGAATTATAAGAAGTTATGAAACTTATCTGTATTGTATATTAAATAATATCTGTGCTTCTTTTGGGCCTTTATTTTGCTATGCGGCGCAGCGCATCGTTGTTAATGTTTAATCATATTTTGAGCTTTGCATTTAACGGCAGCACCTGTTTAAATGTAATTGTTTAAAATACAATAACCGTTTGTTTAACGTCTCACGTGTTACTATTTTTTTTTAAATCGATTTGACTCAAAGTGATAAAAATATCCATAATGTTGAATTTGAGCGTCTGATGTTTTTGGGTAGTAAATAATGATATGGAGATAACGTTTGCGGGGTGCGGTGCGGTTAACACGGGGTGGAGTGACCGGAAGCTGCCGCTGTATTGATCATATTTGTTATGAATACTTTGCTTCGGAACTCCAAAATGCAGCTATTATTCAATTAACTAATGAATTCGCTGCGTGACATGAAAACATGTAATGTTATAATAATTATTATTATCGATGTTTTGAAAAAAGCATTGCTTTGCCCCACTAAAAACATTCCATTTGATCACGCTACAAGGCGAATCAATTGTAGGTTTATTTATATTTAATTTATATAATTTTAATTAAGATATTTTTAAATACAAAGATACATACATACAACCGAACACACTTCTATTTTTGTAAGTCGGTAAAAAGTGCACAGTATCGTATGGCAGTAATTAACGGGTTTTTGGCTATTAAAAATAATTTATAATACATGTTATGTACAAACATACATACATATATCGCTGCGCGGAATGTAATATTGTTCAATTTAGCCCTGCGTTCATATTAATACGAAATGTCCGATAAGTCATATGTTGTGCACGGTTCGTAAAGTAGACACGCTAGATTGCGCGGATCCATGCGATTGTGTTTCCTTTGATAGGACGTTGCGTCTCGTGCCCATGTTCGAACCTGGAAACTCAAGTCAGCTATCGGATATTTGGCCATTCAAAAGTTCAAACGGGCCGCAAATACAGACCTGACAAACTGTCAGCCAACTCTTGGAACATGCATTGCCTGTTGCTTATGTGTTACGCCTCTATTTTATTGTTTACTTTAGAAATAATCAGCTTAACATTTTTGACGTGATAACGTCTTTAAAATCGTTTTAGTCGGGTGACATGTTCAGAAACTTGTGTCACACCAAAACCTCACGAGCGCGATCGCAGGTATAACGAGAGAGAGACGGACCGATCTCCCGTCTCATCTCGAGCGCTGCCAGTCATTCCGTGAAACAACTTGTCACGCGGAATCCTCACGAGCGGAGGCTGGTATAGCGTTCGAGTGAGTGGACCGATCTTCCGTCTCTCTCACTCTAGCGGCATACAAACCAATGGAGATTTTCTCGTGCGGACGTTATCACGTAAACATCTCAATCGTAAACCTACTTTACAAACAATTTGCCGTTTTTTTCCTTCTTCATTTTGATTCCATAGATTTTGAATAATCTTTTTGTTGGGCCGCTGCATTTTTAAAACATGTTAGATCTTTTCAAGTATTTCCAAGTCATGTATTCTATAAAATAACTTTTACTATAAACTTTAGGGGGAGTTTATTAACACAAATAAAATTTTTCCCTTTAGATTCCCACCAAATGGTTTATTGACATCAAGCTCCCACAAGCATGATGTAGTAATAAACCCACGCACAATCGCGCCGGACCCGTTACCATCAGACGATTGTTTAGATGTTTTTTCACCGGATAACCAGTTCCTGCCGCCTGAGTGAGTACTAATATTCTTTTCTAAAAAATATATATATTGATAATTAAGGCTTTTACTATCCCTTTTGTAATTGTACTATTTTGGAAATCGCTAAAATACTTACCTTATAATCCAGCCCATTTAAGATTTTTTATACGGTACTTACATAGTTTATGGTCAGTCAGTATTAAATTAATTAAAAACAGATATGTGATCATCATATGAGTATAATACCATTCTCTATTGAATTAAATTTAAAAATATTAATGAACGATTTTTTGTTTTCAATTTATATATCTTTTTATTATTATTAGTACAGTAATATTTTTTACGAAAAAGAAAATATTTTTAGGGTCTAATTTAAAATCTTCGTTTTAGGCTAGAGGAACTAAACACGATGAACTCCGGTGAAGATGAACCATCGTCTGGTTTAAATGGAAGACTGAGGCCAAGAAAGTCCAACATTCCCAGCCCTCAATCTACTAAACAAAGCGTACGCAAGTTGGATGGCCGATCCCAAGAAAAACCTAAACGTTCAAACACCCCATCTAAAGCGTCACCAAGCAAATCTGACGATCTCTCTAATAAATCAGATATATTGCCAACACCGCATCTACTATGTCCCTATTGTGATCGAAAATTTGTTTCCAAACAATCTATTTCCAAACATGTGAGACGCTTACATCTCTCAGTTTCTAAAGCTGATTCTTCTATGGTTTGTCTGTTTTGCAATCATGGCGAAGCAGAACCAAGTGACATTATCCGCCACATGGTGGATAGCCACCCTAACCAATACTTTGCATGTTTTGACTGCCACTCTCGTTTCCCTTCTACAAAGGAATTGGCAGAACACAAGCTGAATGTTTGCGAAAAACAAAAAATACCTTATCGTAGCAAATTACGACAAAAACCGGCCAAGAAGAGTCAAAAGTCAGTTGATATCAATGAGAAAGAATATAGGAATGGCAAGAACTTTGCCGAGCATGGTTTCAACGGTATAGTTATTTCATGTGAACTTAAACCATCTCATGTTCATGATGAAGCTGATATTGAAGATAACATTACCACGAACCTCATTTTACCACCCAACAAAAATTTAACTACTTCAAATGCATTGGAAAAGAATGCAATAATCGTGCTGGATGATATTCAATGGAATAAAAGAATACCTTCAAATTTTTCCTTCCATAATACCGATGCAGACCAAATATTATCTCGATTAGGTGTAGTTCATAGATCACCCAAAACTGGCGATTCATCTAAAAAGGATTTGTTCAGGGCTATAGAAGATGCCACACAAAAATTCGAAAAATGTTTTGACACCAGTTTTTACTCTAAAGTTGCCAGTAATGTTCAGGAAAATTTGACAAAATTTTTGGATGGCTCCTTCAATTTCAATCCCGACCCAGACAGTACTATTAAGACACGGAAATCGAAGAACAGCGTAGTTATAAATACAGCTGAAGGTTTTCCTATTTTGTTGGCATGTGAACAATTTTCACGCAACACCTTTGACGGTTATTTGCCACGTACAATCGCACCAAAGCATAAGTGGAAATGGGACAATTTAGAAAATGAGAAAAACTGGAATACTGACCAGATAAGAAGAGATACTCATGCCAACAACTGCATTATAACATTAGTGTCAAGTCTAGATATTTGGACACAATTATGTATGAGACGTAAATATGAAGAAAAATTTAATAACACGCCGGTTGAAAAGAAGACTGAGAAACAGAATATGATAGGAAAACAATTAAAAGAAATACTTGAGAGCAGGGAAATACCATCATCTAAGTCGCAAATTATAAGACATGTAAAAGATACAGTTCCAGTTTCAAATGAACGTGATTTTCCAAGTTCTTTAGGGTTAATGCCTTCAACCCCGAAATTAAATATAAAGCCAGCTGTACTAAGCGGAGAATGGGTAAGACCCAGGTGTTACGTATGTTGCGCATGTGGTGTGCAAACACGAGACTCTCGTGCTTTGGGTGTCCATGTATCATCACAGCATCCAAACTCCCAGGTTCAGCACTATGAAATCGTTGGGGAATCTCTATTAAAGGCAGATATTTTAAAACATTTGTATGTTCCTCCAAGCCAAAATATCAATAGAACTCGACCGCCAAGGGGATTTAAAGATTGCACAAAATGCAACAAATCCATTACCATTGAAGATTTACATCAACACATGTTAGATTGTGCTGGAGACACCCCAGCTGTCCGGCGAAAATGTCGATATCGCCCATTTGGAGTGCGCCGACGGCGTCCACGATTGCCTGATAACAGAATCCGTAAGAAAATGCGCAACGTTATTAGGACACGACCTAGTCGCCAGAAGAATCGAATGAGACCCAGACCAAAAATAAGGACTGAAGTAGGTGATGGTAAGTACCAGTAATAGTTTTGTTTGTTACTGTATATGTACATTGCAATTAGCTCAAAGTATCATGGATGATTCATTTAGATGGGAATGTGAGGTTAACGCTTAAACTATAAGAGAAATAGAGATTTTTATGTCCTACTACTGGACACAGGTCTTTTTGGAAATGAGCGAGATGTGAGGCAGCGATAATGCGTATTTATATCATTTCTTTTAGACAAAGAGACAAATTTAGACTTCGACACATTTCTTTGTCAAAAAAGCGCGTTTTAGTATCCTAGTCCGAAAGTAACCAAGACATTGATTTGAAAAGAAGAATGCATGTACAGGGTGCTACTTATCCCTAAAAGAAATTACTTCCCAGTAGCACCAGGAATGGATAGAAATTTTGGGAAAGTGACAAATTTAGTGTGCACGATGTTTCGCAATATTATTTTATTTCTGATATTTTAAGGCAGGACAACGTCTGCCGGATTCGCTCTGTTAGTAACTGTCAAACATTGATTCTTCGCGCCATCGTCCAGAAGTTTGACATTGTCTGAATAACAATACATCTGTCACTATTTGTTTTATATTTTTTATTTGGCAGTAACATAAAAACTCTTTGAGAGTACCTTTTGATGAAATTAAATCACTTAGGGCCTCTTTCACCACCTTCAAGTAAAGTAACAACTGCGCTAATCGTCGGTAAAAGTCACCAGTAACTTCAATTTAAATTTTACGATGTTCGGGTGTCTAATCATATGATAAAGTGACCCCTAACTTACTCACAGCATGGTCTGCCAATTATGTGATTACTTGACACTTAATACATTTCTGTTATCATTGATATATTTTTTTAAAATATAAAAATGAAACTGCCAATGTCGTGTTTTTTCACAATCACGGCATCACGCACGAGCTTTGCGTCCACGTCCAGTAGGAGCGTACCAACACGCGAGTATTTGAGGTCTAATAATATTACCATATCAAAATTTTAGTGCTCGATACATAGAATTTGATAGTTAGAGCTGGACTCAATAGGGTGTCTCTAGTGTCCAGACTCGCGCGCAATACGCGCGTATTTTGAATTCGCGTAATCCTTGTGGGCGCGATGTATTGGTGCCTATAATTATAGTATCTCACTAACGCACGAATGATTTCACGCGAAACGTTTCGCGACGAATTCGTCTCTTCTGGACAAGCTCTATATGACTATTGTCATATGTGCTTACAACAACTATATTTCTTAAAATATAATAATGGATTTAATTGATTTAATTGATCATCAGTTGGATGAATTAGAATATACCTCGAGGTGGCGAATATCGAGGAATCGTGTCTTTTAATTCCGTTTTGATTATATTACGGACCTAGATGAATCAGATTTTTTGCTAATTTCGTTTATGGGAAAGTGTACAATGAACAAAGTGAATAACCATTATTTTTCAACCTTTTTTATTTTCTGATGCTGGGCACAAGTCTCTTCTCAAAAGTGAGAGGGATTTAGCCCATGGTCCAGTCCATCTACGTTGGCCAAACGCGATTGAAGCTTGACATCATACCTTGATTGACATCATATCGCCTTCGGGAAATTATGAAATTCTCTCAGTGAGGAAAACATCTTAATTAATAAAAAATCACAATATTTGCATCTGACTGACTGGATGATTACCGATTTACGGATTTTACCTATTACTACTTCGTCAATTTTCAACGAAACTTGCAAAAAATAATGCAAAAGGTATACTTGACGCTGGCAATATGCATTGAGATTGCGATGCCATAATTGAAAGAAATAAAATCTAACAAAGGTATCATAATAATGTCAACCTTCAATTACGTTTGACGAGTATCATTGAGGTATTAGTGAACGAATGCCACGAATGATTTGGTACGTCCTTCACTTAACCAGTGAGATGTTACTCGATGCTTTATTTTAGCTTGTGAAATTGGTAGAGGATACTCGTAGCTTTTACCTACCAATTAACTTGACTTTGGAAGTAACTAATCAACACTTTACTTAAAGATGGTGAACGAGGCCTTCACCCAAAGTTAATTTAATACCTTATTCATGAAGTGTCGAGTACTACAAGCGTATAGTGTAGGCCCTCTGCAGCGGCCGTTATAGCTACTGGCTGATGTTTGCGCAAGTGAATGCTTAGATTTATAGAATCGGAGTGACTTTGTTGTGTCGTCGTCTGTCTGTTTGTTTATTCAGTACAATTTTTGTTTATTTATCTTTTTTATACATACGTACCTACATATTTACTTTTGTTCATCTGTTTTACTACCATATGGATATTGCCACCACTAATAATTTCTTAATATATTTGTTTGTTATGTTTCTTTATCACAGTTCTGTTGTAGAACATTATTATAAATTTCCCGAAAAATATTATCTAAACATTCTAACAACTCTTTTTCAATATTTATGTACATCGCGCGTGGCCTTCACTTAAAAATGTTGATAATTTCTTTGTATATTTTTTATTGCAGCGGAAACAATCAGGAAAATGTTAGCGGACTTACCTGCTAAACGTCACCGTGTTTTAGTCAATCCTACTAACTCAGTACTGCGACCCCGCAAAAAGCTTGATAAACAAAGGGCAATGCTACGAATGAAACGTCATACATCTGAAGATGCTAAAAATTGCAAATCCAAAACAATTAATTCTTCTAATCAATTTGATCTTACGAATGTAAATGACAAAAATAAAAATATACAGACAAATGATGATGACAACAAACCTCTTAAGCCCAGACCGAAAAATGTAGCAAGGAAATTAACACGAAGGAAAGAATCTTTGAACAGAAAAGATATTCTTAATAAACCTAAAAGAAAAGTAATAACAGTTGTTGAGAAAAAGGGAAATGAGAACAAAGATAAAGAACCTGAAATTTCAACCGATTCCCCAAAGAAAGTACAAACTAATGAATTATCAATTGATCAAAATGAAAAAAGAATTAACATGAACAGCGATCCACAGAACATACGAGAACACTCTTCTCGTGGAGGATCGAATAATGGCCGACGCGATAATCAAAGACCAGGTTGCAGTGGCCAGAATGGGAACTCCAGAAATGTTTGTGCTCCTGCTCAGAATGTTCCACTGAAACATTCTATTGCAAGATTGACTGCTAATTCTGAAACTCATGATAAATCTGTTCAATTTCATCATCTTTTTCTTGTGCAACAAGAATGTAATAATGAACATGTACCTTCGGGACAACGTGTACTTTTTGAGAACGAAGCTGTTGTGACGAAATTGGATAAACCACCCTTACATTTTAGTCAAATGGGACCTTATCAAGGGCTCGACATTGAGGTAGACTCAATGCAAGGAAGAATTCCAGGTCACAGTTATGAGAGCATTCACGGAAATAGTATAGATATCCAAAGACATACACAACAGGCTGCACAAAAGCCCAATCTTGAAACCAATCAAGTATTTACTAGAGAATCAACACAAAGACAAAAATTAGACTCTCCTAAAGGCCTCAGTGTAGAGTCTGTTCAAAGACATAACTCGGAATCGATTGAAGGACAAGGCTTAGATGCTCGTAAAGCCCCAACCATGGAGACCAGTGAAGGAAATAGCTACGAAGCTGTACAGGGCCAAGATGCATTTCAAAAAAGTAAATTAAATAAACCAAGGAAAGGTCTTAATGATTGCATCGCTATGCTTAAAAACAAGCTAGTTGATTCCGATCCAAACGTAACTGCTCATGTATCAGTGCAATGTGGTTCTGACGAACCTATAGGCCCAACACCAACACTTAAATCTGCCGTACCTTCAAAACCTCCTAGTGGTGATGTGTTAACACAATCTTTACCAACTTTTTCAAAGTCAACCCAAAAATCAAAAAAATCCTCACCAAAAAGTAATCGCATAGAATCATTACAGAAATCATCAGCTTTACATCAGGGTCATAATTTAAATCCCGAAATATATAGAAATATTGCTCTTGACAGAAATTCAGTGCAATGGAATCCAATGATCTATGATGTCATTACGCCTAGATACACTGATAATATTGGTCGGAAAGAGATTTCACGTCGTAGAACTTCGTCGCACTCTGATAATTTGTTGTTAGCTCAACAATTACTAACAGCACCTTCCAATGAGGCTTTAATGAAATTATCATCAGAAATATACGACACGTATTACATGCCACCTCAAAAACCTTCAAGATTACGACAACGTAATGTGAAACAAGTAATAAATGTCAAGGAAGCGTCCAAGCGTAAAAATATCGATGTTCAAATAAGTACAGATCAGTCTAGAAGATCAATTGAGAATCAGGATAAAAACGTAAATCTTCGATCGGAAAGACGTAGAAAATCTATAGATTTAAGCGAAAAAAGTATAAAAACCCGCTCGCGTTCTGATGCATCTAGAAAATCATCAGAAACAAGTGAAAAAAGCAGATCTCTTCGTGTTGATCAGTCACAAAATGTGAAAGAATTGAATGATTCGTGCCAAACAAAAGAATCTGAATGCATACAAGCATCTAAAAACATAACTAATAAGAATTTAGATGAAGCAACAAACTGTTCTACACTTTCGTCGTCGTCACAAAGTAGTCGTCTTGATATTGATGTCAATATGTTACAGTTTAAACAAATAGAATGTCAACTAGAAAACGATATTAACATAAAATCTCAGTTCAAACAAGTTGAGTGTCCATCAGAAATAGATATCAATGCCGAGGCGCAATTTGAACAAGTAGATTGCCGGCAAGAGACCCATATTAATGTGGAGCCAAATTGTATGCCACAAATTGACTGTCAACAAGAAATGGATATGAATGTTAACATACCAAATGACATGTACAGTGCAGATTTTGAAGAAGATGAGGTATCTATCCCACCGGCCCACGCAAGTACCATAGTAGAATCTATCGTGTCTGCGCCTTTAGATTTATCTGGTAAATCATTACCTATAGATTCAATTTATTCTTCAGGAGAAGATCCATTAACTTTGGCTTCTTACGATGATTATGAAACCTTAGATTTATCAAATAAGTCTCGAAGTACAGCTGCGCCTATGATATGTGAAGATGAAGTTGTAGACTTACGGATTAAACAAAATTTACAGTATTCGCGTCCTCTTGTTCCCAAAACATTGGCGCTCGAAGGCACTGAACAACACTTAAATGTAACAAATGTATTAAATTTAGCTCAGCGAGATGAATGTGTACCAACTGATTTATCTATTAAAGGAAAAGATTTATGCATAAACTTGTCTCAAAGAAGTGATATTGAACAAAATATGCAAATACAAGATTTGTCCAGAAGTAGGGCAAAATTTACGCCAGACGATGACCAGTTACTCTTAGATCTGCAAAATGTACCCACAGATTTATCAAACAGAAATAACACAAAGTATGCGCTATCTACTTCATCCAATCCAAAAGCGGCAACGAAAGAAAATCAAAGAACTTACGATTTTATCGATAAAGATGATACTCCTGAAGATTTATCTGGAAAAGTAAGTGACGGAAAAAATTCTGAAACAGTAGCAAAAATACGGACACCAGATGTGGTAGTTACAAATTCTTCTGTTCGGAAAGCTTGTGAGGGTAACAATGCAGGTGTTATTGATCCTAATACCCAAGTATATTGCCCTGAAAATTCTTTGGATTTAATTCAAAAACCTGTTTATGACCCGACATTACGGATACCTCAGTATAAAATAAGGCCATCCGAAACAATTGTAAAACATCTTGAAGGTAATGCAACGGAAACTTGCTCTTTGACAACAACTAGTGCGGCAGAAATTTATTCACATCCTCAAATTTCGCTCAACAGTATACCTGTCCCGCACAGATCTCAAGATTCAAAATTAAGTAGCAGTCCAATAATAGCTTCTATAGAAGCTCAAGAGAGAATAACTTACTCATTCACTAATTCTGCTTTAAATGTGGCTGTCACCACAATAGCTGGTTCAATACCTGTGTATTCATTATTAAACAGTGGAATATCTGCACCATTTACGACCTTCGAAAGTACAAGACCAGTTTATACTTTGCCTAAGGCTTGTATTTCCCTGACGAAAATAGATGTCTCAAAAGCCACAACTTTTACAAACAGTCTTTTGAGCATACCAAGCACTACAATAGCGAGTACTACTCCTGTTTACACCTTAGCAGGGACCACCATCGTCACGCCTATAAATTATGGGACTTTGCCAAATGGGAGCCATTCTATACCGTATCCTCCACCATGCGGTTCCTATTTACCTGATATCGATAGCCAAAGTATGATGCACTACGCTTCTTCTGGTCCATCTAACATGATACAGGAGCTAAGGACCAACGATTTGATGATAAGAAGTGGCATGTTTGGCTTTGATCGGAATCTGGAGACTTCAGACAAAAATGAAACGTTGCCCAAAGAAGTATCAACAATATTAGGAGCAATGTCTGTTGAACATCGTAATAAATTATTAGATGTACTTAATCAATATTTGTCTGCTGTAAGACCTTCAATTTTAAACCAAAATTCTTTGTTTTTTAATCCAAAACCTGGTACGTCAGCGTCGAAAAAAACCTCAAAAGAATCGACAGTAGATGCCTCTACTGAAACAGTGGATATTAAACCTCTACATTACCAAACTACAGATAATTCAGCGCTAATCTCAAAAGAAGATAAATCTATTACAGACGATCAAGTTATTGATTTAACGCATGACGAAATCGTCCCCAAACCGGATCTTGATAGCGTGGAGGAAGAAGAACAAAGTGAACAATTGTTGATGGATGAACCAGAACCTATAGAGGAGCCATCATTAATAGAAGACAATAAAGATTGTACTGTGCCTAAAGTTACACCTCAAAAGTCTAACGATAAAACAGCTAGCCTAAGAGCAGTAAGGATAAAGGCGCCTTCAGAAAGATTGAAATCTAAAGTAACTCTGGAACCGTTACCAAATCTGCCGTGTTCAGATGACCCTAATGTAATTGAAGGCGAACTAGATAACATCGATATGGAAATGCTTGCAACATTGGATTCTGAAATATCTTCAGACATTCAATTATATGAAGTGAGCAGCTCGCAACAGTCAAACTTAAGTGGCCAATCTATTATTTCACCAAATAAATTTACAAACCAAACTATTGGGAAATTACTAAAAAATGCCAAAGGTGAAATTGCTTCAGAACAAAATATTAGTAAAACAACATCAAAGGAATCAAAAGGAACTTTAGACGCATCATTGCTGTCGCCTAACACTTTGAAAGGTTCTGAAAATAAGGATACTTTTCTTAAAGAAGATAATTCAACAAAATCAGAAGATCAACTACAGGATTCTTTCGAGGCGCTTAATAAAAATCAAATCGATAAAGATGATGATTCTGATGACGATGTTTCTCTAGCTATAATTCTCAAACAAAAGCAGCAGAGTAAAAAGAACACGTCTAAAACAAAAGCAGATAAAAATGTTAAGAATTCAGACAAACACATTTCTCAAGAAAAGTTATCAGGGAATGGTTCTCGTAAAATCAAGAATAAAGAAATCGAAAAAATGACAGATGGAACGAAGGTAAACGATACAAACACTCATTTTAATGATATTGCTAATCTAAATGCCTTGACTATACCTGAACCAAAATCTAAAAATAATAAAAAGAAGATTAAGAGAAATCGACGCAAAGCAGCTACAGACAAAGAAGTAAATCAAAATAAAGATGACGTAAAGAAAACTGCCTTAAAAACTGATATTAATAAAGAGAATGATACAGTTTTCCAAATCACAAATCATTCACAGCTTAATGAAAAGCAATCTAAATCAAAAATAAATGACCAAGATAAAACTTGTACAGATACTTATACCGACATATCTATTAGAAAAAATAAAGAAGGTTCAAAAAATTCGGAAGTTACTTCTGTTATAATAAGTAATACGCAAAAACTAGATGTTGATACAGCAGTTAACTTTAATATTCTAAACGAACTTAGTAAAGAGAAAAACCAAAATAACGACGATAAACAATTAGATCTACAGGAAAACTGTCGCAATAGAAAATCAGGTATTACCTCTGAAGAATGTCCGAAGGAAAAAAGTATATTAGATGACCCAAGTACATATAAGAAATTAAAAACTGACTCTGTTGAGCCCCTAATGTCACTGGTTCCAAATTGTGAAAACATAAGTGACAAAGACTCTGTCAGCATGGTGGTCGAAGATACTGCAAATCTCAAACTGAGCCCCACTATCGCAGAAGACGTTGAATTACCGCTAAGACGCAGTAGGCGAGGAAAATCACTTTATGTGGAAGGAATGGAGCGAGGGGCACTTATTAACAACGAAACTGCTTCTGAACAAAAGGCGCCATTAACAAAGAAACAGTTAATTTTTTCGAAACTATTATTAGATGAAGAAAATTATATAAAAAAATCAGCCCATTTAGATAACAAAGACATGTATATGCCTTCCGAAAATTATACATATTCCAATACTGAACTACAAACTACCAAGAACTTATGTAATTCTCAATCATCACCACTGGAAGAAAAAAACAAATCAGTGAAACGCAAGAAATCTCCGCCTCCTAAGAAAAAGATTAAGAAAAAGAAATCGTTGGAGGAGAATACTAATAGCCAATGTGTTACTAAAGAAACGTATGTAAACAGCCCACGTGATACAGAAAAATGTTACAATGAGCCTGAGAGTAAGGTAAATCTTGTAGAAAACAAGTTGGTGGACAAAAATTACACTTGTGAGAAAGATACAAATTGTTTGAAAACTTCACAGTTGCCTAGAAAACGTGATAGTGACCAAAATAATTCTGAAACTATAAAAAATAATACTACAGTACTTCATAGTACGGAGAAAAGAAAAATGACCACCTCCATTACCAACATAGACGATGTCGATAGTTCAAAACCAAAGAAAACAAAGTTAAATAATATAAAGGATATTTTGACATTGTCGTTCAGAGATGAGACTAATTCTCGTTTTAATACGAATCATAGTTTACCTCTTGCAGCAAGAAGAACTCGCTCCAAGTCTGTTGTTGTTAAATCTTCTGGATCCATGCTTTACGATCCATATGATATCGAGTTAGAAGATATGCGAGAGAATAACGAACCTTTTAGGCAGAGGTGCTATCTTCTTAAAAATAACGCGCCTAAAACACTAAAAGAAAATCAGCAACAAGATATATTGAAAAATAATTACTCTACCACAGAAATACCAGATACTATGTTAAATCAAACTACGTTGGCTGATAATAGCTTGAAAGAAACTATAAGTGACTCTGATGAATCATCAAAGAGTGATGTACCATTAAAGAAGTATGTTGAAGAAAAGGAAAGAAAACATACGCATTCTATGGAAAAGAATGACGTTAAAGAAGTTGATTGCGTTGATAGTAATATAAAACAAAGCAGAAAAAAGAACAAGAAAGTTAAAAAAACTAGTCCAGTAAGTGAGGATATTCCAATTACGGATGCCAACACTGAAGAAGAGACTCAAGAACAACTTCGGTCGGAACAATTTATGGAGAGTTTTGGTTTCTTTTCTGAACGAAAACCTCGAAAATCTAACTTATTAGCCACTAAAAAAATATCGGAAACTTTCCATAGTATTGCTAATGAATCCGACGATATTGACTTTAAATCTAAAGAACGCCCAACGAAGAAAAACTCTCGCAATGATAATCGTAAAATTGTTGATGACGATGATGATATTTATAAACTTTCAACATTCTCTAATTCTCCAAAATCTACCCTTAAACGTTTAATGAAACTCAAAGAGGAGTCGCGCTATTGTAATGTTTGTAAAAAAGAATTTCGGAGGCCGGATAATTTATTGCGACATCAGATGACGTTACTGCATGTATCCAGACTGTCTGAATATGAAATGAAAATCAAAACAGCGCCAGTTCCTGATGATCCCAACCATCTTGTAATTTTTAAGCAACATTTAGACAGGTTAAAAATGTTAGAATATAAAATGAAAAATAAGAAAAATTCCAAAAATAAATTTACTTTACCCTCCATACAAGAAATCTTAGCAGATGTTCGCAAAACTGCTCAAGAACAACAACTAGCTCGAAGAAATCTAAGTCGAGATGAAGCTTTATTTTTAGATTGCTGTGAATTACTCAAGGATTCAAACAGAAGTCAAACTGGATTGCGTAATATGCGAAGACCTTTTATAACTTGTTGTGCTAGCAGTTACGCTCTAGCTTGTGCTAGCGAGGCTGCTTATGCAAATTCACAGTCAAACCAGACTGAAACGATAGATTATGCTGCCTTGAATAAATTCCGTTTCGCTGGGAGGCCGATCATATACACATCCGCAAAGCCAGAGGGAATGCAAGACTTCTTTATAATGTCGAGTAAATCGTCAACGAGCAGAAAAAGCAGTAATGAACAACCTTCTCCTACTTCATCGGAACCTGTCCAAAACTCTCATGTCCTGACAGAAGCTACTTCTTACAATGATGTTACCATCGAAGAAAAATCCGACACCAAGAGTGACGGTGACGTAGATTCTGTAACAGCTCAAAGTATTTTAAATAGTGAAGAAGTAAGAAATTTAGAAAATGATTTAATATCTGGTCTTAAAGAAACAGCGTGCAAATTTCAGCCAATTTTAAGAGACGAAAAAGTTGTTGCAGAAACTGAGCTTAATAATTTGGAAAACTGTGTTTCGGATGAGACTGCCTATCGTCAGGTCGAGGTTGAGAAATCGGCGGAAAATGATGTTATTTCGAAAACAAAAAAACGATCAGAAACTAAGGAAAAGAAAATATCGGATGTATTTGAGAATATAGACATCTTTGAAGACAAGTTCGATAAAATTAAGCGAAAATGTAGATCCCAAGCAGCAGCTGCAAAACAAGTGCAGACCATCGTGGAACAAAGTGTAAGGTAATAACTTTTTTTTAACTTACTTTTTTTTTAATTACTTAGAATATATTTTTCATCTTCTTTAAAAATAACTAAGTTGTCACAAGAATTTAAAGCTTAAGTTTTTTAACGTGTCAATAGTATATTATGTATATGTGTGGCATGGGATGAAACAAGACTATTTCAGACCCGGGCGATGACAGCCCTCGCTTCGCTCGGGCAGTCACCTCTCGCCCTCGTCAGAAATCGTCTTGTTTCATCCCGTGCCACACACTGTATTTTTCATATCACATGTAATGAAACAACGAGTTTTGATTTCTGTAGCCAGTCGAAGTAAGACTATTTCAGACAAAAGCGCAGTAATATTGTTTCTCCCCTAGGGCAGAAACATTCGCATTGGTTTGAAATTGTCTTATTTCGACTGGCAAAACAGAGATCAAAACTAGCTGTTTCAATGCATGTGATTTGAAAAAATATTTTATTTATTCTATTGGTAAATGATATATATATATATAATAATAATAATAAAACCCGGACCTATTTATAATATACGTGTATGTAGGTATACAAAAATTTGAAAAATCTTTAACGAAGTGTAAGTGCGGTTTCAAACTAGCGTATTTTTCGACGCGTTTATGGTCGTTTCGTAAAACGCGCTAAAACCAGTAATAGTAGGGGAGCGCAAGAGGGGATTCTCGGTACTTTCGGTAACTTATATATAGGTACAGTTTTTTTATCTTACTTACGGATGTCCAAATGGTTAGGTTAGAATACCCCGTTACCGTTGAACCATGACTTTTTAAATTATAAAAATTCAAACTCTCCCGAGATTGCCAAAATGCTGTTTTTTTTTGCCGTTATGTATACATTCATACTATAATCATTATATTACTGAAATATGACTTACCATTCATTTTATTTACTGAAATATGATTTACCATGCACTTAATCTACTATTGATCGATATTCTTCCTACCACCCAACCTATAAAATCTGCAAGGACCTGATGATGACGCTCGAGTTAATCCACAATTAGCCTCGTGGGCTCCCCTACTATAACACTTGCGCTAATTATTGTACCGGAACTTTTTGTTTTGCGGCTACTCGCGGTGCTATAAACAAACAAAAGACGCGTTAAGAAGAAACGCGGCTTCAGCCGAATTAGAAAAATAGGTATTTTGCAGTGACTATTGCTATCGCGATGCGCCCTGCGCTATCCGCTGCGTGCGATAGGGACAGATGCAGCTCAGACCAATTATACCTACAAACTTTCTGACTAAATCGAGGTTTCGTATTCTCCTGTTTCCTCCTTCAAAATTGAGTTTATTAAAAAAAAAATCCAAATTATTAAGAAATAGATTAAGTGTATGCCTCTATGTTTTTTTTTGGTTGTAAAAACCTTTCAAATTTGTTTTGCAGTGGTTGGATTAGGGCTGTATGAAAGAGGCATTTTCTACGATTTTTGAAGAGTTATATTTTCTGATCTTATTAGTTGATTGAAAAAAATAAAACATAGGGGCATAGCTTTAGCAAACTTAGATATTTTCACAAAAAATCATTCCTCTAGGAGCATTATCCAGGGAGAAAATAGGAGAATACATTTGTATGGGAATACGGCGCTAGCGTTTCCTCTTAACGCGCCGAAAAATTAGCTAGTTTGAAACCGCCATAAGCCAAGATAGAAAGTATTTCGCGTCTTTGATGTGATCTCTAACATAATAATTTATTTATGAAGTGCGATCCTCACAATTCGCAACTCGTGTTTTTCCAATTGCTTTAAGATTGTAAAACATAACTCTACAGCTGACCGATGTAATACCTTTTTTTAAAGTTTGTTTTAACTACATCGTAACTATATAGTTCTCACTGATCTACAATTTACTATTTAATTTTGATACACAATATACCTAAATATTTTAGCTCGGTTCTTAGAGTTGCAGAAACAAAAATTAATATTTATAATTAGCCCCTTAAATACTAAAGGAACATTCTTACATAAATTATTAAATGCTAATTATAAAGTATTAAATATATACCGTGTTTATATTGATTCCAAAGTCATATAAGTTAATAATATGGTATTAATTTAACAATATTATTAAATTAATACTATTGTATGTACTTCACATATGACAAAACTTAAGAACTTCACGTAGCTTAATATCTAGAAAATGTTGCATACACGGTGATCTTTTGTACAGCGTTTTATCGTTATTTTATAATAGAAAACCAGAATCTTATTTCAACAATAACTTCTTGTCACATTTAAGTAAACTTGTAATTAAAACAAAATATTTTCGATTTGTTCATTTTAGCTTGTCAACCTAAGAACATGCCTAGTATGGAATTATTTATTGAAATAACTTTCAACAATTTTTTTCAAATCATTTTTGGAGTAGGTATTTCAAAAGTATTAGTATTTGAAAAGTATTTTTTAAAAAGTATTTCAGATGTACTGAAATTAATTGCAAATATTTTTAAAATCATACAAAACATTTTTTATCGTTAAGGTAGTATTTAATATAATTAGTCCATTTTGTTACAGTCATAAAATCCGGAAAAAAACTGAAAAGAAGAAAGGGAAAAAAAGTTCTAAGAAAAATTATCAAAACACTGTACTTACTAAAGGTGCACTTAAAGGCTATGATAGCATAAAAGTTTCTATTCTTACCTCGGATATCGATATGTCGGGTATTGCTCCTCCTATTATAAATCCTTCAAAAAGAAAGAAAAGAAGCAGTTCTAAAAAGAAAAAGGATAGAAAGAATATTGAAGAAATATATAAAAGTGATTTGAATCATACTAAAGATAAAGAGTCGTTGCAAAACGTAGACGTTTACGAATTTATGGATAACGAAGAACCAGAAATTTTCGGACTAAGACCTTCAACAATTATGGAAAGGTTCAGAAATATTGGCAACAAAGGCTTACATAATACTTCTAAGGCTGAAACAAATCGTCAAAATGCAGATTTAAGTGACACTGGTTCCGACGGAGATGACTTTGTTTACATGTCTGATGATTATGTTTGTGACGATGAAAGCAATGATGGTAAAAAATCTCCGTCACCCATAAAAAAGAAAGAGGTAACTGAGAAAAACGCAGTTATGGACCGAATATTTAAGAATAATGCAGTTAGATCTGAGAAAAAGAGTGAACCAGAAGAAATTCCAAAACCTACAAAAAAACCTGCTAACCTTGATCAATTGTTTGACAGTTTGCTGGAAACAGAACCTAATTCTTCTGCATTAGTAAACGAAGTGGATTCTCCAGGAAAAGATGACGACAAAGGGCGAGTCGAAAAAAAAAGAGTTTTTACACCAATACAACTATCGAAGTATGATTTAAATCCACCGACAGACACTGAATCAACAACAAGGAAGAATATAACTCCTTCACCTACATCAAGTATCGATAGCGTAATATCTAAAGGAGAATGTTCTTCGCGAGAATCAACCCCTCAAAGATCTCAAAGTACATCTGGTAACGATTCTCCATTTGATGATGGTCCTTCAACTTCGAAAAAATACGATGGTTTGAGGTGCAACAAAAATTCAAAAGATTATCCACCTTCACGATCTCGGAAGTACAATAATGTGTTAGATAATAAACCCTCGACATCGAAAAACATCGTAATAAATGACGATTCAGATCTATCTGCAAAGAGTGATGAATCTTTATACAAGACATACTCGAAAGTAAAAATGGTTAAGAATAAAGGAACACCTATTAGAAAAAAAGAAAAACAAGCGACCTCACGTCCCAGTCATGATTATAAGGCTGAATATTTCGACGACGATGTTCTATCGGATGATGCCGGCGTGGCCAGACAACGCGCTCGCCGAAAATGCACTGTGGGTAAACAAAACGTATTAGCAGAGACCTGGAGTTCGGAATCGGAACCGGATGGCATTCCACCGAGACCGAACAGTGCCGAATCTGTAGTGATGAGCGTTTCCCGTAAGAAGAAAGGGAGGAAAAAAGATGGCCAGACGAGTGGAGCAAGAAAAGGTAACAATAAAGTTTCGCTAAAGAAACCTGACACCGAAAGCAGGGTACCCAGTAGCAATCGCAACTTCGCAACGAGCAGTAGCGTCGGGGTCGAAGCGAGCCGACCGAGCGGCAGCGGGAGCTCCGGACACGCCCTGTCCTTGCCGGGGCCCTCGGGTCTCGCGCCGCGTGTCCACCACCCGCGCCCCAGCACGTCCTTCTGGGTAGATGGCGAGGACGAGCAGGAGCACGTTCAACAGCACGGGTGGATTGTCGGCGACAGCCATAAAAAGTTAGTTACGATGCTGGCTCATGCTAAGGGTCGAAAGCGTAACAATGACGACAAACGTCATTTGATGGAGTAGTTTTAGCTATTAGGATAATTTAATATATTAATCTTGTAAATATTTTGTACATAATATTCTAGTTCTTGTAAATGTCACACCGTTGACTTTTCGACCAGGTAACAGTAAAAACTGCAGTTTATTTGATTTTGAGTTCTGTAAATACTGTATATCTTTTATAGCATACTTTAGTTAAAATTTGAGAAGCCTACATACTGTAAGGACTGAAATAATTTAATTAATCATTTAACGGCCCTTGCAGTATATTAGCTAAATTTTACGATTATTAATTGGAACATGAGTCCTCTTGATATACATATATATTGTTTTAATATTTTATCAATCTTACAACCCTGATGAGGAAATGAGCATTTTTGTGGACGCCTGTGGAGAGCGAGTAGCTTTCGATCCACTATTGGCAAATGCCGGCTTACGGGTAGAACTTTATGCTCGAGAGGTATGTTTAATGGTAGATTTTCGTATGCAACCTGGCAAGGTTGGTCCTACGAATAAAATATAATGTGGAATCAACCACTGCGTGAGGTGTTGCCGCCGACGCACCTATTTGTAATTCATGCTTCCTAGATTTATGTCGTTTAAGAATATGGGGTATGTTAATACAATATTAAAACCTTAAATTGGGTAAAATGCGATTCACGTGGAATCGGATAAATTATGTAAGTCGCTTCCAAACTCCAAATTAAATAATTCTGTTTTACAAGTTTCGTTGCCATTTTAAAGAAGTCTATGAGCACACTGCTTTTGCAATTAGCGAATATTTCTTAATGTAAATTATTTTTATTTTCTAAAAAAGAGAAATATGTTTTATATATGTGAAGACACTGCGTATGTAGTAAAATTAATTGTGTATACATATTTTATTTTAAATCAAATCTTAGTATTGAAAGTTTTATGTTTTTTTTATATGACGAATAACTTTTTATTTTACATCTCAAAACAATAATGAATGTTGCACAATTTTACAAGTAATCTGTATGTATCTAACGTAGATCCACTTGCATCCCTACAGTACATAAAATAGTATAATGTAGCGAATTTTTTTTATAATTACGTATCTAAACATGTATTAGTTAAATTTATATCTGAATGAAGTCACTGGAAATTTTAATTATTAAATTCTTGTAGTTGTATTACTACTTTTAATATATTTATTAATACATAATTATTCTCTATGGATATTAGCGCCATATAAGATATAAAAGTACATTGTGTAATTTAATCTAAAATATGTAAATGTACTTGTGAATTCAATGATTCATTTATTTTACGTCCCTACCCTTTCCACAGCGGATTTTTTCATTATAAATTATTAAGAGGACAGTTTCGATAAGTTTTTTATAAAACGATTTATTTTGTAAATTGTGTTCCTTGCATAATATTAGATGACCTTATTGTATAGTTTTAAAGATCGTGCATTTTTTTCTATAAAATACTATGAATTAAAATCGACCGGGCCTTTAGTAAGATTCAATTCGTAAATGAAGTTTGTTTGATAGCGTTCGTGCCGGGCTGGTAGCGGGGCGCTTGTCCCGCTCGGGCGTCAAGACGTTCAGTACATTCTTTAATTACACTAAACATTTATTTAACTTTTTCTTAAGAAAAGTCAAGTTATGATTATTTTTATTATCTAGTCCACAAACAAAACTTAGACCCCATTATCAGCCCCCTGAACTTGTGATCTTTTTTTCCAATATGTTAATAAAGAAGACTTATTTTCAAGGTTTACACAATATATTGAATATCATGTGTGCATTGATTTAATTGATTGTTTTAATGAATGTGGAAGTAAACAAGTTTAATTCTTAAATAAAGCTCAATGTTAAATGGTAGATTTTTTATTTTCAAATATCCTGAATAATTTACAACAAATACATAGGAACATAAAAGTTTGATAAATATCTATGTGTAACTCAATATTTTTCACAGAAAATATAAATATAGTAGTCTACAAGCCCTAAGCCTTTCACTGACGAAACGTACACGAAGAAATGCCCTCTGAGAGGTTTTGAAAGATCTCTCTGCGAACATTTTGATAAAGATAAGTACAGCAACTAAATAATGTGAATAAACAATTTTAATTGCAATAAGTCACAGGATTGTGACCAATAGTATATTGTGTAGCAAGGGATGAAACAAGAACATTTCTGACGTTCGCTGGGGCTGTCATCGCCCTGGTCTGAAATCGTCTTTGTTTCATCCCGAGCCACACACTGTATTTTTCATATCACATGTAATGAAACAACGAGTTTTGATTTCTGTAGCCAGTCGAAGTAAGACTATTTCAGACAAATAGCGCATTAAAATCTTTTGACAACAATTTGATGACTGTTGTCAATGCGATTCTGACAGACTTTAAATAAAGACGTAAATAATAAACAAATGAAGGTGCCGGGTAGAAACAACGTTGTTTCTCTCCTAGGGCAGAAACAACGTTGTTTCTCTCCTAGGGCAGAAACAACGTTGTTTCTGACTGACATATTCGCATTGGTTTGAAATTGTCTTGTTTCGACTGGCAAAATAGAAATCAAAAGTCGTTTCATTACATGTGATATAAAAAAATACTTAAATCATAATAATGCTACTTATTGTACATGACATTTTCTACACAGAACACTTTGAGACAATCACGATTTTCTTCAGCTTGAATCCAATTCAAATCGGTCCTTATCAATACAATCTGGTGGTATCCACCACAGGCTCAGCTTGAATAATTTAATGATAAACAATAAAAGTTGCATTTGAAGATAATTTACTTTTGGGAGTTTAGGCATAAGACGCTCTCTTTGTATTGTGGTTTAGGCGAGGGTCTCAAATCTGTCCCCCGTCACATTGAATAAGATAAAGCAGTGTTTCCCATCTGCCGAGTCGCGATGTACCAGGCCGTCAAAATAAAATACCGGTTCGCGTTCGTTTTGCGCAAACTTGGATTCTTTATTAAAAAATAACACGCGTTCCCCGTGGATCAACCGTTGGTCCAACTAGTTGGACCACGGGGATTTTTTTTTCCCGCTGGACCAACTACTCGGTGGTCCAACTAAAATCATTCCCGTAAGTACAACTAAACAAAAGTCAATCGTAAAAATTGACGACAGGTTATCATAATATGGAATGGTTTTAGTCTTAGACCTATAGACTAATTTTTAAAGATTTTCAAATAGGTAGTGCATGGTATTACTGTTCGCCTATATTTATTTTTAGTGACTTCCGATAGAAGGCTATACCAAAGTATGTGGAATTAATAAAATAGATTTACTAATAAATGTGTATTATTTTCTTAATGGGACCAGCTTGTGTTTAAAAGTATTAAGTGGGTTACGAAGGGGCAGTGTGAAAATTGCCGGGCCATGGCCGAATAATAAATCTTTATTCATTTCACAAAGTACACAAAAAATAATCTCAAAGATTATTTTTAATTAAGTTTGGGAAACACTGCGATAAATAATTATAACCTAATCTGGAGTGTAAATTGTTGAGTACGTTACAATTCTTTACCCAGTTAACGAAGATGAGGTCTTGTGAAAAGGCACCGATAAGAAAAACAGCATGGTTTTAGCAACAAGATGAAAAGTTTTATTGACTAACACAAAATTTCATATATACAGATACCTATTACAAACACAATTTCATATGATTAAGGAAAGTTATATAAATATTGCAGAAATCTGGTTATTTAGTTCTTTCAGGTACTGTAGAGGGGATTTCATCGTTTTTCTTCATCACTGTATACCTAACAATAATTGCGATTCCGAGCGCAACGACCAGGCAACTTAAAGCAATAGCAATGGGAAGAAGAATATTAACTAAATTCAGTGTACTAAGGAGCTTACTTTTTATTTCATCTACGAATTCTTCTGGAAGAGACATACCCTGGAAAGATACAATATAACATATTAACATTATTTTACATGCATGTGCGTACCGAGGGGATGGGAGGGAGGAGGAGCAAGGGGGGGGGCAGCTGCCCACCCCCCATTCATCAAGGCCCACATTCAGGGATTCAAGAATCCCAAACGATAAAAGAAATCTATAAAGAATAAGCTAGGTAGGCTACCTCCTGCTGTTTCCTATATATAATAATATAATTTTTAGTGGCGGTACCCACCTTGAAAAAAATTTGCACCCTCCTGACCCGGGTACGCCTATGTTTACAATTGCAGCATCGCGCTCATTCTATATTGATAAAACTCAGTGCCTATTTTTTTGTGATAGCAAAGTTGTAGTCTAGTAAATAGGTATCATTATGAAGTCATGCTGTCCATAAAATTTTCCATTATTACAACGATTTATTGTAAATCTTAGAAATGTTTTAATGTAGATAATCAAGCAATAAACTATACTATAATAGACAAAATATGGTAAAGTTGTTTATTAGTTATTACTTTGCGTCACTCTAGCGAAGCGTCTGAAAGCCGCTTACGGCCAGACTCGTTAAGCTCCGTAGAAAGTGCTCGCTCTCAATCATGCTCTATGATCTTTCTCTCGATATCAGCATAAGCTTATTAAAGATGAGTAAATGTGACGTGTTTTGATGTTATTATATACCTATTCTTTTTAATCTGGTCCTACCCAGCAAATTTTCTTTTTAATCTGGTCCTACCCAGCAAATTTATATAAGAGCCGGGCCTGATGTATACCTATTGCAATTGCTGAGGACGGAAGGTACCTTACCTATTTAAGTAGGTACTAACTTATTAGGTATGTGTAGACGAAAATTATCATCAAAATTAATTTCGTCACAGACGTGGGTGCATTGATGGTACCTTTACAGAATCATACAAGTTTTACTACCCAACAAATTATGTAAGCCCTTACGCATGTCAATTTTTCTTACTCTCTTTAGATAGCACAGAAATTGAATTCGTATTATTATGTACATTTCACATACTTTTAAATTTATTACAGAAATGCCTAATATTATTTGATTTTCTGTAGTATTTTACTTCATAATAAGTACCTACATTATCTACTATACTATATTCGTACTACTGCACCCACTTCTGCTGTGGAAAGGTCTTATTCAAACAATTTAATCAATCTTAATTTTCAAGCGATTTTAATGGATAAGTATTAATATTAAAATTTCGCACTGTGGGGGCACTGTTTTTTATTTATTTTATTAATATGATGGTCCCGCTTACCTCCTCTACCCAGAATATAGGCATCAAAGTTGTGCGAAGGGGCTGAGTTGCTGCTATCGACGGAACTGACCGTTGGAAAACGTTGAACTGAGCTCGCTTTGCTGCCCTTATTATTGTGCCTGTAAGCTAAAATACCATAATACCCATTAGAAAATTATCCTTACTCGCAACATAGTGCGAGGCGCCAACTTGTTTTGCTACTTCCTTCAGTTACTAAAACGTTAAAAACGTAAATAGTTCCTGCTATGTTTTAAACAAAATAAATTATTCAAGAAGTATGTTGTAGCAAGTATAAGTTCGGATATTTTATTTTTATAAACCTTATGCTTTTAGCCATTTGGATGATTTTAGAGGGTATTCCGGTCTTTCCCCTACATCGTCCGTTCTTTCCCATGTTTTTTGAAATGTATGTCCGTACTTTAAACTCGCATAACTCAGTAGTCGTTATGTCTGTGCAAACGAAAAAATATTTTTCTTATAGCTTGTTTATTGATTATCAGTTTTTACTTTATTTTTTACGCTGGCTGGTATAGATTATGAGAAAAAAAATAATTGCCAACATCTTACGAATGCAGCTAAAAACCATCCGAACTTACCCCAACATACTATAATTCAAGGAATATTGCTGTAGGTAGATAGGCTACTCTTGTATGTAAGTGTTCAGTGTCTGTTAACTTCTCCAAATTGTATCCATTAGGACTAATTCAAAATATATTTTACATCTAGGTATATCTACATAATCAATAAAATACCTAACTACAATTTATTTCTGTTTCAAATTTTACCTTCAAGAAAACCTATTACAAAAAAAGGGTAAACGTTTTGGGGAAGGGAAAAGGTTTAACGTAGACTTAAAAGTTGATATCAATATTCGTTAAAATCATTTTGTTCTCGTGTCATAATTACGAAATGGGGGAAAGCATTTATGTGCCGAAAAGGTATACCTACGCCTACATATTAACTTTTTTAAACATCTATCTACTAAATTCCTTCGGAGTGGTACCGAGTTACATAGTATCTTTACATAAATATGTAAGTTATTGTATATGCAGAAATATAATATTTCTAAAACCTTAGGTGACATTTCTCAGCACTTGGAGTTGGAGAGGATTGTAATCTTTTGAAGAACGCACCTACATTTTGAGGCAGACTTGCTATTTTTATCATCGGCGATTCTGCATCGCGTTTTGGCGACTTCTATCGACGTTCTATCACAGGCAAAGACTTAAAATATAACGTAAGTATATAGTAATAATAATAATATTATAAGTCTATGATTACAGGTATCAAAGGACCGTGCAGCAGTCAGTGGCTGTTGATGCTTACGACGTTTTTGTTATTTCAACCAAATACAAGCTCCGCTTTTCACCTTCTTTAAGACATACAGAGGAAATCGTTACATATATTGAACCCCAGCTAATTCTCCCAGTAACAACAAAAGCTTCAATTAAACGTTATAAACTAAAATAATTCCAGGAAAGGACCTCTTTCAGAAAGAATATCAAATACTGGACATAAAAGTTTATATTGTGTGACAACCAGTGATAGTTTTAATTTATTTTTGATACTTACTGGTTCCAAGTCCAGGAACAGTCTATGTTTCTCTTCTACAGCATTCAAGCCAAGAAGACCGTTTCTGTACCTGAAGTCGGCATACAAGAAATGAGGATATGACATCACCATGAATGCACCTGTAACAATTTAGGAACGTAAATTACAAAGTAAGTATAAGAATAATTTACTTACGTATTCATTCACAATAATAATATTGGTAACATAATGGCAATCCACCGCGGATTGGTGGATTGGCCAGCGTAGTGGACTATGGCCTAAATCCCTCTCACTTGTGAGAAGGAGACCTGTGCCCAGCAGTGGGACATAAATAAAAAAGGTTGAAAAAAAATAGGAATTGTTTTCAAATCCAAAAAATAAATTTAGTTACAAAAATTATAAGTATTAAGCATTTTATTTAGGTAATATAGTTATTTAATTGTAATTTTAGGGTAGATTTAATTTGTATTTTGATTTATGTTCTTAATTGTATGATTGATAAATAAATACTAATACCAATTAAATATATATAATCCAAAAAATCCTAAAAAATAGTAATCAAGTAGGTACCTAACTAAATAAACCAATTCAAAAATAAGTATCTAGTTAAGGTGAGACAACAACGTTAACAAAATAATATTGTAACCGACTTTTTAAATATCTGCGCTCCGAAGCACGGAAACGCGCATGAAAATTTATGCCATTAGCGGTCACCCATCTCACACCCGACCGCGCCCGTTTGACTTAGTTGCATAGATCGTTTGCGTTCTACGCTAACCGCCGGGCCATGCGCGCTTCACCCATAATGCGCCTTATTATTAATAAATTTTATTTTAATTTTTCAGATCGTATGTCTGCTTTGGATACCCGGGTTTACTTACAAACTTTTATGTTTTGTTAGAAAGGTGCTGTTGCTGGTCAGGCTTACATAATTATGGGATGCAAATATAGCGAGGAGCGAACATCAGCTTCCTTATAGTAGTGCAAGCACATACGACCATAAATGCATACGATTTCAGGCAACATATTTATGTTTTTGTCAAAATAATAGGTTCAGTGAAAATACCAAAACTTCTGGTTCGGTTTTGAAATATTAGGACACCTTCACTCATTCTAATTCTACATACCCATATTGGACAAGCGTGGTGGAGAAGCTCCAAGCCACTCCACCCGTGTCAAGCAGTGGGTCGGAAAAAAGGTTAGCTGCTGCCTACACATTTTGACTGATACGTAAAGTTAATAATGAAGATAGGGCTGGTAGTCTAAGAGAAATTGGCTTTACATGAGCTTTACATACTTTTTACTTTAAATTTACTTTAATTTACATACTTTTTCACAGAGAAAGCCATATCAAATATAGTTTTAGCAACATTAAATGAAAAAGGAAATATTAAATAATATTTAAAAGGAAATAATATTATAGCTGGAAATATTAAGACAAATTGATTGAAGAAATGTCATCAAAGGGTCCGCGCCCGTGTTTCCCATTGGTGCTCCACCTGGGTGAAGCACGGATATTACATTGCTCAAAATCCGCGCGGAGGGTAAGATTTCTAGAACGTCTGAAATGAACAAACAGTGACAAACACGATATACATTTTACACTCCGTTACGTCCCGCAATCGAATAAAATTCTCACAGAGCGGGTCTTATTAATATGAGTTGTAACCTATCTCGTATGCAAACCACGTTTATGTCACTACGAACGCATTTAAAGTTGCATTTATGGTCAGTAAAGTCCTGCGTACACATGCGTGCATAATATAGGTATTATTTTTACGTAATGCAAGTTCGTCAAGGCAAAGCTGAGATCTTGGAAGCCAACCAGTTTATATACCTAATCGTGTTAATGAACAACCTTTAAGAGCCTTTGAGTGACAGACTTTGCCTTTTATAAAAGTTAGAAGTTTCTCTTTACAATGTTACTTTATGTAATAAGTAATGCAGTCGATATACCCCCCTAGTCTTTCCTTACTTTTGTACAATAAAAGAAAAAATTAGCGAATGTTTTTACAGTATTAGAAACCAAATTTATAAAACCCCAAGTGGTTCCTAAAAAGGTCGTGTACCGTGTGGACACTAATTATTCATTTTATTGCAAAATACCCCCTTACATACTAAACCAGTATCTACTAGGTTACGCATTCTATGCGTACATAAATGCTTTCGTTTTTTATGCCACGAGCTAGGAAAATGCATAAATCGATATCACCTGTGGCATCCGGTCTGCAGCGGCTGATGGACTGCGCAATTAACAAAGCATGTAGTCCACTCTCATCAGACGTCACCTTCGTTTGACGGAAAGCTACATATGTTCAATAATCTGAACAAGCTTTTGGTTTTTAATACTTTTTACTTTAATTTTTCAAATAGAAGCCTATGTCACTCTCCAACCCCCAAACTTTCTCCAAACAAAAATTGAGCCAATCCGTAGCACTGTTGCGACGTGAAAGAAGAGCAAACAAACATACTTTTGCATTTATAATAGTAGTATGGATACGAACTAGACGTGGTGGGTTTGTTGGCTAGAGTATGGAATAGCAAGCGAACATGTACCTACTGTGTGGTGCTTCAAGTATTCAATGCAGCTTACATGTACATCACCACCAAATCTAAATTGAAACTACTTTTGTCCGAGGTGTAATGCAATGCGATAGCCAAAGTGTCGGCCATTTAAGGTAGTCAGATGTGCATCTTTCCAGGTTTCTTTTTTTTCGTTTGTCTACTTCATTCATAGCTTCATAGCACATTCATATCAAAGAATTAGAGAATATTCAAAGACTCGGTATTGAGTATTGGAAATAGGTGGGTAGGAAGGCCAGTAAGTTCAATACCCACAGGAAAGTTCAATACCCACTATCGAAAATAGGTTCATTAGCATCGACGACATCATGGTGTAGAACAATGCACATAGCTTGAGCTAACTAGGTACATTTAGGCAATCCACTTCAGCCAGATATCGCGCCATTTGAGTATTATTTGAGTAGTTACATTATTTTGTCTATTAGGTAAATTCCTATAGATGCATCATTTAAATTTAACACTAGTTATGTATGTTATTTACGTACAGTAGCTCAGTAGAATAGCTGTAATTATTATATGTTAACACTAAAAGCAAATAGGCAGGTGGTAGGTTTTTTGGATAAATCAAAGTTGCGTGCCAGATTTTTTATCAAACTGATGTCTGTTTTTCTTGCGAGAATGTCAAATTACGAAATTATAAAAGTCATGGTTTTACCGTGTTCTCCCTCCTAGACATTATTGACAGTCTAGGCCAACTTGAACGTCCACGGCGGCTAATATTTAAAGAAGAAGCGAACAAATACTGCAAGCATTTTCTGAAATAATGTCACTTTGGGTTCGTGGCAGGGATCTAATCCACAGGAAGTGGCCGGAGGGGTAGATGCCAGGGGCACAAATCTAAAAAGAGTCTATTATTTAGCAAAATCTAACCTTCAGCAGCAGATTTATCAGTCTGCTGGGAAAAAGGCACGAAAAATGTAATAGCTCAGGGAAACGTGGGAGCGATTTTGCTCAGGGAAAGCATTAAAATCCTTGAATGGAAACTTCTTCAAAGTTTATTATCCCACTTTTTAAAAATAACCGGCGAGCACCAGATTAATTATTATGAACAAGTTTTATTCAGTTTTAATCCAACGCGTCAGTTAAGTCAGCGTCGGAGTTATGTAAAAATAATTGGGAATCGTAGAAGTTACAAAAACATAAATCTGAAATTTGAGACCTACAGTCACAACTCAATACAAAGAGCTTCTTTCTACAGTTGTACAATTTGGGCAATGTCATTGTAGGCGAAAATAGCACTGACGTTTTAATTTCACGCATTATTAACGATCACTAATTTTTATTTTTAGGATTCTGCATAAAAAATTAAAATAGGAAATAAATTGACAATTTTATACGATATTTCTGAAACCTTTCTTATTTCTATTGTAAGGAATCCAAGTACCTGCCCAAAGATAATTTTCTACCTTCTCTACCAATATAACATTTTAAAAAATCCTTTATTACAAGAGTAGTTGCAGTTTTTGGTCGCTAGCTCTCGAAATAAAAGACGTTGCGATCATGTAGATGACCTCTCAGTAAGCAGATAAATAAAGATAGGTATTTATTCATTTATTTACACTATTAACGAAACCGGTTGCCGTTAGTGCCGTAAGCTTCCGTGCTGAGTTCATAAATGAAATTGACATTGTATTATTAAAAGCCGACAAAATGTTATTAGTGTTATTACATTATGGCTACACAATGCGCTAGAAATTTTATCGAATATTGAATATGGACTGAAGAACTTAAAATGTAAAATTGTAAAGCGTTAAGTAATTGATTTTTATGACCTGTCGAGAAATTGGCATTGTGCATGCATGGCATTTCTTTATTTACTTCACAAGGTATTTTATATGTATACATACATATACCTACATACATACATATACAAAAACAAAACTTATGAAATACTTTTAAATAACTAACATAAAAATGTGCTTGTTGGCCTGCTTAAAAACACGTTAAATTTTTATGACAATGCAATTAAATATGATATGAATATTTGTAAATTGTTGTAAAGCCATTTTGGATTTACAACAATACTGAACAGTATTGTTGTAAATCAACGTACAAAGCTTAACTTGTAAAGTATGAAATCGGTATTATGCACCAAGAAAATTACTATCCTCGCATTTCAATAAAAACTTGTTTTAAAAAAAGCGTTAATATCATATTAATTATTGTTTACACTTACTTATTTTATTTCTGAACTGCACACGTGTAATGAACATTGTTGTTTAAAAAGAAACAACGGGTTGCACTCCGGTAGTGCCGGCAGAAGTGAAAACTTGAACATTAACGTTGTGCATTTTTGATATTTTGGAATGGTTAGGGAATAATTTCGCACGAATTGCTTTTAATATCAGTATAATTTGTCATCTAGTATTTTCAGTAGGTTTTCATCTAGTATTTTTATAAAGTACTCAGTCATTTTTTTCATTAATAGATGCACTTTGTTCAATGTCCATATTTTAAATACTTGATATAAACCAATTTTTCAAGTATAGACAGTCGAGCCGTCATCAGCTGTCACCCCTCCGTCTTGGTCTAAGAGCCGGTGAAGATCGACTTCCACCGATCTGATAATTCAATGAGACTGTATTATGTAGCGGGGCACAGCTAGTATTGAATAAGCTGTTAAAAATTAAAATAATCCTACAAAAACTTTATGTAAAAGCGTGTAAGGTACGCAACAGTTACTCACACTAAATTTGCTTTTTCTTGCAAAACTATTACTTCGAGGAGTTATGTACCCTGATCTTACCCATATCATTTGGACTGCGTGATGGACTAGTAGGTTTGGCTGCAACCTTTTCTGCGTCGCACTACTGGTGGGCACGGGTCTCTCCCAATTATTTGGGAGGCCTGGAGCTTACTCCACCACGCTGCTCCAATGCGATTGGCGAAGATGCGGGTTAGTGGCCAACCCGCTGTCGGATGTTTTCAAACCGCCCATTGGCCTCCGACAAGGCTTAACGTGCGCTCTGAAGCACGGAAACGCGCATGATTTTTTTTTGCCACAAGCGGTCACCCATCTCACACCCGACCGTGCCCGTTTGGCTTAGTTGCATAGGTCGCTTGCGTTCTACGCTAACCGCCGGGCCATGCGGACTAGTAGGTTCACATCCTATTAATTATATCTTAGTGACTACATACTTAACAAATAAAGAAGGATTCATTTCAACTGCCGATACCTAGAAGTATCGACAGTTTGTAAATACGAGTAAAATGAATTGATGAAGTGTGGTAATACTAATTTTAAGATGTACCTATTATGATACTACACCATAGTACTACACATAATACATCTTAAAATTAGTTATAATAATTCAAGACAAGTGTAGTAGGTATTGCTTACACGCGGCGAATGAATACCGTGTGGTTTTTGATGGCTAAATCTTTACAATTGGTTTGTTGGTTTGTCCTTCTTTCACGTCGCGATGGTGTCATTTTATGGAATTATTTTTGTATCTGAAAATACTTTGGAGGCTGAAGAGTGCTGTAAGGCTGCTTTGAACTATGGTATATATATATATATATATATATATATATATATATATATATATAATTATAACGTAACTCTTACTAATGATCTAACGTGAATGAAATCGCGGAACACAGCTAGTAAAACATAATTTGAATAGCTGCACCTGACCCATTCTGAGCACTATCGACCTAGCGTCATCACCGGTCTTCGAGGTTGGAAGAAGCACGACGCTTAGCCAACCCGTCCAAGGCAAATTACATATGCCAGGAATTATTATGATTGTATGTAGTCATTAGCTTGTAATATAAATAGGCGAATAATATTGTGGAAAATTTCTCCTTCCGATTTTCTTTGTTTTATTCGATAGCTACCTATAAGGATCGTACGCAACCTACAAAGCTAAGTAATGTGTGTTGTGTACGGTCAAAAGTCTGATGAATAGCTAAATTTTCTACTTTTTGTAGATCATAGCTTTTCTGGATAACTTAAGTGCGTAGAATAATGTTAATTTTAAATAACCTTATTCCAGAACAACAGTGATATTCAAAGCTAACTGCACAGCTTGGTAGATTGTGATCAAGTGTAATTATCTATTTTGTGTCTTAGTAGACTTTTGCTTCAGGGTGTTTGTAGATGTCCATGTGCTGCAGTGACCTCTTCACCATGTGTCCGGTATGCTCGTCTGCTACTCGATTTAGTTTAATAATTATAATAATATCCTTTAATTCAGGCATAAGGCCCATATAATAAATAACTTAGACACTAACATACATATTACCTAATTATAACTTAAAAACTACGTCACAGTTTTCGCGTTTTCGAAGTCCATAATATTTTCGGAATACGAACCCCCTTAGCTAAAACTTTTTGTCCAAGAAAGTACTCAGCAATTCGGTAGGGACGCGTACCGCAAACGAACTAAAGTTCACTGCGTTGCGTGACTCCAACTTCTCAGCAAATACTGCGAATTTCGTCTTCACATTCAGGTACTTCCACGATACATATGATCGAAATAAAAATACCACACTAAAGAATCCAAAAAGTTTGCTTTTTAAATATACATGCCTGCAAAATATAAAATCACAGCCTTCCACTGAGTTCATACGGTTTCATTACCAGAAAATTCAACGCTGGGTTGTAAAATACATGCGAAACAAAACTTAACAAGACAACTGTATTAAGTACATGGTTATTAAGTTATACCAGAGTCTTGTACATCCTGGAAATGCACAAGTAATTTCAAATAAATTACCATGTCAGAGAATCACAGCGAGGTCTGCTCTGTAACCTAATATACTTAAATTGATTGAGTAAGTGCTCGCTTTGATACTTGGGTTTCCATACTTCACTACGACCAACAGTTAGTTTTTATTCGTCGTCTGCCTGTGTGACATGGCTGGCAACTTTAATTTTACAATTTAAATTTAATTATTCAACAGAGGTGGAAAGTTACTGATTTATATGTTTGCCTGCAACCCATTTTGCGTCCCACTGCTGGGCTCGGATTTCTCGCCATTATTGTATTTGTATTATGTCATATAAAACATAAAATATACCAATATATATGCTTGCGTGTGCTACCATGTCTATTCGGTCAGGGCACGGTACAGAGATCTACTACTAATGCACCGAATTAGGTTTATCTGGTCACACTACCTATTTATTATCTTTCCCTTTATCTTCATAGAGTCTGTGCGTGCAGGATGGGAAGATATTTCGAGACCGCTAAACCCGCAAAAAGTTGCCTTTTTTCGGAGAAACATCAATCACAAGAATTTTAATCGAATTATGTTGTGCTTCTTAGAAGTCGTAGACCTGTCTCTTAGGGTTCCGTCATGAAAGGGTTAAAAGAAAAGTATTGTAAATGTATTACTTCCTGAATATTAATATCCACCACGGAGATACCGAACTCGAAATACAGCGCGTACCACAGACAGTGTTATGTGCGTATTTATCGCTGCTCCACGATGAGGGAAAACATTGTGTTATTTAATGACAATAATTTCCATCACCGTGCATGTCTGAGAGTAACTTATAATAGCATGATGTCCACCAATCCGCAATGAGGATCAGTAAAGTTATAGCAAATTCAATCAAACTACAACACACTTTATTCTATATGACATAAGAATGATATATCTTTTTGAATTATCAAAATCGGTCCATAACTTACGAAGATATTAAGTAATAAAGTTGTGCCGTTCCTCTCGCTAAAAAGTACACGTGTGACGTCACAATTACCGAACCGAGCGCAGTCGGCATACGATTCGACGAGACGGATGTTTGAGATTCGAGTGTAAAGTGTAGTTCGAATGTAATTTTGTAATAAAAGTATAAAACTTACCTTAATACTTAATATTAGTGCTAATAAAGTAGAAGTTTTGTACAAGCTCAATCAGATTAACGTCCGAAATACCTATATAGGTACCTACCTTCTCGTACATATTGTACTGATCTTTTAGAGAAATTCACGTATTTTTAGCGTTTTTGAAACTAGTTGAGACTTAAAATCACTCATCTCTTTTTAATTTTGATTACCTACCCACGGAAGGTTGTGGAAATAAAACTTTATAAAAGAAACGTAATCATTTTTATTTTTACACTTTTAGGCTAGATCATAATAAAAATAAAGTATTACCTTATACATAACAAAAAATCCTGTAAATTAACTAAACCACAGGCTATCGTTACAATATTATCCAAAAAATATTCATAGGTACATACCTCACACCTAATTTTTTTATCGAGACGAGACCCGTGACGGTGACGACCGATCCGTGTGGCGTAATGGTTACCATACCGATTGGAGAGCCCGGGGTTCTATTCCCGGCGTGGCAGAAATTTGAATGTTGAGTTTATATTTCTGTTCTCGGTTTGGGTGTTTGTTTTTCTGTCTTTGTATGTGTCCATGTGAAAACGACCTCTGCACCTGGCTACATACAACACCAGGACACTGAGGACCGACGAAAAGATACATGAGCTGGAAGCAGAGATAGATAAGTTACGCTGGAGTATCATAGGATTATCTGAAGTCCGAAGAGAGGGGGAGGACACGGTAATCCTTAAATCCGGTAACTTATTCTATCACCGGAGGGCGAACATCTGTCCCAAGGTGGTGTCGGGTTTCTCGTCCACAGGTCCCTCGTCAACAATGTGACGAAAGTCGAATGTGTTTGCAAGGGCAAGGGTACCTTATACTCAGAATATCAAAACGGTATTCGCTGAAGGTCATACAGGTATACGCGCCGACGGCGACACACCCAGACGATGAGGTTGAGGCTATGTATGAGGACGTAAGTAGAGCCATACATGCCTCTAAGACTCATTTCACGGTGGTGGTCCCCCATGAATTTCAATGCAAGACTGGGCACGCGAGACGGCGACGAGCAGAAAGTAGGGCTCTTTGGATTTGGTCAACGAAACCACCGAGGCCACTTGCTTGCTAACTTCTTGGAGAAGGAGAACCTCTTCATGATGAACTCCTTCTTCAAGAAGAATACTCATCGCAAGTGGACTTGGATAAGTCCCAACGGTTCCACGAAAAGCGAGATAGCAGACAAACGGCACATATTTAATGTCTCCGTGATCAACAGGTATGGTACGAGGCACATTAAATATAAACTGGAACGGTCATGCCTAATGAAGTCTACGCTCCGACCAACACCTGTCCAAATCCAGGGTTCCGAGAACTTTCAGCTTGACTTGCGAAATCGTTTCGCGGGCCTAGAAAAATGCGAGTCTGTGGACGAATACCACACCAGGATGGTACAAACCGTCCACGAGGTAGTGTCCAAGTTCTTTAAGGCACCCTCCAGTAGCAGACCCCAAGTGCTCTCTGAACATACTCTCGGTCTTATAAAGGAAAGGCGTGAACTATGCGTTCGGTCCCCGTCTTCAATGTCGAAGTTGAGCCGCCTGGGCTCAACAAACAGATCTCTTGCTGCAGACGACGCGATCTGCGTGCTCACAACACACAGTGCGTCAAAAACACTATTGAGCGCAACCAAGGCACAAAAGTGTTCACAAGAGATCTGAGTGTAGGGCAAAGCCAGTAATGTGATTGAGGACGGAGTCTGGCGCTGTAGTTTCGTCTAAGCCTGAAGTTCAGAGAGAAATTGAGAGGTACTACGGACGGTTGTACAGCTCCTCAAAAGCTCCCGTTACCGATGTGGTAAACGATAAGAGAGCCAAATTGACCCGACACTATACCGAAGTTATCACGGACGTCAGCCTGTATGAAATTAGAAGGGCCCTTAATCAGCTTAAAACAACAAAGCACCGGGAGATGACGGTATCACATCAGAGCTGCTGAAGACTGGATGGAAACCCCTCCAAGTGGCGCTCCAAAAACTGTTCGATACAGTCATCAGTAGCGGAACTGTCCCGGAGGCGTGGAGCGGAAGCGTGGTGGTTTTGTTCTTCAAAAAGGGTGACAGAGCCCTTTTGAAGAACTATAGACCCATCGCGCTTCTGAGCCACGTCTATAAGCTGTTTTCAAGGGTTCTTACTAATAGTAGTGCGCGCAGGCTAGACGACTTCTAGCCTCCCGAACAAGCCGGATTCCGAAAAGGCTATAGTACCATGGACCACATACACACGCTGCGACAGGTTATACAAAAGAGTATAATCTGCCGCTATGTATTGCGTATGTGGACTATGAGAAAGCCTTAGAGTCTCTCCAGCGATGCCAGATTGACTGTCGGTACATCGAGGTGTTGAAGTGTTTGTACAAAGCCGCAACTATGACAGTCCGAGTCCACGACGGAAGCACTGGACCTATTCCATTGCAGCGTGGAGTACGACAAGGGGATGTTATATCCCCGAAGCTGTTTACCGCTGCACTGGAAGACGTGTTCAAGCTGATGGAGTGGAACGGACTGGGTATTAACATCAATGGCGAACACCTCACATACCTTCGATTTGCCGATGATATAGTAATCTTGGCGGAGAGCCTGGAAGAGCTCAGACCTCCATAGCGCCTCACAAAGGGTGGGTCTTAAGATGAACATGGACAAGACGAAGATCATGTCTAACGTCCATGTCACACCTATACCGGTCGTTGTTGATGGCGCTACTCTCGAAGTTGTCGACGAGTACATATACCTAGGACAAGCTATCTGTATGGGTAAGTCCAGCTTCGAGGGAGAGGTAACTCGTAGAATCCAACTCGGTTGGGCAGCGTTCGGGAAATTACAAAGTGTCTTCTTCGTCCAGAATACCTCAGTGCCTGAAGTCGAAAGTTTTCGAGCAGTGTGTGAGTACAGGCCGCCCTCCAACCAGGTGGACTGATGACCTGAAGAAGACAGCGGGTAGTCGCTGGATTCAGAAGGCCCAGGACCGGGAGGAGTGGCGAACATTAGGGGAGGCCTATGTCCAGCAGTGGACTATAAAAGGCTGATGGATGGATGGTATGTGTCCATGGTACCCACGATACACCCGACCGTTGATCGGCAGTCCGATGGTAACCATTGCATCACACGGGGTCGTCTAATATAATACCTAGTTCCGAAGTCCATAAAGGGATCCACCGGGAGTGTCCGGGAGGGCCCAAGGTAGTTTCTCGTTCACAGATCTCATGAACACAACGTTACGCAAGTCGTAAGCGTAATGTATTTTTTATTCATAATATCAAAACGGTATTCATTGACACTGATTCACTAGACAGCCATTTTTTTTTATTTGAATGGAGTAGCAGACGAGCATGCAGGCCACGTTGTGTTATGTGATCGCTTCAGCTCATGGACATCTACATACAACCTCTAGCAAGCATAGGTAAGTCTTGTCTGAGGTCGTATGCAGTTACGCTGCTACTCCGGAGGCTGGTGTCGCCTCATGCAAGTGTAGCCGGCAACTGCACCTTTCCACCGAAACATAATAGTTCTACCACCGACAAATATATTTAGTGAGTATAATCTATGGGGAAGAAAGGTCATCGAATGGCGACCACGTCTCGGCAAAATGAGCCCGCCTTCCAAGCAGTTGGACTGACTACCTGAAGAAGACAGGGGGAAGCCGCTGGATTCAGAGGGCGCAGGACCGGTCGGACGTAGTGACGAATATTAAGAAGCCTATGTACAGCAGTGGGCTAAAGTACATTAAAATAATCTTTACAACAGTGTCTTGTAGTCTGGGTAGAGGCATAAGAATAAATAATTATTGTTATAAGGGTAGAGGCTGTAGTTTTATCATCTCTTTTTACAACAGAAACAATTTTTTTACAAAACAAATATTTTTCTGGCATTTTAACGAGCGTATTTTTAAATTTGACACTATACAATATTAATACATAGTTGAAAATGTGAATTAGATACCAATCGGACACTTATTTGTTTTTAAAGTCAAAATTAACCACACAAAACACTGCGCGCCTAACCGCTGCTAAAGGCTAACGGTAATTGTGACGTCACAGCTATCGCGGCGGCCCTCAATGTATTTTCGTTAGTAATTTGGTCATAACTTCGTCAATTTTTGTCGTAGAACAAAAAATTTTGCACTGTACGTTAAGGATTTCATAGCTCTACAAATTTGCATTCTCAACTAAAAACGTGACTGATCCTCATTGGCCAGCGTGCTCCAGAATGCTATACCACATCGCTCACACGAGAAGAAACCTGTGCCCAGCACTGCAGTGATACACAAAAAGGGGTCGAAAAATACTGGTTATATGGATCTAGGTCAGAACATACCTATATTTTCTCATAAAGTGCGATTAGTTATGTATTGTTATAGCCGCATTAATAACAAAATTCCTCATAGGTACCATTAATCCCCTATACATTTTATTGATAATTGTCTAATCTTTTAAACAGTTTTGTATAAAATGTTACTGTGTAAAATATAATTTTGCTCGATTTAGCTAGGTACAGCTGTTGAGTTGAGCTGTATCCGTGTAAACCCGATTCGCACTTAACCGGTATTTTAAGTGCAGAAGTCCACTCAATCAATACTTTGTTTGCATATTGACAGACTTCGCGTAGGTATGTTTTTATTTGGTTTTTTTTCCTTGAGAACTGTGAATTTATCAGGTACTAAGTTGACATACAATTATTAGATTCAAAGTCAGCGACGTTCACTTTTATTTGCCATCAATTTGAGACTTTATTAGATATTCATACTAAAATAACTCTGAACTACCGAAAAATACGCGTTACTGTTACTGATGAGTCTGATGGCTGGCGGGTTGTAAAGGTCAAGCTTATGTACTATATCTACGCAACAGCATTTTACTTGTATCTACGATTTAAATCAAAAGGTTTCCAAAATAACGATAGGAAAGTATTCTACATTTTACTCACAAGCAAATTAGTTTATCGTTCGAAAGTTATGTGTAAAGTTTTTATATATTTTTTTTGGATTGAAATAAAGATACAGTGAGGTAGGTATATTTGTAATTCTAATGCGTTAAAATAAAATCAACGTTGTCTTCAATTATAATACATTTAGTTATAAGTAATTTTAGTTATACTGCTAACTTACGATTTAATTCTGTCCACCAAATTTGCATACCTCGCTGAGGTAAATATGGCGAACTAATAAATGTACATAAAACAACTTTTGTAATACCCATATTTGTGCAAATAAATTATTTTCATTTTCTTTTTATTTTTATTTTTTTATGTCCAATCATCGAGCAACGCCTTTACATACTTGCCTATTCAGCCCTATTCTGTTTATGACAGTCTATACTATAGGTATGTACTACGTATTTTATCAAATCATATATCACTCACATTGAAAGGAACTTTTGTGGCAATAATTATCAAAATTAAGTGAGTTTAATTAGTTCTGGAAACGAGCTCCTAGCCTCCTACACTACATAGGTATAATATTTGGAAATTAAGGGACGATAAGTACCTACTGAAAATATGAAATAAGAAGTGTCACCAAACAGGTATTTAGTTAGAAAAATAACGTATTTCTTTTATATATTGGTTTAGTAATAATGCAAATGTTATCTACATTAACTGTAGCGAATAGATACATTCACAGCAATATCGTCTGTTTAGATTAATTTCAAAGTTGAGAACTCCCCGAACCATAAAATGTTCAGCGGATCGTAAAATTCTGTGAAGCACTTTAGAAAAGAACCTGGTAGAATAAAAATAAATAAATATTTGTAAGGGCTTCACAGTCAAGTTTCCGATAGCTAGCTGGTACTTCAGCTATGAATGCATGGTTGTGTAAGCGAACAGCCCAAGTTATAACAGGTCAGTTGTTGCCTGTTATGAAATCTCTTTTAAAACACCAATTCATACATACCCTAACCATTTGCAGCGCGCATGGCTCGGCGGCTAGAGTAGAACGCAAGCGGTCTATGCAGCTAAGCCAAACGGGCGCGAGAGGGTAGAGATGTGGAGATGGGTGATCGCTAGTGGCAAAAAATTTAATGCGCGTTTCCGTGCTTCGGAGTGCACATTAGGACGTCGGTCCCGAATGTCATCGATAGATAATAGTCGTAAACCTTGTCGGTGGCCTTATGGGCGGTTTGAAAACATCTTGCTACTAACCCGCATTGGAGCAGCGTGGTGGAGCAAACTCCAGGCCTCCCCAATAAGGGGGAGAGACCTGTGCCCAACAATGGGAAGCAAAAAAGGGTTTAGGGTCACAGAAACATATTGATTCCTAGTTTCTGGTGCACAATGTTATCTCCGATAGGTAATTATATTTCATGGATGTTTCCTAAAAACCCATGATAAATAATCAGGCTCGAAAATGTGGTATTGAATTCCTGTCAACCGAGAAGCCACGTTCATGGTCTGTATACCAGAGAACCGTCAAAAATAAGATAAGTGCATTTCTGAACTGAGAAGATTTCATTTGTTTCAAAAACCGTGTTAGGTGACATGCAAGTTTTATTTTTAATGTTCTCAAATTTCTAATATCGGTACCGAGTGGCAGAACTCTGTGGATCACTCATCTATTGTTATCATTTACCGTTTACGTGAGATTTATTTTTGCCAACCCGCTATTTGCTTTCAAATGGGCCCGTAGATGAACTACGCGGGGTGGCGAAATGGAAGCTAGTATATCTGTACATAATTGGGTTCGTAGTTTCAAATGATGGCTCGAGTGTGCAACAGGCAGAATGTTGTGGGCCGGCTTAGCTTAATAGTTTCTGGAATACACACCCATTACTGTTTGTTAATTTTGTATTCAGAAACTAACAAGCAATTTATGAATTTTCGTATTGAAATGGATGTAGGTATAAATAGCAAATAGCGACCAATTCGCAAGTTCTTCGTTTCGTTATTTGATTCGATTGTATAGAATCGAATTTTGATACCATTCATAGATATAGTTACAAATCGAACATAGAATAAAACTAAGTGATACCTAGTGCACTTGGTTTGATTTAGGAGTTCTTCTGAGTACCTACCTAATGAGCTACCAACCATTATGTCAATGAATATTTAACAGCTAAGCAACAACTTAAGTCTTTATGAAATGTTAGGAAATGTGCCCAAATTAGGTACACTGTTGTAAATTTAATTTATAATTATTATACTATTATTACATTATGATTTAAGAGAACATAATCGGTGACAAAGTAGAGGAGATACGATACTTTAATGCCTATCGGTTTAACTCTTGCACGTTTTATTTTTATCTAATATATAAAATTCTCGTGTCACGGGGTGCGTAATTGAACTCCTCCGAAACGGCTCGACCGATTTTCGTGAATCTTTGCAAGGATATCGGCTAGGGTGGAGAATCGGAAAACATCTATTTTTCATCCCCCTAAATGTTAAGGGTGGTCCACCCTTAAATTTTTATTTTTATTTTTTTTGGACAAAATTTTTTGTTTTTATTTTTTTATGATACATCATACTAAAATACATACAACCCTAAATTTTCATCCCCCTAAACGTTAAGGGTGGCCTTCCTCAAATATTTAAACGCGGCACGAAGTTCGCAGGGTCAGCTAGTTTACCTATATATTTATGACAAGCTGACAAAAGCTAGCTGAAAAATTTGATTACAACCTATTCTCAGACCTACCGAATATACATTCAAAATTTCATAAAATTCGGTCAAGCCGTTTCGATCAATTCAATTAATTTTGATTAGTAAGTAATACTTACTAATCAAAAATCCGAGTGCTAAAAGCAGAACCAAGTATTTGTTTTATAAGTACTAACTTTGTCAATGCATTGTGTATTGTTATGAATTTCTTTAAACAGAACTTAAAAAGTTATAAGACGTATTTTTGAAATGATTTAATGATGATAAACTTGAAATTAAATTCTAAAATACACAGGCGGAGACTACTTACCTACAGTTCAAACTTTTCAAAGATACTTGTTTATCCGCAGTCGGGTAAAATGAGTTCAGTTTCTACAATCATTCACGCAGAAATAGATCTAAATTTACAACCAGTTTTTTTTAATGTTTAATATATAGAGAAAGTTTGTAAATATAAAAATATTGCGTCCTAAAAGTCCACCATCATAAAGTAGGGGCATTCCTACCTAACTTCTTCACAGATAAGAATTTGAAATTTTAGTTTCTTCTCAGATTTTTAGCGGTTTATTAGTAGGTATTTGTTTCATAAGTACTATGTCAATGCATTATGTAGGTACTGTTATGAACTTCTTTAAAAATATGCTGCAAAATTATATTCCGCTCCTGACTGTAAGCGTATTATGTTAGAAAATATTTAAAGTTCAAGCACTAAATAATTTACATTTTCAATACAGCTATTACGCAAGGTTACTATAAAAATGTTCATTTTATTCGTAGCATAAAGCTATTAAGAAACAACAATAGGTAGCTTTATAAATACTCTTCTAAGAGGCTCCTTGTTAACATCTCATATAACAATACAACATTTCGTCATCGAAATGATAACTAGAACGGCAGTCAACGCACGAAGCATGGAAGTCACATTAGTGGAAACTGAATGTAGTTCAGTGCGTATCGATTTTAGGGCAGGGGGTTTGGGGTGGCAGGGGGTTTGGGGTGGCGGGGTGCGAGATGCAGCTGCGTGGAACGTGATTATGGACCGCTTTATTCGTGTGTTGCAAAACTCCATCTGTTTGCGTCAAAGGGCGTGTAAAGTTATCAAAGTGACCAACAGCGCGAATCTGCCAGTGCTTGGTCAGCGCAGGTACATGAAAATTGATGTTGGTTAAAGGAAAATTGGTGAAGGTTTAATAAATGAAAAGTACAACATATTTGGTGAAATGTCAAGTAGATAGACCCAAATTACTTGTTTATTTTATTCACCTATTTTGTTCGATACACGAAATTTGTTCTATACCTACAATGAACAATGGTATTCGAAGAGTGTCAATGTTTATCAGCAGCAGCACTGCTTCGACACTTAATACTGAAATCGCTACTATAATATTCGCTGATATTACTACAAGTACTTTTGACCGCTGACCAATATAGATCGGCTATGGTATTCGGCCATGGATCTCCAATAGAACGCAACGGGTACCTTCGCGCGCGCCGCTCCAGTACGGGCGCATGACCCGAAAAGCGATGGTGCCTTTCTGAACCTTCCAGTGCTTACCACGGCATGCGACAACGCACACACTGCCGCCTTTTACGACGCCGCTAGCTGAATGGTCCGAGCTTCCATTCTCGCCGCCTACAACCTCGGAAGCACCCATTTAGTCGCCTCTTACAATCAGGCAGGGGATACCGTAGCTCTATTCTTAATTCCAAAGCTAGTAAAGTTGTCCCTGACTACCATTGGTACTATGGTACAAGGCACATGGCACAAATGGCACAAGCTACATATTTGTGTACGAGGTAGGTTTACATACCTATCGGTTTGTTCGGTTCGGTATCGGTTGTTGTAATATTAAAATAACCACTTTTTACTACACGCATATGAATGTTTATACGGTACATCTGCCAAAATAACATTTTTTACAATTTTTGTCTGTCTGTCTGTCTGTTTGTTCCGGCTAATCTCTGAAACGGCTGGACCGATTTTGACGGGACTTTCACTGGCAGGCAGCTGATGTAATAAGGAGTAACTAAGGCTACTTTTGTTTTGTCTGTCTGTCTATTTGTTCCGGTAATCTCTGAAACGATTGGACCTATTTTGATGGGACTTTCACAGGCAGGTAGCTGATGTAATAAGGAATAAGTTAGGCTACTTTTATTTTATGATCATTCTAAAACTACTGCTATCCTTTATACGCTTCTCCCACCAAAGAATCAATATCACAAGGGCTGCCTGTTGCGCGAGCACAGAACGCGCGAGCGGGCTATTGCTGACGATTGTGTCTCAACGACTTCGTTTATAAATTGGTTTGTGACACTTATATGATACTTTTATATTTGAAAGCGATCCGTTCTTCTTATCTTAATTTATAAATTATATTTTGTTACATTTTAACTGCTTTCCTTTTATTGATTAACAAAGGGTTTTAGTAGCTTATTTTATGAGAGCTAAGAATGAAGCGAAACTGGGGCTGGTATTGTACTCATTATGTTAGAACGACACAGCGGCGGTGCAGCACGGCCGCCTACGTACCTGCAGGCTGCAGCATATTATTGATAGATCGAGGACTTCATTCGTAATGCTGTGGATAATTTTTAATAAAATAAATTTGCGGAGTATATTCACTTCATGCTAATGATCCTTTCTAACGCGGGTGAAACCGCGGGGCACAGCTAGTTTGAAATAAATGCCAGCTTGATACCTCCGCGCGTTCCTGAGAAAAAGGGTCTTAACAGACAGACAGACAGACGGACGGACAATTCGAGGTACGGAACCCTAAAAATAATACATACAGCCGAATACATAACCTCCTCCTCCTTTTAGAAGTCGGTAAAAACATAAAAGGATTGCACACCCATTAGGGCTTGTCTATTTTTACATTGTCACTTATTTGTTTTATCTGCCTACGATAGCTTTATAAAAAGCAGAGCTCAGTTTTATTGAATCTGTTGAAATCTGTTCATTGAACTCTGCGCAATCAATAAAATTTATGGCGTACAGAAATCTATAGCTTCAGCGTGTCTAATTACGTGTACGAGTTGTACAAGATTATATTTTTATATTATATAAATCTGCCATATTAATTTTGTCTCAGTGGAAAGATTAATTTTTTACAGATTTGCAAGTCTACTCAAAAGTTCACAAGGTGACAAAAGAAATTATATAAGATTTAAACAAAAAAATTAAACCGACTACAAACGCTAAAAAATAAAGTTGTTCAGTACTTGGCATAATTATTATGATAATATCCTTGCTAATGGTAGTGACTCTTAAAACTGTTTTGGAGTCGGTGCCCATTCAGAGCGAAAGGTACGCAATTTTACCCGACTCCAAAATAGTTACCATTAGCAAGGAAAAGGATCATATTATTATGCCAAGTACTGAACAAATTTATTTTTTTCCTTTATAGTCTTTATAGGCTTTTTTTTGTTAAAAACTTATATCATATTACTCTTTTTAGTACGATTAATTTAATGAATCTGCATTGTTCAAGCATAATTGGCGATACTTCCACCTAACCCCTGAAGTCAATGAGATTTACCTTTTATAATCATGGTAGTCACAGCCTGATACAATACTACGATCGGTCCATCTGAACATATGAATTATTGAAAGAATTTGCTCTCACTCCTAACTGTAGTTGTTATTACAATCATCAGCTGCGTAACATGAGATGTTAATAACCGGGCACGAATATCTGTATTGTGTTACTAAGTACCTATTACAAAAATAACGCGTGTGCCTATAAAGTTTGAGTATTTCCCTCGGTTTCAATAGTATTCCAATCCAACATCAGATTTTGACAAGGTGGCAATGAGACCACCTAAAGATATAATAAGCATATTATGAATATTAATCTGTATGTCTGCTGTGTGTGCAATTTTGAGAGATCCCCTGATTTCCCTGGGATCCCATCATCAGATCTTAACTTGGTGACAGTTAGACCACAATGGGCAATCGTCGTCGGTTTATTGGCGAGCTCAAAAACAACATTCGCGAAAGCGAAATAGACGCCGCGCAAAAGTGCACGAATCGCCATTTTTGTAATGCACCTTACCACACACAAAAGTCACGCTGCTCACCGGTGAAACGCTCCATGGCAACATTGGCAACTGAAATTAACTGAACTGAATTTCCAAGAACCGATACCTATCCCCACTACCCGCACCCCGCTCCCGCGTTCCTGTCACGAGTAATGCGATTATGAATTTCGCACGCCTTTCTGACCCACCCTGTACATGCGAAATATCAGAAATGTAATAGAAGAAAATATTATAATATTATAAATTGAAATTGAATGACAGTGATTGAAGAAGTACTCGTAAAATCCGCCCAACAAATGTTTGTTTTCCAGCGTGGACGGACGGGCGTTCGGAGGCATTGATTTCCGTTGTGCTGGTATTTTATACAAGTAGGGTTGCCATCCGTCCGGGTTTCCCCGGATTTGTCCTAGTTTAGAGGGCGTCCGGGGAGCGTCCGGGCCGGTCTTCATTTGTAGTCCGGGTTTAAAAAAATTAAGTCTTGGGCCGTCCGTGACACACGCACTGTGCCCGCTCGTCGCGATCAACCGATGAACCGACACACTAAATTCACCGTCCAGCGAGGCTGTTGACATGTCCGGGTTTTGGGCTCTAAAATCCGGGGTTATAACGCGTTTTATCCTGGTTCACAAATTTTAGAGATGGCAACCCTAAATACAAGTAGTAGTAATACTAGTAGTCAATTGTATTTACTGAAATATTCCTGTGAATGACATGTAACAATCGTTTTAATAATTGGAATTTTGAAAAATGCATCATGGTTCCCTAGACAATATCTTCTATATAGAGATCTTTTGAGATTTTTGAATCCCTGAATCTGGACCTTGATCCAGGGGATACGTGTATAAGAATATTTTTATGGCGGCCCGGGCAAGGAGTAGGACGGCGGTGTGTGTGGCCGCATGCCGTCGTAAGCACTGGCACGTGCAGGAGAGCAACATCGCTCTCAGGATGATAAGCCCGTTTTGGGGCGTGACGCGTTGGAGATGCGTGCGTTCCTCTGGAGATCCCGGAGTTTTTTCTCTGATACAAAAAAATTTACTCATGTAATAGTCTTGGTATAGGTAGACTTGCGAAACATTTTATTGGGATAGAAAACTGTAAAGGTATTTTTATACAGTAGCCAGAACCGTAACAATCGGGTCTTCCAACTGAGCGGCTTTCACGATCCAGTAGCTGTTTGTGTTTTTCAACAAATACGAGTATTTCTATAGGCAATACTTGGTAACTATCACACTGTTGCCGCATAAATGAAACGTGACTTTAATATAATTCTTTCTTATTCTTAAGAGGGACGTTATCGAAGCATTTACGCGAATGACGAGTATTTGTGGTCGCTTTAAAATTGTAGAATACGAAGTAAGATATTTGTCGCGATATAAATTTAGAAGGAAAAAACAATATATATTAAATAGTAACAGTTACCCCACTGTAGGTATTGTGTTATATTATATTTATAACATTATCGATCATAGCAAACAACTTATAACTTTCAATAGCTACATGTTATTTAATAAAACTATTTTATTTCTGCCGCCTACAGGTGTAATGATATTCAATGACTGAGAACAACGTTCAAAATGTCTGCTTCGCTGGGAATCAAACCCGGTACCCTCCATCGGCAGTCGTCGTCGGAAGACATCACAGGAGTGGTTAACATCGTTATCATCGTATTCAATGAGGTTTACTGAGGGATAGCGAAATGTTTTTCAAAGATCTATTTTTCAATAATTTCTAAGCTCGCATTGCTTCTAACCTTAGCCTCTAAGCTTCTAAAAAGTTACGGCCATTTTCAAGCTTATCGACGTAAATAACGACGACAAACGCAAACAAATTTATATCTACAAATTTATTCTATCACAAATGTTCGAAGCATTTGTAAGTCCGCTTAGATCAATTCAGCATACCTGACAAACTGCAACAATGGAATTATATTAACAGACTTTGAACAACCGACAGTAAGTAGATATGGGTAAATTGTGAATATCCCAGACTCACTGGCGTTTTGTGTCGGTTAAATTAAATTAAATTATTTTTTTAAAACCTCATTGAATACGATGATCGATGTTAACCACTCCTGTGACACCTTCCGACGACGACTGCCGATCAAGGGTCCCGGGTTTGATTCCCAGCGTTTTGTGTCTGATAGGAGGACTCGAAATATTCGTAGAGCACTATGTGTAGTAATTGTGTAGTAGTTGTTGTGTATAAAATAAAAAAATATTAATAATCCGGTAATATAAAAAAATTAAAAATTTCCCGGCGGCTAGCGTAGAACCCTTAGAACGCAAGCGATCTACGAGGTTAAGACAAAAGGACGCGGTCGGCTGTGAAATGGGTGACCGCTAGTGGCAAAAGTTTAATGAACGTTTTCGTGTCCAACCCGCTGTTTGATGTTTTCAAACTACCCATAAATATCTAAGGCCTTCTACAAGAATTAATTAATAGTGATAATAACCGGGGCCAACGACTTCATGTGCTATCCGAAGCACATGAAACTTTTTCTACTAGAGGCCACCCTTCTCACACTCGACCGCGCCCGTTTGGCTTAGCATCGAATATCACTTGCTTTCTACGCTTCAGTACAAATCTTGTGACTTTAGTTTAAATAAAGCATAAAATGTTTAAAAAAGAGAAACGTGTTATTTAACAAGACCTCTTTCTTTCATGTTGTAAAATTGTAGGGAAAAGGCTAAGAACATACGCTTAATACTACAAAGGATGCGATCCTATGCAACATCTTTATATAGAAGTAGCCTTTCGAAAGCTTAGACTCTGTGAAAGAGAAGATTCTTCGAGTAAAAATTCACAAAGGAGAAGTAACAAAAGCTCTCAAACAAAACATTTCTTGTGCTAATAGACAAACGGCATATACCAGAATTATTTATAATATAAAGATATTTACCATAATTATGGTATGCATAATCTACGATACAGTTAGAGTAGGTACTTACAAGGTATATTTGTGGGTGAAGCTATGTATATAAAAGAATTGTTTTTTTTTTCAATCAAGTGCCACTTTGTTACAAAATATTTTTTAATGTACCTACTTACATATTTAATTAAGTAGTAATTTATGTAGAGTACAAAATGATTCAATACGTAATCATATGCCAAGTACATAAGTTTTTTATTTTTTGCTTTTCAGTTTTATTGCAGTTTAATATTTTTCCTAAATTGTACAAACCGTAAAATGAAATGAAAGTTAAAATAAGCCTTTTACAACTAGAATATTGTTCGCAAAGGCGCAAGGCGCTAAACCAATGTAAGACTAAACTTTCGACTTCAAATTTTAAAAACCATTCGGTATTGAAGTTCCTAAAAATTTAAGTAAGATTCAACAATTTTTTTGTAGGTATTCATACCAGATAGTATAAAGACTTTTACATCTATAAAAGACTGCTTCCAGTAGCAACTGCAACCTGTAATCGGTACCTAGTACCAACTACCAGTGAACTGACCTCTGGGACAGCTCAATTAGGTTTTCCGATACGTCAATGACCTATTGACAACAAACACGATTATATTTGCGTTATCACAATTAATTAGCAACATATACTTAGCAGTAATAATGAAACAATTTGGCACGCAATCAATACAGTATTAATTGTGAATTATTTAGCAGCTGAGAGGTCATTGTTTAGCGTTTGCATGCCAAATTGCCAATAAGATGATACTCGCATTTTATATCATATGTGTCGGGAAATAGTAAATACATACAATTTATTCATGATTTAATCCTCATCATTTATCATTTATTTTTTCAGCATTGATCCAGGCAACAGGTGACCAGAAGGCTGGCACTTACCTCGGTCAAAGAATAGCATTGGCTATTCAAAGAGGTAATGTTTCCAGCTTTCGATTCGACGACCCGTATGGCGCAATGGTTACCATGCCGGACTGCCAATCGAAGGATCCCGGGTTCGATTCCCGGCGAAAACAGAAATTTCAATGATGAGTTTAAATTTCTGTTCTCGGTCTGGGTGTTTGTGTTTCTGTCTTTGTATGTGTCCATGGTACCCACGACACAGTGTATATACACCCTACTGTGGGGCTATGAGTGTGAAACGTTTATTTATTTATTTATTCTGGGCACACACCCTCAGGACAGTAATTTGGATGCGGTTTTTTACATTAATTAGTTTATACTTTTTTTTTGTTATAGTTTATTATTATTAAGTATTTAGTGTTAGTTTAATAATCATCGTTGAATAAATATTTTTATCATCATACGTTTAAAAAGAATATAAGAAGTTATTGTACTTGAAAAGATATATGTATAGTAGTACTGTACTTATAAATGTATGATGCCTACCACAGTAAAAAAAGTTACGGTCACCAAGGGTTGACTGGTAGAGAATGCCATTAGGTATTAAGGCCGCCTGTTGTATTTATTGTGTATTTTGTTGTTTTTTTTACAATAAAAAGTAAATAAATAAACAATTACAAATTAGGTTTCTTTGGGTTTTGGCTCGACGCGATTACGTGACACAATAATATATTTAGTAGTAGAAGTTGAGGTTAGCCAGTGAATTTACATAAAAAGAGGCTTTTCAGGGCCTAGGGCCGCGCATACCCGGATCGATCGATGCTGCCGCCCACAGCGAGCCGCTTCGTAGCGAATTAGTGATGCGACCAATATGCCAATGGTATTAAATGTTACTATCGTAAGCTCACTGGGTGCGACCATGTCTTCTTTAATATTATATTATTGCGATTAGTTGCTTGAATATGAGTTGAAGTGCCTGAATGCAGTCATTTTTCATCCCACTGCTTGGCATAGGGTCACCCTATCTATTATGAGTGAGTTCTGGAGCTTACTCCGCCACGCTGCTTCAATGCAGGGGACTAGTGTATTATTCATTATCATTATACTTTGCGGTGTCCATTTTTACATATTATTTTATATCGGCTAGGTGTGAGTAGACCGGCTCAACTTAAATGATTCTCCCACCTTTTTTCCCCCTTCCCGACCTCAAATCGCCCGTAACTTATTTTTCCTTTAATTTTTGTTATATTCTCTACCTTTTCCAATAGGTTTCATTCTACTACAATTTTGTTTGGTCTCAAAAATTATTTACCCTAGTCTAGAGTCCCTTTATATGACTGATACTACTTATCGAGATACGGATTATATATATAATATAATCCGTAGGCAGTTCTGATTGAAACCTGGATCCAGGTCGCTTTAATATTGAATTCCCATCAGGTTTATCCATGTGTATTATACTTCGTGGTATGGAGTCTTCCAAAATTTGACCTAAACTAACAGTAACCAGTGCCAGGTTGTGTAAATTTATTGAATAAACAATATTTGTAATCGTTCTATGTATGTATTACTTTTATTATACCATTTTAACTACAAATGTTTTACTAGTTTTAAAATAAGTGACGGCAGATGCATCTTTGTTGTAAACCACACAGTTCTTACCCTAGACTTAGGATATACTTAAGTTCGTAGTTCTTACAATCTGGTAAAAATGTTAGAATTGTAAACATTATGAAATTTCTTTTAGCCTAAGGTATCGAGCTATAAATAAAATATAAAATCAACGATCAAAGAGGGTCTTACTGTTGTTAGTGGGAGTGGGAGTTATAGTTCATTGACATCACTAATAATACTAAGGGTAAAGTTTCCAGTAATATAATAGGCGTAAGATGCATCTAGTCATAGTGCCTAAAAATACGCTCTAGCTAGACGCTAAGATTTCCTGTGTCATGTATTACATGGATACACAGAAACACAATAACACAAACACACTGACAAAGCTCAGAAATTTAAATTTATCATGCGACTTCTGCCCCACTGGGAGTCGAACCCGGGATTCCCGATTTGCAGTCGAACATGGGTAGTCATTATTCACTGGCTGCAACGCCAGCAACCATCTAGGAACAATTCTCCCACAACATGAGGGGCCTGGAATTGCCTACAAAATGTTGATGTGACTTCACAAAAACTGTGATGAGTTATTCACTGATGATAAGTTAGACAGATTACGTCATTTCATATCTTTTAATCATAGTCAGGTAGGTAGAAATAGGACCGTCACTGATTCAAACCTCTAATTATATTGCGAATGTTTATCCGTGGAAGACTGCACTTGACCTATAAAATGATTGATTGGCCCCTGCCGTACTGGAGAACAATTGAACCGCAATATCGTATTGATTTTGAGTCGACAACAACCCTTATTACAATTCTATTTTCTATTTGTTTTGTAGAATATTACTATTACAATTCTATTTTCTGTTTGTTTTGTAGCATATTAATACCACTTTAATACTATTCAAAAGCCTATTCTGTTTCCTCATTGTCACTGAATAGATAGAACTTACATGAAATTTACAGAACACATACTACAATAGTTGCTGAAACAAGTATAACAAAAGCTATAAATACCTAAAAGGGTCTCATTATGAACTTTTAACATCAAAACCGTTCTGCGTTTATAAGTATTTTTAATTGAATTAAAAAAAAAGAAACTCATCATTTTAAATTGGAATTGGAACTTGGAATTGGATAATATTTGAGTATTACGTTTACTTATTTAGCTTCCGAGGACGCGTGCTAGATATTGTAACCTTAGTAATCAAAGACCATAAGTGACATCGCGTTGATCCTGGTCCTTATCCTACTCGTATGTTCTTTTATCTATATTCCTTATCCTAGATTCTAAGTAACTTCTAAGAATCTCTAAGTTGGAATATAATATAAGGATCAGAGTCATTGGTATCTAGCACTTTTTTGGGAGGAAACGCATAATATAGATAGTAAATAAACTATACATAGGTAGTCATTAGTCTATGTAAGTAGTAAAATGGTGTGATCATCAACTATTAAACCGATTTGAAATGTCTGTCATTTGACGTAGTGGTCGCGTAAAGCAAACTCTCCCTCCCCTAGGACAAAATGATAATATTGCCAAATTTCATGATTGTAAAATCCATGATAATATTCAGGATGAGTAAGTACATACGTAAATAAATATGTTTTGATTCGTTACAAGATTTTTTGTATTTACACATTTTCAAAAAGTTTACACTAAGGTTCCTAGATAAGAATGTTTTTAACCGGGTCCCATTTTTGGCGTAGGTACGGATTTCTTAAAAATGATGATCATACTCGTTTCCTCGAAACTCGTTTATATTCGAGTGCTTAAAAATTAAATACGGATCTGTTAAAATGAAGCGACCATTTTCTCATACTTCAAATATTGATTTGAATATTGTATAACGTTGCTGGGTTCCATTTGCAAATAAAAGTTTAGTGCCATCGGGAGCAGTCAGCAGGATACCTAAGATCTCTTTGACCATGTTACATAGGAGGCATCTATTAAATGGTAGTTTGAGGAATAGAGAAAACTAAACACTTTATCGATGCAATGTGTACGCATTAAGTGGCAAAGTTTATTTTATATTTTTGACGCAGGAAATAATATTGTTTTCTAATCGATTCATTAAAAACTATTGGAACCATTTCAATAATTTGTTAAAATTTAAATTAGGAATGAATAAATATAACTCGAGCCAACATAGATGTAGTTATGGATACCTCTCAACCACTCACAACTACAGCACTAGATTAATTAGAATTTAGATTCTTAGTAATATAATATAGTAATAGAATATTATATGTTTCAATCGCACGCCCCGCACTGCCATCCGCCGGTGCCTACGTAGGTACCGAGCGAGTCATGCCGCGGCGCAAGTCGCGCCGCAGTCCGCGTCGTCGCCGTCGCCTGGTAGCTGTATAAACTTCATAACTAGTCCTAAATTTGTTTTAGGACTGTTGATATTTTTTAAAATATCGGATTTTCGATATATCAATATTTTCAAATATCAATATCGGAGTTCGATATATCGAAAAAAAATATCGATATTTCGATATATCGGCTTTATTTAAAAAAATCGTAAGTCAGCTCAAAAATGATCACACAATTTGTAGTCCAGTATATTTATTAAACAAATTAATTTATGAATGTACATAAGTGTTAAGTTATTTATATATACCAATATTTTTCAGTAAGAGTCTTTAAAAATACTTTTTGTTTTATATGTTCAGCTGTTTGGCTACTACGATTGTTAGGCACTAATAGATTGATTGTAGAAGCAACTCGTTCAGATGCTACAGATGTATCAGAAGAAATTAAATATTTAACTGCTATTTCTGATAGGACGGGAGTAAAATGCCTACTATCATTCCAAAATTTCAGGGCGTTTGATGACATTGAAATATTTGGCTGATAAAATTTTAAAAATTATACCTGGAATTTTTCAAAAATAGTTTTTTTATTCTAATTTTTAATTAATAAAAAAAATCTAAAATTATAGAATGTCGGCTAACTTAATTTTCATAAATAAAATACGGTGGATTCAGTTTACGATTATTTTGTAGATTAAATAAATTACGAAAAAAATTAAAAATTAAAATTTATTTAAAAAATATCGACCATCGATATCGACATTTCAATATCGAACTATCGATATATCGTCCAGAAAAATATAAGTAATAAATATCGATATTTCGAAATAATAATATCGATATATCGATATTTTATCAACAGTCCTAATTTGTTTTCGTCGTGCAAGGCTTACAATTCACGCCTCTGTTGGCTGTGGCCAAGCGGTGAGGCGGCTTTCTCGAGCGGTCTCCCGCGCTGGAAGAATCGTCCGTGTAGCCTCACCTTCAGCCTAAAGAACGAAAGATAATGTTTTGCTGATAAACCTAATAAATACGAATTATCATTTTACGCACAAAACATTCGATTATAGGTATAGATAGGGCTTAAATAATATTCTATATCGAAAATACTCAAGGCACATACACATTTTATACTTTTTCCAGTGAGCTAAAGCTATTATTTAAATTAGGCAATTAAACCAGACAAGGCATTAAAGATGTCTTGAAATTGAGAAGAAATCGTAAATCGTTCATGCTTATCAATTCAACACTTTTTTTTCTTATTGTATATTTCTGGAAAATTATAAATAAATTTCATTATAAACAACCTAATTTGCAAATAAGATAGTGTGATATACTTAATATGTATAATCAAAGGAATAATGTATTTCTGTTGCCGCTATTGTTATACAAATACTAAAAATAGAATAAAATAAATATTTAAGGGAGCCCCCATACAATAAACGTGATTTTTTTATAGATAATGGTACGGGACCCTTCGTGCGTGAGTCCGACTCGCACTTGGCCAGTTTTTGTTACAGCACATAAGCTTGTCAAGTGCAGTAAAGTGACATAGTATATTATCATGGGCGTACCCAGGGGTTGCAGCTGCCCCCCTACCCCCTTGGAGCAAGGTCCAGATTCAGGGATTCAAAAATCTCAAAAGATCTCCTAAACGAAAAAAGAAACCTATAAAGAGTACGCTAGATAATATGCTACCTCCTGCTGTTTCCTTTGTATATTTAATATTTTGTATGCGTGTCTTTGTATAATAGACCAGGGTCGATAATATTGAAAATGGTAAAAAGTAAAAAACCGAAGGCATTTTAAGGTATTTTATTCGAATAACGTATAAATAATATCAGAAATCGAAATTGAAACTAAAATTGGTTGATCTATTCTTTTACATAGTTAAAAAAAATCCTGTAGAAAGGAAAAAATAAGGCATTACCTAGTGGAATCTTATTTAATAACATATACATTGATTAATTATATTATTATAAAATATAAAATTTAGAAATAAGTCAAGCTGAACCGGTGTTACAAGATGTATCGTGTCTGGTTTTCCGGGGATGTCATAATATGAATTTTAATTATAATCATTAACCTTAAAACTTTAATCGACGAATCAGCAACAAAGTTAGTGAACTGGCTTACCTATATAATTTTAAGTATACTAATTTAATTAAGTCTATAGGTTTTCAAGAAATCGCTAGGTCTTACACGGTTCATTGTTCATTTTAGTCAATAAAATTAACGAACAAATCAAATAAAATTTTATAAAAATAAAGGAGACAAAGACAAAGACAAATGATTTATTTGCAGGAGAGATTTATTGTTTGTGAATTAACTCTTATTATATTTTGGATACCCGTATCGTACCATATGACTTTAAAGGTCATTAAGTTACGTATCTTGCCGCTGATAATAAAATTGATTTAAGAGCAATATATTTTTTTATTTCCACAACCAACTGAACATCTAATTTGAGAAAAAATATTGAAAAAAATGTTGGATATATAAAGTTTTTCTACGTACTAGCTACCGTAAATAACAGTTTTAAAATGTATATAATGGAACATCGACAATGTTACTGTTTTTAATTAGATGGATCAGGGTTTCTAAATTTATATTTGACCATTGACCTTTTTATCATATTTTTTTTTGTATTCCCACGTAAAGGTTAAAAAGGTAACTTTAGATATAACATTACCGTGTAGTTTCTATTATTAGCGACGTGACGTGATTCGTATTATAATATGTCATTTAATGTACGAGTAATTGTGCTGAGGATAGCCATGAAGCACTGCTTCAACGATACGTGTACGATATTTTAGTCTTCTGGCATTTATACGAATTGAATTTCTAATCATTGTTGTGTCTTTGTTTTAGAGCTTAAATATGTTGGCTTTAAATGAAACACATAAAATCACATTTTAATACTAAGTAATAAACACAAAGTAATTCTTATATTTTATTCTCACACATTATGCATTTTAATCTGAATAAAATCAGTGTCATATAGACATTAAAATAAATTCTACATATCAGATCATTTAAATGTGTATCAAATCTCAAAATGAAAAAAAATATTTGAGTATATTAAAATCCTTAACAAAATAATACCGTAAAATAATAAATGCTTTTTGGTTTATATGAGCAAAATCGTTTCAATAAAATTTCAGTACTCATATGTAGATATTATCTTGATTATATATCATTTAAAAATAAAACGAGTCATAACCTAGGCTGCCATGCTTGTCTTTTGATTTGATTTTTAGCAGCTTCACCTGGCGCAGTTTTTGGATCATCTTTTTTTGGGAAAAAAGGTGCATTCGTAGTAGTTCCACCAGCGAATATTTTAAAACTGTGGCCGCTGCTTTTAAAAGACGGGAAGCTGAACATCGGTGATTTTGGTCGCTTAGTTGGATTTAAGTATAAGTCGAATATTGATTGAGTAGTTCTAGCTGTAGACGGAGAAGGAGGCTGTGTAGACGTAACAGTTCTTGTAACACTGGGGCTCGTTGCTCGCGCTGTCGCTACTTTGGGTTTCATCGTAGTGGATTGGACGAACAACGCATTGGTTGTCGAGGTATTACTACCTGTTAGTACCGTTGATATTGTCTTCGGCGAAACTGTAGTAGATTTTGGTGTAGCTAGTTTTGATGGATCAGTTACCTTCGTCGTAGAAATATTTACTTTTAATGTTTCTTGTGATCCACTTGACCCAGATTTAGAGTTTCTCCAATTTATTATTGAAGGCTTAGATGTAGTAGTAGTTGTTGTTGTTGTCATCCTTGTGCTCTGGAATCCCCGTGATGTCCGCCACGGAGCCCATAATCTTGGTTGCGGTTTAGAGGTTGTTGTTAAAGACTGAGGAATATACTGCGATTTATTAACCTGGCTTGTAAATGAATACTTGTAATAACTTGCTGTTGTTAAAGGCTTCAAAATTATTGGGTTTGCTTCAGTCACAGCAAAACGTGGTTCTTGTGATATTTGTGATTGATTTGTAGGTTTTCCTCTTGATAAACTGGACGGTACAGTCGTAGACTTTGGTGTTACCCAATTAGTGTAAGATCCATTCGAAACGGCTTCAATAACGGGTGATGTTGCTTTGTTGACTTTTCTTGTTTCTGTTATATCAATCGTTTGTTTTGTCGCGACAACTTGAGTGATTGTTGTTGGCCTTCTAGTAGTAGTAGTTTGAACAGATGGAGATGTCGATGTTGTTGCAATTCTCGTCGTTATTTGATCAGAATGAGGTCTCGTTGTTGTGGGGTTTCTCCTAGTAGCTTGATTAGAAAGAAGTCTCGTTGTTGTAGGAATTCTCGTAGTAGTTTGAACAGAAGAAGATGTGGTTGTTACAGGAATTCGCGTAGTAGTTTGAACAGAAGGAGATGTTGTTGTTGTAGGAATTCTTGTAGTTGTTTGAACAGAGCGAGTAGCCTCCTGCCTGGGTGTTGTTAAAATATTCGTAGTACTTGGAACAGAAGGAGGTCTTGTTGTTGCTTGAATTCTAGTAGTAGTTTGAACAGAAGGAGTATTTGTTGTTATTTGATTTCTCGTAGTAGTTGGAAAAGAAAGAGGTCTTGTTGTTGTTTGAATTCTCGTAGTAGTTTGAAAAGTAGGAGATTTTGTTGTTTGAGTGATGCCAGAAACAAAAGAAGTAGATTTCTCTATATTCGTCGTTGAAGGTCTAATTGTTGTTAATGGGGAAATGACTGTTGACTGTCCTATATTTTTCTGCGTAACATAGTTTTTCACTAAATTGTAAGGAATTTCAGTACTTTGATTTAGATCTACGTCTGGCCCAGGAATGGGTCTGTTCTTTCGCCGTCGGAACGAATTAGATTCTATTCTTCTGGGAGAAGGTGGTTTTATATTTGGTAGAGGCGAAGGAGTCGTGGTAGTTGTTGTGGATAAGGTAGTCGTTGAATATTTTTCACTGACTTTCTGTTTAAAATTGGAACCGAACACCGGAAGTTTAAGTTCATCAATGTTATCTAATTTATAGTTTAACCAATAAACTTGCGGTTTCTTATTAAAAGCCTGCTGGAATTGTTTCTCATAACCTCCACGCACCAGTGAACCAACGGTTAAATAAGGAGGCAGCAATTCATCAATCTTATCGTAATACGCATAATTGTTTGTAAAATTTCGAGTCTGTGGTTTGAAAACACGAGCTCTACCGGCCGTTCTCACTGAAGACGTTTTCACTGAACTATCACAATCCGCGAGATATTTTTTTGCATTGTGCTTACAATGATGAGGATACACTACCCATGCCATGAAACCATCCCCCTGAAGGCGGGTGTGTTCCTCGTGAATCTGAAGGGCGCACTCAACATCGTCCGTTATGTCTTCATCACGAAAAGCAGTGCAAGGTTGACCGCAAGCTTTACTCGGCCCACACCAGTAAAGTTCACTAATTTGTAGTAGTCCGTGGTCACCACTGTGAGGATTGCGTGCGGCGGTATCGAATCTCGATTCGTGGTAGGCGATACAGACCCAAGTGGCGATGTGTTCTTTTCTGATACCGAGGTCCAGGAGATCGCGCGCGAGTTCGCAACGCTCGTAAATCCGCGCATCGGCGAGCGCAAGGAGCGTGCTCGTCAACAACGCGACACCGAACATCTCAATGGACGTTTGCGCATCGTGCGCGTGCGCAGGCTTTTTTACTCGAGCCTCCCGCCGCGCGACACCCGCGCTGGAACTGTGTCAGGCCCGCATTTTATTTAACGGTAATCTTAATTAACGCGTTAAGCTGCCGAGCATATTAGAGCACGGAAAAAAATATTTTGGTATCGCTTTGGGATAACGTAAGTGATGAGCACTCAGCGGGATGCGGAAAGATGATTGCGCCGGTGACGGTCTAGCTTTGGCGGTTTGCCTTGAGGGGCACGCGTCACCGCATTAACAGTGTTCTTCAACTTCTTGTTATATTTTTAATGATTCTGTCAAAATATCCATATTTATTTTTGCCATTAATTTCAGTCTACTTTGCATGTTAATATTGAAAACAACTATTTGAATGGAAATAAGTTCTGTAATTCCAACTTAATTTTTGAAGATAAACATTTTGGTATCACTTTGGGATAAAACTTAAACTACTTACCTGTAAAAATTGTTTTGAGAGTTAAGTTACCCCTCTTTCTCAACTCAATGTATGTAAGTATTTGCGTATGTAAGAAATACGGACGCAATTCGCTATCGTCTATAGCTAATAATGATAATGAAGTTTTGTAAGAATATTTAATTTTAAGTGTCCCTATTTCCTCCTCGATAGTCTGCGGTTGAGGTTCGCTGGTGTGAGTAAACATTTGGTTGTTTCCGCGCCAGGTCATGAGCATGACTGTCATGACAAGAGGTTAGCCGACGGCCTTATCCGAATAATTAAAGAAGAACTATCGATAAATATAAATGTAAACTCGCGATGTCGTCATAATAACATTCACTTATGTATTGTTCGGCGAGGTTCAACTTATAAACTATTGTTAAGCACAATAGTTAAGGACAAAATACAGATTAGACTTAAGTACTAATTTAAGTCTAAATATTCCATAATCACTTAATTTTACAACGAATCACATACTTATCTATTTCTAAGTATTTTTTGTTTATTGTTTATTGTTTATTGTTTATTGCTTACAAAACAGGTAATATAATGATGACAGGTATTAGGATTACATTAAAGTGCTCTGTTTTTACCCATTGGGTATGCAAATCATTTAAAAAATAATTATTAACAAAATAATTCAAATTAAAAATACATTAAAACACAAATGATTCAAATTAATAAAATACAAGTACAATTCATTAAATGTCAGCTTATAATAATAATCAATTAAGTAATACCTACTTTTTGGCGACTTTATTAATAATATGGAAATTAGAAACATACCTGTATTGTGGCGCTTACATTAAATAGACTTGCCTGGCGAGTAATTTATGCATATGCATAAAAAGGAACCCAATAATATTATTTGTCTGCCGCTTAGCTATTGTAACCTCTCCAATTTATTTTACAAACAGAAAAAGAATAGGTATGACAACACTGCGAGATTTTTTTAATCTTTCGAATACTTTTTTGTAAAATATATATCAATGTCATTGTTTTATCCTTCTCGTGCATAGGTTATTACGACTATTATCAAACAAAACTATGTATATCTTCCATTTACACACATTCCATCTAACACATTTTTTGTCCAATATAAGGTACTTGATACAAATAAAGCCTGCGCTCGAATTAGGCCTACACTTTAAAAAACAAAGATAAATAACTCTAGCTTCCAAAATACTATGCGTACATATACATACACGCATTTTAACTCCGCTGGGAGCGCGAGCGTCGCGTCCCGCACTCCCTGCGCCAGTAGCACGCATCGGTCGAACGTAGTGGACGTTTTTGTGCCGTCTTATAAAAATCCCGCGCTTTCGAGGTAAGATTTCACTTAAATTTACTTTTTTTTTTTCAAGTTACTCTTGGTTGTTGTTTCTTAATGTGTTTAAGTTACCTAATCATTACCTTAATCTGTACTATTAGCTTGTAACGATTAATTATAGGTTTTTAAAGTAAGATTGGGTATGATCACGAATAAGGCCTAGGTCTTATTTATGCATGGTAGGCTTTATTAGTAACCTAGCTCTTACGAAGTATACAGTAACATACCTTATTACCCATTATTACAGAAATTTGACTTTTTTCAGCTTACAGTCAAAAACGATACCCGATGTCGCTCCCAAAACAAAAACGTGCTACTTGGACGGAGGATAGCTTGGCAGCGGCTGTTCGGGCGATTCGGAATGGATTGTCTACATATAAAGCATTGGAGCAATATGGAATTCCTGGTAGAACCCTCAGAAATCATGTACAAAAAGGAAATTTAGTAAAACGATTAGGAAGGCACACAATATGATCAAGAAAAAGATTTTGTCAGGCGTATTATAAGATTTTCTGATTTAGGCATATGCCAAAAATGATTAGAATTCAAGCATTTGCTTTTTGTCAGAAATTTGATATACCCCATAGCTTGTGGCGTAGCGTGTGTTGCTTGAGGCTGTTTTTGAAAAGAAACCCTGAGTTGGCAAAGCGCAAGGCACAATTTTTGAATCCAGCCAGGGCACAAAAACTGAATAAACCAATTGTGTCCAAACATTTTCAAGAAGTAAGAAAACTGTATGACAAACTAGGCCTACATGACCATCCGGAAAGAATTTTTAATATGGTTCAAAAGGGGTGCAGACTCACTTTGCATCACCAGCAAAAAGAGATCTCACAAAAATATGCGAAAAGAGTGCACATGCAAGTGGCAGAACATGGAGAGAATGTAACAGTGGTCGGATGTGCCAATGCATTTGGTAATCGGTGGGACAGGATTATGGTTCTATTTAAAGGAAAAAGGAAGAAGCCAGAGTTCGATGAAAATTTGCCACCGGGATCAGTTGTACACATGGCTGAAAAAGGTAGCATGGCAACGGAATTATTTGTCGTCTTCATACAGCATTTAGCTAAATTCAAGCCGTTCGGTAAGTGTCTGCTCATTTTTGATGGTGCAAAGAGCCATTTAGATTTTCGCATTGTGGAAGAAGCTGACAAACACGACATAGTGCTCTACTGCTTGCCGTCTAATACGACGCATGAACTCCAACCTATGGACAAATGGTGTTTTAAGCCCTTCGAATCGTATCGGGACCAAGAAGTTTTACAATTTCTCTATGAAAATCGTGCTAAAACTATCTCAAAACGACATTTCAATGAAATTTTAACACGGGTATGGCTCAAATGCATAACCCCTGCGAATATTACAAGTGGGTTCAGATCAGAGCTACCGGCTTATACCCACTTAACCCAAATGCAATACCCGAATCTGCCTTTGCGCCTTCAGTTCTAACGGATCGTTCAAATACCAATACCTCAAATTTTACAATGTCGAATAATAATGAAGAATTTATAGAGCCTTCACCAAATATGCCCAAAGGTCACACTCAGATACTGCTACAGACACTGATAACGACTCCCGTTCCTCTTCACCAATCGCCACTTTACAAGAACTTCGCCATCTAATTTCCACGGAATCGTTGCCAACAACTACTATTACACCCGACATTCATGTATTGCAAAATTGTTCATCTGCATGCCATTCGCCAACAAGCATTCTATATATTACACACCAAGAACCTGGAACTAGTGGTTTATTCAATACTCGCCCTCTTGTAGATTATAGCGATACAGACGAAGACATATTGTTGGAAAATAAAATTATCAAAAAGATAATAAGCAAGCCTGTTCAACTTAGATTTTTTTTGATATATTCTTCTTCTGACTCAGATACTGATTCAGCCAATAATGGCTCCAAAATGATGGGTATATCTCAGTATTCTGGAAAAAAATCTTACAATTGAAATCTCCAGGAACGTGCCTGATCTCCATAATAAAGTAGACAATCTGGTGAATGCAAACTCAAAAAAAAATTAATCAGCCTTAAGTATTACCAGCAAACCATTATCTAAGTCCCACTACAAGCCAAAAAAATATGGTTCAGGATCAAACATCATCAGAAGAAGATAATATACCTCTAGCACTACTAAGTTCGAAATCAGACTTTCAAAAATTTATGCCTACACCTGATTACGGAGAAATCAAAACAAGACCGCGAAGAAAGGCATTAAATTATATTGGGCAAAAAGTAACAAAGGATTTATTTAATAGAAAAGATACAGACGATAAAAAAAGACGAAGACATTGGGGTCGAAAAAAAACTAAAGCTGTAAGAAAATCCACCAATTACAAACGAACTCAAAATAAAAAGAGCAAGAAAGCAGAAAAGGAAGAAAGCTGGTATTGTCATGCTTGTCAGAAATATGAGGTAGCAGATATGCGTCCTTGTAAAGACTGCTTTAGGTGGTATCATGAGGATTGCATTGGTATAACTAAATACGACTTTGAAGCCTTTGTATGCCCTGATTGCGACAAAAATTAAGATCTCGATTTGTTATTAAGAATTAAAGACTGATTTGATTGCCTAAAATGATTAAAAAGATAATTTTGTTTTGGGGCCTTATTCAAGCATGGTGTTTTGATAAGGCCTATCCAAAAAATTATACTTTTGTTAATTTTGATTGTTTTTTGATAAATTTGTGTTAGTTATGTTTAGTTTATTATAATGAATGTTTAATTTTGTTGATTGTTTATGTGTATTTCTTAATAAAAAGAATTAAAATTTCAGTGGAGATTTAAAAGGTATTTAATTTTATTATGGTTCAGAACATAATATTAAGTAAACCAATTAAGCTACTAAACGCTATGGATCTATGTTTTTTAGCATAAAACCACCGTTTCTACATATTTTTCATATTGAATCATACAGGCCTTATTATATGTACTACATTTATTATGGCCAAAATGTATGATTCAGGAAATCGATTAGTTTGATTATATTTAGTTAGAAATTTACACTTTTTTGAAAGATATGTAACATTTTAGAACAAATGCTAGTAACTATCTACGTTTTTTATTTAAAGACCTTAATATTTAATGAAATAAAAGCATCTAAAATTAGGTAGGCCTTATTTGTATCAAATACCTTAATATAACACAGAGATATTTACTATGACGTGTCAAAAACTATTTCTCGCAGTCACCATAAAGTACATAAAATCCGATAAATACCGTTGAAGTTGAAAATATAGATACTTTTCTACTTTTAATTAGGTATCTATCTCGCTATTACTCTTCTTTTTTGTTGGTTACCTAGCAAATGTACCATTTTTCAATATCCCGACGTTAATCAGATTTTAAGCTAAGATAAACAAATTAAGTCACTGAAATTCGCATTTTAAATCTGTATAAGTACACATTTTAACAGCACCATGTGTACAACATATTATATGCAGATGAAGGTAATTGAACTCGAAAAGAATGTGCATTAATTAAGGTTGCAGTTTGCAGTCTCATTTAAATCCAGGTGTAACAGATATGCCAGTAATAAATTACGTGTATGAATTTTTTATATCGCTCTGCGTGTCCTTCAATTAAACCGTTATGTTTTGTCCTTGTTCTCATATAGGTAACTTGAATTGTTTATTGTAACAATATTTGTTTTTTAAGAATTCAATTTACATAGTTCATTTAAGTAAAGTAATAAAATTCGTGGTCGACTTTTTCTTCATACTAACGCCAGATGCTTTCTTGGTTTAGGACGCAAGAACATTGTTTTTTAAACCATGCAGGTTAAGCATCTACTTATAACACCTATATTATTATTTATAAGTAGGTATCTAACTATAATCTAATCCAATCCGCATTTGGCCAGTGTGGTGGGTTAAAAAAAAATTACTATTATTATTTTGAAATTGTTTCACATACATGTATTTATTTCTACCATCAAAAAACGCTTGGTACTAGGGGTATTAATTTATTACTAATAAGGGGATTTGTGTGGTGCTTTGATGTCTTAACCAATTGACTACCACTGGTTGAACTCATGTGTTTTGCAGAATGTACGTACATTGGGGGTGTTTTTTTTTCTACCTCTTTTTTATGTCCCACTACTGGGCACAGGTCTCCTCTCATAAGTTAGAGGGATTTAGGCCATAGTCCACCATGCTGGCCAAGTGCGGATTGGGGGACTGGTTGGTGGATTGGTTGATTTTCTTTGTTTAATTTCAAACAAAACACCCATTGACTTAGTGTTACAACGTCATTTGAAATAGATCCCAAATAAAAAAAACGCGATATAAGTACTTGATTGTGGTATGAACACAGTCTCTAGCTCCACAGTCAGCCTAATGTACCCATCCGGCCAAGTAAGCTGTAGTTCGGTTGACGAAATTCCTAAAAAGCTCTTTCAAATCGACATAGTTATTTGTTTGAACGACAGATGACGTTTAACGTCGTTCTACGCCCAAATACTATTAATACTATACAGGAGTTGTCAGGAAGAGTCGAAATTTTAGGTTTATATGTGTTTATTGCTGAATATTACATATTATATAAAACGACAAATTCTGAAAATGAAACCTTGTATCAGATGTATCAGCCCCGAAACCCCCTGGGAACCAAATTTCCCGAATTCAAATTATATATTTAGGTATATATACAAAAATTGCTCGTTTAAACGTACCTATTAGATATAATAAAAAATTGTCTTGTTTGGAAGTCTTTAGAATACCCACGTTTATTTACGATATTTATAAACGTGCGTAACATAATTTTTGAAGCGAACTTGCAAAGTTAAGTTTAGACTTCCGACTAAAAGTAGGTATACTTGGTGCAAAGTTTTATAAACAACACTTTGTATTTGCTCACGTGCTAACATGGTTTCATCACGTTTTACTTAATTTCTCACCTTTGCATAAAACAATACAGAAGAAGAAAAAAAAACGGGTTGCACTCCGGTAGTGCCGGCCGAAGTTAAAACTTGAACATTAACGGTGTGCATTTTTGATATTTTGGAATGGTTAGGGAATAATTTCGCACGAATTGCTTTTATTATCAGTATTATTTTTCATCTAAGTAGTATTTTCAGTAGGTTTTCATCTAGTATTTTTATAAAGTACTCACTCATTTTCTTTCACTATTTCTTCGTCACTTTTGTTCATTAATAGATGCACTTTGTTCAATGTCTATATTTGATATAAATGAATTTTACAAGTAAAGACAGTCGAGCCATCAGCTGTCACCCCTCTGTCTTACGAATATTCGATCAGGCCACGTGTCCTGACGCGTGTTTAACATCTTGTAACTTAATTAAATGGTGAGGATCTTGCCATTGTTGAAGCAGCTCCTTTTCTTGGAATCACAATAGACTCCAAATTACAGTGGGGAACCCCACATCTCTAGCGAATAGACTTAGTTCTGTAGTTTTTACAATAAAGAAAATTCGTTCCCTCACAGACATTGCAACAGCCAGATTAGTTTATTTCAGTTATTTCCATAGTTTAGTTCAATCTTTATTTTGCCAAAAAGGGCTATTCGCGCAATTTATAACATAGGCGCTAGAGAATGTCTGAGAGAAAAATTTAAAGAGATAGATTCTAACATTTTTTCGCAATATATTTACGAAAACATCATATATGTATGCAAAAACAAAGAAAAATTCGCTACCATATTGGACTTGCATAGTCCTAATTGCGTCTCAACTAGGAACGGCCACAAGCTGGCATTTCCGAAATGCTGGCTTCATACAAAAAGTCATTCTTTTATTGGGATGTCCATCAGGATATATAATAAAATCCTAATAAAGATTCAATCCCTGCCTTTAAAACCTTTTAAGAAGGCAGTCAAACAAGTCCTGAGCCGTAAGGCTTATTATGACACTAAGGACTATCTTAATGATAAAGGAGCGTGGGAATGAATCTCGCTCACACAAGGCTATTTCTTCATAGAATGTACATATTAGTTTTAGTAATTACTCGCATCTGTGAGCAGGTGGAAGTGGGTTGATAGTGTCTCACACGATCAGCCATTATCAACCCATAGCCATTCTGTTATTTCAAATATATTATTATGTACTTTTTTTAAAAGAATGCTGGGAGTTTTTTCCGCCGTCTTTTTTCTCTCAGCTCAACATCTAGCCCAAACGGGCACCTAAAGGCGATGACCGGGGAAAAAATGACATTCATTAAGCGAATACATATTTTGTATTCCTAATATGAAATAAATATTTTTTCTTTCTTTCTTTCTTCTTTCTTTCTGTACCCATCCCTAAAAAAGTGCACAACGCTGCTAAAGAAGTTTTCAATTCAAAAGTTAAACCATTGGTTTATGCAACATTTAACTTGATGGTTTAAACTGAGTTCTAAACCAATGTAAAAGTATACCTCATATCGATTGAATTAAAATCGACCATTTGAATTTAGATTCTCACGTTCTTTTTACGATAAAGCCCAAACAGTTTCAAATTACGTAGATAGTACAGTCTCGTTTATTTATTCCAAAAAAACTTTAGTTACAGTTTACCGGGATCATTGCTCTAGTCTTCTATTTTCGATAAATGGATTTTCGATAAATGGACTGTTATATTTTTCAACGGTTTTTTTCATACAGGTATACATGCCATACTAGACTTTTCCATGATCCATCGATTTCCGTTAACATGTAGTTTTTATTTATTTTTCCGTTTTATAAATTCGGTACATGGTTTTGTCTCTGCTCCCCTCATTTCTATCTGCGATCTTCATATCTATCCTAATTGAATGTATATTGTTCACGCCGTTCACGGGTATCGTATTTAAAAGATGCAACCATTTGATTAATTTCATACATAATGTCTACTTAATTGACATAAATTATAACAGTAAGGGCCTCTTTACAGGTAACAATAAGGGACCTTCAAGTAAAGTGACAAGTACGCTAATTGTCGGTTAAAGTCACCCGTAACTTCAATTTCAATTTCACGATGTTCGAGTACCACTAATCATATAATGATAAACTGACCTGTACTCAAAGCTTTTAATTGCCAATTAACTTGGAACATAACTAATCAACACTTTACTTGGAGATGGTGAACAAGGCCGAGGACTGATATTGTTATTAAATAAATTAATTTTTTTTTTACTAAAAACTACATTTTTGTAACTCTTTTTTAACAGGTTTCAGGTTAGAGAATCTCTTCCTATATGATATGATCACATCGTGTCTGACACAGATATTAAAAATTAAATAGACAGATTTAACCCCTCGATAGGTAGAAGGTACATATATCTATAAATAGGGATAATATGAGAAAATCCATATTCCATCATGAGAGTAACATAATCCGTTGCGCGGAGAATGATGAGTTACTCGTACACTGGGCTACGAAAATTTTAATTTTTTAAATCCATTATTACAATATACTGTTTTCCGACGAACCCGAATGATACTATAGATCCAAATAAGAAAGTAACAGCTTTTCCACTACAACATTATAAACACACAGTTTTCTATTATTCTCTGTTCAAAGTCCTATTAAATACTACTTAGTCCGGTCGTTTTCCAACAATTGTTAGAAGCCAATGAAGAAACACAAATGGTATTGTTTGTATTACAATTCAAATGAGAGCTGAAAGCAATAAGTAATTTATTTCCGAATACTAGTGGCCGCCCGCGACTTCGTCCGCGTGGACTTCGGTATTAGTCATAGCATAATGTTATATAGCCTAAAGCCCTCGGGTGGCTCCCCTGGGGTTGCCCGTGTCCATAGGCGACGGTGATCGCATGACACCACGCGGCCCGTCTGCCTTTAAAAAAGCCTTCCCCGATAAATGGACTATCCAACACAAAAATATTTTTTCAATTGCAACCAGTAGTTCCTGAGATTAGTGCGTTCAAACAAACATACAAACGAACGAAACGAACAAACTCTTCAGCTTTATGTATAGATTAAAATATTGATTAACGGGCTAATATAAAAAAAGACATGAATAAGTCAAAGACAATACTATACTTTATTAATCTCTGAAATGAAATAAGAAACATATTTTTTTTTCTTTTCATTTAATATTGAATGGCTAAAAGGATTTTTATACAATGCCGTAAAACGAATAAAAAAAAGAAACATAAAAGGCAGACATGACAGTTTTGATAGCTGCGTCAAAATGTAAATAAACAAACACAGAAAGGAAATAATTTTGTAAGGAAATAATAAAGGAAAAGCAAAGTATAAGAATAAAACAAAAGGATATATAAGTTATAAAATATGATAATGGACGTGAATAAAGTAAGTAATACCATGTAGTGTATTTATAACACTACACGGCGCATTTCATTCATTTCATTTGTTCCCGTGAATGGGATATTTTCCCGCGGTAAAAAGTAGCCTATGTCCTTTCTCAACGTCCTTTCTATGTTTATGCCAAATTTCATCAAAATCGGTTCTGTAGTTTAAGCGTGAAAGAGTAGCAGACAGACAGACAGACAGAGTTACTTTCAAATTTATAATGTTAGTATGGATTAAGGAAAAAATTTATTTTATACATGTTGACCGTTGATTATCGAATTTTCTCCATTTAACGCGGATAGTAGCCGGTTTTAGAGTTGAGAACTATAAAAGTAAGTTAGATATATAAAATATATAAAATGTAAATTAAGTTAATAAAAAATAGGTAATAACACAGAAACTAAAGTACACAAATGTCGTAGAGATTGCATAGTTCGACCAAAAAGTACCACTGATTTACGATTTTTTTGCCATGAAACAGCTAATTTATTGTGTTTCGGTGAAAATGTGCGATTGCTGGCCACACTTAAGGTGAAAGTCTAGTAACATTTTTTTCAAAATGATACCAATCATCTTAAAATTGTCTCCCGACGTCCTTCATCGGTTCCAAATCAAAAAATCCTTCTTCAGTTTCAAACGTCGCGCGTCGTGGTAGAAATATTTCTAATCGGAAATGAGTTTGAGCGATGTAATATTAGTTCGTTTTCTATTTCCTGTGCGGTCTTATATAATAAAAGTATGAGACATGGCGTAGGTAAGGTTCTGAGCCGTTTAAAAATAAAGGCTGAAACGGGTCACATGTTATACCGAAATAGTTTATATAGGTCCATATTAATTTACTTCTGTGGAGTTAAACTTAGAAAACATGGGCGAGCTAGTCCATCCCGCTGTCCATTTGTGGCGATTATTGTCGCCACTTCTGTACAAAGTAAGAAACAGAAGAATGGCACGTGTAGGTATTAGATCCTGTAGTTCCTGGAACAGAATACGTGTTAACCACTTCTAAAACCACTAATGCATCAGTACTTGTAACTGGCGACTAAAAGGGGGCTTTTGGGGTCCAGCCAACGGCTCCGGGAAATAACGGTAGTGTATGGCGGCACTTTGTTAGAGTAGAAGAGCTCATACTCATTCGCAAGAAGGGCATCGTTGAGTTTTACTGGAGATCCCGGGGCCTTTCACAAGAGCTAAGGGGGCTACTGAAGCGCGCATGGCCCGGCGGTTAGCGTAGAACGCAAACGATCTATGCAACTAAGCCAAACGGGCGCGGTCGGGTGTGAGATGGGTGACCGCTAGTGGCAAAAAATTTCATGCGCGTTTCCGTGCTTCGGAGGGCACGTTAAGCCGTCGGTCCCGGTTGTTGTCGATAGATAACAGTCGTTAAACCTTGTCGGAGGCCTTATGGGCGGTTTGAAAACATCCGACAGCGGGTTGGCCACTAACCCGCATCTCCACCAACCCGCATTGGAGCAGCGTGGTGGAGTAAGCTCCAGGCCTCCCCATTAATGGGGAGAGACCCGTGCCCAGCAGTGGGACGCAAAAAGGGTTGCAGCCAAGGGGGCTACTGAGGGGGTTAGAGCGAGATGAAAATTCCACATAACCCAGTATCTCTCTCCAGGGTGCTGGGTACTTTTTGAGGTTTTGCCTCGTTACCAAAAAAGGTACGTGTCAAAAAATAAGTTTTTTATTTAAAATGGTCTTAATATTGCTATGATGACTTCGCACGTAACATAGGTATTCGCACGCAATCCTTTTTCATTACTGTTGATTACAATAATAACAGGAGCGTATGTATACCTACCTATTACATTTCAAGAACACAAAATTAACTTTATTTGTTAATAAGAGCGGTGGTTCCAAAAGGTCAACGCTATGCCATTCAATAGAAAAAGTAGTACTAATAAAGGTACCTAGGTACCTTTCGTTTCAGTCTAACGTACCTATTCTTATGTATACAATGTACATTGTACATGCATTAGTAAGACTGTGATTATTTTTACTGCCCGCATTAAATTGGTGACAGATCTCACAAAACTGCTTTTCAAACATTTTGGTAAACATTCTTATTTCACGTGAGCACCTTCAGCTATACTTGTCTGCTATATAATTTACAAAAAAAATGTTAAGGCTTTTTCACATTCTCTGAAGGCCGAGACCGAATATTATCGACGGCTAACTCATGAATAATAAAACAGTCGCACTGGCCTAGCATAGAAATTCCATTACAATTACAAGACATCGCATCGGATTGAAGTTAAACCTCAGCATAATCATGTCATAGCCAATTCTGAAAAACGCAAGAGCCAAGTGCAGTAATGACACGTAATAGGCATGATGACACTATTAAAGAATCAGAGAATGGTTTTACAGAAAAATATATGCTAAAAAAGTTCTAAAATATGATCCCGTTTTAATATAAACATAAAGATCAATAAAATAAAAGTATTAAATACAGCTATCGGCCATGTTATCTGAAACGCCAACCAAAAGGAATGACGTCACGTCTCAGTAAAAGTCATCGTGTTGCTTGAAGTTTGACGAGCAAGCCGACGCCATGACACCTACGAGCGTTTTCGAGCTTAATTCAAATTACATAGCAGAAAATACATTAATTTACGTTAAAACTTCAGTTTATTGCTGAAATAAACTTTTTTTCGAAACTAGGAGACGTGTACCTACAATAAGGAAAGGTATTTAAAAATCTGTCATCATGCCCATTGTGAGTTCTAATTTAAAAATAATAAAAAATAATTATGTACATACATAATATTCCTTCTAACACCTATCAAATCAATATCAAATGCTATTAGTATTCTAGGACGTCATGGAAAAATTATATTTAAAAGTAGATAGCAAAATAATTTACAATTTCCCTGTAAATGTAACATTAAATTCGTACTGACACGTTTTGGTTTTTGGTTTATTAGGTATATTTAGTGCCTTCCACATTATAGAACGTAGGACTTACTACTTACCATTAGATTAGAATATACATTCACAACATATAGCCATAGTTAACACCCTATTAACACCCCGTAAAATCCCTCGCGGCGTTGTGGGTTGCACGCACGCACTTTTGACAAAAGTCATATCTTTACTGACTTGCTAGATTAAAATAAATCATGGTTTGACATAAAAGTCGTCAAAATCCAGAAAAGAACATTTTTCGCAAGCTATGCGTAGCCGGGAAAAAAGCGATTAAATGTATTAGACATATATGTACTTTGTACATAGGCATACTAAGATACAATACACGCTGCAGTGTTATTTAACTTTAAACTTCTTCTGTTCTCGGTCTGGTCCCGGTCTGTTTGTGTTTCTGTCTTTGTGTGTGTCCATGGTACCCACGACACAGGGTATATCTACCCTACTGTGGGGCTATGAGTGTGAAACGTTATTTATTTAAACTAATCTAAAGCGACATTAGCTCTAATGTACGCAAAGCGCTCAGATACACGCTCTGACATCTTTCCGTAGCCATAATTAAGTTCAAAGTTTATCTTCAATTTGAACTTCTACTTGAACTACGGTAGATTTTTGTGAAATAGATGGTTTTATCAATGATTGATGGTGCACATGCACAATATTTGAACTATCTAGAAATACTCTTTGGTTTTGAGTGCAGCCCATTTACCTATACCTACTACTCACAACTGTATGATTCAAGAGCAGTTGGAAACCAATATGCACTCCAATATGAGTTCTTCTTGCTCAATACTAAAGCAAAATGTGTCATTGAAAATTTGTATCTGGATTTTTCAACAATAAGAGCACTATAAGATGAAGAAGATGAATAAATACTTACGCTCTGAGCATAGATATTGTTTCCGTACCGTAGTAGACCATAACAATGAAAATGAAAATAATTTATTTGCACAAATATGGGTATTACAAAAGTATGTATACAATGTACATTTATTAGTTCGCCATATTTACCTCAGCGCGGAGGACAGAATTAAAACCTAATTTAGCAGTATAACTAAAATTACTTTTAACTAAATTTATTATAATTGAAGACAACGTTGATTTTATTTTACCCAATATTTTGTGGTTTTTATTGCGATGTTTTATCAATTTTGCTTTAATAATTATAAAAGGTGTTTATATTTAAACGAGTTATATTTTTATCCAGGCCATCGGCTTTGGGCACCCAATTTACTGGGTTTTTATACACTGAAAGGAAAAAAAGCCGGCGGAAAAAAAAACCTCGCAGGTTTTTAGTCCCGTAAACCCGAAATCCCTCACGAAGTTAAAGTTCGTCTTTTAAATATTCAGATACCCACCGAAGCTTTTGTAAATAAGAACGTTACGTTAAGTGCTCATTTAAAATCACAAATTGTTTTAGATTTGAGGGATACAGGTAAGTTATTATTATATATTTTTGGTTCCATGCAAAAGACGCTTTTGTAATATTGTTTTGTTTTTGATGTAATTGAACACAATTTTTTAGTATGTGTTTTTGATTTTAGTGTTTCATACTTAGTTATTTAAATCTTTTTTACCATTAGGGATATTTCATAGTATAGGGGGAGGGAAGCGTCATTATTTTTAAATCTTTAAAGTGCGGTGTAGAAGAGTCTATTTGATTAACTATTTGACATATAGAACGAATACATGAGCCTTACAAACCGTTTGAATTCGCCTTAGAAACCGTTTGAAAGGATTAGAATATTGGTATCGGCAGTTATTTTGTCGTATAATTCTGAATATTTTTATTTATTTTTAATATAGGACCAAAAGAGGTCGCGAAATAGCTGAAATGAATGTAAGTTAAAGCATGCTAATTGCAATTTAGTTAAGAATAACACCCACACAAATAAAGTAAAACATAAAATAAATTTTATATGTGCTATTTAACCCTTAAGCCTTATAAAAATAAGTAATATTTTAGAGCTACGTACATATTTTATTTATTATTAATTTGAGCTCTGTATCCAGCGGCTTCGTGCTATCTTTTTCAGGTCGTCAGATCACCTAGTTGGAGTTACTCCTTAAGCCGGGACGTGGTTCTTTCGAGGACCTTTCTTCCCCATCGGCTGTCAATCCTCAGAACTATATGACCTGCCCATTGCCACATCAGCTTGCAGATTTTGAGACACATTTCACATTTCAAAGTTAGCACCTATTATTCTAAGCCTAGAGTGGCGTATGTATGTATAACGGCAATTAGATTTCAACGGGGGGAAGGGTTGTCACGGGCGCCGGACACAGGTAGGCTTTGTAACAAGGTTTCAGATTCCCCTTCATTATAACTTTGTTCCAAACTTCCTGTTCTTACTTTTTTCTTTTTAACTGATATTTAGAATTTTATTACGACCAGAAATAAAACGGACAGAGCTTCTGCATTTTTTATTGACAAGCAGAATGACACAGAATAATGCCTGGCAATGGCTTATATAGAGACGACTCCCTTCTTATTGGCTAGGGCTTGGCTTGGCTTAAGGAAGACGTCATGGCGGCATGGCTCCGTTGGCTAGCTGGCTGACACGTTCGTTACAATTTGAAGGTAAATTAGCTAGTGTGTAATGAAAAGTTTTCTGTACCTATAGGTACCTAATTATTATTTATCATTGAAACTAATAGACAAAGGCATGTAAATAAATAGATCAGGAATATGTCATATTATTCGCATTATTTCATTCATGATAGACAAAGACAAATACAAAGACATTTATTTGCACAAATATGGGTGTTTACAAAGTTGTTTATATATATTTAGTTCGCCATATTTACCTTCATGAGGTATGCAAATATACAATGATAAAAATATAAAAAGAAAAAACTAAACTATACCACAATTACGAAATGTACATTAATTTTACTATTATTTTTATTTGTCCTATATTGCGCCTTTTATAAATTATAATTAAAATATTTATATTTCGGATCGATTCCGATCGTCAGCTTTGGGTACCCATATCACAGGGTGTTTGTACACTGTTCGCGCCAATTAAGTCATTTCACCTCCCTCCCCTTCACCCTCCCTCTCTTCCCCGCAAGCGCACTATTACATAATATGGATCAGGAAGATCTATCAACTCAGTCTGCCTTCGTCCCGCCGCCGACGCGCCCGCCGCCGACGCTCATGCAAGTCCTCTAGTGACAACCGCACCGCAAGCCACCTAACACGTGGTCAGACTCGCCGCATCGCCACCATCACCGCTGTCAATAGTTGTGATTTAACTGACTTAAAGTGAAGAAGAAGTGCTATAAACAGTGTATTGTGAAAGACAACATCAGTTCCCGGGCAAGAGAAGGCTGCATCAGTACACGAGCATAGCATCTGCTCCAGCACCAGGTTAGTAGTGCGCTCCCTTTATCAATCCTTCTCTCGTTTTCCACCATTAATTCAAACCGCAACTTACAGTCCACAATTCCATCATCCGCAACGGGGGACCACCCTCCTTTCCACCCTTTATTCCACCACCATTTTTGGTCATAGCGAACCGGAGGTCCCCCCTTTTCCCAACAATATCTGGTCCTTGTCGATCCGAATCCCTCCAATTTTGTTGGTCCAGTCGAGCCTGATTTCGAATCAATAGTTTAGTAACTTCACCCGGGTTAATTATTTAATCTCATAAATACGCATACATATGTATTTCATGTAATATATTATAAGTGCCTATTCATATTTATTTTTGCAAATAAGTATTATATCTACGATTATTTTATATCCCGCATATTAATAACGCACCGCTCACGTAGGTATATTATTATTTTTTCAAAACGCACCGCACCATCGCACCATTATTTACCTATATTTGTAATCGAAATTACACCTCATAGGTACGCATTCTATTTTTCATTAATTGAAGTCCGCCATATTTGTGTTGCCGGAGCCGACGCGACCGGCGATCGTTGTTTCGCTAGTAACTACCTACGTAATCATTCATTCATTACGCCATACATAATTTTTATAATTTCAACTGTTTTAACTGATTTATCTTGTTCACGACAAAATGTCTACTAAAGGTAAAATTGTATCTGAAACGCTTTCAAATGACGAAATTAGATTGAAAATATTAATTGCAAAACGAAATTCTATTTACGAACGTTTACAACAAATTTATGATTTATCTATAAGTGCATTAAGTTCGTCAGACGAACAGGACACATTTCTTGACACGGCATCTGACCTTGAATACTTGCGTACTGAGTTCAAGGACACGTTAGAATCTTATAATGTTACAAATTTAAAATTAAATCCAAACGCGCAAGTAGATTTCGGATCGTGGAAATCTTTTCATGATCTATATAGTCGTATTAAAAGTCAAGTGTCAAAATTAAACGCTTCATCTTCAAGTAAATTACAGAATAGTTTGCCACCAAAAATTATACCGTCGCTTCCGCCCATAGAATTACTTTCTTTTAATGGTGACATACGACACTGGTCTATGTTCTACCAACAATTTAAAACATTAGTTCATGATAATCAGCAATTAACAGATGCTGAACGCGTTTATTATCTTGTTAGTAAACTTAGTGATAAGGCATTATCAATCTGCTCAGGCTTAATGCCTACAGCTGAAAACTATTCTGTGATATGGAACGCGCTCATACGTAGATATAACGACGAGCGTGCGCTCGCGACTACCTACGTCAGTCAGCTGTTAGAACTGAAGAACGTAAACACTAACACATCCGCTGGTTATCAAATATTTATGGATAAATTTGATGCTTCTATTAACGCTCTTAAGCAACTTAATATTGATGACATATCTGATTTTCTATTTCTAAATATCGCGCTTAGAAAATTAGATAACGATACCGTAAAGTCGTTTGAAATGTCATGTCGCAACGTAAACATACCGAAATATTCCGCTTTGGTTCAGTTTTTACATGACCAGAATAGGGCTTTGTGCCATACAATAAATACTTCGCATAATATGTCTAACAATAATAAAATTAAAGGTAATTTGGTTCCCGCTCCCGCTAAAAATATACGCAAAACTTTTATTAATACAGATTCGTCTCGGTCATGTATTTTCTGTAAATCGGGTGATCACGAACACCTATTTGTCTGTCCGCATTTTTTAAAAATAAATGCACAGGACAGGTACAATTTTGTAAAACGAAATAAATGTTGTATTAATTGTTTAAGTAATAAACACGCCACTCCTTTTTGTAAGTCACAGCGTAGATGTAGGTATTGCTCCCGCTCGCACCATACGCTACTTCATTTTGTTAGTAGTAGGAATAAGGTCGATCAGCCTTCGGTAGAACAAGGTCCAGGAGAAAAAAATGCATCCACGTCATGTAACGTATCGCGCGATTGTGGTAATGCGCCGCACCGCACTACATTATTGGGAACTGCGAAGATTAAAGTTCGTACTAAATACGGTCACCAATATTTGTTGCGTTGTTTAGTGGACCCTGGCTCGCAATGTGATTACATCACGAAACAGTGTTGCAAACGTTTGTACCTACCGATCTCCAATAAAACACCAGTTAAAGAGGCGCAAGGAATCGGTGGAATATCGCAGAGGATTTTAGGTGTTACTTCTTTGCAGTTTAGCTCCCGCTTTGATGAAAATAAACTTTATCATATTGAACCGTTAGTCGTTCCCACTATAACTGGACAATTACCCGAGTCGTTAATAGACGTTTCGAAAATTAGTTATATAAATAATTTACGTTTAGCTGACGATCAATTCCATACACCAGGTGACATTGACGTTTTATTAGGGGTTAATACTTATTTACAAATTTTGTTAACTGATAAAATAATTAATTCGCAATCGCCGAGTGCCATAGAAACGTCACTAGGATACATAATAATGGGAGACGCAGATATCGACTTTCCTACATGCATGCCGCGTTCTTTAGTTTCTTATCCTACTCGTATTGATAATAGTCAAACGTCGCTCACGCATTTGCTCGAAAAATTTTGGAAGTTAGAGGAGCTACCGCAAAAAACTTATTTGAGTCCTGATGAACAGGAATGTGAGAATATTTATACTTCCACTACTCGTCGCAATTTGAACGGACGATATGTTGTCGCCCTGCCCTTCAAGGACACGCCTGATAAGTTAGGTGATTCTTTTATAACCGCTAAAAAACGCTTCTCGCTCCTAGAGAGACGTTTTAATAAATGTCCCGATCTTCGCTCCCGCTACAATGAAGTTATTCAAGAATACATCAACAAGGGTTATTTATCATTGGTTGCTTCAAATAATTCTACGGAACCTTGCTTTTATCTCCCGCACCACCCTGTCATACGTAATGATAAAAGTACAACTAAATTGCGAATAGTACTCGACGCAAGCGCTAAGTCAGATAATGACATTTCATTAAATGATATTTTACATAGTGGGCAAAATTTACAGTCTGATATTTTTAATATTTTAATAAACGTACGAGTTTATCGCATCGCCTTTTTTGCCGACGTTAGGCAAATGTATTTATGCATTGAAGTACAAAAATCGCACCGCGCGTTTCAACGCATTCTTTATCGCTTTTCTAATGAGGAAGACATACAAACATACGAATTTAATCGTGTGACTTTTGGTTTACGCTCTTCTCCTTTTCTTGCGCTACGCACACTACGTCAGTTGGCTTCCGAGGAGAAGGAGTCCTATCCTCTGGCTGCTTCGGTGGTCGAACGAGATATTTATATGGACGATATCGCGTCCTGCGCGCCCTGCGTCAACAGCGCCGTTGACGTAGCCACTGAACTAATTCAAATGTTTCAGCGTGGAGGATTTGAATTGGTTAAGTGGACTAGTAACAGTTCAGAGCTTTTACAGCACATCCCCGCAACGCACCGTCAGCTTGACGAGGTCTCATTCGACGACCAAAGTATTTTTAAGGTATTGGGTCTTCGTTGGCACCCCGCAACTGATTGTTTTTCTTTTCTAGTTTCGCCGCCGCCGCTCGCTTGTACCAAGCGTTCTATTTTGTCCGCAACCGCTCGCTTGTATGATGTTCTGGGGCTCGTGGGTCCAGTAATTCTTTTCTCTAAGCTTCTCATTAAAACCTTATGGGTTCTCAAACTTGACTGGGACCAGGCTCCGCCCGCTCACGTTGTCACTGCATGGCAACAATATATTTCAGAGTTACCTTTGATATCGAAATTAAGGTTTCCTCGCCATATGGGTATAAATAAAAATTCCCAAGTCTCGCTAGTCGCGTTCGCCGACGCCAGTGAAAAGGCGTATGGCTGCGTGATTTATTCGCACATCGTTAATGATGATGACTCACCAGTGGTAACGCTGATTTGTTCTAAGTCAAGAGTATCTCCGCTAAAAACTATTTCGTTAGCTCGGCTCGAGTTATGCGCATTAGTATTACTCGCTAATTTACTGCGTACCGTACATGACACGCTATCCGCTAGGCATCCTGTTAGTAACATTTATGCATTTTCGGATTCTGAAGTCGCCCTTTGTTGGGCCCGCTCCTCACCCCACAGGTTTAACACATTTGTGGCTAACCGCATTTCGCAAATACAGTCTTCTTTATCTCCTGATAATTTATTTCACGTGGCTGGTTTTGAAAATCCCGCCGATTATATTTCTCGCGGTTTATTGCCGTCACAAATAATAAATTGTGATCTGTGGCTACACGGTCCCGCTTGGTTGTCCTCACCGAGGAGTGAGTGGCCAATACAATCATCTTCACTATCTACCACCGATCTACCGGAACAAAAAACTGTAACATGTACCGTTAGTAATAGTCCGGAGCATCCATTTATCACTCTTAGTTTAAAATTTTCAAAATGGAATAAATATCTCAGATCCGTAGCTTATGTACTAAAATTTATAAAAAAATTACCGCGTAATAAAACTATAACCGCTTCTGACTTAGAATACGCAGAGAAAACTATTATTAAAGTGGTACAATCTAACGCTTTCGCGGAGGATTTGACTAAAATTCAAAAGGGGCGTCCTTGCTCTTCTGCCTTACGCAAGTTAACTCCGTTTATCGCAGACGATCTGCTTCATGTGGGTGGACGTCTTCAATATTCGTCTTTACCAGACTCGCAAAAACATCCAATATTATTACCAAAGGGTGGTCATATAATAGATCTTTTAATAGATTATTATCACTATAAAAACTTTCACGCTGGCCCGCAATATTTACTCGCCGCGTTGCGTGAGAAGTATTGGATATTATCTGCACGACGCATTGTACGCTATCGCGTCCATAAATGCAATGTTTGTTTTAGACATAAACCTAAAGCAGCGCACCCGATGATGTCCGCGCTGCCTGCTTGCCGACTCGAGCAGTGCAACGCTTTCACACACACGGGGGTAGACTACGCTGGTCCTCTTAACATCACGTTGACACGTAGGCGCGGCGTTCGCAGTCAAAAAGCATACTTATGCTTATTTATATGTCTCGTCACTAAAGCAGTTCATTTAGAGTTGGCCTCGGATCTAAGTTCTGCCAGCTTCTTAGACGCATTCAAGAGGTTTATATCTCGTAGAGGTCCATGCAAGTTTATCTATAGTGATAACGCTACTAATTTTATTGCTTCGCGTTCATACTTGAATGAACTTCATTCCTTTTTACGTTCGGACGAATATTACAAAGTATTTAATCAGGTCCTTTCTGATAACCGCATCACATGGAAACTTAACCCTCCAAACGCTCCACATTTTGGTGGGCTTTGGGAGTCAAATATAAAGATAGTAAAGTATCATTTATTTCGCGTCATAGGTAAGCAAATCCTCACGTATGAGGAGTTGCTTACTGTCCTCACTCAGGTCGAACGCATATTAAATTCACGACCGCTTTACGTGTTAAGTAGCGATCCGGCGGAACCTACTGCACTTACGCCCGCGCATTTCCTCGCTGTTAATCCACTTGGATGTTTACCCGCCGCGGATCTTAGTAAGGAACGCATTAATCTTTTATCACGTTTTTCATTGCTTGATTCGATGGTTCAGTCATTCTGGAAGCGCTTCAGATCAGAATACTTACATACACTACAAGCAAGAGAAAAGTGGAATAAACATTCTATTAATTCCATTTCTGTAGGAACCGTTGTTCTTATCGATATGGATAACGCTCCGCCTCTTCAGTGGCCGCTAGGCGTCGTCACTGAACTGTTTCCTGGTAGGGATGGTGTGGTGCGCGTTGCACAAGTGAAGACTAAGAGCTCCACTTTGCAGCGGCCCATTGTTAGACTTTGCCCTCTACCAACGCAATAATATTTCTATATGCCTATGTAGTTTATATTTTATAAGTTATAGTTTAAGTATAAATTCTTATCCCGCTATTATAATATTTTTATTAATTTACTAATTATATTCATCGCATCGCCTCTGTTCACCGCATATATAGTTTTTTCTATATGATATTAACTCCGCTGTATATATTTATGTTTATTTTTTTTTTTAATTCGCTATTTGAGGAGACCTCAAGGCCGGGGGGATGTTCGCGCCAATTAAGTCATTTCACCTCCCTCCCCTTCACCCTCCCTCTCTTCCCCGCAAGCGCACTATTACATAATATGGATCAGGAAGATCTATCAACTCAGTCTGCCTTCGTCCCGCCGCCGACGCGCCCGCCGCCGACGCTCATGCAAGTCCTCTAGTGACAACCGCACCGCAAGCCACCTAACACGTGGTCAGACTCGCCGCATCGCCACCATCACCGCTGTCAATAGTTGTGATTTAACTGACTTAAAGTGAAGAAGAAGTGCTATAAACAGTGTATTGTGAAAGACAACATCAGTTCCCGGGCAAGAGAAGGCTGCATCAGTACACGAGCATAGCATCTGCTCCAGCACCAGGTTAGTAGTGCGCTCCCTTTATCAATCCTTCTCTCGTTTTCCACCATTAATTCAAACCGCAACTTACAGTCCACAATTCCATCATCCGCAACGGGGGACCACCCTCCTTTCCACCCTTTATTCCACCACCATTTTTGGTCATAGCGAACCGGAGGTCCCCCCTTTTCCCAACAATATCTGGTCCTTGTCGATCCGAATCCCTCCATACACTGAGAGGAAAAAAAGCCGGCAGAAAAAAAATAGACATCTATCTATCCTAATTTCCGGTGTGCCACGCACGGATTTTGGGATACGGTCGGATTTTGATGACCACTGTCCCTTTATGAGCGGGTTGTCAATATACTCCTATAAATATCAATGAATCATTTTAAATGTCTAAAAAGGGCATTACGAAGAGATACTTCAATTTTATTTTACAACACGTTCAAATACTACTTATTGTTATTGTAATAATTACCATTACCAGAGCGGCTACTACCCATCCATCCGTAAGTTCTAAGTAAAATTTTCGGAATCATTTTGGCATACTCAGATATTGTTTTTTCACGAATCAATAAGAAAAGCGTTGTCATTGATGACATTAAGCTACTGAATCATACTTATCATACTTAATATTATAAACGCGAAAGTTTGTAAGTATGGATGGATGAATGGATGTTTGTTACGCTTTCACGTAAAAACTACTGAATGGATTTTAATAAAACTTTACATTAATATAGCTTATACATAAGAATAACACATAGGCCATAATTTATAATGATATTGTGTCAGTGTGTCCAAAATATGACGATAAGTGTCAAGTAAGTACGGAAAAATGTACCATCTGCGAGCTATTCTTGCGTGCGCTGCCAAAACCTAGAGTTACACATACATATAACATAATATGTACATACTCGTCTGTGATGTATGATGGGAATGTTTATCTTAAATAGTCCTAAAAAAGCCCGCCACAGTACATATCTATATCTCATGTGTAAGCCACTATAGCCAAAATAACTACTATGAAAATTGATAAATTCAAATGCGTATTTAATGACATTTGGTAGTATTAATTGATTATTTATTGAATAGATACTTTTATCGCTTCTGGTATTTAAAGTAGATAAAATATTGTCTTTAATGCTACATCATACTACGGTGCGGTCCAGGGGCACGGGCGCGCCGCCGGCGGTGGCGAGGCAGTCCACATGGACGACGTCGCGGGTGGCCGCTAGTTTATAACATTGCTAGAATTTCTTCAGTCTTATCAAAAATTAGGTCTGAAAAATACTAAGTTTCGGATACAGAAACGAGATACAAAACTTAAAATTACGTCGTAACACTGCGACTGAAGTTGTCAGTGTCCAGTCAACTGACCCATATATTTAGAATAGAAATGTTTTCTTGACCGGCCTGCGGTTTCCGTGGCGGAAATATATTCGAAGCTCCAGATGAAGGAGGTGAGCAGTGATACTAACCGAAAACAGGTCTGAAGTAGTGTAGGGTGACCGCTAGTGGCAAACTTTCATGTGCGTTTCCATGCTTCGTAGGCATTAAGTCCCGGTCCATGTCCCGGTTGTTAACAATAGATAGCAGTCGCTAAAGCATGTCGGAAGCTTAATGGATGATTTGAAAATACCCGACGGCGGGCTGGCCACTGACCCGCATCTCCACAACGCTCCAGCATTGGAGCAGAGCTGAGAAGTGTGACGCAAAAACGGTTGCAGCCAAGCAAAAAATACTTCACACATATTACGAGTATGTAGGTCTAGTTTAAGATGATTTACAAATTGTACAGTTTTTTTTCTTTGTTTTACTTTAAATTTATGTTAACATAATAATAGTAGCACCAAAAATGGGGAACGACGCTGGTTTGGTGACTTCACAATTTGCTTTGTACAAATTTTAATGTTATTAAAGATTTATTATCAGATATTGTATAACTCAGCACCTTTTTGAAGTTCCTTACCCACTCCCCCGACCACACGCGACATATATAGCTAAACTTTGTACAACGGGTGAGCTTAAGTCATTATAAATTTTGTTTCGAAGCTTTCAAACTTTGTTACCTCGTTTTTCTTTTTTTTCTCTTTTTAACACGTACTTAAGTGAATTATTTTGTGCAGATAAATTACGAGTAGGTAGCTACCCAACTAACAATTCAACGTCATTCAATATTCTAGTAAAACCGTAAACGTTATCTTATTACCACTTACCACTATTCACCATTGTATTGTAATGTAAAGTAACGTTAGTGTGACCCAGCCAGCAATGGCGAATATAATAACATTTACTAAACGCGACGAGCCCCATTTGTACGACATACATAGTTGTTTAATTTAATGGTCAAAAAAGTCACAACAACATAAAACTGCGTTGTGACGTTATTCAAAAGTCATGTAAGCAAGCAATATGAAAAAATAATTTTGTGATACTGTTAATAATATTATCTTGAATTATCCTGTGGGTCAAATAATTTATTGCCATTTTGAATTAAAATTTTACATCATAATCTTAGAGCATCAAAGGTACTGACTCACCCTATCAATGTTGATGCTGTAAGTTACATTGTAATTAAAATATTGAATAAATAAGTAATTTTAAATTTAAATATGAAGTGAATGTAACTAAGAAATGAAAAACTGCATTATTTATTTATTTTAACTGAAAATTCAATGTCAAATACATATATTTTCCACTATATTACTGTCGGGATATGAGTGTGAAACGTTATTATTATTATTAACGAAGGATGTATAACAGCATACGTTGTGTTTTCAGTTTTCGACCACTATCCACAGGTATTGACTTAACGAGAGTCAATATGAGTAAAGGATGCTCTACGAAAAACGTTTAAATTCATCCGGAATTTTCTTTGATTAGGAAATTGCTAAGAAAATGGTGTTGACTCCCGACAGTTGTAGTTTTATTTCTTAATAATTATTATCTCTTACTCGCTTAGAGCAACAACCTTCAGGAGAGACGGCATAGCGCCTCGCTTCGATACATAATTTTTGTGCCAAATCTGGTGCGGGGAAAGAACGATGTGAAAAATGTGGGAAAAGAAGAATGTGTGCACATTTAATTTTGTCACACATTCACAAATATTCTTTCATCGCTACAGACGCATACATTATTCTAAATATGTATGTCAATTTCAATTAACAACGTCATTTTCTGTGACAACACTGACACTGACACACTAGTTGTATAAATAGAAGGCACATTGTGCATGGACGTTGCAAAGAGGGGTTCGCCCGTAAAGGCTACTCTTCCCTCTGACTTGTCATTTGTCATACCTACCTGTCACGCTGACGCTCGTTCGTTTGTTTTATTTAAAACTAGTGGACCCCGCAGACGTTGTCCTGCCTTAAAAGTTTTGTAAGATTTTTATGTTACTGCCAAATAAAAAAATAAAAACGAATAGTGACAGATGAACTGTTATTCAGACTATGTCAAACTTTTGGACGATGGCGCGAAGAACCAATGTTAGACAATTATTGTTACGAACAGTTTATAGAGAGATTAGAGATTGATATTAGAGATTAGAAGAACATTATATTAATTTATTATTTAAAAATAACAATTTATAATCTTAATATATACTTATATATAAAGTAAAGGGTTTTCTTTGTACGTAAAGACACGGTTTTCTCTATTATCATTAACTCCAATCAACTTCCCGATGGGGTGTTAAATACCCCTTAGTACGTAAATGATAGTAAGGGAGTTTGATCGCGGTGGGTGGAAGTGGGTGGAAAAATCTGAAAAAAAAATATCTGTACTATTCTAACCAACAAGGACTGCTGGATGGATCTCAAAATTTCTGGGATGATCTAGCAAACTATTTTAATTTTAATTGTATTAAGAATGTTCGAGAAGGTTCCAGAAACTTCTCGAATCATTTGGATTTTTTTTAATAATTTTAATTAATTGAGAATCTTCGAGAAAGCTTCTCAAATGATTTGGATTTTTTTAAATAATTGTAATCTTTTTTCGAATGATCTGGACATTTTTAAAATAATTGCAAACTGTTTTAATTAATTGAGATTGTTCGAGAAAGTTCCAGAAACTTCTTAAATGATCTGGAAAATCCTACTAATATTATAAACGCAAAAGTTTGTACGTATGGATGTTTGTTACTCTCACGTAAAAACTACTAAATGGATTTAAATGAAACTTTACAATAATATAGCTTCTACATCAGAATAACACATAGGCTACAATTTATAAAGATATTGTGTGAATTGTCCAAAATATGACGATAAGTGTCAAGTAAGTAAGAAATAATCTACCATCTGCGAGCTATTCTAGCGTGCGCTGCCAAAACCGCTAGAGTTACACATTCGTAATGTATGATGGAAATGTTTGTCTTAAATAGTCCTACAAAAAAGGCTGTCCACGGCACTTCAGAAGGGACTTCACTTTGTGCTAATGATACTCTCAAACGCGGGTGAAACCGTGGGGCACAGCTAGTAATTATAATATAAAACATGAATAAGCCAAAGACAATACTATACTTTATTAATCTATGCAATGAAATACGAAACATTAATTAAAAATCCTTTTAGCCATTCACTATTAAATGAAAAGAAAAGTTTTTCTTTTCATTTTGAAAAAAAAAGAAATGATTTTTATACAATGCCGTAAAATGAATTTAAGAAAACATGACAATTTTGATAGCTGCGTCAAAACGTAAATAAACAAACACAGAAAGTAAATAATTTTGTAAAGAAATAATAATGGAAAAGCAAAGTTAAAACAAAAGGATATAAGTTATAAAATATGATAATGGACGTGAATGAAGTACTTAAGTAATAACATATTGTAGTGTATTTATAACACTACATGGCGCATTTCATTCATTTCATTTGCTTCCCGTGGGAATGAGTTATTTTCCGGCGGTAAAAAGTAGCCTATGTCCTTTCTCAACGTCCTTTCTATGTTTATGCCAAATTTCATCAAAATCAGTTCAGTGGTTTAAGCGTGAAAGCGTAGCAGATAGACAGACAGACAGATAGGAGTTACTTTCGAATTTATAATTATTATTATCATTTACTGTATCGCTCGTCGAAACAGATTCTGGCAACACTACAAAAGTATGCCAATGCCATAAGAATAAAATGCCATAATTATATTTGGGTGTTTTGGCGGGCGGGAAGTCGATAAAGACATATTGTGCTCTTGTTTTATTTTCATTTTCTTGGTGTATTTTTGAGTTATATCGGATAAAGTTGATGGCATTTTGTTTGATATAGGTTAATTACAGTGCACGAGTGTTTGTGAAATAGAATAACTGTGCTAAAATAATGTTTTTTCTGCTTGCCTCCAAAATTCCATCGGACACGTTCTAGTAAAGTAGCCATCGCTTTACTTGAATGTTAGACTGACTAGACTGACTGATTACTGACGACTTACTGACTTCGTCCAGTTTCACTGAAACTGGCAAAAAATTGATGCAAAAATTATACTTGACGCTGGCAGTATGCACAGAATTTACGATGCCATAATTGAAAAAAAATATATTTGAATTTTGACGCATTTTATGTTTGAAAAGTTTTTAGCACAGAGTACCTTATATATGGTTTTTAGTATTAATTTCCTACTTATAAGTTAAGGATAGTTGCGCATTTAACAAATAGTTGGTACTATTTTTTTTACTATTTATATTATAACACATTGTCTACATACGCCAAAAGGTCATAATAACGAATAAACACCATAAATATTTACTTACGATCTCAGATAAAATTCATCTGAGCTTGCGATACGACCCAAGTTAAAGTGCATCAACTATGAATGAAAAAATGAGGTAGGTCTGCTCAGGTGCGCTTGTCTTTAAATATGTTTAATATAATATATAGAAACATAAATTTCGAATACGGCAGTTGTGGATTTTTCAAATTATGGTTTCTGTCCGTAAGCACGAACGTTGCAATAAAAGTAGCACCAACTGCTTTACTACCTACCTACTTTTATTTTACTTTTCGTTATTCACAACATTAATAATTACTTCATAGAAACGTGGTTTACCTATTCATTTTGCAAAATGACGTTAATGATTTATTCAGAAAATTCCACCATTTAGGCAATATTATGTTCTGGACACTACTTAATTTCCAAAACTACCACACTAGGTACCTACCAAAATTACAATATCTATTAACTTTATTCCCTCTTTTTCAGCCAGCTTATCAAAACAAATTAGTCAATGTCAGCCAGACAAAAAATTAGGTATATAATTACTAGTACTAAGGTACATCAAAAAATACTCAATCTCTTTAGGAATAGACTTATACAAAGAAAATAATAATTAATTTAGTAATTTTTTTTTGTAAAGCCTCAAATACAAACAAGTACAACGATGATGTTGTTAACTTACAGTTTATATAAATATAATAGCCAGACACATATTGTAACCTTTCAGGACCCCCAAACTAAAGAAGAATTTGGTGAAAGATGGCACAAAATGGAAAGATAGACTGGGAATGCTTAGGCAATCTGAAATATCCAGTAGGCGTATAACCAGAAGTATTACAAGGTTTCTAGAGTATATCAGTGAAAACATTGATGTTATAGAATTGTATAGGTGTATGCCACTTTTGGGTGGTGAGGAAGATGTGCCCAATTGGGATGTACACATGGTGCATTACTGTGTAGTTTTTCTGAATTGTGATAAATACTATGTCTCTCAGAAAAAATACAGGGTCTGAGCTTGTCTATAAGTCAAATTAGATATGTGATGTGACATTAGTCACCTAACATTAATTACCAGTAACTTCCATAGCAATTAAAGTTGCTTATTATCTTTATCTTATTAATAGTTCTTTATATTTGTACTTAAATACTTTAAAAAAGATTTTTAGGAGTAATATGGTGGTGGGCACAAATGTAAAGAATGTGTTGTCAGTTGTAGAGAAGAAAGTTCCTATATAATTAAGAATAACATTTATTGTTAACTGGGGTTAAGTGCCAAAATTGTAAATTTTGTTAGTACTTATTTCAAAGTTTATTTTGAAGACATTTTGTGCTTTTTTGTTAATATGTTTCTTTAACTGTTAAGTAAGTTTTTTTTATCTCAATACTATAAAAATATCATAATTATATTCTTGACATTCTCCTTTTCGTTAATTGTTATTATTAAAATGTTTATTATATTATTATGTTGGTTGACATAAAAATATATATAGGTACATCTAAATCTTAATGTTATGAATAAAAGCAGTAGCAGATCCAGGGTGGGCTGGGAATATGAAGCATCCCCTCAATATATGCAAATCATAATGAATATTGAAATTCACAAGTATCAGAAACACATTGTATCATTCAAAAGTTTGCATTGTTGCTAACAAAAATAGTTAAACCAATGGTTAATCAAGAGTATTTTTAATTTCAACCCTGTCCCCCTAACTAAACTTCAGCCAAACGAAAACGAGAATCCTAGAACTGAACCACTGAATATAAAAAAAATTGTTTTGGTACAAATTAAAATAAAGATATTTAGGACATAAATTTTTCCTTTAAAATTTTCCTTTCATTATTTTATTGCTCACATTATCATAGCTTAGCAAACATTTAATAACATTAATCACAATTAACATAACACAATGACATTAAGCTTAAGAATTAGAACAAAATAAGGATTATTAGTGGAATATTTACACAATTGTGTGAATATAAACTAAGCATGGAGTTCCAAAATAATGATTGTATGCATACAATGATATTTGTTTATCAAATTCCATTCAATTCAATTTTATAATTGACTCAGATCTAATGGTACCTAATACTATGTGTATTCAGTTCATGGTGATATACATTTTTACACTAATATTGTAGGTACATAAGTGCTTATAGATGAAGAGCCAGTGAGGGCCAGACTTTCGGATTATAATAAAGGTTGAAAATACTTCTATCTGTGCAGAGGCACAATGATAAAACTAAAAAAATATATGATGTACATTACGATGCAAACTTCCACCAGAAATTGGTTTGAACGCGATCTAGTAAGTTGTTTTTTTTAATACGTCATAAATCGGAAACCACAATTTACCTTTCATTCAATCTTAATGCAATGTATTCTATGGATAATCAAAGGCAATGATGTATTTCTGTTGCCGCTGTTATTATACAAATACTAAAAATAGAATAAAATAAATATTTAAGGGGCTCCCATACAATAAACGTGAACTTTTATAATGGTACGGAACCCTTGGTGATGGTGAGTTCGACTCGCACTTGGCCGGTATTTTTGTAGTTTTTTATAGTTAATTTGGTCAAAATAAAAATATTTTGTTTGTCAGATGTGACAGCTGTAGGAATCTTTTTAGTGTTTCAATTTTGACAGCGCGCTTGTATGAAGACACTCATTCTAAACGTATTTATTCTAAGATATTAACATTATAATAACACGGACCTAAATTGTTAAGTTACTTGTTAGCCACTTTTATAGAAAAAGTGTCTAAAATAATAATAAAATAAATACGAAAACACGATCCCCCTTTTTTATACCATGATATCACCGTATGATGCAAGTCTCGTTAGCCAAACATTAATTTATCTTTTTTTATAAAACATCTCGTGATGAATTGCTTGTGAATCCAGTTTGGATGTCGAATAAGACAATGTTGTTTATTATTGGTTATATTTTATTTTGTTTTATCACTCTTCATTACAGATTTATTGCATATTATTATGCTACATTTACTATTGCACACCAATCATTTACAAAAAATAATATGTCAAAATTCTATTTTACCCAAAATAATTAAAGTAGTCAAAATATACCTACGTTAAATTTACGTCAAAATAGACCTGAAAATGACCTCGATATACTTTTAAACATTTTAATTTTACAAGTTTTCACGCAACACACTTCTTCTATGATAAGCTGTCTACTTTTCTGTTAAGTAGGTTTTTTAAATCACACTGGCTACATACTTAATAGAATATGTATTACAGAGGGGTGACGGCAGAGACATATATAGTTAGTTTTAAAAATCAGAAGAAAATATTTATCTAATACGTTTAAACGAGCAATTCTTGTATATATCTAAATATAATTTTTTGAATCTCGGAAACGGCTCCAAAGATTTTGATGAAATTTAGTACCCTGGTTTCGTAGATGATAAATAGATCCAGCAAATTGTTATTGATAGAAATTGTCGTTTTATTTAATGTTTATGCCGTTAAATATAAAATTACTGTTACTGACATTATTGGAGAGTATTAATAATATTATGGCGTAGAAAGCCGTCAAATGTCGACTGTCAATCCGTCCTTAAAATAAATGACAATGTCGATATATTATGAAAGACCTCTATAAAAATTTCGTCATTGGAATTAAGGCTTTCTTGGTCGAATGGTTACGGAAGCTGACTACGGAGCTAGAGACCCGGGTTCAAACCTCAAGTAGGTAAGATGCGTTTTTTATTTTTTGTGATATTTTTTTAAATTGGGAGCTAGGTATTTCAAGAGGCTTTGTTAAGTAACACTAAGCCAATGAATGTTTTGCTTAAAAATAAACTAAGAAAATCAATTGTTTTTATCCGAGCAACGCTCGGACGTCCAGGTACTAGGATATTTAAAATATAAAGAGCTTGGTAAGCAAAATACAAAATGATGGTAAGATAAGATTCCACTAATAATAATTTAATTAGTTGTGGCAGTGAAAGTACCCTGGTCAAACTAAGTGTATTCTTCTCTTCACTTCACATTAAGTGCAGTAACTTTTGCGGATTCATCAACCTTCGCTTAATATAACCTATTTCTGAAGCGAAAGATGTATAAAGGTATATACCTACATCTTTCGCATTATCGACATTGCAAGAACTTTTCTTATATCATCGGTTTCCTTTATTGTTTTGTATGATGATATGACGTCTTGTTATTGTTCGCTGGTATTTAATAGGTCCATTTTGTAATTATAGAAACGTAACGTAACGTTGAATGTTATCAAGATGCCTATTTCATTACAAAATAGCTTTTTACCTTACCTTGTCAATGTCGGTAATTAGGAATTACATGTCTTTGTGTAGAACTACCGACTATTATTTATTCAAATAGTTCGATCTCCATCCATATGTTTCGGTCTGTCAAGACCCTTCGACAATCACGCACAAATTAAAATATTTCTTGATAAGCAAAATTTCAGAAATGTTACAAGAGGCGACAATTATAATCTAAAGTAACTAGTAATTTAAAAAAAACGGGTTGCACTTCGTTAGTGCCGGCAGAAGTGAATACATAACTTTGTGCATTTTTTTATATTTTGGATTGATTAGGGAATAATTTCGCACGAATTGCTTTTATTATCAGTATTATTTTTCATCTAGTATTTTCAGTAGATTTTCATCTAGTATTTAATTTTTATAAAGTACTCGCTCATTTTCTTTCACTATTCTTCGTCACTTTTTTCAATAATAGATGCACTTTCTTCAATGTCCGTATTCTAAATACTTGATATAAACGAATTTTACAAGTATAGACGGTGTAGTGAAATAAAAGGTGTTTAGGGTTTAACTGGGTTTATTTTATAACCTAGTAGTGGTTACAGAAATAGACTACTAAGCGTCGAACTAAATTAGAAACTAGCACTCCTAAAGTCCCTATGACACACGCTAAACGATAGTATAATTGGACCTATTTATGCAAACCGGAACCAACCCACACATGATGATGATGATAGTTTTGAGAAAAAGCTGTTTAATGTATTAGACAACTGATGTTTTGTGGATTGGTAAACATGCCATAAAAATCATTTTGATCTTCACAGGGTCGATAGAAAGTGCAATTTTAAGCTTTTTTGTGTACTTAACGCAATTTCGGAATGAGTGTAGATTGGTTCCGGTTTGCGTAAATAGGTCCAATTATAAGTACCTCCTTTCATGGACGGTCTGATCTCTGCAAGTACAGAATCTTCATCTCTTTAGATAGAGTTGTTAAGAAATCCGCATTCCACAAATCCAGGCAATATTGTAGATATCACAAAGAATCCGCTCACATTGGTATAGTAGAGTATGGTTAGGTTTAGATAAGATTCACTTGTAAAAAGACTTCCAGTAAGATTATCAGGATTCCGAAGAATCAAGAGAACCAAGAGAACAAGAAAGAACCTCGTGGTCGACCGTCCAGCACTTATATATCAATTTCATCCAAAGAATTGACTTCTTCAGATTTCCTTTATGCACATTCTTGCATTCGACCAGTAGGTTATCCAAAGAGTTTCCATGGTCCATAATTTTAGCGTATGTCGTAAATTTATTAAATACGATAACTAATAGATAACTAAATTATGTTCCACACATTACATTATTTTATTATTTAAAAATAACAATTTAGAATTATAATATATAAACATGAATTAGCCAAAGACAATATTAAAATGTAATGATCTATGAAATGAAATAAGAAACTTAAAAGACAGACAAGACAATTTTGAAAGATGTGTGATGTGAAAATAGGTAAACAAACATTATCAAAGTAATAAAGAAAAAAGCAAGGAAAGTTAAGATATAACAATAGAACAAAAGGATATAAGTTATAAAAAATTATAATGGACGTGATGACGTGAATGATGTAAGTATTCATATGTGGAGAAGTCATCAGCTGTCACTTACGAATTTTCGATCAGAGGGCTCATTTTGTAATTCTGAAAGAAATTATTTCATTTACTTTGATTGAAATAATTTCTTTCAGAATTACAAAATGGGCCCACCATTGGCTGATTTTTAATTCTAAAAGAAATTATTATTACAAAAAAAATATTACAAAATCAGCCCACAAGCCACGTGTCTTGACGCGAGTTTAAATTTTTTTACCCATCCCAAAAAAAGTAGGTACACAACGCCGCTAAAGAAGTTTTCACTTCAAAAATAAGACAAAATCTACGATTTAAAAAATAATCACATATATATTATATATATACTTAAATCGAAAAAAAAACGGCAAATTGTTTGTAAAGTAGGTTTACGATCGAGATGTTTACGTGATAACGTCCGCACGAGAAAATCTCCATTCGTTTGTATGCCGCTAGAGTGAGAGAGACGGAAGATCGGTCCACTCACTCGAACGCTATGCCAGCCTCCGCTCGTGAGGATTCCGCGTGACAAGTTTCACGGAATGACTGGCAGCGCTCGAGATGAGACGGGAGATCGGTCCGTCTCTCTCTCGTTATACCTGCGATCGCGCTCGTGAGGTTTTGGTGTGACACAAGTTTCTGAACATGTCACCCGACTAAAACGATTTTAAAGACGGTATCACGTCAAAAAATTCTTCGTTTCTCGCTTCCAATATAAATGGGACCTCATTATAAATAATAATACCCATCATCGGCGTTATAGGATGAGTAGATTTTAATTTACTTAATAAAACACATAAAACCAAAACATTACACTTTAATAATTAGTATGTTTACACACGTAAACATACTAATTATTAAAAGATAAAAGTTCACTAAAGCGCGCATGGCTCGGCGGCTAGCGTAGAACGCAAGCGGTATACGCAAGCCAAACGTGCGCGGTCGGATGTAAGATGGGTGACCTATGGGCGTACCCAGGGGGGGCAGGGGGAGCATCGTCGGTCTCGTTGGTTGTCGATAGAGATAACAGTCGTTAAACCTAGTCCTCCTACTAATATAATAATAATAATAATAATAATCTAAAAAATAAATAAAATAAAACTTAAACACTACATCACAATTTTTGCGGCCTCCTTATGAGCGGTTTGAAAACATCCGACAGTGGGTTGGCCAGTAACCCGCATCTCCACCAACCCGCATTGGAGCAGAGTGGTAGAGTAAGCTCTAGTCCTCCAGAAGAAACGGGGGTTTTTCTCTTGCATGGTAACTGACCCATAATAAATTATATTATACTAAGACATAATAATTATAAGAGGGAGAAATCGAAGGGCACAGCTGGTTTCTGAATTTCTTGACGATGACAATTAAGTTCGTGAGGGATTACGGAACGAAAAACCTGGGAGGTTTTTTTTTTCCGCCGGCTTTTTTTCCTCTCAGCGTATAAAAACCCAATGAATTGGGTGCCCAAAGCCGACGACGTGGGAAAAACACCGTCTAAATAAATTCATAACTACTAAATAAAAAAAACGCAAAATATGGGATAAATAAATAAATAACATGGTTTGTCAACATAACAAATAAATTTGTTATTTAGATTTAAGTCAATTAGTTATATAGATAGAATTAAGTATATTTTGATTTCTTTAATATAAAATAGTATTTTTTTATTTCTTTAAATATATTTGCATACCTTACTGAGGTAAATATGGCGGATTTTAAATATATAAAACAACATATTTTGTAATACCCATATTTGCGCAAATAAATCATTTTTCTTTCTTTCTTTCTAGTTTATAATATTTATTAGATGGCACCGGACCGCGATGTCCCGTGTTGCGTGTTTTCTCACAACACAGAACACAGGGAGCAGAGAGCCTACTATGTGCGCCCGTGGCCTAAACTTCGAGAATTTTCGAGCCTTATTTCAGACTGAAGAAATTTCAGTAATTCTATTCGTTCAGTAGCTTTACGTCATCAATAAATCTAAGACGTTTATATTATAAGTTCGTAAAATAAAACGAAAATTGGAGTATGCCAAAAATGCTTCGGAAAATGTTGAAACTTACGGAGGGATGCGTACACAGTAGGCCCTCATCTTTCAACAGGGGGTTGCCCCGCCCACTGTCCGTCAACGTTATTAGCTGTCGCTAAGCCCGTATCCTCTCTAAATACAACAACAAAATAATGATTCTTAGAGAAATGCTCATTTTTTATTTTAGGTTTGCTTAAAATGTGGAACAATACTGAACTTTATTTACTTCTGTGTTTAACGCAGTGAGTATACAAATATCAAGTATTTCCTAAAAAGACTAGAAATATCGTTTGAAACCAAAATTTTCAGTCCTTTAAATGTGTTTCAGTATCTTTATGTTTTGAGCGAGGCGGAATCCTTAGTATTCCTGTTGCCATTAATGAACACGCTAAAAACTTTTCTGAGTACGGAAAAATGTAAAAACTGCAAGATTTTTTTTGAAAATAAGTCTTTATGTAGAAAATTAAAATTGGAATTAGAAAAAGAGTAGGTCCTGCCGAGACTCGAACTCAGATTGCTGGATTCAAAGTCCAGAGTGCTAACCATTACACCACAGGACCCTTAAGAGCCTTATTGGAAGTTTCTATATGGTTCGACGGAAAGTGGTTTTCTCTCGCTATTTTGTACAAGTAAAAAGCAATAATATTTTTATCATTAATTTAATTTCTTAATTTAAATTTTAAGTATCAATTAAGACATGCAAAAGTGTTAATGTGATGGGATCAAGAATTGGATAGATGATAGCTTACAACAGTTACAACAAGACTTTTCCTATGATTTTTCGTGTTTTAGACGACGTGTTCACGGTTTGTTCTCATGGAAAATTCGAAAACAATAGAAGGATTTAGATATCCATAATAGCGTATGCATTTTTAACTACTTATAGCAATCCAAAATTGATTGCCAGGGCATAGGTTATACCATATTATAATTATTTTGTTTATAGTTTTTTACACTACGACTCAAAGTTAGATTGCTTGGCAAAAGGCGAAGATTAGATAACCAAATTTGCACTAGAAGAAATAATTTCGATGTAATTAAATTACTTTACAATTTAGAAAACATCCCACAGTATCCTGCTGTATAATACAAGTACTTACCTACCTATATAACGTCCCGCTGAGCACAAGTCTGTTAATGATTAAGACTTAAAATTCCGACGTCTAGAATTCAGTTTTCATCCTTGCATATTTTTTTTGTGAATATCCCACCGCTGGGCACAAGTCCTTTCTCACATTTTAAGAAACTCCTCCACGCTTGGAGTAGCGTGGTGGAGTAAGTTCCGGCTTCCCCAGGCACGGAAACTCGCATGAAAATGCTACATACTTCACTATGGTCACACACGTCTTACACCTAATTGTGCCATTTTCGTTTGACTGCCTAAATCACTTGACGATCTACACCAGCCACACGGCTACACGCGCTTCTTGTAGGCATTATTACCTACTCTATTTCGGATCGAAGCAGCGGTGAAGACCGCGGTCTACGACACGGGGATACCTCCTCGATAAACCCTCGGTAGGAACCTCTGACAAAGAAATTTGTAATGTGCGTATTTACAGCCGCTCCACGGTGATGATAAATTTTGTGGTAGGTACTTAATTATTTCATTTCGATATTTTCAACCACCGTGCATGTCTTAGGGACACTCATAATTTCTCGAAGACATGAGGTGCACCTTTCCGCACTTCGCCAGTATGGTGGACTACGGCCTAAATTTCTCTTATTTGTGACAGGAAAAAAAATACTTTATTTGTCGACTACATCCATAAACTCCTGAAAGCACGCTTTAATTTTACACTCAATTTTATCAAGGTGATCAGACGAGCTGTAATTAAAATGTCAATCGATTTTATCAAACGAGTGCAAGAGGAAATATTTACCGACCGAATAAACAAAATTGAAATGTGAAGTCCACGATGCTAAATATGGTCTCCCTCGAACGACGCACCGCAAGTTTATGAACCGCAGCTTTTGTAGATTAGAAGTACTTACATGGTAGAAAGTGAGAATCCACATAAATACAAAGAAATTGAAACGATATTATAAGATAATATAAAAATAAAGATATTATGTACTTCAGTCATTTAATTAAAATAGAATAGTGACACATACTAAATACTATATAATGTAAAGTAAGAAATGAAGGTCAAAATCTTCAAAAGATATACTGACATTTTGTCATACTCGAGCGAGAATGAAGATAAAAGAAAGGATTACAGGACATTTCAATGAAGACAAAGACAAAGACAAATGATTTATTTGCACAAATATGGGTATTACAAAAGTTGTTTTATACATTTAATAATCCGCCATATTTACCTCAGTAAGGTATGCAAATATTATATTATAGGTATATTATTAATAAAAAAAAGTACTGACTAAAATCTAACTTAGAAATTTTAATTTATTTAAGTATTTAATTAACTAATCATATTGATTTATATTTATCCCATATTTGCGTTTTTTTTAATTGTTCTTTTTTTTTAATTCAATCTGCGCTTTTTTGATAATCGGGACTAATCGGGAGCAACAAAAATCATATAAATATTTAATATTTGCCTATAGATAGAGGGCTAAGATAATGTTGGGAAAGTGAAGAAGGTTAGGTACTCCATGTTTTAATCCGACTATCTAAAGTTCAAATCAAGTTCAAAATAATGCCTCTTGGTCTCACCAATGACGACCGCTCGGCTGTACTGTATCGTCAATGGAGACTTAAATGCATGCGAAGTATAATTAAAACTTTACAATATACAGGTAGCGCTATTTTCGGGGGTGACCGTGGCCTCTGCCCCTAGCGTGAAACATTGTCGAAGGTGTTATGGAATCATTGACGTGGCACATACTAAAAAAGCTATAAAATTGTAAACATCGAAAATTAATCCTTTAATTATTTTGATTATATTATTAATATTATCAGGGGTTAAACTTATTTTCCGACAAAAATAGACAACAAGGAAAACTGATGTAGGTTTCCGATTCTTAACACTTTCATAAATAATTTGTTTATTTTTTTTAATTTGATATGAACTTCTTAAAGATATTTTCGCTTTATTTGGAAAGATTTCTTCTCTACCTAAGTACTTATAAGTGAAATAATTTAAATAATGCGGTAGCGAGAAGTTGTCGACACTGCTTCGTGCTTTGGTTCCTATTAACGATCCATATTGAATAGGTATATGCGAGCCTATCATATTGACATTGGGTGAAAATCAACGCCCCATTTCAAAATTAAAAAGTGTGTTTTTCAGCCTGCAAAACGAGTTGGTATTAAATTTTGCATTAATCAACCATGATTTATACTGGTTACTTTATTTTATCTACTCCACCTAGATATATTACAAGTCCTAGGCCTAGCCATCATCATTAAGCGGGTGTGGTATGTCCAAACTTCTCTTTCTTTCTGTGTTAAGATCGTAGAAATATGCCTGGGACAATTAATAGATTGTTCGTTTTTCATGATGCTGACGATTCCTTTTAATCATGGATAGACATAGCAATAATAAACGAGCGAACCGTGATAGCCGAGTGGTTAAGACACTAGTCTCCGACGCGGCTGTCGTACTCTGTTTAAATCTCGGTGTGCATCGGTAGAAACGTTATACATACGTCGAACCTCTATAAGTCGAACATCAAGGGAGACGCCAAAAATTTCGAGTTATAGAGTTTTCAACTTATGGAGGATTTCGACTTAGGCGGATTTTGATTCGACATAAAGAGTTTGAGGTTTATTCTTATAAATTTTGAGTTAGAGAGGTAAAATAAATAAAAATTCAACTTGCAGAGGTGATGTTCGAGATACAGAGGTCAAATTTAATTTTTCGAGTTATAGAGTGAAAATATGTACCAAAATGGCTTGGAGGGACTCGGTGATTATTTCGACTAACAGAGGGTCAAGATTTCAAGTAATGGAGGTTTTGGTGTTTGAAGGGAAGGGAACAAAACATTTTTTCGAGATTTGGAGGTTTTTGACTTATCGAGGTTCGACTTAACGAGGTTCTACATTTCATTAAAGTATTTTCCATAGCCGTGCATAGGATCTTATCAATTTACCTCTAAACTGGAACGAAGCTGTCGCTCGTGAGAGTCGCGAAGATACTGAAATTTACATTTAAGTTCTATCGCCTACATAGAGGGCTCGAATAACGGTGCGGTTAACAGGGTGTAAGAAAACTGAGTATACTCCTACTTTTTTATTAAACCTTTATATATCCCACTGCTGGGCACAAGTCTCCTCACAGAAGTGACAGCTATTTTACACCACATTAGATTCGAGAAATTATGGTAACTATGAGGCATGCACGATGATGGAAAACATCTTAATTAAATATAGGTAACAGTGTTTTCCATCACTCAAATTATCTTTGTCAACAGTGCGCGCCAAGGATTGAACTTAGTGTCTCCGTATGGGAGATCGCCGGCTTTACCGTTCGGCTACCGCTGCTCATCTCGTAGGTAACTTACTTTAACCTCTCGCTCAAGAAAATTTGACAATCCCCTCTAGGATTTCACAGTCAAACTTATAAGAGTGCGAGCTATTCTGAAAATAATTTTCACAATTAATCGATTTCTCACTATAGACATCAATTAAGCTGTTCTGTGTCAAATAAATGTTCTCTATACCGACATCTATGTAAGTATATAATTATATTCCAAGATGGTTCCGTAAGCGTACGGCAAGCTGGAACCTGTGTCAATTCACTCAATGCATCAAATTAGGAGCTACCGCTATCAAAGACATCTCTGATACCTTCGTTTACCCATAGTTTACCTATAATTTTGTAGGTTATATACTGATTTTAATACCTAATAATAGAGTTTTCTAACGAGTCCTGATGCTTGTCAATGTACTTAATGCTAATTTTTGACTGTTTAAAGACATTATTTTATTCATTTCTGCCAGATAAATACCCAAGATTTTATTTTATTAGAGACCAAGAGGAATAGTCCTCTAACATGACCTGGGCATAGGCCCAGGACATGTCCAGGAGTGAGATCCAAAAAGAATTCCAGCGATTAAATGGAGTAACATATGCAATCACATCTCGTTGAGAAGGTTATTAACACATATCTCCATTCGCGAAATTAAGAGACAGGTGGACAGACAAGAAAGAAAGTGATACTACCTATATGGGTTAGGTCCAGACAGACAGATGGTCAACAAAGTGATTATAAAAGGTTTACGCTTTTCTGTTACCGAACCCTAAAACAAGCAAAAATACTAATGGATACCACAAAAATAATGTAAGTTGCCTAAGGGGCCTAGTCGTTTGTGCTTTTTGTGAAAGGCTCGCGTTGTGAAGTTCTCATTCATTTTTGTTTCACATTTTACGGTCGCAGTGTGACGTTCATAATCGCATTGAAGAGCGATGTGTGTTTCAAAAAGAATTCATTTCTGCTTCAAATAGTTTTCCGACAGAGCTATTACGTAAAAGACTCAGAAACAGGAACATTTTTGGATTCCCGGGACTGAAAAATTTAAATATTTCATAAAGTGAGCTTCTAACATCCTTATATACGTTTACATATTTTCACTGCTATTCACTCAAAATAAGTTAAATAGAAAAATATGATATCAATATATCATATTATATACAATATCCCTACTAATATTATGAATTCAAAACTCTGTCTGTCTGTCTGCTACGCTTTTCCGCTTAAACTACTGAACCAATTTCAATGAAATTTGGAACACAGACAGTGCGGACCTTGGAAAAGGACATAGTATGGTTTTAATCCTACGGGAACCTATAAAACGGGTCTACGCGTGGCGGAAGTCTAGTCATAATATAAAAGAAGAAGTAGGTACCTAAGGTACTTATGTATAAAATTAAGTAGTAGTACACTATTCAAGTTTTATTAAGATAAATTATGCATTAAGTATAAAAGGCCTACTCCATAAGCCAATTACATGCCTATTATTAATTGTTATTACTAATTTTAAATAAGAGCAGCGCATCTTAATTTAGGGTAATAAATAATTTTCCACTCACGTAAATATGAATTACTGTGATGCATTATTTACAAAACGATATCGCAAGCTCATGAATTTGCTATGTAGATATTTTTTCGTTAAATGATTTCTATCAATCTCAATTGTGTCTCAAGTCATTCATAGGCTCTGTGAAGACCTATGGCGGATTTGCATACCTTTAGGCCGAATAGGTTCATAGAGGGAGGCCCAACACTTCAATTTCTCAAAACAGTAATAATAACTACTGAACGAGTTTTAGTAGGAACAGGGAAGGAATTTAATTAAGATGCTTTACGAGGAAAATTGTTATTCAATTTGTGTATGTTGTTGATAAAATAAATGTTTTATGTATGATCTGCTGGCCCTAGGGTACCTAGTCAAGATTAAAAAACAAAATTGCAGTAAAGCTAGACAAATATCCAGCACACTTCTGTTATGGAAAATTAAAATATATAATTGTTGTAAGTCATATAATATCTCCTATAGATACTTCAACTCAGTTGTGCGCGCGGCGCTATGTGTGGGTAAACCTGTATATACACAGTGACTTTGTGTACATGACAAGAGGTACAGTGAAGTTGCTCGGACGATCACGGCCGCGTCACTGTCACACAAATTAATAAAGCTGCATAATTACTAGCCCACGCACACATAGCGCCGCGCGCACAACTGAGTTGAAGTATCTGTACCAATCTACAGTACTTCGTACCTAATAAAACGTCTCAAGATCTTAAGATTTACGCATAGATAAGGTGTAATCTGCTTCCTTAGACTATGCTTACAACTGGATTTAGAACGCTGAAATTAGTACCCAAGTAATTCTAAAGGTTTGCTTAATACACTTACGTTATTAACCATTTTAAAGTATATTTTTATTTTATTATAACCTTTTGGTAGCGTAGCTGCAATTGAGCAGTGCAGATATAATGTGAGTTATGTCCGGCCACCTTCTTGAGTGCAGTCAAAAGGATCTTATGTGATAGCAACTCAGTTATACGCCGAAATCTGTACCGCAAGCATATGAGCCTCTTCGTATCCACCAACTTGAAAGCTCTGACGACTCCGAGATTTGATTTCTCGCGATATAGAAAGTAAAATAATGAAGAATTTTCATTTCATTGGAATATGTGCTGTTTTATAAAGTGTTTCCACTTACCCACACAGCTGAACATTTCTGCAGCTCCCTTCAACAAGCAGCCATTGTCCCTGTTGAGTCCGTCCGCCTTCGTCACGTTCAGACAGAAGCAGCCCTCGTTGTTGTCTAGGAACCACTCGTTCAGTGCATACCGAAACACGGGGATCCCTTCGTAATCCGTGTCGTATTGATACCGTAGTTCTACTGACCTGGTTGAAAAACAATTAGAGACTTAAGTCAATGTATCGAATAACGTTTTATTTACTTGATTCCGACCATATTCCGACCAATAATTCTTGCAATGCGCATGCGCATATTTTGTTGGGCGTACCTACATTTTACAAGTGCGAAAACCGAACGTAGGTGGTATATTCTATTTGTTCACTTTATTGTACCTACTCTAACTTCGTACTTTGTAGTAAAGTTTTGCTCTTTATACATCTGAGATGACAGAAACATTAATTTGTTGTACACCTGTCTGACTGCGTATTAAATTTGATCTTTATCTTAGGAAGGCTTGCAAATATCAAGTAAAAAATTAAGTTAATGTGTAACAAATACTTAAAGGGCACACCTCTTGAAGTTCTCTGGTTTCTATATAAAAACAATAATGCCTGTTTACGCCGCAAATTTTACCAGTTTAAAAAAGTACATCGTTGTACGTCGTAGTAATTCGTCGGTCCAGAACCGTCTTTACTCGGCAAAAAGCAAAAGAGAACTCCGAATACATATTTATATTTTTGAGAGTGCTGTGTATCAACATCAGCATTGTCTTAAGTCGTTATCACACATTTTTTACACTAAGGGCCTTGTTCACCATCTCCAAGTAAAGTGTTGATTAGTTACGTCCCAAGAAAAGTTAATTGGCAAGTAACTGCTATGAGTACGGGTCAGTTTATCATATGATTAGTGCTACTCGAACATGGTGTAATTAAAATTGAAGTTACGGGTGACTTTAACAATTAGCGTACTCGTCACTTTACTTGAAGGTGGTGAAAGAGGCCCTAAGCAGTATGAAAACCCGTCAGAACGAGTGAACATTTTTGCATAATTTTTTTTTAATACAGTTGCTTAAAAAGTGGCGTATTGCAGGGACGTATAGCGTTCGGGAAGTGGGCTATTACACACTCGTGCTTTTTCTTTACCTTTTCCGCACTCGTGCGTTCTCTTTCCCAACTGTCAAAATAATGTCTATTAAAAAGAAAAAAACAACCACGAAGTTTTAGAAGTTATTATGATTCATGCAAATATTTCTAAAAAGAAGCCACTAATTTGTTTCAATATCAGATTTAATGATTTGATTCAATGAGTTAAGTTAGGTTTCATTTCATTTCATCTCATTAACATTTCATTTCATATCAATAAAAAAAATCTACTGAAGACTTGGCTGTATCTTTGTACAAACACTTCAACACCTCGATGTACCGATAGTCAATCTGGCATCGCTGGAGAGACTCTAGCACCGCCCAGGTCTCGATAGAATCGAAGGCTTTCTCATAGTCCACATACGCAATACATAGCGGCAGATTATACTCTTTTGTATAACCTGTCGCAGCGTGTGTATGTGGTCCACGGTACTATAGCCTTTTCGGAATCCGGCTTGTTCGGAAGGCTAGAAGTCGTCTAGCCTGCGCGCACTACTATTAGTAAGAACCCTTGAAAACAGCTTATAGACGTGGCTCAGAAGCGCGATGGGTCTATAGTTCTTCAAAAGGGCTCTGTCACCCTTTTTGAAGAACAAAACCACCACGCTTCCGCTCCACGCCTCCGGAACAGTTCCGCTACTGATGACTATATCGAACAGTTTTTGGAGCGCCACTTGGAGGGGTTTCCATCCAGTCTTCAGCAGCTCTGATGTGATACCGTCATCTCCCGGTGCTTTGTTGTTTTAAGCTGATTAAGGGCCCTTCTAATTTCGTTCAGGCTGACGTCCGTGATATCTTCGGTATAGTGTCGGGTCAATTTGGCTCTCTTATCGTTTACCACATCGGTAACGGGAGCTTTTGAGGAGCTGTACAACCGTCCGTAGTACCTCTCAATTTCTCTCTGAACTTCAGGCTTAGACGAAACTACAGCGCCAGACTCCGTCCTCAATCACATTAACTGGCTTTGCCCTTCACTCAGATCTCTTGTGAACACTTTTGTGCCTTGGTTGCGCTCAATAGTGTTTTTGACGCACTGTGTGTTGTGAGCACCCAGATCGCGTCATCTGCAGCAAGAGATCTGTTTGTTGAGCCCAGGCGGCTCAACTTCGACATTGAAGACGGGGACCGAACGCATAGTTCACGCCTTTCCTTTATAAGACCGAGGGTATGTTCAGAGAGCACTTGGGGTCTGCTACTGGAGGGTGCCTTAAAGAACTTGGACACTACCTCGTGGACGGTTTGTACCATCCTGGTGTGGTATTCGTCCACAGACTCGCATTTTTCTAGGCCCGCGAAACGATTTCGCAAGTCAAGCTGAAAGTTCTCGTAACCCTGGATTTGGACAGGTGTTGGTCGGAGCGTAGACTTCATTAGGCATGACCGTTCCAGTTTGATGTTGATATTTAATGTGCCTCGTACCATACCTGTTGGTCACGGAGACATTAAATATGTGCCGTTTGTCTGCTATCTCGCTTTTCGTGAAACCGTTGGGACTTATCCAAGTCCACTTGCGATGAGGATTCTTCTTGAAGAAAGAGTTCATCATGAAGAGGTTCTCCTTCTCCAAGAAGTTAGCAAGCAAGTGGCCTCGGTGGTTTCGTTGACCAAATCCAAAGAGCCCTACTTTCTGCTCGTCGCCGTCTCGCGTGCCCAGTCTTGCATTGAAATCCATGGGGGACTACCACTGTGAAATGAGTCTTAGAGGCATGTATGGCTCTACTTACGTCCACATACATAGCCTCAACCTCATCGTCTGGGTGTGTCGCCGTCGGCGCATATACCTGTATGACCTTCAGCGAATACCGTTTTGATATTCTGAGTATAAGGTACCTTTGCCCTTGCAAACACATTCGACTTTCGTCACATTGTTGACGAGGGACCTGTGGACGAGAAACCCGACACCACCTTGGGACAGATGTTCGCCCTCCCGGTGATAGAATAAGTTACCGGATTTAAGGATTACCGTGTCCTCCCCCTCTCTTCGGACTTCAGATAATCCTATGATACTCCAGCGTAACTTATCTATCTCTGCTTCCAGCTCATGTATCTTTTCGTCGGTCCTCAGTGTCCTGGTGTTGTATGTAGCCAGGTGCAGAGGTCGTTTTCACATGGACACATAAAAAGACAGAAAAACAAACACCCAAACCGAGAACAGAAATATAAACTCAACATTCAAATTTCTGCCACGCCGGGAATAGAACCCCGGGCTCTCCAATCGGTATGGTAACCATTACGCCACACGGGTCGGTCGTCACCGTCACGGGTCTCGTCTCGATAAAAAAATATAGGTGTGAGGTATGTATGAATATTTTTTGAATAATATTGTAACGATAGCCTGTGGTTTAGTTAATTTACAGGATTTTTTGTTATGTATAAGGTAATACTTTATTTTTATTATGATCTAGCCTAAAAGTGTAAAAATAAAAATGCTTTCGTTTCTTTTATAAAGTTTTATTTCCACAACCTTCCGTGGGTAGGTAATCAAAATTAAAAAGAGATGAGTGATTTTAAGTCTCAACTAGTTTCAAAAACGCTAAAAATACGTGAATTTCTCTAAAAGATCAGTACAATATGTACGAGTAGGTAGGTACCTATATAGGTATTTCGGACGTTTATCTGATTGAGCTTATACAAAACTTCTACTTTATTAGCACTAATATTAAGTATTAAGGTAAGTTTTATACTTTTATTACAAAATTACATTCGAACTTCACTTTACACTCGAATCTCAAACATCCGTCTCGTCGAATCGTATGCCGACTGCGCTCGGTTCGGTAATTGTGACGTCACACGTGTACTTTTTAGCGAGAGGAACGGCACAACTTTATTACTCAATATCTTCGTAAGTTATGGACCGATTTTGATAATTCAAAAAGATATATCATTCTTATGTCATATAGAATAAAGTGTGTTGTAGTTTGATTGAATTTGCTATAACTTTACTGATCCTCATTGAATAATAAATGATCTTTGCTGCAAAAAATACACATTAGTTGTACAGAATTAGAATGAAAAGAATGTTCCCTAGTATTGTAACGAGAAGTGACTGGTTGTGCTATTAAAACCGTTTGTATACCTATAACTTTCCAAAAAACTAATTAGACTTTTAAAAGTAGGCAAATGTTTGTTATACTCCTTGTGCACGAATTTCTCCCAAACAAGTTTTTGAGTAATGAGAAAAATTAAAATTTGATCCCAACTAATAGTAGAAATATCCAAACCTTGAAGAGAACTTAAACATTCATTAGTATTATCGATTAATAATTTTAATCGACTTGCTGATTAAGTATTAATCTTCTTAGTAGACATCAACCTTTTCAGAATAGCATCAACTATCAGTCTCTTATATATTTATTTTTCAACGTATCCCAAGCACTCTCGTAATTATTTTCTAAGACCTGAAAATTTTAAACTGTGTTCTTTGCTTCTATATTCGATCGTCAGTCTTTCTTTCGGACATTTTTTGTGATTATTACTCGCTTTTACTAATAATTGAAATAAATCTTCACTAGATTCTAATAATTCTTGAACCGAGGACATTATTGAATTATAATGTAATTCACTTTCGATCAAAATACAATAAAAAATATTTCATACCAATTTTTCACCAAAATGACACAATTGTCAAAGAGCTCTCCCAACTGAAACTCATCCGTCTCGATTATGGACCAAACTAGTGGCCGCCCGCGACTTCGTCCGCGTGGACTTAGGTATTAGTCATAGCATGATGTTAAATAGCCTAAAGCCCTCTGGTGGCTCTCCTGGGGTTGCCCGTGGCCATAGGCGACGGTGATAGCTTACACCACACGGCCCGTGTGCCTTTAAAAAAAAGGCTTCCCCGATAAATGGACTATCCAACACAAAAAGGTTTTTCCAATTGGAACCAGTAGTTCCTGAGATTAGTTCGTTCAAACAAACATACAAATGAACGAACGATCTCTTCAGCTTTATGTATAGATTAAAATATGGAGTACCTGGACGACCGAGCGTTGCTCGGATAAAAACAATTCATTTTCTTGGTTTAGTTTCAAACGAAACACTTATGTTAAATAACAACGCCATCTGAAATAGCTCCTAATAAAAATAGTTATTTTCATAAAAATAAAAACACACAATATGGTTTTGATTGAGGTTTGAACCCGGGTCTCCAGTTCCGCATACAACTCTCGCAACCATTCGACCACGAAAGCTTTAATTCAATGGACGAAATTTTCATAGAGCTCTTTCAAACTGACATTGTCATTTCTTTGAACGTCGGATTGGCGTATGGTAAAAGAGGAGACCAAGAGGGGATTTACGGATTTACTCGAGCGCGTCAGATTAAGATATGGGGTACACCTTGCATCCTGTTCAGTGCTGCCACGATTAAAAAAGACCTTCTATGTAGGTACAGTTTTTTTTTCTTACTTCTGGATGTCAAAATGGTAAAATTAGAAAACCCCGTTACCGTTGAGCCATGAATTTTAAATAATAAAAATTCGAACTCTTCAAGAGTTTGCCAAAATGCCGTTTTTTTATTTCGCTGTTTTGTATACATTCATACTAAAATCTTCAGATTACTGAAATATGACTTACCATGCATTTAAGTTACTGAAATATGACTTAGCATGCATTTAATTTATTCTACCATTTTACCTGGACCTTTCGTATAAAATTTTTGAAAACCTATAGGCGCTCTCTAGACCGGTTAAACGCAAAACGTCATAAAGTATAATAATATTAAATAATATAATATTTTAATCTTACTACCACCCAACCTATAAAAAGCACAAAGTCCTGATGACGCTTGAGGAAATCCACAATGAGCCTTGTGGGCTCCCCAGTTTGACAGCGTTAACGCCACAATATTATTAATACTATCCAATAGATGTCAGGAGTCGTATTTTTCAGTTTATATTTAAATTGATTTTCATTGAAAAGATTTTTATACAGCTAAAAATTTCCATCAATAAAAAATTTGTGGATCGATTTATAATCCCCGAAACCAGGGTACTAAATTTCATCAAAATCTTTGGAGCCGTTTCCGAGATTCAAAAAATATATTTAGATACATACAAGAATTGCTCGTTTTAGATGTAATATTAACGGGCTTATATAAAAAACATAATTAAGCCAAAGACAATACTATACTTTATTAATCTATGAAATAAAATAAGAAACATACATTTTTTTACAATTTTTTAATACATTTTTAAAAATCGGTCTGAGTTACGCTACTGTCTAGAAAGGCAGGCGCTCCTTGTATTGTGACAGAAAGTTAAAACTCATCATTCTAATTTCTACTTCGCCGGGAATCGAACACCTTAGAACATCAAAGTTACTGACTCACCTTGACGGGTGTCATATCTGTCATACCTTGATGTTCTAAGACACATATAAATGCCAAAGACGTACAGTGTGCAAGAAATGTCTTGATGCACAACATGATGTTGTACAACGATTTGAATTCTAAAAGCAGAAACCAATCTGAAACGAGATAGCAGGTTACACGGCGTTAAATTGTCAAAGCAGTCAATCTAAATCTAACATCCTATCAGCTATCTGATGTAGTACACAGCTGTATAATTTGCAACAAATTGCTAAACTTTACGTTTTACTCGCCACACACACAGTCATTCCGCTCGCACCCAAGCGTTTTTTAAGAGGCGGCATTATGAAGAAGTTGGCGTACCTACTAATTCTTAGTGAAAATTGTTTTGTTTCTTATTTCATTTCATCCCTACTTCCCTACTATAATATTATAACTCTGTCTGTCTGTCTATCTGTCTGTCTGCTACGCTTTCCCGCTTAAACTACTGAACCAATTTTAATGAAATTTGGTACACATATAGAGTGGACCTTGGGAAAGCACATAGGATAGTTTTTATCCTACGGGAACCTATAAAACGTGTCCACGCGGGCGTAGCCGCTGGCGGAAGGCTAGTAAGGAAATAAAGTTTGAAGTTTACGGAATTACCTACATTAAAAATGGGCCACATGTTAATAATTATTTATGATGACCTATGTTATTTTTTGTAAATCAATCTTTAAAGGCTGACAATCGCAAAGTAGACAAATTTATATTCCTTTATTTCAATCATAGTATAAAAATCAGTTATCCCTATTAATTTAGGTTACATTTAGATTTAGCCAGGCCTGGTCTTATTTGATATGCTATCATAAAGCTGATAAAGCACTGCTTGAGCACTGCTTCCAGCTTCCAGCTTCTGCGATCCAGTCAACACAAAGAACATTTTGTCGCATAAGCACAGACATCGCTGACCGCACATATAATAAGGTCGCTTACATAAATCCCACCTGCATATGTCAGTGTCCATGGCGAATATGGATCGATCGCGCGACACGAAGGGCGGGAAGACGCCCCCGTCCGTCCCGTTGATCATGTTACAGCGCCCCGGCTCGTCGTCGTCACGCACCCAGTAGTCGAAGTGGGTAGAATTGTTGTAGGTGATTACCCTGCCGAGGTCCAGCGGGTCTACGAGTCCTCTGTGTGCCACGTACTCTTCGCTCTCCGTGTCGTTTTTCTGAATACACAAATAAAGAAATAAAAGCTACTTTTATTAAAAATATAAATGCTTAGGTATACAAATTTATAGTCTTAATTTATGAATGTACGTAGTGTACTCAGCCTTTATATTTCTTTTTCTCATAAGAAAACAAGTTAAAAAGATCAAATGAATATGATTGCGTTTGTTCGGTAATAATATTTACGAGTACCATTTTGGCCTACTACAGTCCCTAATGGTAACCATTCAGATGAAGCATTTACATTCTGCAAGCTCGTTATACAAAAAAAACTCTCTTTCAAAGCCAGCAACGCTTAGATAAGATCCTCTGGAGTTTCTGTAAGCGATGGTGATCTCTTAACATCACTCGCCCTGATGCTAGAGTCCGGTTTAATGTAGGTATACACTAAATATGTAATGTTACACGATCTATAAAATTGAATATTACATACAAATTATCATACTGAAATCGACGACAAGAACATGCAAGACATACTGTTACATACCTATATGCATTTCGCAAATACAGAGACCCCACATCAATCGCGACCTCAGTTTGTCAAAGGAAACTTCAGTTAATATTGCTTTGATGACATTCCATATACATGTATCGTATGTACGAGTAGTACATTATTCTTAGTCTAAGGTACGAGTATATGGTTAATTTGTGTTATACTAAAATGTTTGCCAATTAGGACCGAATGCAACATTATAAGACGTTACGACATTATTTGAAATAACTTATTTCTCAATTTAAAGATAGTAAGTAGCTAAGAAATTTCTCACTTTTATTTCAGCCTTTTTATAGTACCACTGCTGGGCACAAGTCTTTCTGAAGGGAGAGCTATTTACACCCGTATTTGTAAACAATACTATGAGGTCTCATAGTGCTCGTTACCGCATAATGATCATCTAAAATGAATTCATAGACGATACTTGAGTGAAGTCTGCTACTATGCGTTTGTCAAAATCGACATGAATCTATGGCTTGACATAACGAATGCACGTCAAATAGCGCTCTTTGCATAGCGTTGCCTGTAAGTATGCTTCTTGAATACGGTTGTTAGCCCATAGTCCACATAGTCGATATGACTTGCGGTTGAGATTAAAACAACAGGTTTTTATTATTATAACTCTAGAGCTGGTTGGATATGGTTTTGCATTTTTAACATTTGTATAAAAAAGCTGGGATATTGCTTTGTATAGTCCTTGCCTGCTCGTAAGAGGCGCCTAAAAGGGGGCTTCCGGGGTTGCGGGCGGTGAGAGTGGGAGCTCGACCCGTCCCAAGGATTCCAGGGCGCTGCGTGTGGAGGGCACCGGTGCGTTCCACGGGAGATCCCGGAGTCCTCCCCCCAGCGCAGAGGCAGGCCACCGAGGGGGTTTTAGTGAGGTCAAATCCCACATAACCCGGTATCCTCTCCCAAGGTGCTGGGTACCTTTTGAAGGTTTCCCCCCGATACCAAAAAAAGGATATTGCTTTGTATAGGTATCTACTGACGATAATCTGAATCCTACTTCTCCTAGGCTAAAAACGATTTATTCTGTTTCTAAATTTATAAATTGTAAATTAAGTTGATGTTATATGTAGAGCTTCTTAAATTGAATTTAATTAATTAATGCCTCAAATAAGCGCGTAGGTACATAAAAACAATATTGGCAGACTAAAACAAAACTTTCATTTTAAAGATTCTTGCGCAAGTAAAAGTGGGGTAGTTATAAAGCTGAGGTATAAAGCGTAAGTAAAAGTAGGGTACGGAGAGAACTCAGACTTATTATTATTCTTTACTTGACGTCGCCCATCGAAAAATCGGAAAAAATGCATCGCATAAAAGTTTCCAGCTCAATATAGCTTGCTCCTACGGTCCAGTATCTTCCTCCGCAGGTTGGTGTTGAGAATTTTTAGTTTTACAGGTTCATTATAAATTCGGCAGCGCGGACCCAAAGTTTGATTAACAATGAAAGTTCCGACCGGTCCGTACCACTCGGTTTTTTGGATGTATATGGAACAATAACATTATAAAACAAACGTAAAAATGTTGAAAGCGTAACGTAGCATGTTCTGATATTTTTATCACGCTTTTATTAGCTTCACATGCATGTTAGTGAGTTTGTGAGCTTGTTTAAGAGTCAGTAGCCGGACGAGCGTTGCTCGAATAAAAATATTAATTATATCGGATTAAAAATTTTTTTTTCTTGGTTTGATTTCAAACAAAACACTTATTGGCTTACGGCGAGTACACATTGAGCGTTCGGCGTTGCGTTTAACGCGCGTTGGTAGCATACATACATACATACACCGCGCTTTGCAGGCGCTCGACGAGCGGTATAGTAGTAGCGAGTATACTGTGTAATGATCGTTCTCTATTTTCGTCAACGTGCCGTGCGTAAAACGCCCAATGTGTACTCGCTCTTAGTGTTACTTAACAACGCTGAAATCTAAAATAGCTTCCAATTGAAAAAAAATTGCAATATGCTTCTCTGAGGTTTGAACCCAGGTCTCTCCGGAGCTCCGCAGTCAGCCTACGTATCCACTCGGCAAAGGAAGCTTATGATCGATTGACGAAATTTTTAATGAGGTCTTTCAAATCGACATTGTCATTTTTTTGAACGGCGAATGACGTTTGACGGCGCTCTCGCCACAATATTATAACTACTCTCGGAAGAGTAATATTTTTCAGTTTATATTAAAGTTGATTATCGCTGAAAATACAAATAAAATGACAGTTTCTAAAAATTAAATCTAGATCTATCAATCACCCCCGAAACCCCTGGGTACAAAATATTACAAGTATAGAATACACGAATTGCTCGTGTAGGTATTAGATTACCGTTAGAAGGAAAAGTTATCAATGTTATCATAAGCCAATTACTGACCTGAACAATTTTTATTTTTACCGTTTGAAGTCGGTTTTATTTTTATTAAAAACTTATTCAGTAATTTTTTATTGTTATTAGTTATTATTTAATTTCACTATTTTTAGTACTTTTAAATTAATGATTCTGTATTGTTTAAGCATATCTAAATCATAACTTCTAAACGTTACTGATTTATTTACCTTTTTTTAACATGTTAACAGCCTTAAAGAATACTAGCATCAGTCCATATAAACGTATGAATTTATTAAAAGAATTTTCTCTCAACTATTAACAGTTGAGGAGTTGTATTTTTAATCATGAGCTCAGTAACATGATATGATATGATATGATGGTTACTACGCACAAATATCTACTTAACTATTTTGCTTCAGAAAGTATAAGAAAATGTGTGCCTATAAAATTTGAGAGTTCCTCTTAATTTTCCTGGGAACCCATCATCAGATCTTGGCTGGGTGACAACAGGACCACCTCGGAAGGATAAGCTTTCGAACAATAAAAAATTTTGAAAATCGGTCTACGAACGGCAAAGTATTCGATGAACATACGAGGATATAAAAAAAATATAAGTGGCACTCAGGGACTAACGTGGTAAAGCTATTGCATAGCATTTTTTATCATTTATCAACTATATGCAATTATAATTTTTTTTTATAGGTGTTCATTTGAAACTTTATTATCTGGTCGAAGTAGTCTTGCATTATCATCGGCTTAGAAAACGTCGATATTAGTATTTCTTTGATATTTGTCCATGATAATTGTTGAGGCTGTAACTTAATAGCGCGGGCTTTCAGTGAGTGCGTAAGTCCTAGTATCAGATCAATACCTTTTATCTTCTTCTTCTCGATGATCATTTCGGTTAACGTACACGTTTTTTATGTAAGATTCTGGCTCATCCAGATCAAAATTCACAAATTTAGTTGTTGTGTTCTGAACAGGTCAACAGGCGGTTATATTTTCAGCGATCTTTGTAAAAATTGCTTCCATACCAGCGGAAAATAATAACATCTGTTCCACCATTGGGCCGTTTAATGATTGATCCGGGGGTGGATCTGCCACTTCTGATATCGGCGTACGTCCCTCTATTAATTAAAGAACACACCATTGTACTTTCGTCAGAACACAAATTGCACCTTCTTAAAATCACAATTCTGTTATTTATTTGACATTAATCATTACAGCGAAAATGAGTAACCAACTCTTGTTTACAAAGTTGTCAAGGCGACGCCGTCATATATCGTATCTGCCGAACTTAGAAGATTATTTTCGTTACGGAATTTCTTGATTCAGTCGCCGCGCTCAAAGCCCGCGATAAAAGCTATGCAATAGCTTAAAAATACAAGCAGCCTTATCAGACAGCCGAATAGATTGCACATGTTAAACTTACATTATGTAGGTACATCGAATACGACCTTAGCAGGCCCTTTTAATTTTGCGGTTCAAACCAACAGTTAGGTTTTTTAAGTAATGTAACTCTCATTCTTAAAAACCGATAATGCTCAGGTGACACGCCTGTAATGGAATTTACAAGTGACGGTAAGCTAAACACTTCGCGACTCTTCTGCCTTAATCCAGTTTACGAGTACCTACACTCAAAATTAAAAAATAATCTCGTCCGTTTCATTTATTGGCTTATTACAGTCAACATACACTCTCAAAACTAATGGATCTAGCGTAGCGTAAAAATCTCATCAAAGTAAAAAGTAATTAATAAGGTTTTGCTAAAATAAAAGTGATTTTTAGGGTTCCGTAGCCAAATGGCAAAAAAGGGAACCCTTATGGATTCGTGATGTCTGTCCGTCTATCTGTCTGTCCGTCCGTATGTCACAGCCACTTTTTTCCGAAACTATAAGAAATATACTGTTGAAACTCAGTACGTAGATGTATTCTGTGAACCACATTAAGATTTTCACACAAAAATAGATAAATATTGAGGGTTCCCCATACTGAGAACTGAAACTCAAAATTTTTTTTTCATCAAACCCATACATTGTATGTCTCTATGGATAGGTCTTCAAAAATGATATTGAGGTTTCTAATATATTTTTTTTCTAAACTGAATAGTTTGCGCGAGAGACACTTCCAAAGTGGTAAAAATGTGTGTGTCCCCCCTGTAACTTCTAAAATAAGAGAATGATAAAACTAAAAAATATATATGATGTACATTACGATGCAAACTTCAACCAAAAATTGGTTTGAACGAGATCTAGTAAGTAGTTTTTTTTTTATTATACGTCATAAATCGTAAACCACAATTTATCTTTCATTCAATCTTAATGAAATGATTTCTATGGATAATCAAAGGCCATGATGTATTTCTGTTGCCACTATTGTTAAATAAATACTAAAAATAGAATAAAATAAATATTTATGGGGGCTCCCATACAATAAACGTGATTTTTTATAGATAATGGTACGGAGCTCTTCGTGCGTGAGTCCGACTCGCACTTGGCCGGTTTTTTTACCTATTTAAAGTATTCTTCAAAAGGATTGCAGTTTATTCGGAACATTTCCTGAGCATCTCGTTCCTTATTTACCACACATCGGAGTAGATAGTAATATAAATATAAATAGTAATCCGATTAGAGCTCTCAAAACTTTGAAGCTCGAAATGCAGAAAAATTGAGAGCTAAGTCTAGTGGCCCTCCCTAGTATATACGAGTAGGTGAGTATTAGATTTTTGTTTAGATTACTTACTAAGTATATGAATTATTTTAACTGTATATACGCTTTTCTGTTTCTCTATCTGTTATTAACTACTTATTATTAAAATAAGCATAATCCCCAATTATTAGCATAGTTAATTTAACAAGTTACCCTTCCTATTCTAACAAATGTATAACTCCCACAATGTACACGTTAATTATATGTACATATATGACGGTCACAGCGTGTTCCTAATCGTTGCAGTTCTATTAGGACTGCAACTTTTTTTATTTTCTTTTCAAATAAAGAGGGTGGGACTTTACCAAGCTTTGCGCGTTAGCAGTAGTGGGTTTGTAAGTAAGTTTGTTAGGTTTTTCAAACCAAACATTGACGCATCCAGCCACAAAAATGGATACGCACAGAATCTTTTTTTAATTAACAATCACCAGTCACGATCGTAACCCGTACGCGGCATCCGTTCTGTTGGATAATCACATCGGACTTGTCGTTGCTCTTGATCTTATGGGTATTTACTTAAATGTGCAGTGGATTTAATTTGCATCGGAGTAATGTAGTGGAATAAGCCCTCCTCAACAACAGGGGAAATCACATAGTAAGTGCAGCCTACCTACGAGTATGTGCCATTAGGTACTGCAAATAGATACTCGGAGTTGGTACTTACACTTCATAACTCACATCCCTGTTATTTTCGCGTAGTTTGTAAAAAAATATTAAATCCATTTCCGTGTCGCTCCGCAAATTTACAGCACATGTTCTTATATTTACTTGAAATCTCATAATGCGAGGAAAACGTTGTTGAAAATTCAGGTTTCAGCCAAATATGCGTGAAAAATACGCTGTAGATTTCGTATTTGCGATGATGCAATTTTGTTTCCATAAAAGAATGTAAATACTAAGAAATAACCTTTTAAAACTGTTTGTTTCTAGCGTATGTTTGGATAACAGGGATCACGTTAGTTACAGTTTCAAATGAAATTTTAACTTCTCTAACATTTGCGTGAAATGTTTGAAGTACTTATAGGATTTTCTTTATCTGTTACAGTTTCTTACAGTGTTTGCAGATTTGTAATGTTATGGTTTCTCGCTACTTCTGAAGCAATGCTTCAAAATTTTAAAACATTAAAACAAAAGTCAAAAAAGTAAAGCGTTTTCTAACTAAACAAAACTAATCCCAGCCTGTAAACGATCATGCCAACGATAGTTATTTTTAGTGACGTCTTCTCCCCTGCCCAGGACGCGCCGACGTCACCAGATCTATTGGAATTGGAACCGATCGCTGTTCAGTAGGTCAACGTATACTTATCAGTCGGCAGCGGCGGCCCTTATATAGTATACATACGTTTACAACTCCCCTCCACCGGACTCGGTGAAATGACGAAAAAGAATAGAATGACATCAACTGACCGATTGGTTGGTAAAAAAACCCAATAAAGGAGAGTTGGAAACCTAGAGTTGGTTCCTTCAGCAGTATCCTGTATCCTAAATCAAGCTATCGAAGTTTTCAGAACACGGCATGAACCGCTCCCCGGGCATGACCACCTCGCCTGGCGGGAGATATCCCTTTGCCAAAAACGTACGAGTCTCGGTACCATAATACGAACTACGGTATCATTTACCTGTCTAGTAACCGACTTAAAGCCGATTTTTGAATCCATCTCTCATATCTCTTATGAGAAGGTAACGATGACAGCGCGCGCTCACAAAAATTCGACGAATATTTTTATCCGGGGATTCCAATCGGCCCTAAAAGAAATAAATCTAGCTATTTAAGAGCGTTTGTCCACCGCCGCCGTCACCGGACCATCAACAAGAACTAGTTTATTTGATTTATATTATATATGTATATTATTATTAGTTTATAGATTTTAAATTAAAAGGTTATTAGATTTTAAAATGACGTAACAGCGATCGTTTGACCATTGCGACCGATCTCGGTGGTGTTTGTTCCAGTTACGCGTGGTAGTCGCGTTTTCAAAGGCGACAACTTCTGCTACTTTTGTACTTTGGCAGGCGCAGGCGATGCAAAGAATTTTAGATTCATCCGCTAATACGTTAACGATACATCACAAGGGCGTATTATGTTTTATTAATGAATAAATATAGTATTTAAATTTTACGCCATTTTTAATACAATTATGTCATGATAAAATAATGGAAATAATAAAATAAACTAGCTAACGTGACGGTGAGACGGCAGTTTGTGGACAAGTTCAAATGTGTTTTGTATTGCTGGCAAATCGACTTGTGAAATCTCCGGTCCGTTCTAGCGGCCGATCTACTCGAAATCTCGGGGGCCGGGATGACGGCGCTCGTTTGACGGACTTGCGGTGAACACACAGGCATAGTAAATGTATGTACCGCTACTTCGGCGTCGTCATCTTGTTCTCAGTGACGGGACGGTGACGGCGGCGGTGGACAAACGGCAGTAGCCGCCGAAAGACGTTACTTCATTTTTACCGACTTCCAAAAGGAGGAGGTACTGTATTCGGCTGTATGTTTTTTTATGTGAATTTACCACCATTAAAAGCAGTCAACTAATGACTTGTGCCGTGAATTCACCGCATCAATTCACATCGATAATGTTGAGCCGCGGTTACATAATATCTGACACTAGCGACCGCCAGCGACTTCGTCCGCGCAGACTTTGGTATTAATCATAGCATGATGTTATATAGCCTATAGATAAATATAGCCTTTAAATAAATTGACTATTCAACACAAAAGTAATTTTACAATTCAAACCTGTAGTTCCTGAAATTGGCGCGTCCAAACAAACGAACAACCAACCAAACTGTTTAGCTTTATATATTAGTATAGATTTTAAACTTTGCGGACCAAAAACTAATTACGTATTTCTGTCACCCCCATTGTCATTACTATAACTAAACGAACAACAATTATCTTTTCTTTGTGCACATAAATTCGTGAAGAGCAGTGTCGGATTTATATTTTTTATGAGTGTAGGCCACTTTATTTAGTTTATTTCCGCCGCCCCATGTATGTATATACCTAAGGAAAGTGGGGGTTGCTACGTTGCCACTGCCATCCGCCCGCCTTGCTGCTCTCATTTATCACTCACACGATGAGTTTCTATAGGGATATTTTTTAAAGTATAAAAAACCATGAGAAAACCAGTGAACGTGTTTGACTTTATCCTCTGAAATCGAGGGACCCCTCTCTTTCTGCCGCCCCTAGGACGATGCCACCCCTAGGCCGCGGCCTATACGGCCTATTGAAATGAAATGAAATAGTATATTAACATCCTGGGTAATAATATACTCTTGATGTTTGTCATTGTTGTACGGCCATCAGCTGACCGTCATCCGCTTTGGGTGCACTAAGGCTTATATTGATAAATGCAAGACTGGTGAAGAGTGAATTTTACACTTTTAATGGTAGGTAGATATTTCTTTATAATAGAAACAATAACTTCTAATACTGGCTGGCTGCAACCCTTTTTGCGTCCCACTGCTGGGCACGGGTCTCTCCCCCTTATTGGGGAGGCCTGGAGTTTACTCCACCACGCTGCTCCAATGCGGGTTGGTGGAGATAGCAAACAATTGACATAATAGCAAACAAATGACCGCCTCCGTGGCGTAGTGGGTGATGAGCCGACTGCGAAGCGTGAGGTCGTGGGTTCGATTCCCACCCAGAACAAATATTTGTGTGATGAACATGACTATTTGTTCTGTGTCTGGGTGTTAATTTATCTATTTAAGTATGTATTTAGAATTATATAAGTATGTTTATCAGCTTTCTGATTACCATAGCACAATCTCTGTTTATTTTGGAAACAGATGGCATTGTGTGAATTGTCCAAAGATATTTATAAAAAAAACACGGCCAAATTACATCATTTTTTTTCTGAACCCTTTTTTATGTCCCACTGCTGGGCACAGGTCTCCTCTCACAAGTGAGAGGGATTTAGGCCATAGTCCACCACGCTGGCCAAGTGCGGATTGGTGGACGTCATGCTTTCGAGAAATTATGATTTTCTCTCAGGCATGCACGAAGTTGGAGAACATCGTAATCAATTAAATATCACGATATTTTCCATCACTGTGGAGCAGCGATAAATGCGCACATTACAAATTTGTCAAAGGTGCGCGCCGAGGATTTGAACCCGGGAACGGTCGCGTCGAAAACCGCGGTAGTTTCCCACTCAGCCATCGCTGCTCAATTACATAGATTTGTTCAATATAGTACATTTAAGGGGGAAGTGCTTATCTATAATCCTAACGAAGGAAGCTGCAGGCGGAAGCAAGATTTTACTATTACTGGGATTAATCTTAAAAGGCAATCTATTTTTACTAAACTGATTGCGATGTAAACACAAACATCATTCAGGTTGTAGCAATGGTCATGGCATTTATCCTACGCTGGGAGACTGTGAGTTATGTGTAACCTTTACGTCAGAATCGACTAGTGATTACTCTTAACCTATGGAAAACTAACGAAGTTCACATCTACAGTGTGCTTAGCTGATTGGTAATTATAAATTGTATGGTTATTAAAACAAACCTCTAAGTATCGTAGGGTTCGTTTCTTATAATATATAAAAATAAGATCAATGATAAATAAAACTAAATACTTAATTGACCGTGGTCTTTTCCCTTCATATTCGATGAGTTATTTCAGGTAACTTCAATAGCACAGGCTGTATAATAATTAGATGAATTAGTGGTAAGTTAAAGAGCAGCGATGGAGAAGCGGAATAGACCGCGGTCTTTGAAACGGAGATGCCGGATCCAAATCCTCGACGTGCACCTCTGACAAAGAATTTACAGTGTATGTGTAGGTATTTATTGCCGTTCCACATGAAATTTTATTATTTACGATATTTTTCATCACCGTGCACGCCTCCATTCCGCATTTGGCTAGTGTGGAGGTCTATGGCCTTAATCCCTCTCACTTGTGAGAGGAAACCTGTGCTCAGCTGTGGGACATAAAAGAAAGAAAAAAATAATTGAAGGTACTTCTAACCACTTTTATTGCCAGTAACACTTTGTTATCACACATGAACCTAAATATTTTTGATACTTACAAGAAAAAATGTTTTGATAAGTATATATATGACTTAATATTAAAATTACAAACATGATCTCGTCAGGTACATAAACAGGCAGGACGACAAGGGACAAGGGACTTCGCACTTCGCACCCATTATAGAGACGCTAATTATATGGCGCCAAGCATCAGTACCTAAGTATTTTTCTGCTGAGCTTTTCGGCGTATGCACTTACCGGTGTAAGGGATGGAATCGGTCACGGCTGACTCATACGAGGTTATAAGGGCGTCAACGCTCGTACGATTTACAATTTTGGCAAAAGTTCGCCGATACGTGTTACACACGCTTTCAAAAATAAGTTTATACGCTCGTATATACCCTGGTTTGAAATCGCTCTTAAATACAGACTCACCGTCGTCACCGTCAAGCGTTAGCAACGTTCACAGCTGACTTGTTTCTATTAAAAAACTAGATCCTGTGGTCTCATAACGAAAGCGCGCGCTGAATGCAGTTCCTTCCTCTGATGTCTAGTTTGCATCTGAAACCCTATTTCGAGTCGTTTCTGTCATTTGCACGATGCGACATAAAGTACATTATGAAGATACCTGTCAGACACTATCGACTTCCTTTCAACAGCTTCATATTCGTAGACGTAGATACAAATCTAATTTTTAGAGACTTTTATGGTGATAAGAGAGTGCATTTTACACAACTAAAGAGAATAAAGCGTACGCTTGGTAGAAAATAATACTTTATTAAAAAGTTTTCGATATGGTTGAATATTTTGCGACCACTAAGTTACATCATCCATCCATCTCTTCTTAACTAAAGCGACAGAACTGCTTTTGAACTCAAATGCAACTATGTACAGATGATTTTGTGTTTAGATGACTGGCTGCAACCCTTTTTTGGCATCCCACTGCTGGGCCGGGTCTCTCCCCATTATTGGGGGGGCCTGGAGCTTACTCCACCACGCTGCTCTAATACGGGTTGGTGGAGATGCGAGTTAGTGGCCAACCCGCTGTTGGATGTTTTCAAACCGCCCATAAGGCCTCCGATAACAACCGACTATCGACAACAACCGGGACCGAGAGCTTAACGTGCCCTACGAAGCACGGAAACCCGCATGAAATTTTTTGCCACTAGCGGTCACCCATCTCAACCGGACCGCGCCAATTTGTCTTGGTTGCATAGATCGTTTGCGTTCTACGCGAACCGCCGGGCTATGCGCGCTTCACCGCCAGACTATGCGCGATTCACGCGTGGACGTGAGATACCCATACCGTTGCTGCCATTTCATTAAGAAATAAAATAAATACTTACGTATCTTAAGAAGGCGAACATAAGCGATCCGTCAGGTTGCAGTTCAACGTTTTGTATATCCTCGGCCAACGACCTTATCTGGATACATGCGATTTCCCCGATTAAGCCAGGGTTGCGACAGAGTGGGACTCCGTCGAATAGGAGGTCTCCAACACGGCCGTTCATCACAGGATTGTTGTTGGGCCCAAAGATACCACTCATAGCCGCAGGTAGTGCTACCATCAAAGCGGGAAATCGAGCTTGGGCCGTCTGTAGCACCAACTGGAAAAAAGGAATGTTTGATTACTTCAGTTTGCACAGTACAGTGATAAATGCGTTTTCTTGATCTTTACAATGACCTATTGAATGGCACAGGTTATCTGTGACGATGACAGAAGCCTGAAGTATTCTTCACTTCAGCTACAGGATTAAGACCAACAATAATTTATTGTTTTTTTATTTTTAGAAATTGTGTTTTCTTTTTCGAATTTTCTGCGGTAATCATCTTAAATATAAACTGAGAATATGACTCTTACTGAAATCTATTGGAGAATATTATTAATATTGTGACGTAGACCGCCGTCAAACGTCATCTGCCGCCGAAACCCTGGGCATTAAATTTCATGAAAATCGTTGGAGCCGTTTCCAAGATTCAATATATGTATATGTAGGTATTTACAAGAATTGTTCGTTTAAAGGTATTGGATATTAAGTTGAGCATAGAGTGTGGGCTGCAGCGACCATTTTCGAAATGTTTACCTATAGGTTGCAGAGACAAATAGAGTGTCAGTGCTTTGAGTCCGCAAATCACCTATATAAATTAAATGATATTACACGGAACAATCACCATAAAATTTTGCTCCCGCTTGACCGTCTCAGTCACAGAAGAATTTGTACTTGACTTAGATAAAAATGTTTTTGATAACGAATGCCCTAATAAACGCGATTACATTAAGAAAAGTTTCGTTTTAATTCTGCAATATAGTAGATAAACGCCACGGATTTAATTATCTTATCAATACTTGGATAGTAAAATTGTGTAATCGATGTGCGTGCTTGTGAGTAAATAAGATTAAAAAGTTATTTTATCTACACTCAGTATACATGCTTGTATATATAAAGAAAGTGGTAACTCCAGTTTTTTCTCTGAATATATGCTGAAAAACCTAGTAATGAATAGGTAAGTAAAGTTGAAAATAGTAATGAAAGAGTAAAGTTCTCTAGTTGGTTCTGTAAAAAAATGAGAAAGGTACCGTGACAAATTCAGTCTTATTAAAAAAAGCTAAGGGCTATTCCTCATCGCCCAATGTCGGAAACCGCCTTACGTACATAAAATGAAATTTGGCATGAAGATAGTTAGGAGAAAGTAGACGTTCGCTAAAGACGGATTTTGCGATAGTGCCGGATTGAGGCGTAGTAGGTACGGGCTCTCACGAGTTAGTATGAAAGTCCTTTACATTTTCCGATGGGTAAATCAATTCTAAAATTAAGAAATGCTGAAATGTTGCTGTTCATAACGTACAGCTAGGGAATGCAAACCGGTTTCACCGAAAACCGAAAAGCCCGTTTTTTACCAGGTTTTGCCCCTTTATTGAAACCCGGTTTTTTTGTAAAACCGTTTTTTAGAAGCATTTTTTTCAATCATGACAGGAATTTTAGTGACTCAGAAAAGTTCTTCAATATTAATAATAGGTGTTAGGTATCCTAGACATAGCATTTATATTTAACAAACACAACTATCTCCCATTACCATAAAGAATATTCAATAAACATAGTTTTATTTCAATCTTTAAAATAACGTAACTTTAACGTTATAACGTTATTTTTAAACATTATTATTTTACTTTATCCATCCATCCATTATTTTACTTCATAATTTCGCTTCATTCTTTCATGGTGCATTGATCTCTGTTTTGAGTTTATGCATATACCTAAATGGATCCTACTAAAGGCAAAACAATTTTGTAAACAAAAGTATAGATTAATTAAAAATAACAACAATTTACAATTTATCGAGGCACTGTATAATATAAGGATTATACAGTGATAGATAATAATAAAAGGATTATAATGATATGTTTTTTTAGTTTCAGAAAAATTGTTGAACAAACATACAAATATATTTAAACTTTAAAGGACTGATATGGTTTAGTGCTTCTTTTCCTCACAAATTCAAATAAAAAACTGTTTTTGTTCTTATTCTTGTATAGCTATATTCATATATAAGTTTATAAGGCTTTAAAAATAGTAAAATGTACGAGGGTTGTTTGATAAGTCATTTTAAAGAGTAAAAAATATACTTATTTTAAACAATTTACATTTACTTCTCAACATAGTCTCCTTTGAGGGCCAAACACTTGTTCCAGCGAGTTTCCAATATTTTTTGCCCTCCGAAAAATACGTTTGGTCGAGGTCTTCAAAATAGCTGTTTCCACCTGCGATGCAGTCCTCCTTTGTCAAATGAAAGATGAAAGGGTATGAGAGTATCCATAGCATGCAGTGAATGGAATCTTTATAAATTTCATGGGATATTATTTGGGATATTATAAGGGACTATTTATTGTTTTCTACTTTATTTCCTTTGGTGTCCTCTACGTACAACGCATGGTGCTGCCTAGTGTGCGGACACTGCGGACGCAGCGACGTATACCTATACATTTTGCTACCAGTATTTTATTATTTGGAATATTTTTTGAATGGAATGTCCGATTTTAATCATACATGTCCTCAATAAAACTGTAGTAGGTACATCACTTCGTTCTATGTCAGTAATTTCCGCAAAAATACACACGTTGGGCTACATTATCGAAGTTTTCGTACGGATCCCTAATGTTTTTAAAAATATTTTTGGAGTCTAATGGTAAAGGGATATTTCAAATCGGTCCATTAGTTTCTAAACCTATTTAATGAAAACTAAAAAACCTACAGATATACCTGGCTGGGTGACTGAAAATGACAAGCGTGGTTTTAACGCGCACTGATTATAAAATTCTGCAACTCCAAATGACGCATGGAATGACCTAAATGCTAATTCATGTCAGTTTCATCTACATTGCATTTTCCGCGAAATCCAGAAACGTGCCACAGAAACCTCCAGTGGGATTAAAATTGCGTAGAAATAAGTCGTAGGTAACATTATGCAAGAACTGAGTTAGATTATTTCGTAATCATTTTCATATAATTACGTAACTATAATTCGGTCATTAAATAAAGAAGTAGGTACATGGTTGCGATAAGAACCGATTAGACTGGAAGGAGGAAAGTACTGTTAGATTGCATACCTAAGTATAAATTTAAAATAAAATCCATGCGATTAAGATATTTTTATCTTAGAAAAGATTATGTGTTAATATGAAAGTACGTATATTTAGCCAAAAGGTTGATGAAGAAAATATTATTATGGAAGAACAGTTATGCTTTTAACGGACGGTTTTTTGACCCACGTATCCTTTATAGCCTCACAAAGTTTCAATGGCAGACTCGATAGGATGGCCGAAAAAAGGTGAGAGTGATCCCAAGTCCCGGACGGAAAGCCGCATCCCGTCCAATTACTTTACGTTTAACGTCATTTAACAGCGCGGCAGCTGGTGAAAACGGAAACCTATAAGTACACCTTTTATTACAAAAAAAAATTTATACACAAACGTATTATTTTAAACTGTTTCAAATCAAATACTAGCTTTAAAAAATCAAGCAGACCTTCATGATTTGACTTTTTTTTTCAACCTATTTTATGTCCCACTGTAGGGCACAGGTCTCCTTCTCACGACTATGGCTCCTTCTCACGACTATGGCTCCTTCTCACGAGGGGAAGTGAGGATCTAAATCCCCTCACTTGTGAGAAGGAGCCATAGTCCACCACGCTGACCAAGTGCGGATTGGTGGACGTCATGCTTTCGAGAAATTATGAATTTCTTCTCTCAGACATGCACGGCGATGGAGAAATCATAATCATAATCATTCTTTATTGCATCATGCTTACATTTACATACAAGTTGTTACATTTCATATGATGGATCATAGCATGAAACCCTGTAAGGGTGTAGCAATATTTTTCATCATAATCAGTTAAATATTATCATATTTTCCATCACCGTGGAGCAGCGATAAATGCGCACATTACAAATTTCCTTGTCAGAGGTGCGCGCCGAGGATGTGAACCCAGGATCGAAGACCGCGGTTTTTCACCACTCGGCTATCGCTGCTCTATTTCGACCGATTTGACATAATTTTAGAATAATTTGTAATTGTATTAAATTTTTACTTACTATCAGTATGTATGTGTCAACGTGTTATTACGCCTTCTGTCTTCGAATCTGTGCTTCGAATGCAACATCTGCTCTGTACATCTGTGTACAACATAGTGTAATGGCCGGTGAGTAATTAGATCTAAGCGCACTAAAACTCAAAAACTATACCAGTGTATAAAGCAACGACGTCACCAAAGGCCTTTGTGCATAAGCCCAGCCCCTATACAAGTAGTAGGCATAAGGCATGCTCCTCTCGCCTACGTGCATTCTGTTCATTTGCTTTACAGGTTAGTGTCCATCTACAGGCCTCCGGGCCAAGTAAATTAATTACAATGATATATGTACCATAATATATTATAACAAACAGTAAAATCAGATATATTTTACAATAAGAAATCGGGTATTTTTGATTTATTTACTTATTTATTCTTTATAGTTATGCCAATTTCTAAAATTGAACAAAAGGCAAGGCTAAGCGAATAAAGGATTGTGATCACATATGTAATTAAGGCATAAAATAAAATAAAACACAGATTGGTATCTAAATATATAAAGCGAAAGGTGACTTGAATCACTAATTCATCAAGAAATATCGTAATCCCTTGATGTATACAAATTAAATTTGGCAGGGCGCGGGCTGGTAGTTTATACCTAGTAGACATCCGATAAGAACGGATTTTGTGACAGGGCTGAAGTAAGGAGGTCCGAGTGCTCTCGCATATTTGTATGAAAGTCCTCCATTTTTTGTACTTCGATTTTGCCAGGGAGATCTCATGAAATGTAAAATATTCACCTTTTACCTAGTCGTGATATTTTCTAACGAAAGGGTATTTGATTGGACGGAGGAAAGTACTGTTAGATTTTATAAGTACCTAAATATAATAAAATCGGTGTGATTTCTAACGTGGGTGGAACCGCGAGGCACAGCTATTGTTTAATATAATAGCGAGAATATAGTAGCGACATAAGTCCATTTTCCCACTTTCGTCTCAGTGCCGGAGTATAACTACCACGTTTAATTGCTTTTCTAGTTAACATTTGCAAACCCTCGGGACATACAAATGGATTAAGTACTTAGAACCTAATATAAAAACTAGTGAAATCTTTATCCATACTTTTCGATATCTCTAGTTGTGTTGGGTTCAGTATGAGTAGCTGAGCGTGAGCGCGCATAGCTGCGTTTGGTGCGCAGCTCGTCATTTACCTAGCTAAGCGAAACGGACGCGTTCGTGTGTGAGATGGGTGACCACCAATGGTAAATTTCATGTGCATTTCCGTGCTTCGGAAGGCACGTCAAACCATCGTTCTCAGTGGTTTGGCTATTGATCGATAACAGTCGTTAAACCTTATCGGAGATCTTATCGGATCTTATAGCCGGATTGGAATCATCCGACAATGGGTTGGCAATTGTCTCGCATCTCCACCATCCCACTTTGGAGCAGCGTTATTGATTAAGATTCAATAGATTAGGCCTCTACAATAATGGGGGCTTAGCAGTGGGTCGCAAAAAAAGGTTACAGCCGTGCAGGAGCGACTGACTTGCGTGAAGGACAGAGTTCTGAGACAACAAGATGCACAAAGTTATACCGACGGAAAAATTATAATCTACTTTTTTATTTTTTTTACTCTGTAGTTACGTACGGTGGATATGTGTTTAAATTAACAAAGGCAGTTGGAAAATCATTTTTTTAGTATTACACACTAACAACAGGCACAAACAAATAAAGAAACTAATTAAGCCCTTCAAGTCCATTAGGAATTTGCTTTATTCATAATGTTAATTAATTAAAGCCTCGCTCTAAGTACTCCTATACACAGAACGACATTTTATAAAAATTAAAAAAAAAATACCTGTACAGCAGTTCGTCGGTGGAATAAGCTCCCAATGTCAATAAGGAAAGCAGAAACACTCACTGCATTTAAAAACCTCCTTAAAGACTTTTATCTTAATACTTATTTTAATATTAGTACGTATATTACAATTGTATCTGTATAATGTACAACATGTAATTATATTCACTATTCTATTTATGTAAATATTTATTTGTATGTATGAAAGTACCTTAATATTATTAATTAATTATAAACTGGCTATGACTACATACTCGTATGTATTTGGTTCTAAAGCGGGAAGAAAGCAGACGAAAGCAATAATTCCCTTTTTCTCGGAAATAAACTTACCTTGCAGAAATCACCTTAAAATGCTAGTTATTATGGCGTACCTATTTTAATTGTGTACAGAAAATAAATTGTTGCAATGAGTCACGTGAGTGGCAAGTCAATAAAAAAACTGAATAATTATAGAACACAATAGTAAGTACATACGTTGTAAGTAATTACGTTGGTAACCTAATTGTCAACACAAGCGTTTTATTTTTTGTTACAAAGTAATCGCAGGAAATTAAATAAAAATAATATTAAGTATAGGATTCCGTTGGTCATAGGGAACAAATAAAAGAACAAATAAAGTCAGCCAAGACCTTTTGAGAACACGAAGAGAACTCAAGTAACAGCAGTTTAACAAATTTGGTTTTTTATAACGTACGCATTGCATACATTTTACAAGCAAATCAATAAAATAACCAACTATTTGCAGTAGGTATGTACTACTTTTCGATTGCCTACAAGTTATGTAATAAAACACAATTGTTTAAAAAAATATACATATAGGTATATAAACGGAAAATTACCCGTGAATTTCTGCTGAGGGAAGTATCAATGAAGTATCATTTTTTTCCTGATCGAGACCATCTTTCATTACCTACTACTTTATACCTGAGTACGTTCATCTTGTTTTTACATTTTAGCTCGAAGGCCCCGCTAGTGTTGCCAACCCTACTATATAATATAGTATCCTACTATTTTAAGGGATCAAATACTATATTTCTAAAAAAAATGTATAGTAGGCGAAACTACTACTTATATTTCTAGCTCCCGAGCTCTCAAGCTGTCATCGAACGTGTCGCGGTAGGCGTAAGGCAGGCGCTCCTTGTATTGTGGCGTAGGCGTAGGTCCTCTGTCTCTGTCTGTGTGCTGTGCGTTAGTTCAATTTGAACCACATACTATTTTATTTTTTTGCCATCTACTATATTTTTTATGTCAATAACTTCAAAAATACTATATTTGATAGAAAAAAAGTTGCCCTAGGCCCCGCACCTAAAGGAAAGATCCACAGTCTTCGCTACGTGGTGGGACGCAAAACAAATAAGAAAACTAATTAGGTATGCCCTCCAAGTCGATTAGTAATTTGCTATATTTATAATGTTAATTGTTACTATTATATAACCTATTTGTAAAGCAGAGGTAGGTACTTAGCATAGGTAGGTAGCATGCATACTACATAACATAGCTATGTAGTTAAGGTTCATTTTATTTCGTAGATTCACAGAATTACCCAACTAGTTTATCAATACAGCTTATTTAAATGTACCTGTAACTGAATATAAATTAAAATAAGCCGTTTACGTTTACATAATAAGCAAAAGGTACTCGTATAGGTATCTAACGGAGTCAAAAAATGGCCAACTGGATTAATTAGTAGCTATTTATCCATATATACCTAAAGAAGCGTTTAAACAAGACAAAATAATTAAATAAATTTCCTATTTTATAAGATCGCTGTGCTTAGGGATGGGTTGGAAGGGTAAAGGAATAAGCGATGCAACCTACGCTTAAGGAAAATTCTCGGAAAAGTACCTACCTACAGTCTCCTTACCGATTTTAATGCCATTTTCAAAAGCTTTACTGATATAAGTACTTGTAGTTATTTTATTTTCTTGTTAATATAGTTATATTACTTACTTAATTTTTTTCAACCTTTGTATGTGCTGCACTACTGGGCACAGGTCTCCTCAAAAACTGAGAGGGTATTAGGCCATAGTCCACCATGCTGACCTAAAGCGGATTGGTGGACATCATACCTTCCAGAAATTATGAGTTTTTCTCAGGCATTCACGGCAATGGGATACATCGTAATCAATAAATTATCACAATATCTCCCATCACCGTGGATCAGCGATGAAATGCGCACATTACAAATTTATTTTGTCAGAGGTGCGCGCCGACGATTTGAACCGGGCGCATCCAGTTACTTAATTGAATAAATAAAGATTTTCACTCGATTCTGAAATCCACATAATAATAATTCACTGTTTCGTGATGCAATGGCGCCGACGATGGCGCGATGCGACGACGATCGCTAATGGCTCTTTGATCCCGATTTTTTTTCATATACGTACTAATGCATAACAGATATTTGTGTATAGTTTATCATCACCTCTCAGCTGAGCTGATGATTAAAGGTACAACTCCTCAACGGTTAAGAGTTAAGAGCAAATTCCTTCAATAAATTCATGCTTCTATGACTGATGGTAGTATTCTTTAAGATTCACATGATTGTAAAAGGTAAATCTCATTAACGTTTCTAATTTAGGTGGGAATTCGTTAATTATAATAAAACAGTACAGAATTAACTACCTACTAAAAAGAGTAAAATTCAATAAGTTTTTAACAAAAAAAAAAAACAGGTAAAAAATAAAATTGTTCAGTACTTGGTATATGATACTTTTACTTGGTATATGATACTTTCGATCCGTCCAGCCAGAGGCCTCGGTACGAATGGCGGTGTGTGCTTGGCCGCTTGCCGCCCGTAAGCATCTGAAGGTGCAGAGGAGCACATTTGCTCTCCCGATTTGGGCCCGTACGGGGCCACCAAACATGGAGTACACCGGTGCGTTCCACTTTATCCCCGGATCCCCGGAGGATTGGGGAGGACTCCGCCCCAAGTGCAGAGGCTGGCTACCGTGGGGTTTTTAGTGCGGCAACAAATCCCACATGACCCGGTATCCCCTCTCCTAAGGTGCGGGGTACCTTTGGAAGGTTTCCTCCCCGATACCAAAAAAATTATATGAAAATCAATGTGTGTGCCTATAAAATTTTAGAGTTACCCTCGATTTCCCACGGATCCCATCATCAGATCTTGACATGGTGACAGCTGGACCACTTCGGGAGTGTAAGTTTTTGAACAAACTCATCTATCGAAAGATTTTTTACTCCTAACTCCTAATCTTAGTAGTACCTTCTATCATCAGCTCAATAACATGACATGATGGTTACTATGCACAAATATCATTTTTTTTTCAGAAATTATAAGAAAATCAATGTGTGTGTTTTATTATTGTAGAAATTTGTGACATACCTACGTGAATCTAAAGTTCTACAAATAAGTAAGCTAACGTAAGCTTAATGGAATACATAAAAGCCTGCCAGCGATGGAGGGTTAAATCGACAGGCGTGTTAATGGAAGGCCAAAAAGTGCATCTGAGTGAAAACTGCGTCGAAGTGTGCAATACACTATAGTTCATCAAAATATGCAATACCTATCACTTAATATAACACATCATGGTAGTGCAATGCATTCATAGAGGTAAAAAGGTGATGATTCTAACTTTCCTCCTTCTTTCTACTTACTTGCCACCTAAATTTTAGTCATTTAGGGTTAATTTATATACAGATCTACACACTCTTTACACGGTGTGAGAAATGTTTTTTTTTGTTTGGCTCATACTTATACCTACATTCGTAATAAATTTTATTAAATTTTAAAATTCTGACAAGCGAAGAGCAAATTTATATAAGTAATGAGTTATGTATCCTTATATTAATCAATTCTTTTAGCCAAAGACAGGAATTTCACGATAACAATGATGTAACTAATGAGCCTTTAAGTTTTAGTTATTAATTAAAAACTTTTATTTCACAACGCAATTCAGTACGAGTATACATATAATTTGGATCTCTGAAACGGCTAAAACAATTTTCATAAAATTTTGTGCCTAGGGTTTCGGTGGTTATAGAATTCGCTTCGCTATTGCATAAAACTTTCGCCTTGCATGTACAATGATGGTGTTTAAAATTAATATTTAAAGTTATTAATTTGCTTAACTTAAGTAATGTCGCACAGCAAATTAATGAAAGCAATTAGCAAAATTAATGAAAAGAATGAAACCTTGGTAAGGAATCGCCTGAGGTATCGAAATATAGAATGCTATAAAATGGAATAGCAGACTGCAGACACTGCTATCGTACACAGTAAAACGTAATTTTTATTCAAACATTTTAATGACATGACGTTGTTAATAAAGACAAAAATCAAATTGATAGATTTCTGGATATGTTTAGGTACACTTTACACATTATAAAACAGTAAACAAAATTGCATTTATATCTATTGTAGAGTAGTACGATGTAACAGGGTTAATATTGTTTATTTGTAGTACAAATTAAATCGAAAAAAAGTAATATATTATTCTCGTCCAACCTCGGATGCCACGTCCAACAAAAAAAAACACGATGCACATGCAAATCGCCGATCACCGATGCTATATAGCTAACTAGCTCTATGTAGCATCTATATTTATATTGTTGTAAGTATTGTATGTTGCGTCTAGTTAGGAGCAACGCAAATATAGAGCCTTTTGTGTCGGATACAAGCTACAAATGTATTTTTGATTTCTATGTTACCAGCATGAAATTAGCCACTCGCAGATGAAAACATTTTGTTGTTGATGCAATGACTATGTGACAAGTGGAAGCAATTGGTCACACGTCTGTGCGGGGAGTGGCTGAGTGGCGGTTCATACTGATTCTATAGATGTGAAATATTCATTGGTAGCTTGTCATGTGTCCGACACAAGGCACAAAAGGGTCCGCGTTTGCGCAGCGCCTTAATGTAAAGTCACGACTCTAGCTAAGATACAGGTATGTCTGCTTAAATCTTTTTCACTTACCATCTAGCTTTATTAAGCTTATGCAAGTAAATTACATGACGTTTTATAAGGATTCATATCAAATGGTGGAGAATGCCACACGGTCACCAAAAATAATTGTTTTTGCGGAGAAGATTTAAAGAGTCCAGAATCTCATAAGAATAGATTCCTTTATTATGCAATATTTATATAAAAGTATCTACCCATATAATCATTAAGCATCGAATTCGATAACCGCGCTAAAATCGTATGTTATAATATTTTGTATATGGAGCATTATCGGAATAAAATACCTCAGTTCGTCGTTCAGTCGTTCAGTTCATGAAAATTATACGGTACATTTTGCAATATGGTTCGCTCTTTTGACAGGTGAGTAGGTAATAGATACCTTCGATGCTTTAAGGGTTCGGTACAGTTGGCCCAAAGATTTTTTTTTATTTTCTTTACCTGGATGGATATTACATTATTATTCATATAACTTACAAATTTATTATTATTTCAAATTATACTTTCAGGTATTACTTCGTAGGACTTTATACTAGATTTTACAGGCTTTCAGGATATTGTTCAATTTAAAAAAATAGTAAAAGCATGAAGTTTAATGTTGTAATGACGATTTTAATATTGTAATAACGAGACGGGATGACATCGTGAGAAAACTTTCCGAAGTAAGATTTAAAGGAAAATAAGTAGTACCTACTACTGGGTACTTAATGCAAGAGCATGTTGGAGCAGCCTGGTGGAACACGATTTTACACGTTTTACTAATCCTTTAGTGCAATGCAGGCTTTGAGGGATTTAACGCGTTATATAGTTGAGCACTGTGTGCACTGTCTTCCATTTTATTTTATCGGACTCTTCTGGAAATATCTCAAGGACTTTTCCTAGTGCAGTGAATTGAATACACCGATGCGTGGGTCAACAACGAGGTAAATATAATCTAATAATCCAAATACCAAAAATTTTAAGACACACGACGTCCCCAAAGTAGTTTGACGAATGAACCCTTTTCATTTCTGTCAACATAAGGAAGGGGAGGAGGTGACTCATGATAGTGTAGGCTATAATTATTATTGTACTTTATTGTAGAGGAAATCTCAAATACCTTATGGTCACTACTTTTCTTAGTCTAAGATGCATATTCAAAAACTCGTCCTTTCGGCAATCCTTTACATACTGCGAATTTTAGCGTAAGTAATTGGAGTCGCACTACTTTGAAACGCGCGACAGCATTGCAACACCAGTGGGCCTAAACAAGGGGCTTTCTACAATCGTAAGCCCTATAGAATATAATTTATCGGAGTGACATAAGCTAACGATCGAAATCACGTGACATTTCGTGATATAAATGTCAATCCCATACATTTTTCATTATTTTCTACTCAAACTTAAGTGGGTTTCAGACTACGCTATAATATAATAGCGTATAATAATATATAGCTCATAGTACAACAATATCGCGCACTATACTTACTATACGTTATAAATTGGTGCGATGCGCTAAGTTCATGCCGTGCTATAAATTCTCTTCAAAGAATTAAAACTCTTCAAAGATCGCGGTCTACTGAGCTTGCTATGTACTATAAATGCTAGCGATAATATCTTTATGTGTTTACCATCTCTTGCGTCAGTCAAGGGCGTACCGAGGGGGGAGTGGCAAGGGGGCAGCTGCCCCCTTGGGTCAATGTCCAGATTCAGGGATTCAAGCATCCCAAAAGAACTCGATAAGAAAGCGGTACTCAGCTTGAAAAAAAAAATTGGTACGCCCACGGCGTCAATTATTATGTTTCGGAAATTAGCATAGGTATGCCCCGTGTCCTTCCGATGTAAGCAAATAATTATTTTTTGTTGGATCTGGCTAAGAAATATTTATTAATTTATATACTGTATCGCGAAAGGTAAACCGTTTGCCAACAGCAGCTATGCTGCATCACAACTACATCGCTGCTAAAAGTCGCAGTGTGTAAAGGCATACCTTAGGCTTGTAGTATCGTTATAATAGTAACTCTATGATACTACAAGCATAAGAATAAAATAATAATTACCAAGTCTAAGGTCCTTTGCACACTGCGACTTTTTACACACACGTGACATAAAACATCTATATCACACATACATAGACGTATGTGTAGTAGTAGAAACAGGCGAAATATGACTGTTCTGTTTAATTTACGTGTGAGTTATTTTTTAAAGGTATTTTGTTTATGACAGGGATGTTCCGATTTCTTTGCTCGTCGCTTTTAAAGCTTACACACAAGCGCGCTTGAATTAGAATATCTATAAGATTGAATAAACAAAGGGCTCACGTGGTAAGCTGGGTTGATGATGGTGACGATGTCGTCCTCGGTGTTAGGGTAAGACGCCACTGGGTCGAACTGAAATATATCCCGACGACGATATCTGATAACATCATCTTCCATATCTTCTATGATCCTGTGTTGGTCTAGCCTGGGAATATTTTTTTTTTAATGAGGAACAAATGAACTAATTAACTTTAAATAAAACGTATATGAATCAGGAGCGGTCACAGGGGACATGACCCCCCAAAATCTATCAGTCATGCGTTTTTTTCATTTAGGAAGGCGAAACAAGCCACTTCTTCACTTCACTCATATTTCTTAGTGACCTCCCCCCCCCTCACCCAAAATTTCTTGGCGACCCAAATTGGAGGCTGCGACCGCGCCTGATATGAATACCAACACAAAATAATAAAGGTAATATAAAGTGAATCCTACATATTATGACATTTATGACACACTCGTTTATACTATAATTAGCGGCGGCCTGTGACTTTGTCCACGTGGACACCAAATCAGAAACCATTATGGACTCATGCACAACACTGCTGAAGATCATGACATGATCAAATGCATAGTTTACGATTCTATAAAGGACATACAGATATTCATTTTTATTTAGATAGATAAATATTTGATGGCTTGTATAGATCGCACGTAGCGTAGCGTAGAGCGTAAGCGATGTACGCAGCTAAGCCAAGGGTGCGGTCGGGTGCGAGATGGATGACCGCTGATATCTACAGATAAGCCTTATTGGCGGTTTGAATACATCCAACAGCGGTTGACCACTAACCCGCATTGAAGCAGCGTGGTTGAATAATCTCCAGGCCTCTCCAATTATGGGGTGCCTACCTATTAATTATTAAATACGTATACAAGAAGTATAAAGAAGGAACACGCACTTACTTGTATATATAAGGACCAACTTCGGTCACTATAGGCACGCCTCCTATCCTAACCTCGTCCGCGTTAGTGATGTTGAAGAACCGGATGGTGAAGTTTAGTGTAAATGGTATCTTCTTGAAGCGCTCCAGCTGGATAGTGTCGTTAATCAGAGTCATTTCCTACAAAGATATATTTTTAAATTACTTTAATTAAATAACTCTAAACTACTTTGACTTTGCCACTTGAGAATCTGTGCGAATTTACGTAGGTATTAAGAGTTTAATTTAAAGTCCCTAACAAATGTATGAAAGGAACCCAACTGGAGAAAACGTAACTGACTTACGTGAAAAGATTATAAGTAATTCTTTCTTAGTGCGCGCCTATCACGAAACGTATCCACCTCTTCACAATTTATTACAGTACGCCCTCCAACTACTCGTATGTACGTACCTAGTTGGTATGAATGAACTAATAAATTAATACAACGGGAATAAACGATGAAGGTACTTAGTGAATATTACGGGAAGACTATCTCCAACCGTGGGCTTCCAAAGGCTCATCAAGAAATGGATAGATTCAATCCCAGCAGGGATAATTTGTTATGCTGGCATTATTAGTCTAATATCAAAGTTTATGTGTAATGCAGTTGCAATTGACAAAATGTACTGTAATTTATAGTTATTTTATCTTGTACTACACTACATACATCTGTTGTCTAATCGACTATTTGTTTATTTCGATAGTAGGTAAAACAGGAGGTTTATGATTAGATAGATTATTATCTATTAGGTGACCGAAATAGAGAACAATTATTGTGTAAAGTATATTTAACTACTTACCTACATATTATTTACCTACATTTTGGTATCGAGGGGGGGACCTTCAAAGGTACCCAGCACCTTGGGAGAGGATACTGGATTATGTGGGATTTGTACCGCACTAAAACCCCCTCGGTTGCCTGCCTCTGCGCTTGGGGAGGACTCCGGGATCTCCATTGGAAGTGGAACGCACTGGTGTCCTCCACGCGTGGCGCAAAACGGGCCCCTCTTCGGGAGAGCAGTTGCATAACAATAATTATTTATTCTTATGGCAGATGCGCCATTACTTAACAACGTAATAAGTATTACAATTATGTTAATATCGTTAAATTAAAATCTTTCTCAAACCAATTTTTCAATTAACTAGTATACGTTCTTTTACGAATTAAATATGAAAATCTGTTGTGAACGGACCAGTAAAATATCTAGGTTGTACACCTAGATATTTTACTGGGTGGTAATGATATAGATTAGCTACTTAGAATATGAAAATTCGTTGTTTAAGGGGCCGTATACGAAATTTTGCCGATTTTGCTTATTTACACATGAGATTTTGCAGATAAATTAGAGTACTTCTACAAGTATCATTGCACAATATAACTTTTCATTTCATGAATAATCTAATATGTACATTAGACACTTTTATAGCTTGCGTCAAGAATTACAATGCGAGATTTAGGTTACTTTAAAAGATGTTTAATGCCGAATCATCATTATTAATAAGATTTTTTTTCAGGAAACTGATTGATTATAAACTGAAGAGTATTTATGGCAAATAAATTTTACGAAAGATTATTCCAATTTGCCGAAATCAAATGCAATTTCTGGCCCTTATTCTCGCAAAATTGACGAATGTTCAATGTTTTTTACTAATATTTTTTGTATAAGAAAGGAAAAAGTGGCTCATACACTATGTATGTGATTTTTACAGCAATACATGGCATTTTTTCGATCTGTTTAGACTTTAAAATGGTCCAGAAATATGTGATATTCTATAACTATTACAGTAATATTTACAAAAGTATCACCGGTTTCAGGTCTATTAAGCAAAATAACGGAATAAGAATTAAAAAGTGGCTCATTTAATAGTTTATTATTGAAATGATCAGTCATATTGTTCAATAAAACTTATGGAAATACTGTATTATAATATAACTGCAAAATCTCCTGTATAAAATGAGCTAAATCAGCGAAATCGGCAAAATTTCGTATACGGCTTCTTAATTTACACTAAGCCAATGAGTTTTTTGTTTAAAATTAAACCAGAAAATCAATTGTCTTTATCCAAGCTATTCTCGGTCGTTCAGAAACTATTTATTTAAATGCAGACGATCATGCAGGCCACGTGGTCACTGCAGCCTCAAGCAAGCCTGAGTCTTGTTGCGTTGCTACTTTGGACTCTGATGGCCACCTCACCCCCGCCTACAAAAGTACGTTTCTATTGTACGATCCGCGATAATAGCTATAATAGTAACTAAGTACTGGAAAATCTAATAAACCTAAGTGAATTTAGCTAAGTTGAATACTTATAATTAAATTAGTCTATTGACGAATATCACGAACTCAAGGCTGAGAAATTAGAGGATGTTTGAAAGCAGAATACTTATAAGCATGCAAAGGAAACTTTAAATTTAATTAAGAAAATAGAGTTCCACAGAAGAGACGTCGGATATCTTGTTCAAAAACGTGCGGAGAAAGTTTCAGTCATATCCTTGGTTCTGACTTCCTACTTAGTAAATTAATGAATTCCTAGGAAACTTACATGAATACAATACAAATTGATATTTTGCCTCCCAGCATCAGAAAAACATTTTAAAATGATTAAAACCCAGAGAGCCCTTAATAAAGAGACCTAAAACATTCGAAAACATAGTGTTTGTTCCCCTCCCCAATAATGGGAATTATCTTATAATGACGTGTTGTATCGGAGCCTCACTTAAATATTTATTTTATTCTGTTTTTAGTACTTATGTTGTTAAAGCGGCAACAAAAATACATAATCCTCAGATGAATAATCTGTGAAACTTTGAACTGTCTAGCTGGTGTCATACCTGTCAGCACCTGTAATGCTCTAAGGCTATAACAGTTCCTGAGATGCAGCCTGTTGACAGACAGACGGACGGACGGACAGCGGCGGAGGCTTAGTTTTAGGGCCAGATTGTACAATATTGCAACGCATAGGCGACTCCTCTGTTGCAGATGTACATAGGCGACGGTGACCACTCACCATCAGGTGGCCCGTATGCCAGTTTGCTGGTGTATTTATAAAAAAATATGGTTACGGTACCGTAAAAAGAGGGGGTTTTCATAAAATAATATCCCAACTATAATCATTCAGCAGAGTGTTGTCCCTAAGGTCCCACTTTGTACCAATACAAAAAGTGTAAGTCTAAGTATTCTTATAATGTATGTATTATGGTTATTAGTAATAATCTTTACCTTATCCACTATGCATGCACTTTAAAGGTACCTAATTGCATGTAAACCTATTAAATAAATCAACAAATATATAATCGAGATTCAAAATTATAGATAGGGCATAATATTTGGGCAGCACCGTGGAATTTTATATTTTATTTGTCAGAGGAGGTGACAATAGTTGAAATAAACTAACTATTCATCTTTATTGTATCATTACAACACGCAAAACTCGTGTCTTGGTAAGCAAGCACCTACACATAATCGTACGCATCTCGCTTAAACATACTTAGTTAGTATGCAAATACTTACTCCGGCTACCCTGTCCTCCACAATATCAGGAACGACAATGTAACCCACAATGGTGGTAGTGAGCACAAATGCCACCCCTATCACCAGTGTGGTAATCCCAAGTGTTACTCCACACATTTTAACACAGTATCAACAATTTCTGTCACGTCCGAACTGCGCGAACCATTGCAATGATAATAATTTAATTGTTTTGTAAAGGATTAAGATTGATAAAGAATTGGAAAATTTAGAGATCCTTGCGTAAAATTCTGTAAGTGAGATTATGAATGTATCTACCTAATAAACTCATTGATTTGATCAATTTGTGACTATACATACTTACTAATTCTCTTATCCTTCATATCATTAAACAGTCATTGGTGTTCAAGATTGGCTTTAATCGCTTTCGAACTTCAATGCAGTTGCCCATGACCGGGCTGAAGATCCGCGTTGCTCCAATGTGGGTAACGGGTAACCACGCAAAACTCTTCCAACAAGGCTCAATGACTCATTGACGAAGAAACCGAACCGAACCGACTGAAGAAACCAAGAAAGAATAAACCTCCAAGAAATTTCTTGCCGCTAGCGGTCATCCATCGTACTTTACACGCATTAGCTGTACGTACAAATTGCCTGGGCTTTATACCTGCATGTTAATATCTTAATATGTGGCTGCAACCTTTTTGGGTTCGTGGGCACGGATCTCATGCCAATATTGGGAGGCCTGGAGCTTACTCCATAGCGCTGCACCAATGAGGAATGGTAGACTGTCCATCCCGCTGTCAGGTGTATTAACAACTCATAAGGCCCGACAAGGGTTTCTTGAAACTCTATGAAGTAGTAATAGATAAAATTAGAGAGTAGTCAGAAATCAATCAGTCAAGTCAGTCAGAAGCGATGGCTACTTTCCTGGAACGTCTCTAATGGAGTTTTGTAGGCAACCTTGAAAACATGTTACTGTTAACGATTGTTATCAATCGATTACAACTGTGACCAACTGTTAACGACAGAATTTTGGAAACGCGCATGTGATTGCCACTAGCGGTCTCCAATCAAATATCGACTGCGCCCTTTTAGTTGAGCTGCATGTTGAGCCAAGCACGCTTCTCTTGATGTACCTCAGTACCTGGAGTAACAAAGACTACATATTGTGTTATGGTAGAAAATGCGCGGTTGCAACATGGTTGCAAAACAAACTTATATGAGGGGAAACTCCATAGATATTTTATGACGTTGACTAATACGTAGTATAATTTATATAAAATATCTATGGGGAAACTCAGTATCTTTGAGTAGAAAAGTATTGAAGGTGAGCCCATGGCCATGACCATGTTAAACCTACTAGGTCTAAATGCTCTTTTCTAATTTCATTTGAATTTAAAAAAGAATTTCCATCTTAAATAGGCAAAGTGAAAGCAGGTCGCTGTATTGGCAGTAAAGCCCTGTTTACTTATTTATACAAAGAAGCTAACGACCGAAGAGTGCCAATATTTATCAGATAGCCTGATAAGTACCTACAACGCATTGGAACGGACAAAAGATAAGCTATAAAATATCGATTACGTTACGTTATGCTATGTTAACTTCTTATAACTAAAAAACCAAACATTTACACAAAGGTTGGTTAAACTACCAAATTAAAATGATATCAACAAAATATTTCGCATTTTCAGTGACATTTCCTTATTAAGGCGCTACGATTTTTTGAAAAAACTGCGATTACATGAAAATTATTAATATTTCTAAAAATTTACTGTCACAAATAAAAATAAAGTGCTATTCGTGAATGTTTATTCCACAAGTGCACATGCAATAGTCTTGGAAATACTCTATTCTGCAAATGTTACCCTAGCAGGAAATGCAATACTTATCTCTAAATCCTGAAGATGCACATTATTATTATATTAATTTTAGCTTGCAATTTTACATAAATATAAGCTCTCTGCTCATGTACAACCTATTGCTCTCCGATAATTAGTTTAGAATTTTCTTGCTGGAACGTTACCCTAACAGGAATCGTTTTTTCCGTTTATTTTCAAAACGACTACATGCACATTTTTTTATTCGGCGCACATTTACAGCAGATTGGACACTAACATAGATTTTTTATGACTGACTACTAGTATACATAAAAAATTTATGGACACTAATTATATAACTTCCACTCATATCACTCTTGGCGCCACTTTCTTGCTGTAGTAACGTACACAAGGAAGAAGACACATAGTGCAAGCGCGCATACCATATGCATGGTAGACCCGAATTCGTGAGTTAAACGATGTGTTTGACGACCCGTATTGCATAATGGTTACCATACCGGACTACCAGTCAAGGGTCCCGGGTTCGATTAACGGCAAGGCAGAAATTGAAATGAAGATTTTTCTATTCTTGGTCTTAATAGTTACTTAATAAATCTCACAATTTCAATTTAGGGTTGAGGGTAGGAAAATGCATAAATGAAACCAAATTTGTAATTAAGAATAAATTTAATAAGGTACTAGTACGTTTGGTAATATTGACTGTCGCAGATGTTAATAAATGCAAACATATTTTTTCAAACGTCGACATTTAGTTTGTGTGAACAGACAGTATAATATACCACATTTTTAAATCTATTTACCCATAATAAATCAGTCAAGGTATCAAAATTTACGAACTTTTACACATTTTTCGCGCTTTAAAGGCGCTGTTATGACCGGTCGAAGCGAACGCCATATGCGGTGCCCGTTGCGTTCGACTCGACCGAATCGACTGAGATCAATAGATGTTTGATGGCCTTAACTACACTTAAAACTATATACATAGTTTTGTTTTATAAAAAATAATAATTTATTACGAATAAACATAATTTTGATAATACTTGCTCATTTTTATGAGAATTCATTCACACAAACAATCAAAGTACATACCACGTTATGGATTTGCTTTCTATGAATTTCATGCACGATTACCTAATTAAATTTTGGTACCTTGATTTCTCAATAATAATATATAAAGCAATTAGGCCATAATAAAGTATGGTGTATAAATAAAATAAACTTAAATTACAAATTAATTCTAGTTTTAAATGACAATAAAAGCTTTTGTGGTTAAAGGTCGGTTTGAAATAAATGTAAGATGTCGATATGATAACATGTATGTGAACAACCAAAACACCACTTTTTGCCACTGTACGTACATATCGTACATAAATAAGCTCCTTTACAATCTACATAACAGTTACGTATAATGATGCAGGTCAGCTAAATCATAAATTCCCAGTAAGATAAGCAATTGCCTATCAAAATGAAACAATACTGCACAACGGTTACTGACAAAAACCTGAGGCCTTAGTGTAAGTCTGCACACGCGTTGCTAACGCGTTTGCGTTAAGAATCGTCGAATTATCGACATGTTCTTCCATCACACATCCTTTCAGGTTAAGATCTATCTGTTCAATTTTAACTCAGACGCAGTAGTAACGTTTGCGCGTTTACAAACATGCACTAAGGGCTCTGATCCAGTCGATTTAGTTGGTACCAATGATATTTATTTCAAATTTTAAATATTGTCTTTAAAAACCGTTTACACATTCTCACGAACTCGAGTAGGTACCTAATACTTTAACCATCCACAACAGATGTACTAAAAAGTTCTCATTATCATTCAAGAATAATTTACATAATGGTATATTGATAATAATTACTATCCCAAATATTATGCTATTTATTTACGATGACACAATGTAATAAATGCATAAATTAAATCATGAATAACTCATTCAATCACTACAATAACCGAAAAACTACTAGTACAAACGCATATCCTTTGTTTATATGTTGTAATGTATACACATACACCTTTAATAAATAAATTGCCTAAACAAAACAAAATATGATACTGAAAGAACATAGTGTAATTATAATTTTTCGATTATCATGAAGTAAGGCCTATGAGACAAAGTGAATGCGTACATACAATGTGGATGCTAAGATTAAAAAGACGCACTAAACATGGAATTTTATCATCAACAAGCCTTCATTTCTCCTACACCGTGTTTCATCTAGCTTTCTATCGACATATTTTTCAGTCTAACACCCAGCCAGGGTACATTTCGCACCATATCTATATTTAACACCACATATATTTAGTATAAAGAATAAAATAACAGATCGACATTCTAATTTTTGCGTTTAAATCTGTAAATGTGCATGAAAAACAAGGATAGTTAGGCCCTTTTAATAGAAGTAAATTTCTCTTAAAATATTAATGATAATATATTTCTAAGCGACTTTTATAATTATTATAAACGTTGTTTATAAATATTGCTATGGATTAAATACAATTATAATATTGTAATATAATACAATATAATTATTATGTTTATATTGTATTTATTATAAAACAACAATAGTGGTACGCAAAAAAGGGTTGCAGCATTGTATTAGAAACTGACACATTGAACATCGAATTGATTAACACACAACATTTAGAACAATAATGTCATATGAATGCTCCGTATATCTAAAACAATAATTATACTAAGCCTGCTATTATCATTCCGTCCCGTATATTTTATTACAAAAATTAAAAACTTAGCGATCACTTTTAACCAGTCAACGGTCTGTACACCCGCTAGGGCACATATCTGAACAAGTAACACTAAAAGACAAAAACATTAAATATATTAAGCTACTTTTAATGTTACCTATAACAAAACTGATAGTCCGCACATTATCCGGTGCAAAGCATGATATTAGTAACGTTACTAATTACTATTAGTCCAGTTCACTGATATATTTAAACGGTCCTTCATTAGACAAATGCGACCAAAATTTTACTAAATGCGCGATCAGCATCACTGCGATTAGGCGCAGTAAGCACGTTATCTAGCCGTGAGATTGATGCATATATGTATATAATTCAATGCTTATTTGAAGTGTCTGTTTGTAATATTAAAGTAGCCGCTTTTACTACATCCATATGAATTAATATACGGTACATGTCGACGGCAACGATATCGGGGACGACCGCTTGTATGAAATAATACAAGAGTAAGTAAAAGAACCCACCCACACATTTTTAGGTACTTAACTTGTTACCTTATAATATAAGTATGATAAAATGTACGACCATTTGTGGTCAAGCTTAGAGCAATTATATACAAAACACTAAGTTTTTTAATGGTATGTATTTACAATGGTAATTACCTATTAAACTAAAATGTTCCTGAAATGACGAAATCCATGTGAAATAATAGACTTTGGCACGCTACACACGTAGAGTGAGCATGACAACCATTTTGTCTTATTATTTACCTCCTGATGTGTTACCTTTTACCTTTTTGTGATACGATTAAGTATAAAAAGTATTTATAGATGAAAATAAATTCGTCGCATGACGGGCCATGTTAATAATTACCTAATTCTTGTCGTAACTATGAAAATGTTTATTTACGTTTATTTAAATAACCAAGGAGCGTCTCGGTTCTGGACGGTATTAGAAAAAAATAGGGGAGAGGGTGGAGTGGTGTTGTAGTATTACTACATTTATATTAGGTCCTTACATATGAAATTGCCGATAAGAAATACAAATTCAAATTTATTGATACGAGTATCTCTGCCTCACGGGGTCGTTGTTAGTCCAGTTTGCAATTTCTTTGACTTTCATAGAGTCATGATAATTGGATAATTCTCTGTAGAATTTTGTTGCCATTTTTAATAGATCTCTTATATTTGTGGTAAAGTTGCCTGAAGTGTATTTTTTAGGTCTGTGATTATTTGTTTCGTATTATATACTTTTCCTCCTCCAGCTTTTTCTAATAACTCCTAAAATGTTTTTGTTCTAAAACATTTTATATTATTTATTTTTCTGCAGAGTTTTCTATGTAATTTAGTAAGTTTATATTTTTATTTCTTTGTTTTATTTTCGTCTTCAGTAACTCATGCTTCTTGTGTTTTAGTTCAATTATTTTTTGTGTGATTATTGATTTTATCTGGTCTAGTTTACTTAATTATTTGAATCTTTCTTGACATCCGCTCTAAAATCTCTTAACAGCTGTTCTATTATTGACCAACTAGTAGCTCCTTTTCCGGCATGCTCATATGTTACATACCAGGGCGCTGGATTCAAATATGCAAACCCGGCGCCTTGGGAGAGGGGATCCCCGGCAGCCCCCTTTTAGTTACCTCTTACGATTAGGCAGGGATACCGTAGCTCTATTCTTAATCCCGAAGCTACAGGGACTCATATTTAAGGACCTAATATTTACATATATATAATGTTAATAATACGAGGATGGGTGCTGAGGGCCCGGCGGAGCTGGCAGCTTAAAGTAGGTATAGTCTTGCGGGCTCGTGACTGTATGCGGGACAACGTAAGCCCTCGAGCGCTGGCGCGGCGGCTGCGGGAGGAGAAACGGCGACTGGGGCGCGGGGAACGACTGCGACGGATACTGAGCGTGCGGCAAGAGGTACGTGGTGTGCGGAGAGCCTGGCGGAGCTTGGCCAGGCCCTGGGGCATGCGGGGACCCTAGCGGATCGGCAGGCGGAGCAGCCGGCGCGTGCTGGGAACTTGGCGGAGCGTGCGATGAACCGACCGGGGTGGGGGGTGGCCCGTACGGACCGTGGGGCGGAGTTTGACCACCGTGGGGGAGCGCCACTGAAGCGAACGACGCGTGTGACGAATTCAGAGGTGAAGCCCTCGACACATGCGGCGGGGTGAGCGCTATGGGTTGCGACGGAAATATTATTGCCTGAGACGATGCTGCCGAAACATAAGGCGGTGTACGCGCCGCGGGTGAAGACGCAACAGGAGCGTGCGGTGATGCGAGCGACGTATTCTGCGATGACTGTAAACCGTGCGGTGAAATGAGCGACCCTTGCGGCGAAAAGAGTGGGCCGTGAGGCGACGAGAGCGCGGTATGAGGCGATACATGCGGTGACTCAATAGAGACATACGGTGGTGTGAGAGCTACGTGCGGCGATCCGATCGAAACGTGTGGTGAGGTGAGCGCTACGTACGGAGGAGCAAACGGGGAGTGCGGCGACGGAAGCGTGATATGCGGTGGTGAGAGCGCGCCAGGCGGAGGTCCGAACGGGACGTGCGAGGAGACCCGGGAGGGCTGCGTGAACGCGCCGTGAGGAGGCGCGAACGGCGTGAGGGGCGATGCGAGTGAAACGTGTGGCGAAAGGTGGGCATTTGACGGCCCCAAGTGAGCTGGCGGCGGCCCCATAGAAACGTATGTGGATGGCAGAGTAACATGCGGTGCCATCAATGAAGAACCATGCGATGTCATCGGACCACGTTGCAGTGCCGGAGTGGATCGCGTCTGAGCCGTAGAAATGCCAACATGGGCGCGCGTGCTCTGGGGCGGAGCGGGTGGAGCAACAGGAGAGCGCTGGGGGGCTTGCGTCACAGTGTGCGGGGTTATGGAGACTCTTGGTGGGGTTTGAAGATTGCTATGTGGGACAGTTGGCGTTCGAGAATGCGCTTGCGGTCGATCGAGCGGGCCGGTCGGTGTGCGGGATGAACTTGGCGTTGGCGCGATTGATGACCGCGGTGAATGTGTAGAATCTATCGGAGTACTCGTTACCGTTTGCGCTAGAGCGACCAAGGCATTCGGTGATTCTAGTGTTCGGGTGGTTCCAGCATGTTCAAGTGCGGAGATTTGGGCGATCGGGGCGCACGATGGTTGCGTCTGAACGACCGAAGAGGTCGGCTGTGCTTGCGCCGGGGAGACCGAAACACTCGACTCAGATGCCGTCGGGTCTAACGAAACAGACGGTTCAACTTGCGCTGGAACTAACGTAAGGTGGGCAGCAGGCGGCTGGGTGCGATTACGCGGAAGGGTGTCCTCGTTCAGGATCGCATCGATGGAGAAGTCGCAACTAGGTTGTTCGAGCTGGATGTATGTCTGTACGGTGCGCAGGTGATCCGGTCCGGGCGGACATCCGGGCCGCGGATCGCCGCCACCCGGTCGTTTTCAGCTAGGCTTTTGTACTTCGCGCATTAGAAGTTGCTGAAAATATTTGCTTTTATTAATATTCCTAACAATGGATAAGATATGTAATTTGTAGATAGTTCCCTAGACTTCAAGTGCCAATAGCTGTCTTTTAGATCAATATGCTGTACTATCAAAAACATATGGCTACTTACATATGAACTAACGTGTTTTTGAATTAGTTATTTATTATTAAATTAGAAATTAGTAATATTTCACAACGATGCGACGATTTTTATTATTTAATGCCAATGTATTTCAATAATAATAATATAATACTAGAAGAAGGTACCTAACCCCTGACTCTACGTGAGCAACAAACGCGTTACGACGAATTGTAACAATGTCAAAAGTACTACGTACCAGCACGGCAGCGTTGTAAAACGTCAGTATTTCTGTCGCGCAATGTCACTTTCCATACTTTCCTCTCATATGGCGTGATTAAGGGAGATGTGACACATGATGAAATATGTGTTGAATATAACATAGTGCCTACATATACATCTACATTCTAAGGAGTATCTCTCGGTACCTGATGTGATCGGTCGGAGGTAATGGTCTCGGTTCGCACGGGGGCGGGGGGAGCTCTCACTTGTGGGCCGGCATCGCGCGGACAGCGGCTCGGCTCGGGCGGGCCGGCACTCACTGCAGACACGATATAGATAATACATTAGTACAACTAATTAGTTACTTATCAATCTGTCTGTACCGAAATCAAAATAAAAAAAAATCGTAAGTTACTAACATAACAAAAAAGATTTAACGACTTCAGTAATAAAGCTAAAAAAAATCGTGACTTTCGAAGTCCATAAGAAAATAATGTTAGTAGAAAAAATATAATATGTATATTTAAAAATAGTAGTAATAATTTTGATGCTCATGTTACTGGGACCGGTGAGACATATTAAAAACGTATCTCGAATTACAGACTCAAAATGTCCAATAATCTCGTAGATGCTTAAATTGATAGAATTGAAACAGGGCATAAGCTGGTCGTCATAGTTCGTTTTGTTTTGATAAATATGTATTTAAAAATGTCTTTCATTTTCTGCAAAAGTTACACTATTTTACACTAGTTACAATATTTGGCACAGCAGTAAAATAATGAGTATTTGTTAGTAAGGTAATATACTTAAAATTAAAGTAAAAAAATACCAATTGTAAACCAATAGAAATATAAAACAAAGAAACTATAAGAAATGTTCTTATTTTTACATTTCAAAAATACATATTATTTAACGTTACTATTTTAACGCTATTTTTGCCCTATTACATATCATTACGTAGGTATGCACGTAGGTATACAATATAAACTATGCTATGCACAAGTATCTAAACTACGACAACAACGAATACAACATTTAAAAATAATTACTATAACATTCACAATAATACACATATATTTTTATTTAAGATTTCGAAATTTCATAATCAAGATGCAACATTTAAACAAATTTAGAGCATTTCAGTCATCTTTGTTTAGTTCAACAGAACATCTCAAGCTAGAAATCTGTGTCAAGGGTCTATCCGCGATGGTTCACGTTAGTTATTCGTGAAATAATATGATATCCCGAAGCGTTTGTTGGTATTGATCAGGTGATGTACATGTCGCAGTCATCTGGTTAAATCAGCTACTCAATTAAATGGCACAATGTTACTTAAACGCTGGCATTCAATTAACTGACTGAACTCGACGTTCAACTATACTCCTTTCGCCCTAAATGATGAAAATATTTGCTGAATCTACCAAACAATAAAGTTAAAAATAAACACGCAAAAGAAAACAATATAAGTATAAAAAATACAGGTTCTTCAAATATTACCTATTACAATACTTAAATTACGTAAAGTAAATCTTCTCTATCTAGCCTTTCAATTAAGTGGCTGTTTTAACCAGACATAAAAAGTAATAGTGGGTGGACCTTACCGGTGGTGAGCGGGATGGCGAGGCGCGCGTTCACGGCGAGCAGGTGGTCGCGCCGCTGCAGCAGGCTGCCCACGTGCTCCTCCAGCCGAACGTTCTCAGTTCTTAGTTGGTGCAGACATGACAAAAGCGACGCAACTGCAGAAAAATTTGCCTCCACCATCGATAATCAAGTTCTCTTTAGGTTGATACCATGTTGACGCTTCCACGTAAATTTAAGCATTTTTTGTCAAATGACAGAGTTTTTATGTGATCCAGCTGCTATTATTAAATTAAAATATGAAGCAGGAAATGTTCATTTTAACATATCAAAATAGAGAAATAAACGTAATTTTCTTCTTATTTGTTACAAATTAAATGTTAAATCAACCAATCTGCACTTCGCCAACGTGGTGGACTATGGCCTAAATCCCTCTCATTTGTGAGGGGTGACCTGTGCCTAGCAGTGGGACTCAAAAAATAGTTAAAAAATGTTTTTGAATTCATTTTTAATTTATTATATTTATAGCCTTTATAAAGCCTTTTAAATAAAGTTCTTTCTACAAAATTCTAAACAAAAAATATTTTCTTAATTTTCATTGATTTTGAATCCCAGAAAGTACAAACTGGATGAAAAAAAAAGTTCAGCGTCCTGCATAAGAGAAAGTATGTATGTAATCAAAAATAATAAAATCAACAATTCTACTTAGTAAACAACACCAATCCGCACTTGGGTCCACCAATCCGCACTTGGCCAGCGTGGTGGACTATGGCCTAAACAAAACACTGAAGTTTTGAATGAACAATTCCCAATTATTGTGCCTAAGTCCATTGTTAGTAAAAAGCAACGTGCAAAATTTTAGCTTACAGTGAATTGACTTCGTCCAATGGTGTTTAAAGCCTGCATTTTTTACGTTCTCTATTGCCAAGAAAATCACAGTCACTCCGTCTTGCGTTGGCTCTCATCAATAACATTTAGGCAAATGTTAAAAGTAGAATGGTGATCTTTTAGAAAACCAGTCCATGGCTTCCAAATTATGTTAAGCCTTCAATTTTGTCATGCAGTACACACTCTGCATTTTATATTCCTTTTGTTTTCATAAACATCATGGTTAATTAGTAAATTCGACGATCGCAATGGCTCCAAATGGAAAACCGTTTATGCTCATTCAGTTTTAAAATTGTTTAGGAACAATAATTTTAATACAAGTAGTAGCAATTAGCAATTTCTTCAATGCTAAATTACAACATGTGATGTAAAATATGCCTCTGGTCATATTGAAATTCAGGATTTCACAGGAAAAACTCTCCAAGAAAGATCTTGACTTGTTTTAAACGAAACTTTTTATATTTTACATTAATTTGAAGGAAAATGGGATAAAGCCCCTGGTCACGCATGTTGCAAAATACAGTCAAAACCTCTTACGACATCATTTATAACGACGTATTGGTTATAATGGCCGAAAATTAGTGCCGATTTCGATGTTGCTTATAGAATCAACATCGGTTATTAAAACGAACCGGGTATTACTTACAACTTATTATATGTTGCCCTTCGATGTTGTTATATCAGATTTCTACTGTAAATTAAATTTGCAACAGTATCTTATTAACTATGCGCCTTTTATTAACAGTTGAAAAATATTTAACCTTCATCATTTTTAAATTATACTTTAAAAAGACACGGAATAAGAATAAATGCATAAGACAAACTTTTAAATCACAATACAATACTATTTAAGTTTTTTGGTGGGAAGTCGAAAAAGACATATTGTGCTCTTGTTTTATTTTCATTTTCTTGGTGTATTTTTGAGTTATATCGGATAAAGTTGATGGCATTTTGTTTGATATAGGTTAATTATAGTGCACGAGTGTTTGTGAAATAGAATAACAGTGCTAAAATATGTTTTTTCTGCTTGCCTCCAAAATTCCCTCGGACACGCTCTAGTAAAGTAGCCATCGCTTTACTTGAATGTTGGACTGGACTCGTAGGAGTATCAGTGTTCTGTGGACTGGACTGACTAGACTGACTGATTACTGACGACTTACTTACTGACATTGTTATTACTTCGTCCAGTTTCATTGAAACTGGCAAAAAATTGATGAAAAAAATTATACTTGACGCTGGCAGTATGCACAGAGTTTGCGATGCCAAGATGCCATAATTGAAGAAAAAATACTAATTAAAAGACGATTTTAAAAACAAGCTTTTATTTAAATGCTCTAAAAAATGTTCATGGTGTACTGAAATTCTACAGGTGTAGCCCTTTCATTAGACACAAAAATATGTAATCCGCTTAGAATAATAACGTTAAGAACGTCAGTCTTCATACAAGCGCGCTGTCAAAATTGTAGCACTAAATAGCTTCCTACAGCTGTCACATCTGACAAACAAAATATTTTTATTTTGACCAAATTAACTATAAAATACTGCAAATACTGGAAAATATTGAAAACACTGAAAAGTTATTTTATTAGACTTCTTTTGTTTTTAAAAAGTGTTGGGATAAAATTTAACCTTAAGTCTTACGGAGCTTCAATTTGGGCTCGCGAACGTGGTTTCTATAACGTAATTGTAATTATTTTTAGGTAATCCGCCATTTTGTTGTGACGGCCCTTTTGATTTTACAAAAATATTCTGCAATTGTGTATGTTTACATCGTCATCGAAACTAAACGTGTTTACAAATTCAGCTCAATCGATTAAAGATATAATTGAATTTCAATATTCCACCCAGACATACAAACATTGCAAGCATAATAAAAAGCTTTTGAATAAGAAGTAATTCACTGTCTCTAAATTCGTATTTCACAAACTAAGATACTATAAACTGTAAAAAATAATTATTAATTGAAGATGAGTATTTAATGTAATGCGCACTGAAGTGTGTCAAGTATGTAATGCATCTATCTTCTACACGAATAATTGTTTCAACATATTACTGGTGGCAACAGCACCTTTTCCTTTCCTTACGGACAGATGGTTTAGAGCGCCTTCCAAAGCATGAAAATTTATCCACAAGTTTGCCACTGGCGACCACTGATCCACCTCCCCATCGCATCCAACATGACTTATGTTTTGTTCTAGCCAACTAATATACCTTGCATTATTATTATTTATAAACTGAGTTACCACTACTTCCGTTTGGTGCATGCATATCTTACACAGACGTCCATTTCCCAATCATATTCAATTAAAGGTTTAAGCAACTCTCAAGATGCTGTAGCGTTAGAACGTTATGACATGCAACCAGCCTGTTTCGGGTTATAGCGCAGGCATATTTTTGCGTTCGCTAGCGTAGATATAAGGATGCAACATACATACTCTGATACTCACTGTCGAAATGCTGGGCTTGTTCCATCAGAAACTGTGAGCCTTGCTCCCACTGCCGCTCCAGAAGCTGGTCTAGGCTCTGCGCGCCGGTGCCCGGCCGGCTCTGAGCTCCCTAAACGGACATATCATTAGTAAATACTGTCCTACAAATCGAAACATGAACATTTAACACATAGTGTCTAAATACTCGCGGTTGAACCCTCGCATCATGCTTAGAATCAATTTGTTGCCCGTGTCTATATATTTCTTAAAGTTACTACATTTCCTTAGACTCTTGTGTTAATAAATTTAAAAATTAATAAAATAAAATAATTTAAAAAATAATAATTTAAATTTAAAATTAGTAATATGAATACTCGATAATTTTCCACATTATTAGGTTTTTTGCTAAACAAACTCAACGTGTGATACAACAGGCAACAAACGTCCACATTGACTATTACATAATTGTTGGCTTTTAACCGCATTACATAATATCATGCACACGATGAACATACATTAGTAGATAGTAGTAAAATATACGTCCCGGTATATTTTACTAAAATATACGTACAGGTGATCGGTTATCATATCATAGCTGACATACAATAACGAGTACATTCCCAATACACATTCAAAATAAGGGCATATACACGCAGAAAGAAAGCAGGCGACCAGCGCTGGTCTATACAATTCATGTCGATCCGGTAATCAAATCTCTATGTCAATGTGCAGGATATCTCCGCATTTTTTAATTATTATAATGTGTTTGTTAACACAACCTCAGAATTAATAATAATATACAGAAGAAACTTTCTTATTTGAAATTAATATAATATTTGAATAAAGAGAATATATATATATATATTTTTTAAACATTTGCAAATTAAATAATTAATAGTGTTCTTCTTTCGTTGAAAAAAAAAAAAAAGATTGTATTAGTCTTGAATGCGCTGCTTCGAGTTTACAAACTGTACATGAAATGCATGCATAAATCAAATTAAGCATTAATAGATCGGCACAGTCTTCCTGCTTTCAATGTGTAAACGCCCTAAGATCCCATTCAAAAATATCGAGGGCATCAAGTTGAATTTATGTTAAGCAATAGAATATATAAAATATACGTATTTGTCATTAAGAAAATAACAATTAATGATGACTTAATGACATATTTATTTATATATAATTAAGAAATCAATATTTCCATGCACTAAAACATATGTTAGTTTTATTATGACTATAAAGGCTAAGTTAGTAAATGTTTACCTAAAAAGTAAATATGACTTATATTATAGTATGTTTTTAAATTCTAAAATATATGTTATGGAAAACTTTATTTTCTGTGTTATGTAGTCATATTTAATTTAATAGTAGCAGTGTGTTGTTATTATTATACGTATTTTAAAGTAGTCTTCAGATTATTTACTACTTTAAATAAATGTATTCGCAGGTGCAGATACTTTGTGCGCATTAAAGTTGAAAAAAGTTAAAGTTTTCCTATATTTCTTTTTTACATCTTAAATAAAAGCACCTTGATGACTTCGATACATATACAGTGTGCATTATCTAATAAATGTGATATATATGTATGACATAAAATAAATAAAACTGTCACTAATGAGTAATAGTTATTGTATATGAAACATAAACGTAACATAGAGATGACAGGGCACAATAAAGAGACATAAAAGGAGAATCGACATCAACAGACACCTAAAACAATCATCTGGGATCCTAAAATACTTCAGTTATGAGAACATGTCATGCCATTTGCTTAAGCATAGGTATGTTAGGGTAAACCATATCATAGGCCCTTCGAGTTTGTATGAAAGATATCTCACACTTTTTACCTAGATTATGTACAGCATTGAATTGTTACACCAGAGTTACTGCATATTATTTGATATTACAGTAGAAGACCAGATTGTCACACTTATTTATTTATTTACAGACTATTAGGATGACATGTTTTTATAAAAATAAAATATGTTTTTGTGCCAAATGTAGATATAACATTTTTTTCTATTCGATCTTGGATAAAATATGGGTAAATAATTTGGAAATGTTACTAGGTAGAACAGATGAGAAACCTTTCTTGCCAGTCTATGTAACCCTTTAGTATCCCGGTGTTACCAAAATGTTTTGTTTGCCCGTTCTTACTTGTTATTTATTCTGATGATTATATTATGACTACCGAAAGAAAAACGTACCGATAATCAACCCGCACGATGAAGCTATCGCATTAATGTTCGGGGTGTACTCGATAATACAAAACGATACATATAATTACTACAAAGTTAATATTAGTTTTGATTATCTGATATTTTTTGAGATAGTTCTCGTCACGGTAACATGTTTAAACTAATTAAATAATACTATTTTTGTGAGAATATTACAGTTCTTACATTAAACTAAGAACTTGAAAGTCCTAAAATATAAATAAACCTAACTTAAGAAAATAATATAATTTCAACAAGAATATCAATTTTGGATTAAACTTTTACATATTATTACATACATAACGCCGGTTGACAGCACAATAATACACTTTCAAAAAATTTATATTTTAGCAAACTGTAAGAAATGTAACGCACCTTTAAAATTATGAAATTACTAAATTCATTTTACTTTTGTAATTGTTTAAACGATGCCGGATTCACCCTACATATACCCTACTAACAAAAACCAAAACCAAAACTTATGGTGAAAATTGAAAATTACTTTTAGATATTTGGATGCATAATGCAATTTTTTTAGCTGCGTTGCTCTTATCGTGACCGAGTGTGTCACATACATTATATATGCGCCTGTGGCATAGTTCTAAATAATTTTAGAATGCTGTTATAGACTATTTGTATGGTTACGAGTACATACCTTGTAGTAATTTGTACTAGATGACAACAAGTGGCTTTAAAAGCTGATGACCGAGTGTTTAGTTTTATCTTGCTTAGAGTGAGGATCTGCAGTAGAGATGCAGAAACATTTCATCGACTAATGATTTTGCAACCTTCAACTTTACTGCCTATGAAGCCCACCCCGTCACGATTAATTCAGGCCTACTTCCCACGGCTGTCATTCACCCCATTGCTGCACCTAGACTACTTCAAGCACAGGTAAATCAATACACCAGCGGAGGAGTTAAACATATAATATGAAGATTTTACCAAATTATACATGATAACGACAATTAGAAGTATATTTCTTACCAGGCTGAGGTCCATCGGGTATTCTTGCCAATGAGACCTCTAAAGCGAAAGAAATGTAAGCGTTATATGTATACAATTTAAACATACAATTCATTTTTTGACAACAGTGCCCTTGTTGGCAGTTGATTGGTAATAATAGTTTATTTAATGATTGTTATGGATATATTATGTATTATTATTATACCAATAAATACGCCAATTAGGTTTAACTTTGGCATTCATGATATTATTGTTCTCTTCTAATAATATCCAAAGCAAATTATAATGAACAATATGAAAACGTACATATAATTTTACTCATTTTGGTGTTACAATCACTTGCGTGTTAACATAACTAGCACTTGGAACATATCTTCAAACTAGCTTGATTTTATGATATTTTTTAAGAAACATTTAAAAATATTCTCACTCTTTCCACTCTTTAAGAGTCTAGAATTTAAAAAAGTTTAAGCCAAAGCTGTCTTTAGTACGACGTTGTCACATTCACAGCAATAAACAAATGCTTCAATCGACCATAAACACCGTTAACATATGCGTCCCGAGCTTCCTATTAGAGTTAGAATCGTCGTCTGGTGATCGGATCGGATCTGCCTGTCCAGTAGTGCGTACCTGACAAGTTGACACTTGGTCTACTTTCAACGTTTAGGCCTTTTGAGCGAAGTCGATCTCCTTTTAGTTTTATTTTGTGTATGGACTGTTTAAATTAAACTGCATTTCGAATACTTCATACGTTTTTCACTATTAACGTGTACAAACGCTTCCGCGTACCATCTTAGGGAGTATCAAAGTTGAACTAAAGGTTTGTTTTAAACGTGCTTAGAGTCTCGACAAGATACATCCCGAGAGGTTGACCTAAGATGTATCTGAGTTTTAGGGTCGTTGAAGTTAAACTGGATAAAAAATATTCTGACACACTTGTATGTCGGCCTCACAAGTGTAAATCATTCTTCAACTACAAAAAAGTTCAAATGCAAGAACCATTCCTTCGGAATAATAATTTCGATCTTACCCCTGTTTGGTCGTTCGGGTTATGTGGCCATTCCCACCTCTAGAGGAAAAGAGGATAAGATTCAATAAGACAAGTTTAGTATTAGTACATTGTCAAAGATATGAATAAAAGTTTATCGTGTTATATCATTAGTCGCCTACGTAAACGGCCAGTTAAATAATCGCAGTTTATAAACTATTCTATAAATAAAATAGGTAGTACATTTAATACCGCTTGATTTAATTGGTACTTCAACATAGCCGCTGTTGCGCCCATTTATTACAATAATAATGTTTTTGAATGTTGCAATATAGCAAGAAACAAAACTACACTAATAATTGTGACTGTGTGTTAACAATTTGAATCTATTATTAATTATATTAGTAAATGTAACTACAGCCAGAATTCTGTTCGAAATAATTTGGTAAGTTTGGTGGTACACACAAAGCAAAAAAGCATCGCTAAGCGAATTATAAATTTCCTACAACAGCAACTTTAATAATACAACTACAAAAATTAAAGCATATTGCTATAATTATATCTAAAATATACTAAATAATAAGATGAATTTAAAGGAAGCTTAAATTAATAATAGTTTTCGATCTAGAGAGAAACATGAGTTCATGAATGTCATATAGTTCGAAAATTCCAATATTGTTATATTAGACTGGGCTAGATTATAACTTATTTTAACAGCGCCGTATACCAAAGTATGTAGGCGTTTTTTTACAATAAAATACATTATTAATTCAACAAAAAAAAAAACTTTAACAAAAGCGTGTCGATGTCTGTTCTCCAGTGTTATTAGACTACGTTCGCCGTAACATACCTACTATTTGGTATACTATTAGATCCTTTACATATGAAATTGCCGTTCAGTATAAACACTGTAGTACATAAGCGCAAATAAATAAAGATTAATTGTAATTTTTGAGCCCAATTGTAACAAGTTAAGATATGTCTCAGAAACTGTTGCATTGAATAAAATACCAGAGGGCTGAATTAGAAATCAGCCAATGGTAGGCCCATTTTGTAATTCTGAAAGAAATTATTTCAATCAAAGTATATAGTATATATATAGAACATAGTATTTAAGCTACGAGTATATTGTGGGTGAGAAATATGCTTTATTATGTATCTCTCCTTATCGGTTACATGTCAAAGTTATTATGTGACCCGTTCATTTGAAAGGCTTGCGTGGGGACATAGGTCCAACACGTAGAGTCCCCTTTGAGAAACTTTAATGTTGTTATGTGGTTACACGAGGCGGATACAATCAGAGTTATATGACCCGAAGATGGACCCCGCCAGGTGCACAGGAACTATTGCTACAAAAGTGAAAAACTAATATTGGGTCTATGGATATGAACGAACGAGGGACTGGTAGATGGACTATGGAGAACTATGGGACACCTGCCGTTTAAATCATAATAGTATAATCCAAGGAGAGGCAGATGGTGCCTCGCCGCTCACTGAATGGGCCTCCATAAACGGCGTGAATGCCTGGAAGCAACATTGGCGTGAGCAGCTAGGGGTGCCAAGAAGAGCGGCTTCAATTTTCAATCTCGGAGGGATACATCCAACCCGGAGCGGGTTTCCTTCCTCCTTATTACCTCAATTACTTACAGAACACTTCCACTCCCGAGCTCTAACAACTCCACTCTGTACGGCCAATTAAGGCAAGCCAGAGATGGGGCAGGTTCCTCTAGGTTGTCACTCCGCCTAACGGAGGAAGAACAGGGGTTCCTCATCTCCGGTACTCGAACTTCCCCGCAAGAACTCAGGTGTTGTAACTCACCAACGGCTCGCCACAATGATTATTATAGTATCAAAAAAGTGAAACAAGTTTTTTAATGAATATATTATTTTATCAATCGAAGTATGCGCCGTTGTTATCGATACGCTTTCGCCATTTTATAGGCAGATTATTGATCCCTTTGCGAAAAAAATCCTGGGAGCGAGTTTTCGAATGCGGTTTTGAGTGCCTCATCAGATTTGAATTTATTTTGCTTGCAAAAGTTATCCAAAATTTGAAAAAAGTGGCATTCGGTTGGGCCAAGATCTGGAGAGTACGGTAGATGACGCAGAGGTTTCAATCGCAGCTCCTCTAAATTGGCGATCGTTTGATGCGCAGTGTGTGGTCTAGCGTTATCCTGAAGGAACAGTGGGCTAGAGCAATTCACCAGTCTCGGTTGTTAAATGGCGAGCTTTTTCATAATTGCTTGCAATTATTGGCAATACAAGTCTGAAACTAAACGTTGAAACGAAAAACGCACCTTTCGTTTTCACGTCGTTAATTCTTCGAGTCGTTTCTGCAGCACTGGTGCCACGGTGGAACTCGTATTCGTTAATAGCGCGAATTTTCAAATTGTACATAGTTGTTGTTATAGCAATGTTGAAGCTTAAACAAATGATGTGAAAACAAATGAAATACGAATTTCAAAACAATTTTTCTGGCTTTATTTTGAAATAAATTTGAATTTAAAATTCCTAATCAAACGCAAGATATTTGATTTAAAAGTTGCTAGTATTGAGTATCGGCAATTTCATACGTCAGGACCTAATATTTACAAATGTACGCTTAAATGAACTATTTGTCACTAAAAACAAGCGGTATTAAATGTTACATTTTAATATCTTTTGTACTCGCAAAATGTTTTGGGTTTAATACTCGTTAGTGTTAATACATTAAACTTATTTCAAATTTGTATGACAGATTAGGTTTCAGCCAAATTATTTACGACAAAAGACATTAATAAACTACGACATTACAAGTGATCGTTTTGACAGTAAATCATAAAACATTAATAGAATGAATGCTAGAGATTTCTAGTAGATATATTGGATTTAATTTCATAAAAGGCAGAAGAATTAAATAAAATCACTGTGTATTTGTTACTCCGAAATGTAATATATAGTAAGGAAAAGCCAGTTATATATTTATACCCTAACCTAGAACAGTATAAATATCATGTGAATGTATGTGCAGTCGGTAAGTATAAGGTATGTTTTGAACTGTATTTCTTTTTCAGGTCTTTGTTAGCGAATATTAAGAGGCCGTATATTAGTAGAGGAAATTTTGTGATTTCGCTGATATTACATAATAGATTTTTCAGTTAAAATACAATATTTCCATAAGTTTTATTGGTTAATTGAGGCTGCCAAAACTAAAACTTCCCCTTCATCGCTATCCATCACAGTTATCGGGTAGCGAATTCCGCTCTGATGTGAACAGTAATATTACTGCATACCCACTCGGCTTTCTTTGCGGCAAGGCGGCAGCGAATACCACTTAGTCTGAATAGGATTTCAATGAGAAATGAGAATTGACCAGTGGTATAAATATCTTATACAAATAAATGTGATTGATTGATTTATTGATTTTGTTTGCGTGTGTGCGTCCACGTTCGCGAGCGTGCACGAGTGAGTAGGAGTATATGACCGGCGTGGTCTTGTTGATGTCTGAATGAGCCGTTGTTGTATATAAAAGTGTTTGAACGGTATTTCTGTTTCGGGTCTTCGTTACCAGCCATATACATTGTTTTGCGTATGAGTGTGCACGTTCGCGAGCGTGTTCGAGTGTGCGGTGTTCCCAGGTGTAGGTGTGTAGGAGTTTAGGAGTATACTGACTGGCGCGGCTTTGTTGATGAGCGGGGGCGGGACGAGGGGGTCGAGCCCCGCACCGCTGGCCGCGTGCGCCGCTAGCTCGGCGCTGAGTTGCTCCTGCAGGCGCGCCGCCGCGCCGCTCTCCGGGTTCAGCTCGTTGCCCAGCATGTGGGGAGCCGTGCAGCTGGCTCCGATCCTATGTTACAGCAGATGTTATCACTCTGGCTACAATACGGTATTTGACTACAACATTAAATGAGATATCACTCATTAAACGAGCTGTCAAAACGCGATATCATTTTGTATGAGAAAAAGATTTGTGACGTAACAACTCATTTATAGTCAAATATCAAATTTTTTATCGATTTAAAAGACAGTAAAAATCACGCTTGGAAAGCAGGATAATTGTAAATTTATTTTTAAACACGATTTTCATTACCTTTTAAATCAACACAACATTAGTGTAACGTTGCAGTAGCACATTACCTATTTTACTAAAGTTTATAAAAAAAAGTACGAAAATAATTATTAAATTAAAAATATTTACACTCTGACTAGAATTAAAATTTACTTTACTTATACTTACCTAAATAAACATAATAAAACAAAGATAAAATTAAATAGGTAAGAACTTCTTCATTAATATTCTACGGAACTAAAAAAATACGCGTTTTATGATGATTTCGCTCGTGAATCCCCGGCGACGGTCGCTGGTCGATGTGTATATTATAATATACGATATGAAACGTAGCTGACTGCCAAGTTCTTCAAAAGGATATTTACAGCGTCATACAATGGAGTTTAGATAACAGGCTACTGCTTAACTCTGGCAAATGCAAAGTCGTAGCGTTTTCGAGGTTGTGCTCGCCTTATTTCCATGATTACAAAATAGAAAGTTATTCTTTTGAGCGTGTCAATATTATACGTGACTTTGGTCTAACCCTTGATTCACGATTAAATTTTAGGGAACATATAGGGTAAAACCGGGATAGATGCCGCAGTGGGATAGATGCCTCATTTCCAATATATCGTACTTCCATAACTCGTGATTACGAATCATTATTTTAAATCGAAGCCGAAGGCACCCCGCACCTTATTTTTTGACCTTATAGATGACGTACGTACGTACGTTCATTTTCGCATCCAACACGAGAAATGCGTCAAAGTATTAACAGTTGGTATTTGCCGGTGCATAACTTTGTAAATAGACATAAATTTCGATATATTTTTAAATATCTTGATGCCTTCAGTCCTCCAAATGCCCATCTAGATGTTATAGTAACCTTTTTGTTTTTAGATTATTTAAAAAGTAAAGTGAGTCTATCCGTATCAAAAAGGATAGTTGTCTCGATTTTTTGAGGTATAGATACCCTAAGGGCTTCTATCCCCTCATTTATACAGTTGACACCAGACATGCTACTATCTGCTGCTAATAACGGCATAATTTTATTATGTTGTTCTAGCCACACAACTTAAGCTTCCGTTAAAACATTTTATATGGTATAGTAAGTTATAAAAGCCGTTTGAAGTATATATGAAACACTGAAACGCTTGTACACAATGTTTCGATTCATGTCCCCAGTAAATACTTTTGGTGGCTTCAATGGTAGTGGAAATTAACTGGAGATTATTTTACTAGTGATATGAAAACAATTTCTTATAAGAGACGGTTCGAATTTTATAAAAAGTATTCAAACAAAACGTCCGACCAGCTGATAGAATTGGCATGAAAAAGCGAATTTCATTCTCATAATTCTACATAATTATTAGCCGGGGAAAATGATCAGTTTTATGAGTTGAATGATATCATTTCTCTCTTTCTCTCTCTCTCTCAGTTAGCTTTCTTGGCTATACGATGTATAGGGCATTTACCCTTCTTGGATTTTTCGGGATGAGGCATCTACCCATATAGGTAGGCATCTATCCCAAAAAAATGGGTTCAGCAAAAAGTACAATATTGCAAAATCTGTCATTATTAGGTGAAATAAAATAAGTAAAGATAAAGCAATAAAGACCAGACTATGGAGGCTAACGGATAATATTAATGAGAAATTAATATTTTTTAAATTATGGAACACTTTCAAAAATCTATCCCGGTTTTACCCTATCTCAGATATGTGCTAGAGCTCATAAAACATTGGTTTTGTACTGAGAACAGCTGCCAATTTCACAGATACTAACGTAGCTGTTATTCTGTACAAGGCCTTTGTACGCAGCAAATTAGAATACGGCGCAATCGTTTTCAATTCACATGAGATGAAATATTCGCTCATGATGGAGAGAATTCAAAGAAAGATTTCACGTTTTATTTTTAAAAGAAGATATGGCTAACCCTTTCCTTTCTTTCACTATATGTTTCGGGAATACACGTTGGCATTAAGGCGAAAATTATTTATTATGCTTCACTTTTATTTAATGTACAATGGCAAAATCGATAATCCTACGGCTCTAGCCGATTGTGGGTTAGAGGTCCCGAAGACACACATGCGCAGGAATTACGGCGGAAGGCGGCCCGGTCGGCTGCTGGCCGAGCCAATATAGCGCTCGCGCCGCCACAATGCGTTGCCCCCAATTTTAACCGCATGCTCACTCAGATGCCAGATCTCTTTTACGATAGCGTAAGCAAATTTATGTTAGCTTGTAAGTTATTTTTAAGTAGATCCATGTAATGTTTTAGGGTAACCTGTAAATAACATGTTTTAAAGGAATAAACAAATAGGTCATCATCATTCTTCGGGTCGTCAGTGTCAGTGCGTATAAGTGCATCGTAATGGATGGAAACTTACCCAAGAGGGATTTACACGAAATATATTAAATTTTTATCTGCGCAGGCGACTCAACAAACGTACCTACCACATACGTAATTACGAGGGACAACAGAGCCTGATTCGGAACGTTCCCGGAAGCCAGTCAGATGCAAACCATCACCTACGGATCGTCGGTCTCGGTTCAGGCCAGTGTTCCCTTATTAACTATCTCAAACGGATTGTGATGTGAAGCAGAGGGTAAAGTTTATTGAGCAATAATAATTAACGATTCCCTTAACTATATAATGTTTGGTATATCGAACCCACCTACCTATCTTCTTGTCGGCGACACCCTTCCGCTAGGAAGGGCTGGAACCACTACACTCCCCCTACCGTCCGCCACATTAGTTAATTAACTACGAATGATATGTGACTTAACAACTCATTTTCTCATACTAAATGAATGAGGGCATCACGATACGTTACGTACAGCTATCTCAATTGATTTGATAGTGCAAGACCGGTTTGAGATACTTTAATGAGCCATCAAAACCGCGACATCTTCATTTGTTTTATATGAGAAAAACTTTTGTGGCGTCTCAAGCAATATAGTCAGCTTACTTCATTATAATTGAATTAAAAGGTACTAAAATAAATTGACAATTATGCTGCTTTCTACGAGTAAGCGTGTTTAGTGCCTACCTTTTTAAGGTATACATTTTTAATTGTTCTGTGCATAGTATCCAAAATCCTATTTAATATATAAAAATCTCACGGGAGTTCACGTGCTTGCAAACAGACGCGTAACACAAACTCGAACAAAAACCCATACTTTTTATACTTCAGAGTATCTGTGTAGGTTTCTATGCATGAATTAAAGCGTGTTCGTCAACGTGTTTAAGGTGTATCCAAATTGTATCTGATTGTTAACGATAAGTTTTCGTGTTGGGTGTTAGCATATGGAGCCGCCATCGTATTCTGGGATATGAAGTGAAATACCTACCTAATCTTATTATACTTTCCTGTATATTTGGTAACAAAAAGGTAGATGATTAGAGTGTATGGACATGGGTTATTGTCAAGATGTGAAGAGGCGAATTAAGGAAAATGTCTAAATGTGTAAAGTGTGCCTATAAAAGAAAGTGTATAATGTACCAAGTAGGTAGTATGATCAATAACCATCCTACACATTAAATAACGCCTACGGTTTGAATAAGGCCCACATAAATGAGAACAGAAGGAAAGCGAAGCGACAGAAAGCATTGTTGAATATGTTGTTTCTACCACATTCTTTATAGAAAATCTATACCATTACCAGACATTGTGTTGGCGACGTTGGCGTCTATCAAGGCATTTGTCTAAAAACTCTGATTTGGAACCGGCAAAAACACCTTTTACATAACTTTATTGTTGAATACACTTAATGTATAGAAATGTTGTAAACACATTCTGTGGGTTCTTAGATGTATAAAACGTTCGTGGGTGAAATACGATAAAGCCTTAAATATGTAATTGTTTGCATAAGTTTCCTGGTTTTTTTACTTTTGGTACTATACTGAAATCTCACTTTTAATATCTTTATGTAACAAAAATAATTTAAGTACCTTGATTCCATTTTCGGTTTGAGGGGTCGGTCGGAACCTGTAAAGAAAGATACTGCTTTCATGTAATTTTTGTCATGTAGAATACAAATTGCGTGGTTATAGTGTTAGATCACCGCTTCATTGCGTATTTGTTACGTCATAATATATGTCAGGCATTGGACTCTATGTAATATATCTTAACATTAATTTGTATTGTATTATTATGAACTCTATAATCGCCCCACAGTCATGCTAGATCTTAAATACCTTTGTACCTGAAAATTTATTTAAAACAAGGCTGGAGTTCTTTTCCCAAAGCGCATGACGGTCAGCCTATGGCCGTACAACAATGACAAACATTAAGTGTATTATTACCCAGGATGTTAATAAACTATTTCATTTCATTGCGGGTTTCATCTTTGTTAAAATAATTCATTAAAAATTCATCCAAACTTTTTATATTGACTCCAATTACTGTTTCAATATAAAGTAAAATAAAATAAAAAATATCTCAATAACTTACTAAAACGTTACTCAGTTTCACTTTATTATAGCAAAAATGTTTAGATACTGACTTGGCGAACTAGGAGGTGAGTCCTTGATTGTTTCCTGATACATGGGCCCGGGAGTGGGGGGTGGTGCTCGTCGCACGGCCGCCAGGTTATGCGCCACCGTGTTCGCTGGTTCTAAAACCCCAATATTTTTCTCATCACTATACAGTTCGGTAATCATATTTTTCTGCGTTAAGACAAATGTATTTAGTAGTAAGTAGGGAGGTAGGCATTGTAGAAGCAAACTGATATTAGGTGTAAACAGATAAATGGGTGGAACAAGACATGTAGCATAGCAGCGAGGTCAACCGTAATCGAAATTAACAAAACAAACCCGACTTCAAAAGAAAACTATTCCAAAACAAATTAATGTACATTAAAAATTTAAAAAAATGCGTATTCTTCTACATTTGAATAGTCATCTTACATTTTCTACTTAATTTTAATATATAGGTATTCATTCGTACCTGTGTTTACGATCTGTGCTTAACATAATTAAGTACAATTATTGTTATTTTTGGAGCCGGAATCTGCCAAGGTAGGTTTGTTACTACATACGCAGTTATAGGTAAGATATGATTGTGTCGTACGCGCGACTTGAGGCGAGAGCAGGCCACGGCGAGCTGTCAAGTGGACACGTTGACACCAAAAATAACAATAATTGTACGAATACGAATTGACCTTAACCTCCTCCTTTTTTGATTGATTAAAGTGAAATAATTGAACTTAGGGGCTATTTTTCCATCATCGGATAAAAATATTCGTCGAATAAATGTTAGCGCGTCAAAACGTTAACGATAATATTAACAGACTGATAACATTATCTAGGAATTGAAAATCGGCCCTTAATATTGCTATGCAAAGTAAAAATAGGAACAGAAATGTTAAGAAGTATGTTACATAATGTAACATTTTACCGGGAGTTCAAAAAAGCGAAATGTAAGCTTGTGACAAGCCAACAAAGGATTGCAAACTGCATGGGATCTTGGTACTGACGTATGCAGTTGATGACAAAAGATATAATAATATGGCACTTCGATACGTACGCATACTCGAAGGTGGGGGTTGCGGAGCCATCGACACAACGGATGTGGCCATCGCCTGCCGCTTCTTTGTCCTAATCGTGGTCGGCTGCATGGGAATGTTGTTAGCGCCAATGGTGGTCCCGTTGGGATCCTTGCTGGTGCCCGAGACGCCGCTCACCCTGTTAAAAGGAACAAAAAAATGTTTATTAACTTTGCTTTACTAATAAAACGTGAGTTACGCTGGGATACTGTACTGCTCTTTACTTAGATTAAGTTCAGCTTTAACTTTCTTTAACATTCGATTTATTTGTTAAAAACAGAACTACTAACAATACGTAAATAAAAACAGAGCAATATTTCCAGCTTTATGCTATTTTACTGTTTTACATACATACATAGATCAAACACGTAGTAGAGGCCCCTTTGAGACACTTTAATGTTGTTATGTGATTACAAGTGGTGGATACCATCCTCGGCCGTATCATATAAAAAGTTAAATGACCCAAAGATAGACCACACCAGGTGCACAGGATCTATTGCTACAAAAGGGGAGACTAATATTGGGTCTATCTTGCCGTGCAGACTAATAAATAATCTAAAGTGAGGCAGGTGGTGACTCGCCACTCACTGAATGGGCTCCCAAAAATGGTGTAAATGCCTGGAAAGCAACATTGGCGTGAGCAGCTAGGGGTGTCGAGAGGAGCGGCACCGATTTCACCAGCGCAGGGGGATAAATTCACGCCGGAACGGGTTTCCTCGCTATTACGCTAATTACTTAGTGACACTTCCACCCCCGAGCATATAGCTCTAACAGCTCCACTCTGAATATCCAATTGAGGCAAGCCAGAGGTGGCGACCTGTTCTTCTGGGTTATCACTCCGCCTTCCGGAGACGAGGAACAGGGGGACTTCCCCGGGAGCAATATGTTGATTATAAGTAATTTATGATGACTAAGTTAATGTTACCAAATTTCGAAAATTCAATAAGTATAAAAAAATCCTAATAATCAATTATGAATTCGGATTCCAAACAAATAATATTTATGACTTATTTCATTTTAATAATGACATTTTCATACCACTATAGAGCAAGGATTTATTTATTTATTTGCAAAAAACGTGCTAAATAACAGTCTTAAAATATGTCTTATACATAGATTTACAGTGTTCACACGACCCAGGTAGAGCACGGCAAAATATTTACAAGATTAAAAGAATGGATAATCAAAGAAAAGAATGGATAAGAAAAAAAATATCTTTATCAAAGATTTACAATTTATCTATACTAATATATAAAGCTGAAGAGTTTGTTTGTTTGTTTGTTTGAACGCGCTAATCTCAGGAACTACTGGTTCGAATTGAAAAAAACTTTTTGTGTTGAATAGTCAATTATTGGGGAAGGCCTCAGGCTAAATAATATCATGCTATGACGAATACCAAAGACCACGCGGACGAAGTCGCGGGCGGCCTCTACTGACATAATATAACAAATGTAGTTAACTAAATGACTGGTATTTTTAAATACTGGTAAATATTTAACAGTAATTCACAGATTTGTAATCAGATTTTAATTGTTATAATCAGTTTACACGATTGAGTTTCTTTAAAATTATAATAAATCTTATATTCATAATAAATCTTATATTTTTACTGTTAATAATTATAAATTACTAGCTGACCCCGCGAACTCCGTATCGCGTTTAAATATTAAATAATAATAATAATGGATAGCATATAAACCTTCTCCGTGAAAAAATGCATATACATACCAATTTTCATAATAATCGGTCGAATACTTTCTGAGTTTTGCGATGTCATATATACAAACATCCTCTTTTATATGTATAGATAGATAATATAATTAATTAACCGAATTATTATTTAATCATGGTTTAATCAAATTTGGTCAAAATGAGAAATTGTTAAGGATAAAACTGATATAATTTAAATGTCTAACATACTCTATTTTAACAATAATGAGTCATGATTTAGTAGCTTTATTATGCTTAAAAATTGTAGTTATTGAAATTTTATTATTACACCTAGCTTATTTTTATTTATTTAACGGGAACTGTATTGTCACTAAGAAGCCTTTATAAAGTTTTTGTTCCCATTTATTAATATTTACCTGTTAATGTATTTATCACATATTTTATCATTAGTGTTATTCGCCAAGCTTAGCTCGTGCTTAAATAGTGTTTAAAATTAAAATCTACTTAAAATAATTCACAATGTAATGACTGCTTAAAAGCATTCTCGGTTTACATGGTAGTCAATACAGTAGAAAAATATTGATCATATCGGGTAATCACCGGATCAATACTTACATTTAATTTCATCGTAACACAACGCAATAGTTTGATATATTTAATACTTCTATGGAATGATAACGAAATGTCGGCCAGACAGTTCATGAGACCAATTGCCTTGTGTTTGGCTATGAATGCCCATGGGGTGCAGCTAATACTGTTCGCACGGCCTGTATACACGCTTGCTGTTCCATTTTATAGATAACACATATTTCATGGCAATCTTGTATTTTTCGCGACTATAGATACACAATTCAGAGTAATTCTATACACGTTGCATGTGCGTTGCAAGACCCATTGAAATATCAATTCAGTGAGAATGAGAAGTTCCAAGTGCAACGAAGAAGCAAAATATAATAAGTGTTATTTTTAGTTACTTCAATAATTTTACATATTTAGGTAGCAAAAATATATAACTAGAAACAAGAAGAAAATTACCGAATAAATCATTGAACCTTTTATATAAAAAAAGGTTAATAGTGAAAAGCATAATGTTTGATGTCACAAAGTAGGAATATTTTTAAGCATAATTAAACATTTTCCGTTCGCGAATGGCAACGAAAGCATATTACTTGATTTGTGTTCTTTAATTCGTGTGAGGTTTAGTAGCCAGCTAATTAAAGATAAAGCAAGAAGTAAAAGACGCAATAATGCCATTGTTAGAAAATTACTTTCCTGTGTTTATTAACGGAAGAGAAAGAGAATGATGAATGAGAAAGAGAATGAGAAAGATAAAGAGGAATGATGAGTATTGATGACTTATGGATATGACTTACATTACTGCAGTATAATAAATAAGTCAATCATAGTGTCAATGATTAATACAAATTTTATTTATTATTTAATACAGTATATAGCGTTTGGAATTAAAATGTTATTAATTTATCATACTTATTGAATACCTATTAGAGTTTTATATATGAGATTCGTGTAGATAATTTTTATGGCTACAATTATTTTAAAAATGTAAAAATAATTGTATTCATTGTCTTTTATTTCACATAGTTAAAAATAATTAAAAAATGTCAAAATCAAAACAAATAAATAAACAAATAAACGAAACAGCTCAGAAAATTATGGAAAAGCTTTGGATTTGGAAATAAAACTTTATTCAATTTTCATATATTTATGAAGAATACAATCAACAAGTTGAATAAGTATTGGTTGTTAATTTCATAATTACCAAAAACAGTTGTCACAACGGATCATTGTATCTCTGAAGGTGCAAGAAAACACTGCACACGTGCTATTGTACAAAAAGGATTTTGATTGTTTCAGAAAAAAAAAAAGACTTTTGCGCTGCTGCTTGCACGAAGATCCGAGATACAAAGAATACTGTACTTTAAATTTCGTACCTGTACGAGTATACAAGCGCCAGCCTTACTTCATCTTGTATAGCATTGTTGCTTCACCGAACATGGAATACGCCCAGCACGTTATAATGATAAACAATTGAAATTTCAGTTTCCGCAGATTCATTCGCGATACTTTTCCAGCTAATTAAAAACATTTATATTATACATTGGCGGATCGCATAGCAGCCAGATTAGACATAACATACGAGTATTATATATTATATACTAGAGTAGTATTATAAATATAATATATAAACAGAAGTAGAACTTTTAGGTGAACTATGAGCCTAAGAACCCATGGTGTTTGTATTAGTGTGGATGTAAACTCAACAAAACACGTAATTAGGCATTTGCTTGTGTCAGGCAGTGTTTCTCATGACTCGATATCGTTAACTACATTTCCACAATCTACTGCTAGATATCTCTCCTCATAACTAGGGATGTAGAAACAGAATCCAGATTGGAGGGGTAGTTTTGTATTTAACATTTCGTAAGTATGTAAAGGCTAACTGGCTGTAATAACTTACCCCGGTTTGCTGTGGTCTTGCTGCATTTCGTAGGTTACGTTGAGGCCGCCCCAGGCGCTGCGCGGAGTCTGAACATTGTGCGGGGGGTGTCCAGCTATGCTTGGCTCCATTGCAGCCTGAATAAAAAAATATTAAATAGGTATTACTTTACAAATTAGAAGAGTACCAAACATAAAAATATTTATTTTGCTTGATTCTATTGTTTTAAGTAAAAAAAAAAACACGAAGTAACTGATATCGATAGCAGCCAAGTTCCACGTAGAAAGCTTCTTTCCACTGTAAAATAATCAAAGTAAAAATTAACTAAAAATAAAAACTCGTCATTTAATAGGGTATTGCAACAGTATTTGGAAAGTGTTTAAGTTTTAGTTCGATATGCGACCTAAAACTTAAGTTAAACTTTACATTTCCATATTTCGAACGTTAAATTATTGATGGATACAATTGAACGTCTCATAACGCGAAGAGTTTGAGTAGTGCATTACTCTCTCTCTCTCTCTCAAGGTCAAGCAATTTTCTAGACTTAAATTGTTTTTAACCGATCTTTTTTGCACTTTGAGTTAACAAATATCAACAAGAACACATTTATGACAGTAGATACTTTAAAAAACACAATTTTTTCTAGATAGTATAAGAAAAACCGTTTAGAAAAAATATTTTGGTGGACGTCGGGATGTCTGTTCGTGCGCATATGTATGTGGTCACGATAGCGCCCGGAATACGACACTTTTTGAGTCCTTTTTTTTTCATTCCCTTCAGTATCACTCTAAGTGATAGCCTATTGAATAAATTAAGTTTTTAACAAAAAAATAGAACCGACTTCAAACGGTAAAAAATAAAATTGTTCAGTACCTACTTCTTCTTGCTTATGGTAATGACTCTTAAAACTATTTCTGGAGTCGGGCCCTTAGTAAATGTCGTACCATTCGTTCTAAATTGGCACCGACAGTACAGACAGTGGGACAGTACCTACTTCTTCTTGCTTATGGTAATGACTGTTAAAACTATATTGGAGTCGGTGCCCATTCAGAAAGAAAGGTACACTATATTTACTAAGACAGGACATTTCACTAAGGGCCCGACTTCAAAAATAGTTTTAAGAGTCATTACCATAAGCAAGACGAAGTAGGTACTGAACAATTTTATTTTTTACCGTTTGAAGTCGGTTCTATTTTTTTGTTAAAAACTTAATTTATTTCACTCTTTTTAGTAATTTTAATAATTCTGTATGTATTAGCATAATTGGAAAAATTTTCACTTAACTTCTAAACTTTAAACAGATTTACCTTTTATAATCATGTTTATCTAATAACCATCTAAAAGTCTGAAAGACATACTATCAGTCCACCTGAACGTATAAATTAAAGAAAGAATTTGCTTTCAGCTCCTAAACGTTGAGGAGTTGTACCTTCAATCATCAGTTAAGCAACAGCAGGTGATAATTACCAGACATAAATATTTGTATTATGTTAAAAATATGACTAAAAGCATGTGTGTGCCTATTAAGTTTCAGTGTTTCCCTCGATTTCCCTAATATCACATCATCAGATTTTGACATGGTGACAGTTGGACCACCTCAGGAATGTAAGATTTCGAACAAAAAACCATTTATTGAAAGAATTTACTCTCAACTCCTAACCGTCGTAGTACCTTCCATCATCAGTTCAGCAACATGATATGACGATAATTATACACAAATGTCTGTTTTGCTTTGTAAAAATATGAAAATCATTTGTTGTGCTATAAAATTTGAATGTTCCCTTCGATTTCTCTGGGATCCCCTCATCAGACTTTGACTTGGTGACAGTTGGACCATCTCGGGAATGTAAGATTTCGAATAAAAAACTATTTATTGAAAGAATTTGCTCTCAACTCCTCACTGTCGCAGTACCTTCCATCATCAGCTCAGCAACATGAGATGATGATTTCTATGCGTAAATATCTCTTATGCTTCAGAAAATATAAGAAAATCAATGTGTGTGCCCATAAAATTTGAGAGTTCCCCTCGATTTCCCTGGGATCCCATCATCAGATCCTGATTTGGTGACAATGGGACCACCTCGGGAGTATAAGCATACGAACAAAAAAAGAATTTTGAAAATCGGTCCACAAACGGCGGAGTAATCGGTGAACATATATAAAAAAAAAAAAAAATACATACAGCCGAATACAGTACCTCCTTCTTTTGGAAGTCGGTAAAAATACCGTGTAATTCAATGTATTTAATTAAATATGAACAATTCATTATCAGTGAATAGTCTTTGTTTGTATATCTATATTTATATTATAGTATCTATATAAAAAGTAAACATATAGTACAAGGCAGGGTTGATTGATTTAAATCATGATTTAAATATTTTAATGGTGTTACATTTTTTATGATTTCCTCTGCGAACATTATTTGTTTGAAGGGATCAGTTCTTGCTTTAAATTTTTCTATTAAAAGCAATAGGCCTGACCCCGGGTACTCGTTTTGTGCATAGTCAAAAGCTTATGTTTCCTCTTCTTCTGTTAATTGGAATTTGACTTTTGTGGGGTTTAGTAGATAGGTTAAAAAATGTAAATAATAAAAAAAACACAAATATCACAAAACAACACAAATGTTACGACGACGACGTGCGAATACCGGGCGGTACAAATACGGTATTTATTTGTTATACCACTCGATTCGGGGGAATCCCTGTAACTTAGTTGTTGTTCCAATGAGTGTTGCTATTTTAGAAAGTAGTTATTTTACTAAAAGTGTGTAAAACTACTTTTTTTGGTAAAAACCAGGCATAATTTAAAAAAAAATAAAAAAGTCATGATTTATTTGATTTAAAAAAACAAAAACATCCGTCAGAAATAAAAAAAAAACATTATTTTTATCAACCCTGGTTCAAGGTACATTTTTTTTCCCTAAGCAGCGCTACAATTCAAAAAATTGTATCTGATTTAGGTACCTAATCTATTTTCAAAAAACAGTAATCAAAGTATGGAATGAACTTAATTCAAAAACTGGATGACAATAAAGTGAAAAAAATGTATTTCATTAGAAATTCGTTCATCATTTATTTAGATTGAGTACGGCTTCTTTAAAAATTTGAAAAGTATAATTAATAATAATTAATAATATTATTGAGAGAAAAACATTTTTTTGTGACGTATTTGCCTTTAAAATGTGTTTAGGGCATTCTTCATGACCAAATATAAACATTTTAAGTCGTTGGACTTATCTATTTCATTCTAAAGTTTATTAGATATGGGATGTAAACGGTAATCAACATTGAAATAGATTTTTTTTCAAAATCCAAATCGATACATAGAAATATTCATACACATAGTATTGAATATTAAAGGAATTCTATAAGGATTCAGGTTTTCCGTTAGGAGGTACAGATCGCTACAAACATCATATTATTATGATTATAATAATTGTCAATATGAGCACTCATCGCACGTACACAATACATAATTGGCCTGATCCCCATAACGACTGCCGCAATTTTAGAAAATCGCAACATGTGTTTGGGTTGACCTATAAAAATAAATTCATGAGAAGGAATTACATTTAACAAACTTACAGACGTTTAAAAACGTAATAGTGTATTTTCGTTCATTTAATGTGATATAAATCAAAAGATCGTTGACTATCTAGCAGACTTGCTATACATACCTACCCCAGAATTTATTAAGTATTGAAGTAACATGTCCTCTATGAAACCCTTTTAATGTTTCTTTTGTTTGTTAGTAGTCTTAGGCATCCTAATATAAGTAGGTACTTATTAAAAATATCTTTGTGACCGTCTGATTTTGCGTAGGCTTATAACGGTGCGCTCGGCAGCAGGGTGACATTCGAAGTGCAATTTGATCACTGGCAAAAATGCATGCGTAGCGATGTTTTGACGTAATCGCGCATGATCGCGATTAATAATAAAATATTAAACAATTTCAGAGTTCTCATCTTCAGTGTTGATCTTTGTTTCATGAACTATTCCTGACATCCCCACCTGATACATATTAAATCAACAGAGAAAACAACCAAGAGGCAATATGACCACTTTGATTTGCATATTTTTATGATTAGTTAGGGTCCAAGGGTCTTTTCCGATTATTTTTCAAGTTTAACAATATTTACAGTAAAGTAATAAATAACTCTAAGTTAGTATGAAATGAAATCCTTATGTTATGTACCTAAAAAGTTCCCATGAGAAAGAACTTTCAATTTTAAGCATGCACATTATGGAGACAATACTTATTAAAGTCGTTTCTTCAATAAAATAACACGTGCGCGCAAGATTTACACATGTGCTTGCTTCTCTTTTGTCAAAAATCAGATATATTAGCTTTGAATGAAATTTGATAAACTTATAATTTGATAGGAAAAAAATATTAACTGTAATAAACTTAAATATAAATCAATAAAATACGAAAGGAAACCGGTACCTGTCAGATTTTTTTGTACTTAATTTTGCTATTGATAACACACAATATATAAATAACAACTGTCGTGGTAATTAACAATTTCAATAAAGAATTTTTAAAGATCTAGGCCAGGCTAATCAACAAGCCAAAATTATGTAAGAGATGAGATTTATGTAAAAAAAATCACATTATTATCATTAAAAGTTGGATGTTTAACCGAGGTATGATTCATATGAAGCTATTTAATACAAATACTAAAATCTTATCTTAGCAGATGTGATGCTAAGAAAATTGTAATGTATGTAATTTCATAAAATGCAATTTATGTATTATTAATCCTTATAAAATAAACAGCAAACATTAAAGCTCACCATTACCGATAACGCCTTTTATCGAATTGGCATCCGCGATTGTGATCACGATTTTCCGTTACGATGCGACATTGAGGGAGCTAGTGTCAAACAGAGATAATATCCCGTCGGCAGATGTTGCCGAAACCGGCGTCGTTACGCGACTGAATACGCCGAGGCGGCCGTGAATGGCAAACACATGGGCCTATGGTTGCGATCGCAAGGGCAGGTAGCCGAGGGGTTGGGGCGCAGGTACAAAATCGCAATTTTTAACTACGGCCTAGGGTTCGTAAGATAACCTCGGGCTGGATTCCCGGAACAATGAGGATGAAACTTAACGGACAATCTATTGCAACTTTAACGGTATTTTCAGTAAAACTACAATTATACTCGTATTATTTCTCTTCACTTCGCTCGCGTGGACCCGTTTTATAGGTTCCAGTAGGATAAAAATAATCACAGAACATTATTAAGACAGGTTAGAATGGAAATGTGGGCGGGGCAGACGCGCCAAGGAATTTTGAGCAAACGCTCAAAATTCCAAAATCTCTACAGAAACATACGATCGTGCTACGATATGCGTGCTTGTGTGTGATTCGTTCATTTGAAATCGCGTGATTGTGCGGCGCTAAGATTGGCTAGTTTTGAAATTGCAAAATATATGTGCGTAAGCTTCGTATTTATTTAAGTACAGATGTAATGGAGGTGAAAGGCGAGGCTTGATCGGCGACACCAGTCTTCATACGAACGGCGCATTATTGCCGTTCTACCTCTCTTAACAATGTTCTGTGAAAATAATCATACGTCATTTCCCAAGGTCCACTCTATCTTTGTTCCGAATTTCATTAATATTGATTCATTAGTTTAATCGATAAAGCGTTACGTTACAGACAAACAAATTTACTTTCGAATATATAATAAAATAATATATAGATTACAAATAAAAAACACAAAGGAGTACTCTGTAATTATTGAAACGCACGCACTCGTAGATAAAGTCTGAAATATTCTGTAGATCCTAGAAAGAGTACCTGGACGCTGCGTTACGAAGCTGCTATGAAAGATCCAGAGAAATAACAATTGAGTCAGGCAATTACTGAAGAATTGAAAGCATTTGAAAATAATACATGGGAGATTGTAGACAGGAAAGAGGCAGATAGGGTAGTTACAATGCAATTGTGTTTAAAAAAAAATAGAAAATTACAATAAAGTGCGGTATAGGGCAAGGCTTGTTGCAAAAGGGTTTTCTCAAAAAGAAAGTGTTGATTGTACCGAAACATACTCACCCGTGCTTCGTTATTCTACTCTTAGACTGTTATTTGCTTCAAGTGTGAAATTTTACTTTGAAAATATATTTGGATGTTACTACAGTACAGCATTCTTGAATGGCTACTTAAATGAAAAAGTTTACATGCAAGTTCCACCTAATTTAAATGCTAAAGAGAATTGTATTCTTAAATTAAAATGTGCTATATTTGGATTGAAACAGTCAGCCAGGGCTTAGAACATAAGAGTAAATAATTATTTGTTGAAATTAAACTTTGTTAAATCTAAATTAGAACCATGCTTGTATATAAAGAAGGGTTAAGAAAAGTAAATAATATTTTGTGAACATTCATGAAATTAAAACTGAACTACTGTCAAAATTTTAAATTAAGGATTAATTAAAGCAATGTTTGGGTATGAGAGTAATTTTTTTATGAAGATGGCTGTATTTCCTTAGATCAAGAGAAGATTGAAGATCATTTTTTTAGAAAAAAATAATATTATGATGAATAGTAACTTTACTGAAACACCTTTGCGCTCTTTGTATTGTGCCTATGAATGTAATTTAAAGTTAGAAAAAAGTTCAGAATTTAATATACAATACCCATACCTATATTTATTAGACTAGCTGTGCCCGCGACGTCGTCCGCGTGTATAAAGACTTTTATAAAATGGATTGATTAAAAATTAAAGATTATTTATTTGCATTGAATAAGTAGTAGGTAGATTATTCTTACATATAGTGAAATCACTTATAATACAATGTTCATATGTTCAGAAGAAACCTAATGTATTTTTTCTAAATCCTTCAAACCTAAAACAGTAAGGAATGCTTACTGTACTGATCTTACTATCCACTTTTCTCACGTTTCGTTTTTCTCGCGCAATCAGATTCTCTTTACAAATATGTACCTCGTTTATTAAAGTTAAGAGATACTGCTGTGCCCGTGGCATCATCTATGTTAAAAATATATATATCTTTAGTAAATTGGGTGAATTTTACCTGCAAAGAATGTATAGACTCATTCTATATACATAGCTTTAACCTACTGCAGAAAAGAGGTGCACATACAACTACTTGTAGTTGGGAGATAAAATTTCTAAACATACACGTGCTTAGGATTAAACAATCCGAAAAATAATTGTAAGGTCAATTAATAAACTATAGGTTTAAAACTTGCAGACAGCAGTTTGGTCATAAGTCATAACTCATATAATATTGTGAAAACTAAAGCAGAAGGCAGGGTCTCTACACAGTGTGCTATCTGTATTTGGAAATAAAGAATATTTTTATTAAGAATCTTTAAAGAATCCTTAATATCTCCATCAATCAACGTGTGTGGATGAGCCCTCAGCCCGTACGCAATAAAGAGACACAAAAAATGAGTTAAGTTATCATTGGTCCAATTAACAATGTTCAGCATCATACGTATACCTACCCAACGATGGGACAACCCGCGTGGTGCAATGTTTACCATGCCGGACTGCTAATCGAACTGTCCCGGGTTAGAATCCGGGCGAAGCAGAAATTTCAATGATGAGTTTAAACTGTTCTCGGTCTGGGTGGTTGTGTTTCTGTCTCTATGTGTGTTCATGGCACCCACGACACAGGGTATATCTACCCTAATGTGAGGCTATACGTGTGAAATGTTATTTTTTATTTTTTTTACACTATGTACTTACTTTTATTAGACTTAAGGCTTTTATTTGAAATTATCTCCATCGAATCACTTTGGAGAAGAAATGAATATTGCTCAATAACGCCATCTACCGTATGACATGTAAACTTTGTGGTTGATAAATCGAATGTCAAATTACCAAATAGGTAGATATTGAGATTAACAGTTGGTTCACTAAAAGTTTAACTATTCGTCACCTAGATGTATGCAGTAGTCTCGTTTTGTTAAGGCTTTGTACATTCTGTATGAAGGTTTAGATTCCGTATCTTACAACCTTAATGCTGGATGCATTGAGATTGTAAGATTTGGATTTCGGTTCATCGGAGCTAGAGGCCTCCTCAATATTGGGAGAGCTCCATGCTCAGCAGTGGAATGCTAAAAAGGTTGCAGCTTGATATAATGTAGCGATAATAATCGTTTCAGCTGCAGCCTGTTCATAATCTTCCACCCCAAAAGAAGACTAATAAGCTGAGCAACTAACTTAATGGAGCCTGTGATGTAAGGTTCGGCGGCGGTAAGGCTCGCGATGCACTTATTAGGTACCTATAGTCTAGCCATTCTCGGCCAACGAAAGAAAATACAGTAAGCTGATCTAATTATATTTAATATAGTCGACAATATTAGTGAGAGTTCAAAATAATTTTACTTAAATTTAAACTTTTATTTATGGTTTTGAATGGGCTGTTACCGAAACTTTCATACAAATTCCCCAAAGTGCCTTTTGAGTTTATGTCGCGTATTGTGTAAATGAACATAACTTTTTTGTTTATCACCCGATTGATATGAAATACACACTAATGTTACGGAAATTCATTCAACAATATATCAGTAAACACATCATTCAAAGAAGGGAAAAGAATTTGAGAATGAAATATTAAGTTAAGGTTAATTATTGTACGCTTGAGATACCAACTTTCGAATACATTTTATTTGCTATTGAGGGGTAGTTTAGAAAAAAGCTTAAATAGAATTCTTACTATGTTAGTAAAGATTACAAATACAAAATTATAAGTATATTACTCTGCACAAAAATATTCTGTACATCAAGTTTCGACACTCAATTTTCAAAGAGTTTCAAAGAAAATTGACATTTAAAGGGTGAATTTCGGGAAATGCTGAAACACGTATTCTTTTATTTTGGTTAGAAAATATTTATACCAAATTTCAAGAAAATCTATTGAAAAAATCCAAGTTTTCCATACAAATTTTCATCGCTCATTTTACACCCTTAAAGGGTGATTTTTATAATTATCTATAGCCTAAATGTTAGCGAGGACCAATATATATAAAACAAAAAAGTTTCATCAAAATCCGTCCAGTAGTTTTTGCGTGAAAAGCTAACAACAGACAGACAGACAGACAGACAGACAGACAGACAGACAGACAGACAATAATTTCAAAACTTATATTTTTAGCTTCTGTTATTTATAAAAAGACCCCTAGAAGTATTTTTTTAAATTTATATGCAATGTACAGAATTGACCCTGCTTACAGTTTTATTATATGTATAGAAGAATGATGTCCTTAAGTGTTTTAACTCGCCCTGATATTTCATTTAGAGTTAATTAGCTGAGCCAGTTTAATAACTGCTGTTCTTTTACGCATTGAAATATGCAAATAAGCGTATTACATACGTATTACACCTGATCTAAAATATTTTAATCTCAGCTACTTTTATCGTACATTTAACCGTTTTTGCGGTCTTACACCTTGAATTTAAAAAATTTACACACAGGATAAATGCGGACTTTTCAGGATTTCATTAGAGTGGTATCCTGTACGTGCCTGCAAACTTGCAGCTTTTTGTGAATTAATGTAAGATCACTCCTATTTTTAGGGCTAAATTGACCGGGTTCTAGCCGATATAAGCACGATTTGCTTCCCGGCTGGTGGCCGTTGCCTCAGCAATCGCGACTGAATGATGCTCATTTCCTTAATGTGTGCAGTTAATATTCGATTAGTAACAAATTTACATTTTTTAAAATTTCAATAAGGAAGGATATAGAAGCGCACATGGCTCTAATTCGGTTACTTTAAGCATTCGGTCCCAGTTCTCATCTCGATCAATGCCTTTTTAAAATTTTAGGTGTCTTAAGGGCGGTTTGAAAACAGGTTTTAAGTCATTTGGGGCTATTTATTTAAAATTACACTTTCATTACTAGAAAAACGAAAGATTTCATTTTACATTGAAAAATAATATACCTACTAATATAATTAACAAACAATTACTTTATTGAAGTTCATGTTTAATAAGGCATCTACAATATTTTGAGAGAGTTGTAGAATCTCCTTTAAATTATACGCGTAGATGCCTATTTATTGCTATATGAAGATAAATTACCTATATGTCTGTGCAACCTTCATAAAATTTTAGCCCACCGTAAGGAAGTGGCAGCTTTAAAAACCGATAGCCAGTGTTTAAAATACAGAGCAGTGAACAACCAATTTCATAAAAATATATGTGCAGGCTGAGTTAGTTTAAGAGAATTGTGATAAATTCGCTTTAAAAATAACTTACGATAACTTTTTAGTTAATACGCATGAAAATAAAAAAGCAACAAACCTGTTTTGACGGTTGATGAAAGATGTGTGGTGATGATCCAGAAGAAGCCATGTCGACCGACGGAAGGACCTGCCGCGAACACATGGCTAACATTAATACTGAGCAAGGAAATCCCAACCACACTACAATAAATGAATTGTAAGTTTTAATAAATATATAATTTTGTTCTTCCTCATATTTCATTATTTATTATGATTGTTAAGATCATTACGATTAGGATTGATATAAAGTAAATACATTCGCTGAAGCACTGTTACAGTTTTATTTATAACAATTATGTGAAATATTTTTTCATAAGATTAAGCTACCCCATCATGCATATTTCTGATCTTTTTAATGCTGAATGCTAATAAATATATTAGTTTATCTTTGATGACACGTTAAGTTTAAAAAAATTGTTCTGGGTAGCTAGAGATAAGCTGCATAAACAGTCTCATATAGTGTTTTCGGTATTCCTATTAGGCAAGTGTTAGTAGAACTAAATCTTATTAAATATAAAGCAGTTTACTTGGATGTACAGACCACTACCTTCGTAAATTAGGCTCGAGGTTTGTTTGACTCTCTTTGGGAGTACTTGATGATTTATTAGTTATTATAGCAGATAGAATTACGATGCACGTTAAAGAGTCCATAAGGACAGACACGATATCAAAACAATCACGGGCCGTAACGCCCTCCAGACGATCTTAATTAATAGCATGTCGCCATTACGCATTGTCACTTTTTCTAAATGGCTAAAGAGTCCGAAAATTACATGACATTTATGTGTGTAATATTTTAGTCGTCTGTCGGCATGTATGAAAATGTCAATGTTAATCGAGTGAGTCGTCGGTCAGTTTGTTGTGTTGTTGGAAGGATTACAATGAATAATGAAGGAATGTAAGAATCGGTTCAATGTTAACGACTAGCAACATAGTAGTATGTACACCCGTTGTATGAACCTGTGGGTGGGCGGTGAGGTTGAGCCCGTGACTGGTGGAGGGCAAAGGCACGGACACGAGCAGCGACGGCGGCAACTCTCGATCTCCTTTCCCGCTCTACAGAACCCATCGTATCGCATTAGTAAGCTGGCAGTTTAACTATAGCGCTAGTTAGATACCCATTACTGAAAGACATTACATTTGGAGATTAAAAACATCGAAGGTGAAAATGGACATGGTGAAATTTAAAGAAAACTTACAAGGCAATTTAAACGCACTATTCCTGGTCTTAGGTATTATCCCTGATCGTAAACCTGATCAATAAAATTGTAAAGAGTTTATCAACATTTAAAGGAAGTATTTAAAATTTATAAAATGAAAAACTTTGTAAGACATTTTAATGACATTATCCACAAAAAAAATTCAAAATGCATTCCTTAAAATTGGTGCGCTAAAGCTCGCTTGTAAGGCTGGATAATTGACGATTTATTTTTATTAACTTTTAAATCAATAAAGAATTAGTCATATTGACTATGAATGATATGTTACGTCACAACACAACTAATTTTCTTGAGGGCGTCACGTTTTGAAAGCTCATTAAGGGTGTGTTGCTGTAATGATAACTAAACCCAAACTACCCGTGAAATACTCGGTTAGGCAACATTTGCGTTGTACTATTTACGCTATGGTTGTAATGACGTCAAAACTTAACGGTAACTTTGTTCGGTTTAAGCTATTGTTATGGTCAAAAATCAAATTAACTGAGTATTAACTTCACCGTTTATTAACTTTAACAATCAAGAAAAACGTAGTGGTGAAATACACAATTATTATTGTTAATTTCTACTTGTCGTCGTTTTCTTGTCGTCGTTAAAGTTAGTTTTGACCGAAATTATAGTTTCGGCCAATGCCATCCATCTTAAAAGTGTCTCAATTCTGAAGATATCTCAATTGATTTGGAAGTCCAAGACCGGATTACGAAAGCTTCATTGATATTTATCTTTTCACCCTCGATGTGCATTAAATTTGTAAGCTCCATTTTCATAATTCCAAAAATCAGCGTCAAATTATTCAAAATCGTGTTTGCCTAAACTGAATTTATTATAAATCACAAATCAAAATAATATTTTTTCCATATTTTTGCAAAGTAACAGTCCTTTTAAATGGACAAATGTGAATATTTAAACATGCTGTTTAAAAATACACCATAGAAAATGCTTGTTTTTCTTTTAATAAATTCATATTTTATGTTGTGTATTATGTGATTCCTATACATTTAAGAGGTAAAGCAGTTTTATATTTTATTAGTTAACAGCCAACTAACTATTATGATGTAATAAGTGTTCGTGTAAAAAGAGGTCGAGAATAGTCGGGATAACTGATTATATAAGTTATGAAAATTGCATGTGGGCATGCGATTGACTTTGTATGATATTACATGCTCACGTGTGTTGTTGATTCCTGTAATGCGCGCTTCATTTGAATAATCTTTATGTACATTTAATTGACGGTTTTTTTTAATGTAACATTTCAAATATGCATAAACCCATAGGCAACTACACCTCGTAATTTTACCTACCATATACAAATAAAGTTATTCAACATTTCAAAAAGTTTGATCATCAATCAAAATAAAACTTTAAACAGAGCTTTTATATTTCTTACACAAGACGTGGATGTTCAAATAATTTCTGTTGTCATAATTAGTTTATGCTACATACCTTTGTTTTATTTACTTAAAATATTCGAAAAACCATTGTGAATTAATGAACAGTTACATGGTGTAAATTATTTAATTTTTCAAAACTTAGTTATCATACTTTAGGAAACGATAGATTTCTAACTACAGGGTTTTCCATTAAGGGCGGGTCGATTTTAAAATTGAATATAACAAGTTGTATTTGAGATATCAATAAGGTTTTATCTTTATTTGAGAGCCCTATCAATGACAATATTGGTGAAATATAACATCGTTCAAATGGCCGCCGCGGCTTCGATGGGTGGCGCATATTCGAAAGGTCCAGTTTTCGATTACTTTGGCGCATAAATCAGGCTAAATTTGACCGATGGCTTTGATTATGTTATGTTTGAGGGCCGCAGTGGTTTGCGGCTTATTCGCATAGACCTGCGACTTAAGAAAGCCCGACAAGAAAAAATCTAAAGGGGTCAAATCACACGATCTTGGTGGCCAATTCACATCGCCTCGGCGTGAGATAACCATGCCATGAAACCGCTCGTGCAGAATAGCGACTGTGTCTTGAGCTGTGTGGCACGTAGCGCCATCCTGTTGAAACCATATGTCTTTGGTGTCCATATCATCCAATTTAAGCCACAAGAAGTTTGTGATCATCGACCTATGACGTTCGAAGTTGACGGTGATGGCGGCGCCAGCATCATTTTCGAATAAATACGGACCCATGACGCCTCCAGCCCAAAATCGACACCAAACAGTAACTTTATTTGGATGCATTGACACCTCACGAATCTCGTGTGGATTGGTGTCGCCCCAAATCCGGCAATTTTGCTTATTCACGAACCCATTCATTCAAAAATGGGCCTCATCGCTAAAGATGATTTTTCGCTAAAATTGGGATCATCGTTGCTACTAGAGAGCGCCCATTTTGATAATAAAGTTTAATTATTTGCACGTGTCGCTTGATGCTGTAACTTGCCATGATGATTTGTCTTTAGTGACTGATTAGAATACTATATTTTGACAGAAAGTAAACGAAACAATATGGCCGCCATAAGCTGTCAAAATCAACCCGTCCCTATTGGAAAACCCCTTACAAGACAAAAGTTCCGACTGAATCACACAACTAAATCCAACCAGAGTGTTTCATGCTGGCCAAGAAAAAAATGACACAGCACTAATTCTAGAATTGTGAAAGAAGCATTAGCATACAGTTGGAGAATGACATAGGCCACTTAAAAAGTAGGAAACTAATATCGAAAAATTTGGAAAATAATATTGTCATTCCTATGGGGGTAAAACTATCCATATTATATTATTTTATTTCATCGTTGGTTTCATGGTTTTTTTTAAAGATAAAAGTTTAAAGTACGAAGTAATACAAACTTCTAAGCATATTTGCAAAGTAATAATAAAATCTAGTTATACAGCAAAACGATAACAAAAGATTTATTTTATTCGGAACAAGCCTAACCACAACTTTTGCCATAGTTTGTCTACGACACTAGAAACTATAACCAAATGGAATTAATATTTTGTTTCATAATTTTGAGATACAGAAGATTATTATAAAAGTAAGTAAAAAACAAATAATAATAGTTATTATTGGCAGGAATATATTTCTTCATCAATCACACTGCGTAATTTAAAAAATAGGACAAACGACGGTATAACTTACTATACCGCAAAAAAAAACATTACGAGGGCGGGATGATAAGTAACTAGCCTAATCAGAAAACACTTAACTTTCCGTGATAAAATTAATTTTATTTTTCGACATAGTCTCCATGACCCTCTACGCACTTATTCCATCTTCGTTCTAAAGCAGTAATGCCATCTATAAAATGATTTCTTTCGAGGCCTGCAAAATACGAGGAGTTACAGCGGCTATGACTTCATCATTTGTGGCAAACTTCTGTCCGCCCAAAAAAGTTTTGAGCTTAGCGAATAAGTGGAAGTCTGATGGTGCTAGATCAGGCGAATAAGGTGGGTGGGGCAGCAAATCATACTTCAATTCGTTGATTTTTGCCATAGCTTTAACACATGTGTGAACCCTAGTGTTGTCTTGGTGGAAGATGATTTATTTTCGCCAAACCTGGTCGTTTTTGCTGAATACATTGATGAAGCTTATCTAATTAAGCGAATAAGGTGGGTGGGGCAGCAAATCATACTTCAATTCGTTGATTTTTGCCATAGCTTTAACACATGTGTGAACCCTAGTGTTGTCTTGGTGGAAGATGATTTATTTTCGCCAAACCTGGTCGTTTTTGCTGAATACATTGATGAAGCTTATCTAGAAGATTGGCGTAGTATTCTCTATTAATTGTTTAACCTTTAGGAAGATAATCTATCATCAAGATCCCATCTGCATCCCAAAAGACGGAAGCCATCACTTTTCCATCCGACTTTACAGAAATGGCTTTTATTGGAGCCGGGCATCCCGATTGAGTCCACTGTTTTGATTGAATTTTTGATTCTGGCATTTTTGATCCATTTTTCATCTGTTGTTACAAATCGACGTAAAAAATCCAGACATTCTTTTGAGTTTTGCACCCGAATCCTTTTTTGATTGATAAATTTTTCATATTTAATTCCTCACTTAGGATATGTTGTACCCGTTCTTTTGAGATACCTGTAGTGTCAGCTATTTCAGATAACTTCAATCGTTGATCTGCTAAAACCATGTACTTTCACGACCATTTCCGGAGTCGTGACGCTTTTTGGACGTCCGGGGCGGGCTTCATCTTGGACACATGTACGACCGCGTTTAAACTCAGCCACCCAGTTTTTTACTGTGGCCTAAGAAGGAGCACATTCACCCAAAATATTCTTTAACTCGTCATAGATATCTTTCCCCTTCATGCCTTTCATATAAAGAAACTTTATCACCGCTCTTTGTTCAAATTTATCCATTTTGAAAACAGTTGACGAAATAAATTTTCAAATGACAAAAAATCAATAAAATTATGACTCCACCAAATTCAAATTCAGAACTCAAGTGGCCAGAAATACGAGTTTAAAAATGACATATTTTTTTATTATTTTAACTTTTTAAATAGCAGTGGCTAGTTACTTATCATCCCGCCTACGTATCAGAACAGTTTTTGTCGATTGACTTTTTCACCAATATTCTATCGATTCTTGAAAAGGAGTAAATGAAATAATGAGTTTACTATTTGATCATATTTCTTTAGAGTATAGAGTCGATAATCCCCGAATCAGTATGTCTCTGACCATATTAAATTTAGTTTTTGATTTTTAGTAATTTACATAATTTGCTGTGAAATTGGACGATTTCATTTTATTCGGAGTAGATTTTGAAGGCGTGAAGGCAACTAATATTCAACTCTGCGTATAAAAGAACATTCAAAGCTTATTCTGAATATTTAATAGAACCTTACCACATAATCGTACGTCTTTTGCAAAACACTAAAGACCTAAAAAGCAAATATTATCAAATGCGGTTTCAAGCACGTAAAGGGCACACAATAAACTATTTTATGATATTAGTTGCAATTAGGGTACTTAAAACAATTCTAGAACTATCTTCTTTTGGAAACAATGAGACTGTCTGAGAGATCAAAATTTTATTATAATTCTATCTCTAAGTAGTCCTCTAATTTTCTAACAATCTATCTATTTTGAAATGATTTACTGAAAAAATTGCAACAAACGAAGAGAATAACAAATCAATATCGACAATTACCGGCGGATGGGACGGTGATCGGGTATGTGTAATGGTGTTCACTCCGCTTGGTCCGGGCATGGGACTGGGCAGATGTCTGAAAAGAAATAACAGTTACATGTGTGTTGTTTATTATCATTAAAAAAGCACACATCTTATAAATTGGAACACATTCCGACGAACGTGATTTATTTTATTTGTTCGGATCTATTGACAGTCCTTATCATTAAAACAATCCCAAATGCATAACAAAACTACGAGTAAAATGAAAAGACAAACTCTGTATCAAATTGTTGTTAAAAGTTAATAAATACAGAAAAAACACACATTAATTTAAAGTAAATGGATAGAAAGTAAAGTGTTATTCAGAAGTATTAAAGCATAACTATAATATAGAAGAAATTTTTAAATCTGTCATCATGCCTGATATAGAAGGCGACTGGGTGACCTGTAGTGGCAGTCTTGACATTTGTTACGACAGGTTAGCGACCAAAATCTTTGTGACGATAGTTTTTAATGAAATTTGGCAGTGTCGACTAAAAATTAAACCAATCAATAGTATCTATTTTAATGTACGTCAAAATACCTATTTTAATGTACTGTATTTTTTAAATTATAAGTAGATGACATTTTGTTCGATAATCTTGATCTAAAGTGCAAGAGTATTGTGGAAATAAATAACTGCGAGGAAACATGTTTTTTTTTTCACTTCCTCCTAAAAAAAAATCTATTTTGTTAAAATAGCCATCGTTTTACTGAGATATCTGCCTGACAACTGTTTTAACTTTGACTGAATATTGTAATTGTATCGATAACACGGGCAAAAACTAGATACAGATGATTCACTTGACACTGGCAAAACGGTCAAACGAGCGAGAAGTGATTCGTAAAGAAAAAGGAGACCAACCTGGGGCTCGGCTGCGGCGCCGGGCTGTGCGCGGGCGGCGGCGGCGGCTGTGGCGGCGCGGGACTCACGCTGGAGAAGTGCGCCGGGCCTGGAGCGTTCTCCGCGCCGTCGGTCTTCGCCTGCTCGAAAAAAGTCGTAGTCAAATTTAGTAGACTGATAGCTAATAACGAGAAATAGAGAACCATATAATTAGTTGGCAGTAATAAGAAATAAAATAAAACTTGCATAGCGAAAAACATATTCCAACAAAATTCTATATCCTAAGCGTAAGTCGCGCGCTGGAATAGTCCCTACGAATAGTATAACAGACAGTACGCGGGCACAAAGCAAACCGGGAAATTACCCCCATTTACCTAGTTCACTAACCATCCTGGTTTCACACCGTATAGTGTAAGTATTTGACAAGATTTAACATTTTCCGGTACAAAAAGTACCCGCCGAATAAAACGTTAGTTTAAAACCGCACTTAGTTTGGGCGAGTAGTATTTAAGTATTTTATAATGTGATAGCCAAAAAATAGCTACATACATACTAATGAAAAAAATATTCTAAAATACTATCGCTTCGCGGATCATGAATAATTTTTTTCAATGTAAATTTTACACTATCAACCAATCCGGAAGCGTCAATGACATCTCGAATTTTTGCTTTAGTTCCAAGTACACTATTATAATCTCTGGTTAGAGCAAGGTTGTGTTCTTTAGGAAAGGTTCTTAAAATTTAACAAAGATTGAAATATTTCCAAGATTTTTTTAAACATATTCAATATCATTCATAAGCATAAATACCTGTAAGCAGAGAAAAAATATGTTTGATACAGAATTTTCTAATCACTATGAACAGTAGTTCAATGTACGATATATGTATGAAATCATCAGTTACTTCACTATATTGATGTTTTCGAAATATAAAGAAGAAACATGTAAATCATACCTTTTTTATAACTTTGTCAATAGATTCCATCTGAATGTCGTTGGCCGTGTGAGCGACAGGAGGTTCCCACGAGTTATTGTTGCTCGTCGGTGGTGGGATAGTGGCCTCACTTGTCTATGGGCAAAAACAATTAAATAAGATATTTTTAATCAAGAAAAGTTAATTTAGGCACGTTAATCAAATGTTACTAATCTTAACAATTGATAATTAATATAAATAAATGTCGCATTATTTCCGAACCAGTCTTGTTATGTGGTTTTTATTTCTTTATTTATTACAATCGACCTTATTATGTTTACAGTCTAGTACCTAGACGACCGAGCGTTGCTCGAATAAAAACAATTTAATTATTAAAAAAAGACGTTCTTTATAGGTACAGTATTTTTTTATCTTACTTCCGGATGTCAAAATGGTCAGATTAGAATACCCCGTTGCCGTTGAACCATGAATTTTAAATAATAAAACTTCGAACTCTTGCGAGTTTGCCAAAATGCCGTTTTTTATTTTGCTGTTTTATATACATTCATACTAAAATCATCAGATTACTGAAATGTGACTTAGTATGCATTTAATTTATTCTACTATTTTACCTGTACATATAAAATTTTTGATTAAAAATTGAAAGATTAATTAAAAATTAAAATTTTATTGAAATATTTTTTGTTAAACGCAAAACGTCATAAAATATAATCTTTTAATGTTGCTACTACCCAACCTATAAAATGCACAAGGTCCTGATGACGCTTGAGAAAATCCACAATGAGCCTCAATGAGGTTCCCCCGTTTGACAGCATTTACGCCACAATATTATTAATACTCTCCAATAGATATCAGGAAGAGTCGTATTTTTCAGTATAAATTTAAATTGATTATTACTGAAAATATTTTTATACAATTAAAAATTTCTAACAATACAAAATTCCTGGATCGATTTATCACCCCCGAAACCAGGGTAAGTACTAAATTTCATCAAAATCTTTGGAGCCGTTTCCGAGATTCAAAAAATATATTTAGATATATACGAGAATTTCTCGTTTAAAGGTATTAGATAACCACACATATGTGAAAATAAATTAAATGCTAAATTAGCTGCTTAGATAAAATTGACACAATACATTGTTAAAATATAAGTAATTATAAAAAATTTTGGATTTTAGTAACTCAATTTAGGGTGCAATAAACAGTATTGAAGAGCTAAAGATCACAGACCCCATGAAGCTACTAGCTGCTTTACAGAAACTGCAGGGTTTGCTGGCGAATAGGTCGAGATTAGGGTAGCTCTTAGATTCAGTAGATTCATTTATTTTTTTAAAGAAGACAACCCTGTCTTGTCATAAGTGTGGGGATTTTTTTTAATTTAGAATAGTAGATTAAATACAATTGGCTTATTCATTGAATTAGTGATTCAGTTGGGATCATTGAACGTCACACACTCATAGCCCCACAGTAATGTAATCAATTCCCTGTGTCGTGGGTACCATGGACACATACAAAGGAAGGAACACAAATACCCAGATCGAGAACAGAAATTAAAAACTCATCATTCAAATTTCTGTTTCGCCGGGAATCGAACCCGGGACCCGGGAACGCGATAATAGTAATAAAAAAAAACTTACAACAGTCACTGGTGGGTTAACAGGCGGGTAGTCGACGGACTGAGAGGGCGTGTTCGCAGCAGAAACGGCCTTTCTTTTCTTGGTCTGCTTGGTCTCCATCATATCAGTGTTGGTGATCACCGACTCATACGTTGCTGGCTTGGGCGGAGCTTGCACCACCGATGTGCTTGAAGCCGTGCTGCGTAAAGCGAAAACATTTGTTGTGAATAGGAAAAATTAATAACAAATTACAATATAGGTCGATTACTGAAACTCGGCATGTTTAACACACTCACAAATGCAAGTACCTTATCTAAGAAGCAAACATTAAAAAAGCACATGCATTAATTGTGACGTGAGCGGCCATCGTAAAACTATTTATTTATTTGTGTGGGTACTGTCAACACGCCAATTTTCAGTAGTGGTAAGTATTAGTAATAAATGAACCTTTGAAATTAAAAATAAAGATTTTAAAATTATGGAATTAATTTTTGTGAGTGATCATGGTTACAATGTAAACTATGAAGATTTTTAGACACATGATTAGACACACTAAGAGTATAAGCACATTGCAGCTTTGTTAAAAATTCATTGAATCAGAAATGGTTGCAACTACTGTATCTATGTATAATTCATGCGGTAAAGACTGATGTTGAATAATATTAATTTGCATATTTTCTCTAATCTTTCACACCACATTTGACAATTTGCGAGAGGGAAATTCGAACATCAAATTATCCACATCTAGCAGCGCCCCGAGTGAGATCTAAATTAAGATGATAATAAATTTTAATAGATCATAAAATAACGAGTAACGTTTCTGGTAAGTACCAATAGTCATAACCGAGATTCGAGCGTTGCCTGACTCCTTGACGGTACTACAGCTATAGTGGATACCTCTGCCGACGAAGGATTCTTGGTTGGTTGGTTCACTGTTCCCATTATGGTTAAAGAAAAAAATTGTATCACGAAACAAAATTGAACTTCTTATTTCACTGAGACATTTAAACAATGAGACTAAATATTTTGTAGGTGGTAGAACTATTATGGTTCGCCCGGGGAAGTACCACCACTGCACCCACTTCTGCCGTGAACCAATTCTATTGTTTCGGTGGAATGGTGCAGTTGCCGGCCACACTTACATGAGGCGACCATCAGCCTCCGGAGTACCAGCGCAACTGAATTCGACCTCAGGCAAGATTTAGCCATGCTTGCTTGAGGTTGTGTGTAGATGTTCATGGGGTGCAGCAACCACTTAACACCAAGTGGCCTGCATGCTCGTCTGCTACTACATTCAAATAAAAATAAAAAAAACAGGACATCAAATATTTTACTGTTGCTTCTTATTTGATACTGTTTCCCCATTACAGCTTTAAGCTAAAATACTTGAAAGAAGAACTTCAACATTTTCTTATGCGTACTGCTTACTTCTTTTTCATGCAATTGGATTCAGTTTCATGTGAGAAAGATATCGTTGCATTAGGAAAAATCTGAACAAAACCAATTTAGAAACCTAGCTGGGCCCCTTTTTGAAAAAACGATTGTTGTTGTGTACGTGTGTACCGCATAGTAATTTGTAGGAAGAGTTTTTGCATAATTAGTTTTTGTCAATGGTAGTTTATATTAGCATTTTGTTGTGTGAGGAATAAAATATTGGAAATGTTCGTCTTATTATGAAAACAAGTAGATTAATCCATATCAGTTCATTCGACCATACATGAACATGCTATACTAGTTCAAGCCATCCATTATTTAATTCTGTAACGTTTTAAAAACAATATGCTATTGAGATATAAAATAACAAAAACTAAATTGAATTACATTAAGCCATGATGTGGTCGATAGTTCCCAAAGCAACTGCACTTACCTTGTTGGCGCCACTGAGAGGGTGGACATGGACATTGTCATGTCAGTGGGGGTGTCCACAGTGCTGTGATGCCGGGTAAGGTAAACATAAATGAAAGTGCTTATTAGTAACAGTTTTTGTGCTTATTTTATGAAAGACTAATCATGGAGCTTTACAAATACAGTGCGACAAGGAAATTTCGGCCCATCAGACATGAGGAGGTACATATGTTTAGGTCAAAGGTGACATAATAATCAACATGGCAGCGTTACATTCGATTTTCTCCACGTGATTTTCACACTTGACATGAGGGCGTTGGTACATATGAAAAGGTAACATTAATTTTGATTTTTACCGCGAAATGGTACAAATCGCACTTTCATAAATATTGTCGATTGTAGCACTGTTTTCGCAAATGTAAATAAAATGTCAAGTTATTATATTTTTTGAAGAGAAAACTTCTTTAGCGGCGTTGTGCACTTTTTTGGGATGGTTAAAAAATGTTAAAATCGCGTCAGGACACGTGACCTGATCGAATATTCGTAAGACAGAAGGTTGACAGCTGAAGGCTCGACTGTCTGTATACTTGTAAAATTCGTGTTGTATATCAAGTGTTTCAAATATGGAAATTGAACAAAGTGCATCTATTAATGAAAAAAGTGACGAGGAAACAGTGAAAGAAAATGAATGAGTATGAAAATACTAGATGAAACCTACTGAAAATACTAGGTGTAAAATAATACTGATAATTAAAGCAATTCTTGCGAAATTATTCCCTAACCGTTCCAAAATATCAAAAATGCACAACGTTAATGATCAAGTTTTCACTTCTGCCGGCACTCCCGGAGAGCAACCCGTTATTTTTTGTCTTACTTTAATTTTTTTGGAATATTAGTTTACTTTTTTTTTCTGCATATTTTTATATCTAATTATTTTATTTTCAGAGGCTACTGTTCGATAAATAAGCAAACTCACCTAGCCGGGGCAATTGTGATAGTGGAAACTGGGGCCGACATTAGTGTATCCTGAGGGCTGTGGTTCCGAATGGGTTTAAAGAAAAATCAAATTTTACAAAAATGCACGAAAATAAATTTGATGTGATTATTTTATTGTTATTATTTCAAAATAAAGCTTTTTAGGAGTTTGTTTCGTTTTATGAGGATTTTTTCATATCAAGAGCAAGTAAGGGATTTTCGATTTGTCTATATAAATAATTAAATAATTGCTATTGATTGGTAGTCATTCTTGAAATTTATTTTTAGATTTTACTAGCGTAATAATAATTTAATTTTTTTTCTTATATATATATATATAATATATATAGATAATGGCGTCTTGCAATAATGAAAAAACATTTTAAATTTGCTCACATACTAATGCAACTTTCGAAGCAATGTGTTAGATATAATATAGCCTAGTTTACCTTACTGGAGCAGATATGATACTGGTCACTGTTTCTGATTCAAACTTCTCTTGGGAGCTGCGGTTCCGTAGGGGTTAAAAACAGGGATCAGTATTTTATGCATGAAGCGCATTCTAAAATTAAATTCGTAAGGTTTGTAACGTTTGTTATACTACTTATTTAACGTCTGGGAAATGTATGTACTCGTAACTAAGGCATGTTTCTGGCGTAGAAAAGGAGTTGAAATTCATGCCAGTTGAAAGATTTTTTCCAATGCCAACCTTTTGTACTCGTATACGTTGCATTAAATTAATTAAATATCTCTGGTAACTTAGATGAGAGCTATCTTACCTCGTGGGCACAGTCATGATTGTGGACACGGGAGCCGACGAATACGGCTCTGGGGAGCTGCTATTCCGAATAGTCATTACGATAATAAAATTAAGAGTTGTATTGTAACCAAAAAAAAATATTAGCGATAAAGGGAACTTCTTAGGTCATTAAATGTGTCATCCAAGGAATTATATTGCTTCAGGTTTTAAAATGGGAGTTTAATGCATGACAACATTCGGCTGTCTTACTGAATACATAAATTACTAGATTATGTAAGGCCTAACTTACCTAGGTGGAGCAGCGGTCATAGAGTAGACAGAATCTGCAGTAAGTGTCTCCTGGGAGCTGCTATCCCGGATGGGAAAAATAGTTTTTTGTGTAATGTGAAATTTGTATATGAAAATAATAATTTTGTTGTTATATTTCAAAGATGGTTTTACGCATCGATAGTATTACTAGTGGTAGATGCAAAGTTCCATACAAAATCGTGCCAAAAGTTAATAGAAAGTTATTATAGATGTATACAAGTATTCTAAACTTTATAATAATACTAAGTAATATAATATTGTGGTTTGTATTCGTTTTAATCAACAATCATAAGTAATTTTTTAAAGTATAATAGTAATAGAAAGTAAGTTTTATATGGTTTTCATAAAACACAATATTAAAAACTAGCGGCCGCCCGCGTATTCGTCTGCGTGGACTTAGAAGTTTTAAATTTTTTCTACAATAAAAGTAGCCTTAATTACTCCTCATGACATCTGCTACCGGACGCGGTTTTCACTGATGTATTGGTATTTTTTTGGATTAACATTTAGTGTTTGTTTTATTTAAATCGGTTCACAAATAATAAAAAACGTCTATTTCAAGAATTTATCGATCAGTGTTTGGAAGTATCATTGTTGATTGATCGAAAACTTCAGTTAATGTATTGAAGTTTTATAATTAACAGTTCCGTAAATTATATATCATTTAAACAAAAGTATATATAAGTTTGTAAGTATAAATGAAAAGAAAAATAGATAAAACATAGAAAAAATACCAACATAAGATGAGCTAGCAATAATATGGTAAACTGTACGAAATAGGGTTCACGCTTTTTCGTAAAGTTTTTTTTTCTTTTTCTTTTTCACGTCGACAATAATTAATCAATATTTTAAATCTATACATAAAGTTGAAAAGTTTGTTCATTCGTTCGTTTGTAAGTTTGTTTGAACGCACTAATCTCAGGAACTACTGGTTCCAATTGAAAAAATATTTTTTGCGTTGGATAGTCCATTTATAGGGGAAGCCTTTTTTTATCAATAAACCGAACAAAAAGGCAGACGGGCCGCGTGGTGTTAAGCGATCACCGTCTCCTATGGACACGGGCAACCCCAGGGAAGCCACCCGAGGGCTTTAGGTTATATAACATCATGCTATGACATTAGTCATACGCGGACGAAGTCGCGGGCGGCCACTAGTACATACATATGGATGTAGTAAAATTAATATTACAAACAAATACCTAATCCAATTTTATTTATTAGTATAGATAACATTGTATAGATAACAGCTTAATAAAATGAGAATAATAATATGAAATTAGAAAACAGAGACTTTCCACGAATCCGCATTGATGAAATGTGGTGGAGTAAATTTGAGGCCTCGCTTATTACGGAAAGAGACTGGTGTGCAATAGTGGGACGCAAAAAGGGTTGCAGTCAGAATACTGAGACATCGACAACATACCAACATATAAGCTGATCCACTAATATTTAAGTGAAGCGACATGATGTGATTCAAACAGTTTTAGTGTCAAGATCCTTGCGGAAACGGATGAGGCGTAGTCATTTTAAGAATAAATTAAATATTATTCGAAACTACGATTTATTTTCCTTTCCTATTTCTGCGCAGATTTGGCGCTAATGCTAAAAGCCCTAACCATTTGGAATAAGCGAACTTACCTCTCTAGAAGAGCTGATATAGTTGGAAGCACCTCCGTGGTAATAGTGTCAACGGTGCTGCTATTCCATTAGGGATTAAACTGAGATTAAGCGCCAACAAAGTGAGTCCAAAATAAACATTAGTTGGTAGGGAGTTTCCTGCAAGGCCCATAGCGAATGAAAAACAAAATGAAGCTTTTGGCGCAAACCCAGGAGGTCTCGATGAAATGAGGCAATCTGCTATGCTCTCTCACCATCAACATGCAATACATGTGGGCGTTTCATAAGCGTTGATCTTACCTTGGCGGAGCGACCGTGATAGTGGACACCGTTGCCGAAGTGGAAGTCTCCACGGAGCTGTTCCGGCAGGAGATAAAAACGATTAAGCACGCCTAAGTATCTTCCATATTCTGATAACTTTTTTTTATCGATCAAGAATATTTCTACATCAAACTTAACATTCGAATGCTGAACCAAGTTTCAATACTAAAGAAATGTTATGTGTGTATTTATCTCATGCTCTAATATCTAATAATCTATTGTAAAGGAAATTATTCTAGTATAACGATGTATTCCATCACCCTGCTTGTATAAATGATTTAAAAACCGCCAACTCGCACTTGGCAACTGTGGGGGATTGTAGCCTTAAAACTGGTAACCTGGACTTCTCCGGACATAAAAAAGGTTAAAATAATTGTCTTGTGATCTAAGATGGATTAAAATAAAATTCAAAGAGTTTATACTACTATGTCGTGTCTAGGGAATTTGATCCCGGACCTTTTTTCTTGTTCCGTGATTTCGAGACTTTTTACAGACAATCCCGGGATCCCGGGATAGTCCCGAAATTGTGGGTAAATAATAAAATCAGAAAATAGTTGTGTAAAAATTAACTTTCTACTTATATTTTCACTAACAGGAAAATTAATAATGAAATATTAAATTACAAAGTAAAAAATTAAAGTTTAACAAAATTAACATTAGTCTTCTATTAAAATAAACAAACAACTTCTGTTTTTAAAGTATGAAACCAAAAATCAATATAAATTAAAAACCTAAATTGTATTCTTCTATTCCCTTAATATGAACTACGAGTAAGTATTAAATTATAATGAAGAGATATGGTTATATCAAAAGTTTTGTCAGGAAATCAATTTCCACATAGACATAAATTAAATTTCAACTCAAACTTAACCAATAAAACAAACAAATCACCTACGGTGATAATAACTTGCCAAATTAATTTGCAAACTTGAAATAAAATTAACTTACAGACACTCTTTACGTGTTAATTATATTGCAAAAATAAAATCTAGGAAATAATAACTCATCCAATGTTTCATCTCCAAGTCTGCTTCTCAGTTTGTTACTCATGAATACAGACGCTGAAAAAGCCCGCTCGGGATCGAAGGAAATAGGTGGAATCGTTACTAAATATTTATAGCCTTATCTCAAATTTTATCCATTGTCAAGCTAAATGAGTGATTTTCGTTTCTATACGCATTGTCAAGCTAAATGTGTACTTTTCGTTTCATGAACCTTTTTGTATCATTTTTAATCTTTATGTTAATCCCGAATATCCGGGGATATGTTAAATTTATCCCGATATTTTCGAGACTGAAATATACCCGGGATCCCGATTATCGGGATTCCCTAGTTGTGTCCTTACCTATTCGGAGCGACTGTGATAGTGCCGGAAGTAGCGGAAGTCGCCGCCGCTATTGAGCTGATCACCCCGACGGGTTCCACGGCCTTCCCAGTCGGGGATGACATTGGCTGTGTCGCCTTGGAACTCGGAGTAGAGCCTCCTGAAGCTGTAGAACACAACAAAATGCAACATTTTATCTTGATCATAATAAACTAACTAATAGGGTCTTGGACACTATGCACAAAAAAATTCAAAATCCTTATCTTAAAAAGGTTGCACTAAATCACGCTTTGAAAGCAATATAATTGTAAATTATTTTGTACATGATTTATTTACCGTTTAAATCAATAATAATGAAGTCAATTGACTATTTATGATAAGTGACGTCACTAATCATTTTCTCATACAAAATGTATGGGGACGTCACGTTTTGACAGCTCATTAAAAGTATCTCAATTGACTTGGTAGTCCAAGACCGGATTTATTATAATACTAGTGGCCGCCCGTGACCTCGTCCGCGTGGACTTCGTTATTAGTCATAGCATGATGTTATAAAGCCCTCGGGTAGCTCCCCTGGGATTGCCCGTGTCCATAGGCGACGGTGATCGCTTAACACCACGCGGCCCGTCTGCCTTTTTTAGCGGTTTATTTATAAAAAAGCCTTCCCCGATAAATGGACTATCCAACACAAAAAAGATTTTTTCAATTGGAACCGGTAGTTCCTAAGATAAGTGCGTTCAAACAAACTTACAAACGAACGAACGAACAAACTCTTCGGCTTTATGTATACTAATGTATCTATAGATTAAAATATTGATTAATTATTGTCGACGTGTGGGAACTGTACGAAAAAGCGTGAACCCTATTTCTTACAGTTTACCATATTATTGCCAACTCATCTTATGTTGTTTTTTTTTCTATGTATTATCTATTTTTCTTTTCATTTATAAGTTTCATCTTATCATTTAAGAGACTGTAAATTATAAAACTTCAATACATTAACTAACTAACTTAAAATGAACGTAACTTTTTTATTTGTGAACCGATTTAAATAAAACAAACACTAAATGTTAATCCAAAAAAATACCAATACATCAGTGAAAACCGCATCCCTCTACGTTAGCCGTATCTGAGATTAGCGCGCACAAACGAACAAACAGACAACAATATAAATAATAATAAAAATCATTGTTTTGGGTTCTATTAGCCTTAGTGACAGTTTTTCTCAAATATCTTCAATGTACAGAAACCGACTTGTTACAGATTTATTATATGTATAGTTAGCGATCTGATACAATTTGGAATCATTTTCTTTTTGTTCTTCGCAGGTTGGTTGTTAGGGACAAAAGTTTTGACCTCTTTTAATAATTATTAATTTCGTTTTAGAGGCAGAAATGGCCTTAAGTTCGAAAATTACTGGTCTGATACTCATTGTGACCTGTGTGCAGTTACGGCAGATAACACATCACACCAGTTGGAGTGTAAAAACGCCAGAATAAGTCCGTGCACACGCGCGTGTTTTTTTGAAGTGCAACAAGTAGCGCGTTTGCCGAAACGACCGTACACGCGCAGAGCAATACGCTTGAAACCGCTGTAAATCTTTTGTAAATAAAGCTCAGCCTACGTACACTTTCCAGTGGGCCCAGTGGTGGTATCAGTGGAGTGCTGTGGGGAGGGCGCTGGGGTGCTTGCCTTGCTGCTGCCGCCCTCGCCCGTGGACGAGCCCCGACGAGCCGGGGACTGCTTCTTCTTGTCTAAACATCAAACACCCTCTTTTAAACATAAATTCCAAGTAACGACGGTAAAACACAAACAAACAGGTGACAGAAAAGAAAGTAGCGCACATAATGCTTTGACATATTCACATACTCCTTAGAAACAAAAAGGACAGTAATAACATTCACCAGAAAAATTTTACGTGCAGTTTCTATTTCGCTTATTTATTTATTTCGTTTACTATTTTATAGGAACATATAACATGTCAGTCCACGCCAAAATATTTCAGATCATTAGAGATTTAACTTACACGTTGAAAGTTTCTTATTTATTATACCTGTTTATTATTATTTAGAGCTGATTCGACGACACAAAATGCTCAGAATATATTGATTGATATTGAGCGTATAGTGTTATAAAATAATTAATTTTCTTTCTAACTACTCACAAGAACCTATAGCTTAATTATTTTTTTCTGGTGAACTGAAATGAATCTATTTAGATGGTGAAAAGCTTGTATTGCAAATAATGAGGTTAAGATGATTGCAAGTAATCACAACGGAAACCAACATGAAAGAAAGAAAATTCAACCTTATAATTAAAAGAAATAGAATTTTAAAGTTTTTAAATAACACTGAAATAAAGGAATAATAGTATTAGTAACTATTGAACTCACATTTGCGCCAATGAGCTTTAGCATAAAAATACAATAAATCTTTTTAATTATTGTATGTTTTGTATGGCTACAATTTTTTATGTATTTTATAATTAACTTTCAGGGTATACTGAAAAAGTATATTCATAATTCTTTCCTTGAAGGCAATAGTTTCAAAGGCTGGTAAATATTACAAGGTATGGCTTGACTTTTTTGTAAGATCTTTTTATTTTTTACTGTGAAGCGTGATACAACAAAGATCGATTAATTAAAATATTTCAGTGTACCCTGGCAATCTCAAGTAAATTTATTTGCAATTCCTCTTAAGCTCATCCTACATGTAAAATAAATTTTGTGTAGAAGCATGTGCCATATGAATATGACCAAATATTAGCGGCTAGTGATTAATTTATCTGAAGCGTCGTTGCGTCAAAAATAAAATACTTTTTCATTTATTTATTTCCATCAATAAATAAACAGAATTAATATGGACAGGATTATTACTACAACACTATAAGGAAGGAACATTTTTAAATGATCTCTACTCGGCAATAGGTATCCTACCATTAAAGTATTGCCTAACTCTGTAAAACATTTCTCTTGGTTATAAATAATTAACTTACTATGAATGTATTGAACAAGTCATTTTTGTATTTTTACCTGTAAATACTTGTACAAAGTGTGTTCCTTAAGTAATAATAGTAATATAGAATGATGTAATTATTAGACATACATAAAATATTTTAATTTTCTTATAAATGAACATAAAAACGCTCAATCGTATATTTCTATTCATGCTCATGCACCGAAAAGTAAGACTGATATATCTAGTAATTTAAACTATTGAGATCATACCGACATTTTCATGTCATTTATACATTTGGCTAATAAGTATATTTAGGGAAAAGTCATTTGGAGGATAATTAAACATAATGAATGAGATTTTAACAAAAAAAAAATAGACTTCATTGGGTAAAAATAAAACGTGATACTGTCATAAGATTGATCAATTTTGACAGTTTCATTGACTTATGTAGGTACTTGTTCTTAATTTTTACCGACTTCCAAAAGAAGGAGGTACTGTATTCGGCTGTATGTATTTTTTTTTTTTTTATATATGTTCACCGATTACTCCGCCGTTTGTGGACCGATTTTCGAAATTCTTTTTTTGTTCGTATGCTTATACTCCCGAGGTGGTCCCATTGTCACCAAATCAGGATCTGATGATGGGATCCCAGCGAAATCGAGGGGAACTCTCTAATTTTATAGGCACACACATTGATTTTCTTATAGTTTCTGAAGCATAAGAGATATTTACGCATAGAAATCATCATCTCATGTTGCTGAGCTGATGATGGAAGGTACTGCGACAGTGAGGAGTTGAGAGCAAATTCTTTCAATAAATAGTTTTTTATTCGAAATCTTACATTCCCGAGGTGGTCCAACTGTCACCAAGTCAAATTCTGATGAGGGGATCCCAGAGAAATCGAAGGGAACATTCAAATTTTATAGCACAACAAATGATTTTCATATTTTTACAAAGCAAAACAGACATTTGTGTATAATTATCGTCATATCATGTTGCTGAACTGATGATGGAAGGTACTACGACGGTTAGGAGTTGAGAGCAAATTCTTTCAATAAATGGTTTTTTGTTCGAAATCTTACATTCCTGAGGTGATCCAACTGTCACCATGTCAAAATCTGATGATGTGATATTAGGGAAATCGAGGGAAACACTGAAACTTAATAGGCACACACATTCTTTTAGTCATATTTTTAAAATAATACAAATATTCATGTCTGGTAATTATCACCTGCTGTTGCTTAATTGATGATTGAAAGTACAACTCCTCAACGGTTAGGAGCTGAGAGCAAATTCTTTCTTTAATTTATACGTTCAGGTGGACTGATAGTAGTATTCTTTCAGACTTTTAGATGGCTATTAGATAAACATGATTAAAAAAGGTAAATCTGTTTAAAGTTTAGAAGTTAAGTGAATTTTTTCCAATTATGCTAATACATACATAATTATTAAAATTACTAAAAAGGGTGAAATAAATTAAGTTTTTAACAAAAAAATAGAACCGACTTCAAACGGTAAAAAATAAAATTGTTCAGTACCTACTTCTTCTTGCTTATGGTAATGACTCTTAAAACTATTTTTGAAGTCGGGCCCTTAGTGAAATGTCCTGTCTTAGTAAATATAGTGTACCTTTCGTTCTGAATGGGCACCGACTCCAATATAGTTTTAACAGTCATTACCATAAGCAAGAAGAAGTAGGTACTGTCGGTGCCAATTTAGAACGAATGGTACGACATTTACTAAGGGCCCGACTCCAGAAATAGTTTTAAGAGTCATTACCATAAGCAAGAAGAAGTAGGTACTGAACAATTTTATTTTTTACCGTTTGAAGTCGGTTCTATTTTTTTGTTAAAAACTTAATTTTCTAAATTGTTATACAGCAATAAGAACAAGAACAGCTTATCATTCATACATTGTATGTATGTATATGGCTGTCTGCAACCTTTTTTGCGTCCCACTGCTGGGCACGGGTCTCTCCACCCTATAGGGGAGGCCTTGTTGTTTGTATATACGATGTATAAAAAGTTGCTGATAAAAGAACAGTTTAAGCAATGACGCTATTTTTCATTACAACTTACAACTCGGTTAATACATACATTCAGTTCGGCATAAAATTCCAAAACAAAGACAGGGTCAAACTATGTGATCAAAAAATTTTACTAATTACCTAATATAGTAGGGGGAACTCTCCTAACGCCGAATGGGCCGAACCGTAACGAACCAATACCAAATCTATAGCAATAAAGTAACGAAGACGTTCGTTTACAATCATCGATGTTTACAATGGAAAAGAAAGAGACAACGGTACTCAGCCCGCGAGTGACGTGGCAGTAGTTAGTCACACTCGTAGCGCTCATGAGAGTATAATATAAAAGGCTGCATTTATTATCTCAGGTAAACTTAACTCCTAAATAATGGAGAGGTTGAAGAAACGTCGCTGGAAACCTGAAAATTTAAAAGTTGTGAAAAGTAACCAACAAAATGATGTCCTTAAGAGAAGCTGCTTTAAAATATGGTATCTCCACTACTACTTTATATGATAAACTTAAACTCATATAAATTAAGTTTTTAACAAAAAAATAGAACCGACTTCAAACGGTAAAAAATAAAATTGTTCAGTACCTACTTCATCTTGCTTATGGTAATGACTCTTAAAACTATTTTTGGAGTCGGGCCCCTACTAAAATGTCGTACCATGCCTTCTAAATGGGCAACGACAATACAGACAGTGGGACATTACCAACTTCTTTTTCTTATGGTAATGACTGTTAAAACTATATTAGAGTTGGAATTCAGAACGAAAGGTACACTATATTTACTAAGACAGGACATTTTACTAAGGGCGAGTGTAAGTCGTGGTATATATATGAAGACGGTTAAAGAAGACAAGATAAAAAAGACTAAAACTTTACCATTAAAAGAAAACCGTCAACAGAGTTTCTGCGCACGCTACTCTAAGAGACGTATTGTGTTGTTTGCTTAGAAAGTCATGACGAGAACTGGATTCAGTGCAACTCATGTAAGGAATGGGTTCACGAGACATGCGCTGATATTCCAGAGCGGTCTGACCTGTTTTTTTTTACAGATGTCACCTTTATTGGGAGCATTCGGTCACATGGGCCATTTTATAACTTTGTTCGGTACTAGGTGCCACAGTATTAAGAGTACAAACCAAAATAGACGTCAATATTTAGCTTTAGTTTTCGATTTGAATTTGTTTTCTGTTGATTGTTTTGTTGATTTACATACATGTCTATGATTGTTATGTAGGCTATAATATGAAATAAATGCATACGAATTCATTAGATTTTGTTATTAATGCATCCTAAGCTTAGGTGTTCGGTACTGCGGGACTTCCCCCTAAGTGTATCGGAAGAGTACAACTGATTCTATATTTTCCAGAGTTGAGAATTATCATAGCATATTATTGCAAAAGAGTTTCTTCAATAAATTTACCTATTATATTGTAGTATCATATGATACATGGTTTAAAATAAGAACTGTTTGCCGACTGCCAAACAATAGACATGGGTCACACACGGAGTATCATGCCATCTTACATACAATTGTTAAAGCTGTATCCCTTCTGACTGAAAAAAAAATCTTTTCCATAACGAATGTGTGCTAAGTTTACTAACGCCGTGACGCATGCAATGTTTTATCTACCTTGTAGATTACTTAATAACGTTCATTACCTCTCGATGTACTTCCTGCTGTTAGAAGCGATATACATATCTGTCTGTACACGAAGTATTTCCTTGTAAACACCAAATTTGTTTTGAATTAATTTCAAGCAATTTACCAGTCCAATTTTACACAAAGCAAGCATTTATTAATGGAATCGGGATGTCTAGTATATCATGTTTCTTATTAGACACAACAGGGCTAAGGGTGCAAGCACACGACACACGAGCGGTGGCTACACTAGCATGCACTAGTAACATGAATAAAGCTACGTAACGGAACACACTTTTATCGGATTTGTGTTTCCGGGTGGCGAACGGCTCTAGCATCTCCTTGCCCGAGCCTGCAGCCCGGCGAAGTACGAAAACATCACAAATTAATAACATATAATTTTCAACCAACAAACGGATCACACTACGATTTATAAAAGCCTGTCAAACCATCATACATAGATATATAATATACTTCATAATTTTATCATATCTGAGACGTAATTACATTTTTAATTTTTAATCTCGTAATATTTTATTGCTAAGCTCTTGGATTGGATTAGGTTTAAGGATGATACGTAGTAATATATAAGCAGATACATTATAATATTCTTGAAGGCAACATGAAAATTTATGCAATTAACACCTGGTTCATAAATTGGTTTCCTTTAAATCTACAAAATAATAGGTGTATTTGTTAGTTTCCAAGTACATATTCACATAAAAATAATTTGTGAGGATAATAAAAACCAAAATTTTTAAATCGTCGTACCTGTATTTTGACCTGAGTGGGTAGGAGTCTTAGATGAGTTAGATTGATTTCCAGATTTGCCGCTACTTGAGTGCGAAGACTTTCGTCCGGGCTGAAAAAAATTAAACGTCGCATCATTACAGGTCAGGAGTTACAGCTTATAATACAAGCGATTAGTATAAATCGAAGAATATAGTTGCTGACTGACTCAAAAACAAATCGGATTAGGACGCCTGAGAGACTAACCAGCCTTATATGGTTACTATGCATAAGAAAAGCAGTACAAACAAGGGTGGTGTTGCGAACCACCTGACGCCGAATTTAGGGTAAAAAATATAAGAACAATTAAGAGCAAAATTGAAAAATCCAGCCTTTAGTAAAAAAGACCTACAGTTCCGGGTGTACTAACATTCAGTAAAGAAAGCTACTACATATGAGCACATAACATACTCCTTTGGATTTCCCGGCGTGAGTGGGCGTGCCGCTGCCGCTGGCCGCCGGGGAGGCCTCGCCGTCCTTGTCGCAGCTCGAGTCGCTGGACTGGCTATCGTGGGACACTGGCTTGTAGGGCGGGATTGTCTTCACATTACCGCCCTTTTTCTGCGCCAAAATATCGCATTCCGACGTATTTACACATTTTCTAGCAGTCTAAGTTCGCTTTAAACGGTGCGTGGTTCCAAACGCACTGAATCAATTTGATATTTACAATTTTGTATTATTATCATTCCAGCCTAAGTCGGAAAGGATAACCCTGCACCGTATAAAGCGATTTGATGTTAAATAAATATAACATAATCCGTTCACATTAATAGGAAACAGGATACTTTAAATTTTATACAGCAACTGATAAGGTGTAGGCAGTTAGTTTGATTGGTTAGACTTTCAGTTTAGGTTCGTAAAACGATTTCCTGTTGGTTCAGCGGTTAATATGCAACCTATTGCGAGTAAAATAAATTGGATGTTACTAGGTTTTAACAAAATTTAATATTGCCGGCTAAGAATTTAATACATATTTTCATTTACCAACCAATCAGTTTTATAAATAACTGCTCCAAGTTATTTTTATCTCTTTAAAAACAACCTCTAATAATTTAGGTACTTTATTATATTATAATGCATAACAACAACTTTATAGAACAAAAACTATACAATATAAAATATATATATAAAATAATATAGAACAAAACTTTGAGGGACTTAAAAACAAACGCTATTTTGTAAATAACGTAACAAAAATCAATAGAAAATATATTGAAAAACAACTATATTAATTTAAACAAAGAATGTAAGAACAGCTATGCGCATTTTTAACCGTCCATCGAAATTATGAGGAGATATCATAATTTCCAGCGTTGAGTGAACCATAAACGGTTAATAAAGCAGAAAATACTCACCAGCCTACTCACCAATTTACTGTAATGGTGTTGGCAATAGCCACAATATTTGACGTTGTCCAAGTAGTTGCCGGCCTCCTCGCAGAGAAGACCCAGGCTTTGAGCACACGTCACGTGGAACTGTTGTTTACATCCTACGATGCAAGCCAGCGATTATACACACGAGTTTTGTGCCAAGACTTAGTTATTAAGGTCTAAAATCGCAGCGATATATTCTACAAACTGCGGGCCAGTATAAACTATAAACTACTAGAGCCATAATCCCTCCTACTTTTACCGAAAGCACCTACTTACTGTCTACCTGCGTGCATCTACGACTCTCATCTTTAATTTTACGAATCAATCTAAATACAAAATGTAAGTACGATTTCATCTTATAAGCTTCTCCCAATGTAGAAGGTACCAAAGTAGTAAATACAGTTGTGGTCATAAAGTAACAAAATAATAATTTAAAATAGCAAACATTAATATTTTAGATTGTTGTAAACGAAAGAGCTTCTTCACATAAGCTGCTTAGCGCGACCTTTCCGCTACGTGCAGAAGAATAGAATAAACTGGCCGAGGTGTTGATAACTCTAAAATAAATTTTGACTAAAAATTAAAGTACCAGTTGAAATTTTACTTCATATTAGAATAGATAGGTCGCCAACTATGAAGTCGCACTTGCGTTTTGTTTGGACAAAGCTAGTAATTTACTGGAGTGCTAATTGGTTATTATTCTATATTTTCATTGATTTCTTCCTTTGACAAAAACTATATTTTGCAGTAACTTGTTAATTCTAAAAGTAATTACGTAAACATATATACCTATGTACTTAAATTAAACAACCCGAACTATATTTTAAGCAGGAGCAAATATGCTAATTAGACACCAATCGTTACAACACTAAATTACTTAGCTAGTCCACACCAGAGTTTAGTATTTAGTTGTGGCAAAGTGTGAGCGTCCAATTTAATGCTTCCTAGAATGTGATGTACTCACCGGCTCCACCTGGTAAAATAGTATTGCTGTTTTAATATTTTTGCTTCAATTAATTGATAGCATACTCTTTTCCAATCCACAAAATTACAACATGAATTCGGTTACGTTGAATACCATTGCAAACTAAATCGGTCGGCGACGACGCATCCACGCTTGACTAGTTGCAAAATACATAATGGCAAATTCGGAACCCTATAAAAGTATTATACAAAGTATTCATTATTTTCTCTTGTTCAGTTCTGCACAAGAATGAGTCTTATTAAAATATGTTTATAAAGTCCCGACTTACCTTACGGACTACTTCGGGAGCGCCCGACATTTTCGGACCGTACCGAGGTCCTTGAGGCTCATGACTGCGGACGCTAGGTGGCCTCGACAAAGACACGAATTGCGAGTCCGCGAGGTAAGCCGGGACTTTATAAACATAATTAATTACTTACGTATCCTCGCGAGACGTTTTACAGTAAAAAAGTATTGTTTAATTTGTAATTGTAAATGAATATGAAAAAATTATATACCTAATATCAAATAGATAAAATAAACATTTAACAAAAATATATATACTTTAAAATATTGTGTAGTTACTATATTACATAATAATATATACTAGTACCCGGACTACCAAATTGTATGGATAAAAACAATTTTAGTGTTACTTAACAACACCATCTGAAATAGCTCCCAATTAATAAAAGCATTATTATCTTAGCCTACGTACATTTGGCCAAGTAAGCTTGAAGTCGATTGACGAATTTTTATAGAGGTCTTTCAAATCGACATTTGTTTGAACGGCGGATGACGTGTGACGGTGTTCTATGCCACAATATTATTAATATTCTCCAACAGATGCCAGTAAGAGTCATATTTTTCAGTTTATATTGAAGTTGATTATCGCTGAAATTACGAATAAAACGATTTTAAAAAATTAAACCAACCTAGCTGGATCAATTTATCTTATCACCCAAAACCCTGGGTACTGGATTACATAAAAAGCCTTGGAGCCGTTTCCGAGATTCAAATTATATACAGGAATTGCTCGTTTAAAGGTATTAGATGGATACCCATTAACCATCAAATCTTTATATATGATTATTTTTATTATTTCTTAATCTAAGTTTCAAAAAACATATATAGTTTGTAATTCCTCAGCTTGCAGTTTTTGTTAGTCACCATTGGTTTAGTTATTATTATATTTAATGAAAATAGATATAAAGATTTATCGTCTCGCCATGGAACACATATTTGTCTTTACATTAATATGTATGAACGTGTACTTTCAATTTATAATAAATCTATGGACTATTATAATAAACCCATTATTACATAGACATTACATATTTATTTTTATGTGATGACCACAACTGTTCAGCATCATTACTTAAATTTTGTTTAGTATATATGACATAAGATTACCCACCAAAATGATAAATAAAATTAAAGAGGGTATCTTTCCGTTTCTAAATAAAAAGTGCAGCTATTATAAGCTTCTACACATCAAACAATAGGAGAATTTTAACTTACCAGTCTTATTGCATTGCATACAGGCGCCGGCAGAGGCTCGGTGTGGCTTGTTCAAGTCCTGGCATATGTAGCACGTCTAAAATAGAAAGAAAACTTCATAAGTGATATTCATTATCTATACAAATAAATAAAATTAGAGTGTCTCTTCTTGCTGCGAGTTGCTGTTTGTACGATCTGAACCTTGTTGAGTTTAACCTTATAAAGACATAAGTTTGCGCGTTTACCGCTGCAAACCCTCATTTGTTATAGCGCCCACACTCCAGGGCACCGCCCTCACCGTCGGTGAAAGTGTCGTTATTTTGGGACTTGACATTACAAAGCCAAATTAGCATCCAATAAGCTGGCATCCTATACAGGACCTTACATACAAGCTTCAAGAAATTGTAATTAATTAATAGATAATTATTTGATATATATAAATTATATGGGGTATCCCGAAGGTCTTAAAATATATCAAAATGAGGTCATTTTTGAAATAAGATTCGAAAATACCGAATTTCAGACAAATATTTTAAAACTAGTAGACCCCGCAGACTTTGTCTTTATCATCTCAAAGAGTTTTTATGATATAGTGATAGATGAATTATTATTCAGACTATGTCAAAATTCTGGACGATAGCACGAAAAGCCAATGTTTGACAGTTACTAACAGTTTATTTAAGAAAATAAAATAAGTTATTTTACTATAAATTCCGCAATTCTATCATATTTTCTCACCTTTTAAGCCACATCGGTTCAGCCGTTCTTGGGTTTTAGCGAGACTAACGAACAGCAATTCATTTTTATATATGTATAGAGATAGCACTCAGCAAATCTTACACCATATTTCGTCGGTATAAAAAAAATCATGCTTCGCAAAGAGTCAACAGGAATGTGAATTAACAGTACTTTTAGAAATATGAAAAAATCTAAATCGAATTGGATTTTTCTTTATTTTTAACAGGACAGTTACCCCACCCCATCCAACCCCAATTTTCACTACGTCCGCTAGACGTTTTGGAACATTATGCTGTATGTGTACAATATAGTCTCAAACAAATATAAAATAACAGAATGTTACGGTATCCTTAGAGGCAGCGCCACACCATCTTCCAGCAAGTAACGAATAGGACATACCTTATTAAATCTTTCCGGAGGGATGAGGCGCAGCACAATCGGCTCCATTGAAGTAACATTTCCAAAACGAACTTCAGGGATGTACAGTGCACAGACAACGTGCGCCCATCCACCTGTGTCCGCTCGTTTGAGAGCTCCTGACTTGGAAGGGCATAGTTCACAGCGCTAAAGAGGAAAATATTCATATGTAAAGGAAGATTAGGCCGAGTTTGCACTTTACGTTTAAAACATTTTTTTTCTTAACCTATTCCACAACCCATTTTTAAAGTAAGGATGATACCTGGAATATAAAATCAATAATAATAACAAAAACAATAAAAAATAACGATTAAAGTGGGTCTAGTTACCTATATTTCAATTTAATCTACAAAGATTGATGAGGATTTTAATGAGAGAAGCAATAAAATAAAGCAAGTTCAGACTCTAGTGAGAAATGTTTATAGTCATTCTATTTATCGAAATTGTATAATGCAAAAGTAAATAGAATTTGAAATAGAAACGAATTTAAAATAGTTTAAAGCGGGTAATACATTTACCATGACAAATAAATTCTACAACAGATTTGCGTTCGTACCTATAAAACTTTCATTTACTATTACTTTTTAACATTACTGGAAATATCTCTTAGGCTCATATACTGAAATAGCTATTTTTGGGCAATTAAGTACATTAATACTTTTTTAATTAACATTAAAACGAATAGTGATAAAAGTTGTTATACGGATTAAGTTAATCTATTCAATTATAAATCATTAAAAAGGACCTTTATATTGTGATTACAAACAAAAACTAATAATTCCATTACACATATAACTTACAAAAAAATAAAAAGGTAAAAGAATTTATACATGCATTTCTTTAATTCAAATTAGTAAATAAACATAAGGACAATGTCTCTCAGACATTTGATTCAGATATTGCAATCAAGCCATTGTCATCGGCATCAACTTTTAAGAGAGGAAACGCTACCGCCATATTTCCATACAAATATATTCTCCTATTTTCTCCCTGGATAATGCTTCTAGAGGAATGATTTTTGTGACAATATCTAAGTCTGCTAAAGCTATGCCGCTATGTTTTGTTTTTTTTTTCAATCAACTAATTAGATCAGAAAATATGACTCTTCAAAAATCGTAGAAAATGCCTCTTTCATACAGCCCTAATCCAACAACTGCAAAACAAATTTGAAACGTTTTTACAACCAAATAAAACGATACGAGTAGGGGGCATATACTTATTCTTTTTCTTGATATTTGTGAAAAAAGTATATTTAATAAACTCAATTTTGAAGGAGGAAACAGGAATACGAAACCTCGATTTAGTCGGAAAGTTTGTAGGTATAATCGGTCTGAGCTGCATCTGTCCCTATCGCACGCGGCGGATAGCGCTGGGTGCAGCGCGATAGCAATAGTTTCTCCGAAATACCTATTTTTCAAATTCGGCTGAAGCCGCGTTTCCTCTTATGGCATTGTCACTATGTGTATACCTCGTATACTTATTACTTTTTCTTGAAGTGCTAATTAAATAATCATCGCTGTTTTTATTTATTTTATATTTCATGGTAAACTGTGAATTGAATCATAGGATAGTTACTGTTAAGGGAAGATACAGTTTCTGAATGCGTGCATAAAAATTTTGAGACCTTAATATTTTTCTCATCCTTAAATCAAGAGACTACCAAATGTGCTGAATTTTATTCTCTCATCATACTAACGACAGGTAATATGTTTAGGAGTTTCGATTTGTTTGAAGCCCTAATAACTACAAATTTTCCCGAAAACTGAATGACTGACTTACCTTCTATGATTTCTGTATGATGTGCCAACAGTACAGCTGATCCATGTATGATAACTACTTTTAATTTGTCAATTGTATAAAAAAAACTCACGACTTTGCCCTTGTTCTCAGCACTTTCACATTTTCTGCAATACCAGGGTCCGGTAGGCACAGCTATTATTCCGTAACACGCTATATAAGAAATAAACGGATTTTATTGAAATTTTCTGGAACGCCCTAAGTGTACAGGAGGAATAAATATTTGAAGCTAAGCTTCGTGAGGTACAGATATGATTAAAAAATAACACGTACCTTGGTGCACAGCAACGGTGCAACCATTGCCGTCGCAGTAGACTAGCGGGTTGTCTGGCCAACCTCGCTCGTCCGAGCACACACAGCATCCTCCTACCATCTCCTTCATATTGTAATCATTATTGTATCAAATCCTGAAAAAAATATAATCCTTAATATTAATAAAGTAATTAAATGTAGGAAAGTAAAATACTATGATGCTACTTATATATTATTGATTTCCTAGTCATCAAAAATTTTTGAATTTTATAACAGATTTCAAAAACCTTTAAACTTAAATAGAATTCTTGCAAATTGGTGATGACAAAATTAATAACACAAAATTATGGTAAATACGTCCTCGAATTTCATTGGATATAAATCATCTAATCAATCACGTATTAATACATAGCTAAGAAGTACCTACATTTTTTTAAATTTCAGTATGTAATTAATTAATTAGTGTTGGTAATTATTGTTATTTTTTTTTATTACTACTAGCCAAACAATATTGCCTTTTTAGGCATACATCACACAAATTCTGGTCCAGTTTGTAGAGCTGCCAACAAATGTTGCAGCCTGCTCCCATGTTACTTGTAGAAAGCATGATCATAATATGTATAATATTGTGTGATAATGATAACCAAAAAATAATAAGTATGTGCCTAAGAATTTCACACAATTAAAATTTTGTAAAAATGATGGTTTACCATATTAATTTAGTAAATTAATACTTTTAAAAAATGTATTGTTATGTTATTTTTTACAGAGTTTGGTGAGTTTGCGAAAAATATAAAACTTCTTAGACTTATCTTCTTAGTTATTTATAAATAAATATAATTTATTATTCTAAATAATTTGTAATAAAGAAGGAAGGATGGAAGAGAAACTATCTTTGTTTACCTTTTCCCTTGTGAATAATAATAATATCTGAGGGATTCCCCTTGCTAAATCTAATTGAAAAAACTTCATATTTTAATAACGCATTGTATGCATGGATACTTACAGCCAAAAATTTCAATAAAAAACACCACTATCAAAAACTGCACTATTGTTTTATTTAACTAGGTCACTGTAGTCTAAAGAGTATTTTACACCTCACAAACACCAAGTTGTTTAATAAAGGATGAAATATCTTTAGAAGCCCATTATTAAAATAAGAAAACAATAAAACGCTGCAATTTTAAATGAATCAACATTCAAGTTGACAAAACAAGTAATGTATCTGCTTTGTCTGGTTGAACTACACTGTATGGGGCAAGGGAAGCTATGTTGCAGGATAGGGAGGGGAAAGTTGCAGTATTGATTTTTCAATTTACTCTCCTGTTCCTGATTTCGCTCACAACCCCTCTGTCATGCACATTTAACGTTACAATATTTAAGTGATAATATTACTTGCACTTTATTATTTTCTCTTCTTTATTTCCTTTTGTAAGCAAATTTTGGAAATACATATCTACAATCTACTTACCATTTAAAGGAATAAGTGATTTAACCTTGAAGTTCAATGCATTAAGATGTGACTTGTAGTGATGTAAAATATAAACAAGAAAGTACTTTTAGATACAAAATGAATGAGTTGCGAGTTTACAGTAGGTACTATGCCACCAATGTATATGTAGGTATGTCAATCTCATCAAATTCAAATCATATAGGCATATTGTTACAAATTATAATGCTAAGGTAAAAATAAATACATAAGAATAATTTGCTAATATTAATAATTATTTACTTACTTTTTATTACATACATATATATGATGCATGCCAAAAACACTAAAAAATATTTATATAAAATATATTTAAATTATATATTTAAATTACATATTTAAATTACATAAAATTGTTACTTGCGTTAAAGCTGAAATATGAGAAACCCATACATCCATTAAATATTTTACACATATTTTTGACATTAATACCTTGGAAAAATGGAAGGTGCCTTGTGTTGGATGAGCAGTTGGTGTGGTAGCAACTGATTCTGAAATCCCGAAGCAGCACAAATATATAGTTCTTTACCGGGACTACATATTTATTCCTTTCAGAGTTGAAACAATGGGACCGTGCGGACCTCATGCAAAGGTCTTTTACAAGCATTGATCCAGGCAGTTAATTGAGTGTGCCCGCGAGCTGGCTCTTTCCTCAGTTGAAGGATAAGTTTAGCAATCCATCTGGTTAACGTAGCCAGCATCTTGTGTATACTGTCTAAGGACATGAATTTTGATGCTGCCTTTTATATTTAAGTAACAGGTAAAATTTACATATTACTTAAATATAAAAGACAGCATTATTAAATCATTTAATGTTAAATTTTAATTTTTTTTTAAATGTAAATTATTTATAAATAGTTCAGTTAGATAAAGTTTAATTTGAATTTAATTATTTAATAATTTGCATGGGACCAAAAATATATAACGGTCTAAAAGGTTGGCAACGGGTTTAAAAAATAACTTAAAACATGTTTACTGAAAAAGGTGTACTCAGGCACTGATTTCATAAACAATAAAATGGCATAAAAGAATTCCATAAAAACCTGAAAGGCTTTTTTTCTGCCTGTCTTTTTTTCTTTCAGTGTACAAACACCCTGTGATATGGGTACCCAAAGCAATCGGAATCAATCCAAAATATAAATACTTAAACAAATATTTAAATTTATAAAAGGTGCAATATGTGACAAATAAAATAAAAAAATAGATGTTAATTTACATTTTATAATTGTGTTATAAGTTATAATGAAGTTTTTCTCTTTTATTTTTTTAACATTGTAATATTTGCATACCTCAAGAAGGTAAATAATAATATGGCAAACTAAATATACAGTTGTGGACATATAATTAGAAACACTAACAAAAAGTTATATTTCAAATACTATAACAACATTATAATTAATGACTCGCTTATCAAAGGATACTCATACTTATTTTTGTGAGAAGTACATATTATTCAGTATACTGAATGACGATTTTGGAAATAAAACACAGCGTTTTTGGAGAGAAATATCATTATTTAAAAAGGTAAAATAACTCAAAGCTATGCTCAAGGGTGGACAGCAAATTAGAAACATAAAAGTAAATGGTTAAAAATATGAGATATGTATTTATACAAAACTATAAAGTAATACTAACTAAATAGTAAAAATAGTAATAAACAATCAATCAATATTTAGTTGGAAAGCCATGGTTATCGATTACAGCTTTACAACGTCGGGGCATAGATTCAATTAATTTTTCACACATCTCCAGGGGAATACTACTCCAAACTTTTAAAAACGAGTCAAAAAGTTCATTGATGTTTGTGATACGTTTCTCTGATAGTGATTTTTTAACCATATGCCATAAATTTTCGATTGGATTTAAATCCGGACTATTTGCAGGCCAATCTAATACTGACACAGACTGTTCACTAAGAAATGTTTTCACCGACTTCGCTGTGTGTTTCGGATCATTATCATGCTGAAAAATCCATGTTACTGGTAGATTTTCCTCAGAGTACAGAATCATAGTTTCTTCTAAAATCTGTACTGAAACTGATCCATTATACCATCTGTTTTTTTAACGGGACCAACACCATATCCCGAAAAACATCCCCATACTTTAGTGTTGCCCCCACCGTGCTTAACTATTTTTTTTTGTGTAATTATTTAAAGCCTCGTTAACTGGACGACGCACATACCGTTTTCCGTCCGAATTTATTAAATTAATTTTGGTTACATCGGAAAATAAAACTTTTCTCCACTGACGGACAGTCCAGCTACAATATTTTTTAGCAAAAGCTAATCGTTGTTCTCTGTGCTGTCTGGTAAGAAGTGGTACTTTCCTGTCGAGTCTCCCAAACAATTTTGCCTCCACTAAGCGCCTGCGAACTAATCGTGCGGATATATTACGTGGGTCGTCTTCGGGAAAAACTTCTTTTCGTATCACATTTGAGCCTTTAAAAGGATCTAGTTTTGCTAAACGAATCATATGCATGTCCTCAGTCCTCACGAACCGTGGTCTTCCTTGGTCGATTTTTTCTGGGCACTTTATCAGTGGTATTATGTTTTCGGTAGTATGATATGGCATTAAATACCTACCTACTTTACCACTCCAAATGATTTGCAATCTTTCTGTACCTCCAATTTCGATTTAAATGTAAGTTTACAATCATTTTTCTAGTCGATGCATCACAACTGTTGTTTTTAAAAAATATTAGGCGGACTTCTAACAGGTTTTGAATTTCGAACGTATGAACCTTTCTGTTTCTAATTAGTTGTCCAGAGATTGCCAGCACTATAAGTAGGACGTCATTTAATTATTTTTTTATTGTCACGCATAGGTAATTTATATTTCTTTGAATGTTTATTATGACAACTAGATACACATACGTTCATTATAGCATAACAAATAATATTCAACCATACGTAATTGTCATATAAAAGTTGGATACATTTATAAACAACTTATTAGTGGCATGTGTTTCTAATTATATGTCCACAACTGTAAATAAACAACTTTGTAAACACCCATATTTGTGCAAATAAAAGTCTTTGTCTTTGTGTCTTTTGTATGATTATTATCATAAGTCATGTAAATATTTTATTTATAGAAATAAGTATTATTCAGTATATTTAAAATTGCAAATGAAAGAAATCTAACCTGTAATTGAAATAAAAGTAAGTTAAAATTGTTGTTTTGTTGCAGCTTTTGATGCTGCATTTATTCTTAGTAATTTAATAAAATCAAAAATTATGAGGTAGTAATTAAATACCCTTCTACTTGTAAATATTAAATAAAACCAATGATATGAGACTAAGTTAGTGAATATTTAAAAATTAATTTCTACTGCATTTTTGTATAAAATTAGGTAGCAGATGAGTAGGCCACCCACATAACTGTGTTTGCTGCAACCCATGAATGTCTACACATAACTTCAAGCAAAACTAAATATTGTCTGATATTGTATGCAGTTGCAGCACTACTCCAGCAGCAAAAGTAACTTTTTACTGAAACCTAAGTGATATAAAACCAGATATATGCAAGATAAGCTATGTAAATTCTACCATTTACAACTGTATTATATAATGGTGTGTTGTATTATTATGAAATTAATGAAATTATGTTTAATACTTGTAGTGCTAATAAAATAAAAAAATATACATTTTCTTTTTTCATTTCCACTTTTTATTTCAAATTTATTAAGGTAATAGAGAGCTTTATATGCAATGTGTATTTTATTTGGAATGGAATGTCAATATGAAAGATTTAGTAGGTTGTCACGCAATTTCATTTAAAAAAAAAGGTATTAGGTATACAAAAAAGTGCTTGACATAGTTTCCTCTGCAATAAGTACTTGATCTACATCTGTCCATCTTACCAAATGAATGCATTATGAATCTCATTTTATTGTACTAATTTGTGACAACCTGTGCGGATCAATGGTTACAGTGTGGGGTTTGTTATGATTTGAATCCCAGTAAATTAGAAATTTGAATGGTGGGTTCAAATTTCTGTTCTCTGTTTAGGTGTTTTATGTTACTGTCTTTGTGTGTGTTTATTGTATCCACAACTTAGGTAGGGTTGCCAACTTTTTTTTAAAAGAATTAAAGTATATTTAAGTCTGCGAAGCAATATTAACAGTATTTTACAAAAATGAACAGTATTTTATTTTTTGAATGTAAGGTGAATCATTTCCACTTTCCATCTTTTGTGTACTAAAAACACAAAAACACAAAGGCAAGCAAGGTGTACACGAAAAAAATTTTTAGTTCTATGCGCGACACGCAATGTGCATACTCGTACAGATTCGTTCTAAAACACTCAAATGTGACTTAGTGGTCGTCCGAGATGTTGATACTGAAAACAGTATTTTGTATACTTTATTTTTGTTCAACAGTAAAAAGTATGATGTAGTGAAAAACAGTATAATACTGTTTTTAACAGTATGGTTGGCAACCCTAATCTTAGGGTATCCTAGTGTGGGGGCTACAAGTACGTAGCATAATTTTTTAAAGCTTGCAAAATCCAACTTCTATCAAAAAGTCCTGATTTGCTTATTACTCTTGCTAGCCCAATCACCAAGCCTTCTAATATTAATCTCACATGTGTAAATTTTTATACAGATACGAACGAAATAAATATTAATAATGTAATTAATTTATGGGGTCAAAGGAATTTTACTTCCTCAAGTAGAGCTCAGATTAAAAATTGTAGTTTTTTATTACTTATATAGAAAAAATAATCAGAATATTCTCTGAAGATGCTATTATTTACATAGCACAAAAATTCTTTATTTTGGAAATTATTGTAATGTACGTAAATAAACTTTGTATAGAGACCTCTCCAAGGGAGAAGTCTAAGTGCTTTGGGTGGACTAAAAGATTAAATTCTAACTAATAATAAAAAAAGTTACACTTTTACTCAAAATGCATAAAGAAGTTACAAATGCACATAGTTTCAAATGCTAAGTTTCATGAACTTGTAATGCCTGCATAAGTAGTTTTCATGTCATTAATATTAACATACCTATGAGTAAAGTAAAACAGATGCTATCATTATAAGATTCCAAACTTATTTGAGTCGTATTGATAATACATATTCATACTCTTATATCGAGTTATAGAGTATAAATATGTATTATCAATTCAAAAAAGAGATATCGTAAGTTGTAGTTAATAAAATATAATGACGTCTTACTTGGAATTCCCCGAAATAATAGCAATACAATCCAAAATGTATATTCGGGTTTGGGGCTTCTAATCTATTATTTTTGTCTTATACACATGCAATGAATGAATAGATTCATAAAACCTTCTAAGTAACACAGCTGTGAACGTTATGTCTGTATCTTGTCCACACCGGGCACAATTACTTTTAGCGGAGCTTATCCATCAGTATTCAATCCACCATTCCATCAGTAGTCAAAATTTTAGCAGTTAAATCATATTTATCTCGAAGTTCTTGTTAAGTTGAAAACTCATTAACTTAAAATTTTTAGCATTTGACATTCAAACTATCGAGATAGGTATAAGGTAGTTTCTTGACATTAAGTCAAAATTATGATTTTTTGGATTAGGTCACTAAAATTCAAGGGTGTATGTATTATGTAGAAGAATAAATCTGAACTAGGTATCAGAGACATGAAATAATTATTTAAAAAATTTCATTAAATTATCGAAGTATATTTGTCTCACACTACACCAGATGCAAGAGCAGTTGTTGCTTGCGTAGATAGAAACACTCTTCAGGTATGTTATTTGTTACATTAAAAAATATGTTTAGTGTGTATAATACATATACATGTCAACATAAAAAAGAGATTTATATCTAAAAAATATATAAAAAAAAAGCGAAAAACAAACACCATTTTAGCGCCAATACAATTTGAACCTGGAAATGATGATCAATGATTTTCTATGAGATGACGATAAAGAAGTATTGTCTTCTTAGTATAATTACCAAAAGATAAACAATCCTTTCATTGTTGGAGAATATCAAAATTCCGGTTAAACTGTACTCATTCATTCATTTTTCTTTGATTATTGACAAGCATGTCCCTCACCTGCTCCTACCAACAACGTTAAATAATGAAGTCAACACAAGTTTTAACTCATTTAAAATAGAAAACAAAACGTCAGTAACGAACAACAATATAAAACAAAAATTTAAGGTTTCTACTCTCCGTCCTCACTTGAATCGGCTCTTCAACTTATTAGCTACTTTTAGACTTAATACAAAAGCAAAAAGGGCAAGCCATATTGAATAATGATATTAGGATTGATTTTTTTTTTCACAGACAACACTTAAAACGCCAAGCGCTGCAATCCGCTGCATCGATGTTTTGCATCATCGATATCACTAGGTAGTCTAATAATTCTAGTAATAATAATTTTTATTTTAGAGCATGACTACATATAAACGTTAGTAAGGTAACGTTTATAACGTTAAATACGTTAATTAGATATTTACGTTTTTAAAAAATCATGATATAATTATATATCGCCATTCGCCGGTCAGCGTCAGCACGGGCAACTTTGAATAGTTTGTTTTTGACCAAAGTTGATTAACAATTTCATTGTACGAATGTACTAGTGGATCCCGCAGACGATGTCCTGCCTTAAAAGTTTTGTAAGAGGATTAGTTTCTTTATCATCTCAAAGGGTTATCTCAAAATGTTACTGTCAAATAAAAAGATAAAAACGAATAGTCACAGATGAACTTTACTGTTATTCAGACTATGTCAAACTTTTGGACGATGGCGCGAAGAACCAATGTTTGACAATTACTGTTACTAACTGTTTATAAAGGAAAATAAAGTTATTTTACTATTAATTTCGCAATGCTCCCAAATTTTCTCACCGTTTAAACCTTCCCTGGACTTCTACTAATATTTCAAGACCAAAATTAGCCACATCGGTTCAGACGATCTTGAGTTTTAGCAAGACTAACGAACAGCAATTCATTTATATAAATAAAGATTCGAAGAACATTATATTCATTTATTATTTAAAAATAACAATTTATAATAATTATAATATAAAAAACATGAATAAGCCAAAGACAATACTATAATTTATCTATGAAATGAAATAAGATAAGAAACATATATTTTTTTTCTTTTCATTTAATATTGAATGGCTAAAAGGATTTTTATACAATGCCGTAAAATGAATTAAAAAAATAAGAAACATAAAAGACCAAAGTAGACAGACATGACAATTTTGATAGCTGCGTCAAAATAGATAAATTAATGGTAAAATCATAAGAATATGGGTAAAATCGTACCTAAGTACCTACATTATTCTTAGTCTAAGGGCATAAGAATAAATAATAATGGTTTTAGGTCTGTACCGGGTGTCATACCTGTCAATATCTTAATGCTCTACATGGCTCTACTAAGGTCTGTACTGGGAGTTTTGGCGGGAAGTCGAAAAAGACATATTGTGCTCTTGTTATAATTTCATTTTCTTGGTGTATTTTTGAGTTATATCGGATAAATTTGATGGTATTTTGTTTGATATAGGTTAATTACAGTGCACGAGTGTTTGTGAAATAGAATAACAGTGCTAAAATATGTTTTTTCTGCTTGCCTCCAAAATTCCATTGGACACGTTCTAGTAAAGTAGCCATCGCTTTACTTGAATGTTGGACTGACTAGACTGACTGATTACTGACGACTTACTTACTGACTTTGTTAATTTTGTTATTACTTCGTCCAGTTTCATTGAAACTGGCAAAAAATTGATGCAAAAATTATACTTGACGCTGGCAGTATGCACAGAGTTTGCGATGCCATACATGAAAAAAAAAAGGTCTGTACTGGAGTTATGGCGGGAAGTCAAAAGACATATTGTGCTAAAAAAAATAATAGATTTTATTAGTGATGCAACGGATCTCTGTTTCTGTTTCCGCAAGTGCGGAAGTTCCGCGCGATTTTCAACATCCGTTTCTGCTTCTGTTTCCGCAACTTTTATAACGGAGATTTAAACGGAAGTTTACAACCGACGGCTGAGAGTTACGCATGCGCGGCACTACGGCATTACGGTTGAACGCGCGGGGGAGGGGTCAGCCAGCGAGCTGCGCACAGGCACTTGTCACATTTGTTTGTTTACGTACTTTTTTGTGAATGTAAGCGCGTAATATTTTCTGCTGCTGTTTGTGTCAATACTTTTGTGTCATGTGTGTAACAAAAAAAAGAAAAGACCTTTAAATGAAGATTCTCTTGTGTGGTGGAAATTAAATTCACACAAATACCGTAATCTTTTGCCATTAGTGCGCCAATATTTGTCGGTACCCCCCAGCAGCGTCGCCAGTGAACAATTATTTAGCGGAGCTGGTCTTATATACAAATACATAACAATCGGTGTTATTGATTGTTAGGTGCAAAAGCGGCCAAATTACATACTTTTTATAAAATATAACTTGCCACTACTAAATTTTGAATATTAATAAAATGTTCAGTTGCAAAGTTGCAATATTGTTTTCTATAATAGATTTCTAATATATCTATTTCTAATCTAGATTTGGTGTATTTGATACTTAATTAAAATTATATTTGTAAATTTGTTTTTTTTTTTCATATTATTTACACTTCCGTTTCTGCATCCGTTTCCTTTTCCGTTTCTGCTAAAATTTACTTTAGACATCTGTTTCCGTTTCTGGTTCCGCTAAGACACTTCCGTTGCATCACTAGATTTTATTACTAGACTAGCTGTGCCCGCGACGTCGTCCGCGTAGATAGACTTGTACAAAAGTCTTGATTAGGCTTGGATTATTTGTTCCTCCTCCTCCTTAGTCGTTCACTCTTGACAGAGTGGTCGTGGCTGATGAGGTTGCAATTTCGTTCGTGACCGCTTGCCCTCCACTGTCCCTTGGATTATTGTTACCTTTTATGAAATTACTTATGATACAAAAGTTCATATTATTATGTTGAGTAGATACATTCTTCCTGAGTCCTTACAATTCTTACTGTACTCCTCTTATAATACCGACTTTTCAGTCGTTATCATCAGTTTCTCTTTACAAATTAAACGTATTATAATAGCCTGTTTTTAAAGTGTTTAGATAGTACTGCTGTGCCCGCGGAAAGTATCATTATAATTAAATAATTTGTGCTGCAAATAATGCATAGATTCATTATCATTATGTAACTTAAATATATTGCAGAAAGGTGGTGAAATGTCTACGCTATGTCAGGCGTGGTTAGTAGTTGGGAGTCAAATTCTTGGTTGCTGACACGTTGGTTGCAAAATTGTCGTTAACATACCGTCGTTCATACTTAATGGAGGTCTTTTGAGCGATTTAAAACTTGCGACAGCAGTTAGGCCACTAACAATGAAGACGTCATCAACCTGAATTGGAGCAGCGTGAGAGGATCAGGCCCTACGCGATTAAGAGTCAATTGGCAGCATCAGAAATAAATATATCGATTACTAATATTAATCTGGGCGTGACCACCATGCCGTGTTGCTGCCGTAACGCTTTAGCATATTAGTGTAACACCAGTGCCAGTACTGCGTATGTAGGTATATAATAGCTCTTATTAAATTAACCACTGAAAACGTCTGCTCATTTCAATATTTTTTTTATTAGACCCTCGGCAATTGGTTATTCGTTTATTCGAAATCACTTTTTTTATAAGTAAACCGAACAAAGAGGCAGAAAGGCCGCGTGGTTAAGCGATCACTGTCGACGACGAAACGGGATGGAATGAAACGGGCAACCCCAGCGGAGCCACCCGAGCACTGCCGGCTTTCAAGAAGAGCTTTCTTTACAGCTTTCTTGAAGAACCCTATGTCAAAGTCCACTGGAAATGCCTCAGCTGGAAGGTTGTCCCATAACTTAAACATCCGTTCAAACATCAAAAGGAGCGTGCAAAGCGGCCTGTGGAACTGGTGGTGTAATCATTATGGTGACATAGCTATCATTTTGAAAAGATCACTCAGCATAGTAATGTCGGTAGAACACTTTGATTTTTTTTACGTTTCACACTGATAGCCCCAGAGTACGGTAAATATACACTGTGTAATGGGTACCATGAGACACACAGACAGAAATACAAACACTTAAACCGAGAACAGAAAATTAAATTCATCATTCAAATTTCTGCTTCGCCGGGAATCAAACTCGAGACCCTTCGATTGGCAGTCCGGCATGGTAACCATTGCGCTACGCGAGTCCAGGCGCGGTCGCAGCCTTCAATTTGGGGGGGGGGGGGGGGTCGCCAAGAAATTTTGGTTGAAATTTGGGGGAAGAGGTGTCTCAAATTGGCTTGTTTCGCCTTCCATCTACGCATGAGTGAGGGATTTTGGGGGGGGTCATGTCCCTGTGACCCCCCCACTGGGACCGCGCCTGCGCGAGTCGATAATTATTATTGTCTTTAAATAAGTTCGATACCAGTGGATGTAACCACCGCGCCGCGCCTCCATAATGCTCTACCACAATGAATTGTACTCATTGTCAGTCAGCGCCAGTTCCAAAGGTGTCTAAGTTGTTAATTTTTTTATTAGATATTTTATTAAGTAAATATACTCGTAATTAATTATTTGAAATAATCTCCACCAATCCACTTTGTAATAGTGTTATTGCGTAACAATGACATCTATCTTATAGCGTGTAAACTAAATTGTCGATATACAGAATTTGCAACAGATCACTAAATAGTTCTGAATATGAACATAGATGTCGGCAGTAGCCTCGTTTTGTTAAGGTTTTGTACATTAATTTTGTATTGAGGATTTCTTTGAATATGTGGTGATATGTATGGTTTTTTTAAATATTTAGAGATGAAATCTAGCATAAGTGATTGAAAACTTGCTATCAGAATATTAAGAGATGTTAGTAATTATCAAAACTTGTGGTGTGACCGCTCGCATTAAATTTATTCTCTTACAAAAGTTACACACTTAAATTTAAAAACCCGCATTGGAGCAGCGTGGTTAACTAATCTCCAGGCCTCCCCAATAATGGGAAGCCCAGGAGAGGAGCGAGACGTTAAAAGGATGCAGCTATTTAGCTTGTATCGGTAATGGTCGCTTCAGTCTTTAATTCAATATTTGAAATTGACGTAACTTTTTTGTTTGTTAACCGATTTAAATAAAACAAACCCTAAATGTTAATCCAAAAAAATACCAATACATCAGTGAAAACCGTATCCTTCTACGTTAAGCCGTTCCTGAGATTAGCGCGCACAAACGAACAGATAAACAGACAAACAGATAAACAGACAAACAGACAAACAGACAATAATTCTAAAAATCATTGTTTTGGGTTCTATTACGCTAATAAATAGCCCTATTGACAGTTTTTTTCAAATATCTTCAATGTACAGAAACCGACTTGTTACAGATTTATTATATGTATAGAATAGATTTTGATTGATACCGGTCACAAGTCACAACTTGTCACAAGAGAAATTAGCCCCGCAGTAAGGCGCAGTATTTAATGTTTTTTGTGTGAATCGTGGTGAATTTCTGTTAAATATCATTTTATTCAAAAACTAGCTGTGCCCGCGACGTCGTCCGCGTAGATAGACTTGTACAAAAGGCTTGATTAGGCTTGGATTATTTGTTCCTCCTCCTCCTTAGTCGTTCACTCTTGACAGAGTGGTCGTGGCTGATGAGGTTGCAATTTCGTTCGTGACCGCTTGCCCTCCACTGTCCCTTGGATTATTGTTACCTTTTATGAAATTACTTATGATACAAAAGTTCATATTATTATGTTGAGTAGATACATTCTTTCTGAGTCCTTAAAATTCTTACTGTACTCCTCTTATAATTACCGACTTTTCAGTCGTTATCATCAGTTTCTCTTTACAAATTAAGTAAACGTATTATAATAGCATGTTTTTAAAGTGTTTAGATAGTACTGCTGTGCCCGCGGAAAGTATCATTATAATTAAATAATTTGTGCTGCAAATAATGCATAGATTCATTATTATTATGTAACTTAAATATATTGCAGAAAGGTGGTGAAATGTCTACGCTATGTCAGGCGTGGTTAGTAGTTGGGAGTCAAATTCTTGGTTGCTTACACGTTGGTTGCAATTGTCGTTAACATACTGTCATTCATACTTAATGGAGGTCTTTTGAGCGATTTAAAACTTGCGACAGCAGTTAGGCCACTAACAATGAAGACGTCATCAACCTGAATTGGAGCAGCGTGAGAGGATCAGGCCCTACGCGATTAAGAGTCAATTAGTTATATTAACAACCCCTCACACAGCATCAGAAATAAATATATCGATTACTAATATTAATCTGGGCGTGACCACCATGCCGTGCTGCTGCCGTGACGCTTTATCATATTAGTGTAACACCAGTGCCAGTACTGCGTATGTATGTAATAGCTCTTATTAAATTAACCACTGAAAACGTCTGCTCATTTCAATAAATTTTTTTATTAGTGCCTCGGCAATTGGTTATTCGTTTATTCGAAATCGCTTTTTTATAAGTAAACCGAACAAAGAGGCAGAAAGGCCGCGTGGTTAAGCGATCACTGTCGCCTATGGAAACGGGCAACCCCAGCGGAGCCACCCGAGCACTGCCGGCTTTCAAGAAGAGCTTTCTTTACAGCTTTCTTGAAGAACCCTATGTCAAAGTCCACTGGAAATGCCTCAGCTGGAAGGTTGTCCCATAACTTAAACATCCGTTCAAACATCAAAAGGAGCGTGCAAAGCGGCCTGTGGAACTTTAACCTTCGACTGGTGGTGTAATCATGATATGGTGACATAGCTATCATTTTGAAAAGATCACTCAGCATAGTAAAGTCGGTAGAACACTTTGGTTTTTTTTACGTTGCACACTGATAGCCCCAGAGTACGGTAAATATACACTGTGTAATGGGTACCATGAGACACACAGAGACAGAAATACAAACACTTAAACCGAGAACAGAAAATTAAACTCATCATTCAAATTTCTGCTTCGCCGGGAATCAAACTCGAGACCCTTCGATTGGCAGTCCGGCATGGTAACCATTGCGCCACGCGAGTCCAGGCGCGGTCGCAGCCTTCAATTGGGGGGGGGGGGGGGGGTCGCCAAGAAATTTTGGTGGGGGGTCACTAAGAAATTTGGGGGAAGAGGTGTCTCAAATTGGCTTGTTTCGCCTTCCATCTACGCATGAGTGAGGGATTTTGGGGGGGGGGGGGGAGTCATGTCCCCTGTGACCCCCCCCACTGGGACCGCGCCTGCGCGAGTCGATAATTATTATTGTCTATTAAATAAGTTCGATACCAATAATATCGTCGCATGTAATCTCAATTGGCGTAAGGGACAAAACCTGTTTTTTGGATATGAGCAAAAAACCGTTTTTTTTAAAGCGTTATATTTTTAATGTCGTTGTAGCTAATTAAAATTTCTCCAAGAAGACTATACCTATTTTTTAATGCTCTTTGCAGCTGAATTTTCATAAACAGCCTACCTAGCGTAATAAAAAAGTTGAGTGTCCTTTACGCCCTGATTTTTTTGTTCATTTGACACTTACGCAATATAAAATTTAAGAAATTTTATGAAATTCGTTGTACAGGAATTGTTTACAAACAATACATAACAATTTAAGCCGTAAGGCTAGACAAAATATAAAAGTCAGGGCGTAGGTGACTGAGTAAACTACTGATATTATTCAGTTTCGTTCAGTTTCATTGTTATTTTCTTTGCCTAATGCTTACTTTGATAAGAGAATTAACTCTGTTCATCAAAGTAATAAAAATGATATCTAAAAATTGTATTTCAAGACATTTATATAATAAAATTAGTATTTTTTTGTAGAAAAAGATGTTTTATTGGTTTCACCACTTACAAAATCATTGTTATTTGTAAGAAGATTACTAGTAAGAAGTACCTATTATGAAAACAAACAACTTAAATTCTTTTTTTTCAAACCTCAACTAATCGTAACTAATCGTTAGTGCTTGTTTGGCCTATCTACCTACCACTGGTTGTGTTTTACAGTAGAAAAGTTTCGTTTTGCTTTTTTTTTAGTCAGTCAGTGGTAGATATTACAAATAAGTACTAACAAGCCCTTTTTTAAAAAAAAATAGAGAAAAAAAGAACTCCTCTACTGATATTGATCAAATTCTTTATAGGGTTGTAACAGGCTTAGGTGTCTAACATCTCAAATACAGACTCATACAACCAATTTTATTTTACGTTTTTGCAAGAAAAGTCCCTTACGAATTTTTTTTAACGAAAATTGTGTTTAGGCGTGTAAAATTGTTAGGGCGCAACGGACATTTTTTTAAAGATAGAATTATTTCAAATATACCATTCGATAGAGCTCGACGAGCTGAGTATGGTGGCATTGATAGTTCATTTTCGCACTTTTGTCCCTTACGCCAATTGAGATTACGTGCGACGATATGTGGATGTAACCACCGCGCCGCGCCTCCATAATGCTCTACCACAATGAATTGTACTCATTGTCAGTCAGCGCTAGTTCCAAAGGTCTCTAAGTTGTTAATTTTTTTATTAGATATTTTATTAAGTAAATATACTCGTAATTAATTATTTGAAATAATCTCCACCAATCCACTTTGTAATAGCGTTATTGCGTAACAATGACATCTATCGTATAGCGTGTAAACTAAATTGTCGATATACCGAATTTGCAACAGATCACTAAATAGTTCTGAATATGAACATAGATGTCGGCAGTAGCCTCGTTTTGTTAAGGTTTTGTACATTAATTTTGTATTGAGGATTTCTTTGAATATGTGGTGATATGTATGGTTTTTTTAAATATTTAGAGATGAAATCTAGCATAAGTGATTGAAAACTTGCTATCAGAATATTTATTTTATAAGAGATGTTAGTAATTATCGAAACTTGTGGTGTGACCGCTCGCATTAGATTTATTCTCTTACAAAAGTTACACACTTAAATTTAAAAACCCGCATTGGAGCAGCGTGGTTAACTAATCTCCAGGGCTCCCCAATAATGGGAAGCCCAGGAGAGGAGCGAGACGTTAAAAGGATGCAGCTATTTAGTTTGTATCGGTAATGGTCGCTTCAGTCTTTAGTTCAATTCTTGAAATTGACGTAACTTTTTTGTTTGTTAACCGATTTAAATAAAACAAACCCTAAATGTTAATCCAAAAAAATACCAATACATCAGTGAAAACCGTATCCTTCTACGTTAAGCCGTTTCTGAGATTAGCGCGCACAAACGAACAGATAAACAGACAAACAGATAAACAGACAAACAGACAATAATTCTAAAAATCATTGTTTTGGGTTCTATTACGCTAATAAATAGCCCTAGTGACAATTTTTTTCAAATATCTTCAATGTACAGAAACCGACTTGTTACAGATTTATTATATGTATAGAAGAAGAAGATGTTTACTTATTCAGTAAGTATATTGTATTGTGGTGTGGTGTGAATCATAGGAATACATATGAAAAGAAAATTACACATTTCACAAGTAAATACTTATGAAGTCGTCATTACAGTAATGAGTTTATTTTTGGTTCAAATTTGTCTTTTAGTCTTTTTTCACGTTACCTATTTATACAAAATTATAACAATCTTTTCGTGCCTTTTTATATTTCGTGTAGCTTAAAGTCTACTTATTGATAATTTACATTATTTTATTGTTTCATTAATTTATTTTATATGTACGCTAGTGCTTGGATCAAATTTATCGATATCATTATCGATATTTATCATAAATATTTACAAAGATTAAAAATGATATTTTACGTTTAGCATCTAAAGTGTCCCAGGGGCGGGTCACAGTCACAGGGGACATGACCCCTCTCCCAAATCCATCAGTCATGCGTAGATGGAAGGCGAAATAAGCCAATTTGGGACACCTCTTCCCCTAAAATACTTAGTGACCCCCCCCCCCCCCCGACCAAGAATTTGCTCCCACCCCGACCAAGAACCTGCCCCTCCTGACCAAGAACCTGCCCACCTGACCAAGAACCTGCCCACCTGACCAAGAACCTGCCCCCCTGACCAAGAACCTGCTCCCCTGCCCAAGAACCTGCCCACCTGACCAAGAACCTGGGTACGCCCATGGCTAGGTCTATGGTTTAAAAGCGCTGAACACTTATACTACCGAGTGGTTCGAATTGAAAAAAATTGTTCATTAATCGCTATAACGCGAGTAAAACTGCGTGGCACATCTATCAAGTTTATAAATGAAAAATTATATTTATGAAGTCAAATAGTAGTAATTAAAGGTAGTGGCTAAAATTTCAGGCGCGTCGGAGGGCACGTTAAGCCGTCGGTCCCGGCTGTTATGATATGAAATATGGCGGTTTAAAAGCAACGGATAGCAGGGTGGCCTAACCCGCATGTCCATCCACCCGCACTGGTGTGGTGGAAATTTGTGGAATAAGCTCCAGGGCTTTCAAAAAATTGAGAAGGTCTTGCGAGCCCACCATTGGGACGCTAAAAGGGCCAAGATATATGACTCAATGAAAGTTTCTTTACATAGTACCTATATTAGTTAACTAAAGTTAACTTATTCTCAACTTAACTAACACTTGGACACTATGCACAGAAACATTCAAAACGCAACGCATACCTACCTTCATAAAGGTGACAGTAAACCACGCCTGGTAATCAGGAAAATTATTATTGTAGCTATTTCTATACATTAATTACCTATATTACCTTTAAAATCAGTACAAAATTAGTCAACTGACGGTGAATAAGTTGTAACATCACACAACATTTTCTCATATAAATTATACAGATTATCACGTTTTGACAGCTTATTAAAAATATCTCAATTTATTTGGTAGTCCAAGACCAGATGGTGTGCCTACATCCTAAGAATCTATAATAACATATACCTACTTCACTAATCTTTTTAAAAGCAGTGAAGTAATTTGCATTGACCACAATTTTCAACAAAAAATATACAACATCCTAATTTTGGTTTTTTTAAAATACTTGTTTACTTTACGTTAGTAGTGAAGGAGGCAAATACTTAAAGACTTTAGACGTTAAATAAATCTATAGCGATCCCGTCTCCCTACCTACATAATAGCTACTTTCTCCCGCGATGACGTCAAACCTGGAGCTAGACAGGGAGACGCCGGAGCCATCGATTGGTTTTCATTCAATGCCAGCTCCTCGCCAGGCCAGGGTCTGCAGGCGCCCCAGCAACCCACCTACAAACAGATGACTTTTGACATCTCTAATATTGCTTCCTAGTAACTGTATCTATAATACTTTTAAATGAGCAATTTTTGTATATACCTCTATCTATACATAATGTGAATTTCAGAAACAGCTTCTACGATTTTAATGAATATTATTATGCAAAGAGTTTTGGGAGAGATAAATTGATCTAAGTTTCATTTTTAGAAACGTCATATTAACGGTGTTTCAGGCAATAAAAAACTGCTACAATATCATTAGTATACGAAAGTAAATTTCGCAATTTTCTAAATTGGGCGGTCCCGAAACGAAAAGACTGGTTCGAGTCTCTTTTTCAATATACTTCTTTTGTGAGAAAAATTATTACCTATTATCAAAGGAGTTCGTATGTAAGTAAGTATACATACTTATTATTGTTTTTATCCGAGCAAAGCTCGGGCATCCCGGTACTACTGTTCTTAATAATCTCACATTTTGCGGATAGCGTAAATGGACTCTGTGCTCCGCGGTTTTATTCGCTCTAGAAAAGGTCATTTATTTACAATTTTGTTTCTAAAAGATTCATTAAAACACTACTGAGCCAACATTTAAGTAAATTATTTAGGAATTGAGCACAAACTTGTATGTAGTCAAAGATTTTTTCTGTAAGTAGATAGGTAGGTACGTTATCGCATCGGTAATTCTTTAAAGTTCCTGACCGACATGCGAATCTGTCGGTGCTTAATATGGACTCGATAATTCATTTATTTGTTATTTACGGCGAACAAAGAAAATATTGTTCTGCTATCTCAACTTCTACCTACCAGTAAATCAAAGTGACCACGCAATATAGCCACTTACTGTAGGCATACGGAATCCATTTTAATGTACGTAGGTACGTGCCATCTAGTGATGTAACGATTCGTTTTCTATATAATTATTCATACCTAAATGTTTCAATAAGTACTAGTAGATATAAACTACATATAAAATGTCACTAAACTAGTTTAGCATAGCAAAACTATGAAATTAAATATAAAGGAACCTATAGTTTTTTATATTTAAATAAACCAAACAAAAAAGCAGACAAGCCGCGTGGTCACGGGCAACCCCAGGGGAGCCCCCACCCCAGCATTGCCGGCTATGGAGGAGAGCTATTTATACAGCTTTCTTGAAGAACCCCATGTTATAGTGAAGCGAACTGTGAAGGAGCGCCACGAGTTCAGATTGGAACTTTAACCTTCATCTGGTATGATATTGTGACGTAGGCATTAATTTGAAAAGTTCCTCGGAGCTCTCACCAGAGTAAAGACGGTAGAACACGCAGAGCGAGCCCATGTCTCTTCGCAAGCTAAGCGGTTCTAGCCTGGTAGTCAATCTTGGGTCGTTGACGATTTGGACTACGCGCTGACGCAGTTAAATGAGTGAAGCTGGTTAGGTGCTCCTGCCCAGAGATGGGAGCAGTACCCCATGTGAGGTCTAACGTGGACCGGGGCAGTTTTTGACCTAATAGCGTCAGATGCTGCTTCGCAGTGAAGTACTACTGCCTTACTTGCCTACTGTTTGTAATGTCAACTCCCAAAATAACGACACTTTCACCGACGGTGAGCGCGGTAGCCTGGAACATGAGCGCTATTACAAATGGGTTTTTTTTAGGTAAAGTAAACGCGCAAGCTTGTGTATTTGCAAGGTTAAACCAACAAGGTTGTGTCGACCAGATTCCGAGACCCGCGAACTATCTGGATAGTTCTCAACTTCAGACACAAGTTTGATTTTGCTTTGCTCTACTTGTGACCGAGAGGCATTGGCTCGACAGGTGTTAGTGCATCCACGGTAAAATCATCTGCATAGCGTATATCGCTTGATTGTTGCAGCATGTCATTGACATGTCGAATGAATAGTCTAGGAGACAGCACTAAAGGGAACACCGGCATTAATAGGCTTTATATCTGCCGCTCAGACAAAAAGTTTACCACCCAGTTGCATAGCCTCTCGGGAAGACCGTGAGATAGAAGCTTCGCGAGAAGGGCCCTGTGCCAAATTCGGTCAAACGCCTTTGCGATTTGAGATCCAGGCTGACTACCAAAACCTCCCCATTACCCTCGATGTGATCAGCCCAGCGATGTGTGACCAAGAGATCACCAGCCTACCGGCCCTAGCGAAAGCCGTACTGTCGATCGCTGATCAATTAGTGCTTCTCGAGGCACTGAGGTAGGAGCTGGTGTTTATAAGACGCTCCATCACCTTAGAGAGCAGGGAGGTTATCGCAATGGGTGGGCCTTTAATTGTATATTAATATTACATTTAAAACCAGTAGTAGGTACATATGTAACTGTCTCTGTAACCTCCTTAAGGCTCCTTAGATAATGAAAGAAACAGCTAGAGTTTGTGTGAAAACTGTTACTCTAAGCGTCATCATTCGAAGTCTCGTAGGTATATTTTTAAGCGATTACTTACCAAAAGTTTCAAGTATAATAAAATATATTATATCGTAAGAGACTTATTATTCTCGATAACTTTACTGTAGATACATGTATTCACAAACAAGGGGGTCAGAAAATGTTCAAAATGTGCTAAAAATATGCGATTTTCCAGGCCCCCAATGGGCGTTTCCGCACAAACTCTTCAAGGTTTCTTGCTATTCGCTCTGATAATATATTAAGTGGTAATTTAACTGTTAAATATTCGAAAGTTACTTCGCAGCTGTGAAATCAATATCAGTAGCATACATTAGTATTAGTTTTCATATTCGCTATAGTTGAAAAACTGTCATTAATTACCTCACAAAACAACCCACATACTTGTAGTCCGTTCTTTGGACGCCCGTTTTGAGTATGAGTGCAGTGCCAACTTCTATTATCCACTTAGTTTCGGAATATTCCATTTTACAGCGTTTATCTACCTTTTTCATATAGGTACTTATAGGTGAAGTACTTAGGCACATGTCTCAGATTTCCAACTACAAGTGGCTGGTTCCTTTTTACTTGCATAAGTAGGTACTTTTGTCGCAGTTCCGCTCTAACCACATAAACGTAAATGATGTTTTTACAGTATACTTATAGTGTGTACCTCTTTGTTTACGAAAATAAAAGGATGTTTAAAATAGGTGTATTGCAGTTTAATGATTGCTCGCACGACAATTGTCTAGAGACTCTAGAGTTACTAGGTTAAGTATTTTCACTTTTTTGATATTGAACGGCAATTTCATATGTAAAGATCTAATAATAGTGATGTTCTGCTACCTACTTGACAAATAGATTTTAGCTTTATACATACAACAAAATTGAATAATATTATTTACGTATGTACGGTCAATGACGTTGAAACTGACGCGTCCAAATAGGTATTTTCAATTGACTGAAGACGACTGAAGTAAACAAGAAGTACCTACCTAATTGCGTAACAATCTTCGTCGTATCTTCAACAACTTTCGTTCGCATTACGTCAGCTACGGATTCGTGGCCAAAGTTTCAACCAGTTTATTGGATTTATTGCAATGATGATAAAAGTAACCGTACATGTGAAGAAGTATTATGAACCAAGTAATAGTAGAGTAGGCTACAATTAACTAGCAGCTAACTATGTAACCGCACTGTTTCCGGACTCTTCTGAAAAACAATAGGTACCTAACTAGTTTGTCATTTATAATAATATAGTTATTTTACCACGCTGACCTATGATTTTTATTTTACCTTTATCATATCAACAGATGATTGCCTCATCGTAGCCAGCACACCTTATTGTACCGAAAACAACACATGAGTAATAAATAATGCATAACGCACCCTTAGAATTATTATTATAGTGACAGTGAAATATAAAAAATGTTTGATAAAGTTTTGTAGGTACCCTTTACTTTTTCAATAAATGGAGGTTATCAGTGTTTTATTTTGAAAACTATTATTTAGTGGCCGCCTGCGACTTCGTCCGCGTGGACTTCGGTATTAGTCATAGCATGATGTTATATAGCCTAAAGCCCTCGGGTGGCTCCCCTGGGGTTGCCCGTGTCCATAGGCGACGGTGGTCGCTTAAACCCACGCGGCCCGTCTGCCTTTTTGTTCGGTTTATTTATAAAAAAAGCCTTCCCCGATAAATGGACGAACACAAAAAAAAATTCAATTGGAATCAGTACTTCCTGAGATTAGTGTGTTCAAACAAACTTACAAACGAACGTACGAACAAACTCTTCAGCTTTATGTATACTAGAGTAGATTAAAATATTGATTAATTATTGTGTTGTTGTAGTTCCAACAGAACTAAATATTATCTAAATATTATCATACTCGTAGTAAGTAATTATAACTTTGTTGTTGTCTGGTTGTGTATTTGTGCACGCTGTGGCACCCTGTAATTGCGGGAACACTTAATTTTAAGACCTTTTTTTGTATAAATGCTTTATCATAGTGTTACTTGTGTTGGGTGTCCTAAATAAATAAAATAAAAATAAAAACTGTACGAATAAGCGTGAACCCTATTTCGTAGAGTTTACCATATTTTAGCCAGCTCATCTGATGTTGGTTATTTCTATGTATTATCTATTTTTTTTTCATTTATAAGTTTCATGTTACCTGAAGTTATTTACTGAAGTTTTCGATAAATCAACAACGATACTTCCAAACACTGATCGATAAATTCTTGAAATGGACGTAATTTTTTTATTTGTGATCCGACTTAAATAAAACAAACTCTAAATGTTAATCCAAAAAATACCAATACATCAGTGTAAACGTTAAGTCGTTCCTGAGATTAGCGCGAACAAACGAACAGACAAACAGACAATAATTTTAAAAAATCATTTAAAAAGGTCACTACTAAACTAAAATAAAAAAGGAATGGCCTGCACAGGCATGCATGTTACTGCTTGTGTTACTCTAAAAGTGAAAAAACGTGGTGAATAGAGGAAAATAAAAGAGACCGAAGTGCGATATTTAAAGGGTATTTACTCATTACATAAACCCTTATACGATTACTAGAAAGGGTAAGGGTGCGATAATTAAATTAACTCATTACATAAACACGTATCTCCGTATGAGTAGTAGAGAATCTAAGCTTCGGATTTCTCTAATGAAAGAAAGACAAATAAATGTTTTTGTAATCATTAAAAAAATAAAAAATAAATATAATTATTTTTAAAATAAATATATAATTATTAGTAAAAAAATATATTATATAAAAATAAATATATTTTTAGAGCAGTGAATTAACTTTCAGTCTAGATAACTATGCCGTTTTTAAGAGCAAGATCATTTCCGTTAATATGATATATGATAAATTATGAGATATGAAATATATATTATTAGTGAGTCAGTCCTAAAGGCACGCCCATTCAAAGAGATGATGTAATAAAATCTATTGAAACAATGATAAAGCCTGATAAGCGAGTTAAGGAAAATCACGATGGCAGTGACAAAACCCCTACACCATCACGGGAACTAAAACACATCGTAATCTAAACCAAACAGTTCAGGATAACAAAAGTTTCTACTAGTGAACACAAATGACATCATATCCATGATGTAGATGTTGAGCATATTGATACCTACGTAAAATTTTAATTAGCGAAGAATCAGTGCTAAAAATCTGATTGTGAAGCGCTAATTTGTCAGATCGGCGTTTGTTGATACGTAGGTAGGTATATATATTTTTAACTGGAAGGAGTTTAATGTTATATTTACGTACTTTACAGGTAGCTCTTTTTGATTTTTTATTTGTACAATGTCTACACATCTACTGCATATATTATGTACATTGTCTCTTTGTACAGATCTGTCTTTTTCCCGTAGTTTTTACTTGTGTGTAATTTAACAGTAATTTTGTTTTTTTCATTTTGAATTAAATCTGAATATTACAGTGTGTCAATATTGATAATATAATATATTTCATGCCATGCATAATAATTCTATCTTAAAAACACACACCTACCTATACTTATGTGTAGATATCTTAGAGTAGATATAGGTAAATAGACGCGGTAAACTCATCCATATAATGTAATGTGGTAAATGAACCTTGTCAGATAAATTTACGGTGTCTATCTACAACAAAAGACTCCCTATTTGTATACAGACTGGTGTTAACACTTTCTACACAAAAACACCAAAAATTTTCTTTTTAAACCGATTATACTTAAAACGCATACATTAATGTACATATGGCATGTGAACACTAGACTGGAGGCACTGGCTTAGCTCAAAGTTGCCCAGTGCTTAAATAGGAAGCCAATTGCGCCTTGTTAATAGAAGTTATCTATCTACTTCCGTTGATCCCGAAAAATTTGGATTTAAAACCCTATTTTATGAAAATTTATGAGACACTGCTTTTATTTGTTGTTATTATAACAATTCGAAGATTTGAATAGGTATGTTAGGAATATTATGATTAGTGACGTATTACTGATTATTACTTAATTATTAGATTTGAAAGAAGTTTTAATTGAATGCTTTATTTAATTGTTACTTATTTAGTACTCTTAGTTTTCTAGGCTTAAAAAAAACTGTGTCAAATAAGAAAATCTAATAAAATAAATCAATATGCCCACGTTTCTACAAAAAATGTGAAATCCCACCAAAACATTCTGTAAAAAACTAGCCAAGACTCGATGGAGCTGCTTGTTTATCTCTAAAAAGTAATGAAATCTAGAGAAAGTCGTGCCAAGTCCAAGGTTCCTTACTGCGATTTCTTTATTATTATAGTTAACGTTGTGTGACTGTGTGTGAATGTGTCTGAATTGCCGTGGACCGGCTTTTTGTAGGACTATTTAAGATAAACATTTCCATCATACATTACGAATGTGTAACTCTAGCGGTTTTGGCAGCGCACGGCAGTAGCTCGCAGACTTTAGATTTTTTCCTACTTACTTGACACTTATCGTCATATTTGGACAATTCACACAATATCTTTATAAATTGTAGCCTATGTGTTATTCTGATGTATTAGCTATATTATTGTAAAGTTTCATTTATATCCATTCAGTTACCGTTTTTACGTGAAAGAGTAACAAACATCCATACTTACAAACTTTTGCGTTTATAATATTAGTAGGATTTTCCAGATCATTTAAGAAATTTGTGGAACTTTCTCGAAGATTCTCAATTAAATAAAACAGTTTGCAATTACATATTTTAAAAATCTTCAGATCATTCGAGAAGTTTCTGAAACTTTCTCGAATATTTTCAATTAATTAAAAAAATTGCAATTATTTTAAAATCTCAAGATCATTCGAAAAAATATTACAATTATTAAAAAAAATCCAGAACATTTGAGAAGCTTTCTTGAATATTTTCAATTAATTAAAATTATTTTAAAAAATCCAAATGATTCGAGAAATTTATGGAACTTTCTCGAACATTCTCAATAAATTAAAATAGTTTGCTAGATCATCCCAGAAATTTTGAGATCCACCCAGAAGTCCCTATTGGTTAGAAAAGTATAGATATAATTTTTTCAGATTTTTCCACCCACTTCCACCCACCGCGATCAAACTCTCTTACTATCATCTACGTACTGAGGGGTACCACCCCAACGGGAAGTTGATTGGAGTTAATGATAATATCGAAAACCGTGTCTTTACGTACAAATAAATCCCTTTACTTTTTATATATATATTAAGATTACAGTGCAAGAGTGTTGTGAAATGGAATAACAGTGCTAAAATGTCTTTTTTCTGCTTACCTCTAAAATTTAATCAGGCACGTTCTGGTAGCCGTCGCTTTACTTGAATGTTTACTACTAAGTGACGCAAAATACATGACGCTGGCAATATAGGTACACGAGTTTGCGATGCCATTATTGAAATAATGAGTAGACCCGTTAGACTTTGGAGTTGAGACATTTTACTGCGGGCCCGACTCCAAAATTACTTTAAAGAGTCATTACCTACCATAAGCAAGAAGAAGTAGGTACTGAACAGTTTTATTTTTTACCGTTTGAAGTCGGTTCTATATTTTTGTTAAAATCTTAATTAATTTCACTCTTTTCAGTAATTTTAATTTAATAATTCTGTACATAAATATGTGCATATAAGTATTATTGGAAATTTTTCCACCTAACTTCTAAATGTTAATGAGTTTTACCTTGTATAATCATGTTAATCTAATAGCCATCTAATAGCCTGAAAGAATAATACTATCGTCCCATCTGAACGTATAAATTACTGAAAGAATTTGCTCTCAGCTACTAACCGTTGAGGAGTACCTACCTTTAATCTTCAGCTTAGCAACATGAGGTGATAATTACTGGGCATAATATTAGTAATATGTTAAAAAAAATGTGTGTGCCTATAAAGTTTTAGTGATTTCTTCGATTTCCCTAATATCCCATCATCAGACTTTGACTTGGTCACAGTGGACCACCTTGGGAATGTAAGATTTCAACAACAAAAACCATTTATTGAAAGAATTTGCTCTCAACTCCTAATTGTCGCAGCTACGCCAGCTGAGCAACTTGAGATGATGATTACTATATACAAATATCTCTTATGCTTCAAAAAGTTAAAGAAAATAAATGTGTCTGCCTATAAAATTTGAGAGTTCCCCTCGATTTCTCTGGGATCCCATCATCAGATCCTGACTTGGTGACAAAAGAATTTGAAAATAGATCCACAAACGGCGGAGTAATCGGTGAACTTACCTAAAAATACATACATCCGAATACACCCCTCCTTTTGGAAGTTGGTAAAAATATTGCTAATTTGGAGTGGCCTTTTCCCAGTAATAATCACCAACTATGTCATCAATATATTATGTAGGTACTTGCAAATTTTCTGCTGGTTCTCCTGGAGAACCTAAGTATTTGATATTGCAATATAAATACGAAACAACTCATTAACTTACTTGGAAAATTACGGTGCTTGTGTTATACCTGTTAATACCTTATTGAGTTAAATTGTGAACAACCATACATACCTTATAATAGGTACAAACAGATCTTCAAAAATTCACGAGAGATTCAAACTGACGGGTTTCATTAGCACCGATATGTGTAAACAGTTCAAACTCCTATAATTTTGCATTGCATGTCTAAACTGTGTGACGCTTTAATTTGCAACATGCCACCTTTGTCAGAAGTACATAAATCTTGTGTCGGTCATCTTCGTCACAAACCAGAATTGACTTGATGTTATTGCGCACTCGAGCTTCGTGCTTCAGGAAACAACACTATATTGCTTGTTATAAAGTAGATGTCCTATTGTTTATTTCAGCTGTATTGTGGTATGTTTTCAAGCCATTATACTCCGTTGTCATATGAGTCTAAAAATGCGGTTTTGATTCCTGTACATACTTGACACATGATCACACTTACAAACATTGCCTTGATCAGCAAGTAGGTACGAGTATCTTACGTAAGTACAGCGTGTCTAAGACGTATACTTCCACATCAGCTGAAACGAAATTAAAGTATTCAAAGGGACATTTGAACTTTCATTTACTACAGATCTCCAGTAACTCTATTTGTACATGCATTCATCAATATCACAAATTACGTATCGGCGGCGGCGCGCCGTCAATATCTTTGTAGTTTTTTGGAAAATGTAGCTGTATGTTTTTTATTTTGATTTTTAGGGTTCTGTAGCCAAATGGCAAGTAATGGAACCCTTATAGATTCGTGATGTCTGTCTGCCTGTCTGTCTGTCTGTCCGTCCGTATGTCACAGCCACTTTTTTCGGAAGCTATAAGAACTATACTGTTGAAACTCGGTACGTAGATGTATTCTGTGAACCACATTAAGATTTTCACACATAAATAGAAAAAAAGCAATAAATTTTGAGGGTTCCCCATACTTAGAACTGAAACACAAAAATTTTTTTTCTTCATCAAAAAGGGGTTATCTATGGATAGGTCTTCAAAAATGATATTGAGGTTTCTAATATTCCTTTTTTCTAAACTGAATAGTTTGCGCTAGAAACACTTCCAAAGTGGTAAAATGTTGGTCCCCCCCCCCCTGTAACTTCAAAAATAAGAGAATGATAAAAAAAATATATGATGTACATTACGATGCAAACTTCCACCGCAAATTAGTTTGATCGAGATCTAGTAAGTAGTTCTTTTTTTAAATAAGTCATAAATAGTAAACCACAATTTACCTTTCATTCAATCTTGATGCAATGATTTCAATGGATAATCAAAGGCAATGATGTATTTCTGTTGCCGCTATTGTTATATAAATACTAAAAATATAATAAAATAAATATTTAAGGGGGCTCCCATAAAATAAACGTGATTTTTTATAGATAATGGTACGGAACCCTTCGTGTGTGAGTCCGACTCGCACTTGGCCGGTTTTTTCAAGCTAGCTTGTAGCTTATTAAAATTTATTAATTAAATAAATAATCATAGAAATATAATAATAAAATAAAAAAGTCACAGAGTAGATATATCCTGGGTAGTGGGTGCCACGAACACACACATAGACAGAAACAAATTTGTGCTTCGCCAGGAATCGAACCCTGGACCCTCCGATCGGCAGTTCGGCATGGTAGCCTTTACGCCACGCGGGTCGTCATTTACGTTTACTTATATACGTTCCTCAATCCTATTAAAATTATGCTAATGGAATGTAAGATAATGTTCCAGAAGACGATAAAAATATGTCATGAAACAAATCATATACACAGTCGGACCTAAATCAAAGTGCACAATCAATGAATAATGGTTAACACGCCGTTATGGTTCAGTATGAGCATATTGAGTAGTAAATAAATTATTGAAGGGACGATGATGATAGCGACGTGGCCGGCTTCACCGTCGTCGTCGTGAATTAAAATGTAGGTCTGTACCACTTCTTCAGGCACAAGATTAAGAAACTAAACAGAGGCGAAGCTTCATACTACTGAGCTACTTAGGCAGGGAAACTTGCAATAACCCGTTCCCCCAATTGCCCAATCTCACGTGAGATTTAAGATAACAGAAATAAAAGTCCATATGCCTCACATAATTAATGGACATCCCCTTATGGTAGATAGATAATTTTATATGGAGATTACGATAAGCATGTGACGTGTAAGCGTAAAGTCAATTTTTCCCCAAGATTTACGTTGTATATTAACAACACAGCTGTAGTGACAATTATATTATGTTTAACGTGTGACTGTAATAATACTAATATCTGCCTAATATACTAAAACTAGTAGACCATTATAAAAATTGAGTAAAGCGTAATTTTGTTACTTAGCTTAAAATGAATTGGGTAAGGTATTCTCAGAAAATAAATGAGTTGCTACAAATTAAGCCGATTAAGTGGTAGGTACCACGGCGGAGCATACCAACTGAATTTTGAACGGAAATGAGATAGAGAAAAGCAAAAAAAAAAAAACAGGCAAATAGAATTTGTAAAGATTTGTTGAAACGTAACTAGCACCATTCTAGCTAGATCTTCCAACTGGTACCCTACCCGTGCCCACTTTAGGTACGTCTTGAAGAAAGTCTGTTCGGTGGAATTATGCGTTTGTCGACCACACTTATTATATTAAATTTATTACATACTCTGGCACAAACATTAGCGCGACGTAAAATATGTTTAAATATTGGCTCTCCTTAAATAAGAAGCTCTGTTTCGTTTCTTTATTCGTGTGCTTGACTGCCGATCGTATCGTCACTTTTATTACGAAATACACATAATGCTTATGATTAACGGCCCTCGCTTCAATGCCTTTTGCTTCGAAAACATAGTTTTATAGGCGTCATAAGCATACGTCGGAAGGGGTTTGTTGTGCCTGTTTAGCATCTGGATTTTTCCGCGAGCCTCTGTCACGTATAATCGTAAATATTTTATGGTTAGTTTTATTTCACATTTGCAATAAATTATTTTTACCTTGTCTATATTCGATTATACCTATAAATAAAATAAAAAACTCGTGTCACGGTGTTTCGGATAGCACATGTCTGGAACGGTTTGTCCAGTTTTTTAATATGTAATTGTCACAACTCAGTTTTGCGTCCCACTGCTGGGCACGGGTCTCTCGCTGTCTCCACCACGCTGCTCCAATGCGGGTATTTTTATATACCTACATATATTTGGAAGGGAATAAGGTGAAGAAGAATACATTTTTCGATACCAACATAAAAAAAATATGTTTAATTTGTGTCTGATTTACGTCTGCCCCTTAGTTGTAGTAGTTTCTTTCCCCAGTAATGTTATTCGATAGGTAGTTACTAAGAAACAACTACGTGACTTATCTACATAAATAACTAAAGAATTCCCATCGACACAACTGGAACGACTTCAGAAATTGAAAATGACAAGAAATGCGAAATACACCGCAGGCAAAGACTAGTAAGTATACCTATGTAGGTATGTGTGACAAAACATTTAAAATTAAGCAATCAATACTCGTTTGAAATGATACGATCCATGCTATTTTGTACTAAATCAAAATAAATAGGTAGGTAGGTATTGTTCTGTTGGTAGGTACTCACTTATAATTAAATATTGTCACCAAATAAATACGTGTAAGTAGGTATCGTACAAAAGATTTATATGTTATTATATCTTCTCCTATAATAGTATTAGCATCGGAATATAGGTAGTAATGTAATGACTATCATACCGATGCAGCGTGTCGAACCTCTCCATTCATGAAGTAGGTACACGTAAATCTAAACCACCCTATTTTATGGACAAGTGCTTTTCTAGCCTTTAGTACGTACGCTATAGTCATTTAACGATCAGGTCTAACCTCTTGAAAATCAAAAATCTGTTTTTCGGCCTCCTATAGGCTGGTGACGCAGGAAAAAAGTCCTCCTTCGGGGTTTTGTGTATTTATTACACAGAAAGGAGCATGGCTCAGCGGCTGATGCCCGCCACACTACGTGTGTGTACATGAAAAATCGTTTCAATTAGGTAAATTTAGACTGTAAAGATAAACGCCAATAATCGAACGCCTCTAGTGCCTCCACACGCCATCGATATTTGCATCGATCGTCATTTTTCCGCTGATGTTCACACAATGAAAATGTCATCCACGATGGAAAATGATGATGACGCACTTGCGTTGTTGGGCCTGGATATGTGCTTAAAGAAAAACAGTCGAGGAGTATACATATTATTGCAGCGCTCTTTGCTTGATACGCACGTCCGAACATACGAGTAAGTGTTGGACCCCATTTACACCCAAGACGAACTCTGAACTGAGCGATCACGACCGCCATCCACCACACTTAACGATAAACTGTGCAAACGCCATCAAAAACGATTTATCTTACGAAATTTGCAACTGCCGCTGATGTACGATTAATTGCAACGATTTGCCATACACACGTGAAAATACTGTGGAAACAGATCTGTACAGAGAAATCGCGGCGGGCATAAGCAAAACGGACGCAATCGGGTGTTAGATGGGTGACTAGTGGTTTTCATGCGCGTTTCCCATCTTCGGAGGCATCGTTAAACGGTAAAGCAGGTAAAGGGCAGTTTGAATTTTACGCCAGCGGGTTGGCCACTAATTCGCATTTCCACTTATCTGCATTGGAGCAGCTACCGCGCTGCTACCGCGACTTAGCTCCAGGATTCCCAAATAATGTGGAGAGACTCAAGTGTTGCATGCTCCATAAACGTCCACTTCTAATTACGCGACAAACTTCTATACCTAAATGTTAACAGACTGTAATATTATATGCGCAGTGATTTTATTGTATTAACTGGTACTGGTATAATAAAGATATTGGCTCTGCACGCATCAATCACTTTATATCAATCTTGCCTATTGTGCGTTGATTTATTATAATAACGTAGAGCCTTCAGAATAATTGTTCTTTGACACCCAGATGTGATGAAAATATTACTCTTGGATATTATTCTGAATATTGAAGCGCGCATGGGTCGGCGGCTAGCTTAGAACGCAAGCGGTCTATGCAGCTAAGCCAAAAGGGTGTGGTCGCATGTGAGATGGGTGACCGCTAGTGGCAAAAAATTTCATGCGCGTTTCCGTGCTTAGGAGGGTACGTTACGTCGTCGGTGTCGATTGTTGTCGATAGATAACAGTCGTTAAACTTTGTCGGAGGCCTTTTAGGCGGCTTGTAAACATCCGACAGCGGATTGGCCACTAACCCGCATCTCCACTAACCCGCATTGGAGCAGCGTGGTGGAGTAAGCTATAGGCCTATCCAATAAGGGGGAGAGACCCGCGCCCAGCAGTGGGACGCAAAAAGGGTTGCAGCCTTTATTCTGAATTAAATTCCGCTCTCTTATTACTAGGGTTGGTACTGGATTCGCAAGATGGTTTTTGGTTTATAAGTATTGGTAACCTATACCTAATTTATACGTACTTATACCTATATGCACCTCGAGGAAAGAAGAAGAAGAAAGTATATGAGAGACGTAGCGCATGGAGGACACCGGTGAGTTCCAATGGAGTCCTCCCCAAGAGCTGAGGCAGGGCAAGTGTTGCCAGGTCAATTTTTTAGAATACCCTAGACTTGGTTTCAATTTACCCTAGATTCCGTATAATTTTGAAAGAATACCCTAAATATAATTTCCTTCATAGTGTTTCCTTCCTTTGCAAATAAAATGACAATAAATATGTTTTATTATTGGCACATTACAATAAAAGTATATTCTGCAGCCACTGAATCATCTTTTTTATCATACATGTTAATATTAAACTTATCTAACACTAGCTGTGCCCGCGACGTCGTCCGCGTGTATAAAGACTTTTATAAAATGGACTGATTAAAAATTAAAGATTATTTATTTGCATTGAATAAGTAGTAGGTAGATTATTCTTACATTATAGTGAAATCACTTATAATACAATGTTCATATGTTCAGAAGAAACCTAATGTATTTTTTCTAAATCCTTCAAACCTAAAACAGCAAGGAATACTTACTGTACTGATCTTACTATCCACTTTTCTCACGTTTCGCTTTTCTCGCGCAATCAGATTCTCTTTACAAATATGTACCTCGTTTATTAAAGTTAAGAGATACTGCTGTGCCCGTGGCTTCATCTATGTTAAAAATAGTATCTTTAGTAAATTGGGTGAATTTATACTGCAAAGAATGTATAGACTCATTCTATATACATAGCTTTAGCCTACTGCAGAAAAGAGGTGCACTATACAACTACTTGTAGTTGGGAGATAAAATTTCTAAACATACACGTGCTTAGGATTAAACAATCGGAAAAATAATTGTAAGGTCAATTAATAAACTATAGGTTTAAAACTTGCGGACAGCAGTTTGGTCATAAGTCAAAACTCATATAACACAGTGGAAACTAAAGCAGAAGGCAGGGTCTCTACACAGTGTGCTATCTGTATTTGGAAATAAAGAATATTTTTATAAAGAATCTTTAAAGAATCCTTAATATCTCCATCAATCAACGTGTGTGGATGAGCCCTCAGCCCGTACGCAATAAAGAGACGCAAAAAATGAGTTAAGTTATCATTGGTCCAATTAACAATGTTCAGCATCATACGTATACCTACCCAACGATGGGACAACCCACGTGGCGCAATGTTTACCATGCCGGACTGCTAATCGAACTGTCCCGGGTTAGAATCCGGGCGAAGCAGAAATTTCAATGATGAGTTTAAACTGTTCTCGGTCTGGGTGGTTGTGTTTCTGTCTCTATGTGTGTTCATGGCACCCACGACACAGGGTATATCTACCCTAATGTGAGGCTATACGTGTGAAATGTTATTTTTTATTTTTTTTACACTATGTACTTACTTTTATTAGACTTAAGGCTTTTATTTGAAATTATCTCCATCGAATCACTTTGGAGAAGAAATGAATATTGCTCAATAACGCCATCTACCGTATGACATGTAAACTTTGTGGTTGATAAATCGAATGTCAAATTACCGAATAGGTAGATATTGAGATTATAACAGTTGGTTCACTAAAAGTTTAACTATTCGTCACCTAGATGTCTGCAGTAGTCTCGTTTTGTTAAGGCTTTGTACATTCTGTATGAAGGTTTAGATTCCGTATCTTACAACCTTAATGCTGGATGCATTGAGATTGTAAGATTTGGATTTCGGTTCATCGGAGCTAGAGGCCTCCTCAATATTGGGACAGCTCCATGCTCAGCAGTAGAATGCTAAAAAGGTTGCAGCTTGATATAATGTAGCGATAATAATCGTTTCAGCTGCAGCCTGTTCATAATCTTCCACCCCAAAAGAAGACTAATAAGCTGAGCAACTAACTCAGTGCAGCCTGTGATGTAAGGTTCGGCGGCGGTAAGGCTCGCGATGCACTTATTAGGTACCTATAGTCTAGCCATTCTCGGCCAACGAAAGAAAATACAGAAAGCTGATCTAAGTATATTTAATATAGTCGACAATATTAGTGAGAGTACAAAATAATTTTAGGTACTTAAATTTAAACTTTTGTTTATGGTTTTGAATGGGCTGTTACCGAAACTTTCATACAAATTCCCCAAAGTGCCTTTTAAGTTTATGTCGCGTATTGTGTAAATGAACATAACTTTTTGTTTATCACCCGATTGATATGAAATACACACTAATGTTACGGAAATTCATTCAACAATATATCAGTAAACACATCATTCAAAGAAGGGAAAAGAATTTGAGAATGAAATATTAAGTTAAGGTTAATATATTGTACGCTTGAGATACCAACTTTCGAATCCATTTTATTTGCTATTGAGGGGTAGTTTTGAAAAAAGCTTAAATAGAATTCTTACTACGTTAGTAAAGATTACAAATATAAAATTATAAGTATATTACTCTACACAAAAATATTCTGTACATCAAGTTTCGACACTCAATTTTCAAAGAGTTTCAAAGAAAATTGACATTTAAAGGGTGAATTTCGGAAAATGCTGAAACACATATTCTTTTATTTTGGTTAGAAAATATTTATACCAAATTTTAAGAAATCTATTGAAAAAATCCAAGTTTTCCATACAAATTTTCATCGCTCATTTCACACCCTTAAAGGGTGATTTTTAAAATTATCTATAGCCTAAATGTTAGCGAGGCCCAATATATATAAAACAAAAAAAGTTTCATCAAAATCCGTCCAGTAGTTTTTGCGTGAAAAGCTAACAACAGACAGACAGACAGACAGACAGACAGACAGACAGACAAAAATTTCAAAACTTATATTTTTAGCTTCTGTTACTTATAAAAAGACCCCTAGAAGTATTTTTTTTAATTTATATGCAATGTACAGAATTGACCCTGCTTACAGTTTTATTATATGTATAGATTGTATTTGTAGAAGTAAATAATAATAATTGTGAAATATATTCATTTTTCATTAAATTAGTCATTTTATAAAGTTATTCAACATATTATGTACCTATATATATTTTAATTCTGATAAAAACTGGCCAAGTCAAATCTAACCTAGATCTCACATTTTTAAATAACATCAATTGTTATAGGTATCCAATAAAGCAAAGAAATAGAGTTTAATACTTGTTCATAATGTTATTTTGTTCCTTTAAATACATATTTGGATTTTGCATAGAACTTGGCACTCATTTAGATCTCAATGCTTTTTGCGGCGAAGTCCACAGCCAAACATAATTTTTGTATTGAATTTGGCTCTCCTTTTTTACATTTATGTTTTTGGTGGGAATCATTACTTTTTAACTTTTTAAAGAAAATTAGGCAGGTATTGAGATTTAATGTTAGAGATAATAGTGCGCATTATATGTATGCGCATATTATATACATATAATCCTACTTATATTATATCGATGCATATAATACATATATTGGGATAGCTTCAAGTATCTTCTTGTAACGGTAATGGGCAAGGATACTTGGTTCGACATACTCATATTTACCTGCATGCAGTATCCATACCTACAATATAAAATATTTATTAAATAAAAGGAAAATTATAAAAAATACCTAAAAATCTATATCCACACAGAAAATCCTAGTGTGGGCATAACTTACATTACTATGAGTGTGAATCGTTATCTTTTATTATTATTTGTGACATCAGTTTAGTGTTCCACTCTTATTAAATTTAAGATAATTTTACCCGCTTTTCATGTTTATCTGAATTCAGACGAAAATCAATGTTATCTGATATCTGTTATCTTAAAATTGTAAGTTACCAATACCTAGAAACATTGGAATCATATCGATAATAATGTAACATTTATAAATAGCCTCCTTAAATATTCCATTGAAACGAAGAAAAAATGAAAAGATACGATTTTTATCAATTTTCTTTTTGAGGTAGATAGACTTTAAAAGTCCCCAGTCTCGAATGCTGCACTCCACGAGAGAGAAATTATAACTTTTCGATGATACACTTGCCTTGTAAGCGTTCCTTGGCCAATTTTAAGTTTTTATTTATTTATATAAATGGAGTAGCTGTCTGCTATGCGGGCACGTGATTTTATGTGGTTAGCTACATACAACCCATTGACATCTACATCTATGTATAATATCTTATATATAACATTTTCGTGTCACAATGTTAGTTACCATACTCCTCCAAAACGGCTCGACCGATTCTAATGAAATTTTATTCTAATGATTCTAATGATATTTTGCATATCGGATAAGTCTGAGAATCGGTCAACATCTATTTTTCATCCCCCTAAGTGATAAGGGTGGCCCACTCCAAACACGTAACGCGGTACGGAGTTCGCGGGGATCAGCTAGTATTTATTATACAGGTTGTCCCAAGAAGTAGTGATATCGCACCTTCGGTGCAACAAAGTCACAATAGCACAATTTGTAATTTTACAGGAGAGCACTTTTACGATTTTTTTCGCATTTATATCCAGATTACTGGATGGATATCGGTAGTAGGTTAAAAATATTTAAACCATTAATTGTTTGTAGTTTTTGCTACAGTTTCACGTTAAATGCTTATTTGAAATCATTTCGATATACTAATAAAATGCGTTACAAATAAAAAGGTGTTGAATTGTGACTTTGTTGATCCAGAATTTATTATGTTTAACGAATAATGCATTGTTATTAAAGATGAGGTTTTAAATGAAATAAAGCTCGTTAAACAAATAAATCGTATATGTTTTTCTCAAAATATCAACTACAAATAGAAAGGTAACTGTAAATAATTAAAGTCAATGTGATTGAGGAGAAACAAGTACACGTATAAGTTTTGTGACTTATACCCGAGTTGATCCTACTGCTTTCTGTATACACACCACCGCGTAAAAAGCAACCAAGGAAAGCACTTTTTAGTCAGGAAGTAAATCTAGCAGTAGTTTCAGCCAATCCACATCTAAAAATGTTTCAAAGTTATCAGTTACATAATACCCACATCGTTGAACTCCGTTACGAATGTTACGATGACTATATTAGCGGCAAATCGAAGGTGTGTGAGGTGATCGCCATTGATGTCAATACATCAATTCTTTCACACTACAGTGGAAGTACGTTCTTTCCACTCTATTGGCTTAAACACATGCTCTAGTGCCAGCTCTACGCCTCCGGTATAGTTCCGTACGACGGTATAAAACAGTTTTTGGAGCACCAATGGAAGGGGTTTCTCTCCAGTCTTCAGCAGCTCTGATGTGATACCGTCATCTCCCGGTGCTTTGTTTTTTTTTTAACTGACTAAAGGCTCCTCTAATTTCATACAGACTGACGTACGGAATATTCTCGGTATAGTGCCGGGTCACTTTGGCTCTCTTGTCATTCACCACATTGGGAACGGGAACTTTTGAGGAGGTATACTGTCCGTAGACCGCTCAATTTCTCTCAGAACTTTGGGTTTAGACGAAACTATAGCGCAAGACTTTGGTGCCTTCGTTCCGCTCTGTTGTGTTTTTGACGGGCTTTGTGCTCTGAGCACGTACTCGTAGGTCGCACGTAGGTTGTTTCGTTGTCCAAAGAGCCCTATTCTCTGCTCGTCGCCGTCTCACATACCCAGTCTTGTGTTGAAATCCCCTATCACCACTATGGCTAAATTGATTTTCCCACAGGAATTAAACTTATTTCCACGGTAAGAAGTAGCCTATGCCATTTTCAGGGTCCCGAGCTGAACATACAGACAGATAAATACAGCCCCAATACCAATACAAAGGGGACATTGTCCTTTCTGCATTCTACGACTACTACTATTCTCGTGAATTTTTAAACAGTAGAAACAGTAGAAACTATATAAAAGTAATAGTATGTAAGTAGTGGTGTCATGGTGTGTAATAGTGCGCAACACGTAATTAAATTAAATTTCCTGAAAACATCGAAAGAACCGGATATCTACTTGCAGATGCAACTATAACGAAAAAAATAGTAAATAATTATGGAGTAACAAGTTAGTTACATTTATATTTATTTAAATATGGACATAAATAGTCATAAGTATTTTTTTATTCTACTACCACCACCACCACCACCACTACTTGGCCATTGTGGTTCCAGAAGCTTAGTGGAAATGGAATATTATACTGGACCAAAAAAAACACTTTTTAGTTAATGACTTTATAATTAACAAATAAGGGTAGTTGATTATAAATATTATTGGATCTACAAAGACACTTTTTTAGTTAGGACATAGTTGTCCCAATTAGTTTAGTTCAAAACGATAATGTTGGATCAACAAAACCGCTTTTCTTCTAATGCCTTTGTTGCTCCAAAATATTTGTATTTTACAAAAAATAATTGAAGTCTCAAATATAGATACGCTTTGTTTAGCTCCAAATAAGTGACAAAAAAATGGTCATAAATATATTTGTGTGGCTGTAACTCCAGAATATCTGGAATACTCGCGGGAGCGGGGGCACTACTGGCCAATAATACTTTGTCGGCCCAGAACTCACGGAAAAACCACTCATTTCGACAAAAGCACTCATGCCATCTAGTGGAATTTCGTAATACTTTAGTGGATGTCTTTGTCTCACCAATTGAAAGCATGATTCATAGACAATTTGGCATACTTAACTCAATTTTGCATTTTTAGCGACTTGTGACTTTGTTGCACCGAAGGTGCGATATACTGAAGCTGGGAGGTAGAGGACCTAGAGGGCTATCTGAATCACCCCCATTTATGTTCCGCGATTTTTCGTATTTTCGGAGTTATGACTTTTTTTTTTAATTTTTCACCTATCGCCGAGTACGATGAGATTTTTATTTATGGTGACGTGAACTATTGCGGTAGATTCTTGATTTTTTTTGTGTGCTAAGCTGATAGATAGGCCAATTCAGTACGGTAACATTTACTATCGTTAGATCTTTGAATGGAATAAAAAAAATTAAATGCCAACAAAGATAAAATTACCCAGTATGTTCACAACTTCAAGGGCCCTTAAAAAATAAAATCACACAAAAAATACCGTTTGGTTTTTAAAAACTTGCTCTATCAATCAGGTAGCTACCCTGAAAATTTCATTTTATTATTTATAAGGCTTCAATCAAAAAATTGAAATCTAAATGTGGCAAAATTTTAATTCTTTGAAATTTTTTTGAAGACACATTCCATGGGTATACCGCGCGTTTTTTCCCGCTGGACCAACTGCTCGGTGGTCCAACTAAATTCATTTCCGGTGGTTCCACTTGTCAATTTAAGATCCAATTAGTAATAATATGGATAAGTCCATCATGTACGATCACAAATTTCACAAATATTGATTTCGAATTTTATATTCTTTTTATATATATTATTTTTCGATTGTGCTGTGGTGTCATTGGTGCTGTGTTAGGTTATATGTATACTAGCTTTCCGCCAGCGGCTTTGCCAGCGTAGATCCGTTTTATAGGTTCCCGTAAGATAAAAACTATCCTATCGGAGGCCAAGGCCCACTTTGGGTCGCTGAGCCACGGGAGTAAGTAAGTAATCTATCAGTTTCGCATAATATGAAAAAAGCTGTCAACGTAGTCGCTGGTGGTTGTGCTGCTCTTTCCAATACATTTGCTTCATTAAAATAAACACGTTGGCCATTCTCAAGATGCAATTTGCGTTAATCGAAGCACGTCCAAAATGAAATGACCGTATGAATGACATAACAACATGCTTGTACTGCATAAGTACATTACTATATTTACGACGCTTGAGACAATGGGCCTGATCGGCCGCGGATCCAACCTTTCCTGCGGACATCCTCGTGTGTGATGGCGCTAAGGTGTCCACACAGGTCACATCCCATACCAGAGGCCGGCCCAGACTCCACGGTACCAAAGTAATCCCATCCGGTCTCTTACCATCGCTTCTAGATAAACCAGGTGGCTCTAGTGTAGCTGGTATTGAAGCGGTGGCAAGAGCCGGACGGATTAAATCATTAAGGGCACCGTGGCGAAAAAGTCTGCCGGCGCTTTTGATACAGGATAGGCCATGTCGCCCAAACCTGTCGACCCCCTGCCCACATGGGCAAATATGAGGCTCACACATCTCGACACCGAGCCGGAGCCCTACTGCAATGCGTAAAGTTGCAGGATCCAGCACGGTGCCTATGTTTGATGATGGCAGCGCATGTAGCCAATGTCCCGATTCACTCTGAGCAACTGCAAGTAAACGGGCCCTATCAGTGCTGTCTGAACATCGCTGAAGGAGGCAGGCAAAAACAGATTTTATGTTTGGTAAGTCCCATGAGTACTGCTTTTCCTTCAATAAAGTTAAAATGTCTTCAGATGGAAAGGAAGCACTCCAGGTATCCAAGGCCTCCGCCATGTGCGGCACCCGAACATCATCAAAATTTTTATTTAATATCTCTGTGATGAGGGTGCACGTACTATGACAAGAGGCCAAGAACGCCGGAAGCGCCAACGCTTCCGTCGTGCGGACTCCTAAACCACCAAAAAAAACCTAATAGGAAGAGTTGCCTGCATCCATGAGTGATCGTCAAATTTTAAATTTAGAATTTTCGAAACACAATTTTTTAAAGAATTATCTAATATTGTTGTTACCAAAGGAAATTTCCAAAGAGGACAGCATCTTAGCATGTACAAGAATTTTGGAGCGAATAAGCATAGGCGTAAAATGTAGATTGCCACGTGAGGTTGCATATTAAATAAGCGATCCGAAATTGAATTAAATGTTTCTAATTTAGAATTTACTATGGGAGAAATTGCATCATCAAATATTGGAGCACCTAGTAATGTTAAATTTTCTTTCTTGACAATTTTTATGTTAAGTGTAGTTTTATTGAATTTTTCTGATAAATTTGAAATTTGGTCAACCGTAAGGTGGTCCGAAAAAAATAATTCACATTTGTTAAAATTTAGAAGGAGTCCAATGTCACTAAAATGTTGAATTAGGATCTGGAGGTCCTCCAATACAGTTGATGCAGTTCCTCCCAAAGAACCATCATCTAGGTACCATACATTAAATTTAGAATTTAGTTGACTTATAATTGATTGGATAACCAAACTAAAAATTACGGGGCCAAGAGAATCGCCTTGCTGACATCCCACGCAAGACTCGCATGACGTTATCACCAAACAATAATTTTGAAGGGGTGCCATAACATTGCCAAATATAATTAAAAATCTCTAGTGCTTCCTTTTGAAGTTCAGATAAAATGGCATCCCTGTTTACCGAATTAAATGCGTTTTTCACGTCTATTTTTAAAAACACATCATAATTTTGCGTCATTAAAAATGACCGAGCTGCGTGTACTGCTGCCTCGCAGCCACCTTTGACTCCAAAGCCAAGCTGTCGCGGTTTGAATTTTTGCTTAAAGTGGTCGCGGTATTCGTGACAGCATAACTTTGAAGTCAATCGTCTCAGTGTACTACCCACGGCAATGGGTCGAATCCCACCATCTTTTTTCTTTAGAGCGACGAGGTTGGCTCCATAAAGAATTGTTGTTATATCCGAGGGAACTCTACCAGCTAGCATAAGGTTAAGAAGACTGGTGAGTTCCCTCAACAGATCCTTTGATATTTCGCCTAAAAATGGATCTGTTAGATCTATCAAGTGTTGTGGTGTTATGCCGTCTAAGCCACCGGCTGATCCGTTCGGAAAAGAACGAATAGCATTTTTAGTGGCTTCCTCGCTCACTCTCAAAGAATTTAGCCTGTGGCTAGTACACTGAAGGTTACTAAGTGAGACTGCAGTAGCTGTGGGATGTTTCTCGCGCAGTGCTTCGAGTGTATCGGGCGAGTGCGTAGCCATAGAGTCATCAGAAAATAAAATTTTTGCGGCTCCCTTAACATTCTCATCTGACAATTTATTTTCAATTAGTTTGATTTTATTTTGAGAACTATTAATATACCTATGTACGTTTTTGTTGTGATGCTGAAACTGGAATATTATCATTAATTATGTTTTGTTTTATTAGTTTTACTAAAGAATTTTTTTGTTTTTTAAATTCTATATTAAATTTAATATTTTATATGCAAAAAGAAGCAATTCTTTCCAAACCTCTGAAGTATTTTCTGAGACTACTTTGGCTACACACTCAGTGAGACTACGAGCGACGCTTGCTCGAGCTCCTTTTGGTATGCGCTTTACCAGTTTAATGTTATGTTTTAGATGTGCAAGCCTCTGATGCAATGGTTCATCACTGAGACTCCCATCTGTGACGACATTAGATGGAAGAGGTATTATTTGAGCCACTGCATCGGTCCTAGGGATGTGGATATGACTGCAGTGGATGTTTAGCCCTCTCTGTCCTTTAAAATATCTATTATCCCCACAGATGGAGCACTGCAATAATGAACCATTGCTATGGTTCACTGAAGACATAATGTACTTAACTTCAATTGAAATAAAATGCATACAAAAAAAACTTAAAAATCTTATATCCATATTTACATAATTTGCCTATTTTACACTTAAATTATATTTATATTAAAAGATAAAACAGGTCTAGTGTAGGTATGTAGTTAGGTCCAGTTTTGATATATTTATTTCTTAATATTGGTCTTCATAATAATACATATATTTTCAGTGACACGATGAAATGGATTTTTAACTATATAGTAAGGTATATCTCATAAAGCTGTTAAGAAATCCAAATTAATAAGCGCAGTAAGGTTTGGTGTAGTTAAATGCAGATATATTATTCCAAAACACCAAAATATTTATCTGAAATTTTTGTCAACAAAAATTTATTTGTATTAGTGACAGAAAAAAAAGATCTCTGCAATAATGAAGAAAGAACGACTTGAAATATCAAGAAGCCATGTGAGGAGCTAGCTACAATCAGGATGTTAAGAAACAAGAAAAAAAGACTTCAAATTCGACATGTTTAAATAATCAAGAAACTTGAAGATAAGATGACACAACATAAAATAATTTCTACATTAGTCTTCAACGAGCTTTGTACTTCAACGTAGCCTTCGCTTCCTTAACATGTGTACCTGCAGATCTCGAGTCCAGAAGGAGACCCTCGGCAGTGAAGACCAACCCATTTGCTGCAGAGACGTCATGTGGAACAGAGAGTATCAGATATAAAGACAAAGACAAATACAAAGACAAAAACAAAGACAAAGAGATTATCAGACATAGAGGTGCCTATTTTAAAATACATATGTCACTATTAATGTAGAATTTGTATACCTACTCGAAGCTGTTAAAATTCTTGTATAATATTGCAGTTCTATTTTATAAAATTTAAATGTAGTTTTTCTGTTCATTGATTTTTTAATCAATGGCTTAAATGTTTGGTTCGCAAAGTTTAATATAAACTTAATGCATTTTCACGTTCAATAATGTTAAGATTTTAGCCTTGGCTTGGCTGGGCTCCATCCTTTTGCGTTCCACTTGGGGCACGGGTCTCTCCCCATTATTGGGGAGGCCTGGAGCTTACTCCACCACGCTACTTCAATGCGGGTTAAGATTTTAGCTTATGTTAAAAAAAAGTTAATATTTTAAAATAAGTTTATGCTTTTTTGATATAAAAAATGATATAAAAATGTTATAAAAGAAGTAAATCCAGGTTGTAACATTGGTTTCATTCAGCCTTTATTCTAATTTCGCATAGTTGCAGTTACCTTTTTTGATTGTTGCTATCCATCCAATGTTTTATATTCGGATTGCAAGAATGTACAATGCCGATGGGGTTTCTTATTACATAGGTACCCATTCTTCATTAACCTCTTGACAATGTTTTATTTCTTGTATTTTGGATTATGTTATTACTAGCTTTCCGCCCGCGGCTTCGCCCGCATGGAATTCGGTTATATCGCGCTTTTTAGATTTTCCCGTGGGAATGAGAAGTTCTCCCGCGGTAAAACATTGCTTTTCCAGGACTCAAACTACCTCCATACCAAATTTCATCAAAATCCGTTCAGCCGTTTAGGCGTGAAAGAACACAGACAGACGGAGTTCCTTTCGCATTACCATAAATACCATATACCATTAATAAAGCACAACTACTTATAAGAAAACTTCTCATTCCCACGGGAAAATCTAGGAAGCGCGATATAACGCTGGATAAGATGAGTTGTTAAACCAAAATTGAATAGTAAACTATATTATATGTTTTATCTTGGGGAGCAAAAACATGCAGATTTTGGGCACTGGATACCCGGGAACACGCTACATAGAGCTGACCATGCGAAAAACAATGTTTTTCCAAGTGTACTTCAGCAACCCTTAGAGTTTGGCCTTGTGCTTTATTAATGATCATTGCAAATGAAACCCTTGTAGGAAATTGAAGTCTTTTAAATTGAAATGGGAGGTCTGTTGGAATAATCGGAATCCGAGGAATGAGTACACTTTCACCCTTTGCTGCGCCAGTTAAAATAGTTGCTGTAATAATATTCCACCCAAGCTGAGGACACGCAGCCTGGTACCATTACACAGTCTAGGGACATCGAGATTACACATGAGCATCACCGGAACCCCTACTTCCTACTTTTAATTTTAATTTTTGAGAAGGCACCCCAGATAATTCCAAAGAATTAAAGAACTCTAGAGGATATGAGGTACTATGTTCTGTTTCTATCACTGTGTCTACAGATAAATATTCAGTAGTTTCTCCCATAACTTCATCCAAAATATTTTCATTTATTTTAGTGACCGTTTCATTTTTGGTGCTAATATTACGCGTTCGCTGAGCCATTGGTCATCATCGTGTAAGTCAAAGTCAGTATAAACTTTTGCTACCAACTCTGATTCGCTGCCCACAACATTACAAAAATCTTCCGTTAAAGTAATCATTCCCTCTGTATCTACGGTCATTTTCCCATAATTGATTTTTAACAGCGCCATCTATCGCATACCTCAAGAACTAAATAGTGTAACTACTACTTAACCAATTAGTAATTCGTTGACTTATAGTTATTTTATTTCAGTATTTGTTATATGTGCACGTTATAATCTGTTTTGATTATCGTCTGGAACTGTCTATTATACCAGGATAAAGGGTAGGTAAATAAGTACATAAGTTTTTGCTGAGCTGCAGTAAAAAAAATACTAAGTACACAGGATAAGTAGATGTAAAAAACCAGTTTAGACGATAAACCAAATTGTACGTCATCCCTCGGGAATTCCTCATTTTCGGTGATTAATTATCGTATCATTTAGCTTCTAAGTTTACATGTGCATATTCGTTGCAATATATTACCTTTGTTTGTGTGTATATTTTTGTTTTCTCTCGGGAACATCAATTTTTTCCGGGATAAAAAGTAGCCTATTATTTAATCCGGACTTCTAACTTTACGTAAGCAATCGGTTCAGTAGTTACGGCGTGAAAGCGGAACAAACAAACAAACAAACTCACTTTCCGATTTATAATATTAGTAAGGATGAATTATTATATTAAATAAACGAAGCTTTTATAAGTTTGATTTAAAAAATACTATGAATACAACAAAATCTGGAGCAAATGATAAATCGTGACAAATAAGAAAAATAAATAAAAAGAGCAAACAAAATAAAAAAATATATGTATGTATATGCCTATAAGAAAAATAAAATTTGACATTATATACATAGGTAATACCTTAAACTAAGGATACAAGAGCGTGCTTAATGCCTAATGGCATTTTCTACCAGCCAACCCTGGGTGATGAGGAGAGCTTGTCGTAGGCGCATACTATAGCAACTGAGATTATACTACGCAATAATATAATAATAGTAATATGTACATAATACAACGCTCATACGTATGTAGTTTTTTTTCAATAATGGCATCGCAAACTCTGTGCATACTGCCAGCGTCAAGTATAATTTTTGCATCAATTTTTTGCCAGTTTCAATGAAACTGGACGAAGTAATTAACAAAGTCAGTAAGTAAGTCGTCAGTAATCAGTCAGTCTAGTCAGTCCAACATTCAAGTAAAGCGATGGCTACTTTACTAGAACGTGTCCAATGGAATTTTGGAGGCAAGCAGAAAAAACATATTTTAGCACTGTTATTCTATTTCACAAACACTTGTGCACTGTAATTAACCTATATCAAACAAAATGCCATCAATTTTATCCGATATAACTCAAAAATACACAAAGAAAATGAAAATAAAACAAGAGCTCAATATGTCTTTTTCGACTTCCCGCCAAAACTCCAAGCCACGTATGTAGTTATTCTGTGAATCTAATGCACCCGTCAACAATGCACCAAGAAACTGCCCATCACCTATTTTTTTTCAATTTTGGCATCACAAACTCTGTGCACATTGCCAGCGTCAAGTAAGTATAATATTTGCATCAAGTTTTTGCCAGTTCCGTTGAAACTTTAGGTAAATTCAGCAAGTCGTCAGTAATCAGTCAGTCAGACATTCAAGTAAAGCAATGGCCTCTTTACCAGAACGTGACCAATGAGAATTTTGGAAGGGCGCTGAAAAAACATATTTTCGCTTTGTTATTTTATTTCACAACACTCGTGCACTGTAATTAACCTATTCGTATATCGAACAAAAGGCCATCAAATTTATCCGATTTAACTCAAAAATACAACAAGAAAATGAAAATAAAAAAAAGAGTACAACATGTCTTTTTCGACTTTCCGCCAAAACTCTCACACCTATTTGGTGTTTGTCTGTTGTCACTTTAGATCTTCATTATTTAATAATGGCATCGCAGACTCTGTGCATATTGCCAGCGTCGAGAATAATTTTTGCATCACTTAGTAGTCATAGAAAAAATCAGTAAGTCGTCAGTTATAGGTCAGTCTAATCAGTCAGATGTTCAAGTGAAGCAATGGCTACATTACCAGAACGCTGCGATGGAGTTTTGGAGGCAAGCCGAAAAAAACCATGATAACACCATAGATATTTTATTAGTATATACTAGAAGTACATTATTCTTAGTCTAAGGTATTTTAAGGTATTTTTTATTTTATACACATATAAGAAATCTATGGTTATCTTATCACACTGTTATTTTATTTCACAACACTCGGCTCAAATGCCATCAACTTTATCCGATATAACTCAGAAATGCAATTAAATATAGAATTAATAAAAATAAAAATTAATAAAAATAAATTTTTAATATAGAAATTAGAATATAAAATAGGAATTATTTTTTCTACATTTCATTGAAATAAAAAAAAACTATATTTAATTGAATTTGTATTTTCACATTTGACATTGTATTTTAAAATTGACATCATAAGTAATTGATATGAAATTTACTTATTCGTTAATTTACTGCATATATATATATAATAAATTTTAAAGGCAAGCAGGTTATTATGTATTATAAGGTTATATATTATGTAAACTATAAGGTAATTGTGTAGGTACATAAATAGAGCAGCGACGGCTGAGTGGTAAAAAACCACGGTCTTCAATGCGACCGATCCTGGATATAATAGTCGGCGCGCACCTTTGACAAAGAAATTTGTAATGTGCGCATTTATAGCTGCTCCACGGTGATGGATTTTTTTTATTACCATCATGTTTTCCATAGCCGTGCATGCCTGAGAGAAATACATAATTTCTCGAAAGCATGACGTCCACCAATCCACACTTGGCCAGCGTGGTGGACTATGGCTGAAATCCATCTCACTTGTGAGGACAAAAAAAAGAATGTTTTTTTATTTCATATTAGGAATACAAAATATTCGCTTAATGAATGTCATTTTTTCCCATGTTGAGCTGAGAAAAAAAGGCGACGGAAAAAAAACTCCCAGCAGCACTCTTTTAAAAAAAGTACATTATATTTCAGATAACAGAATGGATATGGGTCTATAATGGGCACACGTGACAGCTGATGGTGTGAGACACTATCAACCCACTTCCACCTGCTCACAGATGCGAGTAATTACTAAAACTAATACATTAAATGAAGAAACAGCCTTGTGTGAGCGAGATTCATTCCCACGCTCCTTTATCATTATGATAGTCCTTAGTGTAAGCCTTGCGACAGAGGACTAGTTTGACTACCTTCTTAAAAGGTTTTAAAGGCAGGGATTGAATCTTTATTGGGATTTTATTATATATCCTGATGGCCATCCCAATAAAAGAATGACTTTTCTAATGAAACCGGCATTTCGGAAATGCCAGCTTGTGGTCGTTCCTAGTTGAGACACAATTAGGACTATGCAAGTCCAATATGGTAGTGAATTTTTCTTTGTTTTACGTACATATATGATGTTTTCGTAAATATATTGCGAAGCAAATGTTAGAATATTTATCTCTTTAAAAAAAACTGATAGAATCTCTAGCACCTATGTTATAAATTGCGCGAATAGCCCTTTTCTGCAAAATTAAGATTGGATCATAATCAGCTGCATTACCCCACAGTAAAATGCCATATGCCATTAAACTATGAAAATAACTGAAATAAACTTATCTGGCTGTTGCAGTTCATAGACAATAACGAGTTTTCTTTATTGCAAAAACTGCAGAACTAAGTCTATTCGCTAAGCTGAGAGATGTGGGGTTCCCACTGTAATTTGGAGCTTATTGTGATTCCAATAAAAGGAGCTGCTTCAACAATGGCAAGATCCTCACCATTTAATTGAGGATTTAGATTTTCTTTCCTTTCATTTGGGGCTAAAAATTTTATACAATTAGTTTTATTATTATTTATTAGTAAATTTACATTAAACCACTGGACCACCTCAGAGAGAGCATTGTTCACATCCTCAAGATTTGATGATCGTTTATCGATTTTAAATAAAAGAGAAGTATCATCTGCGAACAATACAATCTCATGACTTTTTCTACCATGAAAGGAAGATAATTTATATACAATAAAAACAGAAATGGTCCTAAAATTGAACCCTGTGGGACCCCCATCTCTACAGGTGACCCAGACGACCTTTTACCATTCACCTCAACTCTCTGATCTTATCCTTCAAATAAGATGACAGGAGTTTGAGCGCGGTACCTTTAATGCCATAGTGGTTGAGTTTCCTGATAAGCGTTTCATGCTGAACTCAGTTAAAAGCTTTTGACAGGTCGCAAAACACACCTAAGGCATCTTGCAATTTCGCCCAAGCCACTATAATCACTGAAAAAAGCTCAACACCTGCATCGGTTGTAGAGCGACCTTTAATAAAACCAAATTGATTTATATGTAAAAGTCTGTTATTTGTAAAATTTGTAATAACTGGTTGAGAAGAATTTTATCGAATATTTTACTGCATGTGGGGAGAACAGAAATAGGTCTATATTCATAGAGTCAGTAGTATTGCCCGATTTGTATAAAGGAATCACTTTATTATGTTTAATTAGGCCAGGAAATTCACCACTTTTTTATACAATTATTAAATACTAGTAGTGGCCGCCCGAGACTTCGTCCGCGTGAATTTTGGTATTAGTCATAGCATGATGTTATATAGCCTAAAGCCGTCGGGTGGCTCCCCTGGGGTTGCCCGTGTCCACAGGCGACGGTGATCGCTTTACACCACTCGGCCCGTCTGCCTTTAAAAAAAGCTTTATCCGATAAATGGACTATCCGTCACTATCCAACACAAAAATATTTTTTCAATTGGAACCAGTAGTTCCTGAGATTAGTGCGTTCAAACAAACAAACGAACGAACGAACAAACTCTTCATCTTTATGTATAGACTAGTGGACCCCGCAGACGTTGTCCTGCCTTAAAAGTAATAAAAGAGGATTTGTTTTCTTATTATCTTAAAGAGACTTCATGTTACTATCAAACAAAAATATAAAACAAATAATAACATACGAACTGTCCAGTTATTCTGACTGTGTCAAAGTTTAGAACGACACGGCACGAAATACAAAACGTTTGACAGGCAGGAACAATTTATATGGGAAAACTAAATAAGTAAAAAAAAGTAATTAAAAAACATTTCCAGTGGCCCAAATTGTGAATCTAAACCATCCTCGAATCCATTTGAATACACACAAAAAAATTCATTAAAATCTGTCCAGCCGTTAAGGAGGAGTTCAGTGACATACACACTCACAGAAGAATTATATATATTAAGATAGATTAAAATATTAATTAACGGGCTAATATAAAAAATATGAATAAGCCAAAGACAATACTATAGGTACTTTATTAATCTATGAAATGAAATAAGAAACATAAAATTTTTATTTTCTTTTAATATTGAATGGCTGAAAGGATTTTTATATGTACAATGCCGTAAAACGAATTAAAAAAAATAAGAAACATAAAAGACAGACATGACAATTTTGATAGCTGCGTCAAAAAATAAATAAACAAACACAGAAAGTAAATAATTTTGTAAAGATATAATAAAGGAAAAGCAAAGTTTAAGAATAAAACAAAAGGATATAAGTTATTAAATATGATAATGGACGTGAATGAAGTAAGTAATAACATGTAGTGTATTTATAACACTACACATAGCATTTCATTCATTTCAATTGCTTCCCGTGGTAATGAGATATTTTTCCGCGGTAAATAGTAGCCTATGTCCTTTCTCTACGTTCTTTCTATGTTTGTGCCACATTTCATCAAAATCGGTTCAGTGGTTTAAGCGTGAAAGAGTAGCATACAGACAGACAGACAGAGTTACTTTCAAATTTATAATATTAAGTATGGAAAGTATGGATTAGGGCTAAGTGTGGCGCAATTAAATCTATTATTGAATTAAGTATCTTTACAGAGATTCCCCAGTGCGCGCGTTATTTGCAACTCCGTGGTCGGTAGTGTTCTTAACATCTAATGTCCTAACTGTTTTTACAATATGTTTGGCGTCTAAAAAAGTGACATTTGCATTTGCTCACATTTTCTTTCAGCAACGATTCAGCAACGTTAGGGGAAAAGGGATTTAGTTGTCAAAACTGGAATGTCACTAAAAATATCTCAAATATAGTAGCCACTTCCTCATCTTGTTCAACCAGAGTATTATTATCCGCAATAAGTTTAAAGTTAAGGTTGCGGTCCTTACCTCTTCCAGTTTCGGCATTAATGATATACCAAGTCGTCTTTATTTTATTGTTACTAAACTTTATCTGATCTCTGATATGTATGGACTTGGCCGCGATACAGACTTTCTTAAAATCTTTTGAATAATTTTTAACATGGTCATAAAAGGACTCACCACGATTATAGGACCTCTCATAATAAAGGTCATATAAGTTTTGCCTACTTCGGTGTAGTACCAATGTTGCCCAATCATTGAATGATTTGCATGACTTCGGAGAGATTGTCTTTGGAGTAAATACAAAATTATATGCTTAATTGATTTGATCAGAAAGTATTCCAAATTGTTTATTTACTTTACCATGCAAGGGAACAGACAATCCATTTACAAGCTTATTTCTAAATCTCTCCATTCGTTTATTACTCACCGGAACGACCACTTTACTCTTATCAACCCATTTATCAATATCATATTTAAAACATGCGAGTTGACCACAATGATGATCCTAACTTAGATTATTAATTATCATTGAATGAACTGGTGTGCCATCTGTAAAGATATTGTCAATGCAAGTCGCTGTGGAATCAGTGATTCTAGTGGGTTCCAAAAACAGGTTAGTAAGATTACAACATTTTATACTTGATAAAAACTTTTTACTGACTGAAGAGAGAGACCTGTGCCCAGCAGTGGGACATCAAAAAGCTTAAAAAAGAAGAGCATTAATAGATGTATATTTTTTTTTTAAACATTATAAAATATTCGCATGCCAGTTATGGCGAACATGGTTGCTTTATTATATACCTACTAGCTGTGCCCCGCGGTTTCACCCGCGTTAGAGACGATCATAAGCATAAAGTGAAGTCCCTTCTGAAGTTCCGTGGACCGGCTTTTTTGTAGGACTATTTAAGATAAACATTTCCATCATACATTACGAATGTGTAACTCTAGCGGTTTTGGCAGCGCACGCCAGAATAGCTCGCAGATGGTCGATTTTTTACTTGACACTTTTCGTCATATTTTGAACAATTCACACAATATCTTTATAAATTGTAGCCTATGTGTTATTCTGATGTATAAGCTATATTATTGTAAAGTTTCATTTAAACCCATTTAGTCGTTTTTACGTGAAAGAGTAACAAACATCCATACTTACAAACTTTTGCGTTTATAATATTAGTAGGATTTTCCAGATTATTTGAGAAATTTCTACAATTATTTTAAAAATCTTCAGATCATTCGAGAAGTTTCTGTAACTTTCTCGAATATTTTCAATTAATTAATTTTTTTACATTTTAATTTCAAATTTTAAAAATCTCCAGATCATTTGAAAAGCTTTCTTGAATATTCCCAATTAATTAAAATTATTTTAAAAAATCCAAATGATTCGAGATTTTCCTGGAACTTTCTCGAACATTCTCAATAAAATTAAAATTGAAATAGTTTGCTAGACCATCCCAGAAATTTTGAGATCCACCCAGAAGTCCCTATTGGTTAGAAAAGTACAGATATTTTTTTTAGAGATTTTTCCACCCACTTCCACCCACCGCGATCAAACTCCCTTACTATCATCTACGTACTAAGGGGTATTTACCATTTACCACCCTAACGGGAAGTTGATTTGAGTTAATGATGATAGAGAAAACCGTGAAATAGTTTGCTAGATCATCCCAGAAATTTTGAGATCCACTCAGAAGTCCCTATTGGTTAGAAAAGTACAGATTTTTTTTTTCAGATTGTTCCACCCACTTCCACCCACCGCGATCAAACTCCCTTACTATCATCTACGTACTAAGGGGTATTTACCACCCCAACGGGAAGTTGATTCGAGTTAATGATCATAGAGAAAACCGTGTCTTTACGTACAAAGAAAACCCTTTACTTTATATATATATTAAGATTAGAAATCACGGAGATTCAAATAACTCACACCCCTTAGAGGAGATGGTACAAAGTGTCGCTAGCGTGACTAAAGGTGAGCGTGATCACGCTGTGCTAACTGGCACTGGACACTTCAGGACAGACAGTTGCTTTTAAACGATCATTTCAAAAACACGTATTACTGCCGACACTCAAAAAAGTTCCTTACGATTATGAGAAGAAAGTTTTGTCCAAATTCTTGTGAGTTCACGATATTAGGTGGCGACACTGCTAATAGCTAATAACAAATAGTAGGTTAGGGCGCCTCTAATAATATTATATGTTTTCTTTGTGTTAGAAATAGGGTTGCCAGATACACGCTTATCATTGGACATTTCTGGGGTTACAAACGGAGTCGGAGTTAGAGTCCAAATCCAACTACAAATGTTTGCTGTTGGGCTATCTATAAAAAAATACAAAATTACTAGTTATGTAGTTGTTAAAGCCCCAAAAATAAAGATAAAAAAAATTGTTATGTATACTTATTGTAAAAGTAAAAATGCATCTTCTATATATAAAAATGAATCCCATTTTCCCTTGGTCACGACATCAAGCGTGAACGGCTGGACCGATTTCGCTAATTCTTCTTTTGTTGTGTTTGTTATTGGCAGAAGACGGTTTGTATGTAAGAAAACATTTAGGAAATTGCACGAAAAATTAGAAAATCTAAAAATACTTATCCAACATCCAATTCGAATGCAATATTCATAACGTCTGTCGTATTTGTCAAGCGTTGGTGCGACTCGCCCTGTCCTTCAAAATTTGACACACATGAAATTTTCAGAGAGTTAAGCAAGGAAAACTTGCAACCATTTTCTAATAAGCTGATGTGATCAGCTAAATTGTTGTTACTTAATTAATTAATTAATTAAATAAATTAATTGCTAAAGTGTTTGAAATCCATAATTAATTATTGCACGGTACCTATTAAAAAAATAAGCGTTGATCATCGGTTATGGAAATATTTAAGGAATGGTAAAGGTATGAATGATTTTTTTTATATGAAAACTCTTGAACTTGCAAAATGTTAGTTACAGTTTTAAACGACTTTCATATGTGATACACCGAGTTACAAGTTTTGCATGACTGAAGACTGTGAAACTTATCAATAATTGACATACTGCTTGCTTCTTATTTTTTTATGGTTTTAGAAAAGTAATTGCAGTGAATATTTCTTTTTTAAATTGAGGTAAGTACCCAAACTTTAAGAAATCCTGCTGACTGACAAAAAAATATCTCTATACTCCACCATTTTGACAGAATATAAAAAAAATTGCTTTTTGAAAATTTTTGCACCGTTTCGTCATTTCCTCTCGAAATAGCTCTCGGAATCAAACGTTAAAACGAGATCTGTCATTATTTTATTTTCTTCCATTACAGTTAATTGGACAGTAACCTAAAAACTTCATAGATAAAATACTTAAAAATACTCTTCATAAATTTGTTGTAGATTTCTGTACCATGTAGGTAGTTTCTCCAAGAACTTAGCTGGCTAGCTCGGAATTGATCTTCGTAGGTGGAAGTTATGAATATCAGCTACAATGAGACTAGATACAGTAAGAACAGATCAGCTGCCTAATCGTAAGCGGCGAATAAATGTAAACTTCTGGAGTTGTGGGCGGCGGTATGGGGCACTGCGCATGGAGTACTTCAGCACGTTCTATTGGAGACATCGGAGTCCTCTAAGCGCTGAGGCAGGCTACTGAGGAGGTTTTAGTGCGGTATAAATCCGACATAACCCGATATCACTCCTCATTCTAACACGTACCTTGCAAAGATTTGGTCCCGAAAACATAAAAGTCACCTCGGCATTTAAAATATGAGATATGGTGTCCCCCACGTAAGTATAAAAGGCGACTAAGTACAGGCTTTCGAGGGTGTACACGGCTATAGTAGAAGCTCGGACCAATAGCCACGGGAAAAACAACGGCGTGTTCGGCCACGCGACTCTTGGCAGAGCTGCCTACATTGCTCACCCAAGAGCCCATTTGTAACCCATTTGTACGTATGTCACAATTATAACGAGGGTTAATTAAAACTGTGCCCTGATAACTAAATTACACGTGGAAAAAGTCACTGGCAAAACCTATCTCTATCTCTATATGTATAAAAAAAATAAAAATGAATCCCTATTTTTTCCTTGGTCTCGGCATCACGCGTGAACGGTTAGACCGATTTCGATAATTCTTTTTGTTATGTTTGTTATTATCAGGAGAAAATTCTTATCAATAAAATAATAAAGAAAAATTGCATAGAAAACTATAGAATTTAAGAATACTTACTTAACCACTATTTTTTTTTCACTAATTTGATTTCAGTTTTCGTAGTTAAGACAGGAAAACGTCTGTCGGGTCAGCTAGTGAATTTAATAAATAATGTAGTTTATAAAACTAAAAATCACGTTTTTCTGAAAATACGAACTAAAAAGTAAAAAAATAAGAAGAAAATGTATTTTACTGTAAAAAAAGCGTGGGGTGGTTTTTAAGATAGAGTAAAAAGCGACTTCGGAGCTAGAATCGCGCCGCCCCGTGGTGGCGTACTTACCTAACTTTGTGGAAAAAAACTAGTGTTCATAAATTTCGGGACAGTAAAATGTAATTACTGGACACGGGACTACACGTGAAATTCCGGGACTTTCCCGGAATTCCCGGCCGTCTGGCAACCATAGTTAGAAATTGTACTACCCTGTAGCCATTCCGTGTTCTGTAATAAATGATTCTGAATTATGAATAAAATTACTGAATTTGTTGAGTAGTGTACTTATTATAATTACACTAGTTTCATAACTAAGTGCGACCTGAAGCTAGCCTATTGATCACGCACACAAATGTAAGGTTAGCTAGGTATTGTGGTGTGATGTGAAGCCTTGATTTGCTCGTTCTTTTCTGACGTAATTTGGTAAGAACGCTCTGCGAGGTTGGATCATGATTGTGATCGTGATGGCGAGGTGATTCGAAGGCGCCACGTGAGAGTTAGCTTTAACTCAACAGCGTCTTCAATCAAAGAAATAATAGCGCTTCCAAGTCCTATCATTAGGGCCGCGTTCACAAACGAAACGCGAGTACGAAATTGTACGAATACTACATACGGCGGAATTGTCCGTTCGTCCATTCCGAACCGCGCGCTCGGTACCGTACGGACGTCGGACGCGCCCCACCGACCCGTTCATTGCCGACTTAACCGCAATAGTGGAACGACGTCCTCTTGCCGACGCGTCTACCAATCGCTACTAACTCAACTTTTATTTTCACGAACAAATTTCAAAGTGAAACACGACGACTTAGTTTGCGCAACGACGAGCGAAACGCCAACAAATACGGTGAACGAAACTTTTTTGTTTCGCCAAAAATTATTCGCAACTTTTATACGTCGGTGATTTGTAGAGCGCAGGTCGCTTTCAGCACTGTATCACTGTAATTCGTGACAGTAACTTCAAAGAAAAGTAAGATAAAATATTTTTGAAAAATCAAATAGATAATTTTATAGACGTGGAAGAGAAAAAAAAAACAGAAAATGTCGAAAAAACATCTTCACAATCAAGCTGCTATACCGTTAGCTCCGGCGGTGTTTAAGGTAAGTTTCTTTTAATTATTTACATAATGATATATATTGCGAATTTTAATTTAAAATATTTTTCTAAATTCTATGATTCATTGGCACGACACCTCAAGAGCTTTGCGATTTAAAAAGTGTTGTTTTACTCACTAGAATAATATTCTACAGGTACAATATTATTGTACCTCGTCCTAGATTTGGACTATTCTGGAAGGAAGTTAAGTTTTCGTTAAGATTATTTACTATTATTTTTGTGCGTATCCCTTTTATTAAATATAACTAATTCAAGGTTGCGTTAAATATTCATGCATAAAGCTCCAGATCAAATTTTTCATCTCTCTTCAGAGCTTTGAGCTTTGACTCAGAGCGCGCTTTTGGTAGATACTATTTTAGGTGGAATTTTTTACATTATCATTTACAATTTGTGTTCAAACGCTGTGCGAGTATGTTATCTATAAATAACTTCTTTATTTGCTGAGCAAACATTCTATTTTCTCTTTGATCCAGAGGTCTTACTCGTATTAGCGCTTGAAGACAAATTTAATAAAATTGATTATTTTACAATGATATTTAGTAAATAAAACCGATTATATATTGTATATAGTAAATACCTAGTAAATAAATAAATAAATACCTATACCTATTACAATTACATTATAAATACTAGGTATTTACGTTTCAATGAAGCTGTATTATTTTTATATATCTAACGTAAAATCTCCACTGCTAATACGCATTTGTAAAAGTCGCCGAATGTTTTCCATTTCCACATACCTACCTATTGTAAAAGCTATAATTTTCATGTTACTTTTTAAAATGTCTATTAAGTTATTAATGAAATTGCGATAACTAAGTAAATATATTTGGTACCAATTCCAGCAGTAACTGTAAAGTAGGTAGGCGTTAAAGGAACTTTAAATTCTCTTTTCTCTGGTATACTCTAAACTACATTTTATATGTACACTATGTAACAATAATAATATAATCAAATTCTTAACAATCCATACTAAAGTATCTCTGTCTGTCTGTCTGTAACGCTTTCCCGCTTAAACTACTGAACCAATTTTAAAGAAATTTGGAACACAGATAGAGTGGACCTTGGGAAAGGACTTAGATTTTTTCCTACGGGTACCTATAAACTATTATATAGGTAACTAACTAATATATAGGTATAATCATAGTTCTTTATTATTTTTATTTGTATTTATGTATCGATTTGCGGAAGTACCCACCTACCGTCTTATGGCCCTATGAAAATTATCCACACCAGATAACGCTGCAAGTCTGAAATACTCTAGCTTCAAGAGTTATACCTTTTATAAGGCTTTTAATACTGACATGAAATATATAAAAAAACTTAATGTTTCTTTAAAATAATATATATGTATGTGTTCATTTAGAAGTATAATTGGAAGTATGTAGAGCTTCTTAAGTCAGTTTTTAGCACTTATACATTTTAGGCAATTTTAAGCAATTTTCTAGTCACAAAACAAAAATTCAAAGCATTTTTATTAATTTCGTGATAATTTTAAATCATAACGATTAATAAAATTGTACTCGTAGTACAGAGGGCCTCCGCCAATAGACCGTACGGCTTATACCAACCAACATTGTGTAAGAACGTGTCTACTATTAGACGGTGTCTAATTAACTATTAATTAGAGTTTAATATACTTTTCAAATTGAAAATTGTAAATGGTAAAAGTAGTTAAAATAATGTTGATATATTTACAGTCCAATGCACGTATCTCTAACTACGTGATTTTTTAATAATTATCAATACGGTTTCGTACGTGTATATTAATTACTAGATGGATATTTAATAAATATTAACAATACATATTATGACGTCACAGCTCACGAGTCCATATTTAGTATAGTTACCGTAAATTACGTTAAACAATCTATATGGATTGACGTCTTCCTTATTTACGTTATAAATTTTTGCACAAGTTATTAGCAATATCGTACTAAACATCACAACGTTTTAAAGCTACTATTTCCACGAGGATTACTTTCGGGAAATATTCTTGATGTTGTATGCTTATTATTATTTATGTTAAGTATTTATTTTGTCGTAAAATGTTACGGTATAACACATAGCAGGTACAATATATAGGCAGGTACAATATATTATTGATTCATTTGTAAAAATTCTGTACTAATAAAACATTTAAAACGCTGCTGATAAATATTTAAAAAGCTGAGATAACGAAGAATTCATTTACGTTGTTTGCAAAATAACTTCGTAGTAAAAATTTTAAGAAAGAAATAAATATAGAAATTTAAATTTCCTGAAAAAAAATATGTTACAACTTTTTGGTATTTTATTTTTAAATTATTGAACGGTTTTTTAATTTTATTTGTTACCCATTTATAAATTGTCTATTTAAAATACATAAACAATAAAACAAAAAATATTTTATATAGCAGTTTATACATATTGTGGGGATTATCATTTTCCGTTAAAGTCGGGGCATTTTCAGAAAAAGTACAAATCATCAAATATCTCTGAAAACACAAAAAACGGACATGACTTATTTCAAAGCAAATGGTGTGTATACCTTAAAGGTATAACATGACCCTGTATATATGTATTTTAATGTCTGTTTATAACTAAGGGCATATTTGCTTATAAACACCTTGCATTGGTAACTGTTTGTATCTTTACAAACATTATTTTTAAATCATTACATATAATATTTGATTTATTATTTAAGAGACCTGTCGGCAATACGAATTTAGTTATATTAACTTAAATAATATTAAACTGGTTGCTAATGTTTTACAGGCACCTAATATGTCTCAAGAGGCGTAGTACCTCATAATGGTACCCAGATAACTAATCTAAGACCAAATCAACATTAGTGAAAGTACCTAAAACTAGATCATTACGAGTCGTTTACAAAAACAGGGTTGTCACTTTGCTTAAATAATTAAAATTTTTGTTAACGATGCCTCATAACATAATATATGTATAGCATTTGATTGTGATTGATGTATAGAATTTTGCGAAATGGTTAAAAAATCTTTTATAGAATCGTTATCTAAGATCTGTTTAGGTTGGGAACTTTGGGTAGAAAACTTGGTTTGTAATAAAAAAATATGTATTGGAACTAAGTATTGAAGAATTTTCGGAACGGTAAATAATTCGAAAACATCTCTATCCATCCAAAATGATTTATCAAGGAAGATGCTGAGATACACAGTGGAGCATGACTAGATTTTGAATACTAAATCAATGCGACAGCCCTAGTACATCAAGCTTAATAAGGAAATATATAAGATTGCTGGTTAGTAAGTATACCAATGATTACTCGGTTTAATCTAGTCTTTAACTGCTGCGACCAACTAGACAGTAGTACTCAGAAATGTAATTAAAGTAATCGGTAATTACCTCTAGATCTAACTCAACAATCTTACTTCTCTTGCCATTTAACTGATTGTCTAGGAGGTAGATAGTATAGGTATGCTTAATGCGATTCTGTGCAATATAAACATTAACATAATACTTATCAAAAATTGCAAACTGTTATCACGAGCGAGTGTTTCATTGCAATTGAAAAGCGCTGTAATTAATTCTTTAAGCAGTATTTTTCCGCATGAATTTGAAATTTAATCCACATAAATTAAACTTTCGGTTAATTGAAATGCTATACTGAAATGTTACGTTTATAAATATACTAGCTGTTTCTGTGACATCGTCCACTGGATAGAAACTTGAAATTCAGAGATATAATTTAATTTTTATCGCGATACTATTGAATATATCGCGAAGTCCCCGTGTTTCAAAACAAAAAAAAGTGTGGCACGCGCTAATAAATAATTCAATATTCGTGCATACACACAGACAAAGACAAAGACATTTATTTGCACAAATATGGGTGTTTACAAAGTTGTTTATATATATTTAGTTCGCCATTAACCTTCATGAGGTATGCAAATATACAATGATTAAAATATAAAAGGAAAAAACTAAACTATAATACAATTACGAAATGTACATTTACATCTATTTTACTATTATTTTTATTTGTCCCATATTGCCCCTTTTATAAATTAAATAAAAATAGTTATTTATTTATATTTCGGATCGGTTCCGATCGTCAGCTTTGGGTACCCATATCACAGGGTGTTTGTACACTGAGAGGAAAAAAAGCCGGCGAAAAAAAAACCTCCCAGGTTTTTATGGAATTCCTTTAAGCCGTTTTATCGTTTATGAAATCAGTGACTGAGTAATACGCCTTTTTCAGTAAATACGTTTTAAGTCCTTTTTTAAATTCGTTGCCCGTTTTAATTTTGAGGAATTACACAGAATAACAAAAAAATTTAAAATTATTTAATTCTATTCCATCCGTGTTTTGGCATCGCTCACAATTAATTTTTAGTAATAATTAATGTACAGTAATGTGAAGCGCGCATGGCTCGGCGGCTAGCGTAGAACGCAAACGGTCTACGCAGCTAAGCCAAACGGGCGCGGTCGGTTGTGAGATGGGTGACCGCTAGTGGCAAAAAAATTCATGCGCGTTTCCGTGCTTCGGAGGGCACGTTAAGCCGTCGGTCCCGGTTGTTGTCGATAGATAACAGTCGTTAAACCTTGTCGGAGGCCTATTGGGCGGTTTGAAAACATCTGACAGCGGGTTGGCCACTAACTCGCATCTCCACCAACCCGCATTGGAGCAGCGTGGTGGAGTAAGCTCCAGGCCTCCCCAATAAGGGGTAGAGACCCGTGCCCAGCAGTGGGACGCAAAAGGGTTGCAGCCAATTAATGTACAGACATACTATTTTATACCATACTTACAGCCATTTTATGGATTTTTTCTTATTCGTTTAATTAAAAATAATGTCCAAAAAATATTTTTGGGATGATTTTAAATCTTAATTTAAAATAGATTACAACCGATTTGGAAAATCGGGCTGGCCGCTTGAGAACTAACACTGTGACACAAGAATTTTATGGTATTTTATTATTTTTATTAAGTGTTTTATTTTTATTAACTGTGACACAAGAATTTTACGATATTTTTCTATTTTTATTAAGTGTTTTATTTTTATTAACTGTGACACAAGAATTTAATGGATTTTTTTATTTTTATTAAGGTATATATACTATTTATAACATTCAAATACATAATTCAGTCTTAATGAATAAAGAAAGAAACGCAAGGTAACTTTCAAGGTAAGGGCATCGTCTACAAATGAAACGCTATCTGTTTTAAATACATACCAGCCTATCCTTGTCATCACTTATTTTAGTTTAATTTCTATGTAACAATTAAAAGAAGCAATTAAGTTACTTCCTTCATTCAGATTGTTATTGCATATAATAATATACTTATAAAGTTATATTTTATCTAGACCAATCTAGTTATGAATCCTTCAGTGTTAACTAGCTAGCAACCTATCTTCTTATAATTTCGTAATATTTTGTAACAAACGTCGTCAACGATAGGAAAATATACAAAGAAGTAGGTATCTGCAATCGACAAAAACGTGACCATGAATAAATGACAATTATACTTAAATCAAAACCCTCCTATCGGATATTGCAAACGAATGCAAATTTTAAAGAAATGTTGTTCACGTCATAAATAGGTATTTTGCTCGCATATGATTTACCACAAGGAAATAAATATATGATTTGCACTCGCATTGTTTTACAGAAGGTGGCGAGCCTGATTGTGGCCGTGGTATATTGCCGTTATACAAAATATTCTAGGATTTTTCTTTATAATCTCTTTTTTTTAATAAATTTTATGAACCGATCACCGTCGCCTATGACACGTGCAACCTCAGAGGTGCCACCTGAGCATTGCCGGCTTAGGAGGAGAGCTTTTTTTACAGCTTTCTTGAAGGACCCCATGTCGTCATGACCATGACCCCATATAGTCCACTGGGAATGCCTCAGCTGGAAGGTTGTCTCATAACCTACATGTCCGTGGTAAAAAGGAGCGTGCAAAGCGGACTGTGGAGGACCGCCACGTGTCGTGCCGGTGGAACTTTAATATTTTAATTAAATTCATATTATGAAATTTGCAAAAAAAATCGTTCCTGTGCTCCCTACGGCGTTCATTCTAATGTCATTTCAATAAATCGGTCTTAAGTTTAGAAAATTCATGTGTATTTAAAAATCAATTAAGTATTATAAATACAAATGGAGACGAGAAGTACAATTCAAGGTTTCGATCACAGTTGAAGTTTCATTCACAGAAACACTCTTTGACAGTTCCTCATCCTTTATTTTAAACTGAGTAAGAAGCAGATGGAGTAACCAAACAGATTGAAAAAAGGGTTGTTAAAATCGGTTCAAGAAATTTTTGTATACTAAGACAAGATCCAAGACAGTGACGAATAGTCTAAAAATAGAAAATTACTAATTGATAACAATTGTAACTTTTAAAAAACATACTAAGCGAATTGAAAAACGTCTCCTTTTTGTTGAAATAGACAAAACAATTAAAAAGAACTATTGTTTGAAGAAACACACACAGTGATTGAAATATATTCATTTTTATTATAATTATATGTAAGTAAAATAAAAAATGTTGTTCAGAATTTTCGCATTCTGGGTAAAACAGATAAAAATTATGATCATGATAAGAATAACACATCTTTAATAAGTTCTAAAACGAAATCAACGAAAGAAACCTCTTTCAATATAATTTGATTTATACTAAAGAAACGAAGCAAAACGTATCTTTTTTGTATTAAATAATATAGAAAATTCAAATAATTTTTTTCTATTTAATTTTTATTATAATAGGTATATATAATTTTTCAAAGTATAAGTTTAGCTATCCAGCGGGGTAATGTAGCCAGCGTCCTGGGTACACTGCTCAAGGACAGTAATTTGGATGCTGCCTTTTATATTTAATGTGTAAATTTTCAATTTTTTTTGTTTTTAACATATTTTTTTCATAAAGTAAATTTAGATATAGTTTAATTTTAATTTAATAATTAGTGTCTTTTGTATATTTATTCTCATTTCTCCGTGTAAAAATCTTTGAATTATAATAAAGGGCCGTTTCTTAAAACTTTCATTTTTCAAATGTTTAGGAAAACTAAAAATTATCAATGTAAGTTTTACACTAATAAAAGGACCACACTATTTTGTCACAAAACTTTTAACGTTCTTTTAAAGACACCACATACCTATTTGAAAGGTATTTTAAAAAATTGAGCTAGAACTAGCTTAATAGGGAATATAATATGTAATATACTTTAGGTTTACTGTATGGTATTCACCAGTTTCATTTTTATGAACTTTTTTACTGCAGCTGCAACCTACATGTCAATGTCATTCAAACTCAAGTCTATGATTTACTAATATTTTAAAAAGTGGCTAAATGCTAGATAAACCTTCAATAAAACATTAGTTTTGAACCTATCGCCTTGAAATATAATATAAAAAAGTCCAAAAAATATTTAGCCCAAACGGTTTTCGGACTTCTTTTTCCTTAAGTTAAATTTATTTACAGTTTCACTTTACTGAGCTAGCGTATTTAATATTATTCACTTGATAGTCTTGATAGAGTCATACAGACGATTGGATATGATTGGAAGTTTATATTACCTACTACCTACTACCTACTACCTACTAGCAAGCTAGCTATCTTTTCGTAAATTTTCCATATTCCTATTTTAAGTTACGTAAGCCCCGTTAAAATGAAGTTATTAAAAGGAAGGAAAACGGCTTGCCAGGATATTGGTAAACATATTGTATCATCCATACTATACTAATATTATAAATTCGAAAGTAACTCTGTCTGTCTGTCTGTCTGCTACTCTTTCACGCTTAAACCACTGAACCTATTTTGAAGAAATTTGACATAAACATAGAAAGGACGTTGAGAAAGAACATAGGCTACTTTTTGCCGCGTGAAAATATCTCATTCCCACGGGAAGCAAATAGAATGAATGAAATGCGCCGTGTACTGTTATAAATACACTACATGTTATTACTTACTTCATTGACGTCCATTATCATATTTTATAACTTAAATTCTATTTTTTTATTCTTATACTTTACTTTTCCTTTATTATTTCTTTACAAAATTATTTAATTTCGGTGTTTGTTTATTTATATTTTCACGCAGCTATCAAAATTGTCACGTCTGACTTTTATGTTACTTATTTTTTTAATTCATTTTAAGGCATTGTATAAAAATCCTTTTAGCCATTCAATATTAAATGAAAAGATTTTTTTATGTTTCTTATTTCATTTCATAGATTAATAAAGTATAGTATTGTCTTTGGCTTATTCATGTTTTTTAGTTTATAATTATTATATATTGTTACTTTTAAATAATAAATGAATATAATGTTCTTCGAATCTTTATATATATGAATATATATTCTATACTCTATAAATGAATTGCTGTTCGTTAGTCTCGCTAAAACTCAAGAACGTCTGAACCGATATGGCTAATGAAATATTAGTAGAAGTCCAGGGAAGGTTAGTAATATAACTTATTTTATTTTCTATAAACAGTTAGTAACAGTAATTGTCAAACATTGGTTCTTCGCGCCATCGTCCAAAAGTTTGACATAGTCTGAATAACAGTTCAGCTGTCACTGTTCGTTTTAAATTTTTTATTTGACAGTAACATAAAAACCCTTTGAGATGATAAAGAAACTAATCCTCTTACAAAACTTTTAAGGCAGGACAACGTCTGCGGGATCCACTAGTAATAATATATTATGTGCCACATAGGTTTATATTTCAACTTTCTTTTTGATTGTTTCATCCTACTCTCAATACAAATTCATCTTAATAATATATATAAATTACGTGTCACGTGTTTGTCCGCGATAGACTCCTAAACTACTTAACCGATTTTAATAAAATTTGCACACCGTGTTTAGATCCAACTTTAAAGATAAGATAGCTTACATCTCAATAATTTATAGTCGCAATATTAGGTATTTTATTACTGATACCACCTGATTGACCTGATACTTTTAGGCAGGACAACGTCTGCCGGGTTAGCTAGTTAAGGTATATTATTATATTGAACTGATAAGATTGAATACATTAGTACATTATACCTCAAATTCTGGAAAAAACAACCTTTTTGCTATTTTGACGAAGTAGGTAGGCAGGTACATTATTTAAATAAGAAATAATAAGGATATTTTAATAAATACCACCATGTACATATAAAGGTAACGCTACATGATGCAGAAGATTCAAAACATGGTTCATTTAAAATATGAATTAAGAGACCTGATGTAAAACGTTGCAGATAATGCAACGGAACATGCAAGTCAAGATTACATAAATCTCTTACAACTGAAACGACAAGAGCGACCGATAGAATTGCGTGTGGCCTCCAAATCAGTGTGCATGTATTTTGTGCTCTATAGAGCAAGCGACGGCGGCGGCGGGCCGTTGGCTTTGTACGCAACGCGTCGCTCGTCCAAATTATGAATCCAGCCCGTCGCGTTCGCGCGACCAGTGGAAATTTCCACTGACTCTCTGCTCCCCGCGTCCGCGCCACTCTCGCCCCGCGCACCCCCCGCCCCGCACGCACACACTAACCCAAATGCCACTCTAGCTTCGCTCCCCCCACAAAATAACGCACACACGCATGTGTCATCGCTCTGTAAGGTTTTCTATGAACCACTCCGCTGCAGCTTATTGCCTATACGCGGTCGCCAATGCTTTAAAAGGATATACGAATGCTCACTTGCGTTGCGAATGTCAATTTTTACCTGAATGAAGGCTGCTAGGTGAATGAAGCTTTGAAGGTATATAATTCGTGCACGGTTCTGTTGACGAACCTGCATCACTCGTACCACGTCTAGGTCATGTAGCGACATGATAAATATTATGATTCCGAACTCTGTTATGGCATTCCGTACAATAGCTCTTGTGGTTTCTACTCAAAACAAAAGGAAAGAATTACGAATGGTGCTACTCCATGAAATGACATGAAACGTTATACCAACGTTCAAAATACAGATTCAGATACTAGTAGAAAATATGGTTACCAAAAAAATGTGGCTGCCACGCTTATTACATTTATAAGCGTGGTTGAAAACGTTTCAGAATAAAAAACAAGGAATGTGACTTATTGCAATTAAGCATCGTATCTAACCATCAACCTAAATGATAGTTCTCTAGTGGCATAGTTATGAAAATTTAAAAGAGAATGTTCATATTCGCCACAAGAATCAGATATGTAAAAATTGACATTCATACATAAATTAAACTTGCAGATACCCTTAGCTTTTTCATAGATAATAGATACTCAATATGTACCTTCAAGTTTAAAAATGAGATACGTAATTACATTTCACAGTCCCATATGCAACTGACTTGAAAGTTAAAAATAAATCTAATGATACAAATGTATACTGGGCCTTTACAACTGTTTGGATAAGTTTGGTAACAAAAACCGTGTTTTCCCAAACTACCTACAATGATGTTTGCAAATGGGTCCAAATTTCCCAAAACCCGAATTGGTACTACTTGGTTTAATTGGCATATTACTTGTCCTATAAATGTTGATATTAAAATAAATATTATCTTCGGCTGATTAAAGAATCGTGTTTTAAACAGTTCTTTAAAAGATTTCAAGGATGGATGGAGTATCCCGATACGAGGACTTTTTATAATCGTCTCACGAACCATGCTCGCGTTCAAATTTAGATCCAAAAAATAGACGTCTTGTATATTGAAAAGAGAACTGAAGGATAAAGCCTTTGTATGCGGTGCTACCTGAGAAATCGCGTCGCGGCTAACAATGACTTTCGAATTTTCCAGAAAGATTATCAACAGCAAACGCACCTTTTTATTTTTCTTAGAAGTCTATATCGGGTATAGTATTTATTACTGGTATTTGAAAAGACTTCAACGAACCTATTAAGGAATTTATGATTCCATAAACAAGTAACACCTTTTTGCAAATCGTTGTTCTAATAATAACGTAAAATTCGAAAATGTGAATAATTTTTTATTTACTAAACGGATTTGGACCATGGATTTGACATTGGATTTGGTGGTTTGGTTACTGTAGACCTCTGCAAAAATTAGAAAGGAAAAAATACATATATGTAGTTACAATTCAATAATATTCAGCAAAAAACCGTTTAAATACACAGATTACATGCTGTTTTAAATCATTTGGCAGGGTGCCTCTCCGACGCGTCAAACCACATTTGAACATAAATGATTTTTTTCGTAGGTCACTTTGTAAATGGAATGTCTAACAATGAAACAAAAATACCTATAAAAGGTTATTAGATTTCTATAAACGTGCACAACATCAACGACAAAATATCAATGCAGTATTTCGCAGTCCGATATCCATTATGTATGCGATACTCTTCAGAATGCTAGGCTGCATCGTAAAATGAACTATTCAACTACATCTGGCCACGTGGGTGGTTGAATGTTGTGCGGATTACCTACACAGCTTTCACATTGCCTATTGTTTTGGTGCACTTGAAATACTAATGAGGTCGCAAAACAAGACATGTTCAAACAAACCGTCCGTCAAATTATTTGCTTTAGCATTACCCCGATCCGTTACGGGTTTATGTAGACCCATGCTTAGAAACGATGATTCCGTGACACCAATGAAACTTTTATATTCCAAATTTTGTACCATAAAATCATCATTGACATCTTTGTTACCATAATATTATTATGATGTTACCATCATATTATAATGTGTCAAAGATTATTCTTTGACACACTTACTAGGGATTTCAAACATTGAGTAAGTAATGAACAATTTTAACGTAAGTTTATATTTATTAAGTTGGCAAAAATATGCAAAACCTAATTGTAGCGTCATAAACACTGCGTTCCTCCCCTCTTTAAAAAACTGGTTTATTTATAAATGCTCCCCTAGTTACCATGCCATAAACGTTTTGTTGCTTAACCATCTTCAACTCGGAGTACAATCGGCACTTTGTCCTGTTAAATAAAAGGAGTGGGACATCCCAAGGCTCTTTCATAAAGCTATAACACGATAAACTTAGTACCTAAGCACACAACCTCTAGCTGCTGTTACGATAAGTATTTTGATTTAAGCAGATTACCCACAATTTAATTATTTTAATAAATTTTGTATGTCGACGTGACGACGCGCAGTATACAGCTATAAATTTATTTTTTTGTCACAAGCAAACAGGTTGCAGGAAGGGCCCATTGAATTATTTTAAATGGTCACTTCTATTATCGACGAACGCATTCTTGTTGTTTTTTTGTCCATAATCCATCCTTACGAATTCCACTCAATGGTAACAATATTTGTTGCTGTTTGTTGTTTGTCACAGCTGATGTTGTTTGGATTATCATTCTCATTAACCCTGTTTTAATGAGTCTCAATTTTACTATGAGTACTTAAAAAGGAATTTATTATTTGTATAGTTTAGCATGCAATTTAATTACATTTTATATAATAGGAAATAAATTAAAATAAGTAACACACAATTAAAATAACGAAAAAACGTTATCTGTAAAGATCTTACGGTGTATCAGGATGTAGAGTCAGTTTTCAACTTTATTTTATTGAAGTGAAAACTTCTTTAGCGGCGTTGTGCACTTTTATTGGGATGGGTAAAAAATGTTAAACTCGCGTCAAGACACGTGGCCTGATCGAAAATTCGTAAGACGGAGGGGTGACAGCTGATGACTTCTCGACTGTTGTAGTGTTATGAATACACTACATGTGAATATTTACATCATTCACGTCCATTATAATTTTTTATAACTTTTATTTTTTGTTCTATTGTTATACTTATATCTTAACTTTTCCTTGCTTATTTATTTATTACTTTGATACAATGTTTGTTTACCTAATTTGACACATCTTTCAAAATTGTCTTGTCGGTCTTTTACGTTTCTTATTTCATTTCATAGATCATTACATTTTAATATTGTCTTTGGCGTTTTATAATGTAATGTTCTTCTAATTTAGTTATAAAAATAACGACACACGCTAAAATTATGGATCATGGAAACTCTTTGGATAACCTGCTGGTCGAATGCAAGAATGTGCATAAAGTAATTCTGAAGAAGTCAATTCTTTGAATGAAATTCATATTTAAGGGCCGGACGGCCGAAAACGAGGTTCTTTCTTGTTCTCTTGGTTCTCAGATTCTTCGGAATAAAAATCTACAAAAGCATCTTCCTGATATCTTACTGGAAGTCTTTTTACAAGTGAATCTTATCTAAACCTAACCATACTCTACTATACCAATGTGAACGGATTCTTTGTGATATCTACAATATTGCCTGGATTTGTGGAATGTGGATTTTTAACAACTCTATCTAAAGAGATGAAGATTCTGGACTTGCACAGATCCGACCGTCCAAGAAAAGAGGCACTAATAATAAATTATTATACTATCGTTTCGCGTATGTCATAGGGACTTTAAGAGTGCTAGTTTCTAATTTAGTTCTACGCTTAGTATAGTCTATTTCTGTAACCACTAGGTTATAAAATAAACCCAGTTAAACCCGAAACACCTTTTATTTCACTACACTGTCTTTACTTGTGAAATTCGTTTATATCAAGTATTTAAAATATGGACATTGAACAAAGTGCATCTATTAATGAAAAAAGTGACGAAGAAATAGTGAAAGAAAACGACTGAGTACTATATGAAAATACTAGATGAAAACCTACTGAAAATACTAGATGAAAAATAATATTGATAATAAAAGCATTTCGTGCGAATTTATTCCCTAACCATTCCAAAATATCAAAAATCCACAATGTTATTGTTCAAGTTTTCACTTCTGCCGGCACTACCGGACTGCAACCCATTTTTTTTAATAGATCGTCGTCTGTTATGGGCACACTAGATCAAATAATGCATAAAAGTAAGGAGTAATTAAGCAATCATAAGATGGGCTATTTACGTCGCGTATCTCTACATCTCCTGTACCTTGGCACAAAGTAGTCTTTTTTTAAATTAAATTATTTTTAGCCCTAGGATTGTAATTAGAAGTTGCGTATCAAAATTAAATTCTTAAATACGATACGCCTGTAAGTACATCATTATAATGCCACTTATATAAAGCATGTAATGTTGTTTAACATAAAAATTGAATAATTCGAATGCCGTGAATTGGTATATCAAAATATTTACTTTTTACCCTTCAGTACGCTGCCGCGCTGTACTGTTTTTGTGCGTATATCTAATTATTTAATTATACAACTTGGCCGAAGGAAATTTACTGACTATGAGTGTCTTAGGACTATTTGTCATCGGCCATAAATGGAATGTTTGGCGGAAACTTTCGGAATATATTAAAGTACCATTAAAATAACCTACTGTAGCTTTGGACAAATAGAATTGAATTCAAAAGGTTGATATATTTTTAATACACCCGCTGAATTCAATAGTGGGATAAGTCGAAGTTGGGCCATTTTGAGTTAGTAATGAATTCTTCTTCTAAATTAGTTACTTCATTTTATACCTACATTAAAAAAAGCAACTGTATAGTTCATTAACAGTAAAAGGCAAGTATAAAAATAGAATTCAGGAGGTGATATACCTAACTAATAAATGTGTATATTTTATAGTAAATTCAATCTTACTTTCATGTATAGCGAATACCATAATGCGATTGTAATAGAAGTTGCGTAGATGGTAATAGCATAGATGATTTAAAGCTTAGGCCATTTTTTGTACCTATTCTAAAAAAAACAAGTTTTTATTCATAACTAGCTGTGCCCGCGACGTCGTCCGCGTGTATAAAGACTTTTATAAAATGGATTGATTAAAAATTAAAGATTATTTATTTGCATTGAATAAGTAGTATGTAGATTATTCTTACATATAGTGAAATCTATACATATAATAAAACTGTAAGCAGGGTCAATTCTGTACATTGCATATAAATTTAAAAAAATACTTCTAGGGGTCTTTTTATAAGTAACAGAAGCTAAAAATATAAGTTTTGAAATTATTGTCTGTCTGTCTGTCTGTCTGTCTGTCTGTTGTTAGCTTTTCACGCAAAAACTACTGAACGGATTTTGATGAAACTTTTTTTGTTTTATATATATTGGTCCTCGCTAACATTTAGGCTATAGATAATTTTAAAAATCACCCTTTAAGGGTGTGAAATGAGCGATGAAAATTTGTATGGAAAACTTGGATTTTTTCAAAATATTTTCTTGAAATTTGGTATAAATATTTTCTAACCAAAATAAAAGAATACGTGTTTCAGCATTTCCCGAAATTCACCCTTTAAATGTCAATTTTCTTTGAAACTCTTTAAAAATTGAGTGTCGAAACTTGATGTACAGAATATTTTTGTGCAGAGTAATATACTTATAATTTTGTATTTGTAATCTTTACTAACATAGTAAGAATTCTATTTAATCTTTTTTCAAAACTACCCCTCAATAGCAAATAAAATGGATTCGAACGTTGGTATCTCAAGCGTACAATAATTAACCTTGACTTAATATTTCATTCTCAAATTCTTTTCCCTTCTTTGAATGATGTGTTTACTGATATATTGTTGAATGAATTTCCGTAACATTAGTGTGCATTTCATATCAATCGGGTGATAAACAAAAAAGTTATGTTCATTTACACAATACGCGACATAAACTTAAAGGCACTTTGGGGAATTTGTATGAAAGTTTCGGTAACAGCCCATTCAAAACCATAAATAAAAGTTTAAATTTAAGTAAAATTATTTTGAACTCTCACTAATATTATCGACTATATTAAATATACTTAGGCCGAGTATGGCTAGACTATAGGTACCTAATAAGCGCATCGCGAGCCTTACCGCCGCCGAACCTTACATCACAGGCTCCATTGAGTTAGTTGCTCAGCTTATTAGTCTTCTTTTGGGGTGGAAGATTATGAACAGGCTGCAGCTGAAACGATTATTATCGCTACATTATATCAAGCTGCAACCTTTTTAGCATTCCACTGCTGAGCATGGAGCTCTCCCAATATTGAGGAGGCCTCAAGCTCCAATGAGCCGAAATCCAAATCTTACAATCTCAATGCATCCAGCATTAAGGTTGTAAGACACGGAATCTAAACCTTCATACAGAATGTACAAAGCCTTAACAAAACGAGACTACTGCAGACATCTAGGTGACGAATAGTTAAACTTTTAGTGAACCAACTGTTAATCTCATAATTTGACATTCGATTTATCAACCACAAAGTTTACATGCCATACGGTAGATGGCGTTATTGAGCAATATTCATTTCTTCTCCAAAGTGAATCGATGGAGATAATTTCAAATAAAAGCCTTAAGTCTAATAAAAGTAAGTACATACTTAGTGTAAAAAAATAAATAAAAAATAACATTTCACACGTATAGCCTCACATTAGGGTAGATATACCCTGTGTCCTGGGTGTCATGAACACACATAGAGACAGAAACACAACCACCCAGACCGAGAACAGTTTAAACTCATCATTGAAATTTCTGCCGGATTCGCTGCCGGATTCTAACCCGGGACAGTTCGATTAGCAGTCCGCCATGGTAAACATTGCGCCACGCGGGTTGTCCCATCGTTGGGAAGGTATACGTATGATGCTGAACATTGTTAATTGGACCAATGATAACTTAACTCATTTTTTGCGTCTCTTTATTGCGTACGGGCTGAGGGCTCATCCACACACGTTGTTTGATGGAGATATTAAGGATTCTTTAAAGATTCTTTATAAAAATATTCTTTATTTCCAAATACAGATAGCACACTGTGTAGAAACCCTGCCTTCTGCTTTAGTTTTCACAATGTTATATGAGTTATGATGACTTATGACCAAACTGCTGTCCGCAAGTTTTAAACCTATAGTTTATTAATTGACCTTACAATTATTTTTCCGATTGTTTAATCCTAAGCACGTGTATGTTTAGAAATTTTATCTCCCAAGTACAAGTAGTTGTATAGTGCACCTCTTTTCTGCAGTAGGTTAAAGCTATGTATATAGAATGAGTCTATACATTCTTTGCAGTATAAATTCACCCAATTTACTAAAGATACTATTTTTAACATAGATGAAGCCACGGGCACAGCAATATCTCTTAACTTTAATAAACGAGGTACATATTTGTAAAGAGAATCTGATTGCGCGAGAAAAGCGAAACGTGAGAAAAGTGGATAGTAGTTAAGATCAGTACAGTAAGCATTCCTTACTGTTTTAGGTTTGAAGGATTTAGAAAAAATACATTAGGTTTCTTCTGAACATATGAACATTGTATTATAAGTGATTTCACTATATATAAGAATAATCTACCTGCTACTTATTCAATGCAAATAAATAATCTTTAATTTTTAATCAATCCATTTTATAAAAGTCTTTATACACGCGGACGACGTCGCGGGCACAGCTAGTCACTTATAATACAATGTGCATATGTTCAGCAGAAACCTAATGTATTTTTTCTAAATCCTTCAAACCTAAAACAGTAAGGAATGCTTACTGTACTGATCTTACTATCCACTTTTCTCACTTTTCGCTTTTCTCGCGCAATCAGATTCTCTTTACAAATATGTACCTCGTTTATTAAAGTTAAGAGATACTGCTGTGCCCGTGGCTTCATCTATGTTAAAAATAGTATCTTTAGTAAATTGGGTGAATTTATACTGCAAAGAATGTATAGACTCATTCTATATACATAGCTTTAACCTACTGCAGAAAAGAGGTGCACTATACAACTACTTGTAGTTGGGAGATACAATTTCTAAACATACACGTGCTTAGGATTAAACAATCGGAAAAATAATTGTAAGGTCAATTAATATACTATAGGTTTAAAACTTGCGGACAGCAGTTTGGTCATAAGTCATAACTCATATAACATTGTGAAAAGACATGCCCATAGACATGCCCATAGACTCCTTAAAAGACATGCCCATTATGAAATTTAAAAGGAAGCTATTTGATTTTTTAATATTACATCGCTTTTACTCACTTGATGAATTCTTTTCAATGCAATGACGTGATGATGTAAATTAATACATATACAACTTAGCTAATGAACTGACATTTTAATAATTGAAATTGACACTATTGATAACTTTAACATCTAATTGAATTTTTAGCTAATATAAGACTGATGTATTAAATTGAATTTGAATTATGAGAATAATATGAATAATGCTTTATAAAACTAGTTGACATGTACTTATTTATATACTAATGTGACATAGTTAAAATAATGGAGTCTATAATATATTATTAAGTTAACGTTGCTTGTTATAATAAATGAATCTGTATTCGCTGACAAATTGTAACTAAACATTGCATGCCAATAAAGGCCAAATACGCAGATAATTAAGACAATTGTAACATCTTATGTACCCTACCGTATTTGATGCAATAAATAATTATGAATTATGAATATGAAAACTAAAGCAGAAGGCAGGGTCTCTACACAGTGTGCTATCTGTATTTGGAAATAAAGAATATTTTTTTAAAGAATATTTTAAGAATCCTTAATATCTCCATCAATCAACGTGTGTGGATGAGCCCTCATCCCGTACGCAATAAAGAGACGCAAAAAATGAGTTAAGTTATCATTGGTCCAATTAACAATGTTCAGCATCATACGTATACCTACCCAACGATGGGACAACCCGCGTGGCGCAATGTTTACCATGCCGGACTGCTAATCGAACTGTCCCGGGTTAGAATCCGGGCGAAGCAGAAATTTCAATGATGAGTTTAAACTGTTCTCGGTCTGGGTGGTTGTGTTTCTGTCTCTATGTGTGTTCATGGCACCCACGACACAGGGTATATCTACCCTAATGTGAGGTTATACGTGTGAAATGTTATTTTTTTATTTTTTTTACACTATGTACTTACTTTTATTAGTCTTAAGGCTTTTATTTGAAATTATCTCCATCGATTCACTTTGGAGAAGAAATGAATATTGCTCAATAACGCCATCGACCGTATGACAAGTAAACTTTGTGGTTGATAAATCGAATGTCAAATTACCAAATAGGTAGATATTGAGATTAGATATATGAAGCGCGCATGGCCCGGCGGTTAGCGTAGAACGAAAGCGATCTATGCAACTAAGCCAAACGGGCGCGGTCGGGTGTGAGATGGGTGACCGCTAGTGGCAAAAAATTTCATGCGCGTTTCCGTGCTTCGGAGGGCACGTTAAGCCGTCGGTCCCGGTTGTTGTCGATAGATAACAGTCGTTAAACCTTGTCGGAGGCCTTATGGGCGGTTTGAAAACATCCGACAGCGGGTTGGCCACTAACCCGCATCTCCACCAACCCGCATTGGAGCAGCGTGGTGGAGTAAGCTCCAGGCCTCCCCAATAATGGGGAGAGACCCGTGCCCAGCAGTGGGACGCATAAAGGGTTGCGGCCAGATATTGAGATTAACAGTTGGTTCACAAAAAGTTTCTATTCGTCACCTAGATGTCTACAGTGGCTTTGTACATTCTGTATGAAGGTTTAGATTCCGTATCTTACAACCTTAATGCTGGATGCATTGAGATTGTAAGATTTGGATTTCGTTTCATCGGAGCTTGAGGCCTCCTCAATATTGGGAGAGCTCCATGCTCAGCAGTGGAATGCTAAAAATGTTGCAGCTTGATATAATGTAGCGATAATAATCGTTTCAGCTGCAGCCTGTTCATAATCTTCCACCCCAAAAGAAGACTAATAAGCTGAGCAACTAACTCAATGGAGCCTGTGATGTAAGGTTCGGCGGCGGTAAGGCTCGCGATGCGCTTATTAGGTACCTATAGTCTAGCCATACTCGGCCAACGAAAGAAAATACAGTAAGCTGATCTAAGTATATTTAATATAGTCGACAATATTAGTGAGAGTACAAAATAATTTTACTTAAATTTAAACTTTTATTTATGGTTTTGAATGGGCTGTTACCGAAACTTTCATACAAAATCCCCAAAGTGCCTTTTAAGTTTATGTCGCGTATTGTGTAAATGAACATAACTTTTTTGTTTATCACCCGATTAATATAAAATACACACTAATGTTACGGAAATTCATTCAACAATATATCAGTAAACACATCATTCAAAGAAGGGAAAAGAATTTGAGAATGAAATATTAAGTTAATGTTAATTATTGTACGCTTGAGATACCAACTTTCGAATCCATTTTATTTGCTATTGAGGGGTAGTTTTGAAAAAAGCTTAAATAGAATTCTTACTATGTTAGTAAAGATTACAAATACAAAATTTTAAGTATATTACTCTGCACAAAAATATTGTGTACATCAAGTTTCGACACTCAATTTTCAAAGAGTTTCAAAGAAAATTGACATTTAAAGGATGAATTTCGGGAAATGCTGAAACACGTATTCTTTTATTTTGGTTAGAAAATATTTATACCAAATTTCAAGAAAATCTATTGAAAAAATCCAAGTTTTCCATACAAATTTTCATCGCTCATTTCACACCCTTAAAGGGTGATTTTTAAAATTATCTATAGCCTAAATGTTAGCGAGGACCAATATATATAAAACAAAAAAAGTTTCATCAAAATCCGTTCAGTAGTTTTTGCGTGAAAAGCTAACAACAGACAGACAGACAGACAGACAGACAATAATTTCAAAACTTATATTTTTAGCTTCTGTTACTTATAAAAATACCCCTAGAAGTATTTTTTTAAATTTATATGCAATGTACAGAATAGACCCTGCTTACAGTTTTATTATATGTATAGATATAGATAAATAGATAGGTACCTACATGATTTTTTATAACAGTTGTTAATATTTTTCTATACTTTAAAGTTTTGCATGTATCTTCCAAACACCCTGTGTAAATAAACATGTATTTATTCCGAATGATATTTCACAGTAAAGTCTAGGTACTGACAGGAAAAAGGTAGGTAGTTGCCGGTGGACATAATGTTATTAACTTATTAATAACACTATTTAATTAAACGATTCCTACTAAAATACCCACGTGTAAAAATAAAATCTGTATATATAAAAATGAATCCCATTTTCCCTTGGTCACGACATCACGCGTGAACAGCTGGACTGATTTCGCTAATTCTTCTTTTGTTGTGTTTGTTACTGGCAGAAAAAGGTACATATGTAAAGCTGGGGTCCCACGGCCTGCTTTCTCACAGGTCAGACCGCGCCAGGCCAGGCCAACAGGCCGTGGGAACCGACGCATCCGATGAGGCCTGTGGTGGCCTGTTGCCGCCCGTCCGATCCATCGGGAGTCGGTAAGTTCAAAGGCGCGTCGGTTGTAATCGTTAATTTCACCTGCATCAGCGCCTGCGCGTACACACACGCACATGATGGAGTGGACGAATGAGCTCATATTCGAGTTTTTAACTCTTTATGAAAATGACCAGCGCTTTGGAATAGTTCGTCGCCTCAACATAAAACAAGGACGATGTCCATGATGCATGGTTACACCTAAAAATTAGGTAATTTAAAAGATGGAACTATCCCTATCACGGAGTTAAAAAGAAAAAAGAAAATTTAATGTCTACAGACTTACAGAAATCCGTATCACTTAACATGTTGGTATGTCAGTCAACAGGCCGCACCAGGCCGGCACATGCCATGGGAATGCTCAGTACGGGCCGTCACAGGCCTACTCAGGCGGGGCGACGTCTGGCGCGGCCTGCCGCCTGGCGGGCCGTGGGACCCCACCTTAAGAATACATTAAGGAAATATCACGAAAAATTAGAACTTAAATTTAGAATTTAAAAATACGTAACCATTTTCCAATTCGAATGCAATATTCACATTTAAGACAAGATAACGTCCTTCAAAAATGTGACACGCATGAAATATTCAGAGAGATAAGCAATGAAAACTTGCAACCATTATCTAATATTTTGTTTTAATTACGTCACATCAGCAAAATTTCTTAGTGTTTGAAATGCATGATGAACTGTTGCAGGGTATTAAAAAATTAAGCGTTGATCATCAGTTATGGAAAATATTTTGTTTTTTTATGTGAAAACTCTTGAACTTGCAAAATGTTAGTTACTATTTTTATCGACTTTCATACGTGATACAACGAGTTACAAGTATTGCATGACTGAATACTGTGAAACTTATCATTAATTGACCGCTTGCTTCTTCTTATGATTTATGGTTTAAAAAAGTTACTGAAGTGAATATTTCTTTTTAAATCGAGGTAAGTACCTTCTACGCCAAACGTTAAGAAATCCTGCTGACTGACATAAAATATTTCTAAACTCCACCAATTTGACGGAATATAAAAAAAAATGCTATTTGAAAATGTTTGTACTTTTTCGTCGCTTACCTCTCGAAATAGCTCTCGGAATCAAACGTTCAAACGAGACCTGTCATTATTTTATTTTATTCCATGACAGTTTATTGGACAGTAACCTATAAACTTCATAGATAAAATACTTAAAAATACTCTTTACGGGATACGGGATTGCTCTCCGTAGGTGGAAGTTATCAATATGAGCTACAATAAGACTAGATACAGTAAGAACAGATCAGCTACCTAGCAGACCAGCTAATCGTAAGAGGCGAATAAATGTGAACTTCTGGAGTTGTGGGCGGCGATTTGGAGCACCGCGCATGGAGGGCATCAGTATGTTCTACTGGAGATATCGGAGTCCTCTGAACACTCAGGCAGGCCACTGAGGAGGTTTTAGTGCGGTATAAATCCCACATAACCCGGTATCACCTCTCAATCTGACACGTACCTTGCGAAGATTCCGTCCCGAAAACATAAAAGTTACCTGGACATTAACAATATGAAATATGGTGTCCTCCACGTAATCATAAAAGGCGACTAAGTAAAGGCTTTCGGGGGTGTACACGGCTATAGTGGGAGCTCGGACCAACAGCCACGGGTAAAACGACGGCGTGTTCAGCCGCACGACTCCTGGCAGAACTACCTACATTGCTCACCCAAGAGCCCATTTGTAACGCCGCGCCACAGAGTACATCGCCGCGCATGGAAGACATTGGCAGGTTTCGCTGAAAATCCTATTCAGTGGGTTTTAGTGTGGTTGAAATGTTAAATAATTAACTCACTGTTTCTCTCGCGCGTAGCCTCAGATACCAAAAGAAGGTAGATTTAAGTGAAAATAATTAATTGTTGAATAAAGTTATTAGGTAAATCAAGAGATGGCTCTGCAACACGATACTAGATTTACTCAAAATATTTTTGAGCCTTTAAAAAGTAAACTAACTCCTACGAGAGTAAAATAGGAGGGTGAAGTTTACATGGAATTTTCTCATCTCTGGACCTACTCTATATATATATATACACCTACTCTACTTATACTTCTAATAAGTAGAGTAGGTATATACATACGAGTATGTGATTGGTTACAATTTAAAATGATTTGTGCATGTGAAGTGGATAAACTTCCACCTAAAAGGGTAAAAAGGCGGGGGAAGGGTTAAGTAAAATGTATAGAAATTTATCACCTCATTTCTGAACTTCGCAATATAAACGTTGGTATATAGGGCCTGACTTTCTTATTCTCTAACTCTATAATGTATAAAACTGAATTCCTATTTCCCTTGGTCTCGGCCTCACGCGTGAATGGTTAGACCGATTTCGATAATTCTTTTTTGTTGTGTTTGTTATTATCAGGAGAAGGTTCTTATCAATGAAAAAAAAAAGAATTTTGCGCAGAAAAATTGAAAATTAAACAATATTTAACCACTATAATTTTATTTTACAAATTCGATTTCAATATCCATAGTTAAGACAGGAAAACGTCTGTCGGGTCAGCTAGTGTAAAATAAAATAAAAGGTAAAATAGAATTTTACATGTCACTTCCTTTGTGAAAAAGATAATAAATAGGATTTCCATATTAAAATTTATCTCAACACTTATTTATAGGTATATATACATGTATATAGTCTATACGTAAATGCATTTTTTGAGTGTTTTTTAACTGTGTTGAGATTCTTTAAATTCTTTTGATAGCGTCCGCTTAGTAAAGGCTAATTGCACGGCTGTCTGAAATCAGTTGCTCATACTCGTAGCCTTTTAGCGCCATCGATTAAAAAGTACGTTCCATTGATAAGATAACAAGTCGTCCTTGGCGTGGCTTAACATATAGTTACTGGATAGTGCCAGTTACGCTAATAGCAACTGCCTAGTAGCAGTAGCCGATGTAAAATGAAACGATCTAAAAAGCTAAGGTACATTTTTACAACCCTTTTTGCGTTCCAAAAGTAATGGTTACGTTGAAAAGAACTTGTGTACATAAAAATTTCGATTACGTATCGGACTTAACTATTAACACGTGGATTTGATAACAAGTAATCTAAATTACGAGTCATCTCAATATATAGGATCTCCTTAATCCTTTTAGGTGAACAGTAATTAATTAATTTCTTTAAAATTACAAACATACCTACCTAGTATAAAAAATCTTCTATACATATAAAAGAGGATGTTTGTATATATGACATCGCAAAACTCAGAAACTATTCGACCGATTATTATGAAAATTGGTATGTATATGTATTTTTTCACGGAGGAGGTTTATATGCTATCCATTATTATTATTATTATTTAATATTTAAACGCGATACGGAGTTCGCGGGGTCAGCTAGCAGCAGCTAGTATATCATAAATAAATGAGTATCCAATGCTACGAGACGTTCAAAAGGAACAATAAGGTAACCACGTTCGAATTTAGTACAATGCAAATTATGGGCTATATAAACTGTTTAGCCCATAATTTGCATTGCATTTGCATTCTTTCTTACTTGTGGTACTTAGCCTATTTAATTCGGATGAATATTACATATAGTAAGTACCGACCAAATTACTTTATTAAGAGTCATATTGTGCAATAAAACTTATGGAAATACTGTATTTTAACTGCAGAATCAGTTAAATCAGCGAAATCGGCAAAATTTTGTATACGGCCCCTTACAAATGTAGTCACAAAGAATAGTGTAAAATCACGCATTATGAGGGTAAATGCAATACTTTTATTTTTATGCACACCCTTATTTATAGTAATAATCAGAATCTATTTTCTGTGCGGCCGCTATTATTTAAGTTTGTAATTGTCATTGATTTCTCAGTAAGTGAATTATTGTTAATTCTTCATGGGAAATAATAAAGCTCTTAAACCATAATTATAGCTAACAAAATTTGTTTCATTCATTTTATCTATAAAATACAACGACGTTTTATTTTCTGACGAAAACATAGCAAATGACACAAATTATAGTAGGTCCGTACGTACTTCAATGTACTTGAAGGTAAGGTAAACATCTGTACTGTCAGTGTACCGATACTCCTCTATCATAGAAGTGCAACTTTTGGCCGTTTTTCTATGGAATGACGAGTACTAGTACGCTGTCGACATTATGGACGTTTACCTTACCTTCTTGACTACGTCGTGTCTGGTTGTAAACATTATCAAAGACATAGAGTGCGTCGACCTACGTTGCTTTCGTTATATTATAATATTTTCGTAAAACTGTATAGATCTAGCTAGGGGAAATCTTGATAATAACGGTCATGCAGTCATCTTTTAAATCGAGTTTTATTTCAACACGAAACTGCCCTACAAATTTTATATACGTTTACTATAAAGTCTATATTTACCGATGTTACATCAAATTCTTCGTTCTAATATATCTAAAGAATGGGGTTAATTATAAAGATCCATTTAAATAAAAAGCCACTATGTATAGTAAGATAGTGTGGTCCTGCAGATTTGATTAAGTCCAGTCGTTAAATAATAAACACATCTTAATTTCAATACACAGAGAAATTCAAATCAAATCTGATGTTTATTTCTCGAAAGTCACGGTCATTAAGGGCTGTGTACATAGAGGATTTTAATTAACAAGTTTTAATCGAAGTAGTTTTGAGTCGCGCCTTAACTAGCTAATTCGTATAAATCATTCCCATACTGGCTTATCTCTAGATAGCGATAAGTACCTACTTATGTACATAAAAAGTGCGGAAATTACGAAGCCATTTTTCTTATTACTTCCATGTTTTGTCATGTGTGACATTGATATATTAGGAGATAACTCAGAGATAAACACACGAAAATAACTCGCTTTCTCTGAACTACCTATACGTAAAATTCTTTAAACATACCTACGTGCTTTTAATTTTATTTTCGTCATCGTGATAAAAGCATAATAAATTAAATGTATTAAAAATATTTATAGAATAACTACTATAAAAATTAAGCTTCGGCATTCTGAATATGACGTCTAAATCCGTTGATCTGTTGGTTTTGGACAACTGGCTGTGCCCGCGACGACGTCCGCGTCTTGCGCTTGTACAAGAGGGATGGATTATAGTTGCCTTTTGTGTAATTGCATATAATACCAAAGTTATTATTGTTATTACATATGTTTAGTACCCCTAGAAGTTTTTTTAATATATATGCAACGTACATGTATAAAAACGTCGGTGATTGAATGCCGTAAGATCTAGTAAGACGATGATACCACAGTTTTTATGAAAATAAATTCAAAAAAGAATTGGTTATTTGCCTATAAATTTTTGAGGACAGTGAACCAACTGTGGGTAAAAAGTTGATTGACCTATAAATACTCAGTACATGAGTAATAAAACTATATACGTAGATATATTCAGAAATGTATATTATGTAGAAACCTGCATTTCTTATATTTACGAGCAGGTACAATATGCTATAAACACATATAAAAATACGCGTAAAATTACTGGTTGTTTCTAATCTGTGACGCGAGCCTGAAGTATGTTGAATAGGTTAATAGTGGCAAAAGGGAAAACGTGTTTTCAGTAGAGTGTGATTTACACGTCACACGTGTCTTATCATACGACAAAAATACGGAAAACGCTCTTCAGACGATGATTCAAGATATTTGTTGGATTACGAACGATGATAATGATAACAAATTTAATTGATAAGTTATCTAAAAATAGGGCGATCAATTGAGATTTAAAACATACAAATATAATAAATAAATGATTTAAAACTGCCTTATTACTAACATTTTTTAATGCATTCCATATCTAAATAGGAAGAAAGGAATCTACAATATAGGATCGGTAGAGCGGTATCACTTGGTTGTCTGATCTAAACGGTTTCAATTCTAATAGCATCTTTCGGTTTATTTTTATTGAATAAATACATAATTTGGGAATCTCATTCCATAAAAATAGTGACAATCGCGTGATCTTCGTAGATATAGAGATTTCCCAGGATTCTATAATAAATTCATTTGAAGTTTTAAACTTTCTTGGTTTTTGTAAATATGTTTGAATTGTTGAATTCAATATTTTTTTACCGACGAAAGAAACGGAGGATATATATTTGTTTATTTTTGTATATAAATATTATTTTTTACCGTTTGAAGTAAATTTCTTTTTTGTCAAAAACTTATTTATGGTTAAAGTCATTTCGACTACTGGGCGAAGAGCGAACACTAGTAATGATTACATCTTATCCTTAGAAATATCCTATTGTTTCAAGTAGGTACCGGTGACGGATTTGCATTAAAATAATTTTAAGTACTCATACTTATCATTTATGGTTATTTAATAGTAATGGGGAGAGACCCGTGCCCAGCAGTGGGATGCAAAAAGGGTTGCAGCCATTGAACATAGAATCTACAGATTAATATCATTGTCCGCCTAGATATAGAATAACTGTCGTATATACATTATGACAAATTTATATGTCTTATATACATAATAATATGAATATAATCCGAATATAGGCATAATAATATGAATGAAATCATAATAAATGAGAAAAAACATTTATGTTTCATAAATTAATAAGTATTCATCGTATCCACGATTTAAAACAAATTTAAAAATTCAACCATACGCATACAGTTTTCAAAGATGCTTACAAGAAATAATAGGCAGGTAATCTAATTAGAAAGTAAATTAGATGACACAAACTTGACACGAAATGTGCCATTAGTATTTATTTATTTATTTATTTATTTACTCTTTATTGGCCAAATTTCACAAATTTGAACAAAAGGCGAGCTTAATTCCAAAATGGCATTTTCTACCAGCTAACCTTCAGGAAGTGCAGAAAAATATAAAAGTATTAGTAAATAAAATAAAAAAATATTAAAGTATCTACCTACCCCGTGTCCTATGTTGCCCCGAAGGAAAAATCACAATATTGTAGTCATGAAATCGTCCCGTAAATAAATACCCGACCTTGCCCGACTACAACGAAGCTATTTATTAGTGTCTATAAAATAAAATGATGGACTCACAATTGGGGTGCTTTGAATTTCAAATTTTTGATAGAGACTTTCGCTCGCGGTTTTTGCTGCATTTATTTAATGCTTTTCAAATAAGAATTTTACAGATCCCATGCCATGTGCCATCCTGATATGATTTACTAAAATAAAGCAATATGTTTTGAAAGCTTTGGTTTCTTAAATATTAGTATCTGAACAACCGAGCGTTGCTCGGATAAAAACAATTTATTTTCTTGGTTTAATTTCAAACGGAACACTCGTTTGCTTAGTATTCTTAATAACGCCATCTGAAACAGCTCCCAATAAAAAAAGTAATTTCACGCAAAATAAAAAATAACCGCAATATGGTTTTGAATGGATCTGTAGTTCCGCAGTCAGCCCACGTAACCATTTGGCCAAGGAAGCTTTAATTCAATGAACGAAATTTTTATAGAGCTCTTTCAAATCGACATTGCCATTTCTTTGAACGTCGGATTGGCGGATGGCGTTTGACGGCGTAAACGCCACAATATTATCAATGCTCTCCAATAGATGCCAGGAAGAGTCGTATTTTTCAGTTTATATTTAAGTTGATTATCGCTGAAAATATTTTATTATAATTTAAAATTTCAAAATAAAACCTAGCTGGATCGATTTATCACCTCCAAAACCAGGGTACTTTTCATCAAAATCGTTGGAGCCGTTTCCGAGATTCAGAATACATATTTAGGTACATACAAGAATTGCTCGTTTAATGGTATCAAATGATTAGTTATTGTATACATTTGACTGATTTAATGTTAAATCAAATACATTAATTATTAGACAGAGTTTCGAAAACTCTTCCAGTACCAAATATGAATAGATACTACAGTAATATAAATTTTATTGTAATTTTTTATATACCAAGACTACTTATTTGTCTGCTGCTATGTACTACATATAAGTACCAGAAACAAGTAGGTAATATTTTCACTAAATATCATTTTTAAAATATTTATTCAAGGTTATTAAATACAATTATAAAAAAATGAGACGAATGAAATGTATTTTTAAAAATTGCTTTGTAGTTACTACAAACATTGTAGAGTTGCAAAAATATACACAAATATTAGCTTATTAAATGGCTTAAACTAGGAATTTTATAACGTTTCTATATTACAAAAAACCTGTAACATATACGAAACTCGGTTTTATTTTAACAATAGCGTCAGCGATTATGCGCCTGAAGCGGCTCGAACCGGTTTAATGTCGACATTACAAGAGGTTTGATTTATAAACACTGTATTGTTGCAAGAAAGTGTGCAGGCAAGAGCACGTATCATTGAACATTGAAATGATGCCCGAAGAAATTGACGCCTTATGTGCGTAGTTACATAAATGGAAGAACTATTGTAATATAATTATTAAATTTTGTTAGCCTTGAATCACATGCATTAGCAGGGTTAATTTTGAAGTACCCTGATAAGATTTCATGCCTAACGATATCAAATTAAGAATAATGTCTGGAGCTTCAGCATAGGTTCGCGATCGCGTCCTTGTATTTTTATATTATTATACTACTGAGGATATATACTTGATCATTCTTTCATATAACTTTATAATGTGATATATTATCATATCATAGTAGTTTTTCTTTTTCCTAATTAAGAATAAAAAAGTCCTATTTAAGAATAAGAAAATAAGAATGGCGCCTGTACTGCTCTGATAAATCGGGCCTTGTGTTCTGTAGGTACGAGGCTGGCGGCCGGCGCCTACTTTTACAGTCTTTATTAATTGCAAAACATAGATTTTGAATCAACTAGTGCAGCGAGAGCGAGCTGACATGATAAGTTTATAGTTCTGTATATACATATATATATACATTAATTAAAATATCGTAGATGGCATTGTTTGAATCATATTCTTTACTATTACAGAAAAATTAACTTATCAAAAAATAAGACAATAAATAATAATAAGATTTCTTTAAGCGTGACCGTTTCATATAAAATGGCATTTATACAAATTCCTTCAGAACATAAAGTGAACTAACGCGATAAGCTGCGTACGCGCCGCGTACTTTCACGTACGAGACTCAAAGATTAAGTAACGTCTAAAGATTGTTCGTATTACATATTATGTTATTATAAATTTATATTTATATATGTAATATATAATAATGTTTATATTTAATTATCTTATACACGAAAATCCCCAAAATTATTCATTCAGTTGCCATTTTATTGTAAAAGACGAATGAATCGTCTACACGTTATTAACATAACTCGGACTTACTTATGAATTTCCAAAGTTGAAACACGTTGGTTATAAGCAGCTTAAAGTCATGTCATATACTTCTATAAATAACGTATACAATTGGTCTGAATCAAGCAACTTCCAAGTTATATCATTTTGTGCTAGATTGGAAAGGTACGTGTGGTAAAGTTGCTGACCACAATAACTCGAGGTGATGCCCGTTGATTTGTTCATATTCCCCCAGATGAAATATTTAACGTCTCTTGGCGTCGTTTGCTACTTCAATTTATGCATTAAACCGAGGATAACCAATTTTTAATTAATAGCGAAATTAAGATGACATGTAAACCATTAAAGCATGATAGTTTTCTCATTTAGTTAATCTAATAAGTGTCTAATATCAGGATAACAAAGCTTTGCTAAGATATTAAAACTGATTGGCCATTTACTAAAGTAGGTTCAATAGTTGGCATATAACATACTATTCGCCAACAGATGTCAATAAGTCATATTTTTCCTTATACTAAGAATAATGTACTATTTTTCCGTTTAGGTTGAAGTTGACTATCGTTGAAAATACGGATAGAACGAAATTTTCTAAAAAATAAAAACTTGTAATTGAAACTTCGGATCGGAGTTAGGTGGTGGCACTTCTGTGCGCTTGGTCTATGGTGCACCATGGTAGATGCGCACGCGGCCACCACGTGCTAGCCGCATGTTCCGATCCGCTGAACGCCGTTCTGTTTTTGTACTTGTAACTTGAACTGTACTATCCTTCGACGATGTCATGTCCGCAATCATCTAGGTACTTGCAGTAACTGTTCAGGTGTTCACTTGAAGTAAGCATTGTCTAGGCTAGGTATGCTGCTAGCGTTAATTATTTCTTCTTCTTTCTATTATAAACTATTTGTATATACTGTAAAATCAGATTGATGGCTCTTTTTTATCGATTGATTCTTCAAATCAATTATGACGATCTTTTGAGTATGCGAAAACGTTATTTTCATACGATGTTTTCCAAACTGACACATCTTGCGCTATTACAGAAAAGTTCTTAAAGCTATGTCATCTCCACCAACCCCCGTCTATCACTTACCATGCTAGATCTGTATAGTCGATAGTTTTTAGAGTATTTTTTTAAATATTTATCCCTACTTCCCTACTATATATAATATAAGATTATAAATTCGAAAGTAACTCTGTCTATCTGTCTATCTGCTACGCTTTCTCGCTTGAACTACTGGACCCATTTTAATGAAATTTGGAATACAGATAGAGTGGAACTTGGGAAAGAACATAGGATGGTTTTTATCCTACGGGAACCTATAAAACGGGACGTGGACACGCGAGCAAAGCTGCTGGCGGAAGGCTTATAGTACTTAATAAATGAGAAAAGAAAAAGAGAAAAAAATATATTGTGGCTTAATGATAGGACTTACTTAACTATTTCCTTACGTAAACTTTATTATTTAATTGTTTATAAACTAAGTAAGCCTTTACTCTTTGGAAATATATTCTATTAAAAAAAAAAATTAGAATCAGTAAGTGAACGTTCCGTATGTTACCGGTAAGTAATTATTTTATACACACGTCATAACTTCTAAGTTCCAAGTACATCTTATAATGATGATGAATATTTGTGAAAATTAATTGCTATCTACATAATTTAATTGTTATAGCTCGATAATATAATACAAAACATATAGCGACAGCGAATTGAGCCCTATGTATGTATTGTATGTGTATGAATACCTATGTATTCATTATTTTAGGTAAATTTCCAAAAACCTGTTATCCTTTATTCACTAAACAAGCGAAATGTTTGTGCCTATCTCATTAAATCTTATCCAGGGATATTGAGTTGAGCAATTTAGTTATCTTGGCAAGGCTACGATATTGACTTTTACGGAATTTTTACACAGCCTTATCGTAACATGCTTACCCAACCATATCATTTACCGTTCCCTTGAAATTGAACTGAAATTGTATCTACATAGGTTCAATACTTTTATTGCTTATATAGAAGATATTTTGAAGGAAACACTTGTAAGCTTTTCAAACTTAATATAACGGATAGTCAAGACGCTATTTTCTAGAATGAGTTATGGAGCATTGACCGCCAGTTTGCATTTGATGGTTACCTAGTGTAAATCTGTCGAGGCCATCCTGCTCACTCAAGAATTAATGTTGAGTTTACTAGCCATAAGGCACGTTATTCATTACAATACAATCTTTAGTAACGTAATCGTAAGTTCATGAAACATAATATCTTATTATAAACTTCATTTCACGGACTCTATTTAATACCTTTAAACGAATAATTTTTGTATGTAAATAAATATATTATTTGAATCTCGGAAACGGCTCCAACGGTTTTAATGAATTTTAGTAGGTACCCTGATTTCGGGGGTGATAAATCGATCCAGCTAGGTTTTATCTTTAAAAAAATCAAATTATAATAAAAAAATAACAGCGATTATCATCCAATATACGACAATCAATCAATATAAACAGAAAAATAAGACTCTTCCTGACATCAATTAGTATTAATAATATTGTGGCGTAGAACGCCGTCAAACGCCATCCGCCAATCCGACGTTCAAAGAAATGACAATGTCGAATTGAAAGAGCGCTATAAAAATTTCGTTCGTTCGTAAAGCTTCCTTGGCCGTAGTTACGTGAGCTGACTGCGGAACTAGAGACCCTGGTTCGAACCTCAATTAAAACCATATTGCGTTTATTTTTTGTTTTTTTTGTGAAAAAAAAAATTTTTGGCGTTGTTAAGCAAATGAGTGTTTCGTTTAAAACTAAACCATGAAAATAAATTGTTTGAATCCGAGCAACGCTCGGTCGTCCAGGTACTATCTAGCAATATATCGTCTTACGTCGTATTTCAAATGGATGGAAGAAAGTTAGAGATATGGCCTGGAATAGTACATAGGCTATTTTTTATCCTACGGGGACCCATTAAACGGGTCCACGCGGGCGAAGCCAAACCCGAAAGAATGCCTTCTTCAGTGTATTACATAGCTTACTGTTTAGGTACTGTATATACACATAGTTGCTCATTTGACTTTGTAGCCCCCGACGCAAGAAAATGGAAAATGTATACGTTCACATACGTATACAGACGGTGGACAGTCTGGGGATACATACTTACAGTTGTTATATTTCTTCAAAGAATAACGGAAAGCCAACGCATTAATCAGCTTTTTTTGTTAACTTCGGACCCGATAGTATTTATTTTCTTTCGTAGCTTGCATAGGTATGATAATTTAAAACTCCCATACACGTATATTACGAGTGGTGGTACCTACCACTCATTTCTTTCGCCGGTTAAATAATGTCAGTTAATTAGGTCATTAACATGTACATATATAAATTTGTGTTACAAAATCGATCCAAAATTATATCATTCCGCGTTTACCGTATCGGAACTTGTTTTACTGGTTCTACATCTCAAAGATAAGATGTCCCGCAATTAGAAGCCCATTAACTTTGCAGGTATATTTTATTGTTATCGTTTGTTTTATTTTAGTTTTTGTTCACTAAATTCTAAATTATTTCTATTGCTCAGCAAGATAAGGAATTGTATTTTCAAATAGGTAATAATTTTGACCAATAATTATGACGTCTAAACGATTAAAAATTATTTCTTTAAATCAATTTTTTTTCTATTAAAGTAGAAGCCCAGTTATTGATGTTATCAAGTAAACACATAGCTACAATTAATATGTAGGCTGGTGCATACAACACTGACTCGATACTTCGGTAGTTTATTATGTATATCTTTCTACCTGCGTCGTTAAATAATATGATTATAGTAGAACGTGAAATTAATTAATCTATAAATCCTATCAAATGTAATTCAAGCAAAATTTGACATGCCAAATGTATAATTACAATCTTAAACCTTGCAATCAATGGCACATGGTTTGCCTCCCTTGAAAACTGTTTGAAACTCATTTTCGGACATTTACGTCACTTATTCGAAATCTAATCACTTTACAGCATCGTAAAATCTTCATGAACGATCACGATGCTATATAGATATGGAGGTAAATGTTTACGGATTGTTAATCCGCAGTTAAATATGGAGTAAAATATGGACGTCCTTCAGAGATATTAAGAAGGAAAAGTACGCATTTAAAGTATAATCTAAATTTATAACTAAATTTGCGCCGAATACATAAGAACATAATTTTTATAGCGTTGCCAGGCGTCAGGATAAAGCCGGACATAGGTAGGCTTTTAAATTGCGAGTCCGGCCCAAACTAAGCGGTGTCCGGGTTGTTCGGCTTTTGTAAGGCTTACACTTTGCAAACGAGCGAGCGCCGAGCGTGGCCGAGCGCAGGCGAGTCGACTGTCAGTCGCTCCTACCTAAGAGCCAAATCAGTCTTAGCCTAAGACTGATTTGGCATTCGATTTTATTTATTATTTCATTAGAAATGAACAAGATTTATGACAATAATAAAAAAATACCTTGATTTTACATATAATTTTTTGTCGTACCTATTAATACTGAGACACAAAATCATCAATAATGTTAGGTGTCCGGCCTTTTTACCCAAATGTCCGGCAACAGGCTGGTCTGTCCGGCTATTAGGTTTGGCGACCAGGCAATCCTACTTAATATTATAATTTTGTCAACATTTACGCAAAATAGCCACGCCATATAAATTTCATGTATAAATGACATGTAATTGTTAGCTTGTAACTTAACATTAAAGTTTGATTAAGTTCTAAACTTTTATATTTATTTTATTTATTGCCTTCATATTTTTAGTTTAATTAAATCAAAAAATGTCGCTTTTGACGTGGTTTGGACGTGATGAAATCGATAGGCACAAGATACCAATAAAATTTTGAAAATACTGAAAAAATAACAATTTTTCTAACGAGAAGGAAAAATTAAAGTACTAGGCTAGGAAATGTTCTTTAATTTTATTTTGCTTTACTTCGATAGTGTTGGTGATATTTTTTAAATTGCGTCATAGCACACGCCAAACGTTTACTTATTGTTAACTATCCTTTGGATTTTTTTTTGGTACAAAATTACAAGTTCTCCCCTGAAGGAAGAAGTGATCACCAATCTCTGATTTTTTTTGTAAAGTAAAATATAAGTATCACATACTTCAACGGTGCCCAATTAATCTAAGGCGATCGATAGGTGAAAAATTTTTTTAATTTGTTTCAGTAGTTTTCTGTAGAAAATCCAATACCTGGACGATCGAGCGTTGCTCGGATAGAAACAATTTATTTTCTTGGTTTGAGCTAAGCCAAACGGGCGCGGTCAGGTGTGAGATGGGTGACCGCTAGTGGTAAAAATTTCATGCGCGTTTCCGTGCTTCGGAGGGCACGTTAAGCCGTCGGTCCCGGTTGTTGTCGAAAGATAACAGTCGTTAAACCTTGTCGGAGGCTTTATGGGCGGTTTGAAAACATCCGACAGCGGGTTGGCCACTAACCCGCATCTCCACCAACCCGCATTGGAGCAGCGTGGTGGAGTAAGCTCCAGGCCTCCCCAATATTGGGGAGAGACCCGTGCCCAGCAGTGGGACGCAAAAAGGGTTGCAGCCATTTTCTTGGTTTAGTTTCAAACGAAACACTCATTTGCTTAACAATTCCATCTGAAAAAGCTCTCAATAAAAAAATACGCAATAGGTAGCAACATCAATCAAAAGATGTTTGAATCCGGGTCTCTAGTTCCGCAGTCAGCCCACGTAACTATTCGGCCAAGGAAGCTTTACGAACGAAATTTTTATAGAGCTCTTTGACATCGACATTTCTTTGAACGTCGGATTGGCGGTTGGCGTTTGACGGCGTTCTACGCCACAATATTATTAACACTCTCCAATTGATGTCAGGAAGAGTCGTATTTTTTAGTTTATATTGGAGTTGATTATCGCTGAAAATATTTTTTATAATTTAAAATTTCTAAAAACAAAACCTAGTTGGATCGATTTATCACCCCCGTAACCCGGGTACTAAACTTCATCAAAATCTTTGGAGCCGTTTCCGAGATTCAAAAATATATTTAGTTATAAACAAGAATTGCTTGTTTAAAGGTATTAGATAGATTACAAAGAGTAAAACAAATCTTTCTTCTTAATAATATTGTCATAGAAATACAGACGTAGGTATTTAATAATATCAATCAGAAACGGAACATTATTTTCACATTAAAGAGAGACAGCAGCCAGACATAGCGGCATCTTCCAGGATTGCCAGGTCAAGGCATCGCTTGTGGCCTTTGCCGACTTTTAAGTGAGTAGGGAATAAATCCAATTTTATCTTCAACCGAAATATCTCTGAAAACACGAAGGATATAACTGATATTACGGTATTTTCGGCAATCGTAAACTAGTATGTTTACGCCGAAAGCCATACCTACGTATCAGTGCTTCAAGGATTACATCATTATATACTTGCTTATTTACCTGCAATAGGAAAAATGCATGTTTTACGTCAAGTTTTATGTCTTACTATAGGGATGTGTTAAGATAATAATTTATAATCATTATTTATTTATTGCGTAAAATATGGAATGTGGTATTACTTAGAATAAATAATAAAGTCGCGATAAAATACTGATTGTAAAATAAAGTTTTCATTCGTTATACATTTACTCATAATTATGACCAGAAATAGAGTGTGCTTTAATCAAGCCGTCTTAGTAATAAACATATAAACTTCCTTAGGGTCCGGATCAGGTTCAAAACAATTTTTTCACACGTTCCGCTTTTTTAAATTCATAGCTTTCAAATGAACACATAAAAGCTCATTTAAACTAATAATATCTGCCCTTAAGTAACTTAATTTAACTGTTTTTCCCTCGTATTTAAAAATTTTAATGGTATTTTACCCTCCATAGGACGTACTAAAAGAGACGCCAAAAATACTCCGTCATTAAGTTGCTTAGGTAAAATAACACATTCATTTTGTACGTTTGTCTTTACGAAATACGTGATTTCACATCGTATGGTTACATAATTATTATATCCAAGGAAACCCATCTCATTTGTAAGGGTAACGTTACAGAAGCATCCTGGTTAAAAGTTAAAGTATTTTGCTCATAACGTTAAATTTATTAAAAAAATCTTGTCCTAAACTGCAATCAGTTCTACAAGAAAAAGTTTTCAAAACGTAAAATTTATGCTCTACCTCATAACTACGAGTGTCATAATTTAATTTTAAATAAACAAACCCATCGCAAAACACTTGTCCACCAATATCGCTGATTTTTATTTTCTGATTATGAAAAGGTATGTCCCGACCGGCCATTCAACACCTATTGTCTAATTACGGACAACGACGCGCCGGTATCAATTAATCAACTCCGTGATTCATCGAAAACACTTAGATAAACAGAATATTTTGAAAAAAGGAATGTTCATGCCCAAAACAGCAATTGTTATCAATTTGGTCAGTCGTTGGACTTTCAGAATTGGATATACTTATTCGTATTTTGTTCTTTTTCTTGTATTTCCGCGATATCAATTTGATTTTGGCGTGTATGGCCACGCAGTCCGGTAGGGCCACCAAAACTTCCAGAACCACGATAATTGTTAATAGGTACCTATGTCGTGATTGAAAATTATACTTCGGCGTATAAATCACCGCGATTACTACGAGGGTGACCACGTTTCGGGAAACCCTTCATAGAAAATTTTGTGAATTATTATTATATGTTACAGGTTTATTTCTGTTATACTGAAGGCTCATTATCTGCTGATCAACACCATGAGAAATATTCTCATCTAACGCGCCCTGAATTGCGTCTTTTAATGTGCAGTAACTCCTCGTGGCAATAATGGTGCTAAGGCGACTGTTTCGCAAGCCTTCAGAAAATCTTTTATTGCAATTAGGGTTGCCAGGTCGCCAAACTTAATAGCCGGACAGACCAGCCAGTTTGGCCGGACATTTGGGTAGAAAGGCCGGACACCCTACATTATTCAGGATTTTGTGTCTCAGTATTAATAGGCACGACAAAAAAATTGTAAATAAAATGTAGCTTTTTTTATTATTGTCATAAATCTTGTTAAATTCTAATGAAATAATAAATAAAATCGAATACCAAATCAGTATTAAGTAGGAGCGACCGTCAGTCGACTCGCCTGCGTTCGGCCACTCTCGGCGCTTGCTCTTTTGCGAAATATAAAAAGCCTAACAAAAGCCGGACAAGCCGGACACCGTTTATTTTGACCGGACACGCAATCAAAAAGCCTACCTATGTCCGGCTTTATCCGGACGCCTGGCAACGCTAATTGCAATCCGCTCATTGATCGGTTTTAAGATTTCATATGCTAGAATTTCCATTGGCTTGAAAAACTGTGTGGTCAACCAATAACTTTTCAATCTCCTTACCAAATTCTTCAATACTCATATTATCCTGACTGAGGCACTGCAGTTGCGCCTGTATCGCTGTGTCGAATTTCTTAGGCAACAAAATATCTCGCATGTCCTTAATTAAATCTGAAACAGACTTATAACTAGAACACAAACGCAACCTGGCACTTTCTGACAGCCTCAATTTTAAGACATAGTGTCAATTGATTCTTGCTGTTATCATCAATCATAGTCATACAATTCACTGCTGGAAATCAATTGTTTAGTAACATTCTCCTCTCCTGTCATAACTGGTAACAAAGAAATTGCCGTTTTTAAGTTAAACTTCTCCATTTCGCTTATGTAACTATCCTCACTGTCAGAACAAAGATTTATTATCTTATATGTATATAAAATTCTCTTAGTTACCATACTCCTCCGAAACGGCTTGACCGATTTTTATGAAATTTTATATGCATATTCAGTAGGCCTGAGAATCGGCTACTACCTATTTTTCGTACCCCTAAGTGATAAGGGTGGCCTACCCCACACATTTTAACGCGGTACGGAGTTCGCGGGGTCAGCTAGTTTTAGTGTATAATTGGGTTACATTATCAAACAAACTACGAAATATTTAAATTTCTGACGTCTTAGATACTTTTTCTTTAATTTGTTTTTCTATACAGGTACTTAAATAGCAACATTTATTATACTTATATTAACAGCAACATTTCACTTTTTCTCTTTTATAATTAGCGTTCTTCTCCTAGGACCTAGCTTATAATCTTCATATATTTGTATTATTTCATCAGCCATGACATGACATAGTAATATTATTAATATTACTAGATAGAAAAGGTAACGTCCATTAAAACACCTTAAAAATACATGGGTCTATAATATCACAGTATTTATAATTATGTATATCTCTAAAGTACACTCATTTTTATGCTGGCGCTGAAGCTTCTCGTTGTTGCCGACGCAGCAGGCTGACTGTTCGGCGGCGCAGCTCAATTAATTCGATATGCCGCTGCATCCACTCATCTTGTCACCTTCTGTAGAAGCGGCACAACAGGAGATCGAGACCCACACAGAGAATTACGCTGATTCTTATAAGTACACGATGTAGTACCGGCATGTTGCAGAAGTTCATTACCTCATTTTGTGCGATTATTACTTCCTGCTCCTTTTTCGATTTTTGCTGTCCCATGTTAATCGCGAATGTAGATATTACAGACGACTCCGATATTCTACACGATTATAGATAAAAATTATAAAGTGTCTGTATCACTAAGTTTATATTACACATTCCTAATACGACCGGACCGGTAAAAAAGTGCACGCGCTGGCATGGTCGCCATATAGGGTTCGGATCGGGAGGGTAATAACTCGACAGATTAGTTCTAAGTACGCTTTAGTATAGATCAACTTTTCTAATACATTTATATATTACCTCTTACTCTATAAGACCAAAGTAATATTAGTGGTCATCATCTTATATTGCAGGTTGAGCTGATTAAGGAAAGCTCATCTCTTCAAAGATTAGGAGATGAGAGCAAAACCTTTCAATCATATAATTGATTCATATAATTATATGGTCCGATACTAGTATTTTAGAGTTAGGTGGATGGATCACCCATTACAGTAAAACAGTACAGTATTATTAAATTGAATGCACTAAAAACAGTAAAAAAATGCTGCCTCTTAAAGTTTTTAGAGTCATTACTTACTATCAATAAGTAAAAGAGCCATCAATATGCCAATTAATTACCAATTGTATATTTTACCTTTTGTAGCCGCTTTTTTGTTAAACATTATTTTTTTTAGCTATGAGGTGAATGTAACGATAAGATACTATCTATTTTTGGAAAGAAGCCCGAGTCACGAGACTATTTTCGCAAATATTGAAGAAAATGCTCGCGAATTGGGCGGCACCCAAACAAATTCGAGTATTTTCGTATAGCTCTATGTTTTACTATCAGGCCAAGGACGAACGCAATGAAATGAATGCAACCTTGGCCTTTTACTTGTTTAAGTAGGTAATTAATAAATTTGATAATCAAAAAGCAGGAGTGGAGGAATAACACATATTTTGTAAGAATTCAGCATAGAAATTAATAACGTAGGCGTCTATGATCATATCCCCAGCACAGTCGCGGTTATTCTCCAAATTTTGAAATAAATTATGTAAAATATAATCCGAATAATCAGAAACGAAGCATAACCGTTACTCTGCATGTTAATGCTTTATAGAGTTTTTCAAATCAAATCCCTACATTATATGAAAAATTAGTCGGTTAAAGAACTCTGAAATAACGAGTAGGTACCTACGTTAAATGTTACTTAGTATGTAATAGTATTCTGTGATGTTATTAAGAATACTGTTACTGTTGATTCATTGGTTGGTTGATGTTTGTTAAGAATACTGTTGATTCTGTGAAGTGGATTTTTGTGAAAGGAAACAATAAACGCCTTCTACGTTACAAACGGCATTTTATTACCCATAGCGCGTAACAATACAATACAAATGTTACTTACTTTTCAAGTACCACTAATACCACTATCCTCTTGTTACAGTTACGGGAAATATCTTTATTCTTAATTATTTAATGGTTTAGCGGTACAAAGTTATATCACTTAGGCAAAAAGGGCTAACTCTAACGTACCTAAGTACCTACGAGTATTATGCGTCATTTAACGCAGACTTAAATCGTATTTTAAGGTTACTTACTAGCACGGTTTTAACTGAATAATTTATTGTAATTTATAAAAAAAACAACGGGTTGCACTCCGGTAGTGCCGGCAGAAGTAAAAACTTGAACATTAACGTTGTTCATTTTTGGTATTTTGGAATGGTTAGGGAATAATTTCGCACGAATTGCTTTTATTATCATTTTTATTTTTCATTTAGTATTTTCAGTAGGTTTTCATCTCCTATTTTTATAAAGTAATCACTCATTTTCTTTCACTATTTCTTCGTCAATTTTTTCGTTAATAGATTGCACTTTGTTCAATGTCCATATTTTAAATACTTGATATAAACGATTTTTACAAGTATAGACAGTAGAGCCGTCATTAGCTGTCACTCCTTCGTCTTACGAATATTCGATCAGGCCACGTGTCCTGACGCGATATTAACATTTTTTACCCATCCCATAAAAAGTTAGATTGCGACGGTTGTGTTCTAGTCAATCAATCTTACAAGCTTCTGAAGTAAGGGTGGTCTATGCAGAGGTGACCCAGACCCAGGGTCTCGCGGCGCCAGTGCGGGGTGGAATCCAGACGATTGCGTCACGCACGAATCTCCCTACGCGATCGCCACCGAATTTGTATTTGTGAATGACTTATGTAATATGGTAAAGAATGTAAATGAAGCTTCATGTTTCTATGAAGCATATTGTTTCACATTAAGTATACAGCAAATCATGTAATTTAAATTGTAAAGAAAATAAAACCTTTTTAAACCTTAAAAAATGTCAAATAACTAACTCGCTGTCTCCTCAGATGCGAAAAGAAGGTAGAATTAAGTGAAAATAATTAATTGTTGAATAAAGTAATTAATTTGGGAGATAACTTTGCAACGCAATACTGTTTACTGTTTAATTTACTCAAATATGTTGAGTTTGTTTGACAGAGGAGGCAAGTTATAGTTAGTGTACGTACACGTCCGCTACGATCGAATTTAGCGACAGGGCGGTCTCTCGCAAGTTTGTATAACAGACCACTTTCCAACTTTAAAATTTGCAGATTTGGTAGTAAAGTAGAGCAAAGCAAGTAAAAGTTCCCGTTTTAGAAATACTATATTAAGAAGTACGAAGTACTACGGTTAGCGTAGAACGCAAACTATCTGTGCAACTAAGCCAAACGGGCGCGTTCTGGTGTGAGATGGGTGACCATTAGTGGCAAAAATTTTCATGCGCGTTTACGGAATCCGAAGCACGGGCTTCGGAGGGCAAGTTAAGCCGTCGGTCCCGGTTGTTATCGATATATTTAATAACAGTCGTTAAACCGTGTCGGAGGCGCGGTTTTGGGCGGTTTGAAAACATCCGACAGCGGGTTGGCCACTAACCCGCATCTCCATCATCACCAATCCGCATTGGAGCAGCGAGGTGGAGTAAGCTCCACGCCTCCCCAATAATGGAGAGACCCGTACCCAGCAGTTGGACGCAAAAAGGGTTGCAGCCAGCCAGCCCATATTAAGAAATATCATTTTGAGTTTCAGTTGTATTGCGTATGACTATTTAGAATAGAAGCGATGGCTTCATGGGCGTACCCATGGGAGCGTCTTTAGGCTCTTGGTCAGGGGAGGGTCAATTTGCCTTCTACGTTAAGAAAAAGAAAAAAAAGAAAAAAATATTTATTTCATATTAGGACTACAAAATATTCGCTTAATGAATGTCATTTTTTCCGGCCATCGCCTTTAGGTGCCCTTTTTGGGCTAGATGTTGAGCTGAGCGAAAAAAGGCGGCGGAAAAAAATCCCAGCAGTACTCTTTTAAAAAAAGTACAATATATTTGAGATAACAGAATGGCTATGGGTTGATAATGGGCACACGTGACAGCTGATCGTGTGAGACATTATTACACTTACATTTACATGAACAGTTACATGAAGACATGCACACAATATATTTAATATACAAAGGAAACGCAGAAGGTAGCATATCTAGCTTATTCTTTATAGGTTTCTTTTTTCATTTGGGAGATTCCTCCTTCTGTGTCAAGATAACTATAAAAGCGAAATTTAATTAGCAATTTAATTTGAAAATTTCAATTACACTTTGATTTGTTTGTTTAACTTTACTTTGACGTGTGCTACCAACTTAAATCTTGGGAATTAAAACGAATATTGGAATATGATTATGAAAATTATGTAACAGGCGCACATCCTTTCATGAAATAGTCTACAAGAACGCGCCAGAATATTTATAAATACTTGACCGACGCGTCGTAAACAGCGCGATACGGTACACTGGTATTGAACACAGTTCTGGCTAAAACTGCAATTACTAGTGAAAGTAGCTGTTTGTCTCGGAGATGGTTCGTTTCGCTACTTTACGATCTACCTGTTTTTTAGGGTTCCGCTCCTCCAAAACCCTTATCTATCAAGACCACTTTTCTTGATTAAATGTTAAATTAAAATTAATATCTTCGTCTTCTTCTTTTTCCTTCTTAATAAAATTCTAAATCTATGAAGGAAACAATCATTTTCATCGATTTTATATACATAGATAGATCCGACATACCCAAGAACTTTTGACATACATCCGACATACCCTTTTATAATCTCTGTTTTAATTTTATGTACCTACATCAAACTTAAATGATGTAAGTAACGCTAACTCAAATCTTTCATCGCAGTAGATGACATACAAAAACAAATTTAATGACGGTCAACCTTGGTGGTAAGCGTCAGGAAGCGCGTTAGACGAGCGAGAGATACTTATTAGGAGCGCCACATTTTCTGACATTACCGGGAATTCCTTCCGTGCAGCTCAGCCAAGACCTTCAGCTGCAGTAGGAAATGCAGGTCAATGTATAATGTTGCCAGCGGACGATAAATATCGCAAACAAATATCACAGATTGTCGATAATCTCCATCGAGATACTATGTACTGATCATAATCTCTGCCTTCTGTGGCCTCAAAAATCTGGAAACATTTTGGTAATTGATTGTTTGACTACTACGGACATAGACAAGTGTAATTCGACTATCGTAACGTAACGAGATCATCTTGGATCTTTTTAATAATGTCATGTGACACCTGTACTAGGCACATGTCATGCAATTCCATTATTAAAGGGAATGTTATAAAAAACCTGCAATACTTAACAATTTACCATAGTTACATCGGGTGTCAGCGTCACTATAGATCATGTGTAGTACAGTACTGAATAGTCGTATTGTATCACAAATCTATGTAATTAGAACTTGCATGGCGGAAGTATATAAGTATCCTTGTCAGTTTTGTTACGTATACTGTTGATCATTATGCCCATCCTTTAGTCTGTAGAAGTAGACTGCTAGAAATTCTTCCCTAACATTCGCAAAACCGCCCGGTCACGCGCCCTCCTCGTATATTAGATAATTTATGTTTTACTAGCCTTCCGCCAGCGGCTACGCCCGCGTGGGTTTCCGTAGGATAAAAAAATAGCCAATGTGCTATTCCAGGCTTCATTGTTATATTAAAATCATAGGCGTTTAGCCAGTTGCTTCAACCGCGTTGACCCTATTACTTACCCGTTTTTACGTAGGAATGAAGCATTTTCCTGCGGTAAAAAGTTACCCATGTTACTCAGGGTGAATATAGCTTTCTAATGGTGAAAGAATTTTCGAAATCGGAACAGTACTTAGTTTTTGAGTTTATTCATTACAAACATACAAAAATACTAATCTTTCCTCTGTATAATATTAGTATAGATGTATGAATAGCTTGTTATCTTAGTACCTACAAAGTTTTTTGAATCTTCAAAGAAACTTTGATAGAATGTCATCAATAAATTCGAAACTTTCAGTAGCGATTTCTAATAAGCGAATTACTGATTTTGTTATATATACCTACTTACAGAAATTTATAGATCAGTAAGAATAACTCACCATCACCATAATTTCCAACAGTAAGGAATAAAAAAGTTGTTTAAGGCAATATACTGAACAACTACTTCATTGGAATAGTTTTGCGTTGACAAAGAAGTTTATTTTACACTGAATGAAGAAATTGCTAATTGCTACTATTTCACAGCACATGTTGGATACGTTTTTGGAATTCTCAATTTCTATCAATAAAAATTTGCTTTTGGATCGATTTCATCTCCGTAACCAGGGTACTAAATTTCATCAAATACTTTGGAGCCGTTTCCGAGATTCAAAAAATATATTAAGATATATACAAGAATTGCTCGTTTAAAGGTATTAGATAAATTCGAAAGTAACTCTGTCTGCTACGCTTTCCCACTTAAACTGCTGAACAGATTTTAATGAAATTTGCAACACAGATAGAGTGGCCGTTGTGAAAGGACATAGGATGGTTTTTATCCTAGGGGAACCTTTAAAACTGGTCCACGCGGGCGAAGCCACTGACGGAAGACTAGTCTCTTATATATAAAATTCTCGTGTCACAATGTTAGTTATCATATTCCTACGAAACGGCTTGACCGATTTTTATGAAATTTTAAATGCATATTCAGTAGGTCTGAGAATCGGCTACTATCTATTTTTCATCCCCCTAAGTGATAACGGTGGCCCACTCCAAACATTTAAACGCGGTATGGAGTTCACGGGGTCAGCTAGTATGTAAGTATAATAAACTGGTTTAAAACCGCTCTATGTGATCATTTAAAAACATTTTACTTACGTACGGAATCCTAAAAATGACATTGTACACTTAATTGCACTTGAATTTTTCCACAGAAACTTCCCAGAACCACATTACCAGTACTTCCACGGGCACGTGATATTGCGTTATAGAGTAAACGGGCCGGAATTAATTTGAAAAGAATCTCGTTGCCATAAGTGTCCACTTCCGATAAAGCAAGGCCATGAATCGTTCACCATGACATTACTATTGTTTCTTTAGGGCTTGATTCCTATTATCCTTTGGTATAATGTTGTTGAGTGCAGTCACCCGTGAAATTATCGGTAATTGTTTGAGGTCTTCACGGGGATTGGAGTAGATAAGTAAAAATTTAAAGTAATAATAATGACATAGGATATCAGTTTTTTCATAATTATTGCAAGTATATTTTTCTTGCCGTGATAGTAGTTTTTATCACATTACTGTGGGGCTATGAGTGTGAAACATGCCCAGGCTCTACCAAGTCTTCGCAGTCAATTAAAACACTGCAATACGATTTTTCTCTCACCGAGAGCTTCACAGTAATTCAAAATGTCTTAAATTTCCTCTAACCTATATTTACTTTTGATAGGAGACCTGCCTAAAAGAAATTGGTCGTCGGAATTTTAATTCGTTTCATCGCTACTTTACTAAACTTTATATATTTTGTGTAATTTAATATAATTTTACTAAATTATATATTTACTAGCTACCCCCGCGAACTCCGTACCGCGTAGAAATGTTTTGGTGGGCCACCCTTATCACTTAGGGGGATGACAAATAGATGTTGGCCGATTCTCAGACTTACTCAATATGCTCACAAAATTTCATGAGAATCGGTCAAGCCGTTTGGGAGGAGTATGGGAACGAACAATGTGACACGAGGATTTTTACCGACTTCCAAAAGGAGGAGGTACTGTATTCGGCTGTATGTATTTTTTTTTTTTTATATATGTTCACCGATTACTCCGCCGTTTGTGGACCGATTTTCGAAATTCTTTTTTTGTTCGTATGCTTATACTCCCGAGGTGGTCCCATTGTCACCAAATCAGGATCTGATGATGGGATCCCAGGGAAATCCAGGGGAACTCTCAAATTTTATAGGCACACACATTGATTTTCTTATACTTTCTGAAGCATAAGAGATATTTGTGCATAGTAATTATCATCTCATGTTGCTGAGCTGATGATGGAAGGTACTGCAACAGTGAGGAGTTGAAAGCAAATTCTTTCAAAAAATAGTTTTTTATTCCAACTCTTACATTCCTGAGGTGGTCCAACTGTCACCAAGTCAAAGTCTGATGAGGGGATCCCGGAGAAATCGAAGGGAACATTCAAATCTTATAAACCAACAAATGATTTTCATATTTTTACTAAAGCAAAACAGGCATTTTTGTATAATTATCATCATATCATGTTGCTCATCTGATGATGGAAGGTACTACGAAGGTTAGGAGTTGAGAGAAAATTCTTTCAATAAATGGTCTTTTGTTCGATATCTTACATTCCTGAGGTGGTCCAACTGTCACCAAGTCAAAGTCTGATGATGGTATCCCAGAGAAATCGAAGGGAACATTCAAATTTTATAGCACAACAAATGATTTTCATATTTTTACTAAAGCAAAACAGGTATTTGTGTTTAATTATCATCATATCATGTTACTGAGCTGATGATGGAAGGTACTATGACGGTTAGGAGTTGAGAGCAAACTCTTTCAGTAAATGTTTTTTTGTTGGAAATCTTACATTCCTGAGGTGGTCCAACTGTCACCATGGCAAAATCTGATGATGTGATACTAGGGAAATCGAGGGAAACACTGAAACTTAATAGGCACACACATTCTTTTAGTCATATGTTTTAACATAATACAAATATTTATGTCCGGTAATTATCACCTCATGTTGCTAAGCTGATGATTGAAGGTACAACTCCTCAACGGTTAGGAGCTGAGAGCAAATTCTTTCATTAATTTATACGTTTAAGTGAACTGATAGTAGTATTCTTTCAGGCTATAAGATGGCTATTAGATAAACATGATTATAAAAAGTATCTCTTTAACGTTTAGAAGTTAAGTGAAAAAATTCCAATTATGCTTATTATGTACATATGTGCAGAATTATTTAAATTACTAAAAAGAGTGAAATAAATAAAGTTTTTAACAAAAAAATAGAACCGACTTCAAACGGTAAAAAATAAAATTGTTCAGTACCTACTTCTTCTTGCTTACGGTAATGACTCTTAAAACTATTTTTGGAGTCGGGCCCTTACTAAAATCAAAAATATCCTGTCTTAGTAAATATAGTGTATCTTTCGTTCTGAATGGGCACCGACTCCAATATAGTTTTAGCAAAAAGCAAGAAGAAGTAGGTAATTTCCCACTGTCTGTACTGTCGGTGCCCATTTAGAACGAATAGTACGACATTTTAGTAAGGGCCCGACTCCAAAGATAGTTTTAAGAGTCATTACCATAAGCAAGAAGAAGTAGGTACTGAACAATTTTATTTTTTACCGTTTGAAGTCGGTTCTATTTTTTTGTTAAAAACTTTTAGATATAAGATATTTTGTCATAGTGGCTTTATTTATATATAAGGAAGAGCATCTTTAACAATATGATTCACTATGCTGGCAAGTCGGACTATCTTAATAATAATATCGTGATCGATTTAGGTTAAAATGTACTTTGTACCTTTGGATAAAAAAATGTGACCGACCGGAGTACATAAAGTTGGAACGATTGAGAATTCGCGAAACTATAATTATCTACAGAATCGTCCCGACCGAGGTCGTTGTGAACAATCATTTGTATATCATACTTTTGTTTTAAATATGTCTGCAGTTTCAGTAATAATATCAAAACGCTTGATACTTTCACTTTCTTCTATTGTGTCCGCTATTACCTTAAATAAATTAAAAAGATGCTTTAAATATTTGTGATATGAATCCCAAGTCCGATCCAGTTTCGCGATATCTTTACCCTATTACCATCCATTTAGATCTAACAATACCACAATATCTCAATTGATTTTTATGATTAGTGATTTGTCCTTACGACGACGCGACGTTCCTCTGGCGTTTTTGTTGAGAGAATGAGAAAGCCCGGTGCGGACATGGTATTCAATGACTACTTATTCTCTTTACCGAGACCACACTATTAAATTTAGTCAACTACAATAGTCAGATCTTAATTTTTCGTTAATCAGGGTTTTATAAAAATCAATGAATACAGTCGTTATCGAAAGAAATGCCTAGTGCGAGTATAATGACTCAGGCCGTGTGGGCGCTTGTCTTGTTGTAGTTTGGTACATTATGTATATTTATTTTTTGGCACACACTTGAGGGCTGATCCGCTACTGGAGACGCCATCGCGTTTCATCTATGTCAGGCCAATAAAAGAGTGATTTCTGCTCTGTATACAAACAAGCTGTAACTTTATATTTAGAAACAGCGTTCTTGAAATCTTGACATAAGGCCAAACATTTCCTAAAATTTCACTGATAATGACCATCGCGGCAATAAATAGTTAAACCATAAATATTCTTTTTCTTCTTCTAACTATCTATGGTTGCCGTTTCTCATAGTTTTATATTTTGTCTTACGCGGTCTAGCCATTTATTTCACAAATGCTTTGTTTTTGTTTTTACAAATTTTAGTTCCCAAAATGATCAACGCTCTAATAAATATGATATATGGCTTTTACGCCGTATTTTATTTTTAGCCAATAATGTACACATAATGTTGAACAATTCATCTAATCCCTAAGTCTTGGTGGTCGTCTTATCAATGATTGACTTCATTAATTAAACAGTCGCCTGAAAATAATGTTCGAGGTTGACAGATTGTCTCAAAGAGATAACGTCTCTGATTGTCATCAATTTATCTTGCACTAATCTAAAATAGGTACCTATAATAAGTTGAAGTTGCTATAACCCTTTTTGCGCCCCATTGGTGGGCGTAGATCGTTTAATACATACGCAACCAGCAGGTTGAAAAATGTAACGGATTGGCATTGGCATTGGTAAGCCTGCTGTCGAATATTTCAAAAACGCCCGTAAACCCTCTTATGAACTTTTTTTTGCGAGAGGATACCGGGTTATGTGTGATTTGTACCGCACTAAAACCACCTCGGTTGCCTACCCAGTACGGGCCCATTTTCGGGACAGCAATTTTGCTCTACTGCACCTTACTCGAGGGCTGCTGGCTGGACGGATCGAGCTCCCACTCTAACCGCCCGCAACCCCAGAAGTATCCTTTTAATCGCCTCTTAAAATCAGGCAGAGATACCGTAGCTCTATTCTTAAACCCGACAAAAAAATGTTCAAGTTACAGTTCGAGTCAACAGTAAAGTATGTGTACAAACAGTACTTACTTACTTTTTTATGTAGTAGACAATCGCAATCTTTATATTGCGATTATTCCAATGACAGTTAAAAATATTCAATATGCATGCTGGATTTAAAACAAGAGTACCTGGACGCCCGAGCGTTGCTCGGATAAAAACAATTTATTTACTTGGTTTATTTTTAAGCAAAACATTCATTGACTTAGTGTTACTTTACAAATCCTTTTGAAATACCTAGCTCCAATAAAAAAAAATGTCACAAAAAATAAAAAACGCAACTTGTCTACTTGAGATTTGAACCCGGGTTTCTAGCTCCGTAGTCGGCTTTCGTAACTATTCGACCAAGAAAGCTTTAATTGCGTTGACGAAATTTTTATAGAGGTCTTTCATAACGACACTGTCATTTGTTTGAAGGGTGGATTGTCGAATGTTGACCATTTGACGTCTTTCTACGCCACAATATTATTAATATTTTCCAATAGATGTCAGTAAGAGTAATTTTATATTTAACTGCATAAACATTTAAAAAAACGACAATTTCTATCAATAAAAATTTATGGATCGATTTATCATCCCCGCAACCAGTGTACTAAATTTCATCAAAATCTTTGGAGCCGTTTCCGAGATCCAAAAAATATATTTAGATATATACAAGAATTGCTCGTTTAAAGGTATTAGATACAGAAGCATCTTCAGATGCTTTTAAGCTGTATTAGACGTATTATAAAATAACATTGTAATTGTACCCGAGCGCAGACAAAAACAATGGACGGTAAAGACCAAGTCAAAATTCATTTATTTCAGAAATAACGTGTAAAACGCCGCAAATTACTAAGTGGCACTAAACCTAACAGATATGATCGAGCTACCTACAAGCACAATAGATTTGCTATACACTTCTAATCGGGCGGTCAAACTAGGGTTGCCAGACGGTCGGGAATTGGCGGGATTTTCCCGAATTTTTGTATGTCCTCCCGACTCCCGACAAAGCAAATAATCTCCAGAAAAACAAGTTCGATAATTTTAAGTTCACATTTTCGTCAAACGAAACTTGCAAACCATTTGGGCGCTTGGAAGAACGTTTTGATTTTAGTGAGGAGTCTTTATACAAAATGCTCTCTAAGTTTTAATTTAAAAAATAAACTTTGTTCACATGGAGTGAGATCTTAGAACTTATAGAAAAATTAAAATTTTTAAATGATATTGACACCGACCATTTGTACAGTGATTATTGTTCTTTAAAAGAAGTTTTTAGTTTAAATCGTCTTCCAGAAGAAAAAACTAAAATGATAAGCTATGGGCATATTTTATAAGAAACTGCGTTGAAGTTAAAAATTTAACCAAAATTGTATGTTTTATATTTTCAATTCCAGTAAGTAACGCTTACTGCGAACGCGTTTTTAGTATACTTAATGATTTATACTCAAAAGAAAGGAACCGAATAAGCATGGATTTAATAAAGGCGGAATTAATAATTCGTTTGAATTTTGACGAAAATTGTTTAAATTTTAAGACCTTTTTGAATAGCGATAAAGCTCAAAAGTTGTTAAACGCGGTAAAAATAAATGACAAATACTTATGGCAAGAACAAAAACAAAAAACATGCTCATTCGGTTCTTATCTTATGTGTCACAAATACCTTCTATGTTTTTTTTTTCTTATATCTACAGTGCAATGCAAAAATATGTTTGTTTACTTAATATATTATGTATAATTAATATTATTAACTGATTTTTTTACTTCTCCCGACCAAAGCCCTAAAATCCCGAAAAATCGGTTATTGATCCCGATAACAGGAAGAATCGATCTGGCAACCCTAGGTCAAACTGGTAATGGTTGGGATGTTGGCTCAAGCGCGTTCAAGGATACCTCTCGACTTTTGACCCTCTGTCCCTCTTCCCGCTCCACGCAAGTGCTAAATCGTTGTGATCCGGCGTCTTCTATCAACTTCGCAACCGATCCCAACGTGTGATACAATAACCATCCACCTGTGTGTGAACTGTAATTGGTCCTTCTAGCGGATATACTTATTGTAGCGCACCTAGTCTTTTAAAGTGTCTACTATCGTATTATTGTCGCTATCGACAACACTGTCGTGGTAAAATATTCTGAAAAATACGAGCATTTTATGTAATCCGCGGCATAAATAGTATTATTACCTATAAGTTACAATAGTGCGAAAGTCAGTTTGTTTATTTGTTACATTTTCAATCCGTTACCACGTTATTTTAACCAGATTTCCTAAGGTATAGGTACCTAAATATATTTTTTGAATCTCGGATACGGCTTCATCGATTTTGATGAAATTTAGTACACTAGTTTTGGGGGTGGTAAATCGATCCAGCTAGGTTTTATTTTTAGAAATTTTAATTTATGAAAAATATTTTTAGCGATAATCAACTTAAATTTAAACTGAAAAATGCGCCTTTTTCTGACATCTATTGAAGAGTATTAATAATATTGTGGCGTAGAAAGCCGTCAAACGCCATCCGTCAATCCGACGTTCAAAGAAATAACAATGTCGATTTGAAAGAGTTATATACAAATTTTGTTCATTGAATTAAGGCTTCCTAGGCCAAATGGTTACATGGGCTGAATTGGGCTGACTGCGGAACTAGAGACCCGGGTTCAAAACTCTATCAAAACCATCATGTGTTTATTTTATATTTTTTTGTGAAAACATTTTTATTGGGAGCTATTTCATTTTCATATGGCGTTGTAAAAAGATAATAATGATCTAAAGGATAAGGATTATGATGAACTTTGTGCTTATATTATCTTATTAATTATCATTATGTAAAAAAGATAGTTTTAATTCCTATATTTTTGTGTAAAATCCAGTAGTAGTATGTAAGCTTAATTACATTACACAAGTGTTTTCAAAATATTTGATGCTTCAGGATTTTACAATCTATATAAATAAAATGCTTTGTCCTGAATGACTAACAGATGGATCAAGCCACAGCCCAAACAGCTGGTCGTTAAGACCTGAAACTTGGATGGTGTGCTCTTTGTATGACGTAGACATCCGATAATAACGGATTTTTCGAAATTATACCTCTAAGGGGGGTGTAAGACGGTGGTAGTGGTGGAAAATTTGTGTGGAACAACGTTAATCCTTGGTCCAATCTACATCACATTTTGCATAAATATTCTTTTAGACATTTGATGAACATTTTGTGCTTTGTATTTTTTTGAAACTTATCGCCTAGCGGGGCTAAAAAGGGGTAGAAAGTTAGTAAAATTCAATGTCCGTCGTTGACTGAAGGATGCCACAGCCTAAACCGCTGATCGTAGAGACCTGAAACTTGAATGTTGTGTTCTTTGTAAGACGTGGGCATCCGTTAAGAGAATTTATCGATAGTCCACCCACGTAGGTGCGCTATAAATATTAAAAAATAAACGCGCTAATCGTAGGAACTACTGGGTCGAATTATTTTTGTGTTGAATACTCGTAGTCCACTTCTTGAGAAAGGCTATCGGCTATAACATAACGCTATTATTAACGTTGTGAAAACGGGAAAATTTATATATTTATAGAGTATTCCCCTTTAAGAGTTCTAAAAAAAGTCTGCGAGAGCATTATGTCTAGCTAAAATAAAACATTATTTGTAAAGATATTTTAATAAACATAATATTAATCTGAATATTATTTATTACTAGTCTTCCGTCAGCGGCTTCGCCCGCGTGGTTCCGTTTTCAAGGTTCCCGTAGGATATAAACCATCCTATGTCCTTTCCCAAGGTCCACTCTATCTGTGTTTCAAATTTCATTAAAATCGGTTCAGTAGTTTATGCGGGAAAGCGTAGCAGACAGAGTTACTTTCGAGTTACTTTACAGTGTTTGATTTCAACCAATAGGTAAGGAGTTATTATAGTTTTGAAACAATGATGGTCCAATACCACGCGCGCATTTGTGCCGGGTACGGAGCGGTGAGGCGGCGGTGAAGTGTACTAAGAAAGGTTTTTTTTAAATTCCATCCCTAGAGGATTTAATATAGATATTGCAAGTTTGCATAAAACATGGTGGCAAAAAACTAAATCCACGCGGACGAGGTCGCAGGCAGACGTTAGTACCTAAACATATAAATAATGTAATGAAATGTAAAGTGGCAGGCAGCAGCTTACCTATGTATGCTTGAAATTTGCAATTCCTAGTTCTGTACCGCACACCCGTAACCTCTAACAAAGACCAATGACCTTTGAACTGGTATAATTTTCCATCATGACTTTAAATTTTAGTACAGCTACCATTGTCCGAAGTATACATTTTTACAATTCTCAATGTCTTTACGTATAAACAACTTTTTTATTTTTAGTTGAAACTTTTATGCTCAAGTTAAAAGTTTTAACGGGCTGTCATTGAAAACTAAGCGAAGGGGGTAAAACGGGTGACTATGCGGGTGTGGGGTGCAGAAACGAATGTCGGCAATATCTCCTAGCTTTTATGACTGCCTGGTACACGTAGAGCCAATTTACACTATAGGCCTATGACTATGGTAAAGGCTTGCAAATTGCTAAAAAAGCAAGAAAAAATTACTAAAGTACTAAGAAGTTCAAAACAACTTATTGGCACAATACAAGAAGCGCCTGACTTACTTATATCTATATTGTGATATTGGTGAAAGTATTATTCAAAATTTTCTGATTATATGCAAATGTTAGATACACACATATATATACTATACATATATGGCTTTGTTTGTATAAACTTAGAAGTTTAGATATATTTTTACTAGCCTTCTGCCAGCGGCTTCGCCCGCGCGGACCCGTTTTACAGGTTCCCGTAGGATAAAAACCATCCTATATCCTTTCCCAAAGTCCACTCTATCTATGTTCCAAATTTCATTCAAATTGGTTTAATAGTTTAAGCGGGAAAGCGTAGACAGAGACATAGTTACTTTCGAATTTATAATAGTAGGGATAATACATACAGTCAGGTGCACATGTATTTAATGTCCATTGTCTCTGCCTCTTAATGTTCTCCTGATATAAAACTCTACATCAACCATAACAGCTAGGTATATTATTAAATTAAATCACTACTTTCATTGCAAAACTTTCAACAATTTATAATCGCCTGATACAAAACACAACTTTCAGGTCGATAACAAATTGAAAGGAAGGTAGACTTGCGCTGTAGGTCTCCCAACTCGATCTAGACTTGGAATGGAATACCTCCTATGCGTTATGAAATCCTCTTATACTGAATGCAACGAAATATCTTGTTTATCTAGTTACACTCGTGTTTGCACTGCATTTTCTTCTACTAATTTGGCCTGAGCATGCAATATTATTCAATGCTACACCAATTATTATTAGAAAGAAGTATTTTTTTTTGTTCAATTATGGCATCGCAAACTCTGTGCATACATGCCAGCGTCAAGTATAACTTTTGCATCAATTTTTTGCCAGTTTCAATGAAACTGGACGAAGTAATAACAAAGTCAGTAAGTAAGTCGTCAGTAATCAGTCAGTTTAGTCAGTCCAACATTCAAGTAAAGCGATGGCTACTTTACTAGAACGTGTCCGATGGAATTTTGGAGGCAAGCAGAAAAAACATATTTTAGCACTGTTATTCTATTTCACAAACACTCGTGCACTGTAATTAACCTATATCAAACAAAATGCCATCAACTTTATCCGATATAACTCAAAAATACACCAAGAAAATGAAAATAAATCAAGAGCACAATATGTCTTTTTCGACTTCCCGCCAAAACTCCGAAAGAAGTATTGTGGATATGCTACGCTGTTTTTAAGGATTATTATCATCTCCTGAGTGGTTCTCGCAGCCTGGTTCGGATTTCTGAGTTTGGCTCCAAATTGACTTCAGTTTATTATGTGTTTTCGGTCTATCTGTTTTCCCCTCAGTTTGACTTTACAGGGAAAGCAGGATTTTTGAAAGAAGAAGCAGAATTTTGCAAATATAGCAGAAAACGTACTCGGATCACATGAGCCTTGAAGCCCATTTAAGCGGTGCAGACCTGCATACACTGTTCTTATGAACTAAATTACACACAGGCAAAATTTATTTCCCCTGTAGTTCTCTTACAAAAGCATTCATCCATCTCATTTCTATCATGTTTTATCCTACTCATACTTTTTGTTTTCCACCTTCGCGTAAAAGTGATAGAGCACCTAGATCTCATCTGAAACGCCCCCTTGCATTGCGCATGTTACTTGTATTTTCATTTGAGTTGCATTACTCTTCACACCCAGTATCTACGTTTCGTTTTCACGATTATCGAGTTGAAATTGGTAGTATATCCTCTAAAGTTGAAACTATCCCACTTCAGCTAGTCCTACACACATCAGTTTGTCTTTTGTATCTCAATTAAAATAATATTAAAAATAATTAATTAAGTATTCGAAAGGTGGCACCTTCGGATTGGTCCCATGTTAATTTGGTTGACTTCTAATCATTTATTTTAAAAGTTATAAGCTTAGGTTATAAGTTTTATCATTATAACCTGTCCTCCTTTATTGTTTTGCAACATTGTGTTATTGACAAGATCAGGCATAACAAAATACTACAAAGTGATGTGCCCTTAGGATGTACCTTTGTTTAAAAACGATGTTGTTGTGTGAAGTGGTGATAACAGTTCACATCTTAAACTATTCCACCTTTTTGCAATGACAATTTTAACAATTTCAGAATTGTGCAAAATCTATTTTCATTCAAACAAAAAAACGATGGTAAATTTAATATTTGTCGATCGTGACAACTTAGATACATATTTTAAGCTTTATTTAATTTGCTACGTCAGGAGGCGTGTCTCGGAAAATTGGCAAATAATGTATATACCGATCTGGTTAGTGGCTTAGACTACGTAACTATTTAATATGTAAAACGATTAGCGGACAATAAAATTCCGACTTAGTGCCTAGAGATGGGTTTAAGCGCTTATTATGGTATATACCTATACCAAAACCTTTGCCCGACAAACGTACAAAATCAGAACGCGAAAAAATAAGATAGCGAACGGTATTTAGAGGATTTTTCTTGCAAAAAGTAGCAGGCATTTGAGCACAGAACAAAGTATTATTTAAGTACATTCTTAAATGCTCAATAGTATTAGGAAACAATATATTTATTTACATGGGCGTACCCAGTTTCTGGGTCAGGGGGGGGGGGAATTTTTAGGTTCTTAGTCAGGGGGGAATATTTTATTTAAGTTGATTTTTATATTTAGAAAGTAGTTGACGTTTCAACAAATCGTAATTCGCCCAAATATTTAAACTACACGTAATTAATAAATACACGTAGGTATAAATGAGTAGGTTGCCCATCTCTATGCGTGACACGCCTCATATTTATTTGTAACCTCGTGACGATAGCTATAATACGTTGGATATTGTGATGGAGCCAGACTCTCAGCACATTACGGAATGTCGTGCATTCTCTATTGATATTAACAATATTATTACTTACAAATATTTACTGTCACGATCATAACACTCCTTCACATGTTAGTTATTATTATTATTATTTAAAACATCACGACGTGCCATCTATAAATTGTAGGTATGTGTATGTATTTAAATCAACTGTCCTGAACCACAACAATTTTGTGCCTAAACGAAGTTTTGCGCTTTTAACGTAACGTAACGTAACAAAAATGTGTACGAAATTGAAATGATATTGATTGATTGATTCACATTTATATTTCATGTTAAGTAATTATAGTAATTAATACTAATTTTTTACCCGAGCAGAGCTTGGTTATCCAGACACTATTTTATTAGGTGTTCATATGGAGGACAACTACTTTTGTCTTAATATAAGAAAGTAGGTACTAGTACCTACTTAATTGTTTAAACTCTAGGCAGGCATAGACTGTGTGACCGAAACTTTTATGTTACCTGCGTGCGAACTCCCCAATAAAAAATAAAAATACCTATAGGTTGCTTTGCGGCACGACTGGTTCCATCCCAATTTATTATTCGGAGCCAGTTAAATCCAGTTCCGGAGACAATCGCTCCTGGCCGACAACTGTACAAGGAACGATACTACAAATTCAAGCACTTAACCTTTTCAATTTAAGGTTCAAAATTGTTTAAAATTTCCATAGGAACTGGTTCGCTGAATACTTAGGGGAATAAAATGGCAAGCACTATGCGTGTACACATTGGCGTGAGTCACAGCTAAAGAAAGGGGTAGCTGGGAACCCTACGAACCATTATTATTTGCATGGTCAGTTCAATTAAAATGGGTTAGGTAAGTACGTGGTACGGGTTTAGTCACCTGCTTTATCGAAAATCTCAACAGTGCAGTCCAAGAATTTGTACCAAGTGAAGCGTTATTATTCGCTTCTCTACTGCAGCTGTAAGAAGTATCAGAAGTAAAAATTACTGTCTCCTCAGCGGGTTAAATATAAGTCTAATCTTAACCTTGCGTGTTACAATTTTTGAGACTGTCGTGAATAAGCAGGGGGTTCCGCGGGAGATTCGCGAGTTGCCTGATTCTTTTACAGAGTTAGTTATTTATAGCATACCGAAATAGCGTATGTGATCACGTGGCGAAAACACGAGCGAACCGAGCCCCTGTACGATTGCCAGGAATCGTCAATTCGTCACTATGGCGTCATTGGCTTTCCATAAAATGCCTTTACGCCATCCTTCTGCTGGTATTGAGCATTCTTTTAGAGTTGAATACCTCAAAAGAAAAACGGGTTACCAGCCATTGTCCATCTGTTTGTCCCTCTTACTCTTGTCTCTTAAGATTTTAAATTTATAACTATTACATAGATAGGCTACTTAGGTCTGCAATGCCTTCTTTTCGCAACAGCAGACAAAATAAAGTTATAAATTTACATTATCAATACTTTACCATATAATAATCAGAGATTTAAATCGCAGATAATATGTGGGTCCGTTCCTATTTCATACTCTTGACCAATCAATATTTTTTAGAAATGTTTATACGGTAGTCAATGAAACATAGAATTATTCCTACAAAAATAAAATGTTTTGAGCTTTTTTCTTAGATTTTGTATCGAAGTAAAATAATTCATGATAATATTTTTCATTTTTACAGAAACCCCAAATGCGGCCGATGATAGCCGAATATGATCCCAAGAGAAAAGGTGTAAAAAATGACTTATCAGATGTCGTCATGGTCAAGTAAGTAAAAATGTTCCATTGTTTAATTTGGGCACAATTTATAGAGCGGCGATCATTGACTTAGCTTTGGATGCGTGTGTTGTAAAGTTGTTAATAATAATTTCATTAAGTTAAATTATGTAAGTAATTCATATTAGAAAAGATCAAACATTTTTAACTTCTAAGTACTGACGGACCGAAACCAGTACGTGCTGTTTTGAAAATTAATATCAAAGTACCTACTTACATTTTTGGAAGTTGTAAGAACTTATATTAATAAATTGTTCTAAACTAAAAACATTAAAACCTTATACAGTGTTAATATATTATATCTTTGACCACATTGCACTGTAAATTATAACTATCTGGGTATTTAAATAGTTTTCTATTTAATGTACCTTCATCATTAAATAGGAAGAGACGTAATATTCGGTCCGACATTACTAGTTAATAAGAGACTTTGTTCGACATAAAGCATGCTTCACAGCTTAACCCCATTTTATGTTGGCAAATGTTGAATTTCCTTGTAAAAAATCTCTGAGATGGTCGGGAAAATTAATAATATTGACATTTTTGTTCAACAGGACATTGAAAAGAAAATTATTTTATATATTTGTTTACTACCAAGTAAAATTCGGTAGTAACTAAACTTTGACTAGCCGTGAAGGCCTCCGGGTCTGAGCTTTGTTATACCTACTTTTACAAATGTACTATCGTTAAAATGGTATTTTATATTGTATGTTGACTGTTAAGTACTTGCTCCTTATAACGAGCCCTATTAGCTCCACGCCGTTCGGAGACGATCCGGGAAGACGAGTGCTGCTTCCACGAGATTTAAGTCGTTCGACGATATCGATCATCTAGCAATGGACTCATACACCGGTACATCATTCCATTTTATGGTTTCAATTTTGTTTATTTAATTTGTTTTACTTGGTAATGGTAATGTTTAAAATATCCAATGTGAGAGCGGACGGTCGCGTCGCTGCACGATTGCGGGCTCGCTCCGAAGCCTCTCGTGCGCCATCTCTGTTCAGGCTCGGGATTGGCTCACAGACTGCATTTGTACAAATTTGATTTAGCTTTATGTCTTTTGTTTCATTATAACACCCAAAACACGACCGATATTACACTTCCAAAATATTTAACGACCTGGGCTTGTTATAACAGATTCAATAAGACAAATTGTTTAATATTTTCTGGTGTAACGTAAAGCTGTATTGAATTTAACGGTTGAGCCATTTGATTGTAAATGCCGAGTCTCAACAGAGTGAAGCGCACTAGGAAAAAATATGTTTCTTTTTGTTTATCGGAGACCATAATGAATGTATCACACTTCACACATGACACTCACACATAATTTTCCTGTAAAATAATAGTTAAGTAAATAGCTTAGAGATTCGCGAGTAATTAACAGTTGCCACACGGTAGAGAGTGCATAGACCGCGACGCGACAGCACATCGAATCACACCTCGGGAATTATCACTTTCGAGCTTGAAATGTGGCGCTTTGAATGTCATCGCTACAATCTACCAACCATTTTGTGCTTTTTCAGTTTAGTGAATGATAACTACACTTTTATACCACCACTCACTTCTAACTTATCAAAAATAAGTTTTAATTAGGCTAGACAAATTTACTGACAGTTACCATAACGGTATTTGGGAACTGATCCACAGGTACAAAGTTGACCCAAATGAAATACCCGTGGAACAACAGGCGGGGTCCACCCTGCCCCTCATGGAGATCCCGGGACGGGACATTGAAGCCGACGAGGACTATAATCCATTCGAGCACCGGAAACTAGCACATCCTACGTCGTAAGTTATCCTCATTTTTCTTAAACTAAATACTTAATGCTAGGATTTTCCAATAAAAAGGTTTGACATTAAATAAAATAAAAGCTTCTTTAAAGCAACAACAGATTTCAATTTCTTAAAATTAATGAATGGCCTATGCTGTAAGACAAAGTGGCATCGCATTTTCACCCTAGATACCATGAACTATATTGACTTCATTAGCTCATGGATCTTTCGTTATAAATAACTCTGAATTGAAATACAAATAAATATAACACTCAATGTATCCATGGATGTAATTCACAATTAAATTATTTTACATTACAGGGACTTGGACACTTTGATACATTTGCTGAAGGGTTCTCTTGGAAGTGGTATCCTGGCTATGCCAATGGCATTTTTGAACGCTGGCCTCTTCGTTGGCCTTTTCGCCACCTTCCTCGTCGGAGGTATATGCACGTATTGTGTGCATATACTCGTGAAGACTGCCCATGAACTCTGCAGAAGAATGCAAAAGCCATCGTTGGGATTCGCTGAAACAGCCGAAGCCGCATTTTTATCCGGGCCTCCGAGCGTACACAAGTTTTCGAGGCTGGCTAAGTAAGTTGAATTAATGATTTGAAAAATGTTTAAAACCTTATCAGTACAAATCATAAAATTACTTTTTGTTGTATTTTGATACATCTATTTTCTTCATTACAGGGCAATGATCAACTGGTTCCTGGTAGTAGATTTGCTTGGTTGCTGTTGCGTTTACATTGTATTCGTCGCCAAGAACCTTAAACAAGTTGTGGACTTCTACTCTAAAGACAGCGAATGGCTTCCTCATGATGCGGATATTCGGGTCTACATGGCTATACTTCTACCCTTTTTGATAATGATGAACCTCATTAGAAATTTGAAGTACTTGGCGCCTTTCTCCATGATTGCCAATCTCCTAGTCGGAACTGGAATGGGCATTACTTTCTCCTACCTTTTCAAAGACATCCCAAGTGTGAGTGAGCGCAACACTTTCGCTGGATACGAACGACTTCCTACATTCTTTGGTACTGCTATCTTCGCTCTGGAAGGCATCGGTGTTGTAATGCCCCTAGAAAATAACATGAAAACTCCCACTCACTTCATCGGCTGCCCTGGCGTTCTCAACTTCGGCATGGGCTTCGTAGTCTCACTATACGCATTGACTGGATTCTTCGGTTACTTGAAGTACGGAGAAAATACCCTGAGCAGCATCACTCTCAATCTACCGGAAGACGAAGTGTAAGTTGTTTATTGATTACCGATAAAAAAACGACGGGTAGCACTCCGGGAGTGCCGGCAGAAGTGAAAACTTGAATATTAACGTTGTGCATTGTTGATATTTCGGAATGGTTGGGAAATAATTTTGCACGAATTGCTTTAATTATCACTATAAAAGTTCATTATGTTGTTCATTTATATGTTGTAGAATGCAATATTTATTTATTGCGCTATCGTACACAAACATGACAATTTATATTACATTAAAAAGTTTATCTCTCAGAAAAATCAACTTCCATCCATAATTTCGACGACTTTTTCACCATTATTATTACCAGAACCATCATCGCCAATCTCTAAAACTGATACGATAGGTTTATACCTAATAGCTGAAGTAAGAAACGCACAGTTTTGATTCGAACCTATTTAAATTAAACTAGCTGTACCCCGCGGTTTCACCCGCGTTAGAGAGGATCATTAGCATAAAGTGAAGTCCCTTCTGAAGTGCCGAAGACAAAAAAGCCGGTCTTTTTGTAGGACTATATAAGATAAACATTTCCATCATACATTACGAATGTGTAACTCTAGCGGTTTTGGCAGCGCACGCCAGAATAGCTCGCAGACGGTAGATTTTTTCCTACTTACTTGACACTTACCGTCATATTTTGGACAATTCACACAATATCTTTATAAATTGTAGCCTATGTGTTATTCTGATGTATTAGCTATATTATTGCAAAGTTTCATTTAAATCTATTCAGTTACCGTTTTTACGTGAAAGAGTAACAAACATCCATACTTAACAAACTTTTGCGTTTATAATATGAGTAGGATTTTTCAGATCATTTGAGAAATTTCTGGAACTTTCTCGAACATTCTTAATTAATTAAAACAGTTTGCAATTACATATTTTAAAAATCTTCAGATCATTCGAGAAGTTTCTGGTACTCTCTCGAATATTTTCAATTAATTAAAAAAATTGCAATTATTTTAAAATCTCAAGATCATTCGAAAAAATATTACAATTATTTTAAAAAATCCAGAACATTTGAGAAGCTTTCTTGAATATTCTCAATTAATTAAAATTATTTAAAAAAATCCAAATGATTCGAGAAATTTATGGAACTTTCTCGAACATTCTCAATTAAATTAAAATTAAAATAGTTTGCTAGATCATCCCAGAAATTTTGAGATCCACCCAGAAGTCCCTATATCTACGTACTGAGGGGTATTTACCACCCCAACGGGAAGTTGATTGGAGTTAATGATAATAAAGAAAACTGTGTCTTTACTTACAAAGAAAACCCTTTACTTTTCATATATATACTAGCTGTGCCCCGCGGTTTCACCCGCGTTAGAGAGTATCATTAGCATAAAGTGAAGTCCCTTCTGAAGTGCCGTGGACCGGCTTTATTGTAGGACTATTTAAGATAAACATTTCCATCATACATTACATATGTGTAACTCTAGCGGTTTTGGCAGCGCACGCCAGAACAGCTTGCAGATGGTAGATTTTTTTTCCTACTTGACACTTATTTTCATATTTTGGACGATTCACACAATATCTTTATAAATTGTAGCCTTTGTTTCATTCTGATGTATAAGCTATATTATTGTAAAGTTTCATTTAAATCCATTCAGTAGTTTTTACGTGAAAGAGTAACAAACATCCATACTTACAAACTTTCGCGTTTATAATATTAGAAGGATTTCCAGATCATTTGAGAAATTTATGGAACTTTCTCGAACATTCTCAATAAAATTAAAATTAAAATAGTTTGCTAGATCATCCCAGAAATTTTGAGATCCACCCAGAAGTCCCTATTGGTTAGAAAAGTACAGATATAATTTTTTCAGATTTTTCCACCCACTTCCACCCACCGCGATCAAACTCTCTTACTATCATCTACGTACTAAGGGGTATTTACCACCCCAACGGGAAGTTGATTGGAGTTAATGATAATAGAGAAAACCGTGTCTTTACGTATAAAGAAAACCCTTTACTTAATCTTAATATATATATATATATATATATATTAAGATTAAGATTACATTTGCAAATCATCCAATTTCTTTTAGAACAATTCTTCTACATTTTTGTCATTTTCCTTTAAACCTTTTGTACGTTGATAATATGCCCTTTGATTCTCACGATGTCTTTTTCTTATTTCTTCTTTTTTCTCTTCCTTCGAATCTTTTCTCTTTAAATCTTTTTTACGCTGACGCCATGCTCTTTGGTATTCTTGATTTCGTTCTTTTTTTCTTTTCTTTCTCTGAAAAACGGAGATTATTTAAATCTTATTTCATTTATTTTCATTCGAAATTATTTTTTTGGTAAACCTATGTAGGTAACGGTTGGTTTTTATTTTATTTTAATTTATCTAATTTACTAACTATGCTTCTTTTATTTTTACACGAGAGTTCGATACATTTTATTTAAACCTCTATAGGTTTCATTATGTTTTCTTTTTCATTTTTCTATTTGTTCAAATTACTCTTCCATCGATAGAAGACGTTCATCGTCTTCTATCGATCGAAGACGTCATTATTAATTTGTTTATCCTGTTCATAGACTAAGAATAATGTACTTACGTATCCTGTTACTTGTATTCTGAGGAAAATATAATACTTACTAAGTTATTTCTTTTGATCTATATATAAAGAAATATAAATATATAAAGTGTATAAAGAAGGGATCGCCTGCACCTTTCTTTATTCCATCATATCGACACCAGCAATTTATACTACGCTAACTCGAAGTTTAGGTAAAAACGTTTTAACAGCATACCAAATTCCAAATAAGTATCTTAATTAATGTAAAAGTTATCACGTTTTTCCCTTTAAACGCTTAGTTCTACCGTAAAGTACGTTTTTTTGAGTTAGCGTAGTATAAATTGCTGGTGTCGATATACTCTGAGAAGAGCACTACGCCCGGGGCTCCGGAGTGAGTATATCGGCCGCCTGAGTCGGATATCGAATATGCTGAAGCTTCTAAATTTACTAGCTCTATTTTATTTGTCTTTCTTGATTTATAAATATAAATATTCTATTTCTCAATTAAATTTTTGCTAACATTTTTTTCTCTTTATTTTCCTCTCTTTACTAAGTAGGTAGGACAATTTAAAGTGTTACACCTACACCGCACATGTGCTTTTTGTGATGTTAAGAAAATATACTTAGGTTAATGCTATAAACTGAGGCTATAAAGTATAAACATATTACATTATATTGTGTAAGTACATATGTATCTATATTAATAATTTCGTCAAGCAGTACGGTAGCGATCGAAACCTAATCTTGATAAAAACTTGAACATTAACGTTGTGCATGTTTGATATATATAGAGCAGCGATTGCCGAGTGGTAAAAAACCGCAGTCTTCGACGCGACCGATCCCAGGTTCAAATCCTCGGCTCGCACCTCTGACAAAGAAATTTGTAATGTGCGAATTTATCGCTGCTCCACGGTGATGGAAAATATCATAACATTTCATTGATTACGATGTTCTCCATCGCCGTGCATGCCTGAGAGAAATTCATAATTTCTCGAAAGCATGACGTCCACCAATCCGCACTTGGCCAGCGTGGTGGACTATGGCCTAAATCCCTCACAATTGTGTGAGAAGGAGACCTGTGCCCAGCAGTGGGACATAAAAAAGGTTGAAAAAAAATGTATGATATTTTGGAATGGTTAGAGAATAATTTCGCACGATTTGCTTTTATTATCAGTATTATTTTTCAACTAATATTTTCAGTAGGTTTTCATCTAGTATTTTCATAAAGTACTCACTCATTTTCTTTCACTATTTCTTCGTCACTTTTTCCATTAATGGATGCACTTGTTCAATGTCCATATTTTAAATACTTGATATAAACGAATTTTACAAGTACCTACCTATATAGACAGTCGACAGTCGGGGAAGTCGAAGAAGACATATTGTGCTCTTGTTTTATTTTTACTTTCTTGGTGTATTTTTGACTTTTAGCGGGTAAATTTGATGGCATTTTGTTCGATATAGGTTACTTTAAGTGCACGAGTGTTGTGAATTAAAATAACAGTGCGAAAATATGTTTTTTTTGGCTTGCCTCCAAAATTCCATAGGTCATATTCTTGTAAAGAAGCCAAGAAGCTTTACTTGAATGTCTGACTGACTTGACTGATTACTAAACTATCGACTTACTGACTTTACCTACTATTATTCGTTCGGTTTCACTGAAACTGTCAAAAACGTGATGCAAAAATTATACTTGACGCTGGCAAAATGCTGAGTTTGCGATGCCATAGTTGATGAAAAAAAAGTATAGACAGTCGGTCGAGCCGTCATCAGTCAGGTGTCACCCCTCCTACTTGGTCTAAGAGCCGGTGAAGACATTCACTCGTTCGGTTATTACAAGAGTGAAGGTGATAATAATAAAGAAAATTGATTAAAATTAATTAGGTAAATTTAAAATAGCTATGAACACTTTTCAATAGTCAAGTTATCATAGGTATAATGTTTATAAATTATATTTGATAAAAAATATGTCGAATTATCAGATCCGTGAAAGTCGATCTTCCACGTCTCTTTACTATCTTACGAAATTTTCGATCATGCCACGTGTGGTGACGCGAGTTTAACATTTTTTACCCATTCCAAAAAAGTGCACAACGCTGCTTGAAGTTTTCACTTCAAAAATCCAAATGCCTAATTCACTTCAAATTCTGCCATGAACCAATTCTATTGTGTTTCGGTGGAAAGGTGCAGTTGCCGGCCACACTTACATGAGGCGACCACCAGCCTCCGGAGTAGCAGCGCAACTGCAGACGACCTCAGACAAGACTTACCTATGGGCTACAGCGACCACTTAACACCACGTGGCCTGCATGCTCGTCTGCTACTCCGTTCAAATAAAAAAAAGTTTATATTTAAGTTGATTATCGCTGAAAATATTTTTTCATATCACATGCATTGAAACAGCGAGTTTAGATCGTTGTTTCATTACATGTGATATGAAAAATACAGTGTGTGGCACGGCGTGAAAAAGTAACCATGTAAACTTCAGACCAGGGCTATGACAGCCCTCGCTTCGCCCCGGCAGTTACGTCTCGCCCTCGTCAGAAATCGTCTTGAAAATAAAAAATAAAACATTTCTAAAAATTAAACCGCTAGCTGGATCTATTTATCACCCCTAAAACCAGGGTGCTAAATTTCATCAAAATCTTTGGAACCGTTTACGAGATTCAAAAACATTTTTAGGTTTATACAAGAATTGCTCATTTAAGGGTATTAATAGAATATACTCGTATTTGTCAATTAAATTTCTAAAGTTCATAAAAAAATCCCATACATTTTTATAGAGTATTGGGTCGAAACAAATAATATTATTTGATCCGGTGATTTGGAAAGCTACATTGTATACTAATCGGTCCAATAGGTAGAGGTCCTTTTGAGACATTCATTAATGTTATAAGGTACATGGTTACACTTTATACTTATAGTTATGTAGTATATGTATGACCCGAAGATAGTCCCCATTATTATTATTTATAGTTATTTCATATAAGTGCTTATATATTCATATTTCTAAACATTTTTTTCTTTTGCAGGCAAGGCCAGTGTGTAAAATTGATGATTGCCGTAGCTATGTTTCTCACATACAGCTTACAATTCTACGTACCCATGGAGATCATTTGGAAGAACGTCAGTCACTTTTTCGGTGCTAAGAAGAACCTTGCAGAATACAGTATCAGAATATGCATTATCATCTTAACTCTTTGCATAGCTATTGCCATCCCAAACTTGGGCCCCTTTATTTCGTTAGTCGGTGCTGTCTGTCTGTCCTTCCTTGGTTTGATTTTCCCCGCTGTTATTGAAACCGTCACATTCTGGGACAGGCCCAATGGACTGGGTCGCTTTTACTGGATTCTTTGGAAAAATATGTTTTTGGTCAGTTTCGGCATACTTGGTTTCCTAACGGGTTCCTATGTCAGTATTATAGATATAATCAAAGGTGAAGAGTAATAGATGGAATTCGAAAGACTAAGATAGATTATGGCTCAAAATTACTAAGGGCTAAGTTTTATCATTACATTAATTAATTTGCTTTTAGTTACTTTAATATTTTTATACAGTTTTATTCTAAATAAATACGAGATTTCTGGATGAATTTTTGCAATGCTCGAAATTAAATATCTTTGTTTGAGATTAGTATTTTAATTTTTTTATTTGTTGTACCTAGTTTCAGTTAAAACATTTTGTATTTTCTTATCTACAATTTCGTTTAGCCCCGAATCTCTGTAGCCATTTAGAATTAAGCGATTGTAGATAGGTACCTAATTATATATATGTGTGAGAATTTTTCTAGTGCATTATTGAAATGTGATACATTATTAGGTTAAATGGAAAAAGGCATGAACTGCTATTTATAAGAAAGTATATGTTTGAAAATTGAATTAAATTTTTCTCTCAAAAGGATACGAAGACATTATCAATAATACTATGAGTTTATAATAGTGTTAACATTTGGAAAAAACTTGTATTGTCCAATGTTCAGTTAGTATAAACTTTTGGGGTTCATTAAAACTATTGTTGTGATGAATTGATGGCATTTCTGACACCAAAAATGATCTATTTATGAATAGATAGGCATTACCTAATATGGATATTCATAAAATATTATACATATTTTTCAGATGCATTTAACTTACTATATTTGATAAACTACGAGTATATATTATAGTAGGTTGCTACCTAAATACAAAAAGTGATTTAAATACTTAGATGAATTATGTCGATAAAATTAATAGTTTTGAGATATTTATTTTTGTATTGAAATTATTGGTACATAAGCGTACATCGGTATTCCTATGAGGATTATGTGATATACGTGCATTAATGTATGTAATTTATAAACATTTAACCTATAATCATTTTTTAACTTTTCTTTTTTCGACATATTTTAGAAAAGAGCACAGTAATTTACACAAGAATGCATGAGACAACAGGATAGGATCATTACAAAAAATTGTTAAAGAGCAACAGGGATATAAATACTGTACCTACTGCTCCAATTGCGAATCGTGTAGTCACATCCTTATTGAATCAAGGTATGCGCTCATAAAATTGCACAACTCACTGGGCTGAAGTAAACTTAAAATCATGTAAGTTTAAGTATCTCTTTAAAGAATTAGCAAGTATCATTTGAATTCTTACTTTTCTTTTTGCAAATCTTATCCCGATGTCTCCGTGTGATTCCTGACTATATTCAACTACATTCTTAATTTATAGGACTGTATAATAATATATTGTAGGTACACTTAATTAGATATCAGGTTATGTTCCTTGAAATGAGTCAGGTTTTGGATATTTATTATTATAATCATTTGTATGAATGTGATGCAAAAAATATGCAAGTAAACAGTGGTGATAATAACAGGAAAGTTACTTGGAATGATTGGATTAAATTTTGGGCCCTTTTGCCTGGCCTTATAATTACTGATAGTTAAGTTTTGTTAATTGTTAATATAGTAGTTATTTAACTGCAGGCAACGTGTTATGGAGGACCTGTTGCCTCTATGGCTTGTATTGAGCTACTAAACAATCGACAACATATTATTTATGTTTAAGTATTTAAGAATATCTACATCATAATGCCTTGCTTACAACTCAATGCTGTCTGTAACAATTTTGTCTATATTTTATACCATGTCGGTGTTCAAAAATTCGGGTTGGTATAGCAAAAGATTTATCAAAGTTTTTTTTGTATTCAATCAATTCAGGATTTCAGTTTGGGGGAGTACGCTCCCCCCCTCCCCTTGAATTCACTAGTGTATTCAATCAACGTAAGAAATCGGAATTTCTTATCAAAAGGAAATCATTCCTAACTATGAAATATATAAATAAGTAAGGATAATGTCCCTGCCTCCTAGAGTAGTGGTTGTTTTGTTACAGTATTAAAATAAATCAGATCTAAGGGTAATTTGCGTTTTATTTTACCTCATTTTACAAAAATGATTTAATTTCGACATGTCCTTGTTTTTAATCATTTCGGTAGACTCAATTATTAAGTCTTTTTTATTTGGGCTTCTTGGTTTTGCTTACGCTCATATTTAATGTGATCCATATATTATCATAATTCATAAACAAACATAAGTATAAGACATAACTACGCTAATTTTAGTAATTTGGTTGCTACCGGAATTAAAGACTTGATTATAAAGGCTAGATTAGAGAGAAGCGAAATATTTATCCCAAATAAAAAAAATACAGCCCAATTTATACAGCCTTTTTTATTTTCATGGTAGGTACTGGAACTATGGCATAATTCTATGTTCTATGAACTGTGCGGTTTTTATAGACTACTTAGTGATATTCTCTAAAATGAAAAATCATGAAACTAGATTTCTCAGAAAACCTGGATACGTAAACTACCGGAAAGTGTCGAAAAATTTATTCGAAATTGAAAAGTTGAACATTTTAGTTATAGGGCCTATCAACTAGTTACTAGTAGGTATCTATTCGTTGGTTTTAGATAGAGAAGTAACTAGTATTTTACATAAATTTCAAACTAGAACTCGATAAACCCTCGACAAAATAGATTAAATGTCGGAAAACATCTAATAAGTTCTTCGAATTTCAAAAAGTATACTTAATTGTACAGCCTTATAAATATTACTACGTATCCCAAACAACCAACATCAAGGCAGTAGGTATATCGATCAAGATCGAGGGGGTTTTAGAGGAGTCAAATCCCACATAACCCGATATCCGGTATGTGTTTCTGTCTTTGTATGTGTTCATGGTACCCACGACACAGGGTATATCTACCCTACTGTGGGGCTATGAGTGTGAAACGTTTATTTATTTATTTATCCCAAGGTGCCTTTGCTTTTGAAGATTTCCCCCCGATACAAAAAAAGGCCAAGTGGTGTTAAGTGGTCGGTGCAGCCCACGGACATCTACACACCACCTCAAGTCTAAGTTTTGACGGTGATTGTATACAATTGCGCCGATACCCTGAAGGCTGACAGACGCCTAATGTAATTGTGACTGGCAAAGAACTGCATCTTTTCCTCGAAACCCAATAGAATTGCTTCACTGCAAAAATGAGCGCAGCGGTGGTACTTCCCCGATAAAGAAGTATAAGTACCTAACTTGATGGTTCGTGTTGAGTTACAAGCTTGCCGCCTCAAAAAAGTAATAACATAGGAATAATGGATAATTCACACTAATATTTGGCAGGATAGCTTCTTTATTATGCCATTGTGGTATTCTGGTAAATAGATCTAATGAATTAATAGACCAGCGACAAAATTAAGGCGTAATAATAAGCAAACAATAACAAGTAATAGCAAAAATCACTTTTTTTACTTAACAAAGTAACATAATATAACAAAACATGCTACCACAATACAAAGAGCTTCTGGTATAAAGGCTTACAAATACAAAGGCTTTATTAAAAGTAATCAACTATTATATAGTAGGCATGTTGTTCTTTTTTAGTACCTAAGAGCATTTATAGTAAGAGAGGCTCTTCACAAGCCTAGTATAATAAAATACGCATGGCTGCTGTCTTTAATACATACCTTTAAACGAGAAATTCTTGTAAAATACCTACATTATCTTAATCCACACTAATATTATAAATTTTAATGTGAAAGTGTGTTTGTTTGTTTGTCCGTCTTTCACGTCACAACGAAGCTGTTATATGGTATGGTTTTTGTGTGTGGAGATAGTGAGGAGGGAGGAGAGTGACGTAGGCTACTTTTTACTGCGCTAAAATGTCCCCATGGCATGGGAAGATCGATGTTTTGTTATTTGCTAGACATTTAGTTCCGGATGTTGTTAATAGATGGCGTTAGTAAAATTAATTTGCAAGTTCTGAATCACGCTAACAAACTAACAGGTACATATACTAGTATATTGTGTGGCAAGGGTTGAAACAAGACGATTTCTGACGAGGGCGAGAGGTAGTACGTAAGTACATTCGCTCGGGCAGTCATTGCCCTGGTCTGAAATCGTGTCGTGCCACACACTGTATTTTTCATATCACATGTAATTAAACAAAGAGTTTTGATTTCTGTAGCCAGTCGAAGTAAGTAAGACTATTTCAGACAAATAGCGCAGTAATATCTTTTGACAACGATTTGACGACAATAATTTTTGTCAATGTGATTCTGACAGACTTGAAATAAAGACGTAAATCCCTACTTCCCTACTAATATTATAAATTCGAAAGTAAATCTGTCTGTCTGTCTATCTGTCTGTCTGCTACGCTTTTCGGCTTAAACTACTGAACCAATTTTAATGAAATTTGAAACACAGATAGAGTGGATCTTGGGAAAGGACATAAGATGGTTTTTATCCTACGGGAACCTATAAAACGGGTCCACGAAGGCGGAGGCGCTGGCGGAAGGCTAGTAATAAATAAATGAAGGTGCCGGGTAGAAACAACGTTGTTTTTCCCCTAGGGGGCAGAAACAACGTTGTTTCTGACTGACACATTCGCATTGTTTTTAAATTCTCTTATTTCGACTGGCAAAACAGAGATCAAAACTCGCTGTTTCAATGCATGTGATATGAAAATTAATTTAAATCATAGGCAACTAATAAATTCAATTGAATTTTGGATTCGCGCTGGATAAAATTGTTGTTTTGATTTAAAATTAATATGGTAAAGGAATAATAAGACATTAGGTTTGATTTTTTTTTGCTGCAGAAATACATTTATTAAAATTTATTTTACAAGTAGTTTTCCTAACATTAAAATAATCTAAGTATATACAATATTATACAATAAAAATATATAAAAAATATAACATTATTTATAAAAAAAAAATAGTTTACAAATAAAATACTTCATCTAAAAACCATGTGTGTGGCATGGTACCCAAGACACTGGCGGCATTGCCACGTTGAATAGTAAGGCTTAGCCTTTGGGCAAAATAACCGCCAGCTCTTAGGTCACCGCAGGCCAGTACAAGTTTGTGCGACATTTCTGACATGAATTTTTTCATGTCAGAAGACCATGGCCCCATTGTCTCCATGGCAAGCGCCGTAAATATGTAATTGTCAGATAAATTACTATATTTACGGCGCTTGAGACATTTCACATTGGGCATGATCGGCCGCGGACCCAGCCTTTTCAGCGGACATCTTTACGTGTGTTGGTGCTAAGGTATCCGCACAGGTGACGTCCCATATCAGAGGCCGGCCCAGACTCCACGGTACCAAAGTAGTACCATCAGGTCTCTTGCCATCGCTTCGAGATAAACCAGAGGGTTCCAGTGTAGCTGGTATTGAAGCGGTGGCAAGAGCCCGACGGACTAAATCATTAAGGGTACCGTGGCGAAAAAGTCTACCGGCACTTCTGGTACAGTAAAAGCCATGTCGCCCAAACCTGTCCACCCCCTGCCCACACGGGCAAATATGAGGCTCACACATCTCGACACCGAGCCGGAGACCTACTGCAATACGAAAAGTTGCAGGATCCAGCACGGTGCCTATGTTCATTGATGGGAGCACATGTAACCTATGTCCCGATTCACTCTGGGCAACTGCAAGTAAACGGGCCCTATCAGTGCTGTCTGTACATCTCTCAAGGAGGCAGGCAAAAACAGATTTAATTTTGGGTAAGTCCCATGAATATTGTTTTTCCTTACATATATTTGACATATCTTCGGACGGAAAGGAAGCACTCCAACTATCCAAGGCCTCCATCATGTACGGCACCCAAACATCATCTAAATTAGTGTTTAATATCTCTGTGATGAGAGTGCACGTACTATGACAAGAGGCCAAGAACGCCGGAAGTGCTAACCCTTCCGTCGTGCGGACTCCCAAGCCACCAAATCTAATAGGAAGAGTTGCCTGCATCCATGAGCGATCATCGAATTTTAAATTTAGAATTTTTGTAACACAGTTTTTTAAACAATAGAAACCAAAGGAAATTTCCAAAGAGGACAGCATCTAAGTAAATACAAGAATTTTGGAGCGAATAAGCAGAGGCGTAAAATATAGATAGCCATGTGAGGTTGCAAGTTAAAAAAGCGATCCGAAATTGAATTAAAGTTTTCTAATTTAGAATTTATAATGGAAGAAATCGCATCATCAAATATTGGAGCACCTAGTAATGTCAAATTGTCCTTCTTGATAATTATTATGTTTGAGGTAATGTTATTGAGTTTCTCTGTTAAATTTGAAATTTGTTCCGATGTTAGGTGGTCCGAGAAAAAAACTTCACATTTTTTAAAATTTAGAGAGAGCCCAATGTCACTAAACCGTCGAATTAGTATTTGTAAGTCCTCCAATACAGTTGTAGCAGTTCCTCCCAAAGAACCGTCATCAAGGTACCAAATATTAAATTTTGAATTTAGTTGATTTATAATTGACTGGATTACCAAACTAAAAATTACTGGGCCAAGAGGGTCGCCTTGCTGACATCCCACGCAAGACTCTATTACGTTATCGCCAAACAATAATTTTGATGGAGTGCCATAACATTCCCAAATATAATTAAAAATCTCCGGTGCTTCTTTTTGAATTTCAGTTAAAATAGCACCTCTGTTTACCGAATTAAATGCATTTTTAACGTCAATTTTTAGGAACAAGTCATAATGTTGCGTCATTAAAAATGACCGAGCTGCGTGTACTGCAGCCTCACAGCCACCTTTGACTCCAAAGCCAAGCTGTCGCGGTTTGAATTTTTGCACAAAGCGGTCGCGGTATTCGCGACAGCATCCTTTGAAGTCAATCGCCTCAATGTACTACCCACAGCGATGGGACGAATCCCACCATCTTTTTTCTTTAGAGCGACGAGGTTGGCTCCATAGACAATAGGTGTTATCTGAGGGAACTCGACCAGTTAGCATTAAATTTACAAGACTAGTGAGCTCCCTCAACAGATCCTTTGATATTTGACCTAAAAAAGGATCTGTTAGGTCTTTCAGATGCTGTGGTGTTATGCCGTCTAAGCCACCGGCTGACCCGTTCGGAAAAGAACGGATAGCGTTTTCGGTGGCTTCCTCGCTCACTCTCAAAGAATTGTTTCTGTGGCCAGTACACTGAAGAGTATCAAGTGAGACTGTAGTAGCTGTGGGATGTTTCTCGCGCAGTGCATCAAGTGTATCGGGTGAATGCGTAGCCATAGAGTCATCAGAAAATAAAATTTTGACGGCTCCCTTTATATCCCCATCAGATAATTTCTTTTCAATAATTTTTAATTTATTGTGTGAGCTATTTAAATGTGTACTTTTTTGTTGAGATGATGAAATTGGAATACTATTATTAATAATATTTTGTTTTATTCGTTTTACTAGAGAAACTTTTTGTTTTCTAAATTCTATATGAAATGTTTTGTATGCAAAAAATATATTTTTTTAGGTTTGATTTTGGTTTTGGTTCGCTTCTTGAATTGGTTTTGTCTATTTTTTGTGCAATTAGAATTAGCTTTATTTTTTAGTTTAAATAGTTTTTAGTTAGCAGTAGTTATTATATTACTTAGTAGTACGTAATTACTTTTGATATAAATTTTTTAAAGTGGATTTTGAGTTGTATTTGTATATTTAGACTTTGCTTTAATTTTCCTTTAAGTAGTTTTTATTCAGTAGTAGTTAGTTAGTAGTAGGTAGGTAGTTATTTATTATATAGTTTAGTTTTTCTGTATTGCTGTTTTTCTGTTTTGTATTTGATTTATAATGCCTCGCAATAGACCGGCCCTGAGGCAGGGCGGCAGGAAATTGCCCCTGCTTGCCTACACACGACAAGATTAACGTGGCAATTAAGGGTCATGCTCACCTTTACAATGCTAGAACGCCCCTGCGGCTGCGGCCCGTGTGTGAGTAGCCCGCTTAAATTGAACAAAATGCCATCAACTTTATCCTTATCCGATTATGTTTTGTATGATATAACATAAAAATACATCAAGTAAATAAAAATAAAACAAAAGCACAGCATGTCCCTTCAGATTTCCCACCAAAACCTCCAAAAGATCTGCTAAAGAGCTGAAGAACATCAAAGAACTTTTTCACAATAAAAAATTCAGAATATAGATATCTGAGAGTGAAATTTATTGTCTTTTTTGTAGACTTAGAGCATCGAAGGTATTGACTCCCGTACTACATCACTAAAATATGGCATAATGTACCAATAAAATAATTATTAATCGATTTCCGTGATTAATCGAGAGACTACATTGTCTACATTATTAATCTGTGCTACATACATAAAAAGAAAAATTGTCTATGGTCTACAATTAGTGCATGCGTTGACATTTGACGTCGGTGTGACCATTTGTGGCAGATATCTGCCATTTTGGCAGATTTCACTCATAAATTTTATCTCCGACAGATTATGCTGACGGATTATATAAACGGCAGATTTAAAAGATTTTAGGAATCACGATTTTGAGAGATGAAATCTCCTTATTGAAATGTTTAATGAGTATTTTTTTAATTTAACATTTGGTATCATATAAAGTAGATAAAAATGATTTCTCCGAACTGAAAACGTAATATTTCAAATGAAAAAGAGTTGTTACTCAATCGTGCAAAAACTGCCAAATCAATCAGGATGAAATTTGGAACAGATTATAATCTGGGATTTATATGATGATACTGGTATACGTATTTTTTTAAATTAAAGATTGATTTGTTAATTAAAGAAATATGTTCTGTATATTTTATTTTTTCTCTCCATTTCTTGAGCATAAACAGGCGCGGTATAAACGGGGGATACGTTTCGATATTATCGCGTATCGATGCAATGCTATGCGATATATCGATATTTTGAACGCTGCGTATCGTATGGTAGTGCATCGCATACGATACGCAGCGATACGTATAGTATCCTTGGTCGTATCGCATTATATAGTTATATTGTAATAAAATAATCAATTATGTCTCCATCTGTAGCATAAAATGTTTGAACATTCTAGAAATATTTTATCTTATTTTTCCGAAATAAAAAATTGTTATGAGATAATTAATTTTTATTATTACGTATAACAGGCATCATTTTTTGTTGGTTAATTCTTCCCCTACTGCATTGTAAGGAAAAAAAATTTTTGCACCTTAGGTCCTGTAGAATGGCAGTTGTAATGTTTATTTTTTGTTATAATAAATGTCTTAACTACTTTTAAATGTTCTTGTTTAGGAATACTAAACTTTTGATTGGTTACTTAAATTATCGTATATATATTATACAAACACCCTCCCCATCCCCATCCGGCCCCCGTGTTATCATGTAATATCCTAGCCCGACTCCCTCAAAAACTCAAAAGTGGCAGATTTGGCAGAATTGGACAAGCTTGTGGCAGATTCGCCACTGTTGAGATGGTCACACTGGTTGACGTTCTCTCCTCTCCAATATTCAATATACTTTGGGCGGCCAAGCGGCCATATTTCTCTGCTGTCGTCGTGCGCGGTGTGTGTGTCTATTGTGAACCTTTATCAGTACTAGGTAAGTGTAAAATTGTACAAAAAATTACCATATTTGTGGGAATGGAAATATTTTGAAAGTTTTATCGGCTCTTAATTTGTGTATTACGGTTATAAAGCTGTGTTCATTTTGATTCCTACCCGCCACCTTGACTCCTCAAGTCTTGAATTTGTGTTTCAATCTGGTGTAGTGGCCGTAAGCACGAGGTACTCATCATCGCATAAATCAGTGTGTTTAAGTTAGGTGATAAATCAACCCAATAAGTTTAAAAAAATACTTGAGTTTATATAATCTACACGTGAATGACGATCCTAGAGAATTGTTGTAATTACGGGTATGTATGCAAAATATGACTGTAAATCATATTGTGTTCTTTGTGTTGTGGTAAACATGATTAGTTATGTGAGGTTTTAGAAATGGATTAATGATTGGTTAATCCTCGTTTTTGTTATTTACTATAACTAACTTCACTTTACTCAAGTTTTTACAATGTTATGTGTAAGTACTAAATGTATTTTTTCTATATAGGTATTAAAAAAACTAAGTACAGTTTTCATAGCACACAAGTTTTAGTTCTTAAGTAGGTAACTGATGTTCTTTTGTAAGTTACTTAAAGAATATAACTATGTACATATTAATGATTTAAAATACTGGTGATGCCTTAAAATCAAGTATGTACCTACATTTTTAATTCCAGATAAAAAGTTCTTGATTTTTTTAGTTTCATGTTACTAAAGTGTCTGTAAGATAGAAATAATATTCTTTTTTTGACCATTGACAGTAACTATAGTATATTTTATACCATTTGTGTATTAGTTGAAAAACTATACTTTCAGGTGAAACACTGCACTCCAGTATGGTATGAGTTACTAAAATTGAGGGTATTTTCATGAAATAATGCGCTAATTTGAAGTACTTTGTACTTTTATTATCAGAACATGCAATCTCAGTAATATAATTTTTAATTGCACACTTACTGTAAGGAAAGTTTATTGAAAAATATATAAATATATAGATTTTTAAAGTAACATATGTGACCCAAGTGATTTGTTCAGGAAATACAAGGTAAAAGAGAATGATATCTGTTTACTTCACATGTTGGTTCAGTCCTTAGCTACCCACCTATTATTTTGGGTATGTAAGTACCTACTTGGAGTAACTCCATTTAGTAAAATAAAATAAAAAAACGGGTTGTACTGCGGTAGTGCCAGCAGAAGTGAAAACTTGAACATTAACATTGTGCATTTTTGATATTTTGGAATGGTTGGGAAATAATTTCGCACAAATTGTACCCTTGTACTCCTGTACTCCTTTTTCTTTAATTAATATTCTTTGTGAATTGTGTGTGTGTACAGAAATAAATAAAAAAAAAAAAAAAATTACTTTTATAATCAGTATTATTTTTCATCTAGTATTTTCAGTAGGTTTTCATCTAGTATTTTTAGAAAGTACACACTCATTTTCTTTCACTATTTTTCGTCCCTTTTTTCATTAATAGATGCACTTTGTTGAATGTCCATATTTTAAATACTTGATATAAAAAGTATAGACAATTGAGCCATCATCAGTTGTCACCCCTTCGTCTTGGTCTATGAGCCGGTGAAGATCGACCTTCACCGATCTGATAACTCGATGATACATATTTATATCGATGATAAAGCATATATATGTTGCATAAAATAAACACTGATTTATCACATATATAGGTCAAGAGAGTAGGAAATAAAATGTTCTATATGAACTTTTAACATTTAATTATAATATTTAAGTAGGTGAACAAGATCAATCACCCTTTAATCATAACATTTTTGTGTCATTGTAAATAAAGTTATCTGTTTTTATAAATTCATTACTTTACATATTTTTCTATTCAGTTATTGCTAATTCTCATTGTAGGATGTTAGTCTTGTAGTACAATGTTTACAGAGTGAGTGATGTTGAATGGTATCTGTAATTTCCAACAGTCCTTTGAAACAGCTGACTTTTTATGTTGTATACAGTTGTTTTGCTATGCTATGCTTTTGCCTTACCATGTAAGTCTTGCTGGCAATTACACTTTAATACCAGTCAGAAATGTTGGTATTTCATATTTATGCAAAGTTGTAATATTTTTCTTATTTATTATAAGTGTGTAAAAATGATCTGAACCCAGATATTGTGCTAGCTATGCGCGCTTGCGTTTTTATTGCAAATCAAATTGCTTGCAAGTGGCAAATCTGCTTATTCTGTGTTATTACTAAACAATATATTTTTTTAAAAGAACCACTTTAAATTATTGATGCATGGCTTTCTTTACAGAGTTCTTTAATAAAATAAAAAATTATAGATAGTGCAAATATTTTCCTTTTTTTTAAATATTATAAATAGTGGTTATTAGGGTTATATAAAGTCAGTGTCTTTTTTTACTGTAATAACAAATTAAAAATTCTATTATACTAATTACATATTATTATGTGACTGGAGCGAGTTGACTTTGTTTAATTTATCACCAATATTTGCTATGGTTTATCATAAAATAATTCATAGTACACTACAATAACAGTGCAAGCGATTATGCTATCGTTTTTTTTAGTCATTTGTCGCATTTCGATGTTGTCTATGTAAGATCACTAAATGAAGTTGTAAACAAACATCATACTCAATGTGACATCTACATAAAACTTTTATTAAAATCTCGCTTATTTAAATTAGGGCAACTGATTGTTTTACAAAGCTATATTTGTGTTCAAAACGAACCTATTGATAGAGGAATAAAAGTTTCTTTAACATTCTTATGAGTTTATATTAAAAATACTCTCAAATATAATACACACAGGAACAATTAGGGCAAAGTACAAAAAATGTTTGATTTAAAAAAAATTGAATATGTAATTTAGAAGTACCTTTTATTACTTATTGTGTAAGTACAGTCTATTATTGAATTTGCTAACGCTTAAACCTGTTAAAATAAAAGTGTACCACTTGTACATAAATTAATTTTTAAGAGGGTATTATAGTAAAAGCTACTTCTAAATATATTCAATAGTTAATAAAAATACCTTTTTTTGTGTTCGCTAATTGTGTCTGTGTGTGCATTAACCCAAATCTTTGATGTCAATGTCAAAAGACTGAGATGCGAGATGCATTCGAAAGTAAGTTTTTTTTTCTTCAATTATGGCATCGCAAACTCTGCATATTGCCAGCATCAAGGATAATCTTTGTATCACGTTTTTGCCAGTTTCGGTGAAACTGGACGAGTAAGAATAGGTAAAGTCAGTAAGTCGTTAGTAATCAGTCAGTCCAGTTAGTCAGACATTCAAGTAAAGCATGGCTTCTTTACTAGAACGTGACCAATGGAATTTTGGAGGCAAGCCGAAAAAATATGTTTTCGCACTGTTATTTTAATTCACAACACTCTTACACTATAATTAATCTATGTCGAACAAAATGCCATCAAATTTATCCGATATAACTCAAAAGTACATCAAGAAATTAAATATAAAACAAGAGCACAATATATCTTTTACGACTTCCCGCCAAAACTCCCATTCGAATGTTAGAAGAGTGATGACACTGATGCATATTTGAACTATTTAGAACTCATCAAATAAAAAAAATGTAATTGCGAACAAAGTGAGGCAGGTTTTGTAAAATCGGAACATCCGATCATAATTTACAATACTTCATTATTTCTATTATTATTCGTTACAAATATTAAATACAGCCTTTCACAACACAATTCCGCACTTTTAAAAATTTGATATTATTGAAGAAGTTTGCTTGATGCGCTGCGATATTAGACTGGCAAAGCAAGGTGTAGTTTTGTTGTGTGTGAGTGTAATGTGTAGGTAAACGGCGAGGTGCACTTTTATTTGTTCTGTTCTTCATGTGTGTCATATTTATTAATAATTAAAGTTTTGTATATCTTTAGGTTTTTTAATTTTAATGTCTCTTATTTTTTTTAAGGTCAGACACATGGTAAATTATTTGATTGATACTCTATAATCAAATTACTGATGATGATGAATGATGATTGAACACATCTTTACACAAGTTTCAAATATCTTAGACCAATGATGACTTAAATCATGTCTTGTGTTCAAAATTTGTATAAAATTTCACGTTAATTCATTTTTAATGTGCACCTAAAATAAAGAATGCAAACACAGACACAAATAAAGTTGGAGTTTATCTAAAATTGCGTTCAAGTTTTTTTAAATATTAATCATGAAAATGTTAACTAGAAATAGTAGAATTCTTCTTTAGATTAAAACCAATGCACCCAATTAATCAAAACCATTTATATTGTACTAAATAAAGGATCCAGAAATTATCTGTAAGAAAAATGAAATTAATTATGTATTTCTGAAAAGTTAACGTTAAATAACGCTAAAAGTAAATAGCATTTAACCATAATCATTGTTAATATTTAAAATAAATATTGATAACTAGTGGCCGCCCGCGACTTCATCCGCGTGAACTTCAGTATTAGTCATAGCATGATGTTATAATATAGCCTAAAGCCCTCGGGTGGCTCCCCTGGGGTTGCCCGTGTCCATAAGCGACGGTGATCGCTTAACACCACGCGGCCCATCTGCTTTTTTGTTCGACGTAACTTTTTTATTTGTGAACCGATTTAAATAAAACAAACACTAAATGTTAATCCAAAAATAAATTACCAATACATCAGTAAAAACCGCATCCTTCTACGTTAAGCCGTTCCTGAGATTAGCGCGCACAAACGAACAGACAATAATTCTAAAAATCATTGTTTTGGGTTCTATTACGCTAATAAATATCCCCTAGTGACAGTTTTTCTCAAATATCTTCAATGTACAGAAACCGTCTTGTTACAGATTTATTATAGTCTAGAAGATGGTGACGAAAAAATTATTTACCAAAATCATGATATAATCTTATATATAAAATTCTCGTGTCACAATGTTCGTTCCCGTACTCCTCCGAAACGGCTTGACCGATTCTCATGAAATTTTGTGAGCATATTGAGTAGGTCTGAGAATCGACCAACATCTATTTTTCATCCCCCCAAGTGATAGGGTGGCCCACCCTAAACATTTTAAGGCGATACGGAGTTCGCGGGGTCAGCTAGTTTTATATATAAATAACATGATAAAAGACAAATTTAAACCAAAAAATAAACGCATCATTGCAATGACGACTTTATAATTATTTACCTGTGAAAAGTGAAATTTTCTTAATCATTCCCATGATTCACACTACAATTTATTACTGAACATTTAAAAATTGTTGAATAAAATCATATTTACAAAAACGAATCACCATTCACACAAAAAACAAATACTACGGGGCTAATTTCTCGTGTGCCGAACCGAATTGCGACGGCTATCAATCAAAAACTAGTCACAGGAAAAACAGATTCGCCTGTCTTTTCTGTCTGTCAGTACTTGAAACTTAAATAATTTTGCATTGTTATCATTAGTTACAATTAAATTGCGTTTTATACAAATATATTTTAATCGAACTGTATGGTTCACCATCGTCAGCTTTGGACACCCACCTTTTTTATATCCTACTGCTGAGCACAGGTCTTCTCTCACAAGTAAGAAGGATTTAGGCCACAGTCCACCACGCTGGCCAAGTGCGAATTGGTGGACGTCGTGCTTTCGAGAAATTATGTATTTCTCTCAGGCATGCACGGTGATGGAGAACATCGTAATCAATTAAATATCACGATATTTCCCATCACCGTGGAGCAGCGATAAACGCGCACATATTTGCAAATTTACAAATTTCTTTGTCAGAGTTGCGCGCCGAGGATCTGAACCCGGGATCGGTCGCGTCTAAGACCATGGTTTTTACCACTCTGCCATCGCTTCTCTTACTTACTGAGAGGAAAAATTTTTGGTAGACCTTAAAATAGCCCAGTCACTTTGGCTAACTGATGATCCATTGTTATTGAAGTAAATTTTCTCAATTTGCTAAGGGTTTTATGCCTTAAACTGAGCCAAACTGACCACAAATCAACTATCCATTGTCAAATTGACGGACCCATGAAAAAAAAGCCAATGTAATATTAATAAAACCTCTAAACCCTTTACCCAACTTTGTATATCATTTTTGTTAACTAGTGTTGCCAGAATGGCCTGATGCTAACGTTCGTACATACATAATTGTCATATATTATGTGTCAGCAATTTCATTCGGTCTAAAATTAAGGCAGCACGATTTAATTAGTAATGAACGAAAAAGATAAAAGCATTGGAGAAATGTAGGCTAGATATAAAGTATTACCATTTTTACTAAACCTTTTATTTTTTAATTTTGTCATTGTTTTTGTTTGTATATAATATGTTATTTCCATATTTTTTATATTAAAAGTATTAACATACACACACATAACTTTTATGTTTTATTTTTGATAAGAACAGTTATCTACTTATTTAAAATATCACTTTTCTTGTGGGATTGAGTATTGTTGTATAGTTTAAAAGTTTAAATGTCTTAATTCATTTCATAATTTTTATAAGAAAGAGCGCAAATAGGCCGCAATAATAATTTTAAACGCTTTCTGCATACACTTCTAAATTGTGCACGGCCCGCCTATTTCCAAAAGGAAACATTTTTTGTGTTTTGGTAGAAAAGTGTAGTTACAACGTGACTATATATGAGATACAGATAGTCACTTAGAAAACTTTGGCAGTTGCATTTAGAGCCTGTTTGATGTATATTACGTATATAATAGATAGATGGAACTTTTACATAAAATTATTAATTATATTAATATTATCTTATTTTATTATTTCAGGTGCTGCTGCGTCACAACGTCATTGTACTCCGAAAACCAAAATATATATCAACATACCAGAATGGGTGATCGCAACAATTTAATAAAGTTCGGACCTGAGTGGCTCCGTAATTTTTCTCGCGAACCAAGCGCAGGTGGTTCTGGACCCAATGCCGGCACTACTCCTGGCCAAACGAACAACTCCTCAGGATCTCAGGGCCCAGGATCAGGAACAAATGTTGGTTCAAATTCAGTGACAATGAACAGTCAAAATTCGGTAGCTGCTGGTTCAAATAATGGGGCAAGTGCCATCGGGCCTGCAGGAGCCTCATCACCTTCTTCAGCTGGAGGAGGAGGAGCTATGGTCAGTGGATCGCCCATTCCAGGACCTTCGACGGGTACAACATCAAGAAGTAGAACAACAAACAATCCGCCCCAGAAAGTTCTATTAGCCAAACTTCGGTACGTAATTCCAGTTATTTCGGTAGTATCGAGGGCAACAGCACTTTCCTTCCATTTTCTGTATGTGATAGTCCAGCAGCCCCCGAACATTTTTTTTAGTGATTAATAACAGGCTGAATCTTCGTGAGTTCGTTCAGTTCGACGAGACGCCCAAGTTTTTCCTGTGTCCAAATTCTGAAAGAGGTATGTAATGAACTGCGCAGGTGTAAAACATGTCGATTTGGTAGGGTGTTAAAATTGTCTGACTAACAGTAAATTTTTGATTGAAATTTTGAGATAATATGATAATAAACTCGGAAAAACAGTTGTCCTACAAAATCGATGGTTTTAGTTGGAGCGTCCTCCACGCCGAATATGTCGAAATAACGAGATCATAAAACTTATTAATAACCAGCTGATTGTTTGTATGCAGCTTAGTAAATATTAGTATAATTGAATGGCCACAAAGTCCTACAAATATAGTGGTAGGTTTTCCTAGTCCTACGCTTGGAGTTTGTTGATTCCACGGTAACACTTTTTTCATTAATAACCGTAGGACAAAAAGACACATGCTCAGTTAGTGCATTCTTTGCCTAAATCAAACAGTGTCCTACCCAAAAATGGGTATGTATCGCTAGTCCTACAGAAATATTGAAAACAAAATTTTTTCGTAGTTGTAGATTTGGTAACTTGGGTTGGGACACATATATTTGTAAGCATAATCAATATTTTAGGGTTCCGTAGCCAAATGGCAAAAAAACGGAACCCTTACAGATTCGTGATGTCTGTCTGTCTGTCCATCCGTACGTCACAGCCACTTTTTTCCGAAACTATAAGAACTAAAGTGTTGAAACTCGGTACGTAGATGTATTCTGTGAACCACATTAAGATTTTCACACAAAAATAGAAAAGAGCAATAAATTTTGAGGGTTCCCCATACTTAGAACTGAAACTCAAAAAATTTTTTTTCATCAAACCCAAACGTGTGGGGTATCTATGGTCTTCAAAAATGGTATTGAGGTTTCTAATATCATTTTTTTCTAAACTGAATTGTTTGCGCGAGTGACACTATATACCAAAGTGGCAAAACGTGTCCCCCCCTGTAACTTCTAAAATAAGAGAATGATGAAACTAAAAAAAATATATGATGTACATTATGATGCAAACTTCCACCAAAAATTGGTTTAAATGAGATCTGGCAAGTAGTTTTTTTAATACGTCATAAATCGTAAACTACAATTTACCTTTCATTCAATCTTAATGCAATGATTTCTATGGATAATTAATTCACTAGTTTACAGTACATCTGTTGCCGAAGAAATTTCAGCTGTTGCTGACTACATATGATATGCTATTTAAAAAATATAATTAGATTTTTTTTATCAGCTCTAGTTTCTGAGCTTCATGTGTGTAGTTATAAAACAGAAAAAAACGCGCATTTACTACGAAAAATTTTACTTAAAAAAATAATAATAATTGAGTTCTAAAAACTTCTTTTTAAAGCTCTTCTCTGATGTGTAGACTTTGGAAAATAACATATCAGAGACCTCTATTGTAGGTCTGACATCATATTCGTGTCCCAGAAACCCTGATAGCGGCTTTCCATGACGCGTAAGTCTTATGCATACGCTCCCTGCTCTTCGCTCATATCTCCTTAATTTTCCGGAAAACTGTCCAGGTGAATATGGAGGAAGTGGAGTTTTATGGTCATATTGCACCTCAAATTTTTTATTGTACCGTTTTCTTCGGAAAAATAACGCCGTAATTCTTTATCTTTTTCACGATAAAATTTCAATCTGAGGAAACCATTTTTTTTTCAATTTAGATGCTAGCAATTCTGAAGCTTGTTTAGAAAGATTTAAATCTCTTAAAAGATCATATCAACTTATTTTGGGAAAAGCATTTTGGCTCATTTGACATACCTTCACAGCATCATTTTGTGATGAGTTTGGTCCTTCAATGTCTTGTTCTAAGGGTTCAGATATATTTTAGGCACTGAAGAGTCAGATGAACGCTGCACTGGACGTTGAACACAACTAATACTTGGTTACTGCCATTTAATTTGCTCGATTTTTAGTATTTAAACCCTTTACGTTCACGGTATAAAAAACAGTCTTCGAGATGATTTCGTGGTGTTTATTTGTGGTTATTAAATAGTCGGTGTTTCAAATTAAAGCCATTTCTTTTACCGCTTTTTCATAATCTTAAATATTCCACACAGACTTTACAAACACAATTGAGAGGCCAAGACTTCTCATTTTTATCCAAGCGCATCCCAAAATACTCAAAATAGGTATTTTTTACCAACTCTAATATAACTTTTCTACAATCGTTAAGCACATATTCTCAGCATATGAAGGAAAAATGATCTGAATTATTCAAACAACGTCTCCTTGAACTACTCATGACTCAAAAACTGCAGATACTAATCTTAACACAGTAAAATACGCCTGTTATCGATTAATATACGCTTAAATGATAAAAATCAAAAACAAAAACAAAGTAACTAGAGCTGCTCAAAAAAAATTGATGTTAGATTTGACAAAAACAAGTCATAAGTGAACATTATCAACCACCGAATTCGCGGCAACAGACAAAAAGTTAAATTTTGTAAACTAGAATCAAAGGCAATGATGTATTTCTGTTGCCGCTATTGTTATAAAAATACTAAAAATAGAATAAAATAAATATTTAAGGGGGCTCCCATACAATAAACGTGATTTTTTATAGATCCATCCATTTATCCACCAGCCTTTTAGAGTCCACTGCTGGACATAGGCCTCCCCTAATGTTCGCCACTCCGTCTGGTCCTGCGCCCTCTGAATCCAGTGGTTTCCCGCTATCTTCTTCAGGTCGTCGGTCCACCTGGTTGGAGGGCGGCCTGTGCTCCTTTTGCCGAGGGCCGAGACGTGGTCGCCATTCGAGGACCTTTCTTCCCCACCGGTTGTCAGTCCTCCTAACTATGTGGCCTGTACATTGCCACTTCAGCTTGCAGATTTTGAGAGCTATGTCGACCTTCGTTCGTCTACGGATTTCATCGTTACGGATTCTGTCGCGTAGAGAAATACCAAGCATAGCCCTCTCCATCACTCGCTGAGCGACCTTGAGCCTCTGGTAAAGGCTAACTGTATAGAAGACCATGTCTCAGCGCCGTAGGTCATCACTGGCAATATACACTGCTCGAAAACTTTCGACTTCAGGCACTGCGGTATTCTGGACGAGAAGACACTTTGTAATTTCCCGAACGCTGCCCAGCCGAGTTGGATTCTACGAGTTACCTCTCTTTCGAAGTTGGACTTACCCTGCTTACCCATACGGATCGCTTGACCCAGGTAAATATACTCGTCGACAACTTCGAGAGTAGCGCCATCAACAACGACCGGTGTGGGTGTGACATGGACATTAGACATGATCTTCGTCTTGTCCATGTTCATCTTAAGACTCACCCGTTGGGAGGCGCTATGGAGGTCACCTAGCATTGTGTTGAGTTCTTCCAGGGACTCCGCCAAGATGACTATATCATCGGCAAATCGGAGGTGTGTAAGGTGTTCGCCATTGATGTTAATACCAAGCCCTTTCCACTCCATCAGCTTAAACACGTCTTCCAGTGCAGCGGTAAACAGTTTCGGGGATATAACATCCCCATGTCGTACTCCGTGCTGCAAAGGAATAGGTTTAGTGCTTCCGTCGTGTACTGTCATGGTTGCGGCTTTGTATAAACACTTCAACATCTCGATGTACCGATAGTCTATCTGGCTTTCTCATAGTCCACATACGCAACACATAGCGGCAGATTATACTCCTCGGTCTTTTGTATAACCTGTCGCAGGGTATGTATGTGGTCTATGGTACTGTGGACTTTTCGTAATCTGGCTTGTTCGGGAGGCTGGAAGTCGTCGAGCCTGCGCGCAATACGATTAGTAAGGACCCTTGAGAACAGCTTATAGACGTGGCTCAGAAGCGCGATGGGTCTATAGTTCTTCAAAAGGGCTCTGTCACCCTTCTTGAAGAACAGAACCACCACGCTCCACGCCTCCGGGATAGTTCCGTTTCTGATGACGGTATCGAACAGTCTTTGAAGCGCCACTAGGAGGGGTTTGCCTCCAGCCTTTAGTAGCTTTGATGTGATACCGTCATCTCCCGGTGCTTTGTTGTTTTTTAGCTGACTTAGGGCCCCTCTAATTTCGTACAGGTTGACGTCCGGGATATCTTCGGTATAGTGTCGGGTTAATTTGGCTCTCTTGTCGTTCGCCATATTGGGAACGGGAGCCTGTGAGGAGGTGTACAACCGTCCGTAGTAACTCTCAATTTCTCTCTGAACTTCAGGCTTAGACGTAACCATAGCGCCAGACTCCGTCTTCAATCTCGTCTTGTTGGGCTTCGCCCAACAATTAGATCCCTTGCGAACACTTTGGAGCCTTGGTTCCGCTCAATTGTGTTCTTGACACGCTTTGTGTTGTGAGCACGCAGATCGCGTCGTCTACTGCAAGAGATCTGTTTATTTAGCTGCCTGTATTTCGACATTGAAGCCGGAGACCGGACACATAGTTCACGCCTTTCCCTTATGAGACCGAGGGTATGTTCAGAGAGCACTTGAGGTTTACTACTGGAGGGGGTCTTAAAGAACTTTGACCCTACCTCGTGGACGGTTTGTACCAACCTGGTGTTAATTTCGTCCACAGATTTGCATTCTTCTAGATTTGGACAGGTGTTGATCGGAGCGTAGACTTCATTAGGCGTGACCTTTCCAGCTTAATGTTGATATATAATGTGCCTCGTACCAATCGGTGATCACTTCCGGTTTTCACCCTGTTGATCACGGATACATCATTAAATATGTGCCGTTTGTCTGCCAAAATGAAGTCTATCTCGCTTTTCGTGGAACCATCCAAGTCCACTTGCGCTGTGGCTTCTTCTTGAAGAAGGAGTTCATCATGAAGAAGTTCTCCTTCTCCAAGAAGTTAGCGAGCAAGCGGCCTCGGTGGTTCCGTTGTCCAAACCCGAGACGGCGACGAGCAGAAAGTAGGGCCTTTCTGCTCGTCGCCGTCTCGCGTGCCCAGTCTAGCGTTGAAATCCCCCATCACCACCATGAAATGAGTCTTAGAGGCATGTATGGCTCTACTGATGTCCTCATACATTGCCTCAACCTCATCGTCTGGGTGTGTCGCGGTCGGTGCGTATACCTGTGTTACCTTCAGCGAATACCGTTTAGATATTCTGAGTATAAGGTACGCTACCCTTGCTGACACACTTTCGACTTGTGTCACGTTGTTGACGAGAGACCTGTGTACGAGAAACCCGACACCACCTTGGAACAGATGTTCGCCCTCCCGGTGATAGAACAAGTTACCGGATTTGAGGATTACCGTGTCCTCTCCCTGTCTTCGGACTTCGGATAGTCCTATGATGCTCCAGTTTAACTTGTCTATCTCTTCTCCAGCTCCTGTATCATCTTGTCCAGCTTCTGTATCTTCTCGTCGGTTCGCAGTGTCCTGGTGTTATATGTTGCCAGGTGCACAGGTCGTCGTTTGCGACAGCCGAATCTCTGCCGGAGATTCCTAGCACCCCCTGCCCCGCCGTGACCGTGGCCGCTGTCATAGCCAGGAATAGCGGGGCCGCCGGGGACTGGGGGCCGGGGTATATGTGTACTTGTCATGAGGGGATTTTTGCCATAGTCACCGCGCTTGGCACTGCGTGTTGGTGACCGCAGTATATGGTATGTTCCTCAGGAAGACGCTGCTGCCCATCTCCTGGTATTTGTCCCTCGGTCGCCTCCTACGACCTCCCGTGGGAAGAGTGGGAGTGGTGCTATGCTAACGCCAGACACCGCACAGTAAGATTTTTATAGATAATGATACGGAACCCTTCGTGCGTGAGTCCGACTCGCACTTGGCCGGTTTTTTTAAACATAACTAACTAACTGTAACATAAATAACTGTAGTTGTACGAATTGTATTAAGTATATAATTGGCAAAAGTGAAACTAAAAAATACAATTATAAATATAATTATAGGTAAATACAATCTTAATCATCGTCGGATTCCAACGTCGACGTTTCATCAGTTTAGCGTTGAATATCAACAACTTTTTTGAGAAGATTGAATCGAGTCAATTATGCACATATTATTGACTTCATTAAAAATATATAAAAAATGAGCAATTAATAATAATTATTAGTTAAAAGTATTCAATCTCTTCAATAATTTCATATTATCAACTATTCGTTTAATATTGTTGATTTTTAACCCCCGACGCAAAAAGAGGGTTATAAGTTTGACGTCGATGTCTGTCTGTCTGTGTGTGCGTCTGTCTGTGGCATCGTAACTCTCAAATGGACCGATGGACTCGAATGGACCGATCTCCCTGCGGTTTTTTTTATTTGAAAGCCAGTTTCCTCCCGGTGGTTCTTAGCCATGTTTGGTTAATATCGGTCCAGCAGTTTAAGAGTATCAGCGTTTTTTCAAAATGTTGGAAGGCATTTTTGGCGTACGATTACTCGATGTGCTTTTTGTGGCCAGTATTATCATTAAATGACAATTAATTGATAACTTCGACCTGATGCTGCAACCATCAGAGTCCTGGTCACCTGGCCTCTAGAGAACCCAACTATTCTAAAACTCACAGCAGACTTATCGTATTTGGGTTCAATATATTAGTTTCAATGAGTTGCAGAGACATTGCAGTTTAAGATCTTGCGATACGGTCACGTTGACCTAGTAACAAGCTGGATGGTCTTCAGAGAATCCAGCTCCTCGAAAACTTACAACAGACATATCGTGTTTGGATTCAGTGTATTACTTTTAAAGAGTAATTTTCTTGCAGGTTATGATCTTGCAACACGGTCACGTTGACCTGATGCTGCAGCCAGCCGCTGGAAGTACCTCCCAGCTTATGTCATCGTTATTTATCATACTATGTATTTATGTATTGCCTTATAGGTTAGTTCCGTTTAAAAAGCTTAAAATAAAAATTAAATAAAAATAAAAAAACCCCGACCCAAAAAATAAACTCTAAAAACTAACAAATAATATTTTAATCCTATCATAATTATCATCGTCACATACAACATATATTATGTAAGTTCAAGTATTTTTATTTTCTAAGCGTCGTCGCGTTGGGGGACCGCTAAGTGAGAAAAAAGGTGTAGATTCCCGACGCGCGCCGCTTGGAAAATAAAAATACTTGTACTAACATAATATAATTATGGGACGATGATAATTATAATAGGTTTAATATATTATTTGTTAGTTTTTAGAGTTCATTTTTAGGGTCGGGGTTTTTTTTTAAATTTTAAATTTAATTTTTATTTAAACAATTTATTGGACACATTAAACGTAATGATTGGCTGCAACCCTTTTTGCGTTCCACTGGTGGACACGGGTCTCTCCCCATTATAGGGAGGCCTGGAGCTTACTCCACCACGCTGCTCCAATGCGGTTTAGTGGCCAACCCGCTGTCGGATGTTTTCAAACCGCCCATAAGACTTCCGGCAAGGTTTAATGACTGTTATCTATCGATAACAATCGGGACCGACGGCATAACGTGCCCTCCAAAACACGGAAACGCGCAAGTTTTGATTAATAAAAAATAATTAATAATTAACTAATGGTTCTTAATTTATTCAATACTTAAATAATATCAATTGTTCAAACATTATTAACAATTTATTTTCACCAGATGAAAAAATAAATTCGCTCCCCCGAGGGATCGAACACTGTGCCTCTGAGGTGAGAGCAGAGTACTTGCCTATCAGGGCCGCTTGATATACATACACTACAGTTTTAGGGAGTAGAGAATTGTGTTTGGGCCTCTTTTTTAATGTGTAACGACAACGTGATTTACTCGGGATTGTTTTTAGAATTTAACTCTGTATCGAAATGTAAAGTTGAATATGTGAACAAAATATATCAATTCCTGGAAATACATACCACTTTTGGTGTAGGACAGTGGTAAAATTGTGTTCTACCCTTTATTCCCGATAGGATAAACACAAATCTAGGTTGTTATTAATGAAAAAAGTGTTACCGTGGAATCAACAAACTCCAAGCGTAGGACTAGGAAAACCTACCACTATATTTGTAGGACTTTGTGGCCATTCAATTATACTAATATTTACTAAGCTGCATACAAACAATCAGCTGGTTATTAATAAGTTTTATGATCTCGTTATTTCGACATATTCGGCGTGGAGGACGCTCCAACTAAAACCATCGATTTTGTAGGACAACTGTTTTTCCGAGTTTATTATCATATTATCTCAAAATTTCAATCCAAAATTTACTGTTAGTCAGACAATTTTAACACCCTACCAAATCGACATGTTTTACACCTGCGCAGTTCATTACATACCTCTTTCAGAATTTGGGCACATGAAAAACTTGGGCGTCTCGTCGAACTGAACGAACTCACGAAGATTCAGCCTGTTATTAATCACTAAAAAAAATAGGCGGGGGCTGCTGGACCATGAGAACTAATTTAAAATTGCCTCTTTTTATTTTATTCAAATAATTCAATTTACTTTTCTGTGAAAACTTTATTTAGGTACTTTTTGCTCTATTTAAATTAAATAAATATACATATACAATAAAATGATTTTCCACATTACGTATAATTTTAAAAGAGTGGACATTAAATTAAATATATTAGTAAAATTCAAACATTATAATTAATGAAAAAAATATAGTTCTTTATAAACACCCCACGCCATTGTTTTGGTCATAGGTGCACATTTAAAATGATTTTGGCATGACTGGTTTTAGTTGCCTCAGTGATTCCTGTTTTGCCTTTTGCTTTTTTACGTCTTTTAATTGTTTTTTATATTTATATTGAGTACGAAGAATGCGTTTTAACTTTATATCCGCATGAATTTTATCGTTCTCAGTTGCTTATGATTAGTCTTCTTTTTTGTAGAGGGTGGAAATAATGGTAGACCTTAGTTTATAAACATTTAGCGAATTTGTAGGCATCAATTCCAAAATCACAGCTTTAATCCCCAGCTGGGAGGTGAGGCGTATTATTGCCGATAACTACCGGGGATCTGGGACACACGTTACGTGAAGAAAGAGATGTATACAATAATACATTAATAAATGGCACATAACTGCTTATAGCCAGAACAATAGCATTTTTGGCCGAAATTTTGATCTGTTTTCTAACAATAATAAGATTGATTGCGAAACAAAATATTTATAAGTATTAAATGCTGATTTTTTGCTCAGTATGATGGAATAAACTTCGGTTGTGGTTGGTGACAAACACCCAATCACTTTTAAATGGAATTCCTAGTACTGCACAAAATTCATGCAATAAACTATTTTTTTGTAAAGCCGTGAGTTCCGACTATCGAAAGACAAGATGCGTTTTTACGAAAGTTATATTTTAATTAAAAATTATATTTAATAATATCGCTTGCCATACAATACTTTTTTAATGAAATTCCATTTACTACAGTAACTTTAATTAACACCGTGTTTCCACTCATAAATGTTTTATTTTTATTTTGTGTAGGCCCTCGATATAATATTTGTTGTGTGCCTGCAATTATCATAGTAATTACTGAAACAATTATCTACCTGGTTGCTTAGAGCCCTTAAAATTTCTTTTCTCTAAAAGATGATAAAGTATCTCATACGAAAAAATATCTAATATACTTTTATCTCTAAAGGAAATAGATGTGAATTGCGTTCCGATTTGTTTTGTCACATATGGCCAGGCGTGATAAAATGCAAATGTCTTTAGATTTAAAAAATTAATAAATAAGCATTGTTCGTATTTTTTGTCCAAACGTAACATCTAATCTATCAAGGATTTCAAGTTAAACATTGGATAATATGAACATATTTTATTTTTAACTAAGGTATCATTTGCCCACATCATCATTGCGATAAATTAAGAAGTAAATTAAATCGTTACATAGATATTGTACAAAGCGTTTAATTGTATTTTTTTTTAATTTTCATTCGGAGTGTGGTACACTTAACGTTTATAATTTTGACGTCCCGAAAATTTTGCTGCTCCTAAAGTTATGCCACCCTAGGCCCGGGCCTATGGGTAAATCTAACACTGCGAACGAAAGGTAAGAACTGACATAGCTCTCATAATTTGCAAGCTGCAGTGGAAATGGGCAGGCTATATTGCTAGACGGATGCATAACCGATGGGAAGAAAGGTCCTCGAATGGACACAACGTCTCGGCAAAACGTGCACGTGTTGTCCTCCAACCAGAATGTAAGGTGTAATTTTGAATTGGTTGAAGTTGAGTTTGGCTTACAAATGAAAATTTTCAAATCCACACTTCTGTTTCTTTAGTTCTGATATTATTCTGTTCAAGAAATAAACAAGTAAACTCTTCTATCTTTCTATATCTGGCATCAATATTGTAGCGGTCCTGGGATTATAAGGGCTCTTAAACACTATACATTATTTAACGTATTTAAATTTAAAAGTTAAAAAATAAATAATAAATCATATCTATAAAAGAGAAAGTGTGTATGTATGTTCCTTATAGACTCCGAAACGGCTGGACCGATTTCAATGAAATTCTCGGAGAATCTTCAGATTGGTCCAACGAGTAATCCTGTAAAGTTTGGTTCACTTCTCTTTCTAACGCGGGTGAAACCGCGGGGCACAGCTAGTGATAGTATAATTATATATTCTTTAGTTATATAATACGTATATTCTTTGAAACATAATAATGTAATTATTATAATTTTCAAGTTTTATAACTGTAAACTATTCTTTCCGGAAAGTACGAGGGTGGATCGAATAGCTCGCGGCATGACATAAACGTTTATTTTATTTTAACAATACTACCCTCATTGGGTCTATACATTATTCAATTTTCACAGTACAAAGTAAGTTATAGCGTGCTAAAAGAGACCTAGTGTTTAGTTTTTTAAAAATGGACAAAATTTAACAACGTGCGGTGATAAAATATCTATTTGAAAAGGGATTAACACCGAAAGAGATCTATGATGATATGACAAAAACATTAGGGAATCTGGGCCATCATATACCACTGTAAAAATGGGTAGCAAAATTTAAACGTGGCCGAGAGAGCATTGAAGATAACCCTCGCTCCGGCGGGCCTACCACGTCTACGACGGAAGAAAACATCCACAAGTGTGTGATCTCATATTGGAAAACCGAAGATTGACTATTAGGGAGATTATGCAGACGCTATAGGCATTTCGTATGAGCACACAAAACATCATTATCAATGAACTCGGATTTTCTAAGGTATCAGCCAGGTGCATCCCTAGACAGCTTTCTGTTGAACTAAAACGCATTCGTTTAACTATTTCCCGCGACTGTTTGGAGATGTTTGAGGCTGATCGGCAGGACTTTTTGGATCGTTTTTTTACTATGGACGATTATCACTATACGTGTATATCACTATACGCCCGAGTCCAAACAGTCTAAGCAGTGGAAAAAGTCTGATGAACCAACCCTAAAGAAAACAAACGCAATTTTATCGGCTGGCAAGGTGCTGGCATCAGTTTTTTGGGATGCTCGTGGAGTCATAATGGTGGACTATCTTTCAAAGGGCCACACAATAAACTCTGCATACTATTGCACCCTATTGTGTCGTTTGCGTCAAGAAATTAAAGAAAAACGTCCTGAACTACTGCGAAAAAAAGTGTTGTTTACCAGGATAACGCACGCGTTCACTCTTCTGTCGAAAGCATGGCTCAAATTCGTGACTGGTTTTTGACTGCTACCCCATCCTGCTTATTCGCCTAATTTGGCACCATCTGACTTTCATCTGTTTCCCAACTTAAAAAAACACCTTGGTGCATAACATTTACTTCTTACCTTTACCTGTGATTTAGCTTTAGTGCACAGTGACTTCTAAATTACTGAAATGATTTAGATGTTACGGGAGATCTTTAGAATGTGCCTTAAGAAACTATTTAGATAATCTGTTTTCATGTACATAATTACTTATTTACTGTCACAAAGTACGCTGCAATTTTATTCCACTACGCACTTTACAGTATGTACAAGCGAATTTTTACAAGTTCTTATCTAAAACAGAAGTCTCAGAAGTTGAACGCTAATGAATAAAATCATCTCATAACTGTAATGTTGGAGTGGATACTACTAACTTCACTGTTGAGACATAAATATCGACCCGATCGATTTTCAAAACTTATTTTCTGTAGTTAGTTCGGAAATGTCATTTCTTGGAACAAAACAAATTCTATTTTTTTTCTTCAATTATGGCATCGCAAACTCTGCATATTGCCAGCGTGAAGTATAATTTTTAAAAAAGTACGTTTTTGCCAGTTTCGGTGAAACTGAACGAGTAATTATAGGTAAAGTCAGTAAGTCGTCAGTATTCAGTCAGTCAAGTCAGTCAGACATTCAATCATCAGACATCAAGACATTGACTTCTAAATTCTATTTTTCAATCTGAAGTGTTACTTTTTTGTGATTGTAATCCTGGATTCTGAAGGTATGTACATATTTAATCGTTTATTTTAGCTCAATAGCTTATCGAATTATCCTTATAAACAGCTTGAAGGTATAAAAATAATATTTGGTCCCCAAGAAATAAAACAACCCAAAATGATTTTCGTACAAGGATATGAAAAACAAGATTATGTAGCATCATTTCCTTGTCAAAAAAATCATAATTTTAATGAAATCATATATACGTACATACTATCATTATAACTTATTAATATGTTATTTCTTAATTAACATATAGAACATCGAATGGTTCATGGATTGTCTAAATCTGTGTAGTGGCGGTTTATGTTTTGAAAGGTATATTTTTAAATTACAACCAGTTAAACAACCAGTTAACCAGTAAGTATATAAATTATGTTATTTGTTCTATAATATAATGATAAAATTTAGTTTTTATATTAATACTGCTGTATCGCTGAATATTATCGTTAATGTACAATCAATTGTACAGGAAGTGAGAAGGAAGAAAGAAGACTGAAGACTGAAGGAAGAAGGAAGAACGAACTTTTCAATCCACCCTCGTAGTGAGAACGTGTCTATAAAAATGTATGGAACGCGATATTGTTGTGCTATGAGCTATTTACTGTATGCTATTATATTATGGCGTAGTCTTAAAGCCGTTTAATGTCTACGCTTGCTTGTATTGATAATCGTGGCCGGGTAATCCGATACATAATTTAAATACCGGATGACTTCACTGACATCTAATCAACAGCTGCTATGTTATAAGTTTGTTATAAATAAAATTTATATTGTAATTTTGATACTCCAGTCAAAATCAATGTTCTCAAAGTGTTCGTAACAGTAAGTAGTGCAATATGCAGACCTGCAGTTAATTTTACGAACATTAATTAAAAAAAAGAGGAAGAATTAAAAATAAACTCAATCTAAATAACTGAAGGTGTGTGCCCAAAATGCCAGCAGGCGGCTTCTAATCAGATGTGTGCCGAGGGCCGAACACCAGTTCCTATTAAAAAATTAACTCCATGACATTACACAAAATTCTTTCCATGAAGAACTTCGTAGTTACAAAGATAATATATACAATTTAATGATATGCTCTAATTTACTTTCCTAGTTTTTGTACTAAAAGCTAAGCAAATTCGTTACTCTCATGACGTCGTGAAATTGACTGTAATACCTGTATAGTAAGATTACATAGGCGCACACTTCAGTTATTGGCTGCGTGACGAAATACAGTTGAGAAATGAACTTTATAACCATTAAGGACATTTTCGTAATAAGGGCCACCCCACTTTACGCTACCCCAAGTTTTTAAAATAGTGTTGTGTGTTCATATGAATGTGTAATTACTTTTTGTAATATATTGTATCCAGATTTATAAGTTAGTACAATTTAAAATTCTAAAAGTGGCTTTCTTGACTTGTTTGACAAGAGTTCAAACAATTTTTTTCACGAAATTCCCATACTTTTATTTTTAAATTTTTACTAGAAATTTATTTTACAAACGACGTTAATAAATTTACTGTTTTCTCAGCTTTCTAAAATATTTTTAGAATTTTCACTTTTGTAGTACCCATATTTGCGGAAATAAATTATTTCCATTTCCATTTCATATCATTTAAAACTCAATTACACATTATTTTGAGTTTTTATGATAAATTTTAACATTTTGATATCAAAAGTAAAAATTAAGTCAAATACCAACTATATTTTTATTTTTATGTCTCACCAATTTCACCACTAATTTGCTACAATTAATTAAAGTTTTTATCATATACTTCAAGCTATTTATTGAAAACAATATTCTTAGACTATTAGACCATAATATGGTCTAATAGTCTATAATGCTCTAAACAAAGCCCTATCATTGAGAACATATTTTCATAAAAATCCCCTAGATTTCAGATAACATCACTTTTTATTGAAAATGCCCATAAGAATTATGATAACTATCAATTATAATTGACCCAACTCAGTGTTTTTATTTTTTACACATACATTATTCTTGAATTGTTGTTATCGTCACGTGACCAAAATTGTAAGTTCGCGCCTAGATTATTCCAGGTATCCAATAAGATCTCAAAAAATCATCTTAATATCTGTTCTTTTTGAAGAATATTGTGATTGTTATGTTGTTCAATTTATAATAAGTAGTTTATTTTTTATTTTAGTGATTTTTAAAGACAAGGAATTCAAAACATTAATTTTTATTGTCGTTGTGTATTGTATTAGTGTCTATATTATGTTTTATTTAAAAATACCTACCTAACTGTTGCACGTCATATTGATCGGCTCCTTCAAAGCTCCGTTAATTTTTATTTTTACTTACGTATAATTTGTATCTCTGTAATAAAATACAGTAAAAATTTCATCTGTAAAATGACGAAACGTTTATTGTAACGTTTTGCATTTGTGTATCCGACACCATCTTGACTCTTATTTAATGAATTGTATTTGTTTTAAATAAAGGTCCCCCAAACAGCGAATCCGCTGACAAAGAGTTTCACTCCTTATCGTCGCGTATGTACCCTGTGCAGTATCGTAAGTGTGTTCAAAGTCGTGCTCATTTCCAGATATGGCAGGGAAGAGATGTTGGCATTATATGAGCGAACATTAGAATCCCCGGAGGAGTTGAAACACTTTGATATATTATATCAACCGCGGCCTAAGCCGCCCTTTGCACTGAACAATACGTTTGAGGACGACGCAGTGAGTATGAGTTTCTTAGTTGGGTATTACTTGTTACGTTCACATACATATTTTGGTATAATGTAAATAAACCAAAAAGTATTCTATACATATGTACATTTTTAGCGAGATAATGTCCGAAGTGGGCCCCCAATGGGGTCAGTACCAACGCCTGAAAGATACAGTACGGGTCGAGGAGGGATCGGGAGAGGCACTACCACTACCGATGTTCGTGGGAGGTCACGAATGCCCTTCGCGCGTCAAACATCTTTGGGTGGGAGGTATGAATATACATATTCCAATTATGCATTATAAAAGGTCCATACTATAATTAACTAGACCTACTAGTTTTATGAGCTATTTTGTTTTAATAAAAATACATTACAGGGGGGGAAATACGTGGCATAATATGGGCAATTTAAGAATGCCAAATTACAACACTGGGCCAGACGAAGATGCCACTTTAAGGCCCTGGACTAATAACAATAACAACAATAACAATGGTGGTGTCAGTCAGATCAGAAGTCCTAATGAACCATCCGAATGGAACCCTACCAAAATGTTCCGAAGGTATTGTATTTATCCAAAAAGTTCAAAAAGATATTTTTTTATTGAATTACTATATATTATTACTAGTGGCCGCCCGCGACTTCGTCCGCGTGGACTTCAGTATTAGTCGTAGCATGATGTTATCCCTCGGGTGGTTCCCCTGGGGTTGCCCGTGTCCATAAGCGACGGTGATCGCTTAACACCACGCGGCCTTTTGTTCAGCTTTATGTATACACTAAAATATTGATTGTTGTCTACGTGGGAACTACGAAAAGGCGTGAACCCTATTTCGTACAGTTTACCATATTACTGCCAGCTCATCTTATACAGCTTGGCCACGGCACATTCGCCGATGCGAATATTTTCGCGGTGCGAACGGCGAAGTGACTAGCAACTAAAATAAACAGATAGCAATGTACGTATCAAGCCACGCGCAACAGCGACCGGCGAAATGCACCGTCCGAATCGCGAGGGCGACTAGCGGCGCGGCCGGCGAGTAAAAAAACAAAGCTATGAATCTGTATGCCGCGAGCCACGGAGTCGAGCGGCAGTCGCGACGAATAGTGCAGTGATCGAATGAGTTTAGTTGTTTTCGCCGCGAAAAATGAACACCGAACGCACGAACGAACAGACAAACAGAAAATAATTCTAAAAATCATTGTTTTGGGTTCTATTACGGTAGTGACAGTTTTTCTCAAATATCTTCAATGTACATAGTTCATAGTTTTTTATTATGCAGTTGTATTAAAAAGCAGCTTAGCATTTCTGTTTTGTAACCACTTATAACTTTTTTATGTGTAGGTATTAAAAATATGTCAATTTACTATGTTGTTTTGATAAATAGTCTATTGTGTCGTCAGGCGGCAGAATAACAGTACCAATTGGAGGCAACCGCATGTCCGTGATGAGAACGAAGAATGGCGTTTTTCGGAAACACAAAGAAATCGTCCACCAACGGATAAATGGGGTTAGTAATTAATAACTTGATAATGCGTAAAAACTGTACCTTACGCTACCATTTTACTTGGTATTCGTGTTTGCATATTTACTCTACTGTCCTATGGTATTTTTTACAAAATAATTGTTGCATTTTTTTCCTTTTTGACAAACAACAAACAAGGGATTCCCACTTCTCTATGTAAATTCGACCAAAAGTGAACACTTCAGAAAATTATGTAAATCCATTAGATATAAAATTATAAATGACTAGCCTTCCGCCAGCGGCTTCGCTTGCGTGGACCCGTTTGATGGACCCGTAGGATAAAAAATAGCCTTTATGCTATTCCAGGCTTCATTGCTATATTAAAATCATAGGCTAAACCCAGTTGCTTCAACCGCGTTGACCCTGTTACCCGTTTTCACGTAGGAATGAAGCATTTTCCCGCGATAAAAAGTAGCCTATGTTACTCAGGGTGATTGTAGCTTTCTAATGGTGAAAGAATTTTTGAAATCGTAACAGTAGTTTTTGAGTTTATTTATCACAAACATACAAAAATACAAATCTTTCCTCTTTATATTATTAGCATAGAAGAGTATATAGTTTCAGTTAGATTTTACAGGTTTCCCTGGTTTTGCTCGGATAGCAATGTAAATCAACGCAATCTGATTTTGAATAGCACTGTCTACATAACACATTACATTCAGAAGTCAGTCAATCGACAAGCACCTTAGCATTACATCTGTTGATTTTTCATCGATTTATTGTAAAAGTGAAGATTAACACGAATTATTACTTTTATATTAATAAAAGTCATCTTCTTTTCGTACTACGATATAGTTATTGTTAACCATCCAAAAAATATATCAAATAATAATATCCCAGGTAGACTGTTTATTCTTTGATATATTGTTGTTGTCCTTATCTGGAATGGAAGCCCTACAAAACTCACGTAGTAAAAACTTCAGTAGTTTTAACGTACTTTGTAAAAACTAATTTGCAAACACAATTACACAAGGGAAGTGCCATCATTAGATTTTTGATTTGATTGCTTAATATTTATTCACTTATATCTTTGGATTTTACTGATAATGTTACTAACTTTCTAGATCGCGAATGGGGTGAGAGACCGAATCACGAGAGACAACATTCATGGAACTCAAATCGTAGGACGTGGGTTGGCAATGAAAACCAAAATAGCGATGACAACTTGCCCGAATGGTATAAAAATGTTTATGACATTAACTTTCTATAATAATGCATTTGCGTTTGAATGTACGCTTAAAACTATCATGTGTTGTAGGGCTGTTGATAACGCAGAAGCCGGTGCTGGGACCTTCGACGCGTCCGGAGCGTTCCACGGATACAGCAACGACGATACTAATCTCCCAAAGAGCCAAGAAACGTCCTTCCGTAAGGGTCGCTTTGTTTATTGGTTGTAATATGTTAAACCGATTTTTTAATCATTTGAAAAGATATCGTAGCTTAATTCAGATTAGTATAGACACTATATATTATGATTGTCTAAGAAAAAAATTCCAGCTTTGGCACGTTCTCACACCCATGGTAGTTTTGCCCGTTCAAAAACTGCAGAAGAAGGTTCAAATGAATGGTGGTCTTCGGAAAAAGCGAAAAAACTGACGACCAAAAAGTTTGACGCCGCCGATACGAAGTTCACGAAGGTAAAAATAAACACAAATGCCTTTTGAAAATAATTCTCTTGACGAAGGCGCTGTGCAGACGGAGAAAATCGTGGTCTCCGATGGCACTCCTGAATGCTTTTGCTACTGGTCCGTGCTTGTTTTTCATAAGTTACGATCAAGGTAAGTGAAAATATGTTACTTGCTTTGCTTTCCGTGCTGGTTTTACGTAATTTTACAGTTACTTCGATTTTACCCAATAAAATTAAATTTATCTACATTCAATGTTTTTGTTTGTATAGTATCTATTTGCTTAATTTTTGGCTTGATTTATATGAACAGTGCAAACATGCACATGTTTGCACATTTTTTTATCAAACTAATTTGTAGTTTATTAAAATAAAATAATATTTGGGGTCGTAACATAATATGCACATCAACTTCCTAAGGTTCGCAAAGTCCAAATGTTACTTTTATTTATTCCTATGAACCGGAGGCGAAATTACAAAAAAAAAAAAACGATTTAATCATGTCTGTTTTAATTTTGACATTTAAGCTACAAGATATTTTTTGTAGGATGGATCAGCCGGATCCGTTGAGGCAAATAATTCGAATGCCAAACAAAGTGGTAGTAGAGATGACGATGATTACAAGGAGATGTCTAAAAAGGAAGAAATCAGCGAGCCACCTGAATCTCCGGAAGGCGACGATTCCAACGGAGACGAAACAAATCAGAACAATATTTTCTCTAACCAATTTCAAGACAGCAATGCGTTCGAAGCGTTAATGCGGTCGGATATAGAATTGGATAATAACACTAACGATAGGAGCAATTTGCAATCAGGAATGATAATGCCTAACCATGGGTTACGTCAGAAACATCAGAATTTGGTTAACCCCCCCACCGGCAGGCAGCACCTCAACACTGGACTCTTGCAAATGCTTAACGTTTTGCCGCCGATGAATCCTTCGTCTGAGAAGTACGTCTTTATTTAGATTTTCTTATTTTTTTCTTTTGATATTTAAAATTCTGATTTACGAATATATATTCTATCATTTGATATGATACAAAAATAACATTATTTCAGTGAATCCCGAGAAACTCCCGACGACAAGCTTGTTGAGAAAATACTCGATATGACTTTAGAGGATACTAAAATACAGAACCCAATGATAATGCATCCATCCATGAACGCGGGAATGCAGAACCAAATGGCCAATCCTAACCTTCAACATCAAATTGGAAATCAAACCCTGCCGAATCACAACTTGCCAGTGAAACCGCCGTTGCAATTAATCGGTCTTCTAGCTCCAATGCAACCGCTGCAGAATGTCGGAGTACCCAATCAAATAAACCCTCCAGTACAAAATGTTGGCATGCATAACTCCGTACTAAATTCCTCTCTGGGACTATCTATAGGAACGGGTAACAACAATTTAGTGATGCCCATGCATGGCGTAGCGTCATCGATATTGCCAAGTCCCGGGATGCAAAGTCGACTAGGTTTTCAGCCTTCTGGCGGGATGCCAATTTTGCCTGGCACCAATGTCGGCAATGCCTCATTGTTTGTTGGTCAAAATAATCCACCGGTAAGTGTAAAACATTTATATTAAAATGTGAATTAAAATTCTGAACAAATAAATTTTTCTTACCTGTACTTATATTTTTAGCCGATTCCTTCGAACGACATACCGATGCCCAATCAAAATTCACAAAACAACATTTTTCCAATGCATCCACTGCGGCAGTCTCAGAGCAGTCAAGGTCCATTCAGTTCGATGTATAATATACCACAGGCACCTCCGCCAATTACACCAGATTCCAATCTCGTGGATGCCTGGTATTACGAGGACCCCGAGGTAATTAGTAATTAATAATCATTTTATTATTATTATGGCGTTGAGACGTCAATAACCTTCTGCACAGGCTTAAAGTCGCTCAGCGAGCAATGGAGACAACCTATGCTTGGTGATTGGTGGTACGCAAACCACTAACCACCAGTATCTTTACCAGAATTGAAAATGATGAAATCCATAAAGGAACAAAGTCACCAACGTTAACCCTCAAATTCAGCAAACAGTAGGTACCATACTCTTAGGGGGACAGATAACTGATGTAAGGTCAAATACAAAATGTATACAAATAAAAATATAAAATGGGGTCACAAACATAAAAAAAGTGGCACTGTTGTAGTTTATTTGAAGAAAAAGGACTCAGCCTCCTTGCAGCCAATGACTACAACACTGATTTTCATTGCAGCCTGCCTGTAGTTCAAACAGAACAAAAAATCAATTGCAGTTTATTATGTGTTCAAACTTAATATCTAATAAAACGTTACGTACTCAGTATTTAAAAAAAAAAATATTTTTTTGCGATTCCAATTTTTTTTTATCTTTTCGGTTACCTATTAAAAATTTCTATAATCTAACAATAAACCTACAACACTAAACCGTGACACGTAATCTATAATATAAATTACGTGTCACGGTTTAGTAATTACGTTCCTCTAAAACTATTTGACCGGTTTTTACGAAATTATTTGCATATAATTCATACCACTAGCTAGGTGATTAGGAGTTCCCTTGTACGATTTTTTCCATATTTACTTCATCGTAATGATCCTTTTTTCACAAAGCGAGACCGGGCCGGGCGCGGTGTTCATGCCCGAGGAGCGGCCGCGCTCCGATAGACTCAACTCGGAGCTTGTATAATGGTCGGATATTCAGAAAACTTCGATAGCGTGATTCAGGAATACCCGTGGCGCCATCTCTTGATGAATAGCGGAAGGTCGCTACACTTTCAAACGCGAGTGAATGAGATGTTTGTTATATGAATGGGGAAATTGATTTTGGTTACTGATTTGGTTAGAAGTACAAAAAGCCTAAATTACTATCAAATATGAAAGAATTTATACACAAACAGGTAATTAAAATTTTTGAAGACCTAACGTTGGAAACTAAACGCAATGTTTTCAATATTTTTTTCAGAAAGTCATTCAGGGACCGTTCTCTTCAAAGGAGATGTACAACTGGTACAGAGCTGGTTTCTTTAGTCCCAGCCTGATGGTTCGCCGTGCCTGCGAGAGTCACCTGCGTCCGCTGGGCTCCTACGGTCCAGTTGTGCCATTCATCCAAATAGTAAGTTTATGTTTTATTTACTACTAGCTTTCCGCCCGCGGCTTAGCCCGCGTGGAATCCGGTTATATCGCGCTTTTTAGATTTTCCCATGGGAATAAGAAGTTCTCCTGCGGTAAAACATTGCTTTTCCAGGACTTAGTATTAATATCAAATTTCATCAAAATCCGTTCAGCCGTTTAGGCGTGAAAGAAAAACAGACGGAATTACTTTCGCATTATCATAAATACCATATATACCATTAATAAAGCACAACTATAAGAAAGCGAAGCGCGCATGGCCTGGCGGCTAGCGTAGAACGCAAGCGATCTATGCAGCTGAGCCAAACGGGCGCGGTCGGGTGTGAGATGGGTGACCGCTAGTGGCAAAAAATTTCATGCGCGTTTCCGTGCTTCGGAGGGCACGTTAAGCCGTCGGTCCCGGTTGTTGTTGATAGATAACAGTCGTCAAACCTTGTCGGAGGCCTTATGGGCGGTTTGAAAACATCCGACAGCGGGTTGGCCACTAACCCGCATCTCCACCAACCCGCATTGGAGCAGCGTGGTGGAGTAAGCTCCAGGCTTCCCCAATAAGTGGGAGAGACCCGTGCCCAGCAGTGGGACGCAAAAAGGGTTGCAGCCATTAGAAAACTTCTCATTCCCACGGGAAAATCTAAAAAGCGCGAGTTTTACCTTGGGGAGCAAAAACATGCAGATTTTGGGCACTGGATACCCGGGAACACGCTACATAGAGCTGACCATGCGAAAAACAATGTTTTTCCAAGTGTACTCCAGCAACCCTTAGATTTTGGCCTTGTGCTTTATTAATTGCAAATGAAACCCTTATAGGAAATTGAAGTCTTTTAAATTGAAACGGGAGGTCTGTTGGAATAATCGGAATCCGAGGAATGAGTACACTTTCACCCTTTGCTGCGCCAGTTAAAATAGTTGCTGTAATAATATTCCGCCCAAGCTGAGTGACACGCAGCCTGGTACCATTACACAGTCTAGGGGCATCGAGATTATTTGTTATATGTGCACGTTATAATCTGTTTTGATTATTCATAACTTTTGTTAACCCTCTGGAACAGTCTATTATACCACGATAAAGGGTAGGTAAATAAGTACATAAGTTTTTGCTTAGCTGCAGTAAAAATAATACTAAGTACACAGGATAAGTAGATGTAAAAAAACAGTTTAGACGATAAACCAAATTGTATGTCATCCCTTGGGAATTCCTCATTCCCGGGGATTAATTATCGTATCATTTAGCTTCTAAGTTTACATGTGCATATTCGTTTGCAATATATTACCTTGTTCTAAACGACACATAGCGCCATTTATCACCGAACTGGTATGAAGCCAACAATAATTTTGTTTTCCCTCGGGAATATCAAATTTTTTCGGGATAAAAAGTACGCTATTATTTAATCCGGACTTCTAACTTTACTTCTGCAAAATTTCAAAGCAATCAGTTCAGTAGTTACGGCGTGAAAGCGGAACAAACAAACAAACAAACAAACTCACTTACCGATTTATAATATTATAGTAAGGATTTACTACTAGGACGAATTAACATGACACCTGATTTTCGGGCCTAATTTTTGAGCGTTGGACGAAATTTTACGAATAATATTCATTCAGTAGTTTAATTAACATTAGTAAAGTTTTTTTAAAATTAGTCGTCATTTTAAAGTCAGTGTCATTGATAAGACAACGCTAATATAAAAAAAACAACGGGTTGCACTCCGGGAGTGCCGGCAGAAATGCAAAACATTAAGGCTGGGTTCCCACTACGCCGGACCGGCAGATCTGCCGGAAACTGGACACCGGACAGAGGTGTTCACATTACACCGGATCCCACAAGAAATAATGACGTGAGGGGAGCACGGGCGGGGCCAGCGCGGGACGAATACCGGCACGAAACTGGTTCACATTACTCCGGTCCGGTGGTTCTACCGGCACTTCGTGGTGACAAAACGCTCGGTAAAAACGCCGGGCTCGGCAAAAATGCCGGACTCGGGATAATGTGAATAGCTTCATATAAATTGTACAGCCACTAACTAGCCCTTCCGGCAGTTTCACCGGCTCGGCAGATCTGCCGGTCCGGCGTATTGGGAACCCGGGCTAACTTTGTGCATTTTTGATGTCTTGGAATCGTTAATGTTAGGGAATAATTCCGCACGAATTGCTTGAATTATCAATCAGTATTAATTTCTAGTGACCGGACGACCGAGCGTTGCTCGGATAAAAACAATTTATTTTCTTGGTTTAGTTTCAAACGAAACACTCATTTGCTTAGTGTTACTTAACAACACCATCTAATGAAATAGCTCCTATATATTTGATTGAGGTTTGAATCCGGGTCTCTAGTTCCGCAGTCAGCTCACGCAACCATTCGGCCAAGGAAGCTTTAATTCAATGAACGAAATTTTCATAGAGCTCTTTCAAATCAACGTTGTCATTTCTTTGAACGTCGGATTGGCGGATGGTAGTAGGGGAGCCCAAGATGTGGACTTTCGGATTTACTCGAGCGCGTCAGTATAAGATATGGGGTACACCTTGCATCCTGTTGAGTACTGCTACGAGTAAAAAATACCTTCTATATAGGTACAGTATTTTTTTTGTCTTACTTCCGGATATCAAAATGGTCAGATTAAAATACCCCGTTACCGTTGAACCATGAATTTTAAATAATAAAAATTCGATACTGGCGTTATTTTCTACAGGACTCTCTGTGGAGCCAGCCAGCACCTTCTGCCGACATGATATGGATGCAGCAAATGAATTCTCGCAACGAGTCACGAGTCAATAACCTCCCCATGTTCTTCTGGGAGCCGCAGGTAAGGACAGAACACATTTTTGTTTCCTTTATATGTATCTTAGAGTTTTGTTTAGAGTTCGCTCACTCTGCTATAGTATACCTAATTTTCTGTATCTCATGGAATCCCTATTCGAGCAACCTACCCCTGACTCCTAATCGATTAGAAAATATCCTTGAGTGTAGTTGTGATATTGTTTTTTTTTTATTTCTTAATTTATAGTTCAAGCTCGCTGCGGGCATTATTACGCAGTGCGCTGCATATTAACGTTATTTTTAGCAGATCTCGATTTCGTTTTTTTTATTTCTTCTTACGTTATGCAGATTGAGGACTTTGATTATTAATTGCCCACAAAGGTATTAGTGTTATATTACTATCTATATGACAAATTAATTGGAAGTTCGTTCACACTCGCATATTATGAAATGAGAGAGTTCAGTAGGAAACCCTATTCGAGCAAAACCCACCCCCGAGTCATAATCGACTAGAAAATTAGCTTGAGCGTAGTTGTAATTTTGGTTTCTTTTTTTATTACTTAATTTACAGTTCAAGCACGCTGCGGTCATTATTACGCAGTGCGCTGCATAGTAACGTTATTTTAAGCAGATCACTATTTCGTTTTTTCTTATTTCTTCTTACGTTATGCAGATTGTCGACTTAGATAATTTATTGCCCACATATTAGCGTGGTATTACTATGTATTATTATATGACAAATTAAGTCAACACGAAAAGAAAGTGTTGATATAATTGGATATTCACTTGCAAATAATTTTAATAAATGAGACATATTTTTAAAATTAATCGCATAAACGAAACGTTATTACTATAGTCTGTACATTATAGCTCCAAGAATTTAGCAGATCATGTGAGAGATTTGACTGTTACTATATCACTGCTATATTGGAAATGAGAATACCGAGGGTAATTAATTGTCATCAAATCATTTATAACAAAACTCCCAACGAATTTTCAGCACACACGGTGAACACAGTTTTCATTGCCCACATAGGCATACTGGCAAATCCAAAAACAGCAAGACTGCACGAAATACAAATAACAAAGATGAAAAGTGACAACAGAAATGCCAGATAAATGACGGGCGCAGTCGATTAATGGATCTATGTCACAGAATTTAAAAAAGTCTAAAAAGGATTGAAGTGTCTAATTTTGATGTAGTTGCCAACCATTGATATTATAATATAATTAATGAAAATATAATCAAATAAAATAATCATCTTTTATGTTTAACATTAAAGAGCACCCAACATTTTGGCATACCTAATCTTCAAACTTCTTTTAAACTTCTTTATGTTTTATGTAATGTTATGAGCTGGAATAAATACTGCATAAGCTGCAGTCCGTCTGTAGATTTCATACTATGCACCTTTGATTGATTTGTTTAAAAGGACGGATCGGTGGTATTAGCACTAAAATAAAAGTATATTTCTAATGCCCATTTAATAATATATGCCCTAATTCTTAAAATGTGCCTGAGTCTAAATGGGTTATATCCTAAGTGGCAAGGTTACCTTGAAGAAAAGAATTAGATTAACTGATCAAGTCAATTAACAGTTTAGTTAGACCATATTTATAATCAGGCTTCCTTTTTTAATATGTCATTCCATAGCATATTCGTATATACCAAGTTCACGCATTATTAACAAAACGTGACTTTGACGTGGCGTCTAAATAATGCCAATATAACAAAGAGCATCGAACATATTTGTATGAAGCCTGGCATACCTAAACTTTAAGGTGATCACCCCACTATGGAGACATGAAAATGTTGGCGGCCACTGATGGTACTTGCGGCAATCGACAAAGAAAAATATTATAAAACGAAAGTGTTATATGATAAAATGTCGAAAAAAAAAATTATTCAAAGCTCCACATCTCCGAAAGTATATCACTTTCGCTATTTCAATATAGAACACTTTCGTTTTGTAATATTTTTCTCTGTCGATTGCCGCAAGTACCATCAGTGGCCGCCAACATTTTCATGTCTCCATAGTGGGGTGATCACCTTAAAGTTTAGGTATGCCAGGCTTCATACAAATATGTTCGATGCTCTTTGTTATATTGGCATTATTTAGACGCCACGTCAAAGTCACGTTATCCGACAAGACGACATCTGCCAAAATCCTGGGGCTAGCTATAATACAATATATAGTTTTAAAAATCTTTAAAATAATTTTAGCCTTCAAGTGAATTAATCAATAACGATTATCTGCATAGCGCTTTTATCTTTCAACGAAATTCGACCTTGCGTACACCTAATGTGTTTTTTTTTTAAATATAAAACTATTCTTTAAACTGATTCATTAATGTATACCTGTTTCAGTACCTGCATGTGTCGAGTTTTGCCCCACTGAATGCCTCTAGTATTTAAAGGAATCATGACGAGTCATAAAACGCATTTTTTGAACTATTAACCTACTTTTTTGCCCGTGGCTTTGCTTTCGTGATAATTACCTTTACGCAACGTTAAAAGCAAATTTATTTTTTTATTATTAATGTGTTCCTAATTTAATCTTTTAAACTTCTTTATGTTTTATGTAATGTTATGAGCTGGAATAAATACTGCATAAGCTGCAGCCCGTCTGTAGATTTCATACTATGCACCTTTGATTGATTTGTTTAAAAGGACGGATCGGTGGTATTAGCACTAAAATAAAAGTATATTTCTAATGCCCATTTAATAATATATGCCCTAATTCTTAAAATGTGCCTGAGTCTAAATGGGTTATATCCTAAGTGGCAAGGTTACCTTGAAGAAAATAATTAGATTAACTGATCAAGTCAATTAACAGTTTAGTTAGACCATATTTATAATCAGGCTTCCTTTTTTAATATGTCATTCCATAGCATATTCGTATATACCAAGTTCACGCATTATTAACAAAATGGCTAATCACGTTATTCCGGGGAAATAATATACTAAAATAATTTCTATTCCACACATACTGCATTATGCTTTCGCCCACCATTAAATGATATTGTTAAAATTCTACAAGAGCCATATTTGTAAGTTTTATGCACTGTTTGTTTTGCACAAGCAACTACCATTTAATACTTATAATTTTATAAATAACCTATAAAAGTTTAAAAATAAATAACCTATATATTTTAAAATAAATTCAGCATATTCAGTCTAACAATAAAACCAAGTTCTTCTGTTATGTTCATTGACAACGAAATGTGTGATAGTAATTTCACTAGTTACGAAACTAATAGTTCGTTTTATCTTTTATTTTATACATACATATTTAAATTTTACTTTCATGACTTTCATAATTTCATATTTAATTTCACTGCGTAATTGGTAGCCTTTACTCGTGCGATGGCTACTTCTGTCTCTCCAATAAAAAATGCTTTCCATAGCTTATAAATGTTATCTAATTAATACACTATTGACAATAAGAAAGTGCGTACATAATTTAGTTTTCAGAGTTTACGAATACCTTTGCCTGGTATGTATGTGTAATTTTCTTGGAACTGAAAGGGAACAATGTTTTTCATAATTATACTCATATAACATCATTATTCGATTGTTACAACAACATCTATATAAATGCCCTAATGTGCAACAACAACAACAACAACACCGAATCTCAACATCTCTTAAATTATTAATCAGTAAATATTTCAGTAGTTATACGTTTCACATATCACATTATTTAAAATATTGTAATAAATATTGTAATAATAATATAAACAAGGCCAAAGTTACATAAATCTATATTGCATCAAGAAATATATTAAATAAATAATCGGGGCAAGATTTTCACTCTTTGAGTCTTTAAAATTAAAAGTTCTTATTTTAGCACGTTGCCGTTGATTTGAATTTCATATTATAGTTTGCGGTTTGTTAGTACATATTGTTATCGTATAACTAACTGTTCATGACAATCTTCGACGAAAGAGTTCACTTGAACCGGGTTGACCTGTCTGGAGTTCATTTAAGTCTTATAGTTATAAGTGCCACTTACAGTCAATTCAAAATAGTTTTGCTACGCAAAACAATACTTCAGTATAATTGTAAAAAAAGTTTAATTAACATTTTTATACCGCGATATAAGGGAATCTCGTAATAAACTTCCTGCTCCAGTCTCCATCCAGTAGGTAGAATAAAGAAAGAGGGGATTTTGGGATTTACTCAAGAGAGAACCTCACTACATAAGCATTCAATATGGAGCCGGCAAAGTAGGATAGGGCATAAAATAAAATAACATATATCAAATAAAATAACATACCTAATAAATACATAATTTTGTCCTCAGTATAAAAACCTGGGAGGTTTTGTTTTCGCCAGCTTTTTTTCCTCTCAGTGTACAAAAACCTATCCTAGTGGGTGCCCAAAGCTGATGACGGCGAACCTCGTATGGTTTGAATAAAATAAATTATTATAAAGGGCACAAACTTGGGTATAAAGTTAGGTAAAAACTACTTTGCAACCTCAAACGCCTCCCTCTCACATAGAATACATGCACATGCAACAATATACAAATTTAATATACACCAACATACGTACCATCACCGACACGTGTTTCATCCCAAAACAGAGCATTATCAGGGTTATTGACTACGAACTAGTTACTCGCACAGTTACTCGAAAAGGGAGGTGCTATTGCATAAAAAAGTATATATCATAATACGTTCTGATTGCGGATTGTTGCAAAGTAGTTTTTGCCTGACTTTATACCCAATTTTGTGTTTTTATAATAATTTATTTTATTTAAACCATACGAGGTTCGCCTTCATCTGCCATGGGCACCCACTAGAATGGGTTTTTCTACACTGAGAGTAAAAAAAACGGTGGCGAAAACAAAACCTCCCAGATTTTTATGCCGAGGACAAAATAATTTATTATGATGTTTATTTTATTTGATATATTATGTTATTTTATTTTATGTTTTTTCCTTTAATTTGTTTATTTATCGTTTATAAACTCAGTGACCGAATAGTACGCTTTTTTAATTTTAATTTTAAGATAGTCCGGTAAATCATCATTATTATATAATAAAACTAAGTTGATAAAATGTGCGTGCCGATAAAACTTAAAAAGGAGTCCCGGCACGATAAAGGGACTTATATAGTGTGATGGCCCTTTATCCCCCCTCGAACAAGAAAGTGTTTTTAAAGATATAAGGGCGTTTACAACCCTTCAACTTGGAAATTTAGTGTAGTGGCGCCATCTGTTGTCGAGTATTTGAACGTCATACAGAACAACGATTATTTGGGTTGCATTTTGAAAGAGCGCTGCGAGCAATTGCAGCATTGTCGAGAACATTATAGAAGGTGTGAGAATTAAGTTTTACAATTAACAAAGCGCAAGGGCAAACTTTAAAATATTGTGGGATCAACATCAAAGAATCCTGCTTCTCTCACGGTCAACTAATGTAGATTGCTCAAGAGTAGGTAGGTAATTCGAAAAATTTGTATAAATATACCCCGGACAATAAAATGAAAAATGTTTATAAACAAGTAGAGTAAATAATGAGAATATGTTTTCTATATTTTTTTTTACTTTTTACGTCATAGTTTTTTTTTATTTCAACTACCAATGTCAACTCCCGAGCGAAGCCGGGTATCATAGCTAGTGATTGTATAAGTTTATTTCCATGTAAAAGACGCTATTGTGATATTGTTTAGTTTTAGAAGCGATTATACATTATTTATTTTTATGTTTTTTTTTTAATTTAATGTATTGTATTTAGAAATGACGTGTTTTACCATTACACGTATTTTAGAGCCTAGAGATTTTCTTTGTCTAGAGTCTAGAAGTTCTTCAACCAGTGAATGGAAAAATATAGAACCTTTTTTGTTTCTTGTTATTTAATAAACTTGAATAAATCCCTAAATAGCATCATGGGCTCCTCTACTATAAAGGACTGACATTAGTTATGGTTATGAAGAAACCATACCGTGCCCAGCAGTGGGACGCAAAAAAAGGGTTGTGGCCATATGGTAATATTAATAAATAATTTGTAGCTAACAGATATACCCAAAACTATTGAGATATCATCTAACATTATAATGTATACAATTCTCTATTTATGAAGATTTAATAAGAATATAATACATAATATTTAATATTATGTATATTTGAAAACTCGGAGTACAAAAACCCGTCTTGGTGGGTGCTTAAAGCTGACGATCAACGGCTGGCACACATCTTTGAAGCATTTCAGGAGTTATCGCTGAGAGAAAATAATTGACGAACCTGGTTTAAGGACTATTATGGGCGGTTTAATAACGAAGTAAACTCGAAGACCTGTAATTTGTCATTAGCAGTGGGATTCAAAAAAGTTGCAGCCATACCTGGTAAGAAGTCTTTGGGTAGGACCACCGTAGTAAGAGCTTTACCCACTTGACTCAGTGAAGATGCATGCAAGTTCGCATAGTAACCGCCCCTAGATTTACTGACAGGCTGGAATCGCACCCATACATACGGCTTATCAAAATCGTAGCACAGATAGATACAATCGAATTTATTATTGTGAGGTCTCCCAGATATTGTAAAAAGTGATGCTTCTGTCACTATACCTCGTAATAGTTATACGGCTTATGAAAATGCGTAGCACAGATAGATACAATCGACTTTATTATTGTGAGGCCTCCCAGATATTGTAAAAAGTGATGCTTCTGTCACTATTCCTCGTAACAGTTTTCTCAATATCCTCATTTTTCTTTATTGATCTGTTACTAAAATGCATAATATTAGTTCTACGATATTGACAGGGTTTAGTACAAATCTTAAAGTTTATGTCTAGAGCCATTCGTAATTTAGGCAAATACGGCGTTTTTTTTGTCTAATCTAGTTGATATATTAATATCAACAAACCTAAAGAATCAGTCCCTCAAACACAGTTTGTGTTACCATTTAAACAAAATGTATGCAGATGACATAAAATGGGCATTCCATTATATCGCAGGCTTAAAGCATCAAGGTATGACAGGTATGACACCCGTCAGAAGAGTGGCCTTTACGGGCGAACCCCTCGTCCCAACGTGCATGCACAATGGGCCTTCTAGTTATACAACTAGTGTGTCTGTGTGTGTCGGTGTCAGTGTTGACGGTGCATAGAAAATGACGTTGTTAATTGAAATTGACATATTTAGAAATGTATGCGTCTGTAGCGATGAAAGAATATTTGTGAATGTGTGACAAAATTAAAATGTGTGCGTTCTTTCCCCGCACCAGATTTGGCACAAAAATTATGTATCGAAGCGAGGCTCTATGCCGTCTCTCCTGAAGGGTGAGTCAGTAACTTTGATGCTCTAAGATCGCAGGTCGCACTTTGTATTATCGTGACGCACTTAAGCTTCTGTGACCATAAATTTTAGGATCAAACTTATGTACTTATTTGTTTGTAACTTGGTTAGCCGGGCAAGTCTTTACTTAAATACTTAAACCTATGTAGTACGAAAAAATATATATTTAAGGGAATTTAATTACATCAAAATATATTAAACGCGTATATTATATTTTATTGTAATACCTATGTAAAGCTGTACTATGTGTGACGTTATTTCACTCCAATGTACATTAAAGTTTTGGCGGGAAGTCGGAAAGGACATGTACTCTTTTTATATTTTAATTTTCTTGGTGTATTTTTTATAAAATCGGATAAAGTTTATGAAGTTTTGTTTTAAAGTTTATGAAGTGCACGAGTGTTGTGAAATAAAATAACAATGCGAAAACATGTTTTTCCGGCTTGCCTGCCAAATTCCATCGGACAAGTTCTGGTAAAGTAGCCATAGGTTTTCTTGAGCATCTGACTGACTAGACTGACTGATTACTGACGACTTACTGATTTTTTATGTGACTACTGAGTGATGCAAAAATTATACTTGACGCTGCCAATATGCACAGAGTTTGCGATGCCAATATTGAAAACAAAAAAAGTACTTGAAAGTGACAGTGACACCGTAAATATTTTTTCGATTATCTCTTACTTTATCGGTTTATAATAAATATTGATTAGTGTCGCAAAGCTTATTTGCACCAACATTGTTTTGATTTAACCTAGTTTTCAAGATTAGCGGCGTAAATTTAATGACAAAGATGTATAATCCGTTCTAGCCTTTTTAACGGATATAAAATATGTATACATTTAGTTTGTTCAAACACGGTGCTGTTTTCTTAATTCTATACAACGATAGTAGTAGTCTTCCCGCTATGATCAGAAGAATGTTAAAATTGAAAGCTCATGATTCCTCGAATATTGGAGACACCTAAGTTGCCCATTGTTGTTACAAACCAGTATTATTTATTTCAGGAATAAATAATACCTGGAATAATGGAATACTAGATACATAAACGGAAACAAACCAGAAGGGATGAAGATTTTGTAAAATACGCATGAGTTATAGTAAATACAAAAAGAAAACACCCTCGAAGCCGAAGACATAGAAGATACTTATCTAGTCTATACTTATGGACAGCGTAAAAATATTTTAATCAATTTTTGCATTGTCATGATGTAACTTTCCTACGACTATTGCATATACTTTGTAGTTTTTAAAGTACCTACTTTAAAAAGCAATTGTGTAATATGTATATTAGTGCTATAAACTGTTTAAAATTTGCTTGAAATTCAAACAATATATTGATCTTCTATGCGTAGATAAGGGATGTTGCTTAAGACTGATATTAATGTAAAAAAGATGAAAAACGTTTAATGACAATGACAACAATGAAATTTTAAAACACGGTGGACTACAAGTCAATACTTGTTTCTTTTTAAGTTACCAAAGTTTCTAATGATTTTAAATAGGTTACACAGACCTTAAAGCATGGGCGTACCCAGGTTCTTGGTCAGTGGGAGGGGGTGGCAGGGGCAATTGTAAGGTTCTAGGTCAGGGGGGATGGGCAAATTTTTTCACGCTGGGTACCGCGCGTAGTTTTGCCTTCCATGTTACACGACAAATATACAAAGGAAACAGCAGGATGCAGCATATTTTTTATAGGGTACGGTGATCGCTTATGTACGGTTCATTTATAAAAAAAAGATTGGACCTTGATCCAGATCCAAGGGGGAGGACAGCTGCCACCCCCTGTCCCAAACGATACGCCCATGCCTTAAGGTACATATATTATATAAGTTCTTATATGCGTTTGATTACAGTAGAGTTAAATAATACATGTCAAGTAAAGTACCTATATTAATAGCAGTTTTTTACATTGTAAAAGACAGTAGTGAGTGTTATAAACCAACCTTAAAACAAAATAATTATTTACGAGCGTAGTATGTGCCAATCTTATCTCAGATAAAAGAAAACCAAGAAAAAAACTGACAAGAAATAGTAAGTAGGTTAACAAAAGCTTTAAATCGTAAAATAATAAAACTCAACGATACTGCGGTGAAAACCGACGGGCTTAACAAGTGACTGAACTGCAGACTACTCACTCTGGACACCAAAAGATTAAAACAACAAAAGCTTAAAAGATTAAAACAGCAAAACCAAAAGATTAAACAAATTCTGCCAAACCGACGGGCTTAACAAGTGACTGAACTGCAGACTACTCACTCTGGACACCAAAAGATTAAAACAACAAAAGCTTAAAAGATTAAAACAGCAAAACCAAAAGATTAAACAAATTCTGCCAGTAAAAGAACTAAATGGAAACTGGGCAAATGATGATATGCAGAAAGCTAACAGGTTCGCCTAACACCTAGAAAATATCTTTCAGCCTAATGAAGGAGAACAGCTCAGTTGTACCAGTGAATACATAGAGCGACCATTATATACCATCAAACCCATTACACCTAAAGAAGTGTTTAAGGAAATAAAATTTAATATTTAGTCAAAAAAGCGCTCGGATTTTACCTAATTACTGTTGAATTCATGAGTCATCTTCCTCGCAAAGCAATTGTTAAATTAACTACGCTAATTCATTAATGAAGCATTCATTAATGAATTAGCGTAGTTAATTTCAGTTTCAGTCAGACTACGATATGTTCCCGACTTTTGGAAGATAGCAGAAGTTATAATGATAGCAAAAGCAGGAAAATCAAAAGCAGCCTCCAACCTCAAAACCTCCACATGAGGCTGCCTCAAACAGACCAATTTCTTTTTTGCCAGTAATGTCAAAAATATTGGAAAAACTGCTGCTGAAAACAATAAAGCCCATTATACAAAATAAGCATTTAGTGCCGATCCATCTATTTGGTTTTAGAGAAAAACACTACTGATGTCCAAATTCATAGAATAATTAATCATTGAAAAAACTCGAGAAGAAAAAAAGGATGCTCAGCTGTTTTCCTAGACGTACCGCAGTCCTTTGACAAAGTTTGGCATGACGGTCTAATATCAAAATTAAGGACTTCAATATCACATCAGATAGTGAATATTTTACATTCTTACTTTTCTTATAGGATATTTGGCTGCAACCCTTTTTGCGTCCCACTGCTGGGCACGGGTCTCTCCCCATTATTGGGGAGGCCTGGAGCTTACTCCACCACGCTGCTCCAATGCGGGTTGGTGGAGATGCGGGTTAGTGGCCAACCCGCTGTCGGATGTTTTCAAACCGCCCATAAGGCCGCCGACTAGGTTTAACGACTGTTATCTATCGACAACAACCGGGACCGACGGCTTAACGTGCCCTCCGAAGCACGGAAACGCGCATGAAATTTTTTTGCCACTAGCGGTCACCCATCCCACACCCGACCGCTCCCGTTTGGCTTAGCTGCATAGACCGCTTGCGTTCTACGCTAGCCGCCGAGCCACGCGCGCTTCAAAAAGAAAAAGAAGGATATTTAGAGTGAGGCAAGGAGAGGCATACTCAGAGCTGAAAGAAATTAAGGCGGAAGTACCACAAGGAAGTGTATCAGGGCCGGTCCTATTCCTACTTTACACCTGTGACATTCCCCAATTAGAAGACAGCCTTTTTGCAACGTTTGCTGATGGCGTTTGATGATAAGGAGGCAACAGAAAAGTGTCAAAGAGCTATTAATAATCTGCACGCTTGGATAAAAAAGTGGCGCATTAAACTTAATGAAAGTAAGTCAGTACACATAGACTTTACTAATAAAAGCCAAATTTATCATCTTATTTGTATAGATAACATAGCGATTCCATACGCCAATACAGTCAAATATTTAGGCATGACTCTCGATGTGAAGCTGCGCTGGAAGCATCATATTAAAAAGAAACGTAAAGAATTGCAGCTGAAATACAGAGCTATGGAGTAGATGTTTGAAAGACATTCCTCGCTGCCTATTGAGAATAAAGTACTATTGTAAAAGCAGGTCCTTATGCCCATATGGACCTATGGTATCCAACTACAATCTTATCATTGTGATATTGATGTATGTTACGCCTAAATATCGGTCTGTGATCTTAATTTTTTTTATAAATCATTTACATTGGTTTGATCTTAATTAGGGATCATATTTTTTCCTTTTTCGTACAAAAAGTAGTAATGAAATCAGCTATGTAGTGTATTACGTGTTTTTAAGGTCTCACTGCTGGACAGGTTATATATCAGAGTTAAGAGAGATATTAAGGCCATAATTCGCCACGTTGACCAAGTGCGGGTTAATTGAAAATATTTATAAGCTGTAATAATAGTATCAGAAATAAAAATAATTGTGATGTTTGAATTTATTTCTCAAATGAATCAAACAAAACAATCAAACAAATAAACAAATCAAACAAATAAAGATATTCACTTACAGAGAAATAACAATCTAGCATAAGTAATCATTTAACACATAGAGGGTACATGCACAATTTTTAACATCGTTTATCAACTAACTTGAATAGCGTACAAAGATGTATAGAGAAATCGACTAGAAGCGACAAAGTCAGCGTACCAATCACCAATACTTTAATTTTATAAAAACATTTACTTTTTACCGTAGTATAGAATGTTTTTGGTTGATTCATAGCAGATGAATTTATATAAATTAAAACGATATACTTACGTAGTATTTATGTAATATGTTTCGAAATATATTATAATTGTTTAAATTATTTGTAGGTGCTAATGATATATAATTTCAGTGATTTTTTTTAATGAAGACATAGTTATAGGTTTTTTTTTACAGATATTGGAAGCTTATTATATATGTTGACACCTTAAAATTCTACATTTTTCTTACCGTAAGCTAGATCGCGGTCGACGTGTTACTAAGAAATTAGCACTTCTTAATCTCTTTTTTTGTATTTCATGTTCGTAATTGCAGACATTTCTCTTTTTTGCGACTATAGCGAAGGGTATAATACCTCTGATACCTTAACGAACTGAGTTCAAGATTTTATCTCACTACGTAGTGGTTACATACATTTCAAATACACAGTGAATGTGCATCGGAAGTTCACTTAAACGAGTCTATTGCACGCTTCAGTACGGAGTATTGTGCGCATATTATGCGAATAGCACGTGTACAGGGTACTCCTCGGTATTGCCCACATGGGTACACAGTGCTGTGGGCTTGCTCCATGTACCAGAATGTTTTATGTGGTATGGCCAATACCTACATATTTGTTTCCTCACTCTTTATTTTAAATTTTTATTTTATTTGGAGTTGGCTCATGAAATAAATTGGAATATGAAAAAAATAATGTTCATGTCATATTAATGTATATCTGGACAACCGAGCGTTGCTAGGATAAAAATAGTTTATTTTCTTGGTTTATTTTCAAACGAAACACTTATTTTCTTAGTGTTACTTAACCACGCCATCTGATAATTTTCTAATAATAATTAAATAAAAAAAAAACATATAGGTAACCCCCTACCAAAAATACTTATAGTTTAAGGAAAAACCCTTTAAAAGTGTCTCTTAACATTATATTTTCTGATGAAACTTACAATAAACTATTTACCTATATACTCAATTTAACGATATTTTTTTCAACATTCACAAATATACATAGATTTTTTGTACCGCTTCCGAGATTCAAAAAATATATTATTTAGGTATATACAAGAATTACTATAAAGGTATAAGATTTTTTGACTAAATTTTTAATTGTTTAAAAAATTGTGGCTATTTTCACGTCCTAAGAACATATTATTATAATAAACTTCTTAAAATCTTCTCCAAATATTTATTTTAACACAAAGGGCTTGAAAAAACCAGCTTCTTTAAAATATCATTCTTGTATTCTAACACGCGACAAAGTATGTTAAAACAAGCTTCTACAATAAAATTATGTTTCAGCTTAAGAAAATATAGATGAGGCAACTAAAATTGTGTCATCGGGTTGTTAGCTTCTGATAACTGTATAAACTGCATCTATAAAATTATTCTAACGTATTCTAATTTCCTATTGTCGCTCATATTTTTATGTTAGCATTTAATGACTCCATGTACTAAAACTGAACATCAAATGGTTAATGTAACCTCTAATTTAATGTTTTATAAATATTACCATAAGTAAAATTATGTTAATTTATGTAAAACATTGTTTTGTGATCAAAAACCTATATCTGCAACTCTGTTTTTGTTTGTTTTGGACATACCTTAGCAAACTTGGGGAAATCTAAAGCTTAAACAATTTGGAGACCGACCATTTTTCATACATTTTTGGGCCCTCAATGTACAAGTCCTAAATTAATGTTATTTATTAGGGTAAATATTAACATCACATGCCCTTAATTTTTCAAAGATTGTATTTTGCGTATTCGAGAAATACAAACTTTTATATTTGATTTTGAGGTTACGTTAAGTGAGCATTAATAATGCTTTTTTAAACATTTACTGTCAAATAGTAAAAAATAGCAAATTCAAAGTCCGTTTCCACGCCAAGTTCATTCAAAAAAGAAATATCCGCCAGAAAAATCACCGAAAATATCACCGGACGTACCTATCACAAAGCGAATAAATCGGAGGAAAACGTCAACAAAAAAACAACACGTCCTAAATTAATGTTATTTATTAGGGAAAAATATTAACATCACATGCCCTTAATTTTGCAAAGATTGTATTTAGCGTATTCGAGAAATACAAACTTTTATCTTTGATTTTGAGGTTACGTTAAGTGAGCATTAATAATGCTTTTTTAAACATTTACTGTCAAATAGTAAAAAATAGCAAATTCAAAGTCCGTTTCCACGCCAAATTCATTCAAAAAAGAAATATCCGCCAGAAAAATCACCGAAAATATCACCGGACGTACCTATCACAAAGCGAATAAATCGGAGGAAAACGTCAACTTTTAATGTCTGACTGCCGCACTCAGAGTCGTTTAATGGTTACTTAAGTCGTTCCTTAGTATAGATTTAAAAAGTTCACTCTCAGAGTCAGTTAACGGAGCATTAGCATCCCTTAATGATAATTAAATTTAAGTAGAGCCTATCCTTTACTTAACTATGTAATGATTGATTTTGACATTTACGTTTTGAGTTTATTTTGATAATATGACCCATTCTGACCAGTGAATTATTGAGAATCAGTTGTATTGTGTTTAATTAATTTCCTCTATCTGTTGCACGAGCTTTACGTGTGTAGGCTTTCATGTTAGTCTCTTCAAAGTAATAGTCTCACGCTGAAATAGCAATATTTTTTTTATAAGTAATTTGGATTGAGTAAATAAAAATAAAAAACACAGAATGTAGGTAAGCTATCCCACCTTGTGTACATTGGCGTTGCTATTAAACTCTCGTGTTATTAAATCCCACGCTGCTTGTTTTTTGGAGAGCGCCTTGCCATCCGTTAATTTGGACTCCACGATTGGCGTCTTTTTAATTAATTGTGCCAATAGAGCCTTTTCATGTGTAGTGAAATTGCACATTATTTTGCGTGGTGTTTTTGATTGTTTATTAGCCTAAATTAAAACATTAGGCTTATATGAATGCAAATTTATCATACAACAAATTGAATGCCACACACTTTAATAAAGCATTGTATAAATGCCTACTTACCATGATATCTTTAGGTTTGGGATATATTTACGTTGAAATTAAAATATTCTCGCCCGGAAAAACAACAAATCAGAAATCACAAACAAACCTTGATTTACTATTATGACATTGACAAATTTGACAGCAGTACGTGTTCCCATAGAAAAAAAAGTCCAAGTTGCTCTATTTAATTATAATCGAATGATTAATATCGGTTCTGATTATTATTAACTTGGCTGTAGTTTAGAGTTCAACTCTTTTTATGTACAAGAACTTGGCCTACATTTTTACTTTTATGTTTTTGGTGGGATTTCATTTCTTTTTGCTCAGTTTGCTTTATGGTACCTATCGCAAAGTCGTTCATGTCTGGTCCACCAGATGTAATAATAGCTTTATGTAACAGGTAATAATTTAAACATTTATTTTAAACTGCAATACGATACTGTGCACGACATTTTGGGATGAAATGGATTGTTTTGTTTATAGTTCATTTTAAAACGTAGTTAGTTATCTATTAAAATGAATTTTGAATATACTATAGGTAATTTCTTTTTTTTATGTTCTGATTTTTTTTTCGTGTTATAATACACGAAAAAAAAATCCTTGCGGTAAGCTAGCAATCTACGCAGTAATTCGCAACTTAAGTCCGACAAATTGTGAAAAGTTTACGTAATCCTAAGTTTCGGTAACCTGCGGGAATGTCCGTACTAATTTATTTTTAAAGATCGTACGTAATATTTGCTCATATATTTTGATTTTATCCTCTTACAAACTAGAATCATACTTTAATTAAAATTTAAAGATTTTTGAAATCCGGAAATTTCGGAGGCGTATCCATATTAACACATACTTGACACGTTTATTAACGGTTTCACTCTACCTACTCCGATCACTGATCATAATATACTACATATATTGATAATATACTATACTGACTATAATCTGACTCGCACTTGACCTATTTCCAATTTTCGATGTTTTCTTTACTTTTTTAAATGTTAACGACTATCCCCATGCCAAATCCCAGATTTTCAAGTCTTACAGAGAAGTATTACCAACATTATACATAATTTTGACTAAAACCTGACTCGCACTTGACCAATTTCCAATATTCGAATTTTCCCATTACTCTTACCCTGACGACTAGCTAAATGCCAAATTTCAGCTTTGTAGGTCTTCTAGAAGTGGTCAAACATTTTGATGAGCTGTCAGTGAGTACATGAGTCAGTGAGTACCAAATTTACAATTTTCTCGAGTCTATAACTTTTTTCTGTAATAGCTACAATATTGAAACTTTTTATTCAAAGTATATTAAATGGTGTTATTATGTCCGAAAAGTTTCATCCAGATCTATTAATCAGTATGCATTAAGCACTAGTAAATACCAATATTTTTTAAGCGTGGCTACACCAATGGTATGTTCCGCCCTACGGTTACTTAAATCTGTCATTAGCAAATTTATGAACCCTTATGTTTTGTTTCTGGGATGAACCGTCAATTAACAAATTTAATGATAATTAGTTAAGTACTCATTAGGACTAATTTAATTAACCTTTCTGAGTGCGGCAGTACATGTCATTTATAAGTGGCATCACGCTTTTTGTTCAAGTCTAACGACAAAATATGGAACCGTGTTGGAAATAAAATTAATGGCAGGAATTTCAAGTTTCAAATAATGAAGTCTTACGAGGGTGGATTGAAAAGGTCGCGGCCTCAACAAGAAAACAAAATAAATTGCATTTAAAAAATATTTTTATTTCTCAACATAATCTCCACCTAACTCAATGCATTTCTTCCATCTGTTTTGCAAAGCTTCTATTCCGGTTTTAAAAATGGTTCTTTAAGGTCTGCAAAATACTGGTTCACTGCGGCTTCAATCTCTTCATTTGATGAAAATCTCTGGCCAACAAGGTGATTTTCTAAGTTGGGAAATAGATGAAAGTCAGATAGTGCTAAATCAGGCGAATAAGCCGGATGGGGCAGCAGTTCAAAACCACAGTCACGAATTTGAGCCATGCTTTCGACAGAAGTGTGAACGCGTGCGTTATCCTGGTGAAACACCACTTTCTTTCGCAGTAAACCTGGACGTTTTTCTTTAATTTCTTGACGCAAACGACACAATAGGGCGCAATAGTATGCAGAGTTTATTGTTTGGTCCTATGAAAGATAGTCCACCATTACGACTCCACGAGCATCCCAAAAAACTGATGCCATCACCTTGCCAGCCGATAAAATTGCTTTTGCTTTCTTTGGGGTTGGTTCATGAGATTTTTTGCACTCCTTGGACTGTTGTTTGGACTCGGGCGTATAGGGATGAACCCAGGTTTTGTCCATAGTAACAATACGATCCAAAAAGTCCTGCGGATCAGCTTCAAACATCTCCAAACAGTCGCGAGAAATTGTTAAACGAATTTGTTTTTGTTCAACTGAAAGCAGTCTAGGGATGCACCTGGCTGTTACCTTAGAAAATCCGATTTCATTGATAATGATGTTTTGTGTTCGCTCATACGAAATGTCTATAGCGTCTGCAATCTCCCTAATAGTCAATCTTAGGTTTTACAATATGAGATCACACAGTGTATGTTTTCTTCCGTCGTAGACGTGGTAGGCCGGTCGGAGCGATGGTCATCTTCAATGCTCTCTCGTCCACGTTTAAATTCTACTACCAATTTTTTTTACATTGGTATACGATAGCCCAGATTCCCCTAATGTTTTTTCATATCATTTTTTCATAGATCTCATTTTTTTTTTCATAGATCTCTTTCGGTGTTAATCCCTTTTTAAACAGATGTTTGATGACCGCACGTTGTTTAATTTTGTCCATTTAAAAAAACTGAACACTAGGTCTCTTTTAGCACGTTATAACTTAAAAAGCACAAATACTACTGCATCATAATTTTGTACTGTGAAAATTGGGTAATGTATAGACCTAATGAGGGTAGTATTGTAAAAATAAAATAAACGTTCATATGTCAGGCCACGAATTTTTCGATCCACCTTCGTAATTGGAATTAACGTTACGTCTGTTGGATACGACATTATCACATTATGTCTTACTCGTACATGTGCTTTATACTTAAAAGTTGTATAATTTTTTTTTGTTTTGCACCAGCTCCCAACATTTTTTATGAAATTTAATGTGCAAGGTGTTTTGGAGGCGATAATCGATAGACAACGTAACGTCGTCTTATCCGTGTTTTCAATGATATAGTCTGTTTTTTTTTAAGAAACGAGTACCGAAAAATGTTCCTGCGTTGCTATTGGTCCACGTAATCAACATAAAGATCGTTTCAAACAAACACTGTAGTTACATGCACGTTCAGTTGAGTCATCGACTACCTACGCGTCGCATGTGAACCAGTCGATATTGTATGTGTGTGAGTCTAGGCGGACATGTCTCCTGTAGTTATGCGTACTAAGCGCCCTTTGCAATCTACAGAAAAAAACAATTTGTTTAAATCTTTTCAAGAGTATGATTATAATAGTTCACATAATGAAGTTGCCAAGACAATAGTAAGTTCAACAGGAATTCATGTCTCTTCGGTGTACTATAATATAGGCATTTTATGTAAACCTTTTTTTTGCTTACCCACTTTTGGCATTTTGAAAACGTAAACATTATAAATTATTTGTCATAAATACATATATAATTTTATGTCACATTGACATTTTTTTCTAGGTTATTGGAGAAATGAAATCAGATGGACCAATAAAATCCTCGAAAAAGAAAATAACTCGCTTAAATATTATTAATTAATTTGATGCTTTTACGAAAAGCACTCTCCTTAATGTGGTGTACTAATTTTATTTTGAAAATGAAATGCCTACATTAGATAAAATCGAACATCATAAAGGAAGATTCTGATTTCCCATCTATGTTAATATCAACATTGTACATAACACCAAAAAAATTGGGCTTTTCCTATAATAAAAGAGGTAGAACCAGTATTTTAGTAGAAAGGTCTGATATAGTTTTATGGCGACGAAAATATTTAGACGAAGTAGTAGTAATAAGTAGTAAGTTTTATTGTTATTTATTTATGGAAATAACACATAGCGTGAACAGATTTTATTAAATTTTGAAAAAAAATGAATAGGCAAGTAAATTTTAGGAATATCCAATATGAACGGGCCTTAACAATTTCAAAACAAGAACAAAGGCGTGGCTCCGCCCCTAACATCGACCCATCTCACTCTGTCAATATCGGAAATGTGCGAGAGACATACTCAGTACTCGTTTAAAAAAACAGACTATTATCATCTTAAATCTACATCGATTAATACATACATACATACATAAATCGACATCTATTAGTGTGTCTTATGTGATACTATTTTTTTAATTGGGAGCTACTTCAGCAGACGGCGTTGTTTAATTTATACAAAGCCGAGTCTGCTTTTATCCAAGCAATGCTCGATGACCCTCATACTTTTTTCTTATATATACATACTAGCCCTCCGCCAGCGGCTTCGACCGCGTAGACCAGTTTCATACGTTCCAGTAGGATAAAAACCATCCTATGTCCTTTCCCAATTCTATCTGTGTTCCAAATTTCATTACAATCGGTTCAGTAGTTTTAGCGAGAAAGCGTTACAGACAGGCAGAGTTACTTTTGAATTTATAACATTAAGTATGTATGGTATGAATAAATTATTTAAATTTATTGAAGGTCGTTATTGTACATTTTTTGTGCTGTTTGGTTATAAAATAAAACGTATTATTATCTGACTGTTGTTTTAGTTATAGATATTAAATTTTCTGAATGTTATTGTATCGTTATTCGAGTCCTATATTTTAAGTTCTATTCTATTTGCTAAGTTCTATTTGCTAAGTTCAATGACACTTATTTAGTCACTATTTTATATCACTTTCCGTAATTACGCTCGGTTTGTTCCAATTTCTATTGACAGCTAAATGGCTTAAATAAGCCGTACATACATATGCACATACAAATAGTAGGAAAGAAAGAAGAAAGAAAAAATATTTATATCATATTAGGAATACAAAATATTCGCTTAATGAATGTCATTTTTTCCCGGTCATCGCCTTTAAGTGCCCGTTTGGGCTAGATGTTGAGCTGAGAAAAAAAAGGGGGCGGAAAAAAACTCCCAGCACTCTTTAAAAAAAAAGTGCATAATAATAGTATATTTGAGATAACAGAACCAACCTAACCTAACCGATCCCATTCATTTTAAATGACGAGTCCTTTTTGTATTTTTTTTGGCGGGAGGCTTTGCGAAGCCTCCCGAAACCCCCCTTTTCCCGGAGGTTTATTTTTCAAATTTATAAAGGACGCCAACATTGTGGTGTTGAAGCCGGGAACATATTAGAGTACTTAATGTGGAAGATTTGCACTCTAAAATATGTACGACGCCAGCGCGGTCAATGACATCACATATGTTGAGACGAGTTACATTATGGAAAGATGAATTTTATAATGTACTCCAAAATATTCCCGACTTCAACGCGATCTGTGACGTCACGAGTGTTGACATAAGTTATACTATCGAAATACGCCACGTGACATCGCCCGTGACAGAGCCCAAGAGGGGATATTTGCAATACCTCAAGCGCGTCATATTAAGATAAGTGGTATACCTTGCACTTCCTTGTACTCCAAGGACTACTAGAATAAAAAGCCTACTATATATGAACACTAAAGTTATTGTTTATTTTTTTTAAATTGTTCGATTAGAATATCATATTGTTTATTATCTTTCGGAAATTTCCTTTTACATAAAATTAATAAACGTATATCCTCGCCCCGAGAATGTAATTTTTATTTTGCAGATTTGTGTTCATCCCACCCTCTTATTAATACTAAAGTCATTAGATTACTAAAATATATTTAACATCCATTTAATATTATATCGTTTTAGTAAATATTCTTCAAAAATCCAACACTTTCTGCAAATTTAGCATTTCAAGCTCCCCTCCTAAAATGAGCTGATATCACTAATAGCAGCTCAGATTTAGAGGATGATCAAGAGATGACATTTGGATATTTTAGGTGTAATATTTGGATATTTAAGGGTTATTTTCTTCAATCATGACAGGAATTTTAGTGACTTAGAACGGTTCTTCAATATTACCAATAGGTGTTAGGTACCCTAGACATAGCATTTATATTTAACAAACACAACCGTCTCCCAAAACCATAAATAATTTTCAGTAAAAATAGTTTTCTTTCAAATATCGTAACTTTAACGTTACTGAAATCGTTATTTTTAACATTTTTATTTTATTTTATCCATTTAATTTTCTTTGTTTAACTTCATAATATAACACAACACTGTTAAGTAAAAAAGACGCTATCTTGGTGGATGTCGGCATTTCATTCGCTTCTTTCTTCCATGGTGCAGTGATCTCTGTTTTGAGTTTAAGCTTATAAAAATATAAATGGATCCCACGGAAGGTAATATAGATTAATTAAAAAATAACAACTTACGTTTAATCAAAGAGTCACTATAGTATACAAACCTTACTTGTTTTTCTGGTTTTGTTTGAAATTTCCTAAAATTATAAATGAGATATCTGTACGTGACATAGACTTATAATATACTTACGTAAAGACGACCTGACAGCCCCATAATGCGTAACTAATTTCGATTCGTCAATGTGTGAGTTAGCCAGAGATTGCTTTTTTCTATGAAGTACGCCATGTATAATCGATGATCTCTATGATCGATCTATCGATGGGCAGTGAATGATCCTTGTTAAAGATGTTTTCTTTCAGACAGTTCTTAAGTAGATTTGAACTAAAACACGCTGTAATATCTGAACTAAAAAGAAGATATATAATTTAAAATTAAATACATTAAGTATGTTATTATTGTAATTATTATTAAAAAATTCGATATCAGGTTTTTTCTTGGAGTAAGTGGGTCACTTCGTTCTTGATAATAAGATATTTACCTGTGAAATGTGCAATTTTTATGACAATTCCTATGATTTGTATCACATTTGATTACTGAATATTTAACTTTGTTGAATTAAATAAATATAAATATCTTTGGACAATTCACACAACACCATCTGATACCAAACTAAGCAGAGCTTGTACTATGGTAATCAGAAAGCTGATAAACATACCTACTTAAATAATTCTAAATACATACTTAAATAGATAAATTAACACTCAGACACAGAACAAATAGTCATGTTCATCACACAAATATTTGTCCTGGGTGGGAATCGAACCCACGACCTCACGCTTCGCAGTCGGCTCATCACCCACTACGCCACGGAGGCTGTCAATTAAATCTTATTTGCTAAAAACTAATCACAATTCACACAAAAGTCACAAAATGCTGCGGGGCTAATTTCTCGTGTGACCAGTTGTGCCCGCTATCAATCACAATCTAGTCACGGGAATAACAAAGCCATCTTTTTTTGTCTTGCTGTAACTCGGTAAGAGATTTTCTTCTCCCTCGCACACGTCAGGACTGTAAGTACTAGTATTTTAGAACCTTTTGTAAAAATATCGAAAACCAAGGTATAACTTAATATGTAATGCGATACCAAATTTATTGATAAATTAATTAATTATAAATATAAACTTATAAATATAAATATAAACTTAATTACAATAAATTTACACCGCCATACGTCATTTACAATGCCATAAGTCATAAGGTTACATTAAAAAATCCATTATGATAAACTTATATTTTCACCGTAGATTTTTTATATATACTACGTAAGTATAGAAGATTGGCATAAACGTAACTAGGCGAGGCCAAAAACAGAATATCTCAGTATGCTTGTGAAGCGCATGTGTGCTTGACAAATAGTGTTGCGCGTGACTATTTCGAACTTAGTTGTCGATATAGGTACATTAAAGCTTATCGATAGTTGTATCTGTCTTGATTAGACACAGATCTAAGAGTAAAGTAACGAAAATAAAACTACACACAAAAAACAATTTTTATTTTCCTCCATAAATAGTAATAATTAGTTTATTTATGAAAATAATATAAATTATCAACCAGAACACCGTTTAACACTTTGGGCTCCTCTATTTTAAAAAAATCGTCGATGCAGCAAGCGCATGTAATAATCTTTAGTCGAATATTTTTTGGGAATCCATTTTTTTCTATTTATCATTCATAGCCATCATTAATATTTTGTGTAAATCTGAAACAATGTCAAGTTTAAATTATTTTCAAGGATATTTATTATAGTGGTGTTTGGTTATGGAATTTCAAAATTAAATTAAATTTTGTTTTGAAAACAGAGGTTAATTTAAAAATAATATCTTGGACGGTAAGCATATCCATAAGCTTATCGATGATGTCAGATGTCAGTCAATCTCTACGAAATTATGGTTACAAAACAGCATGTATTCACGTATTCATAATTATCTTAAATATAATTATTATGCATTTGAAGCATTAAATTTAATAAAATGGCATAATTTTTCCCACCTGTTCATATAGAACATTTTTAAATCAGATCCAAAACATTGCATGTAGTCTGCAATAAATTTCATTCTATATATTATACTTACATGTGAAATGTATAATTATTTGCGTTTTCTTTCATCATACCATCAAACCATAATTGTTTATGTGGAATAAACACCACTTTTTTATATTTTAGGAGAATAATATGAATTTATTTCGTTCTCGAATTACGCTAGGACAATAATAATACCATATAGTGTACACGAATGACAATCATATCTATCTCGCTCTAACGCAGGCGTAACTATGTTCTTTCTCCTTTGTATTGCCAATCTATCTTGACGTAGTCAAAATAAAATATATATGATTTTCACAAATATGGGTGGTTACAAAAGGTGTTTTTATACATTTGGTTCGCCATATTCACCTTTATGAGTTATGCAAATACAGTAGAATCCGTTTATAACGACGGCCAAGGGACCGGTGATATTACGTCGTACTAACTGGAAGTCGTATTAAACGAACCTACAATTTTTGTTTTTAATTGATGCAATCCGGCTGAACGAGAGTGCGCCGCATTACAATACCAGCCCTGTTTTAGGAAATAGCTAGCCGGAATGTAATACGGCGGAATATACAATCCGACTGCGACAGATACATAATTTTTTCACTGCCTTTTGTTGTTACACTTAAGATAGTCAAGAAAAAAATTAAATAGACCAAGATTAGTTTTTTAGCATGTCACAATTTGGTTTATTTAGATCCCTAAAAATCCAAAAGTATTTTTTTAAGATTTTGTTTGTATTTATTTCAGACATTGGTCAAGTTTATAGACAACCCCATTTTAGAATTTATGAAAGCCTATTTTTACTTTTTTATCTGCCAATAATTTGTCGCAAAATCACTTGCAATAAAATTTAAATAAAACCTCAAAACTCATTAAAAAGCCGCCGCGCTTTCTAGTTAAGATGCTACCTCAAATTAATCGCCAAAGTAGTTTATTTACTATCCATTTTGAGTTTTTTTAAGACCCGGAATGGTATCAATTTGTCGCCGCGTTAAATACATGCCTATTATATTAATATTATTTTTATCATAATTTGTACCCATATTGCGCCTTTTAACAGATTAATTTAATTTATTTATTATCGTCGACTTTGGGTACCCATATTGCAGGGTTTTTGTGCACTGAGAGGAAAAAAAACCTCCCAGGTTTTTATGGAATACTTTATGCTGCTTTATTGTTTAAAAAATCAGTGACCTAAACGCCTTTCTCCGTTTTGAGTTCCTTAAACTCATTGCCCGCTTATATTTTGAGGAATTCAGGTAGGTTATTTTACAACAAAAAATAATTAGCATCACGCGTGAACGGCTGGGTTCACGCGTGATGCCATGAGCAAGGAAAATAGGGATTCATTTTTATGTATATAGATACCTTAACTAATTTGTTACCGATATGCCTAATACGTCAAAATGCAAAATAACATGCTTATCAATCACAAGCTTACATGTCATGGTTTCTTGATGAATTTACGTTTATAGTGTTTATCTTAGTTTTACTATACATTAACTTAGGTATGTTAGATAGATAAATATCAAACGTTTAAAATAAAAATAAAAACTAGTGAATTAAAAACTTACATTTAAATTAGTGTGATACAAATCTGAATTCATATTATTTTTTTAAATAAAAAGAAATGAATATTCGCAGGCTGCTTCTGCAATTTCGTCAAACTCTCTGTTGCCTGAAGAAATAGCTAAGGAGATGAAGACCGAAGATCAAATTCTGGCTCAACTTAGAGCATCGCAGAATTTACCCACACCGCCGACCGCCGCTTTTATAAACGAACAGCCCACAACTTCAACGGCGAGTAATATTGGGACTTATAATAAGCCAGAGGAAAGCTTTCCAACTAATATTAGCGCTACTCCAAGCCTGGAGGAGTTACAGAAACTCATCCAGACTGAAACGCTAACGCCGCCAACTTTCTTAGCTCTGCCTGAATCAGAGCGAGACAAAAAAGATGAGAGCGAAGAAGTAGAGGTATGTTTGGATGAATAATGTTATAGTTAAAAACCCGCGCAGCTTAAAATCAGCACGCAGTAACTAATTAACATACTTACAGTAATTGAACAGCGTTGTGTTGTTTTTTTTTCAATGTCTTAAGATCAAAGCCTTTACATTATTGTACAAAAAAATCAACTGACAGGCATTTTTTTTATTTTTAAAGTTTTTTTTGTTTTATATATATTAGGTAAAGGAGGGAAAGGAGGTAAAGGAGGAACCATCTTCAATTGAACCTCCATCATCTGCCCCGACACCTGCAACTGCTCCCAAACAACAGCAACCTCAACGTAAAGTTTCGCCAGAACCGAAACTAGCTAAACAAACCAAGAATGACACTGAAAAAAATGTTAAAAAAGATAATAACGCAAAAGCTAAAAATAAAAAACCTAAGGAGGATAAGAAAGAAGAAATAGCCGAGGCTAAAAACAAAGAAGACGATGTAGCAGCCAAATCGGAGGTATTGATGAATCAAAACCACTGAACAATACCTAAAAATAACGCAATAACTGTTAAAAAAATTTTAGTCCTTTTAAATTTAATTAGGATTCTATTTTTATGTTCTAAGCCTTGGGTGAATACTATTTGACCTCCTCATTTTTTGACCAAAACGAAAGGAGGTATTTCAATAATCAAGATAGCACAAGTAAATCAAATTCTGTTAAATAACTCAAAACTAAAATACCTTATTCTTAAAAATCTATAAGCTTACTAATCCTTTTGAAGTAAAAATATTGTATGTCTTGTTTCTATCAATTAAAACAAACTGTGTTAAATAGGATACACAGTAATTTTGGCTTAGACAGGCATATTAGTTGGTTTTGCCATATTTATTAATAAGATGATTAGGTAATTTCCAACAATAATATCAATCATACTATACCCCATTGTGGAAAACTTGGTTTTACTTTGTTTTAGCCCTGTTGTGAGCACTCAGGAAGTTGACCTACTAAAATAAAATGACACAGTATCTTCCCAAAATTACTGATTTTATAGGGTTATATGTATTTATTATAATTACCCCTAGAGCATTCTCAGGGATTTCTCTATATTATTACACTATTTAATTTACAGTCATAAAACTATTTATTTCTGTCTATTATAAAATTTGCAATAGTGTTCTTGAGTGGTCGAGATTACTTATTTATTTATGTGAGTTCAAAATTTTCATAAAATTTTAGATTTCTTTCCACATAACTGATACAAGCATATTCTTGTGCGCTGCAGTCAAGTCGTATCGTAATCATATTTTCTGATTAAAACTACTGAATGTATCTTAAAATATAAAGCTTTAGCATATATTTTGAAAGCATTGTATTACTACAACTTTGATAAAATAATTGAATTCTAAAAGTGCTAACGCAAATTTATGTAATGTTAATTTAAATTTGTACGAAAAATTAAGTAAATAACTAACAATGGCTGAACGATGCATAATTGTTGCAGCATGACAATATTAAAATGAAAATAAAATTAGAACTGACAGGACTAGCATGTTGATGGAACTACTAATGCCCCATACAACAGTAGTTCCAAACATTAGTCGCAGCCTTACGCTAACTCTAAATCATTATTACCCTATAGATTAGGTACTTTCAAATCAAGCCTTACATGATTAGATCAGATAAAAGAACTGATTAACAAAACATCTTTAACAGAAGAGATCTGTGGAATCATCGCCAACTAAAACCAAGAAAGAGGAGAAACAAAGCAAAAAGGAGCAAGAGAAAGAGAAAAAGGTACATAACATTTTGTGAAAAATGACCATATATTTATAGGAAATCATTTTTTTCTTTTAATTACAGTATGCCTTCATTTATTATATTTTTCTGAACAGGAGCTAACTAAAGACGGATTCACTATTGTTAAGGGAGCTGATAAGGCCTCAAACAAAGAAAATAAGAAAAAAGCAGAGGAAGCTAAGATCGTTGCTGCGGTAGAAGAAGCTGAACGTAAAAAGTAAGACACTGGAGCACAAACGAAAAATGCAAAGTTAAATGGGAACGTTTTTTTTTTCGTCTTAATACTGTGAATTCTGTATAACTGGGTCAATAACAGACGTCTCTTACGTTATCCATGGACTACTTCCCCATGCAGGTTTCACTGTATATAGATACCTTGATAATTCGTCAGATGAATGTTGTAAACTTTTTATATTAATTTTTAGGAAAAAGGAGCAAGAAATGGTGATAGAAGAAGAAAAGAAACGAAAGATAGCTGATGCCATCAAAAAAGCACAGGTATTATTCTGTGTACAAGTAACTAAATCAAAGTGATTTACTTGGTGATAAATGATAATCCAATTTATTTTATTTCTAATTACAAACTGAAGTACTACAGGTTTGCATCAAATCATAAATGACATTTTTTAACATTTGATCTACCTTTAACTTCTATCTATGTATCTCGTACATCTTGCAATACTTTAGTGCTATGAATCGGTAATGAATAGTTAAACAAATCTTTAAATTTATTAGGAACAACAGCAACAACGCCAGGAGTCTGTTCCGAAGAAGGCACCGTGGTCGGCCGTGGCGACGCAAGCGGTCACTACCAGCCAAGAAGAACTCACACTGGCTGAAATACAGCGCCTCGAGCGAGAGAAGAAGGTGGAACAGATGAAGGAGCAACAGCAAATGATGCAGATGATAGCGCAGCAACAGGCCGCCGCGATGGCCAGGGAACAGGTAACTATAATAATATGCTTTTAATGCTACCTTACGGTTAGTGAGGAATACTTATTTTAGTAAGAACCTACAAAACCATAATCGAGGATCTATTTAAAAATTTAATGTTGAACATTTTGTCATGGGACATTTGATCGAACATCAAAATGTCGGTTTAACGGGCCTGCTGTATCATAAAATATCGTGCACAAAGAGCAACATGCATAGCAATCACTTGTAGCTTTCAGATTCATTGTAAAATACTGTATGGGTAATGTGAATGACATTACCACGTTCCACGAATTTGAATATGAATGTTTTCGGCAAATCCTTTTAAAAGTTAAAAAATTTGTAAATTATGTCTGTTAGCTTTTTGCGTTAGTTTCATCTTCATCTTATGCTATATACATATACCTATCTATATGGTGTTTTCCTATTGGGCTTATAGTCACTAGTTGTATAAGGGTGTATCTCTGTAAGTTAACATTGTCACAGGAAATGCAGGCCGGGCTAGGTTGGGCCAAAAAGAAGTCCTCCAATGTAAACGTGTCGGGGCAGAGTTTGGCCGATATTCAGGTATACCCTTTGTTATTTTTATATCCTGGCCGCTTAACTCACGATAACTCACTGGTGTAATCGAGCGATAAATTGCTTTCTCCAAGAAAATCGGTGGTGGGTTTAAGCTCCTGAAGAGTAACATTTGCTAACTCGATGAGACCGCAGTATGCTGTGTCCACCGGATTATTCGTTTTGGACAACTCATACGAATTGATTTTAACTTGTTATTTAACGCGTACGTAAACTATTGTAATCAACAAATTAACAATGTAATACAGTTTATTGATTATTTTTATGTCGTATATCTATCCAATCCTTCGTAGAGTCGTAATAATATTTTTTATATAATTTTGGAATAGATTCTAACAAGCGCAAACGCATTTTTACTACTTATGTATATCTTCTAGAGCAATGTTGATTTCAATGTTTCAAAAGGTAATGTACACATTCATCATTACTTAAGAGGCCGTATATGAAATTTTGCCGATTTCGCTGATTTACCTGATTTTAAAAGTGGCTAATGTATTAGATTATTATTAAAATGATTAGTTATACTGTGAAATAAAACTTATGGAAATACTTACTGGAAATACAAAATCTCAAGTGTAAAATGAGGTAAATCAGCGAAATCGGCAAAATTTTGTATATGGCCACATAAAGTTTAACAGTTTACAATGAAATAGTGCATGGAAAAATTATATTTTAAGGCTTAAAACTTCTCTTAAAGTTTCAGTAGCATGAAGTTTTCTTACTGGGTGGAAATCGTTTTTAAAGAAATAATTACAAATTACTTATTTATTTGCATTTATTTACTTCATTATTTTCCTAGGATTAAGTGACATCGAGAATCTTAACAAAAATCTGGTAAAAAATCTGGTGTGAAAATATAGACCCTGTAATTCCTCTCGTAGTTAGTAGACTGGCGCGCCGTGCTTGAGACGTCCGCATGCTTGGTGGCGGTGGAAATCTACCACAAGAATCGACCCATTTTATGGAAAGTGCTAAGGGAAAGTGTTTCAATCATAAGGTGCTAATATAACACTTAAAAAAACCCAACTTCTTAAACAATCCGTTAGTGACCTAAACTGCATTTAAATTTTACATTTCAAATTTCTTGTGTAAGTTTATGAAATTTCTGGATTAAATAATGTCTTGCTTAGAAAAATGCTGATAAAAAGTGAATATTTTATAAATGTATGTAGGTACCCATTATAATATTTTTTTTTTTTTTAATAAAAACGTATCATTTTCCAACAGCTTCTTGCCTAAGCTATCCCAATCGAATATTTTTAGTTTTTTCTTATATAGAGTAAAATATCGTGTCTGTATCGGTGGCGGACAGAATGAGAAGTGAGACGCTTTGTTTGCAGGCGGAGACGCGCAAGGCGGCGGCGGCGGCGGCGGCCACGGCGGCGGCGGCGGCCGCGCAGGCCCTAGACGAGTCACCGCCGCCCGCGCCCGCCGTCAGCGTGCCCTGGGCCGCTGCGCACAACGGAGGTATTTTTTTATTTTTTATTTCAATAATGGCATCTCAAACTCTGTTCATACTGCCAGCGTCAAGTATAAATTTTGTATAATTTTTTTGCCAGTTTCAATGAAACTGGACGAAGTAATAGTGGAAAGCTTAAAGTCAGTAAGTCGTCAGTAATCAGTCAGTCAAGTCAGTCAGACATTCAAGTAAAGCTATGCCTACTTTACCTGAACATGTCTGATGGCATTTTGGAGGCAAGCTGAAAAACATATTTCAGCACTGTTATTTTATTTCACAGCACCTTTGCACTGTAATGAACCTATATTGAACAATTAAATTTTTAACTAAAAAAAAAAATAGAACCACCTTCAAATGATAAAAAATAAAATTATTCAGTACCTACTTCTTCTTGCTTATGGTAATGAGTGTAATGACTCTTAAAACTATTTTGGAGTCGGATTCTGAATGGCCAGAACGAAAGGTACACATTACTAAAAGGCCCCGGCTCCAAAAATAGTTTTAAGAGTAGATAATTACCATAAGCAAGAAGAAGTAAGTACTGATAATTTTATTTTTTACCGTTTAAAGTCGGTTCTATTTTGTTGCTAAAACTTAATTGTTCGATATATGCGTTTGGCGCTTCACATGTATTTTCATATAGCCTTGGCAATTAATGCACGTCATTCATTGTGTTAGTGTCATAAAAAAATACTATTTCAAATTCAAAATGCCTGACTTTAATATCCCATATTGGATATTGCAGACGTAATATCGAGATAAATAAATTTAATTTACAGTACAAAAATATTTTGCACAGAAATTTAAATTTATTACAGATCTAATCTTTTTTTCTTTATCTAATTACGGTGCATATACATATATGTATGTGTGTTATCTATGTTACATTCTACGTTTATCTACTCATTGTTAAATACTAGATATGTTAATTAACGACCTTATTTTTACTAATAGGTTTCTGGGAAACTCAACCAAATGTGCCATCGAAGACCGAGAAAGCTTCCGACATTGCCAAATCAACAGATGTTAACAAAACCAAAAAGAAGGTTACAATTACATCTGCAAAGAAGGAAACTACGCCGGCAGTGGAGTTTGAAGCCTGGTGCACCAACATCCTAACTCCTTGGAACTCCAAAATAGATGGTATGTATTATAAGAACGTTTGTGTAGCTTTCTTGTTGCTATAATAAAACAAAATTGTGTTACCGTGAAGGAATGAATTTTCAAAGAGTTTTTTATGTTCACAGTCACCAAAAGACTTTCAGGTTATGAAAACACAATATTATTTCTTCTAGCTGCTTTACATCTGGTTATAAATAAAATAAAATTATAACTGTAAACATTGGTAGATATTAATCTTGTGATCATGGAATTTTTCTAATATTCCACTTAAAAACTTATAATAATTTTTGAAAATTTCTTCCACGTAGTGCCTACATTTGTTGGTTTCCTGAAAGATATTGAATCGCCATACGAAGTTAAGGACTACGTCAAGTGCTACCTAGGCGAGACCAAGAATTCCAGTGACTTCGCCCGCCAATTTCTTGAACGACGGTAAGTCGGATCTACATGAATCAAGTAACTGCATCCAGCTGTGCTGCTGTACTGGATACCCACACTGGATGAATGTAAACATGTTTGTATCCAGTACAGGGTCCAGTATCCAGCGCTTGGAATAGACTTTGTTCCTATTTTTTGGATCCATTATCCCCTACACTCTGCTCATCCCGTGCCAGTGACACTGGATCTATGTAAACGCAATGGCCTCGCCTCGGCTGTGTGTCTAGCTGTGTAGCGACCACACTTCGTTTTGGCTGTGTAGATATTCACGAAAAATGTCAAAACAGCGTCTGTTCTGACATTTTTCTCCAGCACTATCACTATTCCATTTTATCACCCAAATTCGCGTATTATTTAATAAACAATTTATTTTACAGTATTTTAAGTACAGGGTGGAGTTGAAATCCCTACTTCGAATGTTTTCCACTTACATCTCCACTTTGCAGGTCCAAATTACTCCGCGTAGGCATGGTGACACCCTCCGATGACCTCTGCTCCCCAGCGATGGCTATAAACCCACGGAATACAAATCTAGGAGACTATCAGGAGATTAAGGTTAGTTTTTTGTTACATGTTCATCCAAAGGCTTCAAAAATAGAGTAAAATAATATATTTATTATCGTTGTCTCTTATTTTCAAGTTAAAAAAATAACCTTATGGACAGGTTTTAATCCTTCTTAGGCAATATTTGTAAAAACTTCCTCATATTATTAGGTCCTTACATATGAAATTGCCGATACTCAATACTGACAACTTTTAAATTCAAATATCTATGTTGCCTTTGATAAGGAATTACAAATTCAATTCGAAATAAAGCCATATAAATATTGTTGTAAAATTCGTATTTCCTTTGTTTTCACATCATTTGTTTGGGCTAAGGATATAGGATGTATAAGATACACAAAGACAGCTCGGGGACGTGACAAAAAATTAAATGTACATGAGTTGACGAATGTGTATGTTTGAGTTAAAAATAATGATGTGCGTATCGTAACGCATACGATAAATTAATCCAAAAATGAATGACTATTTTTCATTTCGTAAAGAAAAGAGTCAGAAAAAAGCTGATTGACCACGAAAAAAATTCACCATCCCTCAATGAAACTGGGTACTGAATTTGTTTTTCTAACACACTTATTTATATTAGCTGATTGCATCAATTGTCAATATGTATAGAGAGCGCTTATGAGAGTTAATAAGCACGAGTGAATGAGCTATTGTTTATGAAATCGTTAGTAGCGTTTTAGGTTACTTTATTCGTACTAATAAAACACTTATCTTTTATTTGGTTATTTATTTATGAATTTTTAAGGTAGTTATCGAGTTTTTCAGTACTACACGACGATGTTCGTTTGTATGAAACATATACCTTCAAAATATTTGCCGTAGATAGTGTAGTACTGTGTCCTGGTCTGTTTAGAATCCGCATCAATTTTCCACGCAATGCTGGATTTCTTGAAAACCTAGAAAAAATATCATTCACATTACCAAGTTTTGAATTCTTGTGCGGAAATAATGAGTTCTTATTGTGAGAAGTAAATCTTTTTACTGTTGTACGTCTTTGGTTTCAACATTTCCGTTCTGGAATTTTCGATTTACACAATGAGCGATCGTGGAAACAGTTCCATCTCAAACCACTTCTGAATTAACCGCAGCCTTCAGCGTGACAAAACGACACTTATCCATTTGCGAAATCATTTTACTGTTGTGCGTCTTTGGTTTCAACATTTCCATTCTGGAATTTTTGATTTACACAATGAGCGATCGTGGAAACAGTTCCATCTCAAACCACTTCTGAATTAACCGCAGCCATTAGCGTAAGTGACAAAACGACACTTATCCATTTGCGCCAAATCGGAAAAGTCAGAAAATTTGTCAGAAAAGTGGGTACCGCACGAATTGTCTGAAGCAAAACAACAAACACGCGTCGCTTGCTGCGATTTTATACTCAATCGTCACAATAATGCGAGGATTTTGAACAATATTGTGACTTGTGATAAGAAATGGATCCCGTACGACAATTGGAAGCGATCAACACAATAAATAAACTCCAGAGGTCCGGCAAAACTTTGCTCTTAGCGAAAACTGACCAAAAAGAAGATTCTGATTAAATTAGAGGAGCTGCGACTGGAAACTCTCGTTACCCACTATACTCTCCAGCTCTTGCTCCAACAGATTACCATTGTTTCAAAAGAATAACTTTGCAAGGAAAAAGCAATCAAATCATATGAGGCAGTCAAAACCGCCTTCAAACAGTTCGTAGTCCTTCGCTCTTAGGATTTTTTTCCCAATCTTGCTACAACCGATAACATTTTCTTTTTGAAAATTTGGATAACTTTTTGCTAGGAAAAAAAATCTTATGAGACAGTCAAAACCGCCTTCAAACGGTTCGTAGACCTTCGCTGTTCCATTGTTTTTCCAAAGGGATCAATGACATGCCTATAAAATGGCGGAAATATAACGACGGTGCATACTTCGATACGATATACCTAAATATATATTTTTTAATCTCGGAAACGGCTCCAACGATTTAAATGAAATTTGTACGCTGGTTTCGGGGGATAAGTCGATCCAGGTAGGTTTTATTTTTAGAAATTTTAAATTATAAAAAAATATTTTCAGTGATAATCAACCTAAATATAAAGTGAAAAATACAACTCTTCCTGACATCTGTTGGAGAGTATTAATAATATAGTAGCGTAGAACGCCGTCAAACGACGCTCTATAAAAATTTCGTTCATTGAAATAAAGCATCCTTCGCTGAATGTCTACCAGACGTGGGTTACCTGCGGAACTGGAGACCCTGGTTCAATCATCAATCAAAACTATATTGCGTTTTTTTTTGTTTTTTTTTTATTGGGAGCTATTCTAAATGGCATTGTTAAGTAATTGTAAGCAAAGGAGTGTTTCGTTTGAAATCAAACCAAGAAAATAAATTGTTTTTAACCGAGCAACGCTCGGTCTCATACAGGTACTTATAATTTCATTAAACAAACTTGTTGCACTTTTTTATACTGAACGGCAATTTCACGTGTAAGCTCCTAATATATAACCGAAATAGTAATAGTGTACGGTATTGGACTACCATAACAATTGAGATACTTTTAATGAGCTGTGAAAACGTATCATCCTCATACATTTTGTATGAGAAAAATATTGGTAGAAAAATTGTATCGTATAATGAATATTCTTTTTGAGTAATTGCGTGGTAGTGAAACCTTTTTCCTTTACTTTGTACTACTTTACTTTTTACCTTTGGAGAGGACACCGGGTTATGTGGGATTTGAACCTCACTAAAACCCCCTCGGTGGCCTTCCTCTGCGTTTGGGGAGGACTCCGGGATCTCCCATGGAACGCACCGGTGTCCTCCATACGCGACGCCCTGGAACGGGCCCATCTTTGGGAGAGCAGATGTGATCTCCTGCACCTTCCGATGCTTACGGCGGCATGCAGCCACGCACACACCGCCGTCCTTCCCGGGGCTGCTGGCTGGACGGGTCGAGCTCCCACTCTCACCGCCCGCAGCCCCGGAAGCCCCCTTTTAGTCGCCTCTTACGATCAGGCAGGGGATACCGTAGCTCTATTCTTACTCCCGAAGCTACAGGGACTAAAATAATCTATTCAAAGGATTCGATCCGGCGTCCGCTACGTAGTGAGCTAATAGGTACAACCGATACACCAAACAGCGTACGCCTTTTAATTTTTGCCAATTCGGGCTTACTAATTTTATATTTGGACATACCTAATTTTGCGACTCAAAATTTTATCTTCAGTATTTAAATGTAACTTGGTATGCTGATACATATAGATTTTTTTATATTTTAGGGCAAAGGGAAGAAGGCTAAAAAGAATAAGATGCTCAAAGTGGACGCTCGTATTCTGGGATTCTCTGTGACCGCTTCCGAGGACCGCATCAACGTAGGAGACATCGACACCGTCTGACGCTGCAGGCGGTCGGAATACGTCCGCCACAAATCTCCTTGTGATAACCCGCCGGAGAAGTAACTCTTTTCACCTATTTTAATTATCGTGTAGTGCGTTTTGTGTGGTGCGCCGTGCGGCCCGGTGGTATCCATCGGGCCCCTCGCCGGCATCGCCCACATCGTGACCTCTCACTGTTGGCATCCATCACATTTTAACTCATTCTACAAAACGACGTCGACGTCGTTTCCCATCGTTTGGCATGGATGTCAATCTGTATTTTAACGGCTTAGTCGTAATTATTTCGTAGTGTTTATTTAAAAACCAAGTATTTATTCTTTGTTCAAACGTCAATGATCCTACTTAGCCTCGCCTCTTCATTGTCTGTGTGGCGAGAAATGTTAGTTCAATGGGATACAGGTAGCATTCAGTTGAGTGTTCTGTGTGCATAAAAAAATACTGTGCCTTCAGGTTGCGTTAACTGTGTGAGTAATGAATGTGACAACATAATAATTTTATTAGTTTTAATAGATCATTTTATATTTTAACATATATACGATTTTAAATGATACAATAATTTATCCTAATTCTAATAATCCTATTATATGTTATTTATTGTATTAATAGCTTCAATCGACGTCTTGCCTTATGCGATCGTGTCAGGCTTTGTTGCGACAATTACACACCTGGTTTAAATCGTCATTTTAATGTAATATTATTATCAACTACACTAAATGATCAATGCTCTCTGTGTTGATCGGGTTACGTATGCGATTGGCGTAAAATTTATTTAAAAATCATTCAAATCATCAGTCAAATCTGGGGCCCGTCACGTTCACATCGACTTTGAGTAGTTCAATTTAATATTTTTGATCGGTTTATCACGACGTCGATTTAAATGCATGTTTTGATCGTCGGAAGAAATAAAGCGTATTGCGCGATTTTTTACATTATTCGAGTTATCTGTAACAAAGTACTAGTCATGTATAAAATATAATTCAATAATTTATCCAAGCTTTATCCGTGTAACTCATCGATATAATATAAGTAGGTAGATGCAAGGTTCCCATACAAAATTGAGTCAAAAGGCGGCCCCGCGTAAAAACGTACTTATTATAGATGTATATATGTATACAAGTATTCTAAACAAAAAAATATTTTAAGGTATCTTACTTTTTATCTATTTTAAACCTTATGGTACTGACATAAGTAAGACTATAAGTCCATGTTAAATTGTTACTTATCACCTTCTGGTTCGATGTTTATAATACGGCAATAAAAAATTTACGACTTTAGACTTACGAAATAGGAGTTTATTGAGAAATGAAACCAAAATCATTACAATAAAGCACAAATTCGTTTGCAAGATTAATTCACAGCCATATTTACACCACCAAACAAATTTTACTAAAATAATAATAAATAGTTTAAAGTATAATAAATATGCGTTATTAAATTAAGATAAAGATGTACTCACTGGAAGTATGATACTCCATACTTTTTTTGCGTTTTTAGAGTGTAATTTTTACAAATTTTTACTGCGGACTTTGGCATCACTGACGTGCGACACGTGCGTGGCGGTTTAACAAATGAAAGCGAAAGAAGGCATATTGCTGCCGTTATGCCTTCTTTTGTCGGTGCCACTTTTATGCGGCGACTGTGAATCTACCTACTTATATTATATCGATGGTGTAACTATGTATTTTATTCAATTATAAAAACAGAAACAATGAAACATCCCACATACCTACTATGATGTTTAATATCTGACATTACCTTGTGCAATGTACAGTATAGTAATTAGATTGCTTACTCTCTATTATTTTGGATGTACAGCTACTGTTTTACTGAAGAACATGTTCAAGTTAATAAGTTTTAGTAGTTGTAGAAGCGCCGACCTATATTTTTAATGTAACTATTTGTCAGTGTCAATGTGCGGTATCGACCCCTATGCTGTTAATCGTGAACGCGAGACAAATTCATGCGGTTAACCTTAAAATTTGGCGAGCTTACTGTACGAATATTGCTCATTGGAACGAACGTTGTGAAATGTCCTTTCTTGTAGTTATATCGTATAAGGTTATTTTAATAGTTTTTTTTAATTTTCACTTATTATTTTCAGTGCATTAACGTAATCGGTACGTTGTGAAATGTCGTTTCTTGTAGACGTATTAGGTTATTTTAATCGTTTTTATTTTCGAACATTATATGTTTATAATAATAATGATATTTTCAATACATGATTCCGATAACGTTGTGAAATGTCCTTTCATATAGCTATAATAGGTTATTTTAATCGTTTTTTTTCTTTAGAACATTGTATATTTATAATAATAATAATATAATAATGACTAGTTTATTTCTCACCCACAATATAGCTTAAATACTAAGTTTTGCATATTTATTTTCTTAATTATACATGTTATCACTTGTTCTATTTAAGGAGATCAGAAACAAGAACTTACTGAAGTTTTGGGCCCCAAATATATATATTTATTTTATTATAATTATAACTTCAAAAAATATCACAATCTTCTTATATTTTAAGTTCAAAACAGTTTATTTTATTGTCTATAAAAACTTTGAATAATGAATTCAATGTTAATGTTGACGATTATTTTCAACATTTGATAAAGGTTATTTTTCTGTATTTAAAATATTAAGCATATTTTTAATTGCGCCCGCATGCTCTGTAAGGTGATTTTTCGTAAAACAAGCAAATATAAATTGGAGTGTAGAGTAAGGGATTAAATATCTAAAATTAAAATAAACATTAATTGTTAAGGAGCACTTGAAAGGGCTAATTGAATAGCAAAACGGAAGTAACTTTCATTTGCCGGATAATATTTCATAAAATGAAATAAAATAAATTACACTTGCCTTTCAATGTAAAATACTGCTTGTAAATCAACTGCTGTTCTGTAATTTATATAAATATTTTATTTTAAGGATTTAAATCTTTTTGTAAATACACAATATTTTAAACATGTATAATCACTTGTATATATTTCATAGTGAGTACCGGTCCCATAGTTGTTTATTTTGTTTTAGGTTACTTAATATTTTTTTTACTTTGTACTACAAAAGAAATGGTAAAACTAAAATCGAAGTTTAAGTTTTAAAATTCTATCGCATACCGTGTAATGTATGTAAACGCATTGGAGCAACGTGGTGGAGTGAACTCCTGGCCTTCCCAATTATGGGGAGAGATGCGTACAGTACACGGCAATAAATATTGCATATCGATCTTTGGAAAGAGACAATCGGCTAATTTCGGCTTCGTAGAGCGTTATTTCTGTCGCACGAAATACAAACAGACCGGTATCTATTAAGAGCTGTTAAAACAATTGTGAGTTGCTTTTTTTGATATTTTTTTTATTCTTTGTATGTATTAAATACACCATTTTTTCTGTAAGTGCTTTAGGTTGGGGTAAAATAAAAAAATAAATAAAAAAAATCACATTATGTTTAAAATTACAGCTGTAGTGTACATAATAATAACCATTATACCTATTGTTAAAATGAGACATAGACATTGTAATAAAAATAATAATTCTAATTCTCTATTACTTCCATTTCACTATCTGTACTCTCAAAGAGGTCAATATTTATAACTAGTCTATCAGTGTAATTGTCTCTAAACCGTGTTGAATGCTTCTATATTCATTCTCACATTTGATTGTATGATCGCAACCCTTTTTCCACTCTTCAGCCCCGATCATGTTTACTTTTTCAGTCAATAATATTTTTACTGTAGTTAAATTCATACCTACATTTCTAGAGGCTGCATAGCCTTTCAGTTGAGACCATATATTTTCAATTGGATTAAAATCCGGATGATATAGTGGCAATCGCAACACAGTGTGCCCATGTTTGGCAAGTATTTTGTCCACGGAAAACACTATACCTCTCCTTGTGCTGACATATCGCCGCCCCCAGCGAATAATACCGTAATTGAAAAATCTAAATTTTACAGGAAAAAAGAAATACGATTTTTGCCTACTAACTTATAACTGTATTTACGGAGAGAAATCATTTGTATACCAAAAGAGAGCTGATTTTATCCTCGATAGGGTAGTGTAATTAAAAAAAAATTTTGTTACTAAATTTAAGTTAGAAGCAAAAGTTTATATTACCGAAATTTAAATTAAATCTTCATCCGTAAACCAACAATACGATTTTATTCGGGTAAATTATCGACAGAGATCTACTCAGTAATAATTGAATGCGATCTTATTCCCTGTTCTAAAGAAATGTTATTTGACTCGGTAATTGACTGTTACCATAATATTCGGTGATTAAAAAAAGTGAGATGATACTTGTAAAATTTAATTACGTTTTTATTCCATGGCAAAAAAAAACAAGTTTCACATTTGTAAAATTATAATACCGGATAGACCGTATTGCAAAATAAAAGGTAAAAATTAATCTAAATCATAAAATAAAACATAATTTACGTGTTTTTTTTAAGTATTTTAATCAAAGTATTAAAAAATCAACATAAAAAAATATTAGTAATGCCACACTCATAAATATATTTATATTCATATTTTTCGTGCCACCTAGGCATCATCTAGGTCTGACCCATCTAGATCGTCTGTGTTATTAGGCATGATGACACTATTAAAGAATCAGAGAATAAACGGTTTTACAGAAAAATATATGCTAAAAAAGTTCTAAAATATGATCCCGTTTTAATATAAACATTAAGATTAATAAGATTTTCAATAAAATAAAAGTGTTAAATACAGCAATCGGCCATGTTATCTGAAACGCCAATCAAAAGGAATGACGTCACGTCTCAGTTAATGTCATCGTGTTGCTTGAAGTTTGACGAGTAGAAAATACATTAATTTACGTTTAAACTTGAGTTTATTGCTGAAATAACCTTTTTTTCGAAACTAGGAGACGTGTACCTACAATAAGGAAAGGTATTTAAAATCTGTCATGCCCATTGTAAAACCCATGGTAATGTTTTGGTATAGCTTCACTAGCACACAATCCAAGTAAATCATCATATAGAGGTTTAGAGTATGGGGATAGGTTGGTGGTAAATCTGTGTCAACCTATCGACTGTTGTAATTTCCACAGGATTTTTCGGTCGCCGCCCACGTTTTGATTTTGCAATATCTGAGTCCGTGTCTAAGTCAAAATGTTCGTCCCCAATATTGTATTTTAATTGTAGGACACGAGGTCTTTCATGAGATACTCTAACTTCCATAACCACAAAATGTTTCTACCTTGGGTATCCTTAAGCCAGTTTTTTCCAGAGATGAGACATTTTAAATCATAAAAATCACTTTGTTCCATTTCTTTTACGTTATACTTCTCACCTTTTACTTTTGCATTCATTATAACACTGTAAAATTGGTCAGGTGTAAATAATAATTTATTTTTCATTGCACGTTCTACACATAAATGCATGCTGTCACCCTCACTTTGAATATGACCAGTCTAAAAAAAAAACGATGTGTAATATTTTCCAGCCCGTAAGTTTTTAAAGCGTAAAGGTACATGGCATAAATAAATATATTTTTGTTCTGCCCGGCACAGCCATCAGCATAAAATGATACATGCTTTATGCCTTTTTGTGCTTCCTGTTGTAAAAATTGTAGGAAACAGCTCCCAATTTCGTTTGATCTCCTTTTTGCAACAGAGAGGTGCCAGACATAGCAATATCCTGACTTATTAAGTGTATTATAAATTGTGAAATTATAAACGGGATATTTGCGCTTATGGAAAATTGAATGGATAATGGAAAATACCCACCTCAGATTGAGGCACATTTAGGACTTTTTCTAAGTCAAAAACAGCGACTGTAGTATTTTTTGAATCTACCGTAGCTTTTTCCTCTCTTTTTATTTCACGTACTTTATTTTTACGCTCCAGGCGTCCCTATAACTTTCTTCTAAAGATAACTTTTTGGTACGAGTATCTTCAGCTTGTTCATACAGAGAACAAATTGCGCACAAATCCTTTTTTGGCTTAAAAAAGGAATAGTTGTATTCCGTATTAAAAATAGTTTCGTAATGCCGCTTCGTAGCAAAGTTATCTTTAGCATTATTTTGATTTGTGAACCAAGATTGATATAATCTATACATTTTTGAAATATTGAGCTGCTCTGATAAATATAGACGTGTTGACTCCTTCCTAGCGTAGTGTGATTCTACAACAGGAAATAGATTAATATGTGTTCCTTTATCATCTGTCAAAGTTTGATCTTTATTTATTTTTTCTAAGGCTGTGTAGACAAACTGTTCTGATATCCTTAAAGTATTAAGGAAATGCATTGCATACAGATATATCGCACCCATCTAACGGAAAACTGTATGTAAGTGTTTGGGTTAGGTCAACCAGGGCAAGTGTGACACTTTTTTTTCTTATCTACAGTTATCATTAAAATAATTCTACTCTACTGCAATAATATTCCATAACCTTTATCATGAAACGTTCTTCATTTAATGATAGTTGGTCTGATCAAGCAAATTAATCTCTTTATTAACATAATATGTGATAAAAAATGATTTAACATATACAAGTCATAGACTGTCACACTTTCCTCATACCTGAGGCAAGTGTAACAGTGTTATTTTATACTAGGTTATTAACGTTTTATTATCTGTGATTTTTTCGCTAATACTAGTACTGTAGTGCATAACCGATACATTTTAAACCCAATAGTGTTATACATAAGGTTGTTTTTTGCATAACATGGATTTTCTCGTTTGGCCGGGGCAAGTGTGACAATATATTAAGATTTAGTGATGGGACTAGACAAATATTTTTTGTCGATAAATTTAATAAAAAAACAATGTTAAGTGAAATAATTTTTTTATTGAAAAAAGCTAGCCTTATGCAAAATAAACCTCATCTTCATCATTAAACAAAACAAAAAAAGAAGGATTCTCAGATACCTGTAACATTTGATTTTTTTTAATTACATTTGTTGCAGGAACTATATCGCTATCAATTTTCTTTATCATTGTAAATTTAAGGCATTTTTGGCCGTCTCTGTAATGTTTGTAGTAAAGAATTTTGAACCTATCAGGTTTTTCAATTTTTTGTACGATACCGACATAAAATTTCCAGGTTTTCTTTTCATAATACCGAACTAACACAGTGTCATTTTCTTTAAAAATTTTATCATATTGTTTGTTAGTTTCTAATTCTTCTGTGTCTATTTCTGCAATCAAATTTAGGTCCTCCGTCTTTTGGTATTTTTCTCTGTTATGGATTTCTATTTTAACCCGATTATCAGTCTTTGGAGGCTTAGTTTTGATTTCTGTGTGAATATCCGCTTGTACATTGAACTGTTTTACGGATTTTTCTTTCTTAATTCTGCATTTATTGTTTCCCACTTGTATAATCTGGTGATCTTGACTACTGTCTGTATCATTGTCAGTGAAGGAAGCTTCTATGATATCAGAGTCTGAATGTGTGCTCATAATATCAGATTCACTAGTAGTTTCGGATACTTTTCTTTTTCTTTTCTTTGGTTGTTGCGGTTTCGGCTTTATTTTCTCCTTGTTTTTAGAATTTTTCTGTTTTCCTCGGGTCTTCTTTGGTTCTGTTGCTTCTTTGTTTTTTTTCTCTAATGTAACTTTTTCGATGTACTCTTTGTGAGTTGTTACTTCAGCACCTATTCCTATACGCATCCTTTTTGCTTTTGGTTCTTCTTTACCTCGTGAAATAGTCTTTAATAATAAACTTTCAAACGACACATATTTCGAGTTTTCTTTGTTGCCACAAACTTCTACTACATCGTTGCTCAAAATGTTAAGGGCATTAGAACAGCATGTTTTTTTAGGAATGAGCTTATAATTGCCGGGATGTATAACAGTGTCTATACGGCTTAAGATTTTTCTTTTTTGTTGGTCTTCTGCATCATTTTTTTTTACTTCAAGGCCCTGTGTTATTTTTAATGCTGATGGTTCCGGTCTTATCTCTTCTTCATGTTTTTGTGTGGTGTTTTGCATTTTTATAGATGTTTCTACGGTTTTAGAATTTTCCGCTTGTTCTAACTTAGTTTTTTTGGTTAGTTCTTTGGTTGTAATGTTTTCTTGATAATTGTGTTTACTATATTCTATATATTCTTTTGTGTCTTGTCCTTTTATTGGTTCTGTCTTGTTATCTTGTTCTTGTTGTTGATTCTGTTCTTCCTCCTCCTGCTTCCTCTTACTATATTCTATATATTATTTTGTTGTGTTTTGTCCTTTTATTGGTTCTGTCCTGTTATCTTGTTCTTGTTGTTGATTCTGTTCTTCCTCCTCCTGCTTCCTCTTACTATATTCTATATATTCTTTTGTTGTGTCTTGTCCTCTTATTGGTTCTGTCCTGTTATCTTGTTCTTGTTGTTGATTCTGTTCTTCCTCCTCCTGCTTCCTCTTACTATATTCTATATATTCTTTTGTTGTGTCTTGTCCTTTTATTGGTTCTTTCCTGTTATCTTGTTCTTGTTGTTCATTTTGTTCTTCCTTAGGCTGCGAGTCTTTTTCTTGTATCTGTTGGGTCTGTGTCATCGTTTGCTGTTCAATAAATTCGTTTGTTTTACTTTCTAGGTACTTTTTCCATCGCTGCAGCGCTGAAGGATCAAATTTTTCATCCTCAATTTGGTTACGATCAAAAGGATATATTCCAGTTTTTCTGAATCCGTTTCTTATGACAACCTCATCAAGATCATTCCATGTCTCAACCAAAATTTTCGTAAATACTGTTTTGGATAATTTTTTGCCGATATTAAGTCGTTGCCATTTTATCAGTTTCCGGTCCCAGCGATCCTTCATGGACTTCATCGTGCTGACATCAAGGGGTTGTAATATGTGAGAAATATGTGCCGGTAACTTGAGGATAATTATATTGTTTTCCATAGCCTTCGTGATAACATTCAAATCGAGATGTGTTGAATGGCCGTCGTAGATGACTAATTGTGTTTTTCCGGGCTTGTTCAGGGATATTTCAGGGATCAGCACATTTGAAAAATAACTTTCAAAAACAGAAGCCTCCATCCATCCCTTCGAAGTGGCTGAAAATGCCGAATCAAACGTCTCGTCATCAGGAAGCCATGTGTTCCACAGCCATGTCCCTTTAAAAAATATTAAAGGTGAAACTTTCTGACCGTAACCATTACATGCAAACAACACAGTTGTGTTGTCTCGTCCTGGTGAGCTCGTAGTTCTTGTTGCTTGAGATCCTTTGAGCCCAATTATTTTGGATTTTGAAGGGAAGAAGACCCTTCAAAATCCAAAAACTTGTTTCATCCAGGTTCCATATTTGGTCACCTTCTAATTCATTTTCTTCTATGATTTTTTCTAGTAAATCATAAAACTCATTAACAAGGAATGGGTCGGCTGCTTTCTTTCTTGCGATTTCCACTGCCTGCGCTTTTTTATGGATAGTCCATTTCGTCTTTTAAAGCCTCTTATCCACTCTTCACCAGGTATTCCATCAACGAAGGGAGTTTTTATTTCATTGCGACGAACGTATTGTCCAACTAATGCTCTAACCTCCCACTGCGTTAACCCAAAACCGTTCCGCTTATTATTATTATTATACCAAAAGCATTAGCAGCCCTAAATGGGGTCATGCGTTGCTCCTTCACTGCATTTACGGCTTCTAGCAGCGTTTCACGTGAGTACTTGTCACTAGTTTTTCTTTTGTAATTTCTCACCATCTAAAACAAACAAAAAAAAAACGGTTGTCTGTAAATTCGGTTTATTGATGATAGTTGAACGTGATAGCGTCATAAGAAAATACTAATGGAATGGTTGCATTTTTGATTTTTTTTTTGTTTGATAGATATTTTGTATGGATAGAGAAGAAGGTAAATAGAAATCACAATTGAATTGATCACGTTACTTATTACATTTATTTGTATTTACAACTGCATATAAACTTCTTGACAACTGCTAAACATGTGTAAACCTCTATGTTTCCCTGCACACCAGTACCCTAGGATGGACAGTTTCCGAGATATTTCAGTTTTAACTTTGACAGCTGTCATCAGAAATGTAGAGCTCGTCAAGACCTATAATTTGTCCCTACACACCCGTACTCTATGATTGATAGTTTCCGAGATATTTCCGTTTTAAGTTTGACAGCTGACACCTGTCATGTAGATCTCGTTAAGGCCGACAACTTTCCCAAAGAAACTAATAGACTAGCATGCATAGTTTCCAAGATAAACGACTTTTTAGTTTGACAGCTGACACCTGTCATGTCATGTAGATCTCGTTAAGGCCTACAAATTTTCCAAAGAAAGTAATAGTCTAGCACGCATAGTTTCCGAGATAAACCTCAACCTCAACCTCAACCTCAATCTTAATCTCAACCTCAACCTCAACCTCAATCTTAATTTAATCTTAATCTTAATCTTAAATTTAATCTTAATCTTAATTTAATGGACAATCCATCCATCCATCCATCTACCCATCTATCAAAAACAAATGAAAGTTTTTTAGTTTGGCGCTCCATCAATTTATAAGACGCTATCACGTCAAAAAAAAAACAACTAAAACAAAATGATTTTTTTTTCTGCATTTCTAATAGGTACTTAAAGTAATAGCCTGAAATCCACATGGACGGAGTCGTGGGCAACAGCTAGTACTTATGTTACAAGTTTATAAGACATCCCATCACTAGTCATTATGGTCTCATAGAACATGCCTGAGGCAAGCGTGACAGTGTCACACTTATACTTGTAATTATTTTGTGAGGTAAGTGTGACACTACCGTTTTATAGCATTAAACAAACTACGAAACAAACAGTTACAATTATTAATGCATAAAGAATGACTCACCTTCCATTCTTTTGAAAAAACTCATCAAGAAACAAAAATACGAGCACAAACAATCACAGAGCACCGAATGCCGCCCACCGTTTAATTTACTAGTTTTCCAAAATGGCGTGTGTCGGTAAAACAGTAGGGGTTTCCGACTCTCTATCGATAAAGCACGGTAGCCTAGAAGTTCTTGCGTTATTCAATAGATGGCGTTTAAACTAAAAACGGGTTTATGACGTACTTTTACTGAATTGTTACACTAGCCCCACTGTCACAGTTGCCCTGGTTTGACCTTTCTATTATTTTTGCGCCCCAATGTTAATCTTTAAATAAGTTTAGAAATTATACGTCTAGTAATGTATTGCCACTGTAATTCGTGGCTTTGAAGAAGTCTGTAAAAAGTGTTAAAGTAATGTTGTCCTTGCTCAGTGGGAAAATTTTGGTAGCATTGTTTTTTACATGAACAATTCAACGGACAACGGTAGGTCCAGTGCCTACCGTCTTTACTGGATAGTTTTTTTTGGAGCGACATCCTGTATAAGCTTCACCAGAGTTTTTTAAACGTTTATTTTTTATGAGAATAAAAATCAAACTAAAAAATTAAAAATGAAATAATGTAGTTTATAAAACTAAAAAACACGCTTTTGTGAAAATACGAAATAAAAAGTAAAAAAAAAATAAGAAGAAAATGTATTTTACTGAAAAAAAAGCGTGGGTGGTTTTTAAGATACTATTGACACCATGAACCCCACGCTTTTTTTACAGTAAAATACATTTTCTTCTTATTTTTTACTTTTTATTTCGTATTTTCACAAAAGCGTGTTTTTTAAACTACATTATTTATTTTTTATTCTGTCAGCTTCGGTTACAAAATATTTACAAACACTGTAGATTATTTCGCGTGACTGACCTCGTAAAGGTTTCCCTCTTTTTCCTAAAGATGCCATAGTACAACTTTAAATTATTTAAATTTGGGGGTGTTAACAACTCTCAATATATTAATTATGAATTGGACGCGACCGCACTCTTTCGCACTTGAACAACGACTGACAGTGACGTGACGTTTTATCAGTCACATAGGTAGTGTGCGACAGAGATAACGCTCTACGAAGCCGAAATTAACCGATTGTCTCTTTCCAAAGGTCGATGTGCAATATTTATTGCCGGGTACTGTACCCTGCAGTAGGACGCAAAAAGATAGTAGCCGTGTCAAAAGTTACAACAATAAAGGCATCCTGGACAAAGTGTCAATTTGAAAAGCGAATAATTGTTAACAACAACAGATAGTAATGATAATATGTAGCATGTCGCATTACAGTGCAATATAGACGTGCAATATTGTCTCGGTCACAAATTTTATTATGTTAGGGTCCTAGTTATTTTGCCTAGGGCGTACCGAAGATTTCTGCTGCCATCCCAGAACATGAAATCTTTGTACGTCGTACATATTTATTTGAACCAATAAATACATTGTCCACTTTTACTTTAAATCCAATTCACACGTCGTGGTTAGTATCGTACGTCGAAAAACTTTTTTTAATAAATTTGACCCTCCTTTCTTTTAAAAGCACTAAAAATCACTGTTGGGCATTAATCATATCGATTTCTTTCCAGTATAACAACTCTGTGTCGAAATATAAATTGCTTTGGGTGTGCATTGCACGAGTGATAACCATTGTAGCATTTCTAGATCAATCTAAATGTTGTAGTGTCTGTGTTACATTTGAAGAATTATTTAATTTAATTATTATTAATAGTTGAATAATGAAAATTGAGTGCATTGCGTCGTGTTCATAATGTGCAGTATGAAGTATGTTCGTATTGATAATCCGAGCTATAAAAACATTTTTATCCGTCAAATAAATGTCGAACACTCACATTAATCGTAGATTTTTAAACTAAATGTTCTCTATTGTGTAATTACGTGAGATAAATAATTTTAAGAGTTTGTATTTTGTAAATGATTTGTTTTAGAATCGTTATTGTATAATGAGTACGTAAAACACCTTGTCTTCTACATTTCAAAGTGGTAGGGATAACTTGTTTTTTTTTTTTTGAATTGTAGGTATTTTATGATAATTGAATAAAATTCATGATTAATGATGAAGTACCGTTGTAATGTATATTACTAATGTTCATAAAACAACCTTGTCCCAGGATGGGTAATGTATTGTTTGTAGTAAAATTTTTATGTGTGCGCGCGCAACTTAATAGCAAACTTTAGGGTGGAGCGACTGGAAAGTAATGAAAATTTACAATTTTTTTAATAATAAAAATGTACGCACAAGGTTTTTAGAAACCGATGTAAATAATAAATAAAAAATATTAAGTGTGAAAGTTTGTTGTAACAGTCTTGGTTATTAATTTATCTGCTTGGTTAAAAAAATTCTATGTCCCCTAAATTGCCTTTTTATTAACATTTTATAAATCAATACATAAAAAATCAATTGGATTAAACATCTACAAGTAGGTACAAAGTTCCTTGTATAATACATATTTTTATTGCTAAAATTCTATTTTGGTAGGTATGTAAAAACCTTGATTTTTTAAAAATATAATAATATACTTTTATTCTTACATGAAAACCCTAAGGTTTGTTACTAAACTCGGTCGCACGAAACCGGAAAAAAATATATATCTATCAATTGGTATTACTAAATAATAATGTAAAAAAATTACGAAGAAATGTCTACATATACTTAGTGTTATACTTTAGCAATCTGGTTATTTTATTTTTATTTACTACCTACGAATACCATTTTCTTTATTTCTAAAAACCAACAACCTAATAAGAGCAGGTGCGGTCGGAGCCTTCAATTTTGGGGAGGGTCACTAAGAAATTTGGGGGAAGAAGTGTCCCAAATTGGCTTGTTTCGCCTTCCATCTACACATGACTGATGGAATTTGGGGGGGGGGTCATGTCCCATGTGACCGCCACTGAATAAGAGTAATTAAAAGTATATGTAATTGATTGTATTGTAGTTACAAAAAATATGCCTTCAAATTTAAGCTACTTTTCTATATAATAGACGCAAAGATGCAACTTTAAATTCATACACTCGACGACCCGCGTGGCGCATTGGTTACCATGCCGGACTGCCAATCGATGGGTACCGGGTTCGCTTCCCGGTGAAACAGAAATTTGAATGAAGAGTTTAAATATCGGTTCTCGGTGTTTGTGTTCTTGTCTTTGTATGTGTACATGGTACCCACGACACACGGTAATAATTACCTTACCAAAATTTCTTAGTGAAAGACCTCGCCAAGCTGGCGTATCAGGCAATACTGTACGTCTTAGTGTTTCGTTAAATTCACACTTCTGCATTGCAGCGTTGTACGTTTAAGCCTTGCTCATTGTAGTACTTACTTGTTCATTATTTAAGTTTTTATATCAAGATTTAATTTACTTGTATAAAGCTGCCATATTATACCTATTTTCTTTGTGGAAGTGGTATTCGAAGGTATCAAAATAAAGGCACTCAAGCATAGGATTCCTTTAAATCTCTGAAAAATAGTGGCCCCTGATAATTTTACTGTCCTTTCCAAAACTAACTTTATACTCCTTTCGCCCTAAGATGTGGCTGAAACTTCTCATGTTCCGCGTCATGCATAACTACTTTATAGTACCTGACTATAAAACTAAAATTAACACGCAAAAGAAAACAATGTAGGTATAAAATAACTAACAGTATAAGTATAAAAAATAAACAAAATTAATAATAAATATATTACCTTAAACTATATTATATATATATATGATATAATATAATTATAATATGTATATAAAAAATCGCCCGTGTGTGGCAATTGATTATTATTGTTTTTGTACCATATTTTGTACCATTTAAATCAATCGATAAAATTCCCTTAGGAATTGTGTTACTTATATTGTCACTTACATTGTCAATAAAATTTATGTCAACTATGAAGGTGTCAGGGATGTCATCTTACGGGGAAAGGACTATAGTTATTAGGTACTACTGAAACTGATTTTAATACTAATACCGGTGGGACAGTAACTCCACAACAGGCGATGATCTCGAGAATTTCACGAAATATTCCTGAAATTTCACTTAATACCTACAGCTTTATTGTCCAATCACATTTCGCCATAATAATAAATTTTTTGCGTTGGGTAAACGTGAAATAGTTCAACTGATTTGATTTGGTCTTAACAAGTCAAACTGTCTAAATAATACAAAATATTTAAAAAATATTGCATGATTGAACAATAAGACGGTTTAAAAGTGAACTAGTGAAGCAATAATTTGTAATTGAAATGATGAATTATTATAAATGTGGGTATGTTTTAAAGACGTGTAAATATTATTTTTAGAGTTAATAAAAACATTATAATAAATTTTGTTTTTTTTTTTCTTATCCTTCTTCTATGTTTGTGTAAAACCAATTTTGTCATTAACTAATATCGTTAACGATTGGACGTATTGTATGAGACGCTGTATACAATGTACAATTGTAGTCGAACATACGTCTCTGCCAACAGTACCCACCTACCTTTGATTTATTATTACCTACAATAAGGGTGTATTGTAGGTAATAATAAGGGTACATGAAGACACTTCTATCTTTCTTTGCATTCGGTACAAGTACATACTTCAAACACGATTCAAAACCGAATTGCATTTTTTATTCGATTCTCTACAGACACACTTCCACCAAGCTGCATACACAACTGATCTAAATATATGTAATATATATAGGTATATAGTGTGTGTGTGTGTGTGTGTAGAAGAATTTTTGTTTTCTTTGCAGCCAGTTGTTCCAGTTGTGCCAGTTCTACCAGTTGAACTTATTGGACAAAAAAGTCCCAATTATTTCATTGTTGTCCACTAAGTTCAACTATCCTTTGATTTATTATTACCTACAATAAGGGTGTATTGTAGGTAATAATAAGGGTACATGAAGACACTTCTATCTTTCTTTGCATTCGGTACAAGTACATACTTCAAACACGATTCAAAACCGAATTGCATTTTTTGGTCGATTCTCTACAGACACACTTCTGCCAAGCTGCATACACAACTGATCTAAATATATGTAATATATATATATATATATATAGTGTGTGTGTGTGTGTAGAAGAATTTTTGTTTTCTTTGCAGCCAGTTGTTCCAGTTGTGCCAGTTCTACCAGTTGAACTTATTGGACAAAAAAGTCCCAATTATTTCATTGTTGTCCACTAAGTTCAACGATCTGTTTAAAAAATACGTAGATTTTTTTAAAATTCGTTTAACAGCATTGGATAAAATCCTTGCAGCCATTCAATATTTTCGTTTCATTATTCAATAATGGCATCGCACTCTGTGCATATTGCCAGTGTCAGGTATAATTTCTGCATCTATTATTCTATATAAAATCAGTAAGTCGTCAGGTATCAGTCAGTCTAGTCAGTCAGATGTTCAAGTAAAGCGATGGCTACTTTACGAGAACATGTCCGAAGGAGTTTTTGCGAGGCAAGCCGAAAAAACATGTTTTCGCACTGCTATTTTATTTCACAGCACTCGTGCACTATCATTAACCTATATCGAAAAAATACCATCTACTTTGTCCGATATAACTCAAAAATACACTAAGAAAATGAAAATAAAACAAGAGCACAACTTATCCCTTCAGACTTCCCGCCAAAACTCAACGTAGATTATACTTATACATTAACACAATTTTTTAAATTAATTAGGGAATGCAAATTTTATGAATAGCAATACTGCGAGATTGCGCCAATTTCGAGACTTCGCGAGATTTTCAGTTTTGTGTATTTTTTGTAAATAATCACAATCTATAGGTACTAATAAATAAAGCTTAGGAGTTTGTTTGAATGCGAAAATCTCAGGACCTACTGGTTCGAATTGAAAAAATATTATTTGTGTTGGATAGTCAATTTATCGGGGAAGGCTTTAGACTTATGACTAATACCTAAGTCCACGCGGACGAAGTCGCGGGCGGCCGCGGGTATTTGAATAAATCAGGAAAAAAATTATAAGTATTAAAAGAAATACATTTGTTTTCACGAATTTTTTTTAATAGACTTATGCATCAAAGTCAAACATTGTTTGACGTATCTGTCTTTATTTTTTTTATAAACTTCTAAGTAGGTTGTATCTATCCAATAACAAATGAGTGAAACTACTAGTCTTCTCTTCTAATACCAAACTCAACTCTGTCCGTGTCAGTCCGCGCTTCGAATAAGACGTTTTTATGCTCTCTAGACTCTAGTGCAATATCTCGCCATTTTTTCGTTCGAGATCAATCTCGCTAAAATAGACCGAGATCTCGGGAGTTCTCGTTCTTGAGATTGCAATCCCTAGTCAAAATGCCTAAATGGTTTATTGTGTACCACACCATCTACTGTAAGAATAGTCAAACACAAGTCGGGCGCGCGTAATTATTGCGTTCTACGCTACGCAGGCCTCCCCAATAATGGGGAGAGACTCGTGCCCAGCAGTGGGACGTAAAAAGAGTTGTAGCCAGATAATAATAATCTAATTCCTTACGAGCAATTCTTGTAAGTATATGGTGCAGCGCAGACGACACATTTTTTGTGCGATCGAGTCTGCGGGCGCACAAATGACTACAAAATGTCCTGTCGCGGATTTTTCGCAGACTCAAAGCACACGACGCACACCTTCGATCATTTTGTCGGCAGAACTGTAGGGACGTACTCGCTATGGAAATCGCGCAGAGATCGCGATGTATTATTTTGTATTTGAAGTACAGAAAAAGAAGAAATAGAGAATTTTGGGTACATCCTATACTTTCGGAGTGATTACAGAATGAACAATTCCATATTAAACATTCAATTCTGAAACAATATCCGGATTAGTTTTTCAAATTCTATAAATTCCCACATTTTTCTTTTTTATTATTGATCATGATATTCTGCCTTAGAAGTATCATAAAGAGCTGGTCTGTTTTGTATTTAATGTTTTAATATCGTTACATCGATCCCTGGTACCATGCTAATATCGTGTACGTTACGCCCACCCCTAAAAAATGCAGATTGCAGACTAAAGTAAGTGTGCGCCGTCTGCGTTAACGCGCGTTGAAGCAAACGTTCTATTTCTTTCGCACACTTTTTGTGCGACGTTGCGCGGCGCGGTTCGGCGCAGTCTGCCGGAATTATACGGATTTTTTGTGCGCCGGACTATTTGTGCATCGTATATTGCATATAATTGCGAAGGTTCTATTTTTCACAGACTAAAAGTGCGTCACGGACAGTCTGTCGTCTGCGCAGCACCTAAAACACAAGATATGATTTTTGAATCCCTGAAACGGCCCCAACTTAATGAAATTTTGTACGCTGGTTTCGGAGGTGATATATCGATCCAGGTACCTACTTAGGTTTTATTTTTAGAAATTTTAAATTATAAAAAGTATTTTCAGCAATAATCAACTTAAATATAGTCTGAAAAATGCGACTATTCCTGACATCTATTGGATAGTATTAATAATATTGTGGCGTAGAACGCCTTCAAACGCTATCCGCCAATCCGACGTTCAAAGAAATGACAATTTTGATTAGAAAGAGCTCTATAAAAATATTGTTCATTCAATTAAAGCTTCCTTGGCCGAATAGTTATGTGGGCTAACTGCGCAACTGGAGATCCGGGTTCAACCTCAATCAAAACCATTTTGCGTTTATTTTTATTTTTTTATTGGGAACTATTTCAAATAACGTTGTTAAATAACACTAAGCAAATGAGTGTTTCGTTTGAAATAAAAGTAAGAAAATATCTCGAATAAATTGTTAAAATTCGAGCAACGCTCTGTCGTCCAGGTGCTAGTTTCCAAAATCGACTTCAGACTAATTATAGGGTCTAGGAATTATGGATAAAATAAAATTTCAAAGTTATACAAGGTAGTTTATTAAAATTAACATAATGCTATGGCAATAAAAAGGTAGCAGAAAATTAGAGTAAAGGTAAATAAGAATAGCTTAACAGAATAATTAAAAATAACCTGTACAAAATGCATTAAGTAAGCGGACTAGAAGTCCATTTCTTTGTTATTTTGTTTAAAAAGTTTGTTTTAAGAGGCCGTATACGAAATATTGTCGATTTCGCTGATTTAGCTGATTTTACACATGAAATTTTGCAGTCAAAATACAGTATATCCATAAGTTTTATTGCACAATATAACTGATCATTTCAATAATAAACTATTAAATGAGGCTTTTTCGATTTTTATTACGTTGTTTTGCTTAATAGACCTGAAGACGGTGATAGTTTTGTGAATTTTACTGTAATAGGTACCTTTAGAATGTTACATATTTCCGGATCATTTCAAAATCTAAACAGATCGAAAAAAAATGCCATGTATTGCTGTAAAAATCACATACATAGTTAAATAGCCACTTTTTGCCAGTCTCATACAAAAAATATTAGTAAAAAAACATTGAAATTAGTCAATTTTGAGAGAAAATGGGCCAGCAATTGCGTTTGATTTCGGCAAATGGGAGTATTCGTTCATAAATTTTATTTGAAATAAATTCACTTCAGTTCATAACCAATCCGTTTCCTGAAAAAAAATCAAATTAACAATAAAAGTTTGGCATTAAAAATCTTTTAAAGTAACCTAAATCTCGCATTATAATTCTTGAAGCAAGCTAAAAAAGTGGCTAACGTATTATGTGTTAAATCAGGTAAATAAGCGAAATCGACAAAATTTCGGTTATGAAAGTAAAATCATATTTGATATCACGAAAACAATGTTGCATTGAAGCCTCTACGTGGAATACAAAAATGAAATGTAAGTACAAGTTTTAGCAAAACAACGTCGTACTTGCTAAATGTTTCAACACAGTAACATAACTAGATGTTAAAAAATACAAACAGAACAAAGAATGCATAACTGTAGGTATAATTTATTTTAGAACATTATTTTAAGACATTAGTTGAGCACTTAATAGATACACCTAGGAGTTAACGAAATGTTTTTCGAATTTTTGAAGATAGGTAGATAATTTCAGTTACTTAACCCATATTTCCTACCTATCGTATGGTATAATATATTGATGCGTTGATTACAAACCAACTTCATTGAATTTTAAGTTCACGTAGGACATAAGCAGTAGTCAGTCAGTCGGTCGATATTCTATTCCCTACTCACCAAGCCGCCATTATGTAGTAATAATCTTTTCCAATCCGCATTGATGTAGAATCAAGAGTGGTAGAGAAAGCTAGAGGTTAGGTTCGGTTGGAAAATAGCTTTTCTACAGCTTTCTTGAATAACCCCATGTTATAGTCCACTGGGAATGCCTCGGCTTGAAGGTAGTCCCATACCCTACACGTCCGTGGTGAAATGGTGCGTGCAAAGCGGACAGTAGAGGGCCGCCATGAGTCCAGATAGTGCCGGTGGAACTTTAACTTCGTTTGTTGGTATAATCATGGAATGGTCTGCAGTCAATCTCGGGCGTTGAAGATTCGGACTGCACGCTTTTAAACAGGGTGAAATGGGTGATATTTTGGTGCTCCTTCCCAGAGATGGGAGCAGTACTCCATGTGATAGATAGGCAGATTAAATTAGATACCGTACCTACTTGAAGCTCTAAAAATATTAGGTGCTCAAATAACATCTATTAGTTACAGACAAATTAATATTACAATTAATAATATTCTTTTATAGATAATGCTAGACAGATAAAAGTGAAATAGTTAGGTATTTAAACAATTAAGAATATCTAGGTTTATTGAAGACTGCCCTATAAGAACACCTTTTTGTAGCGGACAATTTCATCATAAGTATGTTGGGTACATTTTGTTTAGAGCAGACCCACCTACTACTACTACCTACTTACTTTAAGACCAGAATCAGATATTGGATAAACATTAAAAATAAACATTTGTTCAGGAATGGTGAGTGCTATTCATACCATTACCTACACAGTGCTATTCATACGAAGTAATACGCCAAACGCCTGCTTTGATTTATTTTAAACATAATTTAATACACTGAATAAAACCACTAGAAGAAATATTTTCACGAGACGAAGTTTTAAGCGTTAAATGGCAGAAAATTTTAGCACACCTAGCAATCGCGGACTTAGAAATTAGCCGTCAGTAGGCTATTCAATACCCCTCCCCTCCTACCCTCTAACGAAATGGCGTCTCGATATAATACGAATCGGTTCTCTAAAAAATTGCAAGCTTTAACAATTTCATATTAAAAGTATTTTTTACGCAGTCAGGTTTTCTTTTAATTTTGTCAAAACCAAAAACATTTTGGGCCAAATTTGCCGCCTCCCAAAATCGCCCTCCAGCCTGCTTAGCATTTTGTTTGGTACCTAAATCCAGCACTGACTCCTAGTCATATCATATGTGTGCCTAGCTGGGAACTAATGGAATGGATTACAGAATATAAAAGAAAAAAGTGCAATTCTGACCTCTTTGGTGTAGAAAGAAAAAAGCCGGTAATAAAATAACGGAACTGAAAGGCATATCCATTCAATAAATTTAATACAAATAAGTGTTATATACCGTTGGTAAGAAGTTTAGGACCAAGACATAGAACGTATGTAATAATATTATTAAAAAATCTTGAGAAAGAAAAATACATACTTAGGTAGGAAAACAAAAGTAGGAAAAGTCGAAGGCACCCTTTCCCTAAATTTCTTGGCGAAAAAATTGAAGGCTGCGACCGCGCCTGAGTTCCCTGGACAAATTTTGTAATGTGCCAATTGATAACCCGAATTATTTTGTTAGCCTCAGCTAGCGGAGGAAAGGGGCTTTTTGGCTACGTTTTTTCAAAGATTCTATGTAACTCCTACTTCCTTATTCAACAACAATCTTATGGAACAATCTAAAAAGCGAATGCCGTTTTAAGGCCTATATTTTAGCGTTATTCAAGAATTTCTTTTACATACTTTTTTGTCTCTTCATTAACTTATTTAGAAACCTAATTTAATTGAATGCCTGCTTAAAGTCACAGAACACTCTTTTAATATGTTCTGTGCTTAAAGCAAATTAAAAGTAGGTACCTAATACTTAATAGCAAAGTTAATCAATGTGTTCATTTGGATCCAATCATCTGCTCTGCAACACTCCTACAGAATTATAAGTAATAAGTTATGGAAGTTTTCTTATGACTGTCGTGCCCATTCTAATCAAAAATTCTGCTTAATCAAAAATCTTGTACATAAATCCAAGAAAATCCACTTCATAAGTTTAATTACGGAACTGTTTAAAGGTTTTTAAGAGTAATAGCCCGTGGAATGTTTTTCTCCAATAATTATAATTAAATAAATATATGTATAAATATCGAGTATCCAGTATAGTAATAAATATCTTTGGACAATTCACAGCGCGAGGAACTACAACACTGGAACACTGATTCCAAACTAAGCGGAGCTTGTACTATGGTAATCAGAAAGCTGATAAACATATATAATTCTAAATATATAATTAAATAGATAAATTAACACCCACACACACAGAACAAATAGTCATGTTCATCACACAAATATTTGTCCTGGGTGGGAATCGAAACCACGACCTCACGATTCGCAGTCGGCTCATCACCCACTACGCCAAGAAGGCTGTCGTCTATTATATGTATGTGTGTGTCCTCTATAATAATGTATTGTTACATATTTTATAATAACTTGGAATACTTTGGATAGATTTGATATTTGTTAATGTGCTTTCATGAATTGTGGTTTTCCTTGTAACTTGTAACTACCATATTAATTAGGTACCTTTATTATTATACCTAAATTTAAGCTCAGTTCAGGGGTAAATATTCATATCTTAATTTGTTTTACTTATGTCTAATGGTCTACAGATGGATGGATGATGCAAATGGATATTATGTAGGTAAATGAGCAAAATAGGAGTGGATTTATTGAAAGTTGGCGCGTAGGTACTGACTAGATACTGATACAAGTGCATTATGCATTTAGGTAGGCTATTATTATAGTAGTAGTATTGTTCTATCTAGAATTCTACGTTGCGATCTATACATTATATTGCGATGGGTGGCTATCATTGCCAGTACGTTAAGCGAACATCACTAGCGTTAAGCGAATGTGTTGTACGCACGAATGTGTGTGTCATTGCCAGTACACACTAGCATTATGCGAATGTGTTCTACGTGCCAGCTTCTAGTAATAAATCTTAGTAAAGTAAATGTTTTTTTTTTTGTTTTTTTCTTTGTGTTTTTTTTTTGTTACTTTATATAGATTTTTGTTGATATGTTTTTTTTAAAAGGTACTTACCTACATAAACCTAGTTAACTATAGTACAAAGTTCTAATATCGTACATAATTTTAATAAAATATACTTGTATTAAATAGTTATGCAATACGGTATACAGAATGTTTACAAATCGTAAAGTCTAAGCTAAAATACGATATATACGTTAGGTGTTAGGCTGTATTTATCCAACTGTATTATTTGAGTGATTACACAGTTTTATTCTAAGTATAGTTAACAATATTAACATGTTTAAATACTTTAAATATTCCCACAACAAGTAAATACGTAGTAGGTTTACATACGTACATAAATAGTTTTATCTAAGTAAATAATTCCTATAAGTTAGATACATTAAAAGAATGAATGAAATGATTGAATGAAAGTGTAAAGAAAATGTAATGTGAACATTTATAAATGATATGATAATGAGAATAACACTTAAGCTCCCAGTAATCTCTTGATGGTATACCCCGGAACTGAGTAAACTGCGACCAGGATCATAATAGCAACTAGCATTATGACGACTGCCTTGATGATGTTCCACTTGTAGTTGTGCCACATTATGTAGCGGAGGGACTTCAGCGGGTTCAGGAACCACATGAACGACGCATCTGGTCGGCTGTGGACAAGTTAGTTTTTAATATTTAAAAAAATACATAACTTTTAAAACTTTTTATGTAGTTCCCATTAGACTGTGCTGTATTGATTATAACTGAAAATCCGTATTTAGGTAACAGCAGGCTAAGTAGGATAAAGCTCACGGGTGCAAAATTTTGTGATACATTTCTTTTAAACTTAAAAGTAAATAAGTAAGTAAGTTAGATAAACTAGACATTTTCACAGCACATTCTATAAATGGGGAACTCCGAAAGGTCGGCAAAAAATTAACGGCCTTTTCCAAAGAAATGTGCAAATACGCCTCGCGTTTTACATAGGTACCTACCTGCACGTGAAAATTTATATGTATACTCAATTGTTACTGAGAATTTACCCCCCAAAATGTAAAACTTTTAGATCAGTACTTTTAGACAAACAACACAACAAGTAACAGGGCCCTGAATTATCCATCTGAAGAACAGAATTAGGATTTATTTGGATGGGTACACCAATTCTAGGATCAAAGAGCTTTTGAGGAAACTGATGGAATTAAACTGAATATAACTGATATATTTCAATTTAGTAGCCAAATTATTTATAAAAACATCTATTATACCTATCTATCGTAAGCATATTAGGTCATATTTACGTTGGCTTATCCAAAGGATCGGGCTCGCTGCGTCCCAAGCCGACGGGCAATTTGTCAGCTTCCTCTCGGGTCAAGAGATGTATCTCAGCTTCGACTTTGCCGGTGAGCTCCATTTCTTCCGATTCCCGTTTAATGTAGAACGGCCACCAGCCTTTGACTCGCTTTTGTTTGAACAGGTTCACCATCGGCACGGTTCCGTCGTTTCGAAGCATATCGAGGGTGCAAAGCTTTGATGTCTTGGCGCCGCGAGGGAATCGATTTAGGTCTAACGTGATGGCTCCTGAAAAAAAAGTCTTGGAAGAAAACTGTTTCTTGACTAGGTATCGTAATGTAGAATTTCTGTACTAGTATGTACGAGTAGATACTTTTTTGCCGCACCGGGGGGGTTTAGGTTGAGAAACATTTACTATAGACTACAAGGGTTGTGTTTTCCGGATAATTAATATTTCGAAAATATTCCTATTCTCATTCATGCTCGAGAATTTTAGCCTGTGTATATTGGAGGAAGTCTATAGACTAATGAATTTAGTATAAATTTTAGTAGAATTATAGTATTGCTGTGGCAACAGCACACTATTCTTTCCGATTTCGGTTTGATAATAGTAACAGTAGAGCTAGAGGACATAGGTACGGATGTTGCGAGTCACATTTGGACGAACAATATCCTTTTCTCCATTGAACTGACTTTGTTTCTAGCAGCAGTACTGGTGATGGCCTACAAGCAGTGAAGTAAATGCCATCAAACTATGGTACCTACGTCGTGAGCTACGTGACAGTGCCTTCCAAAGAATCAGGGCCAGGCTGATGAGACTGTTGGAAAATAAGACTATTTGTTTGAAGGACCCTATAAAGTGTTAGAAGACGTTGAACCAAATGTTTAGGTAATTCTTAAAAATAACAGGCGCTAATTAGTTCATAAGAATATAACTCAACTCTACATAACTAACTACCTAGCATCAAAGGATTTAAAATTAATTTTTAAGGATTGGTCCAAAGATAAATGTGTAGCCATTTTTTTATATTTTTTACCTACCCGGTAATGATGTGTAGAATGTATCAATGTGTAATGTATCGTAAGTATTGTAGCAATGTATTGTTAGGTAAAAAGGAGTAATAAACTGTTCGTTATACACAAAAGATTTGTGCTGTTTTATTCTATATGAAAAAGTACTCCATGACAGATTATATTTTTACTTCGAAAAGTTTTCTATCTTTGCTGATGAGCAGGTAGGTTTTAGGAAAAACAAATCAATAAACGTAGCAATTTATAATTTTTTACAAAAAGTAATGACAGGTTTAAATGATAAGAAACAGGTAATCGGGCTCTATATGGACATGACAAGGGCATTCGAGTATGTAGATCATAAATTGCTGATTAATAAGTTAGAGAAATATGGAGTCAGAGGCAATGCGTTGAACTTAATCAACTCTTACCTAACTGACAGAGAACACATAACAGAAATAACAAAAATTAATGAAATCACAAAAACTGAAGAGAAACACCATTCTCTCTCTAGGAAAGTACTGTATGGAGTGCCTCAAGGAAGTATTTTAGGCCCTTTACTTTTTTTAATTTATATTAACGATTTTCCTCAAGCAGTAAAAGAACCGATGATACTATTTGCTGATGATAGTACAGTAATATTTACAAATGAAAACACAGGTTCCTTTGAAAGTAATATAAATAATTGTCTTGAATCACTGATAGAGTGGCTAAATAGTAATAATCTTAAAATTAATCTTGATAAAACAAACATAATGACATTTAAAAAAAGAGTATCATACGGACAACCAGTAAATATTAACTATAAAGGAAAGTTGATATCTGAAATAGAAACAACAAAATTTTTAGGACTATACATAGATAGCAGATTAACGTGGCAGTCACACAAAGAACACGTTTGTAAACAATTAAATAAGTTTTCTTTTGCTTTATATAAATTGGCCAAAGTTGTAAGCAAAACGGCGGTTCTAAATGCCTACCATGCGTACGTAGGTGCAACATTAAGATACGGTATAATATTCTGGGGAAACGCGACTGGAATTCAAACTGTGTTTAAGGCTCAAAAAAAATGCATTCGAGCAATATGTCAATTACAACAAACGGATACTTGTAGGCCACATTTTCAAAATTTAAAAATAATGACGCTCCCTTCCTTATACATTTACGAGATCTCTTTAATGGTCAAAACAGAAATCACAAAATATGAAACCCTTAAATCAAAAAGACATAACAGTAAATTATGTTCAATCGCTTCCAAAACAAAACAATATCATAACAGTGTATTTTGCATGGGACCAAAAATATATAACGGTCTACCGGAATTCCTCAAAATTAAAACGGGCAACGAATTTAAAAAAGGACTTAAAACGCATATACTGAAAAAGGCGTATTACTCAGTCACTGATTTCATAAACGATAAAACGGCATAAAGGAATTCCATAAAAACCTGGGAGGTTTTTTTCCGCCGGCTTTTTTTCCTCTCAGTGTACAAACACCCTGTGATATGGGTACCCAAAGCTGACGATCGGAACCGATCCGAAATATAAATAAATAAATATTTTTATTTATAAAAGGCGCAATATGGGACAAATAAAAATAATATTAAAATAGATGTAAATGTACATTTCGTAATTGTATTATAGTTTAGTTTTTTTCCTTATAAATTTTTATCATTGTATATTTGCATACCTCATGGAAGGTAAATATGGCGAACTAAATATATATAAACAACTTTGTAAACACCCATATTTGTGCAAATAAATGTCTTTGTCTTTGTCTTTGTCTATATGACCGGATACTCCGCTCTTACACACCAATAAGTAATCCTAACTCACACTTACCGAGAAAATCATCAGCGGAGAAATGGTCAGCGTCCCACACTTGCAGCTCAAGTCGCGCTGGTATCTTGGACTCGCTCTCGTCCCACGAGAACATTGACTCCTTACGAGTAATCACGATCCGCTCCTCGGCTTCAAGATAATCAAAGGGGAAAACGAACCGCCAGTTAAAGTTACCTTCCCCAGTCAACGAACGGTAATGGATGTCGGTACATTGACAATCTTCTGGGCCTTTTAGCCAACTGTAAAATAAATAAATATACCCACACTAAAATTTTATTCCAGTCATTGCCTTTTCAAGAAAAAAGGACTTCGGCTCACAGTCTGCCATTCGGGTGCGGTTTTTTGGACCTCACGTGCCCTTGAGAAAATTTGGTTAACTATCAGGTATGTTGAATTTGATAGTGAGTAATAAACACGATCATGACACATTTTCTATTTCTTTGTCTTTGTGAGTTAGAGATAAAGATACATGTATCATTAGGTATATGTATGTTATAAGGAAATTCAAACTTACCCTTTCACGTAAATATCGGACATCTTTTCGCCCGTAAAGAAGGCATCGTCTTCCAGGACGACGTCGTCAGTGTTCCAAATGATAACACGCATTTCATAAGACTTTGGCTTTCGAGGCGATATGTCCATGGGAGGCCCTGGTAGGGGCATATCCATGGGAAACATGTCCACCCACATCTCCAATCGACCTTGTTCGATACCTAGTAGTAGTAGAAATGAATGATGCAGTATTATTCGAATCAAATTAGGTATGTTCATAAATATTTGTTGGCACTTATTAAGCCATTGACACTAAACGGTTAAAGGAGTACCTACCTACTTATCCTAGTTGCAACAATCGCTTCTACGTTAGAAAGTCGAAACGCAGCAAATACCTACTTATACGATCTTTTCCTTTTTTCTTAAATAATTATTGAAAAGGAATTAGAAATCTAATCTGTTCCTACGAGTAGCTGATGTCTAACAGATAAGTTTGATGACTTCGGCGTAGATATGAGCGCCGCGCCGGCGCGCCGCCGCCGCCGCGAAAAGGAAACGGCGCGCCGAGTGAGCGAGAGAGATAGTTGAATCGGTCACTATAAGAGGCAGGCAGATATAAAAGGCAGACGGGCCGCGTGGTGTTAAGCGATCACCGTCGCCTATGGACACGGGCAACCCCAGGAGAGCCACCCGAGCATTGCCGGCTTTGGAGGAGAGCTTTTTTTACAGCTTTCTTGAAGAACCCCAAGTTATAGTCCACTGGGAATGCCTCAGCTGGAAGGTTGACGTCCGTGGTAAGAAGGAGCGTGCAAAGCGGACTGTGGAGGACCGCCACTAGTCCAGATGGTGCCTGTGGAACTTTAACCTTCGTCTGGTGGTATAATCATGGAATGGTGATGTAGGCATTAGTTTGAAAAGTTCCTCGGAGCACTCACCATAGTAAAGTCGGTAGAACACGCAGAGCGAGCCTATGTCTCTTCGCAAGCTGAGCGGTTCTAGCCTGTCAGTCAATCTTGGGTCGTTGACGATTCGGACTGCGCGCTTTTTAACGGAGTCAAATGGGTGTAGCTGGTATTTTGGTGCTCCTGCCCAGAGATGAGAGCAGTACTCCATATGGGGTCTGACCTGGGCTTTGTACAGCGTCAGGAGTTGCCCCGCAATGAAGTACTGCCTCGCCCTATTGAGGACACCAAGCTTTTTGGACGCCAATTTGGCTTTGTGCTCCAAATGACTCCGGTACTGCACTTTACTCGTAATGTCAACTCCCAAAATACCGACACTTTCGACTTTTCGACATCGAGGGCTAGCAGAGCTTGTCTGACGGCCTTTGGAGTGAATCGCACGTCTTTCATCGAGTTCTCACACTGCTTCATGGTCGGCGGTGTGGCACCTCCGTCGTCCAGAGTCGAGTTTGAGGCAAACAGGGTACCCAGGAGATCGGCTTTCCCTTTTGCCGTGTGAGCCAGAGTATCGTCCGGTTTGCGTAAAGATGGTAGAGACGACCGACAGAAGTTACCTTCGACAGGCTTGGCAAGCGACCAAAAAGCTAGACTCCCGCAAGGGTAGCTTGATAGACGCTGGCCAATTCTGCCGACGTGCCTAAACTTCGCCTTGGCTATTTGCTTCTTTGCCGAACGGGAGGCAGCGTTGAATTTTTTCCGAAGCTTAGACGATTCGGGGTCCTTGCGCGTGTGCGCATCAGCCCAGTATTTTAAAAGCTTCTTGCTTAAGGCTAGAAGCCTTAGCACAAGAACCATTAAACCAGGGCTTGTTTCGCCCGCCAATGGATACTACAGAGTTGGGAATAAAACCAATCATGCCCTGTCACATCGGCTATCGATTCCGCACACGTGCTAGGATCACCCGAGGTGAAGCACAGCTGCCTCCACGGGTAGGAAGCCAGGAATTCCCTGAGTCCATCCCAGTCCGCTGACCCGTAATGCCAGATTTGACGCTTCCCATTGGGTCGAGAACCTTCTGGGGGCGGCAATGGTACGGCAGAATCTACCAGGCAATGGTCAGAAGTCCCAAGTGGGGCCCCAACCGTCACCCGGTAGTAAGATGGATGGGTGGTCAGCAGAAGGTCCAGCAGAGAGGCAGTATGGGTCTCAATATCTGGTACTCTGGTGAAAGTGTGTACCACCTGCGTCAACCCATATGCCAAGGAGAGGTTGTAAGCGGCCCTGCCAGCAAAGTCGGTGATTCTGGATCCCAACCATTCGGGCATTATTTTTAAGTTTAAATAAATGTTAATATTTTTATCGATAAAAAACGTGTTTATTTTATTTTTTATCTGCCAACATCTAAAAATCCTTTGGAGGTCACGCCGCCGACGACGCCGCCGCCGCCGACTCCAAAAAGTCGGCGCGCCGCCGCCGACCTCCCACCCATCGGCGCTCATATCTACTTCGGCGTCATCCACCGAGATATTAAAATTATCTAAGTATCCGGTACAACTGATCGCTATGATTTTCACTATGATCAGTAATAAATAATATTATAATAATACTTATATGTAATATAATAATTTTCTTACCTGGTCTATTCGGATTAAAAAGCGGGCGTGTCTCGACATGTTCAGTGACCAGTTTTGTGCCAACGCGTGGCACCTCTTGCCAGCGATGCAGCACATGAAGTGCCATTTGCTCCTCGATGGTGTCCACATCAGAAAACAGTTCGGAGTCACCGACCGGAATGTTAAAGATAGTGCGTCCAACCTTTACGCGGCTATATTCGTAGACCGGTGGGTCAAGTCTTCCTTCTTTGCACAGTTTGGCCAATATTTGTGTTGGTTTCATTGAGTCACGCCAACGGTTGTAGCCTTGCCTGGTGGGCAAAGGTTTTGTATTAATTGCATATATGGTGTTTTTTTAATTAATAAAATTTAAAAATTAATTATTTTATTTGTATTAATTAATCATTATAGGTATGTACGTACTCTTCATAGCGAAGTGGCAAGCCACATGTAGCGCGGTGGCGGCTGTAGAATCTGTTCTCAAGATCAATTCTGGTTTCTCCGATTAAATCATCTCTACCCACAAGATCCCAGTCAATTACTTGAATAGAAAGGTTTGAATCCTGAGGAAAAGTGGCTTCGATTTCGAAGCACTTTCCAAATACAGGATTAAGTTGTTTGGACACGTAGTTGTCCTTATCACTAATTCGCTTGGAACCTAGCTGAAGTACTAAGTATGGATCAGCCTTCCCGTTTATGTCCATAGGGTGTAGGTCAGTGGCTTTAACAATGTAAACTCTGACTAATACGTGTATCGGTTCGTTGTTTGGAACGCCTTGGAAAAATCCGTAATTGGGGTCGAAGCCCATGACGGTATAGTCATCGATTCCTTTGGGCAGAGGCCATTTATAGACCTTTATTGCTCCCTAAAATTAAAATAAAATAGTCTATATTACCTATGTCAGAAAAACTGAAATTATAATTTCTATATACAAAATTCGTCGAAATGATTGTAGCTGTGTGTTTATGCAGCTATGCCATGTTTACTTCTAAATGTTTATTAATTTGAATCTGCAATGGAATTACAGATGAAAGTCACGTTATGTAGGTAAGTAGTTTAATTAAATATCTACAGCATTTTTTAAATTGGTATGTTAACTCTTAACTAATAACTTTACCTTAAATACACCAACAATTCTGTTTTCATCGTCTGTATCATCTCCCGTCTTTTTCCCTCTGTAAAGCGAGAAGGAATGCAACCATTCCTTGAATTCATCATATTCGGTAGCTGCCTCCAGTTCATGTGGATAAATCTAAAAGAATTTTTACATTTAACGAACACTAACGAAGACTCAGGATGATGAGTTTTTTTTTGTTTTGTTACAATTTGAAGCAATAATCATACCTTTGCAAGAGCTGAGGCTGGCAGCTGAATTTTCTTGGGTACATTTGTTGGGCTTAATTTCATCTTGGAAGAGGAGGGTACATGGCGTTTGCGCCGAGAACGCTCGAGCACCGGAGAGTCTCCTGGAGAACGGGCTTCATCTAGATACATTACGTTACTTGCTTGATGTGCGCTCTTCCTTTCTTTTTGCGCCTCTTTCTCTTTTTCGATCATGGATTCTACGGACGCAAAATATTTAGTCCACCAGTCCTTACTGGCATCATCTTCATCTCGAACAGAATCTGTGCTAAGTCTCCTCCTCCTTGGTCCATCGCGTCGCGTGGATCGAGTCCGCGTAGAGTTTCTTGCTTTTCGTATTTTACGTGCGCCACCTCTTGCTAACGGAGTGGAAGGTCGAATATCGCGTGGTAGTAAAGGAAAGCTCTCCTTTTCATTTTCGACTGTGTAAACGTCCTCTTGGAATAGGCAATTGTTACGTAAGTCTACGTTTTGTAGTTGAATCAAAGATTTCTTTCTCTCTTCGATTTCACGCTCCTTCTTAGTCATCGGATTGAACATGTATTTATGAATAGAATTTATTGTATGCGTTCCTACTAGAGTGATTCGTCCGAAGCTCCTACAATCCACGACACGGATAGTTAAAGGCGGTCTGTATAAATCTTGATCGGGAAGTTCAACGTCCACATATCTGACGGGGCTTGCGAAGTTAGGATTACGTTTTGCGCTCTGAATTACCGTAGAATAAATAATGTTGCCTGCGCATTCAATGTCTACTCTAGGTTTATCTACCGCCAGAAGGTGAATGCGCTTGAGATCTCTTAAGCCCCAAAACAAGACCTCAATACGATACTTCGATAGAGTTGGACGAATACCTTTAGGTACAGGTAGTATTGGACCTTTTTTCAAATCAGCTGGAGTTTTTCCAACTACTTCCTTAGGAGATGGAAGTACTGGCAAGATAGATGCATTTTGCTTCGGAGGTATTTCGAGCAACTCAAAAGCTGCCAATAATTCACCAGCATTATCATTCCCGCGATAAATTTCATGCCATTCTAGTGAAATCGGACATTCTGGATTTTGATACACTTCATCAATATTTTTCACGCATGGCCTGGCTAAAGCTCGTCCAATAAACTCCGATTTTCCAACTTTATCTTGATCGAATATTTCTATCACGATAGTGGGAGGATCCGCTTTAATTTGCTCAATGGAACTGAAGAGCAGGATATCATTAAAGACGAGTAACTCATCCCATGTGGGGCTCAAGGTTTCATCAATAACCTGAGTTGTGGCAATATTCTCGCCAATTATTACTTTCGCATACGGATCAGATAATCCAGAGGAGTCGGATCCAATCAAGGATCTCGCTTGATATATGTATGCTCGCATTTGGAAGCGCTAGGACAAAAATGCAATTAATATTAGTGTAATAAGTAGTCAATATTTTATTCAAAGTAACATACATACCTACATACATTTTTTATAAATATTGAATATTGAACGGTTTATTCACACGGTTCATGGGTTTTTTAAATTGAATTTAAGTTAGTGGTAAAATTCTTATTAAATATAATAGCTACGTTTTACCTGAAATTAAAACGTTTATTAAACATACTTACCTTATTCGACCTAATATTATGAGAGTGGCTTCCGTTTCCGTAGTGTACTAGTCGCTTAGATCCGGTCCGCCAGCGCCCCCTATACCTAACTCCAGCTTGTTCATTTCCGGTTGGTCGAAATTTTGCGACACTAGCGCCACCAAAGGCGGGTTATGACGAAGGAGTAATTTTAACCTCATTGCGTCTATGTTACACCAGGCAGTTTTAAAAACTTAGGTCGAATAAGGTAAGTATGTTTAATAAACGTTTTAATTTCAGGTAAAACGTAGCTATTAAACAGTACTGTACCGTTATTCGACCTAATATTATGAGAGACGTGTCTATTATCGCCTGGTGGCGCTGGAACAAGCCAATGTGATTAATTATCTTGCTAAGCGCCAGGAGGAATAAACGCTCATATGATAAACATATTTACTGAGTATGCAGGAGTTATGAATGTTATAAAATAACAATGCAAAATAATAATAAATTAATAAATTGCAATGTGAACTTACAAGCTGTTAACTTGATTGTAAGTCAATCATGAAGTGACAAAATCTATAGACAATGGAGAAGACCTGCTGCAACGCAAGATGTCACGACGTAATGTTTCTTAAAAATGTAGGCTGTAAGTTAGGCACTTGTCATAATATCGTCTGAAGGGAACTTTTCAACCCAATTTCTACTTGTTCAGCTGGCCTAACACTTCCAACTGTTTACGTCGACTTCCTTGACAGCTAGGATCTAGGTCTAGGATCTCCTGGTGAAGTTAGGTTTTTAATTATTATTTATTTATTTAGCTAGGTATCTCGTTTGCAGCCGATGCAAACGATTAACACGTTAAGCTTCTGCGATAAAACGATATGAGAAAAACTTAAGAATAATTGCTTAATTTTTCGACGGGTGGTGACAAAGGATTTGTGGACATTAATGGTCGTATACGACAAAATCGTTTTATCATGCAAGTCAACAATATACCTAGTTAAGTCCGAAACACCTGGCTTATAAAATTTGAACTTGATGTCATTTGCACAAGCAACTTAACTTTTCAAGGCTAGACAGGTAGATCTAAGTTATATTGACAACGATACAAACTTTTGTTGATGTGATTAGTTTCTTAGATTAGATTCTCCCATTTCCAGACTTCCAAATTACTCTCCAACGCTCTAAGACGTGGCAGTCCTCGACTTGGTACATGGTATGGAATCAGAGGCTTGATTCATGTGGTTAGGACTCTTTGTAGGTATTAGAAGTGGTAATGGAAATATTACCTAAATAGGAAATAGAAGGAGAATTCTCTGAGTGAGAACTGTAACTCCGAGAATGGCCAATGACTTGGTCGTTCGATTCGGTGTGCAATATTTTGATACAACTTGCGACTTTGCGACGAACAAGTCCAAGAACGGGTGCGCCAAATTTCTGGAATACACTACACAAAATGCCACCAATAAAAATAAAAATTAAACGAATTGTCGGATAAGTCAAGTTTAAATATAAAGAACATTAAGTTAGATTATTCGTTCTTAGATATTTCCATGAAATACCTAAATATATGAAAACTTCAACAAGTTGATAGAGACACCAAACGAAAACCAACCGCGTGACGCCGATTTCCAACATTTGGCAGTAATACCTAGTCTGCAAGGGGATATAAACCTTGTAAATCGATATGTGAATATTAAACAGATCCGGCAGTTCTCCTATCTAGCTCTTGAGTACTTTCGCGGTGAGGTTCGTACTCTTTGCAGGTAGAAGACCCAAGTGCGGTTGTCACATTTAAAGCAAGGTTGAATTTCAGGAATTGGCCGTAACCTGAAGCATCCGAAATGTAGCAGCCTTTTAATCAGAACAGAAGATCTGATGCTGTCCAATCGTCCCATTAGACTAAGATTGCCTGGCACTGGCACCCCAACCAGGCCCGGTTATAAGATAGCGCGACGAAAGTGACCGATGAATAAGAGACTATCGCCTGAGTTTGAAAAGACTGATGGTAAAGGTGACCTGTCGTAGCCACGAAAATCATTCTTATTGTCTCCTGTAGATCTATATACTTCGTGATAGCAAAATACAAAAGTATCCCAAATCACCCCTTCGAGAAATTCAAGGAGCCTTTGCAAATAAAATGAATTGAATAGAATGTGCCCTCTTGGTGTAAGGATTGACTTCTCGGTGTTTATTTCCAGCCATATTACTACTGCATGCAGACCAAGTTCGATATGTGCACCTAGTAGGGCTGAGTCCTGATATACCAAAAGGAAGTCATCCGAATAAATTAAAGGCCTTGCTTTCCGAGCTACAGTACTTACAACGAATCTCCGCCCCTCCGAAGCCGGCTACAAGTAGCTTAATCAAGATATTACCACGACAGGTACGTTTGCGCAGTGTTTTGCTGCGCCTTTCAGAGGGATAAAGATCCGCTCTGACAACTGTAGTGGTCAGTCCAATGCTATAAGGATGTATACGCTGAGATAAACGACAGACAAGTTATTACAAGTAATACTGGCATAAATCAAATACATGATGCGAGTGTTTTAAAACAAGAAATTTCCTACGTGAACCAACTCATTCAATTTTCCTAAACTAAAAATTGGCAGTCGCTTTTGGTTCCGATAAACACCAATGACATTGGGAGAGGGTGTCGCCGCTTTTCTTATACCCTGCCTCATCAACATATTTAAGGAGTTTTTACTGACCAAGGTGTTGGTCGCGAAGAATTTAACCAATGAGCGGTTTTGCTTCGAACGGGATCCGATTAGTCAACCATGAGGATGTAGGGCGGCGTCCTCATAGATACTCAGCGGTAGCAAAATATATCCAAAACTGACCAGAACGAAGAGGTTGACTCGGTGAGTCATATCCTCTTTCCAGTACAATATCTTCTTTCTCTTTCTTCTCGAATCTTTGCCTGGCGGAATTGAGATTTATTATCATTTTGGGCTGACAGGCACGAAAAGGTTGACTCTGTGGGTCAGATCATCTTTTTCAGTGTAATCTCTCTTTTCCCGTGGCATGAAGAGTACAGCATCAATTTGGGAGTGTAAGGGTACACAGCACTAGCAATATATATCCAGCTTGATCGACATGAAAAGGTTGACTCGGTGAGTCAGATCCTCTTTTTAGTGCTCTCTTTTCCCGGTGGGATGGAGAGCTAGCATAATTTTGGAAGTGTAGGGCGGTGACCCTCAGCACTAGAAATATATATATATATGTCCCGCTTGTCGGCATGAAGAGGTTGACCCGGTGAGTCAGATCCTCTTTTTAGAGCTCTCTTTTCCCGGTGGGATGGAGAGTTAGCATCATTTTGGGAGTGCAGGGCGTTGCTCCTCAGCACTAGTAATATATATCCCGCTTGTCGGCATGAAAAGGTTGACCCGGTGAGTCAGATCCTCTTTTTAGTGCTCTTTTCCTGGTGGGATGGAGTTTGCTTTTCTAGCTTTCTACCAGCAGAGACTTCCTGATACAATGTGTATGAGAAGAAAATTTTTGACGTCACAAGGTGGTATAGACAATTGGGATGTTGACTACAAATTTTTTAATTGTTTAATCGAAGCACTTTATTTACCGAATTACATACCAAAATTAGATTTCGAATAATTTAAGAAATGTTCACGTTCAGTACGTTTAAGATTCAACATTAGATAGAAAGCGCAACAGCACGTCCTGACGTCACGTCGTAAAATATATCACCAAAGCTTCACACGTTTTTAATGTATAACAACATTAACAACAAAATTAAAATACTAAAGCTTCGTTTAGCTAGAAAGGTCCAGAATATAAACCTTAAAAAAAAAAATTAAAACTATGTATATATATTTTTTTTTTTTTTTTTTTTAAGCAACATTAATTTTTATTTTTATTTTATAGCAGGAAGTCTATATTCATATTTAATTAATAATTAATAAATATAATATATTTAGTAAGGATCAATTAACTTTCTAATTGATTAAATTGTTATTGATGAAAACAAAAATCGTTAACATAAATGAATTAACAATTATCCTGTTTTCATAGCATTATAATTATTATTATTTATTATAGTGTCAACACCCAAATTGTAAGGCATAAGTTTTATTATAAAGCTGTCATGACACGTTAAGTCCAGATGAGTGCAAGTACTGCCTTTGTACTTTGTGTAGCGGGCATTGCTGCAATTCAGGTCAGAAGAAGCATTGCGAACTATTTGATTGCTAGAGCATGTCCTCCGGGATGCAAGAAATGGACGGATCCTCCACATATATATGCACCAAAACATTTAGTGATAGCTGGGTGGCACCATATTTTACAACTGGCTTATGGCTAACCAACGTGGGACATTCGTCACGTCGATATAGAACTCCACGTTAATCTGGGTCGATCACATAGAATTTCGACACTATATATAAAGTTATATATACACTGCCTAGTAATAAAAACTGCCAGAAGACATCTTGGAATATACTAGCTGCATGCATAAGTTGATTAAACTTACGTTTCTGATGAGAGAGATGGCGTCTTTAGTTACGTTCACGCCTCTTGCATCGACCCATACCTTGTTTACATCACGACGATTCCTTGTTGTATCCAACTCCGTACTGGGCGCAGGCGGATTTACTTTATACATCTCTGAAAATAAAGAACATCCCAAACGGAAAGTAACGTCCGTTTTAGATGTTCAACCGATTAATAATAATCGTAACATAATTATACTAAATTCATAAACCAAAACGAATTAAAAAATAAATTCGTTGAAAATAATGAATTTACCTTCATAACACTATAAACAGATGTATACTTGAAACTTACGCTGTCCAAACCAAATGGACTAAGAGTTTCTTAAAAAGAAAAGGTTAAAACTCACCTTTATTGTTACTACCATATTATATATATTGTATTGTATTATATGTAACAAAACACTTTTACCGAACGAAAACTTCGTTATTAATTACTAAGTATAAAATTGTATACTTAAGATCAACACTTTTACCGAACGAAAAACTTCGTTATTAATTAGTAAGTATAAAATTGTATACTTAAGATCAACACTTTTACCGAACGAAAAACTTCGTTATTAATTAGTAAGTATAAAATTGTACACTTAAGATCAACACTTTTACCGAACGAAAAACTTCGTTATTAATTATTAAGTATAAAATTGTATACTTAAGATAGGATTAATCCTTAAAACCACTGTAATCCACTGTAAGTACGACTAGTATAAGCAAGACGGTCCAGCGCTTGGGAGCCAAGCGAGCCAGTGACCGCCTCGTGCGGGAACAGAACAGCCAATGAGGTTAAAATTACTCCTTCGTCATAACCCGCCTTTGGTGGCGCTAGTGTCGCAAAATTTCGACCAACCGGAAATGAACAAGCTGGAGTTAGGTATAGGGGGCGCTGGCGGACCGGATCTAAGCGACTAGTACACTACGGAAACGGAAGCCACTCTCATAATATTAGGTCGAATAACGGTACAGTACTGTTTAATTATAAATTTAAATTGATCGTGTTGATATTGTAGGTACTTACATGTTTTTCAGTGTAATAAATGTGATTTGGAGCGTTATATCTCAGTATCTCAGCATTTCGGAGCTCCGTTCCAATTTCATATCCAGTGGGAAGGCCATCGATGAAATGTTTCTTGTCTTGCACAAGCCCCAGCCAAACGTACAGACTTAATTTTGCAGGAATACTCCATCCACTTGGCATAGTGGCTTTCTTTCCTGGCCACTGTAAAAATAATTAAATTTAGATTAAAAGTAAACATATTATTATAGTCCTAATGGATATGTATATAAATATTTGTTAGGCAAGTTTTTATTAACAAAGTAGATACCATACCACCAAAAAAAACTTATTCCCGATTGGTTTGCTTAGCTGGATCGATCGCTTGTGCCCTATACCTATCTATATTTATTGTACTGAAAATCTGTAGGTATAGTTGCAGTAGTTTAATTTAAGTGCGGGTTCTAACCAGCGCATTTTTTACTCTGCGCTAGTTACGGAAAATACGCTTACACGTGCGCTACTTTTTAGGGATTCGTACCCGAAGGGTGCCAACGGGATGCCTCCGCTGTTCGTCCGTCTGTCTGTCCGTCCGTCTGTCTGTCATCAGGCTGTATCTCATGAACCGTGATGGATAAACATTAGAAATTTTCACAAATGATGTATTTTTGTAGCCGCTATAATAACAAATACTAAAAATAGAATAAAATAAACATTCAAGGGCGCTCCTATACAATAAACGTGATTTTTATAGATAATGGTACTGAACCCTTCATGCGTGAGTCCGACTCGCACTTGGCCGATTTTGAAATTCAAATATCCTGTGAGCCTCTACGTACCCGTAAAAATACTGTCTGCATTTTGCCGCAGAATCTGCCGGCTTCGTCCGGGTACTCCGAATAGATTATATCTCTTGCCGGAATGCGATGATAGGCTAAGCGTTTTCCATTGCTTATCATCCATATGAATATGTCTGGCATAGCATGTTGTGCCTATAACAAAAAAGAAGTTACTTTATTTACACGACAGGAGTGTAGGCAAATTTGAAAGTAAAGTTGTTCACGCAAGTCTACTGAGTCAGTAGTTTTATTTTATAGTTTAATATTCAGAATTATATTTTTCTTATCAGATATTTTTTTTATATTATAATTACAATTAATATACCCTTATTATACCTTATTAATATTTAGATTAATACTTATACTAATTATGCAAAATTCAGTTGTAGAACTTGCAATACTCAGATTTAAATAAAATCAGACTTTTTGAGATGTCAACAAACACTTATTTCCTTGAACCGTCGTACGGGACGCCGCATTTAATTATTGTAAAAAATTTATTATGATAATTAAATAAATCAGATCAGACTTCAGAATTCAGTTTTATTTGCCACTCTACAAAACTGATGCGCTCTTTTTTATTTTTATTTTCTTGGTGTATTTTTAGTGATATTGATACAGCTGACTGACAATCACACTTCTTCCGTATCAAACAAATTGCTTCACGAGTTTCATGACAGAATTCGATGTGTCCGAGATCCTTAGAGCATCAAGATATGACAGGTATGACACCCGGAGTCAGTAACTTTGATGCTCTAAGCCGAGATTGAACCGTGGTGATATCATACAGATTCTACTAAATAATACTAAATTCTAAAACTGTCTTTAAACTTACGTCCTCGCACATTTGTCTCAGTTTATTTAAGTACGAAAACGCTGTGCGTAATCTTTCCTTGATTGAATTTCTTGTTATGAGAGCTTTTAGAGCTCTGGTATTTGCTCCAACTTGGTCCTGGAAGAGAGCACGCATTAATGTTATTGTTGTTAAATGCCTTTAAAATATGATGATAATGCAGTAGGTAAGTACGATTTGAAGTAAGTAGAAATTCTAAGTAAGAGGTATGTAATGCAGGACTGACTTATAATGCACAAGAAGGGCTTGCCCGCTTTGTTGGTTGACTACCGACTTGGCTGCTACCGTCCGGTCTCTCTAAAATTGGGAAGGTCTAGAGTTTGAACTTGAGCGGGAATTGTGGCCACTACTCAAGCCGCAGGGTTACTGTGTTTCATCTATTTCATCTACTTAGACTAGAGAACTAGAGAGACTTTTTGCAGGACTAAGACGCGGGGAAGTCTCTTAAACAGGAAAGTATCTCTTAATTATTCACAATGTACCTAAATACGACGCTGCTGATGAAAATGTAAATGTTTTATTTTTGAGACAGCTTAAAAAACAAATAGTTATCTCAAGGGAAGATCTTAAAGCAGCAAGAGCACTAGAAGTGAAGAAAATAATCGTAACCACAGATTACTTACAATTTCAAACAGGCACATTTTCTGCCTCTCTCGGTCTAGTTTCGTGTTACCCATGGGAGGGGCCTCTCTCATGTGTCGCACGTAATTAGCGCACGACACACTCACAGACTCCAACGTGGCCTTGAGGCCTGCGATCGTAGTGTTATCGGGGCCGCTGTCTCTGTCGATAGCAGCTTGGGCATCCAGTAAGCCCTCCTCCTACAAATTAAAGGCATAAGCTAGACAAGACTCACGCAACATTCCATGGGCAACCGACGAATTATTGATTTGTAAATTAACGTTTTATTTAAACTAAACTTTACGAGTAAGCAAGCACTTTATGTGAATTTTTTTGCTTGATAGTTTTCGATACCTATGTTTATGAAATTATCAAAAATGCAACATACATTTATTTTACAATCATTATGATAATGTTTGTTTACATAGTTGGTAGATCTAAACTAGACCCTATATTTGAATATTTATTCCGATTTTATATCCCCATGCATTCCTGAGAATAGGGGTCTTGATAGAAGAACGGATAAGGAAGATGATCCTAAAAGGGTTTCTCTTTCTTGTAAACGTACTGTGCCTAAAAACAATATTCAGTGAATAGGAACGTACAAACTTATCAATGATGTTGGCAATCATGTTGGAGTTGTACATGCGCCGGCGGTGGTCGGGCCAGATGCTGCGTACGTGCATGCAAGGCTTGTTGTCCCAGTACGGCAGATGGTAGTACATTTTGTCACTGGATGCCGCCTTCATGAGTGGGGTCGTGCTCTGCCAATATCCGATATCAGCGCTCAATTCGTCTGGAAAAAAAAGTGATAAAGTTAATAATCTTCATTGACCGGTATATTGATCCTGTACTTTTAACACGTCTACTACATTCCTCAATGAAGACCACTACTAACGCATGTAACTACATACTTATATGCGTAAATTTTTACAGCTTCAGGCTGGAATTTTTATCTAAAACCTCGAATATAGGATGCCTCCAAAGCATTAAATAGGAAAGCCAACATAATGCAGGTACCGTAACATCATCATTCAATTGTCATTGCACTTTATGGATCTAAAATTACAATTGAAAAAAAGCTTGTCAAAAAATCGAAGTTCATAAATACTTACTAAGATCTTCAGCGACCAGATCTTTGGGACTTTTAACCGACTCGCGAGGTCCGTCCAGCATATTGCCCGCGTTGCCAATGCTTAGTTCAAATTGGATTTGCTTATCTGTGAGGTGTTTGTCGATCATGTTCACCTCGAAAATGCTAGCGAACAGGAAGAACTCCTCGTGTTTCTCATACAACGGCTCGTTGACTGGTATTATCGGTTCCACTTCCACGTCCGATGTGGCTGTTTCAATTGAGTCTATGATTTCGGTCTGGATTGATACCATAATCCTGCAAAAAGATAAAATATGCAATAATACATCACAACATTATTACCATTGAATACATTGAACAGTACAATTTTACTAGCAAAATTAACATAGGTACTCGGATTGTATTCATTTGTTGTGATGTTTTGAAATATTTCACAATAAAGTCAATAGACGCACAAAATGAATATCTGATTTATTTAGTATTCAAATTTCCATCTTGCTGGGAATCCACATCGTTACCATCCACGTACCGTCTTATAGGCGTCTATGGTACCTAATAGTTTTTTTTAATAAAAGATTTCACATCTAACTTAGTTCAATACCTAGCACGGTATGAAACTCCCTCGCCCATTCCAACATTCAAATTGGAGTGTTGATCCAGAAGGCTGTAGTCTCGAGTAGATCCATAGAAGTAGATGTACGCGGGTCCAAAAGTGGGAAGAAACCCTGTTAAAATGTATTATAAAATTTTATTATTCTGCACTCTCCCGCCAATGCTAACTTTTATAATTGATTTAGGGATTGGTTAAAATTTTCATACGTAGAAGTCGTCATTATTGTATCGTTTATTCCCAAAATTAATTTATTCATAAAAGTATACAAGTAATTGCGTTTCATAAATTAAGTATTTCAAGAAATTAGACCAACAAGTTCACCTTTTTCTCCATCATTAGATATGGTCTTGAGATCAATAAAATGCGTCCCGATGATGTTCGGCTGCACGGGCGCGTTGTCCCGGAGTTGGATCTTGATGCGCTGGCAGAGCGGCGGGAACATCTCGGTGAAGGTGATCTGCTCGTTCCACACGGGGCTGTAGCAGCACTTCTTTACTGAGGTGCGGCCCTGGTAAGCATACAAGTATTAATGATATAGTACCTTTAATAGAAAGTATCTCACGTGCGTCCCTGTGTTTCTGAAGAGGCCTGCAATATTTGTTGCAACTAGCTATGTATGTCGCATTTTAACTTCTGTAATTGGTAAGAATTCCGACATAGTGCCGTCAACTATAGATATCAAAGTGTACCAGCTTTCGGTCACCCGTTGACACCCTGTCTTACCCTTAAGAAAATTTAACTGACTTTTTAATACTGTAGCTAACTAGACTAATTTAGCTGTTTATTGTAATTTTTGTATGGTGTTCTATATTTCTGAACGCTTTGCAAATACGCATATCTATAGAGCAGCTAGATAATACCTGCTTTTGTAAAATTTTCTGCTCTTATTTTACAAATTTTTGCGCTGATAAATAGTTCCGCTTTACAGCTATGAAATTACTGAAAATAAACTCGACATCAAAAAATATCGCACCTCCACAAAAATAAACTTCAAGCATTATAATTATTAATCCTTAAGAAAAGCAATTATTCCTACCAATATTGGTATCATTTGAAAGCCCTATAAAAACTCTTTAAAAAGTATCCATTTCATTTGAATAAAGAAAAAGCATGACACAAGTCACTATGAATGAAAATGGAACAGATTCTCTTCTTGAAATTTTATTTGTATTGTTTTGTTTTTTGGGTATAAAAGGGTCGATACAAGCTTATTGGGGGATAAATTCGCTACCAACCCAGCCTGGCGCAAGATCAAGGTAAAAAAACGATTCTATGAAACGGAAGCGAATTTTTAACCCGTCTAAGTTTGAAAAAACTTCGACATCTACAAAGCAGTATGTAATTGACGGCATTCGAATTTAGTCGGATTGTACATCTTTTGGCGCCATGCGCGTCATGTTGACAGTGACTTGACTTTGACATTTCTCTATTTGTGCTTTAACTGAGAAGTCAGTGCTCTTTTCATTAAAACAATCTAAATATTTGCGATATTTTTGGGAGACTGGGAGTAGTGATCGTCTAGAAAGTACTTAAGACAATTACAAAGGCAAAAATGAGTGGATTCAAAAAGAAAAAGTTCGAAATATGTGGAGTAAAAACTTGTCGAATGGACGGCCAAAAAAGAATATTCATGGCAAGATTTCCTCTAGACGAAGATCGGTAAGTACAGAATATAATTTATTACCGCGTAAAATAACAGTGTGTAAATCATAACTTTCATCAAACAGTTGGGTTTTCGAGTAAAATAATGCATAACCTTAATGATATGTAAAGAATAGTGTTGTGTAAGTTTTATCGATAATTTTCATTTGAGGTGAAGGATACCTGGGTTGATACCAAAATGTCGTTCTTAACTTAATCTATCAAAACAAAAGCCTGTTAGGTACCTGCAAGTTTTCGAACACGTATATTTTTTATATATTTTTGTACTTAATAAGAACATTCCATGTTTGTTGCAGATCGTATTGTTGCAAATGGCGGTATATTTTATGTGGAATCAAATAAAAATATTACAATAATCTTTGTCAATATGGTAAGTCGAGTTAGTCACTAACATAGTAGTACTTGCTTTAACTCTGGAAACTGCTACTGAAATGAAGTACAATAAAAATAACTTAACTTTATAAACATTCATCATACATTAATTTCTACTCGGATTTTTTTTTGCTCATTTATTTTGTAACTAGTCTTCCGCCAGCGGCATCGCCCGTGTGGACCCCCTTTATAGATTCCCGTAGGATACCTATGTCCTTTCCCATGGTCCACTCTATCTGTATTCCAAATTTCGTTAAAATTGGTAGCAGACAGACAGACAGACATAGTTACTTTCGAATTTATAATATTAGTAGGGATAAATTATATTACAAATAAATAATTTATGAAGGGGTCTCAACTGACTAGAATACAGAAAGCTATATTTTAGGTACCTCACAAATAAAAAAAGTTTTCAACCCAAATTTTAGTAATGAATGCGTTCACCATGCGTACACCATGCATTATTTGTATTGCAGTACTTCCAACCTGGAGTATGGAGTGAAACCAGCCAGGGTTCAACATGACTACCAAGAACGAGTAGGAGTAAAGGAACTAACATTTTTCAACATATTAAAGTTTGATCGAAATAAAACTCTTTCAATATAGGTACTTTGTTTTTTTTTCATTATTAACCTACCTAAACTATTAACAAAAATTGTCAAGGGTCACACACTCATATCGACAAATACCGATATCGATAATTTCTGTGCAATCCCTATTTATTTTTTTCTTGATATTGGCATTATGTATGTCATGAATATGACGTTTGCGGCTTCATATTGGCAACATTGTTTTCGATTTTTCGCCTCCGTTTCATACATAATAGAATTTACGCTATTTGTAAGGCACTCCCGTCTCTTAAAACGTAGTGGTTATATTCTCTTTGACCAACCGTTGAAGAAGACACAGAAGAAGATCTTCCACCAGAAAAACGTCCTTGAAGATGGACACTACTGCTGCTGAAGTAGTACAGTTAGAAGAAGACTAAAGGAGAGAAATATAGTGGCTAGAAGACCTGCTACGGGTCCAAAATTAACCGCAGCGAATCGGCGAGCACACCTGCGTAAGAGTATACAGAAGACAATGGGAACGTTTTGCCCAAGCCTGCGTCCAAGAGACGGTAGGGTACGGGGGCGGTTCCTGCATGTTCTGGGGCGACATGTCGGCCGACGGCAAAACTGAACTTTCTTGCGTCTCCCGAACCGGAGGTACTCGCGGGTAAGGGTCGATGACTGCTCACCGGTACATCACTGTTCTGTCATGCAGTGGCCAGCAAGAAGTCCAGATCTGAACCCGATAGAGTACCTCTGGCACCAGTTAAAACGCAAGGTTAGGTCCCGTGATCCCGCTCCCACGACTCTTCAGGAGCTCGAAAACGCCATTATTGAGGAATGGGACTAGGTTTTAGCAACTTTGTTTTGAAAAATTAATCAGATTTAATTAAGGGCCTTTTTAAGGATTTTTATTGTTTTGTAATTTTTTCTCAGTTCCAATATTTTTTTTATGAATTATTGTTTTTGCATTCTCTCTTTCCTTACCTTTCAAATGATACCGAACATTACCAATATTTCATAATACAAATAAGATTTAAAGATGTATAAAGTAGATTTCTTAAAAGGTGCGATTTTTTTGAAGCCGAGTTTATTATTATTAATTTAAAATATTATTTTAAGTCATACAGAGTCATACATTAATAACACAAGCTAGATATCACTATATCTCTCAATCACGCAATCGATGCTACTGCGTAGGTTAAAAATGGTTTATGCTGTGGTGACACGTCGCCATGTCGAAAATCGATGCACCCGTCTCATTATATCTTTCACAAAAAAATCTTACAGTCATTCCAGCGAAGCTGACTTGCACGTAAGGATCAACCAGGTCCAGGCTCTCGCCAGTGAAGGCCCTTTTCACATTGGCCAGGATAGAGTAGTTCATCTCAGGCAAGCCGTCGGCTTTGTGGATCTTTACAATGAATCTCGTGCGCTGTCTTTCGATGGACACACCGTCAGGTAATAGTAGATTCCTGTAACATAGTTTATTCGGTATTAAGTGTGCTCCTGGTACAAAGTAATTTCCCCACAAAATACCTCCTCTACGTTATAATACAACGGTTAGTGTATGAAGCTTAAGCTGATGTAAGTATGTATAAAGAGTTGATCGATCATACCTACATCTATTGTAAACCTGCTAGCTATAGTTTAATAAACATTTCATTAAAGAATTTGACGTCTATTGAATATAAATCTGTTTATTTTCCAGCTTTATAATTAGCTTTAGCGTAATATGAAACATGACTTCGGTTCAATGTTACCAAACTTGCTCAATTATATGTTTTGTGGCTGTGCTAGAAAGTTTATTACACCAGCTTTAAGTTGGTATTGCCATAGTTAGGCGGTTTTGAGCAGAAAAGTCCAAATAATATAAATAAAAAAGGCCCGTAAAGAGATAAAAAGTAAGTACAAGTAAGATACTGTTTAGATTTAAATTAATTACTTCCCTATTTTGCGATAAATTCTAACCTGCATATTATCGAGTAGTCTTCAAATATTGAGTGCCATGTAAAATTTTCTTTTCGACAAAGAAATCGGGTAATCAAGAAGAAATATCCCTAGGGATGAGTTATTTACGAACTAAATTTACCTACTGCGTTACCCCTAACTTTCTAAGTTATCATAAGTCAACCCTTGTTTGACGCATAAGTTGTATCGTAAAAGAAGGTTATATGAATAAAACTCAAGAACTCGTAATATTAACGATGCGAAAATAAAAAATTGTTTTGGGTCCTTTGAGGCTTCAGTCCCAAACATTCCCATATTCGAAATAATGCGAAACATAATACCAGTACATCTAAATTCACCCGCAAAAGCTCTTAGGCCATTGTCGTTTCACACTACCTACGAAAGTTGTTTTTAAATTCTCTCTAATGGCTTTAATGATATATTCTGAGCTTACTTGGGCTAAAACTTTCTAAACTTCCATACAAAAAGAGTAACAATACTATTGTTGCTGCTATCTACCACCATATAATAATAGTTTTCCGTTAATCAAAAATCAAGATTAAAGTAAGAATAAGTAACAATAAACAAACTAATAAAATTGGGCTAAATGATAACATCTTCTAAATATTTCGTATGCTTGACGTCATTTATTAATACTTATACTTAAAGAAATGCTTAGCTTCTGCAAAGCAAACTCCCAATTGATCAATTTAAGACTTTTAACGTTGACATACCGAGGAACTTTTCAAAATGATGGCATTTCATGATTACACCACCAGAAGAAGGTTAAAGTTCCACCGACACCATCTTGACTCGTGGCGATCCTCCACACTTTGTCCACTCAGTCCGCTTTGCACGCTCCTTTTTACCACGGACGTGTAAGTTATGGGACAGCGTTCAAGCTGAGGCATTTTAACTGTACTATGACATGGGGTTCTTCTATGAAAGCTGTAAAAAGAGCTCTCCTCCAAAGCCAGCAATGCTCGGGTGCCTCCTCTGGGGTTGCGCGTGTCCATAGGCGACGGTGATCGCTTAACACCACGCGGCTCGTCTGCCTTTTTGTTCGGTTCATTTATTTAAAAAAAACTTATTTCTGCCATGACGCAATTATACTCTTAATTAGTATTAATGTTTCGTTGAAAGGTGCATCTGCCACGTCTGACATGGCAACGCAACTGTCTACGACCTCAGAAAAGTCTCGATTCTTGTTTGTCCACGCTTTACAGCAAACATTAAACACCAAGTGCCCTGAATGGTGTTCTGATTCTTTATTCAATTGTAAAAGAAACAAATATCGCACAGAAGGAAATGAATAATTATGTTTATCTTATTGCCCTAGTACTTACGCTTCTATGTCGTCATCATCTCTATCACTCTTCGGAGGAATTTTAATTGGGTCACCTTTGCCACTGACGCTTATATCAACCTTGAGGTAGCCCTTAGGCCCGGAAGCGATGTCATCGGGATCCGTCAGCAATGCCCACTTGTGATAAAATAAACGGTCTGAAAAGAAAATGCTTAAATAAGATTATTTACATAACTAGTTAGGCGTAAAAAGTTTTAATTAAATATTCAAATATCTACAATTTTAGGCGTTTAGTACACGTCATCAAAAGATTAACAACAATCAATTCAATCTCTACAATAACACAATTTTGTATTACCTAATAAGATTACTTTTATAGCCTCCTATATTTGTTGTAAAAACGAGATTCTATAATAATATTATAGCGTTAGTTCATTGTAGTAACGATTACGACCTGTTAATTCATTTCACAAGCTACGGAATGCCATGTCTAGTCTGGATTTAGCTAAAACTATTTTATAGAACATTAAGTTATTATACTTATTGTCTGTTTTCTACTTCGCTTTTGCTCGCTATTTTAAATATTTTCCTAACACTAACGAAAACTAATATTCTTATTATTAACAATATTAACTTAATACACTTATTGTCCGTTTTCTACTCCAATAGTTGTTCGCGTATTTTCCTAACACTAATAAACTATTATTATCTATGTAATACACGAATTAAATACTTAAGAATGTTCATGAGTGTCATTTACAAAACATCGAAATAAACAAAAAAACAGTATTTAGGCAATATCGGGAGTGTTCGAATTTTTATTATTTAAAAAGTCATGATTCAACGGTAACGGGGTATTTCAATATGACCATTTTGACATCCGGCAGTAAGATAAAAATAATAATGTCCCTATATAGAAGGTTTTTTTCAATCGTAGCAGTACTCAACAGCATGCAAGGTGTACCCCATATCTTAATCTGATGCGCTCGAGTAAATCCGAAAATCCCTTTTTGGGCTCCCCTACTATTACGTCCACGTCTAGACGTGAGTACCTATCGTATTTAGTGTCATTTTTAAACTTGTCTTTAATGTATAATATATACTCTTAGAGCATCAAGGTATGACAGGTATGACACCCGTCAGAGAGGAGTGGCCTTTACGGGCGAACCCCTCCTACCAACGTCCATGCACGCCATAGAGAACATACCCCCAAATGGTGGTATGTTCTCTATGATGCACGCACAATGTGCCTTCTAGTTATACAACTAGTGTGTCTGTGTGTGTCGGTGTCAGTGTTGACGGTGCATAGAAAATGACGTTGTCAATTGAAATTGACATATTTAGAAATGTATGCGTCTGTAGCGATGAAAGAATATTTCTGCATGTGTGGCAAAATTAAAATGTGTGCGTTCTTCCCCGCACCAGATTTGGCACAAAAATTATGTATCGAAGCGAGGCGCTAGGCTGTCTCTACTGAAGGGTTAGTCAGTAACTTTGATGCTCTAAGAATGGACTCGATATTTCGCTTCAGTAAATTATATAAAAAAGAAGCTGCTTTTAAGTATTCATAGGCTATCATCCAGTTTACGCAATTTTTCTTAAACTATATTTAGATGTATAGTTCACACTCAATCACATTCTTAGAAACATAAAACTAGAAAACATAAAACATAAATATTTCATGGTTTGATTAATAACGAAATCAGATATTCTTTGCAAATTAACTATGTTTTGAGGTTGATAGTTTGAGGAAACGATGTCTTACAGATTTAGAATACTCATTGACCATTCTGAGAAATATAGTAATTAATGTAGGAAGTTCGCAGTGCAAATATAGCACAATTGCAACGAGCAGCTGTTTGAGTATCTGCCAAAGTAATAACACAATGGTTGCGCTGCGCTTATTTTGACTCATAAAATAGACGCATCATATTATAATCGTCATTTTATTAACAAATATACTTAGGTAATATTTATTTATTAGGGAAAAGAAGCATGAAAAAAATTGGCGAACTAAATGAAATGCGTCAAATTTAAGGAATACGGGAGACTACTACATCTAATTCTAAAAATGAATGTATCTACATAAGTACTTCTCGGTTAGTGAAAATGTAAACAACATTATTGCGAATCGGTGAAATATTTTTCATAATCAGCTGACCGTTACTTATGTATATAAAAATATAACGGATTCGTTTTAATTGCCTACTTACTCCGCTTACTCGTAATGTTTAAAACTAAATTCAATTATCAGTCACCAAAAAGGACCCTTGTTTTTTTACATGACTTTTTGAGTTTCACGATTTATTTGAAGTAGTCTAAAATTAAAGCTAACTATTATCAATAAATCTAAGTATTTTGTTAAGATTTCAAATCCTCGAACATTCTGTGAAGATGTTTTTTAAAAGATTATATGTATTAGAACCTGGTGAAGCCATCCTAAGTAAGGTAAGAATTGTTTTGTTTATGTAGGTTAGGTTAGGTTTATCCAAAGTCCGAGTTATATTTGACCAGTTAAATATTTTTTTATTTTATTTGTATAGAGTTGGAGTGTCTCATCATTCTTTGTGTTTTTGTAGAAATCTGACTTCTAGCTTACGGTACATATTCAACTAAATGTAAGAACAAGAGGAGAAGCATTATAAAATTGATTTTAATTTAAATTAAGTTTTGAGTGTGAATTTCGGTTTGATACTTAGTAGAATTCAAACATTTAAACATACAGTATACAGAGTGACTGGTTGAACACTTGAGATACTCGAGGACATAAATATTTACGACCAAACTAAACGTTTAAAAAAGTTTTAAGAAAATATACGAATTATTTTCTAAGAAAACTTGAATTGAATTGTAGATATTAGGCGGGCGTTTGATCTCGACGGCGCGGCGTGGCTACTATACTACTACTACACTACGCACTACTACATAATTGTACCTACTATGTAGGTACATAGAAAGTTTTGGTATTTTGTAGAGAATGTATGATCCATTTTCACTTCGTACTTTACCTAGCTTAGTTCTGACAAAAATACCAAGATAAGTAATGTAATAAGTCTTTTTGAAATCATTGTATTAAAGTGATTTTGAACGTTACGTCACAACAGCGACACTAGATCAAAACTGGCTCCTTAAATGTACCTACCAAAGTACTTTTGGCGTACTTAAAAATTGAATAATACCTATTTACCTAAAACAATTGATTGAATTGTCTATTTACAGTGATCGACAATTTTATCAAAATAATACATATCGTAATAATTGTTCAAAATGCTCACCTCCTTGTGTAATAATATGTACACAGTTAGCACGTTTTTGCAATGTTGCTTTACACCGAGTATCACATGGTATAACATAGGGCGTTGGATTCTTCTAATGGGGAAGGATTCGCGGTACAAACCTATAGTATCTAGGACACTGTCATTTGTACGAGCAATACGAGTATGCACGAACCATCTCCTACTATCGAGCACAATCGAGTGCCCGTATAAAAGCACGTATAAAAAAATGACCGGCGTGTGCTTTTTGCAAAACAAAACTGTGTAAGGGTAGCAAGGACAAACGAGGCGTGCGGGGGATGCCGGGAAAAAATGCGTCGGCCGTCGTCTATTGTTTTGTGTCGCTCGGCTAAAGCGCGGCGTTTTTTACCTACCAATAAACGTCTTTAACCGCATGCGTCCACAATTAATGAATTTACTGGATATTTATCTCTTAAGTACCTATTTTTTTTACATATTTAGAACGAGCATCGTTTACTGAGTGACCTCTATCAATATCTCAAGTGTTCAACCAGTCACCCTGTATAATAGAGCAGCAACAAGCAATCTGGTTTTAAGATAAAGATAAGTTTATTTCTTTACACAGTTACAAACATAACAATAATATTCACAATACAATTAAATTTATAAGAAATATTTTTTCCGTTTCGCTAAAATAATTGTTGTTCAGTCTACACATATTCTACTTCCTACCAAAGACACTACAATCTACGAAAAATTTTATACCCGCCAAGGAAGCAAGTCATGGTGTACAGATGTCCTGTCAACTTTCCATCGAGGTTCTGAAATTATTGGAACAGATGTAGGGGTTAAAGAAGTGAAGCATGCAAGACAGGGTTGCGTGCGGCAGGAAACTTGCAATAGTCATATGGAGATAAACAAGAAAATACAGAAATATAAACGGCACAATAAGAAAACAGCGACAAGATTTAGTATACATACATATAAGGGAATTTGATTGATGCTTCTAAAATTTATGAGCTACTTAAAAATACTACTGTCTTATTATAATTATACATTGCAATGAGATGTAATATTTGGGTTATTGATTGATAAATTTGAAATGGATGAATTACTTAAAAAATCCTACTGCCTTTTTAGTTAGTATAACTAATTATGATGAATAGTAACAATGATAAATAATTGCCCGCGTCTTACCATACTACTAACTTAAAACAATAGTTTTTAAACATTTTGATTTGAAGGTAAGTAAATTGTTCCGTATATATAGTTGATACTCAATAAAATAATAGTCTCTGTTTATCAAAAATTCAAAAACTCGACACCTGATACTCACCAAACTTCTATGATAATAGGTCAGTTTAAGGCAATGATCTTTTGCTGCAAGCGAGCACAGTTAGTGATATATAATTATGGCTCAAAAGTTACCATATTTAGTACTTCGCTAATGAGTGGTTATATTAGGCGTTCTTGGCTTGTCTTCAATTATAAGCAAAGTGTAATTATTACAATAATAATTTTGGAGTTCCAAGAAAGATAGCATCAATACATTCGCATTTTATTGCGTAATTGCACTTGAGGGACAATTAAAAGTTTTAATTACCATCTATGACAGTTGACATTATAATGATTATAAGGACGTAATTTATAATATATATATAAATTACGTTATTATATATAAAATATTGGTCCCATATGTAATATGGGTCTCCTTGATAAGACAGACATGTACAACAGCGGACGATGTGGGCTACATTCAGTTCTGCCCGGCTAAATCGAGGTGGATTTTAATAAAAATTAAGATGTACTTTTTTTGTATTATTATGAAAGCCCAATGTCTTACAAAGATTTTGAAGTAACTTAGACATTCTGGTTATTTTTTTGTATTTTTAATTTAAGATTTATTAAATTTGTATGTCTCGTAAAAACGTAAAATTTACAAAACTGTTTAAAATTTTTTGTTAGTTCCACTGATATTAAGCAACTGATTACTTTATGCATTAAAGAACAACTCATAAGGATTACAATAAAGTATTTTTTTTAAAAAAAGCTTTGTTTTATTTGTTATTTAATTTTTGTAGTCATAAGGGTAGAAAACATCCGAAAAGAATTAAAAAAATAAATAAATCGAAAACAACAAAATATCGGCGAACATACATGGGGTATATTTGGATACCCCAAGAGGCGAGGAATCAAAATTTTTTCTTTGGACGTCACTGTTTGGACCACCCTGTATATGTGCTTATATATAGGACGCACTATAAACTTTTTTATGGTAATAAAATTATTTGTGAAGATGGTTATTAACCTGGTATCCTTAGCTAAATTAATACGTATTCAACATAAGTATTAAAATTTGAAACATAATTGCCATTTATATATTATTCAATTTTAATGTTAATAACATACCTCCGACACGAAGGTGCATACTTGAACTTTCCGTGATACGTATATTTTCTATGTGAAAATTGCCTTCTTTTATATTTTCGTATCTAAATTATTATGCATACAGAATATTAATATTGTAGTTGAAATAAAGGAAATTGCTCATTTTCTACTTGATAAAAAACAATTGTTTATCCTATTTAAATGATGGAGTAATCTTAATATATATATAAAAAGTAAAGGGTTTTCTTTGTACGTAAAGACACGGTTTTCTCTATTATCATTAACTCCAATCAACTTCCCATTGGGGTGGTAAATACCCCTTAGTACGTAGATGATAGTAAGGGAGTTTGATCGCGGTGGGTGAAAGTAGGTGGAAAAATCGGAAAAAATATCTGTACTTTTCTAACCAATAGGGACTTCTGGGTGGATCTAACAAACTATTTTAATTTTAATTTTATTGAGAATGTTCGAGATAGTTCCAGAAAATTCTCGAATCATTTGGATTTTTTAAAATAATTTTAATTAATTGAGAGTATTCGAAAAAGCTTCTCAAATGATCTGGAATTTTTTAAATAATTGTAATCTTTTATCGAATGATCAGGAGATTTTAAAAATAATTGCATTTTTTTTAATTACTTGAAAATATTCGAGAAAGTTCGAGAAACTTCTCGAATGATCTGAAGATTTTTAAAATAATTGCAAACTGTTTTAATTAATTGAGAATGTTCGAGAAAGTTGCAGAAATTTCTCAAATGATCTAGAAAATCCCACTAATATTATAAACGCAAAAGTTTTGTAAGTATGGATGTTTGTTACTCTTTCACTTAAAAAGTACTGAATGGATTTAAATGAAACTTTACAATAATATAGCTTATACATCAGAATAACACATAGGCTACAATTTATAAAGATATTGTGTGAATTGTCCAAAATATGACAATAAGTGTCAAGTAAGTAGGAAAAAATCTACCATCTGGGAGGCGTGCGCTGCCAAAACCGCTAGAGTGCAGAGCCACATTCATGGAAATGTTAAATAGTCCTACAAAAAAGCCGGTCCACGGCACTTCAGAAGGGACTTCATTTTATGCTAATGATACTCTCTCACGCGGGTGAAACCGCGGGGCACAGCTAGTATTCAATAATTTTCCATGAATTTCTACAGTTTGACAAAGAATGTTGAAGAAATGTTGTTCAGAAATAAATGGGTATTTTTACCAAAGATGGGAATGCGACTACTACGATAACTATGGGATGCGTAAAACGTTGCCTATTTATTTTCTGGAAAGAATATAAATTGTTTAGTTAAACATGACTCCATTAAATAATTAAAGTAAGGCGTAGCGTAGGTAATGCAGTTAATAATGTTCAGTTCAAGGGCAATGCAGTTCATACAAGAATCTGTGTAACCTTGTGCCATGTTGAGTCTGAATCTAATACCTTTAAACGAGCAATTCTTTTATATTTTTGAACATATTAAATTAAATATATATTTTGAATCTCGGTAACGGCCCCAACGATTTCGATGGGGGTGATATATCCAGTCCAGCTAGGTTTTATTTTTAGAAATTGTAGATTATTAAAAATAATTTTCAGTGATAATCAACTTAAATATAAACTGAAAAATACTACTCTTCCTGACATCTATTGGAGAGTATTAATAATATTGTGGCGTAGAACACTGTCAAACGCCACCCGCCAATCCGACGTTCAAAGAAATGAAAATGACGATTTGAAAGAGCTCTATAAAAATTTCGTTCATTGAATTAAAGCTTCCTTGGCCGAATGGTCGGCCGCGGCTGACTGCGGGACTAGAGACTCGGGTTCCCTCAATAAAAACCATTTTGCATTATTATTTTATTTTTTTGTTATTATTTTTTCTTGAGAGCTAATTCAGATGGCGTTGATAAGTAACACTAAGCAAATCAGAGTTTCGTTTGAAATTAAACCAAGAAAATGAATTGTTCTTATCCGAGCAACGCTCGGTCGTCCAGGTACTTTTTATTTATATGAACAAATAAGCATAAGAAACGGTTTTTTTGCTAAGTAGAGAATGGTAGTTTTATGTCAAATACAATTAAAGAACAATAACACGATCTTCAAACAATGAGATTATAGGTATTAATTAAAAATACGTGGACATGTCGCCAGTATGATACTTCAGTTTGATTGTTGTCCCTCGAACGTATCAATATGTAGGTACTGTGAGAGTGAGAGCGCTGACAAGTTTAAGGTTTGAGGCATAAACAAAAATTTTAACAAAACAAAAAACTGACTTCAAAAGAAAACTATTCCAAAACAATTAATATGTATTAAAAAGTAAAAAGATAATTGCGTATTCTCCTACAATTTAACATTCAGCTTACATTTTCTACTCATCAATATGTAGGTACGATCTCTGTTTACCATATAATGTAGGTACAGATATTGTTATTTTTGGAGTTGGTATCAGCGTGTCACACGTACACGGATAAAATGCGCAGTATAAACATTCAGTTGAAACAATGATTGAACGAAGCCTTAGACTTAGAGCATCAAAGGTTACCCGTCAGTCAATATCTTGATGCTCTAAGAACGAAGCACTTGACACAATTATTATTTTGTCGTTTTTAACTGCACGTAGGGTAGGCAGGCGCTCCTTGTATTGTGGTAGGGTCGCCAGTTTCAGATGACGTGCGAGATAGACAAAGAAAAGTTAACAGAAGTTGTGTTCACACGGAATTGGGAATGAGGTTCTAGAAACGACAGGCCATTGTGTCGGATGACTGGCATATCGTGTGCAGCTCTGCAAAGATAGTATACATAAAGTTCTATTATGTAATTGTAATGGATTGAGCACAACATGAATGTTCCAAAAAATCTGAACCAAACTTCATAAACTAAATAAAAATGACTTTTTAGCAGTTTCCTTTTACCCGGATGACCGAGCGTTGCTCGGATAAAAACGATTGGTGTTCTTCAGAGACTCATTGAATGGAGAAAGATTGTTATTATTCTGCTTTATAAATGTTTAACTATATAAATGCTTCAAATGATAGCTAGAATTTTTCCAAAAAATATATGTTACGATTCGTCTACGCCGTAGACGTACGAAGTTGCTACGCACGCGATCAAATTTTATTGAAGGTCTTATTTTTGTTGCATACTCATTATTCCTATAAGGTTCACAAGACGAACGAAGAAGGTACGCACCGCGCGATCAAATTTTATTTGAAGGCCTTATTTTTGTTGCATACTCATTAGGCTACTTTATTTTGTCTGTCTGTCTGTCTTTCTGTTTGTTCCGGCTAATCTCTGAAACGGCTAGACTGATTTTGACGGGACTTGCACTGGCAGGTAACTAGAGTCATATATTTCATCTTTCATCTTAATAGATCAACTGATCAATTAGGGAGACGCAGGCCACTTTTATTTTGTCTGTCTGTCTATCTGTCTGTCTGTTTGTTCCGGCTAATCTCTGAAACGGCTGGACCGAATCGACGGGACTTTCACTGGTAGGTAGCGTATATAATAAGCAGTAAATAAGCTACTTTTATTTTAGAAACATCCTGAAACTAAAGACTATGCGGACGAAGTCGCGGGCGGTCCCTGTCCTCCATACAAAATGTACAAAAACTTTACAAAACAAGACTACTGCAGACATCTAGGTGACAATAGTAAAACTTTTAGTTTAATAACCCATAAATCATCTTCAATATCTATCTAATTGGTAATCAGTTTGACATTCGACTTATTGACGACTAAATTTACATACGAAACGATAGATGGCGTTTGAACAATATTTATTCTTTAAGGTGGATCGTAGAGGTAATTTGAAATAAAAACCTTAGGTCTAATAAAAATTACATTAATTAACAGAGGGTTTCAGTAGTTTATTTAATGAGAGCTAAGAATGATGCGAAACTGGGGCTGGTATTATATTCATTATGTTAGAGCGACACGGCGGCGGTGCGGCACGATGATTACGTACAGCATATTATTGGTAATAGATCGAGGACTTCAAAAGCAATGCTGCAGATAATTTTTAAAAAAATAGCCTAGGGTCTAATAAAAAATTGAAATTAACAGAGGGTTTCAGTACTGAATTCAACGAGAGCTATGAAAGATGCGGAACTCGTACTGGTGTTATACTCATATAAAAAATAGCCACGGCAACGCGGCACGGTGCTCACGTCCAAAATATTACCTATTGGTAATCGATATCATAATGATGCTGTAGTAAAGTTTGGTAACAGGACCAAATGTTAACTTAACTAAATTTTTTGCGCCTCTTTATCGCATACAGGGATGAAATGCAGGTTGATAGAGATGAGTATGAGGTGGTGACCAAATCGCTGTCGCAAGTTTTAAACCGCTCATAAGACCCCCATTAGGTAGATATGAACGATGATAGGTTTACAACAATTGGAACAAACTGGCCATACAATTTTTCCGATTGTTTGATCTTAAAAATACATACTACCCACGACTGACATAGCGTAGTTGTATAGTTCACCTGCTTTGTTCAGTAGATTAAAGCTTTATAAAATGAGTATATGCATTCTTTGCAGCATATATTTACTAAATTTACTAAAGATATCTACTTTATTTAACGCGGATGGACCGTGGGCACAGCAGTACTATCTAAACACTTTAAAAAACAAATTAAAATTTGTAAAGAAGAACTGATGATAGCGAGAGAAAAGTGGATAATAAGAGTGGAGTACATTTAGGAGTAAAAACATTAAGTCAGAATATAAAATATGTAGATCTCTTCTGAACATAATATGAACATTGTATTAGAAGTTATTTTATAATATGTGACCTTTTTGACCTTTTTGACCCATCCCTTTTCTACAAGTCTCTATCCACGCGGACGACGTCGCGAACACAGCTACTTATAACGAAGAAAAATGATCTGTGTTGGCAAAGATACAAAAAATTAAAGTATGGGTTACAATTAGGACACATGAAATCTGCGGAATATATTCACTTCATGCTAATGATCCTTTCTAACACGGGTGAAACCGCGGGGCACACCTAGTTTCTTAATAAACTTATTGGATTAAAAAAAATCTCCTTCGATGTCTTCACATCAGCACAATGCAGTAAATTCAAACAATCAATTTATTTTTAATAATGCAAAAAATTAAGTTATTATCCTACTATAACTATATTTAAAAATTATAAATGCGAAAGTAAGTTTGTTTGTTACTCTTTCATGCGAAAACTACCGATCATCAAGAAACTTTGCACATATAGGTATATATATTCTTGGAATTATCAGAAGTAAAATAGGATACTTTAATTTTAAATTAACGTGGGTGAAATCGCGGGGCACAGCTAGTAGTTTATAATTTCGTACATATAAATGGCTACGAATATATATTACTTACGTCGTACTATCAGTTAAGGTCATACATAGTATTTTGCATCATGCATGCAAAATTAAAGAGTCCAACTTTGAACAGTATAATTAATTATATAACAAAAGGCTTAAGAGAATTATTTTCCGGAATAAAACATTTTTTCCAGTAGTAAATACATGCCGAATTGCCAAGCATATAATGAGAATAAGTTTTTATTTATTATAATATACAGTGAATTTCCATTCGAGATTATTTCACGAGAAAGTTAAATATCGAGACCGCAAACGTACGTGAAATGTATCCACCTGCACATCTCTGTCTCTCAAATAAGGTATTTTAATATTAAATTTTGCAATAAAATGGCCCGTTATTAATAGAAATTCGTGACTATATAACATAATTAAAGAATTGAATACATACCTATTTCTTATTTGTCACTTTTTTGCTTTGCTTTTACCTGTTTAGCCGTGTGAAATTAGCTTTGATTTCATGACTTGCTCAAGTGAACATTTAACAACCTTAAATTTAATATTTTTACAGATAAGCGGTACATCTTTTCTTCTTTAAAACTTCGGTCTTTTATGAATGTTTCAAGAAATAAATCATGCAAAACAATTGATAAATTTCAAACATATTTCTCAATCCAGAAGATTTGATGAACTTTCAGCGTCGTAAAAATGGAAAACGGTAATTAAATATCACAATTCTTTCTCTCACCGTGCAGCAGCGATAAATAAGCACATTTTTTGTTACCGATTGTATTTCTCTGGCAGACAAGTAGTATCTATATCTTTGTTTATTATATAATGGTTTTGGCCTACGTTTGGCCCACTCTATATGGGTTACTTGGGACTTCATCAAAGCACAGACTTTGCTATTTCACTGAGATGCATAAACTCGATCTACTATATCTATATATATTTACTTATATGAGTGGGTATTTTGTTTTAATCAATTAGCGTAATAATACTTTACACTTGACTTCCGCACTAGGATTTCCAAAGTTCCAAGAAAAGACCAGGGGAGTAAATGAAGTAGTTTAGACCTAGAAAGTTATCTATCTCATAAATAAAATGAATTACAGCTATTTTAAATTTAGAACGTAATATCAAACAGCCTTTATAATGCTTGGATTGTGTATAATACTGTTAACGATGCCGGAAATAAATTGCCTTTTGCTCTTTTTTCTTCTCATTTAGGTAATTTTCTAGATTTAACAATTCATTGTTAATAATTATCAAGACGAAAATCCATATTTTTTTATTTCATGCCAAAAAAGGATTTTTAGTCTCCTAAGAGCGGTGGGGTTTAATAAGCCTCGTAATGCCACATTGTCTGGTTTAGGACGACGTGGTTTAAAACCCACAAGTATACCAAAAACAGTGCCGCCGCGCCAACGTGTGAATCCATCCCATCCATCCATCCATCAGCCTTTTACTGTCCACTGCTGGACATAGGCCTCCCCTAACGTTCGCCACTCCTCCCGGTCCTGGGCCTTCTGAATCCAGCGACTACCCGCTGTCTTCTTCGTGTGAATAGAAATTAATAATGTTGAAATAAATGCATGTTTGTTATTAGCCGTCCGATTTTGAACGACTTTGATAGTTCAGTTGGCGCACTTTTGTTAACCACTCGAAAGCAGTTACTTACCGATATTATGAAATCATTTGATCATGTAAAATTTGCCATTTATTTAAAGTATATTTTCTTACAAATACAAAATTCCGCACACTATATTTGTGTTAAGTTTCATTCAGAATCATTGCTTTAGCATTAAAATAACAAATATTATTTTAGTTATCTATCCATCGAAAGAAACTTTCTCGTTTACAATATTAATGGAAAAGCGATATTGCAGAGTCTAAAATTAAATACACGGCTTCTTTAATTAGGCACACAAGAAAAAAGAATGGCTTCATTTGAATATTTTGACATAAAATAAGCCCCGCGGGTGCTGCGTAACTAATTTTATTACAAAAAATGTAGATATTTTATAATTTCTTTCATATAGTTTCAAGTAATGCGTAAATATTATTAGTGATAAGTATACGGACGACCGAGCGTTGCTCGGATAAAAATTCTTATTATTTTCTTGGTTAAATTTCAAACGAAACACTCATTTGATTAGTGCTACTTAACAACGCCATCTAAATTAGCTCCCAATAAACAATAACAAACAAAAAAATATAAAATAAACGCAAATGGTTTCGATTAAAGTTTGAACCCGGGTCTCTAGTTCCGCAGTCAGCCCACATAACCATTTGGCCAAGGTAGCTTTAATACCACGGAGTTGCAAATAACGCCCCCCCCCCCCCCTGTGTTTAATACAATGACCGAAAGTTTATAGAGCTCTTTCAAATCGACATTGTCATTTCTTTGAACGTTGGATTGGCGGACGACGTTTTACGGCGTTCGACGCCACAAACATATTATTAATACTCTCCAATAGATGTCAGGAAGAGTCGTATTTTCAGTTTACATTAACGTTGATTATCGTAAAAATAATTTTTAATAATTTCTAAAAATAAAACCTAGCTGTATCGATTTTTCACCCCCGAAACCAAGGTACTAAATTTAATCAAAATCATTGGAACCGTTTCTGAGATTCAAAAAATATATTTAGGTACTAGTGGCCGCCCGCGACTTCGTCCGCGTGGTCTTCGGTATTAGTCATAGCATGATGTTATATAGCCTAAAGCCCTCGGGTGGCTCCCCTAGGGTTGCCCGTGTCCATAGGCGACGGTGATCGCTTAACACCACGCGGCCCGTCTGACTTTTTTTTCAGTTTATTCATAAAAAAAGCCTTCCCCATAAATGGACTATCCAACACAAAAAAGATTTTTCAATTGGAACCAGTAGTTCCTGAAATACTTCCAAACACTGATCGATAAATTCTCGAAATGGACGTATTTTTTTTATTTGTGAACAGATTTAAATAAAACAAACACTAAATGTTAATCCAAAAAAATACCAATACATCAGTGAAAACCGCATCCTTCTACGTTAAGCCGTTCCTGAGATTAGCGCGCACAAACGAACAGACAAGCAGATAAACAGACAAATAGATAAACAGACAAACAGACAATAATTCTAAAAATCACTGTTTTGGGTTCTATTACGCTAATAAATAGCCCTAGTGACAGTTTTTCTCAAATATCATTCAAATATCTTCAATGTACTGAAGCCGTCTTGTTACAGATTTATTATATGTATAGATATAGATAGATTATTATATGTATAGATTATTATATGTATAGATTATTATATGTATAGATATACAAGAATTGCTCGTTTAAAGGTATGAGACTATGAGATAAAATGAACAGATTCTGTAAAGATAAAAATTTCTTGATCAACCTTTATAGGAGTTACTAACTGTGCCCGCGACGTGGTCCGCTTGGATAGAGACTTATAGAAAAGTGCAGGATTTTTGTTAACTATTGTAAAATAGCTTTTAATACAATGTTCATTATAATGTTCAGAGGAGACTAACTTTACAATCTCTCTGGATTACAGTTAGGACTAAAAGGAATTACTTTTAGACCTAACTATACTCCACTTAATATCCACTTTAATCACACTATCATGGTTTTCTCTTTATAAACTTAAACGCGGTTGAAGCAACTGGCTTAATGCCTATTATTTTAATATAGCAATGAAGCCTGGAATAGCACATAGGCTATTTTTTATCCTACGGGGACCCAAAACGGGTCCACGCGGGCGAAGCCGCTGGCGGAAGGCTAGTTACTCTATAAGATGATAATGCACACAACACAGCATTGGTAATTGAGTAGTATATGACTGACCGCACGGGTACAGTATACGAGAGTGGAGATATCGTGCAGTAAGTTTGCGCATAGCATTCGTTTCGTAATGCAGTTTGCATGTAATGTGCGCGATATTATTATCATACTAATTGCTGGCAGGAATTTCATAGGTACTTTAAGCTTATACTAAACAGAGACTTACTGAAAACGTTTATTTAAAATAGACCATAGAACAAAAAAAATAGACGTTCCCACTTTCATTTTTTTACCTAATTGTATATTTAGTATTTTTGGAGAGAAATAATACCAAACAACGCATAGTTTTGACTCTGTTTGATGCTGAATATCTAATTTTTAACTCCCATTTTCTGTAATTGACAAACATATTTATTAATAGCTATTTCATTCGCGTTACATGAGATTCTAATGGGAATAAGATGTTATATTTACCGCGGTAAAAAGTACGTTCTCTCCAGCCACGTGTCTTCACGCATAAAGATCATTCCATAAGATCAATCCATCGCCAAAATCCATCCATTTTGTGCCACGAGAAGGAGTTACATAAGGATAAGTTAAAAAAAGTACTGAACTATTATACTTTCTTCCAAGGCACGTTTTTTGAATGTTCCCTAGAAACTTGGACATTTCAGGGTCAACTTTAGGACTGTGCGCCATATAGTAAAAACTAGCCTTCTGCCAGGGACTTCTCAGTAGTTTAAGCAGGAAAGTGTAACAGACAGACCGACAGAGTTACTTTCGAATTTATAATAATAATAATAAATAAAAAAGTATGGATAGGGGCTTGTTTCATCCAGTATTAAATACGATAGAGCTGGTATAAAATATATCATGGCGTATAGTATTGAATATCAAGTTCGCACGCGTATTGGGATCACGTATTCTACTTGTACGAAGCTGCACCGTGAGTAGGACGTTGAGCATTTTTTAAAGTTTAAATGCATACAATCGGAATTCAAATTCTTCTGTATCATGTAGATCATTCAAGTAACTAGTCAGTGTTGTCTCATCAACTAATAGAAGAATGTAGCGGGATTCAGATATATTTTTTAGGATTTTGGCCAAAGTAAATTAATGTTTAAGTTAAGACCAAATACCGAAAAATAATTAAGCCAAAGAATTAGGCACAAAGCCTTTCCCCCCTGGATCAAAATAAAAAAGAAAGCTAGAAAGAATAAGCTAGATATGCTATCAGCTGCTCTTTCCTTTGTATATTTAATATTTGTGTGCTTGTCTTCGTGTAACGTGGAAGGAGAAATATACATACGCACGGCTTGAAAATAATTTGCCATTCCCTAACCAAGAACCTAAAAAATTACCCTCCTCTGACCAAGAAGCTGGGTAAAAACTGGTATTTAAAATGAAAAAAAAAGCGGTTTTATAAAAATTTACTAATTATTCATTGGTTTCTAGATAAATAAAAATTGTGCTGAAAATAAACAGATATTATATTGAAAAGAAACAGAATGGCTGTTTCAGGCATAATCGGTATAGTGCATTAAGAAAAGTATACGCGATTTTATAAAAAAAAGCACTCCGGAGTGCCGGCAGAAGTGAAAACTTGATTATTAAAGTTGTGCATTTTTGATTTATTGGAATAGTTAGGAATAATTTTGAACGAATTGCTTTTATTATCTATATAAAAGTACTATTATTTATGTCGTAGAATACAATATTTATTTATTGCGCTATCGTACACAAACATTACAATTTATATTTCATTTTCTAATTCTTTTCAATTTTTTTTCATACTTTGATAAAAAAAAATTAACCCATTTTTTATGAAAATAGATTAAAAAAAATAGATTTTTTTTATTAATCGAAACCCTTACAATCGATTAAAAAATAAACAATCGATTGTTCGATTAATCGATTTCGATGTTACAACACTACTCTCCAACCGTCTTACGGTTTTTCGATCAGCACACGTGACCTGACGCGAGTTTCACAGTTTTTACCCATCTCACAAAAGTGCTCAACGCCGCTAGAAGTTTTCACTTCAAAAAAACTAATTATTTATTGGTTACTAGATAAATAAAAATTGTGTGTAAATAAACAGATATTATACTGAAAATAAACAGGATGGCTGTTTAAGGTATTATTAGTATAGTGCAGTATTAATTTTTAAATATGTTTTAAAAATTATTATATACTAGCTGTGCCCGCGACGTCGTCCGCGTGTATAAAGACTTTTATAAAATGGATTGATTAAAAATTAAAGATTATTTATTTGCATTGAATAAGTAGTAGGTAGATTATTCTTACATATAGTGAAATCACTTATAATACAATGTTCATATGTTCAGAAGAAACTTAATGTATTTTTTCTAAATCCTTCAAACCTAAAACAGTAAGGAATGCTTACTGTACTGATCTTACTACTTACTATCTACTTTTCTCACGTTTCGCTTGTCTCGCGCAAGAGAATCTGCTTTACAAATATGTACCTCGTTTATTAAAGTTAAGAGATACTGCTGTGCCCGAGGCTTCATCTATGTTAAAAATAGTATCTTTAGTAAATTGGGTGAATTTATACTGCAAAGAATGTATAGACTCATTCTATATACATAGCTTTAACCTACTGCAGAAAAGAGGTGCACTATACAACTACTTGTAGTTGGGAGATAAAATTTCTAAACATACACGTGCTTAGGATTAAACAATCGGAAAAATAATTGTAAGGTCAATTAATAAACTATAGGTTTAAAACTTGCGGACAGCAATTTGGTCATAAGTCATAACTCATATAACATTGTGAAAACTAAAGCAGAAGGCAGGGTCTCTACACAGTGTGCTATCTGTATTTGGAAATAAAGAATATTTTTATAAAGAATCTTTAAAGAATCCTTAATATCTCCATCAATCAACGTGTGTGGATGAGCCCTCAGCCCGTACGCAATAAAGAGACGCAAAAAATGAGTTAAGTTATCATTGGTCCAATTAACAATGTTCAGCATCATACGTATACCTACCCAACGATGGGACAACCCGCGTGGCGCAATGTTTACCATGCCGGACTGCTAATCGAACTGTCCCGGGTTAGAATCCGGGCGAAGCAGAAATTTCAATGATGAGTTTAAACTGTTCTCGGTCTGGGTGGTTGTGTTTCTGTCTCTATGTGTGTTCATGGCACCCGCGACACAGGGTATATCTACTCTAATGTGAGGCTATACGTGTGAAAAGTTATTTTTTATTTTTTTTTACACTATGTACTTACTTTTATTAGACTTAAGGCTTTTATTTGAAATTATCTCCATCGATTCACTTTGGAGAAGAAATGAATATTGCTCAATAACGCCATCTACCGTATGACATGTAAACTTTGTGGTTGATAAATCGAATGTCAAATTACCAAATAGGTAGATATTGAGATTAGCAGTTGGTTCACTAAAAGTTTAACTCTTCGTCACCTAGATGTCTGCAGTAGTCTTGTTTTCTTAAGGCTTTGTACATTCTGTATGAAGGTTTAGATTCCGTATCTTACAACCTTAATGCTGGATTCATTGAGATTGTAAGATTTGGATTTCGGTTCATCGGAGCTTGAGGCCTCCTCAATATTGGGAGAGCTCCATGCTCAGCAGTGGAATGCTAAAAAGGTTGCAGCTTGATATAATGTAGCGATAATAATCGTTTCAGCTGCAGCCTGTTAATAATCTTCCACCCCAAAAGAAGACTAATAAGCTGAGCAACTAACTCAATGGAGCCTGTGATGTAAGGTTCGGCGGCGGTAAGGCTCGCGATGCGCTTATTAGGTAGCCATACTCGGCCAACGAAAGAAAATACAGTAAGCTGATCTAAGTATATTTAATATAGTCGACAATATTAGTGAGAGTTCAAAATAATTTTACTTAAATTTAAACTTTTATTTATGGTTTTGAATGGGCTGTTACCGAAACTTTCATACAAATTCCCCAAAGTGCCTTTTAAGTTTATGTCGCGTATTGTGTAAATGAACATAACTTTTTTGTTTATCACCCGATTGATATGAAATACACACTAATGTTACGAAAATTCATTCAACAATAAATCAGTAAACACATCATTCAAAGAAGGGAAAAGAATTTGAGAATGAAATATTAAGTTAAGGTTAATTATTGTACGCTTGAGATACCAACTTTCGAATCCACTTTATTTGCTATTGAGGGGTAGTTTTGAAAAAAGCTTAAATAGAATTCTTACTATGTTAGTAAAGATTACAAATACAAAATTATAAGTATATTACTCTGCACAAAAATATTCTGTACATCAAGTTTCGACACTCAATTTTCAAAGAGTTTCAAAGAAAATTGACATTTAAAGGGTGAATTTCGGGAAATGCTGAAACACGTATTCTTTTATTTTGGTTAGAAAATATACCAATTTTCAAGAAAATCTATTGAAAAAATCCAAGTTTTCCATACAAATTTTCATCGCTCAGTTCACACCCTTAAAGGGTGATTTTTAAAATTATCTATAGCCTAAATGTTAGCGAGGACCAATATATATAAAACAAAAAAAGTTTCATCAAAATCCGTCCAGTAGTTTTTGCGTGAAAAGCTAACAACAGACAGACAGACAGACAGACAGACAGACAGACAGACAGACAGACAGACAATAATTTCAAAACTTATATTTTTAGCTTCTGTTACTTATAAAAAACCCCTAGAAGTATTTTTTTAAATTTATATGCAATGTACAGAATTGACCCTGCTTACAGTTTTATTATATGTATAGATGTAGCATCCCTATAAGATTTTAATTAAATTTACATACCTGGCTGGTTCCACACGGTCGCAACGTCCAGCTTAAAATTGCCCAGTAGCTTGTTCGAGCGAAGAATGTTGCGTGAGTGCTGGACCTGAAACAAGTCTCATGTTGCATGCGCGCCCATTACACATGACACTTCACATGTTCACCGCCAACGATATGGCATACGAATTTATATTTGCATGTTCCTATTTATCGGTTTATCTATCGAATATTACGAATGACTGCACATACTACCCGTGGTTTGGTACTTTATAAAAAATACGGAAATTCAAACATGACCAATATTTTTCGTGAAATACGTACAACTAATCGCAACTCAGATAAGAATAATCAACAATATTTGGATAGTGTAATATATAATAGACTAGCCTTCCGCCAGCAGATTCGCCCGCGTGGACCCGTTTAATAGGCTCTCGTAGGATAAAAACCTTCTTATGTCTTTTCCCACGGTTCACTATATCTGTGTTCCTTTCATTAAAATTGATTCAGTAGTTTAAGCGGGAAAGCGTAACAGACAGACAGACGGACAGAGTTACTTTTGACACAAACTCACTTTAAAACACATTTTAAAAATATGCACAGACCACATATGTATGTTCTGTATTCATGAGACAACTTTTGGTCATTTTTGTCCTAGAGAGTTCTCAAACCATATGTGATAACTATGCTTTAAAAAAACTAAGTATTTTACAATTACATAAATACTTCATAACATTATTTATTTATTTATACCCATAAGATACCAATTATCACTAAAACATAAATGGACTCTGAACAATTTTCACTCTATAACCTGGACAGTGAACCTGTCAATAGTCATTTTTCGTCATAAATTTCGTCTATTTAAGACATTTGTCACAAAAATACAAATGAAACGATACCTAGGTAGGTACTTATTTGTATTTCAAGAGAAATAATGTTGATATTATCTCTTTTGTAGATTTATAAAAAAATACCGTAAAAATCGAACTTGGTTAAGCAAGTGCGAGTTAAGATAAACCAGTATTTACCTACATAATAATATGTGCATATCTCGCCTACGGATAAGTAATAATTTATAGAAAATATTGTAAAATCGCAGTGCACAAAAACTATATCTTTACAATTTTCTTTAACTTAATACAATTGAATCAATTATGGGTAACTCATGTTTAAATGGCTATCTGGAGAATCCTAGCTTAACAAACACTTGTATCTTCTTCGCATAAGGAGGGTGGCTAAATTTTCTTAAATGTTACACATTTAGTTTGACCTAATTCGTTACAAGTACAGTAACGAAATCTCGAATCTAATTTGGGAACCTACGCTAATGTTAAATAAAATTCGGTTGTTTCCCGATCAATGATCGCTATGCGAATGTGACTTATAGGTTAAAACCGGGATAGATGCCGCAGTAGAATATATGCCTCGTTTCCAATATACTGGATTTTCATAACTCGTGATTACGAATTATAATTTTAATTCGAAACCCAAGGCACGCCATACCATTTTTTTCCACCGACTGTCCTGTAAACTGCGCGAGAGATGCGTCAAAGTATCAACAGTATTCGCCGGCGCATTACTTTGTAAATAATCATGAAATCTGTTATATTTTCAAGCACCTTAATGCCTTAAGTCCTATAAGTGCACATCTAGACGTAATAGCAGAAAAATAGCAACTTTTTTGTTTTTAGTTTATACGAGAAATAAAAGGGCATCTATCCAAAAAGCATACATATTTGCCTTAATTTTTTGAAGTATAGATGCCCCTAAGGGCTTCTATCCCCTCATACTTATACAGTTTGCACCAGACATGCTTATATCTGCTACTTTAACGGCATAACTTTAGTATACAGTACGTTATATGATACAGCTACAGTATTCTATATACCTATGAGTCGTTTGAAATATATAAAACACTTGTACACAATACCTCGATTCATGTAGCAACTTTAGTAAATGCTCTGGACCACCAAGTTCGAGAAATAAAAAGATACCTTTATTTAAAAAAAACTCAGACTCAGATGATACTAAAACCGCTTTTCCCAAGACACATGGTACGAATTTTATAAGAATAATTCGAATCACCCATATTAAACGTCCGACCTAACCTGACCTGTCTGACGCTGATAGAGTTGGCATGAAAAAGCGAATTTCATTCTCGTAATTCTACCTATTTGATGGGACGACTACATATTATTATGCTCGCAGAGACAGGCCGGACGGAGTTTTAGTGCGGTCAAATCCCACATAACCCGGTATCCTCATTCAAGGTGTCGGGCACCTTTTGAAGGTTTCCCCCCGAAACAAAAAAAAGATTCAGTTTCATGAGTAGAACGATTTCATTAAATTCAGATAGTTTTGGCTACACGGTGTATATTATAGAGCATCTATCCTTCTTGGGTATTTCAGAGTGAAGCATTTGTACATGCAGGTAGGTATCTATCCAAAAAACAGAATCACAACTCAACGGAATTAATTTTGTTTTTCACTTCTTTGAATCTTCCTTGTGTCCAAAATTTGCAAATTGAAAAGAAATTTAAGAGTATTATTTATTTGAAATCATATTTTTGTTAGACTTAAAAATAATTTTAGTTTTAAAATTCTTTAAATTAACAAACTCGATTTCTAACGAAAAAAGTAAAAACGACAAAATAAAGGGAAAATACTTATGTAGGTATACATATTAGGAACCTCACGGTTTTCGGTCAAACCTACATAATTAATTTCCTGAAAGTAAAAAAAATGTTATTTATTGATATTGTTACATAAGGTCGTAATCGTATTACGTGAATTAAGTAAAAAATTTGAATACTTAACCAATTTATTTGGAGCAGTAAATTTACACTGAAGCCAATTACCATAACCCAATAACCGACGTTGAGATCGCATAATGTTTTTATATAGGTAATCCATTCCCGAAAAATGTAATTTTTATCATGAAAACCTTGACGATATGATGGCTCAAACAGGCGGTAACGAATTTTTACGAACTTGAAACATTGTTGGCAGTGCGTGACTTTTGTGCTATCCGCATTCCGCATGTGCTTTGTGCTGGTGGCATGTGGATTTAAAAATTGTTCACGATAGATATAATTTGAGGTATGTCAAGCGTCAACTCGAATAGTTTTGGGGGGACAAACCCCACTAGCCCGCACTGGATCCGATAGTGCCAAAAGCTAAAAATCTGGATGGAGTTTGCAACTTACAGCTCAACTGTATTGAGTTGTGTTTCCTACGTATAGTGAATATTTATCTAATGATCAACTTGGAAGTTTAAATCTCAAGATAGACAATAGACGGATGATGATGATTAAAAAGTCTAAAGTCTTTAAGTCTTTTATTAGTTGACTAAGAACTAAATGTTAATTTTTATGTAGAATTGAGTGGTAATATTGGTCATTTTATAAGTATAGTTTGTCGATTATAAACAACCAACATGAAATAACATACTTTATAATATAACAATTTAGAAAACATAAACAACCTTAGAATAAATACGTATAGAATGAGTGTCTTCATACAAGCGCGCTGTCAAAATTGAAGCACTAAGTAGATTCCTACAGCTATTAGGATTTATTCGTTAAACAAATGAGTGCAATATTTAATAAAAAGTCATTTTTCAATTTTTAATGAATCATTGTCTTGCAAGAATTTTTTTAGGCAACCATACATTGCAACTTAATAAAAAGCTTGTACTGAGTCTGAGAGTTTCATTGTAGTGATGGATGACACATTAACACAAAATTCGCATGTCGAGCAGATTGTTTTATAAATAAGCAAACGCTACGCGTAAAGGTCCCTCTCGGGTAACCCTTGTAAAACATTTAGTTTATGCCACAGTGACGTCACAAGTTACGAGCGATAATAAACAAGTGTATTCTAGAATACTTATTACGAATCATTATAATAATATGCTAAGCGTTCTTCATTCAAAATGACGCATTTTTTTTACTAGCCTTGGTCTTTTTTTGTCAGTGTCTTACTGTCAGTTACAATTTTGTAACATAAATACTTAATAATTTCTTTATGCCTATTTTATACATATTTTAGATATACCTAAGATGAATTATTATAAATCATTAACTTGGCGTAATACTCGTACTTTAACTTGTTATAAACTTAAATAACGAAATAATATTTACAAAAAGTACTATAGTTTTATAATTATACAGAATCAAATTAACTTATGTAGGTACGTGACTGCAGCGAATAAAAGTTAGACTACTTATAGTATTTTAATACAAAAGACAAACTCTAACTTGTTTAATTGTAATAAATGAAATCAAATTAAAAAATTCAAAATGTATACCTCTGAAAGGTTGCACCTAATTACGCTTCGAAACCAGGATAATTGTAAATTATTTTTTGTTAATAGTTTTTATTTCATTTTACTTAAATCAATAATAATTGAGTCAGTTGAATATACCACCTTATGGCTGCAACCGTTTTTGCGTCCCACTGCTGGGCACGGTCTCTCCCCATTATTGGGGAGGCCTGGAGCTTATTCCTTTTTTTTACCACCTTATGACATAATAAGTATTTTACGTTTTGACTTTTCGACGTTCAATTCCATTTCTTTTGTATTAAAAGTAATAATAATACTTACACTAAGAATAATGTACTTTCGTTATTTTAATACAAAATCAGTAATTACAAATAAATCGCAATTGTCATTTATTGTCAAAATTCGCAATTTACTAAATTCGAGCACTATATATTTTAGACAAAATATCGGAAATTAACTTTCATCTCCTTGTTATGTGATGCAAAGTTTTTTTCAGTTTGGGAAGATCGCAAAGCATATTGCTTGCTTCCGCTTCCGGCTCATATTTATGCTGCTACGGCTTTTGTAGCCTCTGGCCAAAGGATATTCCATCAACATTTTATTATGCACACCGTCTCTCAAAGGACTTGTTCATGTACAGATGATAACGCGATTTTCAGTGATAGTAGGCAAAATTTCGTATACCTATAGCGGGTAAAAAACGCGCGCTTAGCTTTTTCGCATCGCTGTTATTAATACTACTTAGGTACCTAATTAGGTATATTGTAGCGGATATTTCATAATGCGTGGCATATACTACCAAAACCTTCTAACACTAAAATAAAGTGTCATACACACATTATTTATAAAAAACCAAGACGTCTTATAGAGAACTGAAATTCTTGCAAATAATGTCCAATAATCTTGAGCTATTAATCATGGCATAGGCATAAAATTTGTATAATTTACCAAGTCTGTAAATTAGTAATGTAGAAAATTATACTCACTGAGAGGTTAATAATCTTGTCAAACAGCATTATCGGCGGCATGTGGAAGTCAAAGACGAAATACTGTGGACAAAGAGAAACTAAGTTTAGTTCTGAAATAGCTTTTTTTTTTTATATATATATCTTTTGGACAATTCACACAACGCCATCTGATTCCAAACTAAGCAGAGCTTGTACTATGGTAATCAGAAAGCAGATAAACATACTTATATAATTCTAAATACATACTTAAATAGATAAATTAACACCCAGACACAGAACAAATAGTCATGTTCATCACACAAATATTTGTCCTGGGCGGGAATCGAACCCACGACCTCACGCTTCGCAGTCGGCTCATCACCCACTACGCCACGGAGGCTGTCATTTGAAAATATATGTCGTGGATTTATTATATCATGGAATATTATTTATTATCTCTCATAATGGTCAAATAAGTAACTCAATTGATCACATTTTGTAAAGTGGGTAAACGGAAAAGCTGACGTCACGATCAGATATTAGCTTAGTAATGGTGGTGGGATGTGGATGGAGTTGTATTGAAGGAGTCGAAGTGCGAAGCGATCAGTCGGATTCGAGACACCAAGCAGCACACAACTCTAATACAATACTATCGGTTTGCTTAGTTCGTAAATAGTAATTTCGTAATTTAAAGTGAAATGATAAATAGCATAGGTACGCTATAGCTATAGCTAGCCGTAAATTTAGATGACAGCACCGCTTTGCCATCGTTCGTGCTATCCTTGACCCTATACCGGGCCGCTTTCGCGCCAATACACTCTTTCGACCGGGGGTCTAGAGATTTTTTGCCGCGATACGCACTACGAGTGTTATTTATGTTCCTGCGACCAGATGTTTACACTTACAACGACTCCAGTTACATTTCTCGGAAGGGAATGAAACAAGCTTACACCTTATAGCTATTAAGTATTTCTACGATGTGTTTTGTTTTTATAATCATCGTTCAAAGCCAAACAAAGAGTCCGCATGTTTAGATTGTTGTTCCGCTTGGTATAAAACGAATGTTACATATAATCAAAGAAAAAATGTGGCACATTATTTATATATTCAGAATCTACATGAAAAGACCTTTCTAATAAAGTATAATACAAGTATGTGTTCATACAAAAAATTTAACAAATTTGAGGTTGAAGTTACGTAATGTTTTTTTCGCGCGCCGTTATAAATTGCACATGACGGTGTATTGAAAATTTAATTGCAATGATAGTATTAGTCGTATTCATTTAGTTATTCCTTTATTCTTTAGGTAAAGTATCTCGAAACGTTGTATATTTTTTTCAGGTTCATTGAAAGAAAAACATACTTCGTAGAAGATGAAAAACGAAAAGTCGGAAAAAATAGGAAAAAAATTCGAGGTCACGTTAAAATTCATTTAACGAATTTTATAATTAATCTAATTAAAATCAGGGGGCACACTCATAAAGAATAAGAAATTGCCTTTCCTGCAATATAATTTTCATTGACACTTTTCATACACAAATAGACGTAAAAATGCCAAGAAAAGTAATTAAATTTTTTTTCATTACTTTTCAAATCACGCAAGCAAACACGCAAGCAACAGAGTTTGTCAGTGCGCACTTATCGTAAAATGAACCTTATTGCGAACTCCATAAGGCGTCGACGGATGCACGGTAAAGTCTGTATTCGTTTGATTTTATATTCAAATTATGAAGAAAACTAATTACTAATCGAATAATATAAATAAAATATAGATTCCCTGATAAATTATCTTTATACTATTAGTGATTGTCATGGTTTTGTAACGTAATAATAGCAGAAAAAAATATAACTTCAATGCGCAAAATTCACACACAGAATTGATCTTGATTCATTTCTATAACAATGATAAAATATAGCAAAAGATACAGAAACGGATTCCTTATAAAATAACCTTTCTACATATGTATGGCAGTAATGGTTTTTAACCACTAAATTGTGTAATAATTGAGCTAAAACCAAAACAGCGCCATTGTTGTGGCCCCGCGCAATTCCACTTCATTTTGAAAACCTTTTATACCAAAAAATATGACGCGCATCAAACTTCTGGATATTTGTTATTACTAAAAACACTATAAATGAAATAATTATAACACTTTACTTACGTTTTCAGTAGAAAAATCCACATAAATCAGGAAAAAACCGGCACTAGCACAAACTGTCACTGAGTATTACCAAGCAAATTTGACGACTGAAGGAGTGTCGCTTTTGCAACAGAGATTTCTTTTTATTTCACTACCAACCTACAGATGTTAAATGACCCAATGAACGGAGAATTTATTCCTCTATGAATTTAAAAATACGCCAGACTAAATAGAAACTTATTTTTAAAACTATAGAGCCGAAAACAGCGCGAGGTCGAGAGGACATCAATAGATGTCCCCGGTCGTTGGTGTAAATTTTTTGACGACATCTATTGATGTCTCCGGTCCTATGCAGGTTTGTATTTCGTATATAATCTGATTATATTATGATATTAGTTATATTAGTTTATAGTTAATTAATTTTTTAATTGTTGTCAATCCGTCTTTTTTTAATCTCGTGTTATCCTAAAGAGAGCTCCAAGTAAAATAGATAAAACAAAGGTTTTAGTGTGAAACGCACAGAATGAAATCATAGAAAAGGGATTTTAACTGATGTTGATAGCAAAGATAAACCCGAATGCAAAAAGAAGAAATTTTTACAAGTTAAGATGCTAATATTTATCGGAATTTATAACATACTTACTGTATTAGTGTAGGTTTACTAGGATGAGAACTAGTTGCTCGTATTAATTTTAGGCTTTATTTCTACTTATTATAATAAGACTTTTTCATTTTTTGCGCACCCACTAATGAAGTGCTGGGTAATAACTGATGTAATGCAACAAACAATGTTATTGTTTATTTTAGTGAACCTACCTCGTTATAGTAAGGGCAGTTGGTGCTCTCCTTGACACTGGTGAATCTGCGGAGTTCGCCAACCTGCACACACACCACGGGGTCCATGTTGAGGCCGGCCAGCTGCCGGGCTTCGATCACGGTCACGCACACCTGGAAGTCTGCTGCCTTGAGAGCCACTGGACCGGCGCCGTCGATGGCCGCACGGCTGTAAAATGAATAATCACTCAAATATCGAATTTCTGTTTTTACTCTTATTAAAAGTATCTTACTCAATTAACTTAATAGCAGATTTTTTTGTATTTTGATAGTGAGTGAGTCTTTCACATCCACTTTAAAGTTGTACAACGTATGTACGTACGATCTCTAATTGAATTTACATCACGTTTGAGGTTAGACGTGGACGTCACATTCTGCAATGGCTACTTACACCAATGTGGTTTAAACATAATTAGAACATAGTTATAAATTCCGATAAATGTTAGTACACATTTTGTGTACTTACATTTCCAAGCGAGCGGCGTTAGCTGAGCGGTCGAGACATCGAACCAAACTTCGGTGCACATCTCTAAAGAATTTCGTTTGTGCGAATTTATAATTCCTCCACGATAAAGGAAAGCATTCCAATATATCATTACGATGTTTTACAATACCGTGCGTCTAAAACCCTCTCAATTCCGACACCCCTGTGCTTACCTGTGTATCTCACAGTTGAATGAAATTTACTTACATCCTTCTCATTTTCGGAGTATCTTCAACTATACGTGTATCGACAAGAACTTCGTCAGTCATAGAGAGTTGACAGATAGGAGGTTCGGGATCACAGGAGGACCCGGCCACGGGAATAAGGCCTTGCTCCTCATCGTACTCCTGAGCGTCTCGGGATCGATTTCTCCCGAACCGTATAAGATTCCTCATTCTAGATGCGGCACTTCTCTTGGGTGGGCGTTCTTCAGCGATTGTTACGGATTTCTCTGCACCCAGGGACCATCCGCGTCTGTCAGAACGCAATGAAAATGAAAATAATGTATTTGCGCAAATATGAGTGTTACAAATACAAGCTATTTTATTTACATTTATTAGTTCACCAAATTAACCTCAGCGAAGTATGCAAATTTGAAGGACAAAATTAAAACGTTAAAAAAGGACAAATTTTTTTATACTATTGGCATTTTTTACATGCTTTACAATGAATCATATATCCATCTATCCATCAGCCTTAAAATTTCCAGTACCCAAGTATCCCTAATATTCGCCACTTCATCCATCCTGCTCTGAATCCAGCAAGTTTTCGCTGTCTTCATCAGGTCGAAAGTCCACCGGAGAGTTGGTCGAAATTTTCTTCTCCATCTTGCGTGGTGCGTGGGTGAAATTTCGAATATGATATGTAACCTACGCCTTTTCATTGAGGGAAAATTACATAAATGTATATAAAAAATTTACTTGAGGAGTCGCTTCCCGACGTTCTTGAGTTTACGGGCGCGAGATTCGTCACCTGATTCCATGTCGATGACGGTCTCTTTGTCTCGTAAAGATTGTTCCATACTTTGAATGTTGCGCTGCAAGTCTCTCAAATTCTCATCGTCCTCTCCGTCAGATTGAACCGAGCTCACCGAGCCTTGAAAGGAGCTCTGGCCAGATTCTTGCATCAAAGCGAGACACTGGGCTCCTTCAATGCTGTGCGGCATTCGTGCACTCTGACCTTCGGAGAAATGAACTGCAGGCGAACCGTGTACGTCCGATCCAGAGTAGTAAACGGCTGGAGGAGGCCCGGCAATAGGCCCGTGAGCGGCTACATAGTCACGCGCACTGGAAGGGTCTGGTTCTGAGTATGGCAATACCGCGGATTCGTGGGTAACTCCGTCAGGCTCATGCGCTGAATCGTAAAAATGAGACACGGCTGAACCGATGTTTCTGGCGGGGCCTTGTGGAGTTACATCTTGAAACCTCGGACCTGTGCTTCTCTGTCCTTGTGCTGTTCTAGAGCGCTGAACCGCACCAGGCCATTGTCTAGTGCTGGCGCGTGACACTCTTTTGTTGGGAGTTATGTCCTTAGTGTCGTAGGACCCCCGACGGCCATGTCGGCCGTGAACAGCCGGCACATCAGACTTTGATCCTTTCTTCCCTTTTCGTTGCTCAACATCGTATGCTTCGGTGTCCGACACTGATATATGGTGTTCAATAGTTGGTTCCTTGTAGTACACCTCCATTTCAACGAAAACCTGAAAATAAATGCCTGCAATGTGCATTTTGCTACTATAGGACTAATTTTATTGGCATACAATATTAAATTTTTAATATACTTCAATAACAGGGAAGGTTGTCATTTATCATTATGCGTTCCCATAACGCCTAAGTTGTTTCTACATCAAATAAAAGAATTAATAAGCTATCTCACGTCATGTAACTTGGCGTAGAAATCACGACCATTATGATTCCTAATAATAGATGAACTGGGGTACATAGAAACATTACAAGCCCGAAGGGCAGAAAGTTCATTATAAGTATTCCTTACAAGTACGTCATTTGTTCAAGAGTAACGAGAGGAGAATTTAATCAAAAATGTCATAAAACAACTAATATTTGCATCAGAAAAAATTATATTTGAATTATTCAACATGAAAGTTTAAAAAAAGATATTGTATTTTACTAACCATAACGGGTTACATACCGTTTTCTTTTATTATTTTCAATCATACGAGCATTTATGACCTTTATATTGTTTTGTTTATTGAAAAAAAATTATAGTTGCAAATTCTAAGAATGTCAAATAAATTTGTTACTCGCGGGTAATAATACGGTAAGTCTTTTTTTAAATTCCTTTATTTAAATTTATGTAAAATTGCACACAATAAATAAGTATACAATTTTCAACAGAACGCAATATTATACTCGTAATATAAATATTTTAAATAACTAATTACCTTAGTTGTATAAGCAACCCATATTTTTTAATATAAAAATCGCATTGAAACTAATAATTTGTTAAGAAAATTAGAGATGAATTTAAATCATCATTCCTAACACTGATTGTTAGGTAATTCAGTTTTGTTACGATTTACTTTATATAAAAGTAGTCTGTAAGAAAAGTTCAAACAGTCGCCAGAGGCAAAGACAATAAGCACATGCTTCTAATAATTTGTTAAGAAAATTAGAGATGAATTTAAATCATCATTCCTAACACTGATTGTTAGGTAATTCAGTTTTGTTACGATTTACTTTATATAAAAGTAGTCTGTAAGAAAAGTTCAAACAGTCGCCAGAGGCAAAGACAATAAGCACATGCTTCTAATAATTTGTTAAGAAAATTAGAGATGAATTTAAATCATCATTCCTAACACTGATTGTTAGGTAATTCAGTTTTGTTACGATTTACTTTATATATAAATTAAGTTTTTAACAAAAAAATAGAACCGACTTCAAACGGTAAAAAATAAAATTGTTCAGTACCTACTTCTTCTTGCTTATGGTAATGACTCTTAAAACTATTTTTGGAGTCGGGCCCCTACTAAAATGTCGTACCATTCGTTCTAAATGGGCACGAACAGTACAGACAGTGGGACAGTACCTACTTCTTTTTGCTTATGGTAATGACTGTTAAAACAATATTGGAGTTGTCCATTCAGAACGAAAGGTACACTATATTTACAAAGACAGTACATTTTACTAAGGGCCCGACTCCAAAAATAGTTTTAAGAGTCATTACCATAAGCAAGAAGAAGTAGGTACTGAACAATTTTATTTTTTACCGTTTGAAGTCGGTTCTATTTTTTTGTTAAAAACTTAATTTATTTCACACTTTTTAGTAATTTTAATAATTCTGTACATATATGTATAAGCATAATTGGAATTTTTTTCACTTAACTTCTAAACTTTAAAGAGATTTACCTTTTATAATCATGTTTATCTAATAGCCATCTTATAGCCTGAAATAATACTACTGTCACTCCACCTGAACGTATAAATTAATGAAAGAATTTGCTCTCAGATCCTAATCGTTGAGGAGTTGTACCTTCAATCTTAGCTTAGCAACATCAGGTGATAATTACCGGGCATAAATATTTGTATTTTGTTAAAAAAATATGACTAAAAGAATGTGTCTGCCTATTAAGTTTCAGTGTTTCCCTCGATTTCCCCAGTATCACATTATCAGATTTTGACATGGTGACAGTTGGACCACCTCAGGAATGTAAGATTTCGAACAAAAAACCAATTATTGAAAGAATTTGCTCTCAACTCCTAACCGTCGTAGTACCTTCCATCATCAGATCAACAACATCACATGATGATAATTAAACACAAATGTCTTTTTTGCTTTAGTAAGAATATAAAAATCAATTGTTGTACTATAAAATTTGAATGTTCCCTTCGATTTCTCTGGGATCCTATCATCAGACTTTGACTTGGTGACAGTTGGACCACCTCAGGAATGTAAGATTTCGAAGAAAAAACCATTTATTGAAAGAATTTTCTCTCAACTCCTAACCGTCGTAATACCTTCCATCATCAGCTCAGCAACATGATATGATGGTAATTATGCGCAAATGCCTATTTTGCTTTAGTAAAAATATGAAAATCATTTGTTGTGCTATAAAATTTGAATGTTCCCTTCGATTTCTCTGGGATCCTATCATCAGACTTGGACTTGGTGACAGTTGGACCACCTCAGGAATGTAAGATTTCGAACATAAAACCATTTATTGAAAGAATTTGCTCTCAACTCCTAACAGTCGCAGTACCTTCCATCATCAGCTCAGCAACATGAGATGATAATTACTATGCACAAATATCTCTTATGCTTCAGAAAGTATAAGAAAATCAATGTGTGTGCCTATAAAATTTGAGAGTTCCCCTCGATTTCCCTGGGATCCCATCATCAGATCCTGATTTGGTGACAATGGGACCACCTCGGGAGTATATGGATACGAACAAAAAAAGAATTTTGAAAATCGGTCCACAAACGGCGGAGTAATCGGTGAACATATATAAAAAAAAAAAATACATACAGCCGAATACAGTACCTCCTCCTTTTGGAAGTCGGTAAAAAGTAGTCTGTAAGAAAAGTTCAAACAGTCGCCAGAGGCAAAGACAATAAGCACATGCTTCTAATAATTTGTTAGGAAAATTAGAGATGAATTTAAATCATCATTCCTAACACTGATTGTTAGGTAATTCAGTTTTGTTACGATTTACTTTATATAAAAGTAGTCTGTAAGAAAAGTTCAAACAGTCGCCAGAGGCAAAGACAATAAGCACATGCTTCTGGCGACCAGCGTTCTACCACGTTCTACTTTATGCACAGTTTACGCTCATATGGAGTACGTTTTTGATTTTAACGCCCCACGAAAAATATAACAATAATTGGAATATGCATGATTTTTTATAGCATCACTCACAAGTTTAGTATGAATCGATCCCATTTGGCATAGGGATAAAGTGTTCCTAAAGGACTATATGGATTTCAGTACCACGAAAGACAGAAACGTGAGCCAAAGTCAAACAAGACATAATGTGACGTCAAATGTCGTGAGCGCAGTAGGTACCTACCAAATATAAAACCTTACATAACTACTATAATTACTACTATAATAATTACATAAATATAATACCTTAAATATGAAATTGCTGATACTTAATACTTGCAACTTTAAACAATTATTTTACGTTTGATTAGGAATTCTAAATTCAAATTTATTTCGAAACTAGCGGTCGCCTATGACTTTGCCGGCTTGGACTTTAGTTATAGAATTAATCTGAAATAAAAGTAGCCTAAGATACTCTTTATTACATCCGCTACCTGCCAGTGAAAGTCCCGTCAATATAGGTCCAGCCGTTTCAGAGATTAACCGAAATTAACAGTCAGTCAAACGGACAAATATTATAAAAATGCTATTTTGGTATATGTACCGTATATGAATTCATAATATGCATATAGTAAAAAGCGGTTATTTTAATATTACAAACATACACTCCAATTATATTGATTTGTATAGATAAAGTTAGAATAACATTGTTTTTAAATTCGTATTTCATTTGTTTTCCCATCATTTATTTGTTTGAGCTTCAACATTTATACGAGTATAACAACAAAGTACCTGGACGCCCGAGCGTTGCTCGGATAAAACAATTGATTTTCTTGGTTTATTTTTAAGCAAAACATTCATTGACTTAGTGTTACTTAACAAAGCCTTTTGGAATACCTAGCTCCCAATTTAAAAAAAATGTCCTAAAAAATAAAAAAAACGCAACTTGCCTACTTGAGATTTGAACCCGGGTCCCTAGCTCCGTAGTCAGCTTTCGTAACCGTTCGACCATGAAAGCTTTAATTCCATTGACGAAATTTTTATAGAGGTCTTTCATATCGACATTGTCATTTGTTTGAAGGACGGATTGATGGTTGACATTTAACGGCTTTCTACGCCACAATATTATTTAATATTGTCCAATAGATGTCAGTAGGAGTAATTTTATATTTAACGGCATAAACATTAAAAAAAACGACAATTTTTGTCAATAAAAATTTGTGGATCGATTTATCACCCCCGTAACCAGGGTACTAAATTTCATCAAAATCTTTGGAGCCGTTTCCGAGATTCAAAAAATATATTTAGATACATACAAGAATTGCTCGTTTAAAGGTATTAGATAGATTAGATAGGGACAAATTGAAAATTCTCGGTATTTACGTATAGGTACGAGTTCCATCGTGGCACGAGTGCTGCAGAAACGACTTGAAGAATTATTAACGACGTGTACGGACCAGGCGCCGCTAACGAACGAACGGTGGCTCTTTGGTTTCAACATTTATCGGAAGCGGCTTAACCCTGGAGAACCGGCAAAACTTTGCCCTAAGCAAAAACTGATCAAAAAATGGTTCTGGTTAGTGTTTAGTGGACCAGTGCTGGTATTATCCACTACAGCTTCTTGAGATCAGGCCAGAAGATTACTGCAGACTTGTATTGCTAACAATTGCAAAAAATTATGGAAAAGCTCGCCATTAAATAACCTGGTGTACGTTAGCCGAAATGATCATTGAGAAGAAGAAGATAGAAGGTATTGATATGATACTTGCACTTACAGAATCACTGAAAGGCCGCGCTGCTACGTGCTTAACTAAGTTACAGCCTCAACAATTATCATGGATAATGGATAATATCAAAGAAATACTAATGTCGACGTTTTCTAAGCCGATGACTATGCAAGACTACTTCGACCAGATAATAAAGTTTCAAATGAACACCAATAAAAAAATTATAATTGCATAAGTTGATAAAAATATACTATATATTGCTATGCAATAGCTTTACCGCGGCAGTCCCCGAGTGCCACTTATAATTTTTTTCACTTTTTTGATACTGAACGGCAATTTCATAATTCTGCTGCTGCCTAATGCCTCTGCGATTGGGGAGGACTCCGGGATCTCCTTAGGAACGCACCGGTGTCCTCCACGCGCGGAGCCCAGAATGGGCCCATCTTCGGAGAGTAGATGTGCTCTGATTACACCTTCCGATGTTTACGGCGGCATGCAGCTACGCACACACCGCCGTCCTTCCCGGGGCTTCTGGCTGGTCGTATCGAGCTCCGACTCTCGCCGTCCGCAACCCCGGAAGTCCCCTTTTAATTGCCTCTTACGATCAGGCAGGGGATACCGTAGCTCTATTCTTAATCCCGAAGCTACAGGGACTATATGTAAGGACCTAATAGTACTATGAGAAAATTTTTACCGTTACAAGCTGCGTTTATATAAACAAAATTTACGCATTTTTCTTATTTAAGAGTTATAAGAATATCTACCCAGCCATATCTATCACTCATCCAAATCCCCTTCTGGCGTTCTGTGTTCTAAATTTGATTAAAATTGGTTCAGTAGTTTAAGCGGGAAAGCGTAGCAGACAGACAGACAGAGTTACTGTCGAATTTATAATATGTATTAGTAAGGATAGTAGTGATTATGAAATGTATGCTTTCATCATAAAAAACGGCAAATCACTTTTAAAATAATACAATAACAATTTGTAGACACTGTTATTGTAACACGAACTGTACGCTAGTACATATACATATATGTATGTACATATATATATAAATTCACAAACTTTGTGATGATTTTTGTTTATGTTGATGATTATACATATACATAATAATTTTGTATCGATCACAGTTTTTTGACAGCTATATATTTATTTCTGACCTTATTATATAATAACATGTGTATTTGCTTCAATAAATTCATATAAACCACTATGTACTCGTTACTTTAGCACCAACTGATGTGTTCTTAACAACCTCCATACCTTTTATTAAATGTGCTGAGAATTAAACATAATAATATAATCTTCAACATTTCTGTAAGAGCATCAATTTTAACTAACAAATTAAACATCTCGAATTTTGTAGTTGTGTATCTACGGCATTCGTAGCGCTAAAGTGTGTTTGCAAAACAATAAGTTGTATACCGGTAATTCCGGTAAAGCCAAGTCGCACGTAATTTTAATGATGATGAATGTTAAGCTTTTCGCTCTAGAGTATTGCGACCTAATTTCGAATACGAAATTTATTTGAAATATCGTGAGGTATAGGGTAACAGGTGGCGTATTTGCCAGTAAATTTACATGAACATTTATATAGTGTGTTCGGAATACGATATTAATATAACAATGATTGCACGAATATTGCAAAAAGTTTTAAATAAAATATTGTGGCATAGTATTATATGGCGTGGTGTTATGTGGTACCAAGAAGCGATCTGGTAGAAATTGCCTGACAGAAATTGTGTTTTGAAAAAAAATCATCTACTCTGAATAGAGATTTTATAACAGTAGGTAATACAATTCCATAAAATCTCTTTCCGCCATGTTCAAAGATGTACCAACTCAATTCTTACCGGGGCTACATAACGCCGTCATGTATATTTAACGCGAGTTTACTTACAAGATATATGGTAATTCGGCTACCTACTGCTTCTTAGTCGTACTCCTCACGTCGTGAAATTAAGATTAGAAAATTTGCACTTGCGAATATGGTAAACAGTTTCCTCGGGAAAAGCCTACCTCTGCCTATCTTTCTTCAATTCGTACTCCTCGCGTCGTGAAATTAAGATTAAAAAATTTGCACCAATATAATGTTAAAAGACTGCTTTATATTTCAACTGTTTTATTGAAATTTATACCTCAACATTTTTTATATTTATATTACTGGGAACGTATATCCTTTCAAACTTCAGAAGATTTGATATTTTGATTTCGTCGCATTAACTAGTAAGTATGTAATATCAGTCATAAATGTCACAAACTGTGTTCGAAAATGCTTGTTTTGGAATAAATTCGTCTTTAAGCAGGTATCGCAACCGTACCTTTGGCTGTTCATCATTATTTGAAACGGCCTTGAAGCACCGGTGGCTTTCATGGCCTCTTTGAATTATACAACCGCAGGTTACTTCGTGTGAATTTTATACGTAACTCGGGTTTTAGAATATTAATTTGTGAAATCAGCCATTGTGAATGTTACTTCTATGCATTCATTCTCAGCAATCGCTACGCTCGCAGCTCGTCGCTATTGGTCGCTACAAACCATGTATATCTTGGCTATCTTAGCTTCAAACAAGGCTTGAATCTAGTCAAAGGTTGCATCGGTGACCACAACTTTTCATCAATACGCAACCTTAGGGGAATAAGGGCAGAGGACGGTACACAATGCATAGGTACTTCTCGACCAAAACACGGTAGCTCTGAAACATACTCAGTTTTTCGTAGTGGTAATTAAAATTTAATTATTTATAAATTAATTAAATAAAAATAAAAATTACAATAGCGAGGTTCTTAAAATACTGTAATTACAATACAACCCCGTGTATTTAGGTACTAACATTTTATTTCATTTCAGTATAATTATGTATAATTATCAGAATGTATACTATTTTACTATCCAATAAACATCACTGTTCATAGCTGCTACGGGCGCAACTAATTTATAGTCTACGAGAAAATAGCAAGTCCTCTCCTCGGCAGGCGTCTGTTGAATTTTAAAAGGTTATAACGATGTTGCTGTAAGGAAGGAAATTTCATTGTTTCAAAATAAATTTAAAAACTCTTTAAAGACTTATAAACTCCTTAAGCTCAACAGTTTTTAATCTGTTTCTTTAGATATAAAACGTTAAGTAGAAATTTCTAACGGAACCCGACTTCTTTTACGACGAGAAATCTCATTACTTTTAATGGGTGGTAAACCGAAAGCTCCTGGTTCATCCTTAGGAAGGAACAGTCTTTTAAGTTCGCTTCGCAGTTAGATCACGTTGTTGCGACGTTCGTCGGATTATAAATTAGTTTGTGTTAATGTTTATTTGACTTAGTTCAACGTCGATAATTACGTATTTAGCAATTAAACTTTCAGAATTAAGTAAGAAATATAAAAAAATCGTTCTGTATACCCATTTTTTTAATTGTTTTAACAAGACTATGTTTGTGTAACTGTACATAAAAATCGTTGAGTTTTATATCCGGTCTGGATATTCTGAAATTAAATTGAAAGTTTCCATTTATACATACCGGGCTATGTGGGATTTGACCGCTCTATAACCCCCAAGGTGGCCTACCTCTGCGTTTTATTACTACTTATTATTTTATAACAAAATAAATTTATAAATATTTTGCATAAAAGGATCAGGAAACAATGTTTTTAATATCAGCAATAACATGCTTTCGGAATCCGCAGTATCACAATAGGCATGATGACAGATTTTTAAATACCTTTCCTTATTGTAGGTACACGTCTCCTAGTTGCGAAAAAAAGTTTATTTCAGCAATAAACTTAAAGTTTTAACGTAAATTAATGTATTTTCTGCTATGTAACTTGAATTAAGCGCAAAAACGCTCGTAGGTGTCATGGCGTCGGCTTGCTCGTCAAACTTCAAGCAACACGATGACTTTTCATTAGGCGTGACGTCATTCCTTTTGTTTGGCGTTTCAGATAACATGGCCGATTGCTGTATTTAATACTTTTATTTTATTGAAAATCTTATTAATCTTAATGTTTATATTAAAACGGGATCATATTTTAGAACTTTTTTAGCATATATTTTTCTGTAAAACCATTTATTCTCTGATTCTTTAATAGTGTCATCATGCCCATTGTTACGACAGAGTAACGGGTACCTTTAGGTTCATGTCAGTTCGAATTAACGAGAGAACATTTCGGGTTTCCATCGCCTAAGGCACAGTCATTCAGTAGACTGACAACTGCTTTGTACAGAAGTACTTAAATGATATACCTCAATGTAAATATACCTATATTTCACGTGCCTACTTCATAATGGATGAATGAATGATATGGCTATATAATGACATGGTTTATGTAGTGAGCATGCTTAAGAATATTTAGGTAAGCTGCGTATTTTCAAAAATTCCTTATTCTTATTGAAGTCACTATTATAATAATTCCGAAGTAACAAATATTGTAGAACATACACATTAAAATTAGAAAAATAAAATTTATATTGTGTCTTGAAGTGAAGATTTTTGATAATTACATTTTAATCTCTATAAATATATCTGCGTAAAATAAAATTTCATAATTGGCTTAATTTTACACCCCATAAAGTTATATCCACAGGTTATATCTACCTACCGAGTGTCTCAAATGTATGCCTGCCGAAGAACAATGGAATACGTAATTAGAAATGCCAAAGGTGTTTGTTTTAAATTTATTTGTTTGTTTGTCCTCCTTTCGTCAAAATGTTGCTACTGAAGTACTGATGTTATGTATGGAGATATGTACTCGCAGGGTTTGCTACTTTTTACCGCCACGAGCGGAGCTTGGAATGAATAAATATGCTTTCTTAATTCTGTTTTCGGTAATATACGGTTCAATTGTAATATATTAAAATAATATGTGACCGTAACAACAAACAGGCTGTAACAACAGGTAATAATAGGCGTAGATGTGCATTTTAAACGTTCTCGTGTCCAATTAAATGAACATATTAACAATTACTGTCCAGACTACTAATTCAGTAAATCAGTTAGCATTTATTGCTGAAAAAAGGTACACAAAAGATATAAACAAAACAATATAAATATGTCTGTTTAGACAATTACTTATGTTAGCTGATGAAACACAATACTGTACTCAAATGAATTGCTGGTTGATATTGACAAAATCCACCAAACACAAAATATATTCTAAGCAGCTACGAAGGTATACTGGTATAATGCTGGTATATCATACGTTGCATAACTGAAGAAAACTGACATACATACATGAAACCTAAACATTACCTACTATATTACGAGTAGTAAAAGAAAACTTACATTTTAAGTTGCTTTCGCTGTTCACACCTTAACAGCCGTGTCGGTGCATTCAATTATTTACAATTATCACGACTCTCGAGGCTTCTGGTGTAGGTCTTAAAAGCCGACGGAAAAAACCGAGCTGATGAAAATATTGTTACGCGCTATGGGTAATAAAATGCCGTTTGAAACGTAGAAGGCGTTTATTGTCAGCTTTCACAAAGATCCACTTAACAAAGTCCAAATCGCAATACACAATCACTATAGTCCAATACTTATCTTCTAGCTCGGCGCGTGCCTTATATACGGCTGCCCATGGTTCTCCAGAAATTTCCCGAACCACCAAATACAATAGGCTCGTCCCGAACCTTCCTTTATGTTATTAGTTATTATTACACACTATGTACAGTCAAACAATAGCCGCGACCCGCGATGTAAACAACCTATACATGTACGCTATATATAGGTACGTACTCACCGCGGCTTTGTTTACTCGTAGAAATCGATGTTTTTCTTATGACTGATTTTTCGAGAACTTTCTTCACTGTTCGATAGTAGACCTAATACCTGTTTATACGTTTTTGGGGTTCTGCTGTACGACGCTTTGTTTTCGAGATATAGGTGCTTAAAGTCGTAACAATATACAAGTTCAAAATTACCTTTATGTTAAATACAATTTATGGGTTATTAGTAATAATTTAATTGTGTGTCTGTAATATAACAGAATTCTTGAATTTCAAAGCTATATTCATTGTAGCTTTTATTTAGACTCTTATTTTGATAAATGTTATTATGACATACATACTTAAACTCTTTGGTATCCTCTTACAGTCCACCACAGCTGAGGGGCTTTTCTCGTACGACGTAGTACTTAGAATGTGTTCAGCTCCTAACCGTTGAGGAGTTGTTCCTTCAATCATCAGCTCAACAACATGAGATGATAATTACTATGCTCAAATATTCCTATGTTTCAGAAAGTATAAGAAAATGTATGTGTGTGCCTATAAAATTTGAGAGTTCCCCTCGATTTCTCTGGGATCCCATCATCAGATCCCGACTTGGTGACAATGGGACCACCTCGGGAGTATAAGCATACATATAACAATAAAAAAAAGAAATTTTAAAAATCGGTTCACAAATGACGAAATAATCGGTGAACATACCTAAATAAATACATACTTACAGCCGAATACAGTACCTCCTCCTTGGAAGTCGGTAATTACCAAATATATATCGAAGATGTTTTATGGGATGTTTTAATTATTGCAGTAGTCACGTTTTGTTAAGGTTTTGTACATTTTGTATGGAGGTTAGGGCTTAGGGGCCGCCCGGGACTTCGTCCGCGTGTACTTAAGTTTTATACCTAGGAGTGAAAGTCCCGTCGAAATCGGTCCAGCCGTTTCAGAGATTAGCCGGAATAAACAGATTGACAGACAGATAGACAAAAATTGTAAAAAATGTTATCTTGGTATATGTACCGTAGGTATATAAATTCATAAGAATTTATATAGTATGAAGCGGTTATTTTAGCATTACAAACAGACACTCCAATTTTATTTATTTATATATAGATTTAGCAAGCGAAGTAAACGTCATATTGTGTTGTAATCGTTACTCTTGAATTTACCTATAGGAGAAAATTTAATAAACATTAAACATTTCAATAGCAAACTGAAATTGAACTAAAGAAACAATTCAAATAAATGAACCATAATTGTGTTTATTGTTCGTATTGATTTCAGTGTCCGAAATTCGACCCTCGGCATTATTTATTCAAATCCAAATATTGGATTCGTTATATAAATAAGTAACATAATAATGTATCCCGAGAATCAGTGAGTTCCACTTGAATCTAACAATAGTCCTGAGTATCGAGGTATCGAGTTCCGGAGATCTTTTACCAAAATACCCCTAATGCTACGTGCATATGGGCATGTACTCATTGTGTTTGTTGCAGATAGTGACCAATAGAGTAGAGTCGATTTGTAGAGTCTAGTTTTCTTTTAACAGGAGAAGTGTGCTTACTTCACCAGACTCCCATGTGTCTTTTGCCTTCGATAAGGTTAAGCGATGGGTGTTTATCGACAGGGAAAGAATTTTTAACGTGTCCTAAGAAACACCCTTTTTGTTTCCCACTGCTAAGCACGGGTCACTATATAATAATATATAAATATATACTATTGTATTGACCCGTGCTTACGGGAGCATTGTTAGTGTATTATCCTTCCTACTAATATTATAAATGCGAAAGTAAGTTTGTTTGTTACTCTTTCACGCGAAAACTAACTAACCACTAGCGATAATCATGAAACTTTGTTCATATATTCTTGGAGTTATCAGAAGTAAAATAGTATACTTCGAAAAAAATTAACGCGGGTGAAACCATGGGGCACAGATAGTACTTAATACATTAACAATGCTCCCGTTTAGCATAGCTGTGTAGATCGCTTGCGTTCTACGCTAATCGCTGGGCCATGCGCCATGGTATGAAAATAACCACTTTTATTTGTCAGAGATGCGTGCGAGGATGGAATATGCAGCCCTTGTGTGGAATTCAGGTGTTATTGTTACTAGACTGGTAGGTCTAGTAATAACAAGAAGCATAGTAATGCTCCTTGTTATACTATTACTTTTGTATGTTGTCGAAATTGAAATTAATGTCGTTTACTTTCTTAACTACTTTTATTTGTCAGAGATGCGTGCGAGGATGGAATATGCAGCCCTTGTGTGGAATTCAGGTGTTATTGTTACTAGACTGGTAGGTCTAGTAATAACAAGAAGCATAGTAATGCTCCTTGTTATACTATTACTTTTGTATGTTGTCGAAATTGAAATTAATGTCGTTTACTTTCTTAACTACTTTTATTTGTCAGAGATGCGTGCGAGGATGGAATATGCAGCCTTTGTGTGGAATTCAGGTGTTATTGTTACTAGACTGGTAGGTCTAGTAATAACAAGAAGCATAGTAATGCTCCTTGTTATACTATTACTTTTGTATGTTGTCGAAATTTAAATTAATGTCGTTTACTTTCTTAACTTCGTGTCACTTTAACTGTAACAGTATTAGAGCTATACTTAAAGTCCCTCAAAGTTAACAAAAAGGTAGGTACTTACGGCCCGATATATAAAAAGATACTTACGGCCCGTTTCTTTAAAAACTTTTATCCTTCTGGTACCAACTACACTTCTGACGAATTTATTCTCACTATCCGTTATAAAAACAAATTAAATGGTATTACGATGTACGTAATAACGATACACATAGGATCAACAAGTTTAGACCTATGCCTAACCAGCCTAGGCCCAATACCTGTCATGGACCATAAGGACAGATTGAAAACATTTGACTGCAGATTAGTCACTAACCCATAACTCTACTAACGAAGCAAAGTAATAGAATAAGCATCCTGCCATTACGGGCAGAGACTCATTTCCAGCCGGCTCAACAGAAAAATGTTGTGGATATTTTCTTGGTATATATTTCTTCAACAAACACTTCTTTATATTTTTTAGATCTGGCATCAATAAATTTGCCCGCCCCCAAACCCTTAAATTACTCCACCTTACAACCTCTTTTTAAACCCAATTTTAATATTTTTATATGATTAAATAATTTATATTACAGAACAACATAAGCTAAGCTAGAAAATATATAATATAGCTACAATGCTATACTGGAGTTATTTCGGCAAATGTTCTGTCTTCCTTTTACAAAATTTCATCTACGAGTAGCAAGGTAATAAAATTCATTCACACTGTAATACCTGTTGCATTTCGCTACGTTTCCATGCACAAGTAGATATTTTACTAGTTTCTTGGATGACTGCCAGCTACCATTAAACTTTACATGAACATAAGTACGTGTTTTCTGTTTTTGCAATATTTTAGAATTTGATTTAAATCTCTGGTATTCACCTCATAATTTCTACATATTTTTACATGCGTTTTGAACCTGAGATTTAGCTACAATTTCTGCACTGGAATTATTTCCGCAAATATTCTTTCTTCCTTTTAAAAAATTTCATCTAGCAATGTAATAAAATTCGTTCACCTGTTGCATTTCGCTACGGTTCCAGAACAAGTAGATATTTACTAGTTTCTTGGATGACTGCCAGCTACCATTAAACTTTACATGAACATAAAATACGTAATAATGATGTTTGCAAGATTTTTGTAATTTCGGGAGTGGCAAGATCTCTATGAATGGAACAAAACTCCTATTTTTTTTTATAAATAAATCGAACAAAAAGGCAGACGGGCCGCGTGGTGTCAAGCGATCATCGTCACCTATGGACACGGGCAACCCCAGGGGAACCACCGGGCTCCCCTGACACTTTGAAGGAGAGCTTTTTTACAGCTTTCTTGATGAACCCCATGTCATAAAAATATGCCCAATGGAACAAATGAAACAAAAAGCTAGATTTTTTTCCGGTACTTAATCGCTACCTACCTATTTATATATAGGAGATCAATAAAGAAATAGATGTTCCCTACCTATGGTAAAACTAAAATTAATTCTTTAGTTATCTATGTTATGCAAATTTCTAATTTTCTCGCAAGGAGAAGCAAAGGACTTTTAGCTGAAGGTCCAAGCTTGATGAATAGCGTTAGCTTTAACCGCATATTTTGTACTTCCGCATTCATAAAATTTTAAGTAAGAGTAATAAATAAGTGTGTCGGCCTCTGAAATGTAGCGCAAATATTTATATCCAATTGTGTGTTGTTTTCGCAAAACTTTGTATATACCTACCTAGATTGTGTTAGGTTAGGTCAAACTTATTAACACAAGTCTAGAGTTTTTCTCAGGCTTTGTTTCAGCTGCGGACCTAGGATTTTAGCTCGCTGAATTTTTCCACGGGGGGGGGGGTGACTCATCTCCTGAATTGTTTGGGCTGAACCCCCTAGCCCGCCTGAATCCGCTGGTGCTTCGCTTAATAAATAAATGTAATTACCTTAAGTTAAGTATGTAATGGTTAAAAAGCATACAATATAAACAATAAAGAAAATAAGTGATCAAAAGTTAATTTGATGCTCAGACATGAGGTTCCTTACGAGTAATAATCCCTTATAATTGAAAACACAGCTACAGACGGAACGAAAATATTTAATTTCGCGGAAGAGAAGCGGAATAGGAGATTTCGGAATTTGATATATTGCCGCAAAGAGCTTACAGAATCTTCCTTTGCTATTTATTTATTTTATATTTAGACTAGTCTTCTGCCAGCGGCTTCGCACGTGTGAACCCGTTTTATAGGTTCCCGAAAAACCATTCTATGTTCTTTCCCTAGGTCCACTCTATTTGTGTTCCAAATTTCATTAAAATTTGTTCAGTAGTTTAAGCGGGAACGCGTAGCAGACAGTTACTTTCGAATTTATAATATTAATATAATATAATTATATAGGATAGGATGTATCAGTTTAAAAATTTGCTATAAAAATAGCAAAAAATTGGGGCGTGCTTTTATGTTTCGACTGGATACGTACCACCGCTGCACCCACTTCTGTCGTGAATTGATTCAGTGGTTTTTCTGTGAAAAGATGCAGTTGCCGGCCAGACTTACAGACAGAGTAGCAACGCCATTGCATGCGACCTCAGTCAAGTCTTCGTCTTGCCTACGCTTACTTGAGGTTGTATGTAGATATTTTAGCCCATTTCGTTGAAACCATAGATTATAAATCATACATACTATACATACTAGCGTAATTGAGGGTAATGCAGTCAAAATCAGTGAGTCGTCCGTGATCTGTCACGTCAGTAACACGGGCTAATCACATGCTTGTCTGCTATGCAGTATTGAAGAGTAAGTTGATCTAAGCGGACGCTTTTAGATGGCACCAAACTGGCGATATCGACAAAACAAAAGATCGGTGTAGCCGTGTTTCTGTAATCAGTGGCGTAGCTATCATAGGGCCAGGTGGTGCAGTGCACCAGGGCCCCGGAGCTCAGGGGGCCCTCTAACCTCTCTCAGCTTTGAAAAAATAATAAAAAAATTTTTTCAATCGGAGGAACATTTAACGTTAATTGCAATAGTATGAGGCGGCATCATACTTGGATTTGAGTGAAATTATAGACGAAATCGCAAAAATTAAAGCAAGTAAGAGATTGTGAATTGGACGGGGAATTCTGTTAAAAATCCTTTTTTCTCTTAATTAATCTTATCTGTATAATCAATATTTTATATTGTCATATGCATCGTTGTTAATTTATTCCCTTTTTCTTCTATTAAACACATGGAGATTCTTATAGAGACGACGTATGGATCTAGCTTCTAGAGATAATTCAACTCACTGTTTCCTATTCTTATTCCTATCATTAATTTTACAGACCAATATAAGTTCAAACTACGCGAAAAGAGGGGAGGAGGGCCGGATTCTCTCCCTATGCACCAGGGCCCTTGTCCCCCTAGCTACGCCACTGTCTGTAATGCTACCACAATAAAAGGAAAAGGAGATACTGGGTGAAAAATTGGTTACAGAGCAGAGCGTGCACTCCGTGTGGCGGTTGCTAACATTCTTATTCTACTCTTTGCAACCAAGTGACTAAGAAATTGCTCCAATCGCGCTTCATAAGTGGTAATGGCTGGGGTAATCTAGAGAGCAAGGGTGGACTCGCGCTCCTGCCGTCCTGCCGCAGAGCTATCTAGGAAATTGCCCCTGCTTGCCGAGACACGACACGATCACAGGAGTAGATAAACGGAACAGAGACAAAGCTTCTTAAGAACGGGAAAAATTGTTACCTATTCCGGTAGGGTTGTCACAATAGGTTAAGACAAATAAAATAAAATAAAAACATTTGTTAAATAGTTTTATTAATCAGTATTATAGAATACTTTACAAATTACTTACTCTAATAATCTTCTTTTTAAATTTTTGTTTTTTAATAACTTATTGTTTCTTTTACAATGTGGTAAATTTTGAATCTAGTTTTTTTCAAGTAATCTAATGGGAAACACTCACATGACATAACAAATTTGCAATATTTAATACGTTGAAGTATTTCGTTGCCAACATTGACAATATTTATTTCAAGATCGAAATATTCGCGAAACTTTTGTTCGAGCAATTCAAAAAATGCGATAAAATTATCAGGAGGTACCTATAATTAAAAAACCCAATTGTACGTTGAACCCACACATACCCCACCTACAAATGTTTAGTAAAAGTTCGTAATAATAATAAAAAGGTAAAAACTCACCGTGTAGTATCCTCTTCTTATTAAAAAAAGGTTTATACAATAAAACTTAAGGTACTTACTTGAAATAGTAATACCTAATCAAATATTTACTTACCTATTGTACTCCTTGGGATAGTTAAAGTATATTTTTATTTTTTCTAGCATTATTCATACAAACAGTATAAACAAATAAACAACCATTATTATTGATAAAATACCACATTTTTATATTAAATATTCAAACTTGCAAATATCAAAACAAAAACATACATCGCACAAACCCTGAGATTGTCAACTGGCTGTGCCAACGTAAACCGGTTTTTTCCAGTCTCGCCGCGTACGCGACAAGCGGCCAGTGGTCACGCACACATGTTCCTCGTGCTTGTAGTAGTGCAACCGATTCGCGCGGTTGTATGAAGCTTTGTCTCTGTTCCGTTTATCTACTCATGTGACACGATTAAGGTGGCAATTACGGGTCATCTCTACCTTTAAACCCTACATCGCTCCTGCGGCAGGCGTGTGAGTAGCCGGCTTTAGATAGCCTAGTAACACCCGTATTCATAAACAATACTGTGAGGTCTCATAGTGCTCGCCATCGCTTAGGGTCATCTAAACTTGAGTAAAGCTTGCTAGCCTTGCTACTATGCTATTGTCAAAATCGACATGAATCGATGGCTTGACACACTGATGAACACACGTCAAATAGCACCCTTTGCATAGCTTTAATTAATTACTTAAGCAAGTATGCTTCTTGAATACGGCTGTAAGTAAAGCAAGGCCTACTTTATAAGAATGTGTCTTGACTTCTCGAGTTATGTTCAGGCTTGCAAGCAAGGGTTTTGGAGAGTCGTTTTATTTTACACTTAGGCACAGTAATCCTATATCTTAAAAGCATCAAGATTGCGAAAAACATGCGAAAATATAAATAATAATTTCATAAATAAAAGAAAAGAAAAAAATATTTATTTCCTATTAGGAATACAAAATATTCGATTAATGAATGTCATTTTTTCCCCGCTCATCGCCTTTAGGTGCCCATTTGGGCTAGATGTTGAGCTGAGAGAAAAAAGGAGACGGAAAAAAACTCCCAGGAGTACTCTTTAGAAAAACATTATATATTTGAGATAACAGAATGGCTATGGGTTGATAATGGGCACACGTGACAGTTGATCGTGTGATCATAATAAAATCAAACGAGCTGAAATGTTTTTGTTTTGGTAATATATTATCTCTTGTATCGTTACTTTGAAAAACCCACGGCAGGGAAAGTAATGAGATTTGAAAATTAAGTCTAAGAGCTTCTTTATTTATTTCTTTTCCTTCATTTGATTTTCTATGTCTTGAATATCGATGAGTAAAAGCTAATGTCAAAGTCTCAATTTCTTCCTTAGACTAAGAATAATGTACTTACGTTTATATTTATTATCGATTCTTTTCTTGCTAGACCCACTAAACGATTCAAACCTGCTTTTTTAATTTTATACACTTGCTTATTATCTGCCTTATTGCAGATTATACAAACAGATTCATCCATACTGATAATCTGAAAAGACAAAATCAATTTAATAAAGCCTTTACAGTTTTATCATATGTATAACTAAATTTGTTTATGCAAAATAAACGAAATTATTTTATTTAAACATACTACTTATGAAAGAAAATATTACTATTTTTATTATAGATCTGATTAATACAAGTAGTATTTACCTACCTTATATATAACTTTTGATGGCTAAAATTAACCAAAAGTCACTCAGGTAATATAAGTAGGTATCTAATATTAAAATCGGAATAAAAAGGCATCTACGCATATAATTTAAAGAAGATTCTGCAACTTTCTCAAAATATTGTAGATGTCTTATTAAATATGTATAAACTTTTGAACTTATTTGGTTGTTAATTAAAGCACTAGCTGTGCCCCACTGTTTCGCCCGCGTTAGAGAGGATCATTAGCATAAAGTGAAGTCCCTCCTGAAGTGCCGTGGACCGGCTTTTTGGACTATTTAAGATAAAAATTTCCATCATAAATTTCATATGTGTAACTCTAGTGGTTTTGGCAGCGCACGCCAGAATAGCTCGCAGATGATAGATTTTTTCCTACTTACTTGACACTTATCGTCACATTTTGGACAATTCACACAATATCTTTATAAATTGTAGTCTATATGTTATTCTGATGTATAAGCTATATTATTGTAAAGTCTTCTAAAAAATTTTCTGTCGTTTTTACGTGAATGAGTAACAAACATCGATACTTACAAACTTTCGCGTTTATAATATTAGGAGGAGTAGGATAGTAGGATTTTCCAGATCATTTGAGAAGTTTCTGGAACTTTCTCAAACATTCTCAATTGTTAATTAATTCTCAATTAATTAAAACAGTTTGCAATTATTTTAAAAATCTCCAGATCATTCGAGAATTTTCTGGAACTTTCTCGAACAATTTCAATTAATTAAAAAAGTTTGCAATTATATAAATACAAAAAATAAACTCTCACGCACTCACACTCTCTTTCACACACGCACGCACAAAATTTAAATTTAATTCTTTTAATTATTTGTATTAGATTTTAAGTTCTGCTATTGTTTTCAAAATGTACTTTTATTGTATTGAATTCGGAGGTGGGCATAAATAGTGGCAACACAGTTTATACTATAGCCACTGTTTATGAACATATAAATTGTAAAAGTGTTTTTCTGTACAAATAAATATTTTGATATTTTTTTGATATTTTTTTGATATTTTTTGAATTGCAAACTGTTTTAATTAATTGAGAATGTTCGAGAAAGTTCCAATAACTTATATTATTACAATAATATAGCTTATACATCAGAATAACACATAGGGTACAATTTATATACATTAAAATATGACGATAAGTGTCAAGTAAGTAGGAAAAAATCGACCATTCAGCGAGCTATTCTGGCGTGCGCTGCCAAAACCGCTAGAGTTACACATTCGTAATGTATGATGGAAATGTTTAACTTAAATAGTCCTACAAAAAAGCCGGTCCACGTCAGAAAGGACTTCACTTTGTGCTAATGATCCTCTCTTGGCTTCAACCCTTTTAGCGTCCCACTGCTGGGCACGGGTCTCTCCCCATTATTGGGGAGGCCTGGAGCTTACTCCACCACGCTGCTCCAATGTGGGTTGGTGGAGATGCGGGTTAGTGGCCAACCCGCTGTCGGATGTTTTCAAACCGCCCATAAGGCCTCCGACTAGGTTTAACGACTGTTATCTATCGACAACAACCGGGACCGACGGCTTAACGTGCCCTCCGAAGCACGGAAACGCGCATGAATTTTTTTTGCCACTAACGGTCACCCATCCCACACCCGACCGCTCCCGTTTGGCTTAGCTGCATAGACCGCTTGCGTTCTACGCTAGCCGCCGAGCCACGCGCGCTTTTGATGATGATCCTCTCTAACGCGGGTGAAACCGCGGGGCAGCTAGTTAACTATAAAATAATAAAAAACATTGAAAACACTGTGAAAAGTTATTTTATTAGAGTTCTTTTGTTTTTAAAAAGTGTTGTGATAAAATTTAATCTTAAGTCTTATGGAGCGGCCCAGTGTTGGTGCCATTAATGGCACCAATCTACATGCTTCAATATGGGCGCGCGAACTTTGTTTCTATAATGTAATTGTAAAAATTATTCTAAGAAAATACCAAAATGTTGATTTGAATTTTTCACATATATTTTGAGGTTATGTGAAAAAAGTGCGAATACAAAAGTTTTTATTACCTACAGCTTTGCCATTTAAGTTTTTTCATAGGACTTGTAGTTTTGCTGGAAATCGAGATAAACTGTTTTTAAGCCTTAAAAGCCCTTCCCTTTTCCGACCTCAGATCGCCCGAAAATTATTTTTTAATAAAGTTGCTCAAAAAGTGACGTATTGCAGGGACTTATAGCGTGCGGGAAGTGGGCTATTACGTAAGTACATTATTCTTAGTCTAAGGCTATTACACACTCGTGCTTTTTCTTTACCTCTTCCCCACTCGTGCGTTCTCTTTCCCAACTGTCAAAATAATGTCTATGAAACGACGAACGAAGTTTTAGAAGTTTTTATGATTCATGCAAATATTTCTAAAAAGAAGCTATTAATTTGTTTCAATATCAGATTTAATGATTTGATTCAATGAGTTAGGTTAGGTTTCATTTCATTTCATCTCATTAACATTTTCATTTCATATCAATAAAAAAATTATACTGAAGACTTGGCTGTATGGGCATAGTTACCTTTACCTACCCAGAATGGGTGAAGAAAACAAAAAAAATCTCTGCATATAGGTATTATTCTTTTACGGTTGGCGCCATTTTACAAAATGTTCTTTGCGAGTTTTAATTATTTTATAAAATTACTTTATTTTTTCGCAACTGTATTAAAAATAGTTGTTCAGTACACGTGCGGAACCGTCATTGGAAGGAGTTCCGACTTGTTCCGATTTGTCGGAACTCCTTGCAATGATAGCCTTTCCGCACTTGTAATGAAATATACTACTTATTCCTTTCATTTTTGTTATATTCTTTACCTTATCCAATGGGTTCCATCCATAGAATACGTAGTATAGGTATATAAAAAATGTACGGTTTCATCCTACTTTATTTTTTTTTCACTTTTTACCATTTACAAAATTATCAACAGGGGTCTGAATACGGCTGGGATTTATAAATGAATAGGTAAATAATTCTATACCAGCTATAGAGATATGTGCACTTCTTTGTCACGTGAATTTCACAAATAGAATAATAAATGTCGTACTTGCATATGACAGGCAATACCGCGTATCGACAGGAAATAAAATGAACGGTTCGCGAACACAAAAATATTTCTATCTGTCCGTTTTAGTTACTTAACCAGAAATGCTAGCTCCCTTGTCTAATTGAATATTCTGTCGATCACGTTTACATAAAACGAATATTGGTAGAAGCGTAGATTTTTTATTTAAGACGTAAGTAGTCAAAATAAAATATCTAAGTGTAGAAGAACTCTGACATTTATTGGAATTTATGCGTTACCCTATAAATAACAGTTAATTTTCTGAAAGACAACTAACATAAACACCCAGACAGTATAGACCTTTGAGAAATGTTTAGTTAAATCTCATTCATTAATCAATATCACTCATTCACAGAAGGCTGTATTGAAATGTTACAACGTCCGAAAGAAATAATGAATTCATGAGTAAATAAAAATGTTATTTAGAGAGAGGCTCCACGCAGTATTTAAATTGGGAGCTCCAGCGTTTATAACCTTTTTTAATGTCCCACAGCTGGACATAGGTCTCCTCGCATAAGTGAAAGGGATTTAGGCCATTAGTCTAGTCTAGTACTTTCGAGAATTTATCAGTTTTTCTCAGGCACGGTGATGGAAAACATCGTATTACTAATTTAATATAACAGTAATATTTTTCTTCATCGTGGAGCAGCGATAAATACGAAAATTACAAATTTCTTTGTAATTTGTGCACGCCGAGGATTTGAACCCGGTACGTCCGTATCAGAGACGGCGGTCTCGGCCATCGCTGCTCGTAATTCAAGAATCCTGCTGAAAAGATAATTGGTAAAGCAACGAGGGCCTACGAGGTTTAACGTCTCTTCAAACCGTTAGTCCTAGTTACGGGTGACCAGAAAACTACCCAGAGAATGAGCTTGGTTATTCAACGAGGTATCGTTACCATTGTTCTATGTACTCTTCCACATGTAAGTAAACTAGATGAAGTATTTTATATTACTTAGTTTTATATTTTTTTAATGTGTTATATTTATAATTTTATATAAGTAACTAAGTTGTATATTTAATTGGCCGATTTTTATGAAATTTTATATGCATATTCAGTAGGTCTGAGTATCGGCTACCACCCCAAACATTTAAACGCGGTACGGAGTTCTCGGGGTCCGCTAGTTATATATATAGTTTGAATCTCGGTAAGACCTCCAACGATTTTCATAAAATTTAGTAACCAGCGGGGTTTCGGGGGTGATAGATCGATTCAGCTAAGTATGTTTTTTTTAGAAAATGACGTGTTTTTAGTATTTTCAGCGATAATCAGCGATAATAGAACGCCGTCAAACGTCATCCAACGTTCAAACATATGACAATGTCGATTTGAAAGAGCTCTATAAGAATTTCGTTGACCCAATTCAAGCTTCCATGGCTCAATAGTTACATAGGCTGATTGCGGAGCTAGAGAGACCCGACTTCAAACATCTTTTGTTCCAAAATCTTTTATCCTTTCCTACAGATAATTTGTGTTTATTAATTTTAGTTTTTATTTTGCCTCAGAGGATAAAATTTTCAATATATCCTATATTTAATGATGTATACAACGACATACAACAAAGCGATTGTAACTATTATATAATACCGTCATGACGAGGGGGAGCTTTTTATTTAATTTTGTATAATTCATATTATTATGTTCAGTACAGGTTCAATGTACAATGTATATATATGTACCTACATTGATTATTTCATGAATTCATATAGATATATATATGAATTAATGAAGTAATCTAGACTCAAATCTATTTATTTGCCACTATGTTCCGTTCCGTATTAGAATTTATTACTCATTTCTTTTAATTTACATAATTACCATAAAATAATATTAATATGTATTTTTAAAGTATCCAGTCAAAAAAGCTGACGGTCTGCGTGTTGTTTATCGTTAAAAAGTGTGCTATCACCAGGACTATAGAGTTTCCTGGAGTAACCTGTGTACAGGAGCAACTTCAGAGAAGTCTAGAGTCCTGAGAATTGCCGGACCTGAAGAAGAGCTTTTTTTACAGTTTTCTAAAAAACGCCATGGAGCCAAAACCGGGTTCACCCTTGACAAACCTCAATTATGTATCGTGACTATTTTTTAATCCACGCGCCACCCGTTAAAAGCATAATAATATGCGGATAGTACAAGTTGGTAAAGTCAAGCCTGTTTGCGAACTCGGAGAGCATCTCGATAAGGCAGCGTTGAAGAATAGCTCGGTTGATCAGCGTTTAATTTCCTACGTATGAGCCATTAACTCGTACGAGTTTGTGATATTGCGTTCAAACTACAAGCATCAATCCAGCTGTCCAAAAATTTACCCAGTCTGAGAGTGAGAGACAAGCAAAAGAGATCCAGGAGCAACCAAATCCAAATTAAAGTAGACGTACATCAAATGAACATACGTGCCAAGAACATAGCCCTCCTTTCAGACTTCGCCGCAGCCGGGTAAAAACAACTCTTACGCGTGCACCAATGACGAACAATATTGCTAATGTGAAGGAAAATAATAGAGTTAATCATGCAGTATAGTAGTGCATATTATCCAACGTTAATAGAGATTTTTTTATTGTGGTCTATGGGCATGTACTACAACGCACTATGTAGATTACATTAGCAAAAAATAACCTCTACCTCTTAAGGCATATAATAAATACATTAATAAATACATTCAAATAAAAAAATTGTCGCCACTACCACCGGTGTAGTATATCTAATTTATAGAAAGAACTAGTAGGCACATAGCTATGATGCTGATGATTATGATGACCCCATTATGCATCAGACGAAGTGGTTGTTATATTATCAAATAGAGTAATGTATTTTAATACTACTTTACATTTCATAGAAAAGTCTCGGAAGGGATATCGTACAACGTAGTCAATCACACTTAAAACTATCCAGTTGACAGATTCTGTTGCCAATCTAATGAAAATGGATGTCTCTGCCAGCGGCGGAACTTTAGCGATTGGTCCGTAGGGGTAACATTTTAACAGTTATTCTATACACTGTATGAAAATAAATTTTAATTATAGAGAACTATGTAACCTGTAATACTAAACACACATAGCCCTTTACGAACAATGTCAAGAACGTAAACTGAGATCGAGAACTCGCCGGAAATCGATTTTGGGACTTTTATTTTTTCTGTTTTATAGAAAGTTATAGTTTACAGTTACGGTTACGACTTAGGGAGGAATTTATTTGCCACCGTAAAAGCGGCCGCAGGGTATTGTATCTCCCGGTACGCTTTCAAGATAAATCAGAATATAGGCGATCTACAGCACAGAGCTTAGCCTGTCAACATGTATACTTATATATCAACATAAGAAAAAAAAAATAGCGAACATCATAAACTTATAACCAAAATAAAAGCTACGCCTATGCTCTTTTTGAACTGTAACAGAATATTTCTAGAACAGTAACTTCATATTTCTTCAAAACTTTGTTATATGTTGCTTGCAGTTCTCAGTAAGTTTCAGTCAGCATTTACAAGGTCTTTCTATATTTGTTCAGTGCAGTTGTACACAAAAAGCAGTTGAAACCGACCTTTGTTTTTGTACACTTTTATTTTAATGATAGATCTTTAAAAAAAATAAACTAATGAAAAGGGTTTTATAACTATGTTTTAATCTAAGCGCCAGCGACCACGAAGTAATAAATGAGATCTTAAAGAGAAAATACCAATGTAGTGTTAACAAACAGCTAATGTATGTCTCACAGACCTGGCATCTTTATATCTATGTACGAGTATGTTGTGCTCTTCGGTCTGATAGTTGAGGTAAAAAACATAATGGAACTTGACGTTCTCTGGAAAATAAAAATCTTAACGTTAACGTTATCTTAAATATAAAAATCGAATACTTTTAAACGAGCAATTATATATTCCTTTTCATTAAGTTGTTTTACTTAAGAGGGCGGCTTCAGCCGAATTAGAAAAATAGATATTTTGGAGTGACTACTGCTATCGCGCTATGCCCTGCGCTATCCTACAAACTTTCTGACTAAATCGAGGTTTCGTATTCTCCTGTTTCCTCCTTCAAAATTGAGTTTATTAAAAAAAATACAGTTGCTCAAAAAGTGACGTATTGCAGGGACGTATAGCGAGCGGGAGGTGGGCTATTAGGCTACACACTCGTGCTTATATCTTTTACCTTTTCCGCACTCGTGCGTTCTCTTTCCCAACTGTCAAAATAATGTCCATTAAAAAGAAAAAAAACCAACCACGAAGTTTTAGAAGTTTTTATGATTCATGCAAATATTTCTAAAAAGAAGCTACAAATTTGTTTCAATATCAGATTTAATGATTTGATTCAATGAGTTAGGTTAGGTTTCATTTCATTTCATCTCATTAACATTTTCATTTCATATCAATAAAAAAATTCTACTAAAGTCTTGGCTGTATGGGCATAGTTCCCTTTGCCTACCCAGAATGGGTGAAGAAAACAAATAAAATCTCTGCATATAGGTATTCTTTTACGGTTGGGAGTTTTGGCGGGAAGTCTGAGGGAACAAGTTGTGCTCTTGTTTTATTTTCATTTTCTTGGTGTATTTTTGAGTTATATCGAATAAAGTTGATGGCATTTTGCTCGATATAGGTTAATGACAGTGCACGAGTGTTGTGAAATAAAATAACAGTGCGAAAACATGTTTTTTCGGCTTGCCTCCAAAATTCCATCGGGCATGTTCTGGTAAAGTAGCCATCACTTTACTTGAACATTTGACTGACTAGACTGACTGATACCTGACGACTAACTGACTTTTTTCTATGACTACAGTGATGCAAAAAGTTTACTTGACGCTGGCAATGCACAGAGTTTGCGACGCCATTATTAAAATTGAAAAGTAAATATTGAATGGCAGAAAGGATTTTTATCCAATGCCGTAAAACAAAATAAAAAAAAATAAAAAAAATCTTTTACGGTTGGCGCCATTTTTCAAAAATGTTCTTTGCGAATTTTTATTATTTTATTAATTTGCTTAATTTTTTCGCAACTGTATTAAAAATAGTTGTTCAGTACACGTGCGGAACCATCATTGGAAGGAGTTCCGACTGTCAACACTCACCTTCGGCTGCGTCTCGGCTCGGGTAGGAATTTGTCGGAACTCCTTGCAATGACAGCCTTTCCGCACTTGTAATGAAATATACTATTTCACAAATATCAAGAAACAGAATAAGTCTATGCCTCTAGACTTATTCTGTTTCTTGATATTTGTGAAATAGTATATATTTCATTACAAGTGCGGAAAGGCTGTCATTGCTTTTTTCGTGTTTTTAAAACCATTCAAATTTATTTTGCAGTGGTTGGATTAGTAGGGCTGTATGAAAGAGGCATTTTCTACGATTTTTGAAGAGTCATATTTTCTGATCTAATTAGTTGATTGAAAAAAAAAAACATAGACAAAAAAACATAAACATGCTTTAGCAGACTTAGATATTGTCACAAAAAATCATTCTTCTAGAAGTATTATCCAGGGAGAAAACAGGAGAATACATTTGTATGGGAATACGGCGCTAGCGTTTCTTCTTAATAGATCTGAAAACGGTGACAGTTTTGTGAATATTTCTGTAATAGGTAAATAAAATATTACCTATTTCCGGATCATTTTAAATCCTAAACGGATCAATAAAATTGTTATGTATTGCTGTAAAAATAAAAATAAAATAGTCACTTTTTACCACTCTCATACAAAAAAAAATTGAAAAAAAAAATTGAACTTAGTGAATTTTGAGAGAAAATGGACCAGAAATTGCATTTAATTTCAGCAAATTGGAATAATCTTTCATAAAATTTATTAAGCATAAATACACTTCAGTTCATAATCAATCCGTTTCCTGAAAAAAATCTATTAATAAATAATTAATAAAATTCTTGACGCAAGCTAAAAAATTGAAATGATTAGTAACATTTACAATGAAACTTATGATAATACTGTATTTTAAATCAGCGAAATCGGCAAATTTTCGTATGGCCTCTTAACGAAGTAACAAGTAAATTAAAAGCACATTTATATATTTGAGACTAGGTTGCGCGTGTTGCGCTCGCAGCAAGCTGCTCGCGTGGCATCCTTTTTGTCGTATATTTGAATAAAATTTTTAGCTAGTTATATAATGATATGGCAGCAATTGATATTTTTGTTTTCAGACAAACAACCAAATGATCTATCAACGACAAACTATTATCTATAGTTAGAGAATAAAAATCGTTAAAACATCTTTCACGCATTAAAAAGTCATCATTTTAGTGGTGACAATGATTCATTGACATCAGGGCCTCTTGCTGGTTAACCGAGTAGTGAAGTGAGGAGTATTCCAAACTGTCTATCTTATATACCCATGTGACGCAATGGTGACCATGCTGGATTGCCGGTCAGACGGTCACAGGTTGGATTCCCCGCGAAGCAGAAATTTGAATGATTAATTTAAAATTTCTGGTCTTGATCTGTTTGTGTTTCTGTTTTTGTGTGTGTGTATCCATGGTTCCCACGACACAGGGTATATCTATCCTACTGTGGGGCTATGAGTGTAAAAGAAGCAAGGGTGATGACCGGAATCCTTTTTTTTACATAACTCCAGTGCAAAATACAAACAAGATAAAGCATTTTTTCAAATTTATAATCGCCGAGGTACGCTATTATAAGATAAATATTGAGTACCGATGAATCCATTTCTGGCTGCAACCCTTGTTTGCCACTACTGAGCACGGGTCTTTCCCCATTACGAGGAAGGCTTGGAGCTTTCTTCACCGTTCTGTTCCAATTCGGGGTTTTAGAAATGTAGAAGCAGCTTGAATCAACTCTGTTCTGTTGTGTTTCAGTGGAAAGTTGTGGGTACCGGCCACACTTCTCTCTATGACTGTAACCGAGAAAGTACTATCGTTGAGTCTATCATAACATAGCAGTTGCTGCCCACACCTTTATGTGGATGAAACTAAAGACCTACCGCTAAATCCATTTCTACCGTGAAACAACTGTATTATATTTAGATACTACGAATAGTTATTTATGATCACCTAAATAATGCAACGTGAAGTGAAGTAAAGCGTGCATAGCCCGATGGTTAGCGTAGAACGCAAACGATTTATGCAACGAAGCAAAACGGGCTCGGTTGGGTATGAGATGGGTGACCGCTAGTGGCAGAAAATTTTATGCGCGTTTCCGTGCTTCGGTGGGCACGTTTAGCCGTCGGTCCTGGTTGTGGTCGATAAATAACAGTCGTTAAACCTTGTCGGAGGCCTTATGGGCAGTTTGAAAACACCCGACAGCGGGTTGGCCACTAACTCGCATCTCCACCAACCCGCATTGGAGCAGCGTGGTGGAGTAAGCTCCAGGCCTCCCCAATAAGGCGGAGGTACCCGTGCCCAGCAGTGGGACGCAAAAAGGGTTGCAGCCAAATAAAGCAACTTATACAAGTATCAACGCAACGACCTTAGGCAAGATTGGCTTGGTTGATGGTCTATGGGCTGTAGCGACCACTAAAACCGCGAGGACTATAAAATGGTCATTAACGTGTGAGATGGATGACTGCTAGTGGCAAAATTCAAACGCGTTTCTAAGCTTCGAAAGACACGCTAAGCCGTTGGACCTGGGTGATATCGTAGCTATGTAGTAGTCGATAAACCTTGTCAGAGGCCTTGTGGCGGTTCGAAAACATCCGACAGCTGGTTGGCCGCCAACCCTCATTGCAAAGCGTGGTGGAATAAGCTCCATGCTTCCCCTATAATGGGAAGAGACCCGTGCCCATTAGTGGTGCACGAAAAGGGAAATTTAAAAAATCCACAAAAACACATTCAAACACGTCATTAATTGAAAATAATCCACATTATTACACAAAATTTACAAAATTGTTGCGAACCAAAAGAAACTACAGGCAACGATTTACCGCCAATTAACGCAAAATTTCTCCAGTATACAATATTAATCTATGCGCAAAATTTTGTACATGAGTTTTTTTATTCCAAATTTAAAGTACGATCTATATGTGGCCAGTACAATCTTTAGATTATTTTCATACAGTACAGTCAGTAATGGTAAGTTTGAACTTGTTAAACCTTGTTAAATTTTTTTATAATGATTTATGTATTTAAATAAAAGTGACCAATAATAACTAACGTAAGATGGAACTACAGATGAAAAAAGCTCATCAAAATAACCATATAACAGTAATATTTGCAGCTATTGATTTTATACGTACTTTATATTTTATTGTATTTATTTCATTATAATATAAATAATTTACATCATTTTAGTTTAGTAAAAAAAAAATATTCTGTCATATTATTCAAAATCACTGAATTGTACCTAACTTTGAAACCTAACGTTGGTTCCTAGAAATGGCCCATACCTAAAATCCAAACGACGTAATAGCTTGAAATTTTACATTAAAAAGGGTTTGTATGAAAATTATTATTTTTTGTATAACAACACCAAAGTATTATTACTTAAATATGTACAAAATATTTGTACTTACAAACTTCCATACATTGTAATGACGTCAAAAGGAACACTCAGCCCAAACTATCACATAGAAAAATGCATTTGTTTGAAAATTATTATTTTTTGTATGACCACACTGATATTTTTTGGTACCAAAATAAACAAATTGTTTGTCCTTCCAAATGCCTAGTACATTTTAATGTTCCTAAATAGCACCGACAGACTGAAATGTTGAATACAAAATAACAATTTCATGACATATTCGATACTTGAAAGATTTTGTAAGAATTTTTTTATTTTTTGTATGGCAACCCTAAAATATTTTTTCAATAAAATGTACAGTATAAATGTGTCTTGCAACGCTTCATACATTGTAATATCATTATAAAGTGGCAACAATTTGAAATTTGACTAAAAAGTATATTTTTGTATGAAAGTCGGTTTTTTTGTATGGCAACCCAAAAATATATTTTTACTGAAACATTAAACTTGTTTATGTCTATCATAAATTCAAAGTTATAATTATGCTAAATGTTGCCAACAGGCTAAAATATTCCATACAATACCCGATTTGTCGGGATAATTTTAAATACTTGTATGAAAAAAAAAATTTGTATGGCAACATTGAAATATTTTTGAAAAAACTTATATAGTGCAATAAGTTCTACAAACGCCTCATACCATTTGTTGACATCAAAAAGAGACAAAACCTGAAAATTTAACATACAAAAATTTGTTTGTATGAAAATCACTTTTTTTGTATGGCAACACGAAAATATTTTTCTACAAATATTTACTATTTGTGAGTATCTACAGATTAAAAGTAATTAAAATTATATTAAATTGTGCAAATAGGCTATAGTATTCGAAGCTAAATTACTTATTTTCAGGCAAATTTGATAGGGTAAAACACTTGTATGAAGACTTTTATTTTTTGTGTGGCAACACTGAGTGATTATTGCAATAATTAGTAAAGTGAAGTAGTAGCTTTAACCGCTTCATACATTGTAACAACATTGAAAGAAAACAAATGCGCGAAATCTTACATACAAAAATATATTTGTTTGGAAATTTTTTTTTTGTATGGCAACATCAAAAATTTTAAGCATCAAAATTTGCAATTAATTACTAACAACCAAATATTTATACACTTAATGACGTTAGCCCACAGTAACATACTAAAATATTCGATAAAAAATTTCATTGGCATGAAAAATAATTTTTGTGTATGGCAACATTGTGATTTCATATTTTTCCCATAATCACCATACTATAAGGAATAAATCTCCCATACATTGTTGATACTCCAGATCTACAGTTTTTGCTCCACTATTCGAAACATGAAGACCAAGAAAAAAATTGAAAAAAAATTCTAGCTCCCAGTGTTGCCAGGTGATAAACATAAAAATAGCCAAATGTCATTGAAACAGCCACTGTAAAATATCTGGGTCAATATTTTAATCAAAAATGTTTCTCTTTCTACTTTTCATGTTTTTGAATGGAAAGTTTACAAATTTGTATGAAAGAAAAAAAAATGACAAAACCTGGCAATACTTCAAGTCAAGTTACGCAACCGCTTGGTACAAAGTAATCCGCTGAAACGTTGCCAACCACCAAAATTTTCACACCGAAAAATAGCATTTTTTGTTCTTTTTACATACTGGCCACCACGGCGTCCGCCATCTTGAATAAAAAAAAATGTAACACAATCCGTTAAAATTGAGAATACACCAAAGCCAATAGATGTCAATTGTAAAATGAACGATTAAATTCCTTGAACAAAAAACTCCCGTAAAGTTACCTCGAAAATTTAAAATTTTCAAATTCAAAAATCTCGGCGGCCATTTTGTTTTTTTATTTTTTTCTAATTTCATCGTATTTGTCGTCCAAATATTATTCGAAAACATGTCCAATATTGGGTACGTGCAGAAAACAAAAATAAACTTGACCTGCTCAGCTCGGCCGCCATCTTGAATTTCTGACGTTTCGGATTTTTCCTATAGACACGAGGGTAAATCAAAAATATCACCCATACATTATTATTACCTCCCATGTTTACTTTTGGCTGTGTAATTCGAAATGTCGAAAAAACGGAAAAAAAATTCTAGCTCCTAGTGTTGCCAGGTGATGAAGATAAAAATGGTCAAATGTCATTGAGACAGCCCCTTAAAAATATCTGGCTCAATATTTTAATCAAAAATGTTTCTCCTTCCACTTTTCATGTTTTTGTATGGGAGGTTTCCAATTTTGTATGAAAGAAAAAAAAATTGACAAAACCTGGCAACACTTCGAGTCAAGTTACACAACCGATCAGTACAACGAAATCCGCTGAAATGTTGCCAACCTGGAAAAAATTAACGTCAAAAAACTCGATTTTTCGTATGTTTTACAAAATGGCCGATGTGGGTCAGCCATCTTGTTCAAAAAAATTATAGATTACAATCTGTCAAAATTGAGCATGTGCCAGAGAGAACAGTAAAAAAAGCATACTTAAATGTCAAAAACCCACAAAATGGCGACCCCGCAAACACACCTCGAAAATCGGAAAAATTCAATTTTATGTATCTCGGCGGCCATCTTGTTTTTTCAATTTTTTCATTTTTTTTCGTTTTTCTTGTTCCGCTCTTATTCGAAATCGACACCCATCTCGGGTCGGTGCGAATAAAAAAAAAATATTCACCTGCTCAGCTCGGCCGCCATCTTGAATTTCTGACGTTTCGGATTTTTCCCATAGACACGAAAGTCAACCAATAATATCACCCATACATCATATTCACCCCCCACCACTCCCCGCTCCGTGGTAATAGACAATGTGTGAAATGGGAAAAAAATTCCTGCGGCCAGTGTTGCCAGTCGATGTCTTCAAAAATGGTCAAATGTCATTGAGGGCATCACTCTACGTTAGTTTATAAAAAAAAATATTTAAAAAATTTCTCCTTCTACTTTTCATGTTTTTGAATGGAAATTTCAAAAAAATGTATGAAAGAAAATAAAGTCGACCAAACCTGGCAACACTTTGAGTAGAGTCCCACAATCGCCTCGAACAAAGCATGCCGATAAAATGTTGCCAACCTCGAGATATTTCCCCTCGAAAAATGGTGTTTTTCGCACTTTTTACAAAATGGCCGCCACACATCCGCCATCTTGTTTAAAAAAATCACCACCCGCATTTTGCCAGAATTCAGGGTATTTTCAAGACATTTTAGAAAAAAATCAAAAATGTATTTAAAAACCACCAAATGACAGCTCGTCAAACACACCTCGAAAAGGGCAAAAATTTAAGCAAACATATCCGCGCCGCCATCTTGAATTTCCAAAAACGGCCATTTTTTTCGTATTCCTCACCCCAAAATTATTCGAAAACGACACCCATATTGGGCATAGGGAAATAAATGAAAATTTTGACATTTCAAACTCGGCCGCCATCTTGAATTTTTAAATTTCGAAATTTTTCCTTTATTCCCGAGAGGGGATAGGGGAAACCCTTCATACATCACTTTGACCGTATCGAGCTCCTTGGGGGAGAGGGGGGGCGGTGAAAAACGAATCCTTTTAAGATTATATAATATAACTAGGTTGCGCGTGTTGCGCTCGCAGCAAGCTGCTCGCGTGGCATCCTTTTTGTCGTATATCGGTAGCAAATTTTTAGCTAGTTATTTATTTATGTAGCAACAATTGATATCTTTGTTTTCAGGCAAATAACCGAGATGATCTACTCGTATCAACGATACAAATTATTCTCTATATATAATATCGTTATACCATAGTTTATAGAACAGTCAAAATTATTGTGTAATGGTAAATTAAAGTCTGGAAAGTCTTTTGCAGGTTAACCGGGTAGGTAGTGAGGTGAGGAGTATTCCAAACTGTGTATTTTATATACCCGTGTGACGCAATGTTTACCATACAGACTGTCTATCAGGGGATCTCGAGTTCGATTCCCTTCGAAGCAGAAATTTAAATGATGAGTTTAAAATTTCTGTTCCCGGTCTGTTTGTGTTTCTGTCTTTGTGTGGGTCCTTGGTACTGACAACACATGGTATATCTACCCTACTGTGGGGCAATGAGTGTGAAGGAAGCATGGGGAATACCGGAAACATTATTATAAGTAGGTACCTACTGTACTTTACCTGAGTGCAAAAGTACAAACAGGAGTTCACATACGCTAATATACTATTATTATGATAAATATTAACTACCTACCGCTAATTCAATTTCTGGCTGCAACCCTTTTTTGCCACTACTGAGCACGGGTTTTTGATTCCCCATTACGAGGAAGGTCTGCTGGAGCTTACTTCACCGTTCTGCTCCAAGTCGGGGTTTTAGATATGTAGAAGCAACTTGAAGCAACTCTGTACCGTTGTGTTTCAGTGGAAAGTTGTGGGTGCCGGCCACAGTTCTCTCTGTGATTGTAACCTTTTTTTGTATCGGGGGTGAAACCTTCAAAAGGTACCCAGCACTTTGGGAGCGGATACTGGGCTATGCGGGATTTGACCTCACTAAAACCCCCTCGGTGGCCTGCCTCTGCGCTTGGGGAGGACTCCGGGATCTCTCGTGGAACGCACCGGTGTCCTCCATACGCGACACCCTGGAACGGTCCCATCTTTGGGAGAGCAGATGTGCTCTCCTGCACCTTCCGATGCTTACGGTGGCATGCGGCCACGCACACACCGCCGTCCTTCCCGGGGCTGCTGACTGGACGGGTCGAGCTCCCACTCTCACCGCTCGCAGCCCCGGAAGCTCCCTTTTAGTCGCGTATTACGATCAGGCAGGGAATACCGTAGCTGTATTCTTAATTCCGAAACTACAGGAAAATACTACCGCTGAATCTATTTCAGCTCTAAAGTAACTCTATTTTGTTTTGGTAGGCAGCCGCAGTTGCTGGCCACACTTTTATCTGTGGTTAAAATCGAGAAAGTACTATCGCTGAGTCTTTCTGCCCTAAAGTAACTCTATTGTGTTTCGGTGGATGAAAGCGGCTGCCGACAACACTTTTATTTGTTGAAGTAACTCTATTGTGTACGGTGGACAGGTGCAATTGCTGACCACACTTTTATTTGTGCATGTAACTGAGGAGGTACTACCGCTGAATACATTTCTCTCCTGAAGAATTTCTATAGTGTTTCGCCGGAAAGATTGGCCACTCACTATCTGTGATTGTATTGTGTTTCCGTGGAAAGGTGTGGTTGCCAGCCAAACTTTTATCTGTTGAAGCAACTCTAGCGTGTTTTGGTGGCATGGTGCGGTTGCCGGCTACACTTTTATTTGTGGTCGCAGTGCTTACGTAGAAGCACACTTTATCATTCTATTTATATTTGGGTTTTAAGATATTATGTAGAAATAATTTGAAGCATCTCTGTTGTGTTTCAGTGGAAAGTTGTGGGTGCCGGCCATACTTCACTTTGTGGTTGTAACCGAGAAAGAACAACCGCTGGATTCTTTTTAGCTCTAAACCAACTTTATTGTGTTTTGTGGACAGGTTCAGTCCTTGGCCACATTTTTATCTGTGGTTGTGACGTAGAAAGTACTACCTGCTGATTAGTGAGAGTAACTCTATCGTGTTTCGGAGGACAGGTGTAATTGATGACCACACTTTTATCTGTGGTCGTAACTGAGGAGGTACCGCTGAATCCATTCCTGACCTAAAGCCTCTATTGAGTTTCGAGGGAAAGGTGCGGCTGTCGGCCACACGTTTATTTGTGGTTGTAACTAATGAAATACTACCACTTAACTCATTTCTGCCCTGAAGCAACTCTATTGTGTTTCAAAGGACAGATGTAGTTGCTTGCCACACTTTTATATGGAAGGAACTAAGGACGTACTACCACTGAACTCATTTCTACCGTGAAGCAATTCTATTATATTTAGATCCTAAGAATATTCATTTATAATAACCTACATAAAGCAACGTATACAAGTGTGAACGCAACTGTATACGACCTCAGGCAAGAATGGCTTGGTTGAGATATGTAGATGTCCATGGGCTGTAGCGACCACGTACACCGCGAGGACTACAAATGGTCATTAACGTGTGAGATGGATGACCGCTGGTGGCAAATTTCAACCGCGTTTCTAAGCTTCGAAAGATACACTAAGCCGTTGGATCTGGGTTATATCAATAGCTATGTAGTAGTCGTTAAACCTTGTCAGAGGCCTAGTGGCGGTTCGAAACATCTGACAGCTGGTTGGCCGCCAACCCTCATTACAGAGCGTGGTGGAGTAAGCTCCATGCATCCCTGATACTGAACAGAGGCCCATGCCCATTAGTGGGACACGAAAAGGCAGCCTTGCATTACGAATTACATCGAAACGAAAGAAATTATATAAATAAAATATGTTCTTGAGCAGCGATGACCGAGCGGAAAAGACCGCGGCCTCAGACATGGATATATCGTGATCAAACCCCGGCTTGGAGCTCTTACAAAGAAAATTTTTATGTGCGTATTTATTGCTGTTGATATTTAATTACCATATTTTCAATCCCCACGCATGCCTGAGAGTTACTCATAATTATTCAAAGGCATGATATCCACCTATCCACTCTTGGTCAGCGTGGAGGACTATGGTCTACATCCCTCTCACTTTCTAGAGGAGATTTGTGCCCAGCATTGGGTCATAAGAGGGTTGAAAAAATATGTATTTCAGGTAAATTATTAAGTCATTATAAAAACGTCTATATTCCGAAGTTTAAAGAACACAATGTATGCAAGGAACCAGAAATATAAAATAAAAAAGGAAACTGATTCTATCATTAAAAACAAAACCACTTTTACGTGTATGTAAAAGCGTTTAAAACACTCTTGGCAGAAAGAGCTTTATATTCTCGAAATAATTTAATACATTAAGGTAATAACATAGTTTGTAATCATATTATATAATCTAGCGAAGAGCAACACGATTACACTTAAAAATAATATACATATTACTCTTGACATGAAATTAGTTTGGTATGTAAATTATTAAAATAGGTATTTGATCAATTAGTGGTCAAAGGTGAAATATGGCGAACAATATGTTAATTTTGTAAAATCTTTGTACATACCCAATTTCTCTTCAAAATAAATGCCGAAAGTTATGCTTATTACGCGAAATAAAAAAAAATTCACAAATACACATTCAAACACATTCAAATAAATCACTAATTGAAAACAATCCATACTATTACGCAAAATTTACAAAATGGTTGCGGGAATCAAAAGAAATTTGAGGCAACTATTTACCGCCAATTATCTTAAAATTTTGAACATGAGTTTTTTTAATTCCAAATTTAATTTAGAATATCTATAAGTGGCCAGTACAATCTTTAGATTATTTTTATATACAATAGCGGTACAGTCAGTAATGGTAAATTTGAACTTGGTTAATGTTATTTTTTTTATAATGTTTGAAGTAAGTATTTAAATAAAAGTGACCAATAATAAATAATGTAAGATGGAACTACAGATGAAAAAAAAATCATCAAAGTAAGCATATTACTATTAAGCAGTTATTGATTTTATACGTACTTTTTATTTTAAAGTATTAATTTAATTGTAATATAAATACTTTACATCATTTTAATAATTCTGTCATATTAATCAAAGTCACTGCATTGTTCCTAACTTTGAAGGGTATTCATATCAAAAGGAGACTATACTGTAAAATATTTCACACAAAAAGCATTTGTATAAAAATGTATAATTTTTGTATGGGAACACAGAAATATTTTTGCAACGACATGTATGTTGAATTGTTACCTAGAAATGGCCCATACATTGCATTAAAATCAAAACGACGTAACAGCCTGAAATGTTACATTAATAAAGCGTTTGTAAGAAAATTATTATTTTTTGTATGGCAACACCAGAGTATTATTATTTTAATATGTACAAAATATTAGTACTTACAAACTAACATACATTGCAATGACGTCAAAAGGAACACTCAGCCCAGACTATCACATAGAAAAGTGTATTTGTATGATATACTTTTTTGTATGGCAACACTGATATTTTTTGGAACCAAAATAAAAAAATCGTTTGTCCTTCTAAATGCCTAGTACATTTTAATGTTCTTTAATAACACCGACAGACTGAATTGTTGAATACAAAATAACATATTCATGACATATTCGATACTTGAAAGTTTTTGTAAGATTTTTTTTATTTTTTGTATGGCAACCCTAAAATATTTTTTCAATAATATATACAGTATTGTTGTATCTTGCAACGCTTCATACATTGTAGTATCGTTACAAAGTGGCAACAATTTAAAATTTGTCATAAAAAAATATTTTTGTATGAAAGTCGGTTTTTTTTGTATGGCAACCCAAAAATATATTTTTACTGAAACATTAACATTATTTATATCTATCATAAATTCAAAGTTGTAATTATATAAAATGTTGCCAACAGGCTAAAATATTCCATACAATACCCGATTTGTCGGGCAAATTTTAAATACTTGTTTGAAAAAAAATATTTTTTATATGGCAACATTGAAATATTTTTGCATAAACATATACAGTACAGTAACTTCTACAAACGCCTCATACAATTTGTTTACATCAAAGGGAAACAAAACCTGAAAATTTAACATACAAAAATTTGTTTGTATGAAAATCACTTTTTTTGTATGGCAACATGAAAATATTTTTCTGCAAATATTTATTATTTGTGAGTATCTACAGATTAAAAGTAATTAAAATTACATTAAATAGTGCAAATAGGCTGTAGTATTCGAAGCTAAATTACTTATTTTCAGGAAAATTTGATAGGGTAAAACACTTGTATGAAAACTTTTATTTTTTGTATGGCAACACTGAGTGATTATTGCAATAATTAGTAAACTGAAGTAGTAGCTTCAAACGCGTCATACATTGTAACAACATTGAAAGAAAACAACTGCGCGAAATCTTACATACAAAAATATATTTGTTTGGAAATTATTATTTTTGTATGGCAACATCAAAAACTTTTAACATCATAATTTGCAATTTATTACTAACTACCAAATATTTATACACTTATTGGCGTTAACCTGTGGTAACACACTGAAATATTCGATATACAATTTCATTGGCATAAAAAACAATTTTTGTGTATGGCAACATTGTAATTTCATATTTTTCCCATAATCACTATACTTAAGGGAACAAATCGCTCATACATTGTTGATACTCCAGATCTACAGTTTTTGCTCCACTATTCGAAACATGAAGACCAGGAAAAAAATTGAAAAAAAATTCTATCTCCTAGTGTTGCCAGGTGGTAAAGATAAAAATAGCCAAATGTCATTAAGACAGCCAGTTTAAAATATCTGGGTCAATATTTTAATCAAAAATGTTTCTCCTTCTACTTTTCATGTTTTTGAATGGAAAGTTTACAAATTTGTATGAAAGAAAAAAAAATGAAAAAACCTTGCAATACTACAAGTCAAGTTACATAACCGCTCAGTACAAAGTAATCCGCTGAAATGTTGCCAACCACCAAATTTTTCCCATCGAAAAATAGCATTTTTTGTTCTTTTTACAAACTGGCCACCACAGCGTCCGCCATCTTGAATAAAAAAAAATCCAACTCAATCTGTCAAAATTGAGAGTACATTAAAGCCAATAGATGTCAATTGTAAAATGAACCATTAAATTTCTTGAACAAAAAACTCCCGTAAAGTTACCTCGAAAATTTAAAAATTTCAAATTCAAAAATCTCGGCGGCCATTTTGTTTTTTCTTTTTTTTCTAACTTCATCATATTTGAAGACTTAACATCATGCGAAAACAATTCCAATATTGGGTACGTGCAGAAAACAAAAATAAAGTTGACCTGCTCAGCTCGGCCGCCATCTTGAATTTCTGACGTTTCGGATTTTTCCTATAGACACGAGGGTAAATCAAAAATATCACTCATACATTATTATTACCTCCCATGCTTACTTTTGGCTGTGTAATTCGAAATGTCGAAAAAACGGAAAAAAAATTCTATCTCCTAGTGTTGCCAGGTGATGAAGATAAAAATGGTCAAATGTCATTGAGACAGCCCCTTAAAAATATCTGGCTCAATATTTTAATCAAAACTGTTTCTCCTTCCACTTTTCATGTTTTTGTATGGGAGGTTTCCAATTTTGTATGAAAGAAAAAAAATTTGACAAAACCTGGCAACACTTCGAGTCAAGTTACACAACCGATCGATACAACAAAATCCGCTGAAATGTTGCCAACCTGGAAAAAATTCACGTCAAAAAACTCGATTTTTCGTATGTTTTACAAAATGGCCGATGTAGGTCAGCCATCTTGTTTAAAAAAATAATAGATTCCAATCTGTCAAAATTGAGCATGTGCCAGAGACAAAAGTAAAAAAAGCATACTTAAATGTTAAAAACCCACAAAATGGCGACCCCGCAAACACACCTCGAAAATCGGAAAAATTCAATTTTATGTATTTCGGCGGCCATCTTGTTTTTTCAATTTTTTCAATTTTTTTCGTTTTTCTTGTCCCGCTCTCATTTGAAACCGACACCCACCTCGGGTTGGTGCGAATAAAAAAAAAAATATTCACATGCTCAGCTCGGCCGCCATCTTGAATTTCTGACGTTTCGGATTTTTCCCATAGACACGAAAGTCAACCAATAATATCACCCATACATCATATTGACCCCCCACCACTCCCCGCTCCGTGGTAATAGACAATGTGTGAAATGGGAAAAAAATTCCTGCGGCCAGTGTTGCCAGTCGATGTCTTCAAAAATGGTCAAATGTCATTAAGGGCATCACTCTTCGTCTGTTTATAAAAAATAATATTTAAAAAAATTCTCCTTCTACTTTTCATGTTTTTGAATGGAAAGTTCAAAAAAATGTATGAAAGGAAAAAAAGTCGACCAAACCTGGCAATACTTTGAGCGGAGTCACACAATCTCCTCGAACAAAGCAACCCGATCAAATGTTGCCAACCTCGAGATATTTCCCCTCGAAAAATGGTGTTTTTCGCACTTTTTACAAAATGGCCGCCACACATCCGCCATCTTGTTTAAATAAATTACTACCCGCATTTTGCCAGAATTCAGGGTATTTCCAAGACATTTTAGAAAAAACATCAAAAATGTATCTAAAATCCACCAAATGACAGCACCTCAAAAACACCTCGAAAAGGGCAAAAATTTAACCAAACATATCCGCGCCGCCATCTTGAATTTCCAAAAACGGCCATTTTTTTCGTAATCTCCACCCCAAAATTATTCGAAAGCGTCACCCATATTGGGCATAGGGAAATAAATAAAAAATTTGACATTTCAAACTCGGCCGCCATCTAGAAATTTTAAATTTCGAAATTTTTCCGGTACTCCCGAGAGGGGATAGGGGAAACCCCTCATACATCACTTTGACCGTATCAAGCTCCTCGGAGGAGAGGGGGGGCGGTGAAAAACGAATCCTTTTAAGATTATATAATATAACTAGGTTGCGCGTGTTGCGCTCGCAGCAAGCTGCTCGCGTGGCATCCTTTTTGTCGTATTTCGGTAGCAAAATTTTTAGCTAGTTATTTATTTATGTAGAACCGAGATGATCTACTCGTCTAATCTAATCTAATCTACAAATTATTCTCTATATATAATATCGTTATAACATAGATTATAGAACAGTCAAAATTATTGTGTAATGGTAAATTAATGTCTGGAAAGTCTTTTGCAGGTTAACCGGGTAGGTAGTTAGGTGAGGAGTATTCCAAACTGTGTATTTTATATATAACCGTGTGACGCAATGTTAGCCATGCCAGACTGCCTATCAGAGGATCCCGTGTTCGTGTTTCTGTCTTTGTGTGGGTCCTTGGTACTGACAACACATGGTATATCTACCCTACTGTGGGGCAATGAGTGTGAAAGAAGCATGGGGAATATAGGTAGGTACCACATCACATACGCTAATATATATTATGATAAATATTAACTACCTACCGCTAATTCAATTTCTGGCTGCAACCCTTTTTTGCCACTACTGAGCACGGGTATTTGATTCCCCATTACGAGGAAGGCCAGAAGCTTACTTCACCGTTCTGCTCCAAGTCGGGGTTTTAGATGTGTAGAAGCAACTTGAAGCAACTCTGTTCTGTTGTGTTTCAATGGAAAGTTGTGGGTACCGGCCACAGTTCTCTCTGTGATTGTAACCTTTTTTTTTGTATCGGGGGTGAAATCTTCAAAAGGTACCCAGCACCTTGGGAGAGGATACTGGGCTATTCGGGATTTGACCTCACCAAAACACCCTCGGTTGCCTGCCTCTGCGCTTAGGGAGGACTCCGGGATCTCTCGTGGAACGCACCGGTGTCCTCCATACGCGACACCCTGGAACGGGCCCATCTTTGGGAGAGCAGATGTGCTCTCCTGCACCTTCCGATGCTTACGGCGGCATGCGGCCACGCACACACCGCCGTCCTTCCCGGGGCTTCTGACTGGACGGGTCGAGCTCTCACTCTCACCGCTCGCAGCCCCGGAAGCTCCCTTTTAGTCGCGTATTACGATCAGGCAGGGGATATACCATAGCTGTATTCTTAATCCCGAAACTACAGGAAAATACTACCGCTGAATCTGTTTCATCTCTAAAGCAACTCTATTTTGTTTCGGTAGGCAGCCGCACTTGCTGGCCACACTTTTATCTGTGGTTAAAATCGAGAAAGTACTATCGCTGAGTCTTTCTGCTCTAAAGAAACTCTATTGTGTTTCGGTGGATGAAAGCGGCTGCCGACAACACTTTTATTTGTTGAAGTAACTCTATCGTTTTCGGTGGACAGGTGCAATTGCTGACCACACTTTTATTTGTGCATGTAACTGAGGAGGTACTACCGCTGAATACATTTCTCTCCTGAAGAATTTCTATTGTGTTTCGCCGGAAAGATATGGTGGCTGGCCACTCACTATCTGTGATTGTTTTGTGTTTCCTTGGAAAGGTGTGGTTGCCAGCCAAACTTTTATCTGTTGAAGCAACTCTAGTGTGTTTTGGTGGCATGGTGCGGTTGCCGGCTACACAAATATTTGTGGTCGCATGTGCTTACGTAGAAGCACACTTTATCATTCTATTTATATTTGGGTTTTTAGATATTATGTAGAAATAATTTGAAGCATATCTGTTGTATTTCAGTGAAAAGTTGTGGGTGCCGGCCATACTTCACTTTGTGGTTGTAACCGAGAAAGTACAACCACTGAATTCTTTTAAGCTCTATACCAACTTTATTGTGTTTTGTGGACAGGTTCAATCCTTGGCCACACTTTTATCTGTGGTTGTGACCGAGAAGGTACTACCTGCTAATTAGTGAGAGTAACTCTATCGTGTTTCAGAGGACAGGTTTAATTGATGACCACACTTTTATCTGTCGTAACTGAGGAGGTACCGCTGAATCCATTCCTGTCCTAAAGCATCTCTATTGAGTTTCGAGGGAAAGGTGCGGCTGTCGGCCACACGTTTATTTGTGGTTGTAACTAATGAAATACTACCACTTAACTCATTTCTGCCCTGAAGCAACTCTATTGTGTTTCAAAGGACAGATGCAGTTGCTTGTCACACTTTTATGTGGATGGAACTAAGGACGTACTACCACTGAACCCATTTCTACCGTGAAGTAATTCTATTATATTTAGATCCTACGAATATTCATTTATAATAACCTACATAAAGCAACGTATACAAGTATGAACGCAACTGTATACGACCTCAGGCAAGAATGGCTTGGTTGAGATATGTAGATGTCCATGGGCTGTAGCAACCACATACACCGCGAGGACTACAAATGGTCATTAACGTGTGAGATTGATGACCGCTGGTGGCAAATTTCAAGCGCGTTTCTAAGCTTCGAAAGATACACTAAGCCGTCGGACCTGGGTTATATCAATAGCTATGTAGTAGTCGTTAAACTTTGTCAGAGGCCTAGTGGCGATTCGAAAACATCTGACAGCTGGTTGGCCGCCAACCCTCATTACAGAGCGTGGTGGAGTAAGCTCCATGCGTCCCTGATACTGAGCAGAGACCCATGCCCATTAGTGGGACACGAAAAGGCAGCCTTGCATTACGAATTACGTCGAAATGAAAGAAATTATATAAATAAAATATGTTCTTGAGCAGCGATGACCGGCTTAGAGCTCTTACAAAAAAAAATTATGTGCGTATTTATTGCTGTTGATATTTAATTACCATATTTTCAATCACCACGCATGCCTGAGAGTTACTCATAATTATTCAAAGGCATGATATCCACCTATCCACCCTTGGCCAGCATGGTGAACTATGGTCTACATCCCTCCCACTTTCTAGAGGAGATTTGTGCCTAGCATTGGGTCATAAGGGGGTTGAAAAAATATGTATTTCAGGTAAATTATTAAGTCATTATAAAAACGTCTATATTCCGAAGTTTAAAGAACACAATGTATGCAAGGAACCAGAAATATAAAATAAAAAAGGAAACTGATTCTATCATTAAAAACAAAACCACTTTTACGTGTATGTACTTAATAAAAGCGTTTAAAACACTCTTGGCATAAGGAGCTTAATATTCTAGAAATAATTTAATACATAAAGGCGATGCATAAAGGTAACAACATATTATCTAATCATATTATTCAATCTAACGCAGAGCAACACGATTCAACTTAAAAATAATATACAATATATATTACTCTTGACATGAAATTAGTTTGGTATGTAAATTATTAAATAAGGTATTTGATCAATTAGTGGTCAAAGGTGAAATATGGCGAACAATATGTTAATTTTATAAAATCTTTGTACATACCCAATTACTCTTCAAAATAAATGCCGAAAGTTATGCTTATTACGCGAAATTTAAAAAAATCCACAAATACACATTTAAACACATTCAAATAAATCACTAATTGAAAGCAATCCACATTATTACGCAAAATTTACAAAATGGTTGCGGGAATCCAAAGAAATTTGAGGCAACTATTTACCGCCAATTATCTTAAAATTTTGAACATGAGTTTTTTTAATTCCAAATTAAGAGTACAATCTATAAGCGGCCAGTACAATCTTTAGATTATTTTTATATACAATAGCCGTACAGTCAGTAATGGTAAGTTTGAACTTGGTTAAAACTTGTTAATTTTTTATAATGTTTGATGTAAGAATTTAAATAAAAGTGACCAATAATAAATAATGTAAGATGGAACTGCAGATGAAATAAGGTCATCAATGTAAGCATATTACTATTAGGCAGTTATTGATTTTATACGTACTTTATATTTTAAAGTATTAATTTAATTATAATATTAATACTTTACATCATTTAAAAACAAAACTTTTTTCTGTCATATTCATCAAAATCACTGAATTGTTCCTAACTTTGAAGGGTATTCATATCAAAAGGAGACTATACTGTAAAATATTTAACATAAAAAGCATTTGTATAAAAATGTTTAATTTTTATATGGCAACACAGAAATATATTTGCAACGACATGTAAGGTGAATTGGTACCTAGAAATTGCCCATACATTGCACTAAAATCAAAACGACATAATAGCCTGAAATCTTACATTAAAAAAGCGTTTGTATGAAAATTATTATTTTTTGTATGACAACACCAAAGTATTATTACTTAAATATGCACAAAATTTTAGAACTTACAAACTCACATACATTGTAATGACGTCAAAAGGAACACTCAGCCCAAACTATAACATAGAAAAATGCATTTGTATGAAAATTATTATTTTTTGTATGGCAACACTGAAATTTTTTGGAACCAAAATAAACAAATCGTTTGTCCTACTAAACGCCTAGTACATTTTAATGTTCTTAAATAGCACCGACAGACTGAAATGTTGTATCCAAAATAACAAATTCATGACATATTCGATACTTGAAAGATTTTGTAAGAATTTTTTTATTTTTTGTATGGCAACCCTAAAATATTTTTTCAATAATATGTACTTTATTGTTGTATCTTGCAATGCTTCATACATTGAAGTATCGTTAAAAAGTGGCAACAATTTAAAATTTGACATAAAATTATATTTTTGTATGAAAGTCGATTTTTTTGTATGGCAACCCAAAAATATATTTTCACTGAAACATTAACATTATTTATATCTACCATAAATTGAAAGTTATAATTATGCCAAATGTTGCCAACAGGCTAAAATATTCCATACAATGCCCTATTTGTCGGGATAATTTTAAATACTTGTATGAAAAAAAATATTTTTTGTATGGCAACATTGAAATATTTTTAAAAAAACTTATACAGTGCAATAAGTTCTACAAACGCCTCATACAATTTGTTGACATCAAAAGGAGACAAAACCTGAAAATTTAACATACAATAATTTGTTTGTATGAAAATCACTTTTTTTGTATGGCAACACGAAAATATTTTTCTACAAATATTTACAATTTGGGAGTGTCTATAGATTCAAAGTAATTAAAATTACATTAAATAGTGCAAATAGGCTGTAGTATTCGAAGCTAAATTACTTATTTTCAGGCAAATTTGATAGGGTAAAACACTTGTATGAAAACTTTTATTTTTTGTATGGCAACACTCAGTGATTATTGCAATAATAAGTAAAGTGAAGTAGTAGCTTCAAACGCGTCATACATTGTAACAACATTGAAAGAAAACAAATGCGCGAAATCTTACATACAAAAATATATTTGTTTGGAAATTATTATTTTTGTATGGCAACCTTAAAAATTTTTTACATCAAAATTTGCAACTTATTACTACCTACCAAATATTTACACACTTAATTGCGTTAGCTTGTGGTAACACACTGAAATATTCGATATAAAATTTCATTGGCATAAAAAACAAGTTTTGTGTATGGCAACATTGTAATTTCATATTTTTCCCATAATCACCATATTATAAGGTATAAATCTTCCATACATTGTTGATACTCCAGATCTACAGTTTTTGCTCCACTATTCGAAACATGAAGACCAGGAAAAAAATTGAAAAAAAAAGTCTAGCTCCCAGTGTTGCCAGGTGGTAAAGATAAAAATAGCCAAATGTCATTAAGACAGCCACTTTAAAATATCTGGGTCAATATTTTAATCAAAAATGTTTCTCCTTCTACTTTTCATGTTTTTGAATGGAAAGTTTACAAATTTGTATGAAAGAAAAAAAAATTAACAAAACCTGGCAGCACTTCGAGTCAAGTTACATAGCCTCTCAGTACAAAGTAATCCGCTGAAATGTTGCCAACTACCAAATTTTTCCCATCGAAAAATAGCATTTTTTGGTCTTTTTACAAACTGGCCACCACGGCGTCCGCCATCTTGAATAAAAAAAAATGTAACTCAATCCGTCAAAATTGAGAATACACTTAAGCCAATAGATATCAATTATAAAATGAAAGATTAAATTCCTTGCACCAAAAACTCCCGTAAAGTTACCGCGAAAATTTAAAATTTTCAAATTCAAAAATCTCGGCGGCCATTTTGATTTTTCATTTTTTTTCTAATTTCATCGTGTTTGTCGTTCCAATATTATTCGAAAAAATGTCCAATATTGGGTACGTGCAGAAAACAAAAATAAACTTGACCTGCTCAGCTCGGCCGCCATCTTGAATTTCTGACGTTTCGGATTTTTCCTATAGACACGAAGGTAAATCAAAAATATCACCCATACATTATTATTACCTCCCATGTTTACTTTTGGCTGTGTAATTCGAAATGTCGAAAAAACGGAAAAAAAATTCTAGCTCCTAGTGTTGCCAGGCGATGAAGATAAAAATGGTCAAATGTCATTGAGACAGCCACTCAAAAATATCTGGCTCAATATTTCAATCAAAAATGTTTCTCCTTCTACTTTTCATGTTTTTGTATGGGAGGTTTCCAATTTTGTATGAAAGAAAAAAAAATTGACAAAACCTGGCAATACTTCGAGTCAAGTTACACAACCGATCGGTACAACGAAATCCGCTGAAATGTTGCCAACCTGGAAAAAATTCACGTCAAAAAGCTCGATTTTTCGTATGTTTTACAAAATGGCCGACGTAGGTCAGCCATCTTGTTTAAAAAAATAATAGATTCCAATCTTTCAAAATTGAGCATGTGCCAGAGAGAACAGTAAAAAAAGCATACTTAAATGTCAAAAACCCACAAAATGGCGACCCCGCAAACACACCTCGAAAATCGGAAAAATTCAATTTTATGTATCTCGGCGGCCATCTTGTTTTTTAAATTTTTTCAATTTTTTTCGTTTTTATTGTCCCGCTTTCATTCGAAATCTACACCCATCTTGGGTCGGTGCGAAGTAAAAAATATATTCACCTGCTCAGCTCGGCCGCCATCTTGAATTTCTGACGTTTCGGATTTTTCCCATAGACACGAAAGTCAACCAATAATATCACTCATACATCATATCCACCCCCCACCACTCTCCGCTCCGTGGTAATAGACAATGTGTGAAATGGGAAAAAAAATCCTGCGGCCAGTGTTGCCAGTCGACGTCTTTGAAAATGGTCAAATGTCATTGAGGGCATCACAATGCGTCTGCCGATAAAACATTTTCATTAAAAAATCTTCTCCTTCTACTTTTCATGTTTTTGAATGGAAAGTTCATAAAAATGTATGAAAGGGAAAAAAGTCGACCAAACCTGGCAGCACTTTGAGTGAAGTCACACAATCGCCTCGAACAAAGCAACCCGATCAAATGTTGCCAACCTCGAGATATTTCCCCTCGAAAAATGGTGTTTTTCGCACTTTTTACAAAATGGCCGCCACGCATCCGCCGTCTTGTTTAAAAAAATAAAAACTCTCATTTTGCCAAAATTCAGGGTATTTTCAAGACATTTTAGAAAAAATATCAAAAACATGTCAAGAATCCACGGAATGACAGCTCCTCAAACGCACCTCGAAAAGGGCAAAAATTTAAACAAACATATCAGCGCCGCCATCTTGAATTTCTAAAATCGGCCATTTTTTTCGTAATCTCCACCCCAAAGTTATTCGAAAACGACACCCATGTTGGGCATAGGGAAATAAATAAAAATTTTGACATTTCAAACTCGGCCGCCATCTTGAATTTTTAAATTTCGAAATTTTTCCGTAAATCCCTAGAGGGGATAGGGGAAACCCCTCATACATCACTTTGACCGTATCGAGCTCCTTGGGGGAGAGGGGGGGCGGTGAAAAACGAATCCTTTTAAGATTATATAATATAACTAGGTTGCGCGTGTTGCGCTCGCAGCAAGCTGCTCGCGTGGCATCCTTTTAGTTGATTTTTATAACAAATTCTCAATCATGTTTATTTATTCATATAGCAACATTAGACAATTTCGTTTCTGGGCAAAGAAGCGAGGAGATCTACAAACAAATGGAATACCTTGTACTCTTCTGCGCTGCACTCTACTTACTTCCATTTTTTCATTTCTCAGACACATACAGAAAATTATAATATAAAAACATTGAACAAACCAAAATGTTTAAAGTATACAATGTACAAAGAAAGCTGCATCGACAAAAAATGCTATCACTTTTAAATATTTTATAAAAGCACTCAAAATACTCAAAGGGAAGGGAAGAGGAGTGAATGGAAGGGAATGGGGGAGGGAAGGAAAGGGGATCATTTCATATCGTTTCGTTTAGGTGGACAGTTGCAGTTGCTGGCCACACTTATGGTTATCTTATCTATGGTTATAACTACGAAAGTATTTCCGTTGAATTTACTTTAAGCCTTAAGCAACTTATTGTGTTTCGATACCTACTGCGAATATAAATTTATGCTCACCTACATGAAGCAACGGATACAATTAGTATCAACGCAACTTTATACGACCTCAGGCAAGACTGGCTTGCTTGAGATGTGTAGATGTCCATGAGTTGCAGCGACCACTAACACCGCGAGGACTACAAATGATCATTTACGTGTGAGATGGGTGACCGCTAGTTGCAAACAAGCGCGTTTCTGTGCTTCGAAAGACACAAGCCTTTGACCTGGTTGATATCGATAGTAATGCAGTAGTCGTTAAATCTTGTCAGAGGCCTTCTTAAGGTTTGAAAACATCCGACAGCTGGTTGGCAATTAACCCGCATTAGAGCAGCATGGTGGAGTAAGCTCCATGCGTCCCCAATTATAGGAAGATACCCGTGCCCATTAGTCGGACGCATAAAGAGTTCCAGCCTTGCATTACGAATTACATCGAAACGGAAAAAATATATAAATCAATGTATTTGAGCAGTGATAGCCAAGCGGGAAAGAAAGCGAGACCCGAAAGGGAGATATTGAGTTCAAACCCTGGCGCGCACTTCTTACGAATAATTTTTTTATGTGCGTATTTATTGTTGCTTAACGGTGAGGGAAAACATGGTGATATTTAATTACCATTTTCAAATAAACCAAGTTTTCAATAACCACGCATGCCTGATAGTTACTCATAACAACTCAAAGGCATGATATCCACCAATCCGCACTTGGCTAGCGTAGTGGACTGTGACCTACATCCCTTTAATTTTCTAGAGGGAATCATGCCCCGCAATGGGACATAAAAGGGTTGAAAAAATAATGTAGTACGCAAGGGACCAAAAATATAAAATAAAAAAGGAAACTGATTCCACCATTAAAAACAAAACCACTTTTACGAGTAAGTAGTTTATAAAAGCATTTAAAACACTATTGGCAGAAGGAGCATAATATTCTCGAAATAATTTAATACATAAAGAAAAACTTTGTACGTAATAATATTATTTAATCTATCGCAACACGATTCAAGTTAAAAATAATTAACTTTACACTTAACATTTTGGTAAGTAAATTATTAAAATAGGTATTTGATCAATTAGTGGTTAAAGTTGAAATATGGCGAACGTAACATTTTGTAAAATCTTTGTACATACCAAATTTCTCTTCAAAATAAATACCGAAAGTTGTGCTTATTACGCAAAAATTAAAAAAAATCCACAAAAACACATTCAAATACGTCATTAATTGAAAATTATCCACATTATTACACAAAATTTACAAAATGGTAGCGGGAACCAGAGGAAACTTGAGATCACGATTTACCGCCAATTTACGCAAAATTTTGTACATGAGTTTTTTAAATTCCAAATTTAGAGTACAATCTATAAGTGGCCAGTACAATCTTTAGATTATTTTCATATACAAGTCAGTAATGGTAAGTCTGAACTTGGTTAAACCTTGTTAATTTTTTTAAATGTTTTACGTATATTTAAATAAAAGTGACCAATTATATCTAATGTAACATGGAACTACAGATGAAAAAAGCTTATCAAAGTAAGCATACAACAATAATAATTGCTGCTATTGATTTTAAACGTACTTTATATTTTATAGTATTCAGTTCATTATAATATAAATACTTTACATCTCTTTGATAAAAAAACTTTATTCTGTCATATTATTCAAAATCACTGAATTATACCTTACTTTGAAGGGTATTCATATCAAAAGGAGACTATACAAAATAGTATATAATATTTCATACAAAAAGCATTGACATGAAAGTTGAATTATTACCTAGAAATGGCCCATACATTGCATTAAAATCAAAACGATGTAACAGCCTGAAATTTTACATTAAAAAAGCGTTTGTAAGAAAAAAAATTTTTTTTGTATGACAACACCAGAGTATTATTATTATAATATGTACAAAATATTAGTACTTACAAACTCCCCATATATTGTAATGACCTCAAATGGAATACTCAGACCAAAATATCACATAGAAAAATGCCTTTGTATGAAAATTATTATTTTTTGTATGGCAGCACTGATATTTTTTGATACCAAAATAAACAAATTGTTCGTCCTCCCAAACGCCTAGAACATTTTAATGTTCTTAAATAGCACTGACGGACTGAAATGTTAAATACAAAATAACAATTTCATGGCATATTCGATACTTGAAAGATTTTGTAAGAAAATTTTAATTTTTTGTATGGTAACCCTAAAATATTTTTTCAATAATATATACAGCATAGTTGTATCTTGCAACGCTTCATATACTGTAGTGTCGTTAAAAAGAAGCAACAATTTGAAATTTGACTAATAAATATATTTTTGTGTGAAAGTCGGTTTTTTTGTATGGCAACCCAAAAATATATTTTCACTGAAACATAAACATTATTTTTATCTACCATAAATTGAAAGTTATAATTATGCCAAATGTTGCCAACAGGCTAAAATATTCCATACAATACCCGATTTGTCGGGATAATTTTAAATACTTGTATGAAAAAAAATATTTTTTGTATGGCAACATTGAAATATTTTTGAAAAAACTTATACAGTGCAATAAGTTCTACAAACGCCTCATACAATTTATTGACATCAAAAGGAGACAAAACCTGAAAATTTAACATACAAAAATTTGTTTGTATGAAAATCACTTTTTTTGTATGGCAACACGAAAATATTTTTCGACAAATATTTACAATTTGTGAGAATCTACATATTCAAAGTAATTAAAATTACATTAAATAGTGCAAATAGGCTGTAGTATTCGAAGCTAAATTACTTATTTTCAGGCAAATTTGATAGGGTAAAACACTTGTATGAAAACTTTTATTTTTTGTATGGCAACACTCAGTGATTATTGCCAATATTAGTAAAGTGAAGCAGTGGCTTTAAACGCGTCATACATCTTAACGACATGAAAAGGAGATAACTGCGCGAAATCTTACATACAAAAATAAATTTGTTTGGAAATTATTATTTTTGTATGGCAACATCAAAAAATTTTTACATCAAAATTTGCATTTTTTTACTAACTACCAAATATTTATACACTCAATGGCGTTAATTTATGGTAACACACTGAAATATTCGACATAAAATTTCATTGGCATGAAAAACAATTTTTGTGTATAGCAACATTGTGATTTCATATTTTTCCCATAATCAACATACTATAAAGAATAAATCTCTCATACATTATTGATACTCCAGATCTACAGTTTTTGCTCCACTATTCGAAACATGAAGACCAGGAAAAAAATTGAAAAAAAATTCTAGCTCCCAGTGTTGCCAGGTGGTAAAGATAAAAATAGCCAAATATCATTGAGACAGCCACTGTAAAATATCTGGGTCAATATTTTAATCAAAAATGTTTCTCCTTCTACTTTTCATGTTTTTGAATGGAAAGTTTACAAATTTGTATGAAAGAAAAAAAAATGACTAAACTTGGCAATACTTCAAGTTAAGATACACAACCGCTCGGTACAAAGTAGTCCGCTGAAACGTTGCCAACCACCAAAATTTTCACACCGAAAAATAGCATTTTTTGTTCTTTTTACAAACTGGCCACCACGGCGTCCGCCATCTTGAATAAAAAAAAACCAACTCAATCTGTCAAAATTGAGAATACGACAAAGCCAACAGATATCAATTGTAAAATGAATCATTAAATTCCTTGAACAAAAAACTCCCGTAAATTTACCTCGAAAATTTAAAATTTTCAAATTTAAAAATCTCGGCGGCCATTTTGTTTTTTCCTTTTTTTCTAATTTCATCGTATTTGCAGTCCCAACATCATGCGTAAACAATTCCAATATTGGGTACGTGCAGAAAACAAAAATAAAGTTGACCTGCTCAGCTCGGCCGCCATCTTGAATTTCTGACGTTTCGGATTTTTCCTATAGATACGAGGGTAAATCAAAAATATCACCCATACATTATTATTACCTCCCATGTTTACTTTTGGCTGTGTAATTCGAAATGTCGAAAAAACGGAAAAAAAAATCTAGCTCCTAGTGTTGCCAGGCGATGAAGATAAAAATGGACAAATGTCATTCAGACAGCCACTCAAAAATATCTGGCTCAATATTTCAATCAAAAATGTTTCTCCTTCCACTTTTCATGTTTTTGTATGGGAGGTTTCCAATTTTGTATGAAAGAAAAAAAAATTGACAAAACCTGGCAATACTTCGAGTCAAGTTACATAACCGATCGGTACAACAAAATCCGCTGAAATGTTGCCAACCTGGAAAAAAATCACGTCAAAAAACTCGATTTTTCGTATGTTTTACAAAATGGCCGATGTGGGTCAGCCATCTTGTTTAAAAAAATAATAATCTCCATTCTGTCAAAATTGAGCATATGTCAGAGACAAAAGTAAAAAAAAACATAATTAAATGTCAAAAACCCACAAAATTGCGACCCCGCAAACACACCTCGAAAATCGGAAAAATTCAATTTTATGTATCTCGGCGGCCATCTTGTTTTTTCAATTTTTTCAATTTTTTTCGTTTTTCTTGTCCCGCTCTTACTCGAAACCGACACCCATCTTGGGTTGGTGCGAATAAAAAAAAAATATTCACCTGCTCAGCTCGGCCGCCATCTTGAATTTCTGACGTTTCGGATTTTTCCCATAGACACAAAAATCAACCAATAATATCACCCATACATCATATTCACCCCCCACCACTCTCCGCTCCGTGGTAATAGACAATGTGTGAAATGGGAAAAAAATTCCTGCGGCCAGTGTTGCCAGTCTACGTCTTCAAAAATAGTCAAATGTCATTGAGGGCATCACATTGCGTCTGCCAATAAAACATTTTCATTAAAAAATTTTCTCCTTCTACTTTTCATGTTTTTGAATGGAAAGTTCAAAAAAATGTATGAAAGGAAAAAAAGTTGACCATACCTGGCAACACTTTGAATAAATTCTCACAATCGCCTGGAACAAAGCAACCCGATTAAATGTTGCCAACCTCGAGATATTTCCCCTCGAAAAATGGTGTTTTTTGCTCTTTTTACAAAATGGCCGCCAAACGTCCGCCATCTTGTTTAAAAAAATTACTACCCACATCTTGCCAGAATTCAGGGTATTTCCAAGACATTTTATAAAAAAAATCAAAAATGTAATTAAAAACCACCGAATGACAGCTCCTCAAACACACCTCGAAAAGGGCAAAAATTTAACCAAACGTATCCGCGCCGCCATCTTGAATTTTCAAAAACGGCCATTTTTTTCGTAATCCCCGCCCCAAACTTATTCGAAAATGATACCCATATTGGGCATAGGGAAATAAATAAAAATTTTGACATTTCAAACTCGGCCGCCATCTTGAATTTTTAAATTTGGAAATTTTTCCGTTACTCCCGAGAGGGGATAGGGGAAACCACTCATACATCACTTTGACCGTATCGAGCTCCTTGGGGGAGAGGGGGGGCGGTGAAAAACGAATCCTTTTAAGATTATATAATATAACTAGGTTGCGCGTGTTGCGCTCGCAGCAAGCTGCTCGCGTGGCATCCTTTTTGTCGTATATTTGAATAAAATTTTTAGCTAGTTATATAATGATATGGCAGCAATTGATATCTTTGTTTTCAGACAAACAACCAAATGATCTATCAACGACAAACTATTAACTATAGTTAGAGAATAAAAATCGTTAAAACATCTTTCACGCATTAAAAAGTCATCATTTTAGTGGTGACAATGATTCATTGACGTCAGGGCCTCTTGCTGGTTAACCGAGTAGTGAAGTGAGGAGTATTCCAAACTGTCTATCTTATATACCCATGTGACGCAATGGTGACCATGCTGGATTGCCACTCAGACGGTCACAGGTTGGATTCCCCGCGAAGCAGAAATTTGAATGATTAATTTAAAATTTCTGGTCTCTATCTGTTTGTGTTTCTGTTTTTGTGTGTGTGTATCCATGGTTCCCACGACACAGGGTATATCTATCCTACTGTGGGGCTATGAGTGTAAAAGACGCAAGGGTGATGACCGGGATCCTTTTTTTTACATAACTCCAGTGCAAAATACAAACAAGATAAAGCATTTTTTCAAATTTATAATCGCCGAGGTACGCTATTATAAGATAAAAATATTGAGTACCGATGAATCCATTTCTGGCTGCAACCTTTGTTTGCCACTACTGAGCACGGGTTTTTCCCCATTACGAGGAAGGCTTGGAGCTTTCTTCACCGTTCTGTTCCAATTCGGGGTTTTAGAAATGTAGAAGCAGCTTGAATCAACTCTGTTCTGTTGTGTTTCAGTGGAAAGTTGTGGGTACCGGCCACACTTCTCTCTATGATTGTAACCGAGAAAGTACTATCGTTGAGTCTATCATAACATAGCAGTTGCTGCCCACACCTTTATATGGATGAAACTAAAGACCTACCGCTGAATCCATTTCTACCGTGAAACAACTGTATTATATTTAGATACTACGAATAGTTATTTATGATCACCTAAATAATGCAACGTGAAGTGAAGTAAAGCGTGCATAGCCCGGTGGTTAGCGTAGAACGCAAACGATTTATGCAACGAAGCAAAACGGGCTCGGTTGGGTATGAGATGGGTGACCGCTAGTGGCAGAAAATTTTATGCGCGTTTTCGTGCTTCGGTGGGCACGTTTAGCCGTCGGTCCTGGTTGTGGTCGATAAATAACAGTCGTTAAACCTTGTCGGAGGCCTTATGGGCATTTTGAAAACACCCGACAGCGGGTTGGCCACTAACTCGCATCTCCACCAACCCGCATTGGAGCAGCGTGGTGGAGTAAGCTCCAGGCCTCCCCAATAAGGCGGAGGTACCCGTGCCCAGCAGTGGGACGCAAAAAGGGTTGCAGCCAAATAAAGCAACTTATACAAGTATCAACGCAACGACCTTAGGCAAGATTGGCTTGGTTGAGATTTGTAGATGTCTATGGGCTGTAGCGACCACTAAAACTGCGAGGACTATAAAATGGTCATTAACGTGTGAGATGGATGACCGCTGGTGGCAAATTTCAAGCGCGTTTTTAAGCTTCGAAAGATACACTAAGCCGTTGGACCTGGGTGATATCGTAGCTATGTAGTAGTCGATAAACCTTGTCAGAGGCCTTGTGGCGGTTCGAAAACATCCGACAGCTGGTTGGCCGCCAACCCTCATTGCAAAGCGTGGTGGAGTAAGCTCCATGCTTCCCCTATAATGGGAAGAGACCCGTGCCCATTAGTGGTGCACGAAAAGGGCAGCCTTGCATGACGAATTACGTCTAAACGGAAGAAATTATATAAATAAAATATGTACTTGAGCAGCGATGGCCGAGCGGGTAAGAGCGCGGCCTCCGACATGGATATTCCGTGATCAAAACCCGGCGCGCAGCTCTTACGAAGAACATTTTTATGTGCGTATTTATTGCTGTTGATATTTAATTACTATATTTTCAATCACCATGCTTGCCTGATGACTCATAATTACTCAAAGGCATAGTATCCACCTATCCACTCTTGGCCAGCGTGGTGGACTATGGTCTACATCCCTCCCACTTTCTAGAGGAGATTTGTGCCCAGCATTGGGTCATAAGAGGGTTGAAAAAACATGTATTTCAGGTAAAATGTTAAGTCGTTATAAAAGCGGAGTAATACCAAGTAAAGTTAATTGGCAAGTAAAGGCTATGAGTACAGGTCAGTTTCTCATATGATTATATATTGCTACTCGAACATCGTGAAATTGAAGTTACGGGTGACTTTAACCGACAATTAGCGTACTTGTCACTTACTTGAAGGCGGTGAAAGAGGCCCTAAGTAAATGAATAAATTAGGTATTTGATCAATTAGTGGTGAAATATGGCGAACGTAACATTTTGTAAAATCTTTGTACTTACATACCCAATTTCTCTTCAAAATAAATGCCGAAAGTTGTGCTTATTTCGCGAAACTTAAAAAATCCACAAAAACACATTCAAACACGTCATTAATTGAAAATAATCCACATTATTACACAAAATTTACAAAATTGTTGCGAACCAAAGAAACTACAGGCAACGATTTACCGCCAATTAACGCAAAATTTTGTACATGAGTTTTTTTATTCCAAATTTAAAGTACGATCTATATGTGGCCAGTACAATCTTTAGATTATTTTCATATAGAATAGCCGTACAGTCAGTAATGGTAAGTTTGAACTTGTTAAACCTTGTTAATTTTTTTTATAATGATTTACGTATTTAAATAAAAGTGACCAATAATAACTAACGTAAGATGGAACTACAGATGAAAAAAGCTCATCAAAGTAAGCATATAACAGTAATATTTGCAGCTATTGATTTTATACGTACTTTATATTTTATTGTATTTATTTCATTATAATATAAATAATTTACATCACTTTAGTAAAAAAAAAATTATTCTGTCATATTATTCAAAATCACTGAATTGTACCTAACTTTGAAACCTAACGTTGGTTCCTAGAAATGGCCCATACCTAAAATCCAAACGACGTAATAGCTTGAAATTTTACATTAAAAAGGGTTTGTATGAAAATTATTATTTTTTGTATAACAACATCAAAGTATTATTACTTAAATATGTACAAAATATTAGTACTTACAAACTTCCATACATTATAATGACGTCAAAAGGAACACTCAGCCCAAACTATCACATAGAAAAATGCATTTGTATGAAAATTATTATTTTTTGTATGACCACACTGATATTTTTTGGTACCAAAATAAACAAATTGTTTGTCCTTCCAAATGCCTAGTACATTTTAATGTTCCTAAATAGCACCGACAGACTGAAATGTTGAATACAAAATAACAATTTCATGACATATTCGATACTTGAAAGATTTTGTAAGAAATTTTTTATTTTTTGTATGGCATCCCTAAAATATTTTTTCAATAAAATGTACAGTATAAATGTGTCTTGCAACGCTTCATACATTGTAATATCATTATAAAGTGGCAACAATTTGAAATTTGACTAAAAAGTATATTTTTGTATGAAAGTCGGTTTTTTTGTACGGCAACCCAAAAATATATTTTTACTGAAACATTAAACTTGTTTATGTCTATCATAAATTCAAAGTTATAATTATGCTAAATGTTGCCAACAGGCTAAAATATTCCATACAATACCCGATTTGTCGGGATAATATTAAATACTTGTATGAAAAAAAAAATTTTTGTATGGCAACATTGAAATATTTTTGAAAAAACTTATACAGTGCAATAAGTTCTACAAACGCCTCATACCATTTGTTGACATCAAAAGGAGACAAAACCTGAAAATTTAACATACAAAAATTTGTTTGTATGAAAATCACTTTTTTTGTATGGCAACACGAAAATATTTTTCTACAAATATTTACTATTTGTGAGTATCTACAGATTAAAAGTAATTAAAATTATATTAAATAGTGCAAATAGGCTATAGTATTCGAAGCTAAATTACTTATTTTCAGGCAAATTTGATAGGGTAAAACACTTGTATGAAAACTTTTATTTTTTGTGTGGCAACACTGAGTGATTATTGCAATAATTAGTAAAGTGAAGTAGTAGCTTTAAACGCTTCATACATTGTAATAACATTGAAAGAAAACAAATGCGCGAAATCTTACATACAAAAATATATTTGTTTGGAAATTATTTTTTTTTGTATGGCAACATCAAAAATTTTTAGCATCAAAATTTACAATTAATTACTAACTACCAAATATTTATACACTTAATGACGTTAGCCCACAGTAACATACTAAAATATTCGATATAAAATTTCATTGGCATGAAAAACAATTTTTGTGTATGGCAACATTGTGATTTCATATTTTTCCTATAATCACCATACTATAAGGAATAAATCTCCCATACATTGTTGATACTCCAGATCTACAGTTTTTGCTCCACTATTCGAAACATGAAGACCAGGAAAAAAATTGAAAAAAAATTCTAGCTCCCAGTGTTGCCAGGTGGTAAAGATAAAAATAGCCAAATGTCATTGAGACAGCCACTGTAAAATATCTGGGTCAATATTTTAATCAAAAATGTTTCTCCTTCTACTTTTCATGTTTTTGAATGGAAACTTTACAAATTTGTATGAAAGAAAAAAAAATGACAAAACCTGGCAATACTTCAAATCAAGTTACACAACCGCTCGGTACGAAGTAATCCGCTGAAACGTTGCCAACCACCAAAATTTTCACACCGAAAAATAGCATTTTTTGTTCTTTTTACAAACTGGCCACCACGGCGCCCGCCATCTTGAATAAAAAAAAATGTAACACAATTCGTCAAAATTGAGAATACACAAAAGCCAATAGATGTCAATTGTAAAATGAACGATTAAATTCCTTCAACAAAAAACTCCCGTAAAGTTACCTCGAAAATTTAAAATTTTCAAATTCAAAAATCTCGGCGGCCATTTTGTTTTTTTATTTTTTTTCTAATTTCATCGTATTTGTCGTCCCAATATTATTCGAAAACATGTCCAATATTGGGTACGTGCAGAAAACAAAAATAAACTTGACCTGCTCAGCTCGGCCGCCATCTTGAATTTCTGACGTTTCGGATTTTTCCTATAGACACGAGAGTAAATCAAAAATATCACCCATACATTATTATTACCTCCCATGTTTACTTTTGGCTGTGTAATTCGAAATGTCGAAAAAACGGAAAAAAAATTCTAGCTCCTAGTATTGCCAGGTGATGAAGATAAAAATGGTCAAATGTCATTGAGACAGCCCCTGAAAAATATCTGGCTCAATATTTTTATCAAAAATGTTTCTCCTTCCACTTTTCATGTTTTTGTATGGGAGGTTTCCAATTTTGTATGAAAGAAAAAAAAATTGACAAAACCTGGCAACACTTCGAGTCAAGTTACACAACCGATCAGTACAACGAAATCCGCTGAAATGTTGCCAACTTGGAAAAAATTCACGTCAAAAAACTTGATTTTTCGTATGTTTTACAAAATGGCCGATGTAGGTCAGCCATCTTGTTCAAAAAAATAATAGATTCCAATCTGTCAAAATTGAGCATGTGCCAGATACAAAAGTTAAAAAAGCATACCTAAATGTCAAAAACCCACAAAATGGCGACCCCGCAAACACACCTCGAAAATCGGAAAAATTCAATTTTATGTTTCTCGGCGGCCATCTTGTTTTTTCAATTTTTTAATTTTTTTTCGTTTTTCTTGTCACGCTTTCATTCGAAATCGACACCCATCTCGGGTCGGTGCGAATAAAAAAAAAATATTCACCTGCTCAGCTCGGCCGCCATCTTGAATTTCTGACGTTTCGGATTTTTCCCATAGACACGAAAGTCAACCAATAATATCACCCATACATCATATTCACCCCCCACCACTCCCCGCTCCGTGGTAATAGACAATGTGTGAAATGGGAAAAAAATTCCTGCGGCCAGTGTTGCCAGTCGACGTCTTCAAAAATGGTCAAATGTCATTGAGGGCGTCACAATCCATTTGTCAATTATTTTTTTTTATTAAAAAATCTTCTCCTTCTACTTTTCATGTTTTTGAATGGAAAGTTCAAAAAAATGTATGAAAAGAAAAAAAGTCGACCAAACCTGGCAACACTTTGAGCAGAGTCACACAATCGCCTCGAACAAAGCAACCCGATCAAATGTTGCCAACCTCGAGATATTTCCCCTCGAAAAATGGTGTTTTTCGCACTTTTTACAAAATGGCCGCCACACGTCCGCCATCTTGTTTAAAAAAATTAATACCCTCATTTTGCCAGATTTCAGGGTATTTCCAAGACATTTTAGAAAAAATATCAAAAATGTATCTAAAAACCACCAAATGACAGCTCCTCAAACGCACCTCGAAAAGGGCAAAAATTCAACCAAACGTATCCGCGCCGCCATCTTGAATTTCCAAAAACGGCCATTTTTTTCGTAATCTCCACCCCAAGGTTACTCGAAAAGGACACCCATATTGGGCATAGAGAAATAAATAAAAATTTTGACATTTCAAACTCGGCCGCCATCTTGAATTTTTAAATTTTGAAATTTTTCCTTTATTCCCGAGAGGGGATAGGGGAAACCCCTCATACATCACTTTGACGTATAATGCTCCTCGGGGGAGAGGGGGGGAGGTGAAAAACGAATCCTTTTAAGATTATATAATATAACTAGGTTGCGCGTGTTGCGCTCGCAGCAAGCTGCTCGCGTGGCATCCTTTTTGTCGTATATTTGAATAAAATTTTTAGCTAGTTATTTAATGATATGGCAGCAATTGATATCTTTGTTTTCAGACAAACAACCAAATGATCTATCAACGACAAACTATTATATGTGTTTCTAAAACACACAGCATTTGTTGAAGAAGCGTCTAAAGATTTATCCTATAAAGCCAGAAAATATTGTACTTTACCTCATTATTCCTTGGTCTGTATGTACCTGTCTCTTTCACACAGCAGCGCGCGGCCATTTTCCAAGATGCCAAGCCTGACATTTGTCAATGTCAAATCATAGCATTTAAAGATTTCCTCGTGTAAGCCGGTAAATTTTTTCCATCAAACAAAAAACAGCAAATATTGTTTGTTTCTAAGTGAAACTGATATTTATCAGAGTTATTTTTTGTTATAAAGTTCACTTTTCAAAAAGTTTAGTGATTTGTTACAGTTTTGTTCTAAGATAAGTGCGAAATCTGCACAAGGTAACACTAACGATGAGTGTTAGCAATGTGTCGCAGTTTTTTGTGTTGAGTGCTTATTCTGAACAAGGTAAGATTAGTGATGATAGTGTTAGCAAATTGCCGTTGCTTCGGATGGAGAACGGCCATCTCGACCCCGACCTCAAGGTCGATACGCAGATGTTTCCTCATCTTCGGAAGATGTGGAGCCTGTGGAGGGTTAAGCCTCGCCGAATCCCAATAAAAGGCGTAGGTAAACAAGTACGGGTCTAGTGACCCGCGAATTGATTCCCTGTTATATCGCTAGCTACAGCAGAGAAATAAACACATACAACACTAAATCAAATCAAAAAGATCATTCTAAGGAGATATGCACTCTCAGTCTACCTAGTAGCTTTGTCTTGGAGATTAGTGAATCCTCGTAATAGTAGTGACAATTTCACTTTAGCCAAATTATAAAATTTTGGTATATAGACGAATTCTATATTATATTTAATATAATATACCCATTATTAGTCATAAACAAAGAAATGAAACCACTTATGGCTTTGTGGCCCCTAAAATTAATGAGAAGTTATATTAATTCAACAAAACCAAAGACCTTCTGACCTTAGCCATATTGACCTATGTAGAATTACACCAGTAGTTGTTAAAACAGGGTCTGCAGGAGCTACATAACTGGGCAGGTAGAAAGTCAGGTGAACTTAAGTCTACCTCCTTATTTAATAAGGTGACAGAACTATTTGGGCCTGGAACACACCTACTTAAAAGTGTTCAGATGATTTGTGGAAAGTCAGAAAAAGGTATTATAAAAGAAATTAATAACCTTATTGTTAAACTCCTTATTGTTAGGAGTACTATCTTAAGCCCTATTGTTAAGAGAAAACCTCCCAAGTGCTAAGTATATTTTCAATTTTCAGGCTTTGTAGCTTGTTATACAGTCATGTGGTGGCACAGAGTGCCTTAACCAACCTGAATATTATCCTGAATAGTCCTTTGGTTACAAATCATATATTTCATCAGACTGTTACTATTTATAAAAAGAGTGATAATTTGATCACAAAATTCAATCAAGTAACAATCAGGCATTTGGAAATAATCCTAACTTTCAGAAATTTCCCTATAGATATTTTTTAATCAATACAAATAACTTTACACTGTGCATGTAATGTAACATGTAAATTTGGTATTACATGTTTTCAAGGGGGGCTGCATAAATAACACACATAGGAATGACGGGATTGGTGGCAACACAACTTATTTTAAATACCTAGGTGTTTATTTATTTATTTTTTGTAATCATTACCTTAATATTATAAACATGACCAATTTTGAGAAATCCAAGAATGTATGTACATGTTTATTAGAAACACATGGCCAAATACCATTTAAAATGAGAATCCCAATGCAAAACTAGTCCCAATGTATGTCAAGAGTTCTTATATTAAAAATGTCACCAGTTGTAAACATAGGCTTTCTATATAAGAAAAGCAAAATGGAGACATGCATCCCATACTCAAACTGAGGGGATCTAAGTAAGATTCTGATGAGAATCTAAGATTTTCATCTAAGATCTCAATTGGATGTATCCTGGCTGCGACCCCTTTTTTGCATCCCATTGCATTGCTGGGTGTGGTTCTCTCCTTAAGTATTGGGGTAGCCTGGAACTTACTCCAACAGTACAACAGGCATATTTACCTGCCAATCGCAGAACTATTCCATAGATTTCTGCAAATTTATTACAATATTGTAATTTCTTGCCCGCATAATCCTTGCCACTGTCCAGATGGGTCTCGTGAGACTTTATGCAGAAGTGGCATAAGACTTATGGTCTATGTAAGACTGTTACATCCTGGTAAACAAATATCAGACAAAATTGAGTTACCAGGCCTCGGGGACCTTAGTTAAGAGTTACTGGAATGCTAACTAGCAGATGTCAGTATTAACCCCAACCCATGTCCTGGTATAGAATGCTGGAGGTTGTACCATGGCTTTATAAAGTTGAAAATATCAACTATTTTAATAGTTTGAAGTACATTGATGTACTTACTAGGGTTACTTGATTTTGCAAGTTTAACCACACCAAAAGAGTGACTGCATTGTTGCCATATACAGAGCTTCTAAGAGGACTTAATCAATTCCAGTAAAGAGGATTCCTCTTTTAGTGCAGCAAGATAGATTATCTTGGTGGCGGAACGCCATATACCACAGCTCGGTGGTTCTGCACAAGAACTGAGCCACTCACTACAGACGCATCGGATGCTAGCTGGAGTGCTCACATGAATGGCGAATACATATGCAGAGCTTCTAAGAGGCCTTAATCAATTCCAGTAAAGAGGAAGATTCCTCTTTTAGTGCAGCAAGATAGATTATCTTGGTGGCGGAACGCCATATACCACAGCTCGGTGGTTCTGCACAAGAAGTGAGCCACTCACTACAGACGCATCGGATGCGAGCTGGAGTGCTCACATGAATAGCAAATACATGTCAGGCACATGGTTAGTACACCACAGGGGCAGGGCACCTGGTACATGAACCTCAAAGAGTTGTTCACAATATTTATTATGGTGCCATAAGTCGTCAGTAAAGGTTCCTGGAGAACTTACATGTAATAGTGCAGTAAGACAACAGGACACTCTTAGCTGATATTTGGAATTATCTTTCTGAATGTACAGGGATTTGCCCGATCACACGAGCCCTGCTTAACCTGACATGGAAGCTATTGGAATTGACAGAGCGTTTGAATATCATGCTCTGGGCGGCGTACCTCTCGGGGAGATACAACGGCATAGCCGACCGCCAATCTCGAAACAGACCTACATATGCCGGAATGGCATATATTGCCCCCGGCCTCGGAGGCCGTTTGCAAAAGTTGGGGCGTCCCTGAAGTTGATTATTAAGCTTGTCGGACAAGCGCGGTCATAGACCGCTATGTAACGCTGGACTCCAGAGATAGGTCAGCCAATTTTTTACGATTGGGCAAGCGTGGTCATACACCACTATGTGACGCTGGACTGCAGAGATGGGTCAGCCAATTTTTTACGACGCATTCAGTCGTTATTGGAACTACAAGCTTGGGTAGGTAAAACCCACCACCAAATCTGATTCCGAGGTTCTAACAGATTCAAAGACGAGAGCTCTAGAAGAGCTATATCCAATAATAAATTTGAACAAGAACCTGATAAACCTCATTACTGGGAGGTGGAAAAGCTGTATATTCCAGCATGGAGAGTTGGGGTGGGCAGATCAGATAGCTCACTAGACCTCAGCAGAGATGGATTTTCCAAAGAAGAGTTGGTGAGATTCAACATCTTTTTATTCATTTTATTTAATTTTTACTTGTATTAAGCTCAATCAGATATTGAGTATTGTGTGCACAATAATGTTGCCTAGAATGAATGCCAGGGAGCATTGAGATAACTAGTTTTTTGGTTACAATTACTATATTTAGGAAGACAAGTTTACTTATAGAAAAATACTTCTACATTTAACGTAGATCTATAGCATCAAGCACAGCAATAAAAAAAAAAAAAAAAGTGTACTAAGTTTTGAAAGCTGTATCTAGTAAAGCTTTTTAGCTCCTATCTGAGGATAGAATGATGCAAACTTGAAACACAGCTGATCTTTAATTGGCTTAAGTGGTCTCAAGGTGGCTATTTGATATAGCTATAAGGTAATATTTTATAAGATCTAGTTGTAGAATTCATGATTTTAACCTATTAAAATTATCAGAAGGTAAATAAAAAGAAAGCTAAGCAATAATCAGATCATGCATTGACAAGTTTGTATCTAAAACAGATAATACTAACAGTTGACAGTCAGGATGGTTGCTGAAGCAAAGTTTTGGTTCAGTAAACCTGATCTAATTAGTCTGTTTATTTTAATAAAAGAACAGCTATTCCCATTATGATAGCTGGTTGGATCAGAAACATTTTTTAAAGCAGCTGGCATAAATGCAGTTCCTGGTAGTGTACAGTATGTCTGCTATTGTGTATAGGAGTTGCTTAGAAAATAGACTAACTGATGAGATTCTGAGGAGAATAATTGGAGGAGTTCTGAAACTCTTAAAAATAGGTTGTAGTGGAGTAGCAGGTGCTACACGTAAAAGTAAATATATGCTACAGTACACTACACTTAATTAATGTCCAAAAACTTAATGCCTTTAAGGCTCAGAGCCTTAATATTGTAGTGTGATCAATTCACTCAAATCAAATCAATTGATCTCACTTTTAGTGTTTTCATTATTATTTGCAATCCTTTTCCTAAAAATACTATTAAAAGGCAGAAGCTTTATAAAGATATTTTCTGTTGAATTCAGATTATTGGCAGAAAGTTGTTATTGTTGTTCTTTAGTTTGTCAGCTTTTTGTTAACATAGTAATATGTTCATTAATTTTATTACTCTAAATATTTCAAAATGTATGAAACAAGATACCAATGATACAAGATTTAATTATATCATATTATTTAATGATTATTTTTCAACATAGCATTTAATTGTATACTTCCCCCAGCAGATCACAAACAGGTCTTCAACAAATGCTGTGTGTTTTAGAAACACATATAATAAAACCGTTTTGCATTCCAACAAAACGGTTATTATGTGTGTGAAAAAACACACAGCATTTGAGCAAGGAGCTTGCTGGTGAACCGACTATGATTTGACATTGACAAATGTCAGGCTTGGCATCTTGGAAAATGGCCGCGCGCTGCTGTGTGAAAGAGACAGGTACATACAGACCAAGGAATAATGAGGTAAAGTACAATATTTTCTGGCTTTATAGGATAAATCTTTAGACGCTTCTTCAACAAATGCTGTGTGTTTTTTCACACACATAATAACCGTTTTGTTGGAATGCAAAACGGTTTTATTATCTAGGTATAGTTAGAGAATAAAAATCGTTAAAACATCTTTCACGCATTAAAAAGTCATCATTTTAGTGGTGACAATGATTCATTGACGTCAGGGCCTCTTGCTGGTTAACCGAGTAGTGAAGTGAGGAGTATTCCAAACTGTCTATCTTATATACCCATGTGACGCAATGGTGACCATGCCGGATTGCCGGTCAGACGGTCCCAGGTTGGATTCCCCGCGAAGCAGAAATTTGAATGATTAATTTAAAATTTCTGGTCTCGATCTGTTTGTGTATCTGTTTTTGTGTGTGTGTATCAATGGTTCCCACGACACAGGGTATATCTATCCTACTGTGGGGCTATGAGTGTAAAAGAAGCAAGGGTGATGACCGGAATCCTTTTTTTACATAACTCCAGTCCAAAATACAAACAAGATAAAGCATTTTTTCAAATTTATAATCGCCGAGGTACGCTATTATAAGATAAATATTGAGTACCGATGAATCCATTTCTGGCTGCAACCCTTGTTTGCCACTACTGAGCACGGGTCTTTCCCCATTACGAGGAAGGCTTGGAGCTTTCTTCACCGTTCTGTTCCAATTCGGGGTTTTAGAAATGTAGAAGCAGCTTGAATCAACTCTGTTCTGTTGTGGTTCAGTGGAAAGTTGTGGGTACCGACCACACTTCTCTCTATGATTGTAACCGAGAAAGTACTATCGTTGAGTCTATCATAACATAGCAGTTGCTGCCCACACCTTTATGTGGATGGAACTAAAGACCTACCGCTGAATCCATTTCTACCGTGAAACAACTGTATTATATTTAGATACTACGAATAGTTATTTATGATCACCTAAATAATGCAACGTGAAGTGAAGTAAAGCGTGCATAGCCCGGTGGTTAGCGTAGAACGCAAACGATTTATGTAACGAAGCAAAACGGGCTCGGTTGGGTATGAGATGGGTGACCGCTAGTGGCAGAAAACTTTATGCGCGTTTCCGTGCTTCGGTGGGCACGTTTAGCCGTCGGTCCTGGTTGTGGTCGATAAATAACAGTCGTTAAACCTTGTCGGAGGCCTTATGGGCAGTTTGAAAACACCCGACAGCGGGTTGGCCACTAACTCGCATCTCCACCAACCCGCATTGGAGCAGCGTGGTGGAGTAAGCTCCAGGCCTCCCCAATAAGGCGGAGGTACCCGTGCCCAGCAGAGGGACGCAAAAAGGGTTGCAGCCAAATAAAGCAACTTATACAAGTATCAACGCAACGACCTTAGGCAAGATTGGCTTGGTTGAGATTTGTAGATGTCTATGGGCTGTAGCGACCACTAAAACCGCGAGGACTATAAAATGGTCATTAACGTGTGAGATGGAAGACTGCTAGTGGCAAAATTCAAACGCGTTTCTAAGCTTCGAAAGACACGCTAAGCCGTTGGACCTGGGTGATATCGTAGCTATGTAGTAGTCGATAAACCTTGTCAGAGGCCTTGTGGCGGTTCGAAAACATCCGACAGCTGGTTGGCCGCCAACCCTCATTGCAAAGCGTGGTGGAGTAAGCTCCATGCTTCCCCTATAATGGGAAGAGACCCGTGCCCATTATTGGTGCACGAAAAGGGCAGCCTTGCATGACGAATTACGTCTAAACGGAAGAAATTATATAAATAAAATATGTACTTGAGCAGCGATGGCCGAGCGGGTAAGAGCGCGGCCTCCGACATGGATATTCCGTGATCAAAACCCGGCGCGCAGCTCGTACGAAGAACATTTTTATGTGCGTATTTATTGCTGTTGATATTTAATTACTATATTTTCAATCACCATGCTTGCCTGAGAGTTACTCATAATTACTCAAAGGCATAATATCCACCTATCCACTCTTGGCCAGCGTGGTGGACTATGGTCTACATCCCTCCCACTTTCTAGAGGAGATTTGTGCCCAGCATTGGGTCATAAGAGGGTTGAAAAAACATGTATTTCAGGTAAAATGTTAAGTCGTTATAAAAGCGGAGTAATACCAAGTAAAGTTAATTGGCAAGTAAAGGCTATGAGTACAGGTCAGTTTCTCATATGATTAGTGCTACTCGAACATCGTGAAATTGAAGTTACGGGTGACTTTAACCGACAATTAGCGTACTTGTCACTTACTTGAAGGTGGTGAAAGAGGCCCTAAGTAAATGAATAAATTAGGTATTTGATCAATTAGTGGTGAAATATGGCGAACGTAACATTTTGTAAAATCTTTGTACTTACATACCCAATTTCTCTTCAAAATAAATGCCGAAAGTTGTGCTTATTTCGCGAAATTTAAAAAATCCACAAAAACACATTCAAACACGTCATTAATTGAAAATAATCCACATTATTACACAAAATTTACAAAATTGTTGCGAACCAAAAGAAACTACAGGCAACGATTTACCGCCAATTAACGCAAAATTTTGTACATGAGTTTTTTTATTCCAAATTTAAAGTACTATAGATCGTACTTTAAATTTGGAATAAAAAAACTCATGTACAAATTTGGCATGTGGCCAGTACAATCTTTAGATTATTTTCATATAGAATAGCCGTACAGTCAGTAAAGGTAAGTTTGAACTTGTTAAACCTTGTTAATTTTTTTTATAATGATTTACGTATTTAAATAAAAGTGACCAATAATAACTAACGTAAGATGGAACTACAGATGAAAAAAGCTCATCAAAGTAAGCATATAACAGTAATATTTGCAGCTATTTATTTTATACGTACTTTATATTTTATTGTATTTATTTCATTATAATATAAATAATTTACATCCTTTTAGTAAAAAAATAATATTCTGTCATATTATTCAAAATCACTGAATTGTACCTAACTTTGAAACCTAACGTTGGTTCCTAGAAATGGCCCATACCTAAAATCCAAACGACGTAATAGCTTGAAATTTTACATTAAAAAGGGTTTGTATGAAAATTATTATTTTTTGTATAACAACACCAAAGTATTATTACTTAAATATGTACAAAATATTAGTACTTACAAACTTCCATACATTGTAATGACGTCAAAAGGAACACTCAGCCCAAACTATCACATAGAAAAATGCATTTGTATGAAAATTATTATTTTTTGTATGACCACACTGATATTTTTTGGTACCAAAATAAATAAATTGTTTGTCCTTCCAAATGCCTAGTACATTTTAATGTTCCTAAATAGCACCGACAGACTGAAATGTTGAATACAAAATAACAATTTCATGACATATTCGATACTTGAAAGATTTTGTAAGAATTTTTTTATTTTTTGTATGGCAACCCTAAAATATTTTTTCAATAAAATGTACAGTATAAATGTGTCTTGCAACGCTTCATACATTGTAATATCATTATAAAGTGGCAACAACTTGAAATTTGACTAAAAAGTATATTTTTGTATGAAAGTCGGTTTTTTTGTATGGCAACCCAAAAATATATTTTTACTGAAACATTAAACTTGTTTATGTCTATCATAAGTTCAAAGTTATAATTATGCTAAATGTTGCCAACAGGCTAAAATATTCCATACAATACCCGATTTGTCGGGATAATTTTAAATACTTGTATGAAAAAAAATATTTTTTGTATGGCAACATTGAAATATTTTTGAAAAAACTTATAGAGTGCAATAAGTTCTACAAACGCCTCATACCATTTGTTGACATCAAAAGGAGACAAAACCTGAAAATTTAACATACAAAAATTTGTTTGTATGAAAATCACTTTTTTTGTATGGCAACACGAAAATATTTTTCTACAAATATTTACTATTTGTGAGTATCTACAGATTAAAAGTAATTAAAATTATATTAAATAGTGCAAATAGGCTATAGTATTCGAAGCTAAATTACTTATTTTCAGGCAAATTTGATAGGGTAAAACACTTGTATGAAAACTTTTATTTTTTGTGTGGCAACACTGAGTGATTATTGCAATAGTTAGTAAAGTGAAGTAGTAGCTTTAAACGCTTCATACATTGTAACAACATTGAAAGAAAACAAATGCGCGAAATCTTACATACAAAAATATATTTGTTTGGAAATTATTTTTTTTGTATGGCGACATCAAAAATTTTTAGCATCAAAATTTGCAATTAATTACTAACTACCAAATATTTATACACTTAATGACGTTAGCCCACAGTAACATACTAAAATATTCGATATAAAATTTCATTGGCATGAAAAACAATTTTTGTGTATGGCAACATTGTGATTTCATATTTTTCCCATAATCACCATACTATAAGGAATAAATCTCCCATACATTGTTGATACTCCAGATCTACAGTTTTTGCTCCACTATTCGAAACATGAAGACCAGGAAAAAAATTGAAAAAAAATTCTAGCTCCCAGTGTTGCCAGGTGGTAAAGATAAAAATAGCCAAATGTCATTGAGACAGCCACTGTAAAATATCTGGGTCAATATTTTAATCAAAAATGTTTCTCCTTCTACTTTTCATGTTTTTGAATGGAAAGTTTACAAATTTGTATGAATGAAAAAAAAATGACAAAACCTGGCAATACTTCAAGTCAAGTTACACAACCGCTCGGTACAAAGTAATCCGCTGAAACGTTGCCAACCACCAAAATTTTCACACCAAAAAATTGCATATTTTGTTCTTTTTACAAACTGGCCACCACGGCGCCCGCCATCTTGAATAAAAAAAAATGTAACACAATTCGTCAAAATTGAGAATACACCAAAGCCAATAAATGTCAATTGTAAAATGAACGATTAAATTCCTTGAACAAAAAACTCCCGTAAAGTTACCTCGAAAATTTAAAATTTTCAAATTCAAAAATCTCGGCGGCCATTTTGTTTTTTTATTTTTTTCTAATTTCATCGTATTTGTCGTCCCAATATTATTCGAAAACATGTCCAATATTGGGTACGTGCAGAAAACAAAAATAAACTTGACCTGCTCAGCTCGGCCGCCATCTTGAATTTCTAACGTTTCGGATTTTTCCTATAGACACGAGGGTAAATCAAAAATATCACCCATACATTATTATTACCTCCCATGTTTACTTTTGGCTGTGTAATTCGAAATGTCGAAAAAACGGAAAAAAAATTCTAGCTCCTAGTGTTGCCAGGTGATGAAGATAAAAATGGTCAAATGTCATTGAGACAGCCCCTTAAAAATATTTGGCTCAATTTTTTGATCAAAAATGTTTCTCCTTCTACTTTTCATGTTTTTGTATGGGAGGTTTCCAATTTTGTATGAAAGAAAAAAAAATTGACAAAACCTGGCAACACTTCAAGTCAAGATACACAACCGATCAGTACAACAAGATCCGCTGAAATGTTGCCAACCTGGAAAAAATTAACGTCAAAAAACTCGATTTTTCGTATGTTTTACAAAATGGCCGATGTGGGTCAGCCATCTTGTTCAAAAAAATTATAGATTACAATTTGTCAAAATTGAGCATGTGCTAGAGAGAACAGTAAAAAAAGCATACTTAAATGTCAAAAACCCACAAAATGGCGACCCCTCAAACACACCTCGAAAATCGGAAAAATTCAATTTTTTGTATCTCGGCGGCCATCTTGTTTTTTCAATTTTTTCATTTTTTTTCGTTTTTCTTATCCCGCTTTCATTCGAAATCGACACCCGTCTCGGGTCGGTGCGAATAAAAAAAAAATATTCACCTGCTCAGCTCGGCCGCCATCTTGAATTTCTGACGTTTCGGATTTTTCCCATAGACACAAAAGTCAACCAATAATATCACTCATACATCATATTCACCCCCCACCACTCTCCGCTCCGTGGTAATAGACAATGTGTGAAATGGGAAAAAAATTCCTGCGGCCAGTGTTGCCAGTCGACGTCGTCAAAAATGGTCAAATGTCATTGAGGGCATCACTCTACGTCTGCTTATAAAAAAAAATTATTAAAAAAATTTCTCCTTCTACTTTTCATGTTTTTGAATGGAAAGTTCAAAAAAATGTATGAAAGAAAATAAAGTCGACCAAACCTGGCAACACTTTGAGTAGAGCCCCACAATCGCCTCGAACAAAGCAACCCGATCAAATGTTGCCAACCTCGAGATATTTCCCCTCGAAAAATGGTGTTTTTCGCACTTTTTACAAAATGGCCGCCACACATCCGCCATCTTGTTTAAAAAAATTACCACCCAATTTTTGCCAGAATTCAGGGTATTTCCAAGACATTTTAGAAAAAACATCAAAAATGTATCTAAAAACCACCAAATGACAGCACCTCAAAAACACCTCGAAAAGGGCAAAAATTTAACCAAACGTATCCGCGCCGCCATCTTGAATTTCAAAAAACGACTATTTTTTTCGTATTCTCCACCCCAAAATTATTCGAAAACGACACCCACATCAGGCATAGAGAAATAAATAAAAAATTTGACATTTCAAACTCGGCCGCCATCTTGAATTTTTAAATTTGGAAATTTTTCCGTTACTCCCGAGAGGGGATAGGGGAAACCCCTCATACATCACTTTGGCCGTATCAAGCTCCTTGGGGGAGAGGGGGGGCGGTGAAAAACGAATCCTTTTAAGATTATATAATATAATAACATAATGGCTATGGGTCGATAATGGGCACATGTGACAGCTGATCGTGTGATAGTGATCTATTTAGTACTAAAAGTACAGTATATTTTAACATATAAATGGTGTTACTTAGTCGCTGCAACAGTGGAAGGTTAGAATGCAAAGTTAAGTATACGTAAGTTACAAGCAACATAAGTACTATATCAAAAAAAAAACTGTAAGTGCAATAATAACAAGAAGTGCACCTAAGTATTGAAAAGTTACCACAAGCTTTAATAGCAATGTTCCACATATGCTATAAATTGTTACACAACGACGTCCTTGCCGCGTGCCTCTGGGAAATGAACAGTTTGCATTGAAATAGAGGTATAATAAAGCAATTCTGGGTTACCTGTTTTGCTCAGCTGGTTGCATTGAATGAATAGTAGTGATTTTGATAAGAAGATCTTGCATGTTTAGCAAAGGGAGATCTCCCGCCGGGCGAGGTGGTCATGCCCGGGGAGCAGCCGTGCTCCAACTGACTCAATTCGGAGCTTCTATCTATATATGTTCGGATATTCAGAAAACTTCGATAGCGTGATTCTGGAATACCCGTGGCATCATCTCTTGATGAGTAGCGGAAGGTCGCTACATCACCCCTGCTCAGACCGGAGGTCGATATCCATGCTTGAGTAATATTCGCTTACAAGCGCCTTGAATGCCCTCTATCTGCAGTGCGTCGAGATGTAAGGTAGCAGATGCAGTGAGTCGAGATGTGAGGTAGCAGACCTTGTGTCGCCCTCTGTCCACGGTGAGTCGTTGCGAAGGTGAGACGATAACGAGAATACCGAAGATAACTAATTATCGTGAAATTCTTTATTACAAAACGCACAGCAAATTCTTAGTACACACAGTGAGCACAGTTTTCTTTGCCTAAGACATGTTAGCAAAAACTAATATAAAAAAACTTTAAAAAACTGTGGTATCAAAGGCGTACCGTAGAGCATCAAAATTAACAGGTATGACACCAGTCAGAGGAGTAGCCTTTACGGGCGAACCCTTCTTCGCAATGTCCATGCACAATGTGCCTTCTATTTATACAACAAGTGTGTCAGTGTGTGTCGGTGTCAGTCTTGACGGTGCATAGAAAATGACGTTGTTAATCGAAATTGACATATTTAGAAATGTATGCGTCTGTAGCGATGAAAGAATATTTGTGAATGTGTGACAAAATTAAAATGTGTGCGTTCTTTCCCCGAACCAGATTTGGTACAAAAAATATGTATCGAAGCGAGGCGCTATGCCGTCTCTCCTGAAGGTTGTTGCTCAAAACTTAAATGCTCTAAAAAGAAGAAAATAAAATTTTCCTTTAAATTTTTTTATCGACTTATAACCTCTCATAATGCACAATTTTTTCTTTTTTCTTTTTTAATAAAAAATCAATTTTTTCTCATTTAAAATCATTTTTTTGCTTTTAATTTTAAATTGTAGGCCGGCTAGGTTATAAAAGATTTAGGTGTCTAAATTTTATGTAGTGGAACAATTGAAATAATAACGATTGAAATTATAGTTAAGGCGCTGCCTGCAGTCAAACGACCTTGAGCAATCAACACTCCCCACATAATGTACGATAAAGCAGCGCTGCGTTTGCGACGCATTTTTTTATTTATTTTACTTACAGCAGTCATTTTCCAGTAAGTTAGCTATTACTTCAGAGATAAGAAAAGAAGATAGTCAGCAGCTATCAAAATGACGTCAGATGCGTTATAAATTGTGGAAAAGGTCACGTGCCTCTGGGAAATGTTCAGTTTGCATTCTAAAGGTAGTTAACACCATTTTGCTCCTTTCGCTTTATATAAATTATATACATTAAAGTAACCCATACGCGATGTAACGAAGAAGACAAATCTTCGTATTACATGTAGGAAAATTATTTTGCCGTAGGCTTAACCTGCCTATAAAATAAAGTGGGAACATCACAAATATTTATTTTAAAATGGCGATCCCGTAAGTAAGATATAACTGATATTCAGAAAGTTTGCAATCATAAAGGATATAAAAAAGCCATAAATTTTCCCATTATTGCACATATTTTCCTTCAATGATACATATTTTCATGGTCTTTCCATGTCTTAGTTGTTTTTTCCTAAGAGCAAATGGCTACAACGAAATTGCGTTATACTGCTGAGCACGGGGTTGACGCAACAAGTGACGGTCACCCGACCAATTCTAGAAGGGTCCAGACACTGCGGCGTTCTGGAAATGTAGAGTTTTATCAAACTCAAAAACATTTTTCTCACATCTACGGTCCCTAAAAACTATAGAGACAATCATGCCTTTTTATAACCGCGCATAAAAAACGAGGACGGTCGTTTAATCCATAGATATACACTTTTATTATCTTTAAAGTCTCTATCGTTAAAGTCAGACACCAAATTGTATAATATATATTATATTTTATCAATTATACAATATATATTATGCTGTCTGAGAACTGACGTCCGAAAATGTCCGGAATCCGGTCTTGGACTACCAAATCAATTGAGATACTTTGAATGAGTTGTCAAAACGTGACATCCTCATTCATTTTATATGAGAAAATGGTTTGTGACGTCACAACCGTATAAAGCTAATTAACTAATTTTTATTGATTTAAAAGGCAATAAAAATCATGTTGAGATGAATTAACAATTATCCTGTTTTCCAAGAGTGATTTACTGCAACCTTTATAATATATTATTATGCTTTTTGATTTTTTTTTGTGCGCAGAATCTACAACCCTATTATACACAAACGCGGACAGTCAGCTTGAAATAGTTGAAGTAATTTGTAATTGTGTTTCAAAGGTAGGTATTCAACATATTTCCTTTATGTTTCAGCGAAACATAGCTTACTTGCCGCATAAATGTGGGTGCTTGTTCTAAAGCATTAAAGTATTTGGACCTTTTATTTATTCTTTACATTCACAGTTTAAATCTTTAAGCCTAACCACCTCAAAAAGTGTTTAAAATATGAGTAGAATTGGTTCACAGACTAAATTACACCTCTCATTAAATTAAAAGCTTCCAATATTGTCACTAATATATAATCCTAAGCTTCTAGTGAAATATTATTCGTGAGAAATGCATTAAATTACCTTTTTTTTATTTGCCATGAAAGTTTACTCCACTACGTTGCTCAAATGCATAAAACTTACGTGCTGGAGTTTACAGTTACCTAAACAATTCTATAAATTTTTGGGCGAATGCTTAATTAGGTACTGCATTTGTATCTGGGGAAATGCTGCTAAACACACTAGATTTCTGTTGACAGTCCAAAGAGCAGAATAACCGCACAGGCACCCTACAAGTGATGTCTACAAAAGAGCTAGAGTTCTTTCAGTAAGAAAACTGTTTATATTTCAAGTGAGTGAAGTGTCGGAAGCCCTCGAAGTAACCCGCGAGATAAGCCGGGACTTTGTAAACATGTTTACGTTTCCTCACGAGACGTTTTGTAGTAAAATATTTCAAGTGCTTAAAAAATAACATATCGACAAAATGTCCGGTACCACAAGTCTGCATAAAATTGCAAGAAAACATTTTGACAGTGTTGCGCTACGTCTGTACTATACATATGAATAATACCTTTAAACAAGCAATTCTTATATATACATAACATACCTAAATATATTTTTTGAATCTCGAAAACGGCTCTAACGATTTTAATGTTTGTACGCTAGTTTCGAGGGTGATAAATCGTTGGGGGGTGCGCGCGTTATTTGCAACTCCGTGATCCAGGTAGCTTTTATTTTTAGAAATTATAAATTATAAAAAAAAATCAGCGACATTCAACTTAAATATTAACTGAAAAATACAACTCTTCCTTACATCTATTGGAGAGTATTAATAATATTGTGGCGCATAGAGAAATTAAACACTACGTTATATTGTGGCGTAGAACGCCGTCAAAAGCCACCCGCCTATCCAACGTTCAAAGAAATGACAATGTCAATTTGAAAGAGGTCTATAAAAATTTTGTTCATCGAAATATAGCTTCCTTGAAATGGTTAAGTGAGCTAACTGTGCAACTAGAGACCCGGGTTCAAACCTCAACCAAAACCATATTGCGTTTTTTTTATTTTTGTGTGATCTTTTTATTGGGAGCTATTCCAAATGGCATTGTTAAATAGAACTAACCAAGAAAATAAATTGTTTTTATCCGAGCAACGCTCGGTCGTCCAGGTACTAAATTAAATATACACTAAAATTGAAGCTTAAAACATATTCTAATAATAAATTTAAACATACCATGCTTGCCTAGCTCCATACCTTTAGTTGTGATGATGTATGTATAAAATATAAATATTATAAATGTTAAAATAAACTTTTATTATTACCCCCTTACTAATAAATGGTGTTTATGCTTGGAATAGTTGTTCACTGTTTTGTCTTAATCTAACGCGCAGAATATGACGTATGGCAAAGCAAGACAAAACACTGTATAACTATATCAAGCGTATACAACGTTTATTAGTAAAAGGGTTAAACTATAATCTAACTACGAGTATTATTGATAATTTAACTAAGTATACGAGTATTATGTAATAGAACGCCGTCAAACGTCATCCGCAATTCAAACAAAAAAAACAAAAAAGAAAGGAGGTCTTTGTATTGTGAAAACAATGTCGGTTTGAAAGAACTCAATAAGAATTTCGTCAATCGAATTAAAAGCTTCTTTGGCCGAATGGTTACATAAATTGAGTGCGAAGCTTTTTTAATTGGGTGCTTTTTCACATTGCGTCCAATGAGTCTAAACCAAGAAAATCAATCGTGTTTATCCGAGCAACGCTCGGTCGTCCGGGGACTGAATGTTATTACATTATTATTATATTATACTATACATATTTCGATAATAATGTAAAGATTTTATATAATAATGAGATAATAATATAATAATTATATTTCCGCTACATAAACACGCTTTCGGAGCCTGAAAAATGTCTCTTGATTTTTCTTATGACTATGGACCATTTAAGTAAATTTAATGAAGAGTTAAATTAAGTTTTTTTAAGTAAGAGTATTTTTAGGATTCTCTATGATTAAAGAGTATAAAGTAAGTAAGTGGTACTTCCACGGGAGTATTTTGAAGATAGATATTACTACCCTAAACGGCAAAAAGCGTTACTCGTATATCCTATTCTGTTTTATTTTGCTCGCTACTGCTGGCGTCGCACGCAAGCAATATATTTTAATACACCCATTTGTTGTATTTACGGAAAGATAAGACTTCATCGACGCAGTAGAACAAGATATTTTCAAGTAGATAAATAACTATTCATGGAGAAAGATATTGTATCAAATCTATTTCCTTAGTTGTCTCGGTACGGTTGTTACGGCTACACAATTCACAACACAAGTGCGTGTCCATTTTGTCCATAGTACCCACGACACAGTGAATCCTAGTGTGGGATTATGAGATATAGCGTTATTTATTCATATGATACTGTTTCTAAAATTAAAACGCAATTTATTCGACGAAACACAAATCCTCGTCAGTTTCTATTAAACACTGTGCATCAACTTAATTGAGATTACCGCTGCTGCGGTCGTTTTGACATCGATCGGAATAATTCTACAATAGCGTAACGTAATCTCCCAGCGGTATTGTCAATAACACCGGTAAACATGCTGTGGAACCTGGAATCTATTTCGAGAAGCAAGATTTCTAAACTTGCAACTATTTTCTAAATTTATTTGAGTATGTGTGAGGCCCAATGGATACCGTACTACCATATGAGTAGTGCCTTGAGTTCAACTCTATGCGAGGTCTTTTGAATAACACGTTTCGGTGTTTGTGTCCATGTCATTGTGTGTGTCGATGTTATCCAGGACTTTGGCAATGTTAGTGGTACCTACTATGCCTGTAATGGTCTTTGTAACCATAGACGTCTACATAAACTTAAATCACAGTAGGCCACACATAATAGAGACGTACACATTTTTCTCGTATTTTCTTCCTTTCTGCTTTTAAGTAAAGTACTTCTACAGTTAGTAAAGATTGATTGCTACGCCAAAATCCTTGCTTCGATTCAACTATAGATTTTAAAGCTCGGTAAAACAAAAACAGTAAATTTTTATACTAGAGCTGTGAGGCACTAGATAAAGCTCGATTCGATTCCAACCATCTTCTAACAATAAGCGAACGATAAACCAACAGTAAACCGCCGATACTCTATCTATTTCACCAGCGCTTTCAAAATAAAAACATATTCAGTCGAGCTTCAGTAATGGTCGCCCGAAGGGCATAAAACCCAATCTCAATTCAATTCATACTGCAAATATTATTCAATCAAATCAAAACAAATGTGGAAAAGTTTGCCGGATCCTTATTGGGAAAACAAAGCCTATACATATGTCAATTACTGAAAACTGGTGCGTTGATATTACTCACACAACAGATAGGGCATCAGTCCCAAGGCTGTCATCTGGTTGTATACCACAATCATAAGGCCTCTTGTGACCTATGCATGTGCAGTGGTGTGGAGTAAGAAAACTTCACAAAAAACGACCGTCGACAGATTAAACGCGATACAGAGAACTGCCTGTGTCATTGCTACAGGAGCCATGGCGTCGTGCCCAGGAGCGGCTCTGAATGCTATGCTGGACATGCCTCCACTGCACATATACAAATATAGGAGCTCAGGCAAAGTCCAGTGTGTTTAGACTATGCTCCAGCGGTTGTAGACCCTGGCTTTCCCAAGCTCTTTCCGAGCTCTAGTAGAGCAAGTTTTTAGGGAAGAAATATTCTATAAGGTATCTGATTTCATGATACCAGAGAGGAACTTTACCAAACTATAGCAGGTAATATGCCTACCAGGAGGGCTGAACGGTGTAGTTTGGTATACTAATGGATCTAAAATGGGTCATATGAATTTCAATCAAACGAGGCTTAGCATACACCTAGGAGCCCACGTCGCAGTCTTTCAGGCGGAGGTGTTCGCCATCATACAGTGTGCAGAGCTAAACCTTGAAAGACGTTATGTCAACAGAAACTTTTTTATCTTTTAGGACAACCAGGCAGCACTCTTGGCCATAAGTTCGTATACTGTAAATTTGAAACTAGTCAAGAACTGCATAGAGCGACTCAACGCACTGGCTGCGAGAAACAGAGTATTTTTGATATGGGTTCCAGGACACTCATCCATACAAGGAAACGAGGAAGCTGACGTCCTGGCACATGAGGGTGCAAAAGGGACTCAGCTCGGCCCTGAACCATTATGTGGTATTTCCAAAACGACAATCCGACAAAAAATTCTCACAGTGCAGGGAGGAGGCGATGAGAGACTTCACTAAAAGACCAGGGCACAGCCACTCCAAAGCTCTGATACGAGGATATGATCGGAGTTATGCTGAAGAGCTATTAAAACTCAACAGAACAAATATCCGTACGGTAACCAGAGTCCTTACTGACACTGTAAGCTCGGAAGACATATGTCGCTTTTAGGACTAAGTCCAACCGACAAGTGCAGATATTGTGGGGAGGAGAGCGAGACACCACGCCACCTCCTTTTAAATTGTGGTGCACTAAACCACAAGCGTAGAATTCATCTAGGGAGCACGTGCTGCTGCCAGATGAAGCCAAACAAATCACTGTCCATAAAATCCTAGCCTTTATCAAGGCTATCGGATTGGACGGTGATCTGTAACCTGACTACGGGTACAAACAATCTTTATGCAACCCATAAAGATTGTTTGTGTCTTGAGCTGATGCAGCCCGAGCCCCTTTATTCAAAATAATAATAACTACTCACACAAATGCATTCGGCCAGAGATATCACGCTTAATTAATGTGTTGTTGTAACGTATAGTACGGACATGCCTATATATACACACACTCACTTACAATCCTGAATGTGTTCGCCGTACCTTGTTGTAGTAGTGTGCATATATTTGAGACAACAGGTGTGGCACCAAAAAAAAAAGAAAAATATACGAATGTAACACGAAAATGACATTTTATTTTCTGCAGTATGCATGAAATCGGGCATTTCGGCGTACAATTTTTCAAACGACATATAGGTACTTAACTTTTCTACGTATTTTTTATTCGTACTGAAATCATAAATTAAAACCATGAAATAACTACTTATCTTTTCCTATCTCTATTCTTAATACAAACGTAACTTAACAATATATACTGAGATTTTTAGTTTGAATTATTCTTGAAGTGAATGGGCCAGAGTGATGTCGACTTATAGCCTACTACTTACTAATTATTTCAGTGGTACCTCAGCGAAGTTATTCAGCAGAATTGTTGATAAATCAGTGAAGAATCCTTATAGAGGGCTTAACGGATATTGAAGATAAAGCGAAGTGTTTACAATTAAATATTGTGGAAGCTACGTACGTTTTACCTTCAGTGTAAAAACTATGAGAACCACTAATTAGGTCGAGATTTTGCTCGCTAAAGCTTCGCTTTTAAATTTATCTGTTTAATTTTTCCTAATACCACTTTGATATAATTTTGTACTAAAACTTTATTCGTTTTTGCTTGTGAGTAAACCTCCAGGCCTCCCCAATAATCGGGACGCGTGCTCAGCAATGGCCAAAAAAGTGTTGCAGCCCTTCGAATTACGAGTATTTCTTAAATCTATACTAATATTATAAAGAGGAAAGATTTGTATTTTTGTATGTTTGTGATGAATAAACTGAAAAACTACTGTTCCGATTTCAAAAATTCATTCACCATTAGAAAGCTACAGTCACCCTGAGTCACATAGGATACTTTTTACCGCGGGAAAATGCTTCATTCCTACGTGAAAACGGGTAATAAGGTTAACGCGTTTGAAGCAACTGGCTTAACGCCTATGATTTTAATAAAGCCTGGAATAGCATATAGGCTAATTTTTATCCTACGGGGACCCATTAAACGAGTCCACGCGGACGAACCCGCTGGCGGAAGGCTACTTTGTCATAAAAAGACGAGTACTTACCTCCATTCTTCTTAAATCGAAACAGATCTGTTCTATTTCACTGTAATAAGCCTGAGATTTTTCTGTTTATTAAGTGTACCTAATTAATACAAAAGGGTGTACTTATGCTAACGTAGTAAGAATTCCTGAATGGACTCGTTTATTGCTGGTCTTGTTTAAAAATTGTACAGCTAAATGAAAAAAAAATTGCTCAACAAGCTCGCTCAGTTCTAATTAGATGAAAAAACTTTTACCCGAGAATTCGACGCGTATACTTTAATTATCATGGAATAAGTTTTAATTATAATTGTGATAATGTGTATTTGTGTGAATAGCGAAATACTGCCGTAATCGATGGGTAACAGTTTATTATTGCCTTAATAAGTAGAAAACTTTTTTTTCTTTTTTTATTGACTTAAGGGGTTGAGAAAATTAATTAAATTGAGGAACATAAAACCACATTGTTTTATTTGTTTAATCAGTATGAACTTGGATTACGTACATACGTTATTCGTTTAAAACTGTCAATTCATTTAATTCATGTGAACTCTATTAAAAAACCTAATCTTCTTCTTTCCAATAAAATACTAATAAAAAAAATAGACGCCAACATATCGTACTTCTTTCTAAACTTACAATAATCGCGTGCAGTCACAGTCGACCTTCGCGGGAGCGAAGACTGCTAACGGGACTCCTTGATTCTTATCTTTAAGAGGGAGCTCCCGAAAAAATTCTTCACTAGCCCCTCCCACTGCCACCATCACTATATAACAATGCATTGCATAAAGTAGAATTTCATGCAAACTTTCATACGGATTACGTTACGGAATGAAGCTATAAAAATTATAACAACATAATACAATAGGTACACCTCAATTTTGGTACTTAATAAATATTTAAAAAATCAGAAAATGTACAGTTTTCAGAAACAAAGAGTATTGAATAAAAAATATATAACTTATACCGGGTAAGGCTAGACTAAGATAAGGTTCACCACCAACCAGAACCCTCCCAGCAGTGGTAATCACCCTTTTTACGTCCCACTGCTGAGCACCGGTCTCTTCCCACTATTGCGGAAGCCTGGAGCTTACTCCACAACGCTGATCTAATGCGGGTTGGTGGAGATGCGGGTTAGTAGCCAACCCGCTGTCGGATGTTTTCAAACCACCCATAAGACCTCCGATAAGGTTTAACGATTGTTATCTACAACAACCGGGAGCGAAGCAAGCAAACGGGTATGAAATTTTTGCCACTAGCGCTCACCCATCTCACATCCGACCGCACCCGTTTGGCTTAGTCGCATAGATCGCTTGCGTTATAAGGTAACCGCATGGCCATGCGCGCTTCGCTAGCATAATACAGTTTGATATCCCTGAAGCAAGTGCTTGACTTAATACAAAACTTCAAAGCATCAAGTTGTGGAAGTATGCTTCTACAACTTGATGCAATGCAATGCTACAGCTTGACAACACCTTTCATTCGTAATGAAAATTTTATGTGATAGTACGAGTATTTACGCGAAAATATACGAAATATAAAGATATATATATATATATAAATATATATATATATAGCTGTAGCATATATATATATATAAAGTATATATATATATATATATATAAAGATACGAAATGAAATTAAAATTTGTTCAGAAAACAATGCGAGTCGCGCTTTTTCGAATTTTTGTTCACTTTTTCATTTTAAAGTGCCTGAGTTTATTTCAAAAACTTGTATAGTGAGCGAAACTTGCACAACTTGAACATGTTATTCCTTTGTATTTCAATGCATTTTGTTTCAGAGATATTGTTTTAGTTGAGACAGAAAAATGAATGCAGTTTGAGACTTAACATTTTCCGGTGGTGGTATGACTTTAATTTGCTTGCTACTTTTATGTTTTACTGATGGAGCTTACTCCACCATGCCGCCTCAATGCGGGTTGTTGGAGATGCTGGTGTGGTGCGTTATTTAAGCCACCCATATAACCTCCGACCAGGTTCAATGACTGTTATCTACCGGTAACAATCGGGACCGACTGCTTAACGTACTCTCTGAAGCTCGGAAATGTGCATGAAATTTTTGTCACTAGTGATCATCCATCTCACACCCGACCGCGTCCGTTTGGTTTAGCTGCGTATATCGCTTGCGTTCGCGCCAGCCGCCGGGCCACGCGCTTCTTTTTCGGTAGTAACACGTAATATTTACCTTGAGGCTCTCAATATAGCATAAATCTTACTCGAAGGGAGGGACGTAAAGTCACGTACTTAATGAAGCTGGAAGCTTGATACTACGAGAGCCCTAGTGACATTGATATAGCGCGTGATTCTGCATAACTATTCGTAGTACGTAGTATTCGACTGGAGACCAGGTAGGTATGGTTGTCGGCTAGCTTCATATGAAGAGACCATCAGCCTCCGGAGTAGCAGCGCAACTGTGTAGCAACCTTCCGCTACTCATCAAGAGATGGCGCTACGGTATTCCTGAATCACGCTATCGAAATTCTCTGAATATCCGAGCATATATACAAGCACCGAATTGAGTCAGTTGGAGTGCGGCCGCTCTCCGGGCATGACCACCTCGCTCGGGAGATCTCCATTTGCCAAAACTGCATGCTTACTGTCTAGATGAGACTCAGGCTTGCTTGAGGATTAATGAATGAAGTTACCACTGTCAAGAGTTCGGAGCCATTGTGGTTTGAATCAATATGACTGGAGATTAACCACTAGCCCGTATCTCAACACGCATTAGAACAGCGTGATGTAGTAAGTTTTAATTGTAGAGAGAGGCCCGTGCCCATTAGTGAGACGTATGAAGGTTTGAAACCAATAAAATAATAAAGAAAGAGGCAATATTAGTTAATTTATACAAGCATGCGCACACATACAGCTGCGCCTGAGTAAACGTGTGTACGAACTTGTATCACGTTTTACTTATTGCCTTACAGATAGATTCACGAAATGTGACAACTGCGTACGAGGGCATTTTAGGTCCCTTTGGAAGTGGGGGTGAATGTGAATGTGAATTACATAGGTATTTGTTGTTCCTTAACATTAAAATATTATTTTGTCTGAAGTGCATACATGCAGATGCAACAATAAAAAATATATAAGAGGGCTGCATCAGCCATTGCATTGCGTTGCGGATTTTTGCAAATTAGTTTTCACCCAACTTTATAAGTAACCATTAAAAATTACAGCAAGAAGCAACATTGGTTGAAAATTTGTTGAAAATCAACAAAAACTATAGTAGAACAAGTTAGGATCAAGTTCGAGATCTAAGACTCATCTTCAAATAAATTTATGTAAAGCAGATTAAATAATGAACACAGAAATTCATGTTATCTTTACTAACCTACTCTAGCTAAATAGTAAATGTAATGGTAATAATATAAGTTTTTATTTATTTGTATTTAGGAACGAATCTTGAATAATATTACTTTGAAAATAACATCTCGAGAAGTGAACGAAGAGTTCTTTAAGTCCAAAGTTTTGTAAAACATAAACTAATACGACAGGAAGCTCATCGGAGTTCGCAGAATCGTTTCTGAAGGAAAATGATTATTCCATTTTATATTCAACTTTCTATAAGTAGATGGCTTTTTTAGTATTATCAGTACACTAGGTGTAAATCTTAGAACCGGGAAATTTTCTTTTTGTTAATAAAGAAATAAATAGCATACTTTACTTAATATGTTTCTTTGGAAATCATTATCAGTTGGACTTTCCGACATATTATTACATACGAGTTGAAGTGATAACATCAAGGTGCTATTTATGACATCGTCTACGGCATGTAAAACCGTTATTAAACTGTATTCTAAGCGCTTTTAAATTTGTTGTAAAAACACGATAACATTATTAAGTAAAAAGTGCCGGATACATTATAGCCACTTTTAAAATGTACCTACCCTTTTAATATAGCTAATGGCAACGTTTGCTCTACAGACGCAGACAGGTTGGCTGAAACTCTTGTTGGGTCCCATTGCTGGGCACGGGTCTTTCCCCATAACTGGGAAAGTCTGGAGCTTACTCTACCACGCTGCTCCAGTACGGTACACTAACGGTTACCCATATCACATGACCGCGGCTGTTTGACTTAGCTGCATGGATCGCTTGCCATCTACGCTAGCCTGGCCATGCACGCATCTTAGACAGGTTATCAGACAGTTATTTTAAAACCCGAACGAACAGAAAGTTTAATGGTATTTCTTTTCTTCTAATGAATTCTATATAAAAGGATTATCTATGTAATAACTGCTAAATAGTACTTGGTAAATATAGCAGAATATGGTTTAACCTAAATGTTACTAATTTCTGTGGTAAACAAAGACAGTGCCAGAGAGACATTAGATAAATGTTTGATGATGATGACTTATGATACAAAAGGTAGAGCATTAAGGTATTGACAGGTATGACACCCGTACAAAACCGATAAAATGCGGTCAAGAATTTACGATTGTAGATAGGTATACCAACATATTTACTTAGGTAGGTATCTGAATTACTTATTCGCATTCAATTCTATATAATTATTGATAATATTGACAGCTGATATGAATGAAGCAAACAAAACAATATTTACATAATAATGTCGCTGGGGCATTCGTGTCTAAATGAATAAACAAAGTGACCGTAAGCGATAACTTCATCGATATCATCGGTTTTCTTATTCATTACGAAATAGCTTATTTAGTACTAAAGTGTGTTTTATTTATATTGTATATATACTAACGAATTAGAAAATTACAATATTTCATATGCCTTGAGTCTAAAAGATGAATTAAGCACATAAATTGTTATAAACTTTTGTAATAAAAAATAATGGTGGTTTTATTGGCGTTATTTTATTGGACGAGGCAAATAATTTCAATAAACTTCATTGTTTAACTTTCACTGTGAGTAACTTTTTACCTATAACATCATAATGGCAAACACGTAACATAGACAACATATTATTATTGTACTAGCTGTGCCCCGCGGTTTCACCCGCGTTAGAGAGGATCATTAACATAAAGCGAAGTCCCTTCTGAAGTGCCGCTGGACCGCCTTTTTTGTAGGACTATTTAAGAACATTTCCATCATACATACATTACAAATGTGTAACTCTAGCAATTTTGGTAGCGCACGCCAGAATAGCTTGCAGATGGTAGATTTTTTCCTACTTACTTGACACTTATCGTCATATTTTGGACAATTCACACAATATCTTTATAAATTGTAGCCTATGTGTTATTCTGATGTATAAGCTATATTGTTGTAAAGTTTCATTAAAATCCATTCAGTGGTTTTTACGTGAAAGAGTAACAAACATTTATAATATTAGTAGGAAGTAGGATTCTCCAAATGATTCGTTAAAATAAATTAAAATAGTTTGCAATTATTTGAAAAAATTCCAAATGATTCGAGAAGTTTGTGGAACTTTCTCGAACATTCTCAATAAAATTAAAATAGTTTGCTAGATCGTCACAGAAATTTTGAGATCCACCCTGAGAAGTCCCTATTGGTTAGAAAAGGACAGAATTTTTTTTTCAGATTTTTGACTTGCACAACCACCCACTTCCACCCACCGTGATCAAACTCCCTTACTATCATCTACATACTAAGGGGATATACCAATACCACTCCAACAGGAAGTTGATTGGAGTCAATTGTATTTTTTTTTTTTTATATGTAAACCGAACAAAAAGGCAGACGGGCCGCGTGGTGTTAAGCGATCACCGTCGCCTATGGACACGGGCAACCCCAGGGGAGCCACCCGAGCATTGCCGGCTTTGGAGGAGAGCTTTTTTTACAGCTTTCTTGAAGAACCCCATGTTATAGTCCACTGGGAATGCCTCAGCTGGAAGGTTGTCCCATAACCTACACGTCCGTGGTAAAAAGGAGCGTGCAAAGCGGACTGTGGAGGACCGCCACGAGTCCAGATGGTGCCTGTGGAACTTTAACCTTCGTCTGGTGGTATAATCATGGAATGGTGATGTAGGCATTAGTTTGAAAAGTTCCTCGGAGCACTCACCATAGTAAAGTCGGTAGAACACGCAGAGCGAGCCTATGTCTCTTCGCAAGCTGAGCGGTTCTAGCCTGTCAGTCAATCTTGGGTCGTTGACGATTCGGACTGCGCGCTTTTCAACGGAGTCAAATGGGTGTAGCTGGTATTTTGGTGCTCCTGCCCAGAGATGAGAGCAGTACTCCATATGGGGTCTGACCTGGGCTTTGTACAGCGTCAGGAGTTGCCCCGCAGTGAAGTACTGCCTCGCCCTATTGAGGACACCAAGCTTTTTGGACGCCAATTTGGCTTTGTGCTCCAAATGACTCCGGTACTGCACTTTACTCGTAATGTCAACTCCCAAGATACCGACACTTTCACCGACGGTGAGCGCGGTACCCTGGAACTTGGGCGCTATAACAAATGGGGTTTTTTTAGCGGTAAACGCGCAAACTTGTGTCTTCGTGAGGTTAAACTCGACAAGGTTAAGTCGACCCCATTCCGAGACCCGCTCCAGAGAGTTCTCGACTTCAGACACAAGTTTGATTCTACTTTCCTCCACTTGTGACCTAGAGGCATTGGCTCGACAGGTGTATAGTGCGTCCACCGTACTATCATCTGCATAGCAATGTATACTGCGTGATTGTTGCAGCATGTCATTGATATGCAGAATGAATAGTGTAGGAGACAGCACTGAGCCTTGGGGAACACCGGCATTAATGGGCTTCATATCTGAGCAGCATCCGTCAACAACGACCTTAATCTGCCGCTCAGACAGAAAGTTTGCCACCCAGTTGCATAGCCTCAGGGGAAGACCGTAAGATGGAAGCTTCGCGAGAAGGGCCTTGTGCCAGATCCGGTCAAAGGCCTTTGCGATATCCAGGCTGACTGCCAGAGCCTCCCCGTTGCCCTCGATGGCTTCAGCCCAGCGGTGTGTGAGGTATACCAAGAGATCACCGGCCGACCGGCCCTGGCGAAAGCCATACTGACGATCGCTGATCAACCGGTGCTTCTCGAGGTACCTAAGGAGCTGCGTATTTATAACACGCTCCATCACCTTAGAGAGCAGGGAGGTTATCGCAATGGGCCTGTAGTTGGACGGGTCACTGCGGTCACCCTTTTTTGGAATTGGGTGTACTAGGGCTACCTTCCACGAAGACGGTACTTTACTAGTGGTGTAGGAAAGCGAGAATAAGCGCGTTAAGACGGGAGCCAACTCGGGAGCGCACGTCTTTAATACGATCGCGGGGATATCATCCGGCCCGCTCGACTTCTTGACATCGAGGGCTAGCAGAGCTCGTCTGACGGCCTTTTGAGTGAAACGCACGTCCTTCATCGAGCTCTCACACTGCTTGATGGTCGGCGGTGTGGCACCTCCGTCGTCCAGAGTCGAGTTTGAAGCAAACAGGGTACCCAGGAGATCGGCTTTCCCTTTTGCCGTGTGAGCCAGAGTATCGTCCGGTTTGCGTAAAGATGGTAGAGACGACCGACAGAAGTTACCTTCGACAGCCTTGGCAAGCGACCAAAAAGCTCGACTCCCGCAAGGGTAGCTTGATAGACGCTGGCCAATTCTGCCGACGTGCCTAAACTTCGCCTTGGCTATTTGCTTCTTTGCCGAACGGGAGGCAGCGTTGAATTTTTTCCGAAGCTTAGACGTTTCGGGGTCGTTGCGCGTGTGCGCATCAGCCCAGGTTTTAAAAGTTTCTTGCTTAAGGCTAGAAGCCTTAGCGCAAGAACCATTAAACCAGGGCTTGTTTCGCCCGCCAATAGATACTACAGAGTTGGGAATAAAACCAATCATGCCCTGTCGTATCACATCGGCTATCGATTCCGCACACGTGCTAGGATCACCCGAGGTGAAGCACAGCTGCCTCCAGGGGTAGGAGGCCAGGAATTCCCGGAGTCCATCCCATCCATTGTATAGAGAAAACCGTGTGTTTACGTACAAAACCTATTTACTTTTTATATATATTATTATTGGTAGAAAGTATTAATTGGCTGCAACTATTTTTACGTTCCACTGCTGGGGACAGGTCTTTCCCCATTTTAGAGAGGCTTGGAGAATACTCCACCACCCTGCCCTAATGCGGGAGGTGATGCGCGTACGTGACCAACCCGCTGGCCAATGTTTTCAAACCTTCTGTACCTTCCTTCCTTCCTTCGAGGTTACTGAGAAGGTTATATAGACAACAACCTTAATTATTACAGAATATCTTTGGAACTTTAATATGAATAGAAAACGGACATAAATTATACGTGTAAATAAAAGTACCTGGACGAACGAGCATTGCTCCGATAAAAACAATTTATATTCTTGGTTTCATTTTGAACAAAAAACTCATTTGCTTAGTGTTGATTATCGCTGAAAATAATATTTGGTCGCAACACTTTATGCGTCCCACTGGCACGGGTCTCTCCCCATTATTGGGGAGGCCTGGAGCTTACTCCACCACGCTGCTCCAATGCGGGCTGGTGAAGATGCAGGTTAGTGGCCAACCCGCTGTCGGATGTTTTCAAACCGCCCATAAGGCCTCCGCGCCCCTTTTGGCTTAGTTGAATAGGTCGTTTGCATTCTATGCTAACCGCCGGGCTATGCGCGCTCTAAATATTTTGAATAATTTAAAAATTCTATAAATAAAAGCTAGCTGGATTGATTTATTACCTCCGTAACCAGGGTACTAAATTTCATGAAAATCGATGGAGCCGTTTCCGAGATTCAAAATATATATTTAGGTATGTACAAGAATTGCTCGTTAATTATCTCTAGTTTTAGATTAGATAACGTTTGTTCCAAGCTAATTAACAATTATTATTATTCCTGCTTCTTACTAAAGGTAAGGACGATTGATTAGGTTGTACCTTGAATAAACAAAACATAAGTACATAATTGAGTTTATTTCGTGAAACTGAGTTTGCTGCATGCTGATTAATTTATAACCGAGTAAATAGCTACCCAGTTTTGAATACCTATTATAGTTTATTAACTATATGTTAAACATTCACTGGGTTAGTTGCCACACTCCTTCAAAACGGTATGACCGATTTTAATGAAATTTAATACGTACTATAATATATGAAATTGACGACTCGCGTGGTACAATGATTACCATGCCGGAGTGCCAATCGAGAGGTACCGGGTTCGATTCCCGGCGAAACAGAAATTTGAACGATGAGTTTAAATTTCCGTTCTCGGTCTGGGTGTTTGTGTTCCTTTCTTTCTATGTGTCCATAGTACCCACAAGACAGGGTATTAATTACCTTACTGTGAGGCTATGAGTATGTAACGTAACGTTTTTATATTATATATAATAATTTTTATATTATAATATATATAATATTCAATAAGTCTTAGAATTAGTCATAATCTATTTTTAAACCCGTAAGTCATAAGGTGGTCCACACCACATATTTTTTAAAGAAAAGAAACCTTGACAAGGTGTTACGGGGTTCGCGGGGTCAGCTAGTAGTCAAATAAAATGTGTGCATTAAGGGGCCGCATACGAAATTTTGTCGATTTCGCTTATTTAACTGATTTAACACATGAGATTTTGCAGTTAAATTACGGTATTTCCATAAGTTTCATTGCACAATATAAGTGATCATTTCAGTAATAATCTAATATATTAGCCACTTTTTTAACTTGCGTCAAGAATTATAATGCGAGATTTAGGTTACATTAAAATATTTTTAATGCCAAATTTTCATTGTTAATTTGTTTTTTTTTCAGGAATCGGATTGATTATGAACTGAAGTATATTTATGTCAAATAAAGTTTATGAAAGAATACTCCAATTTGCCGAAATCAAATGCAATTTCTGGCCCAATTTTCTCTCAAAAATGACTAAGTTCAATGTTTTTTTACTACTATTTTTTGTATGAGACTGACAAAAAGTGGCTCATTTACTATGTATGTGATTTTTACAGCAATACATGGCATTTTTTTCAATCTGTTTAGATTTTAAAATGATCCGGAAATATGTAACATTCTATTAGTCTATTAAGCAAAACAACGTAATAAAATACGAAAAGTGACTCATTTAATAGTTTATTATTGAAATGATCTGTTATATTGTGCAATAAAACTTATGGAAATATTGGAAATACTGTATTTGGACTGCAAAATTTCATGTGTAAAATTAGCTAAATCAGCGGAATCAGCAAAATTTCGTATACGGCCTCTTAAATCTATGGTCTCAATAATTATAAAGCGCGAAAAAGAAGTTGTGTTTGACCTTTTTTTGCTTTTAGGTTCTGCTGATATTAAACTATCCTTATTATTGTGGATAGTTTTAAATCACACATTAAATTAAGCAATTTTTCTTATTCTAGGTTTTAACCTATCAAGTTAAGGTATTCTACAGAACTATTTAGTTATTAAGCTTCCAAGGCATTATAGACCTGATAACTTATAATTGCATATTAGGTATTGGCAAAATTATATTGGAATGAAAGAAAAACTTGTTTTAAATTCATTAAAGAGTAACATATGATTACAACAAGGATTTAAGGCCACCTCTGAATAAACAAAACATGTAGTTGAGTCCATTTTAGGAATATGATATTGGCTGATTGAAGAGTAATTTAATTTTCATTGCTGCCCAAGTTGACCCTTGTCCATAATTTATTCAAATGCGAAAAAAGATTAGCTGTTTCAATTGGAGAGCACGAGGAAAAACGATTATGTTTAGTATAGTCAGTAGCGTCATTAAATAGGAAACATTTTTGTGCTATCCGTCAATGAGACTTTGCTCCTTGCTTGAAATAAACAATTTTACATCAAAGAGTACCTTGGATGTTAAGATTTTTTTTTCAGAGAGTCGATGTTACTTTTGATTATTAACACGCTTTTATTAACTTGACCTGTATGTATATATGTAACGGAATCTTTTATGTTAATTTTCACTTACTACTAGGAGTCTGATTAACTTGAAAATTTGCACAGCGGTCAAGGGCCGATGACAATACAATAATCTCATAACTTTATATTAAAGTCCTAACTAGGATCATCAGAATAAAAAAAAATATACGAGGGCCGGCTGATAAGTTTGTGGCCTAAGGTACTTAATGAAACAAATATAAAGTTTTATATTTTTAACACGTCTAAGCGTCTGATTAACTTGAAAATTTGAAAACAGGGGTCAAGGGCCGATGACAATGCAATAATATGAGAATAAAAATCCAACGAAAAAATTAAAAATAAATAGGTAATGTAATTTAAAAAACTAAAAAACACGCTTTTGTGAAAATACGAACTAAAAATTTTCACAAAAGCGTGTTTTTAGTTTTTTAAACTACATTATTTATTTTACTTTAAATTTTTCACCAAAGTTTTGAAGAAACATATTACTAATTATGCAAGTTGGCATAATTGTATGGCCATGAAGTACAATGTTTATTTCAAGCAGGTAACAAGGATAAAAGGCCGCCCCTTAATAAACAAAACATAAATGTGTTTATTTTATGAAACTGATTTTTGCTGTGTTGCGAGTAATTTTCATTGTAACCCAGGCCGGCCTTGTTCATTATTTATTCAAATACAAATATAGGTCGACGGTCTCCCTTCTAGTCGAGAGAACACATAAAATAATGTCAGTTTTTTTCTTAAAAAGTGATTTGCATTTGCGTAGTCCTAAGACCCAGTAGGTACGTTTTAAACTTCAATGGTCACCAATCCGCACTTAGCCTTCGTGGTGGGATATGACCTAAATTCCTCTCTCACTTCCAAGAGGAAACCTATGTCCAATAGTTGGACGATAAGGGGGGAAGCGCGCATGGCCCTGCGATTAGCGTAGAACGCAAGCGATTGCGACTAAGCCAAACGGGCGAGGTCGGGTGTGAGATGGGTGACTGCTAATGGCAAAAAAAAAATCATGCGCGTTTCCGTGCTACGGACGCACGTTAGGCCGTCGGTCCCGTTGATGATAGATAACAATCGTTAAACCTTGTCGGAGGCCTTATGGGCGGTTTGAAAACATCCGACAGCGGAATGGCACCTAACCCGCATCTCCACCAACCCGCATTGCAGCAGCGTGGTGGAGTAAACTCCAGGCCTCCCCAATAATGGAGAGACACTTGCCCAGAAACGAGAGGCAATTTTTTTTGCCGCTAAATAAACGAAACGCATTTGTGTTAATTTTATAGGACTTATTTTGATTGCGTGGCTTAGTTGCTTGACGTATGAATTTTTGAGGCACCCGCCTCGACCCCTTTTAATTATTCATTTCAAGCCAGTGCTGCTAATTTAAAAATTAAAAATAGTAGTTAGTTAATAGTTTATAAATTGTATTTTACATTAAATTAAAAAAACCGTTTTCGTATTGAATGAAACTTCACGTTAAAAACGAACAGCTTCGCTTAATATTCAGCACCCAGGATAACTATTTGCTTTAACTTTATACCAAAGTTATTGAAAAGCAATTTGTGGCAGTTTGTGTATATATAAATAGGTTAAATATCAACGTATCGTTCATTAGCAAAAAATGCCTCGTCTTCTGTGTGGATAGAAACACATACACATATATATTGTATCAATCCGTCAGCTTTCAAACTTTGATATCTCGCAAAGTATTCTTTAAAATGAAATGATATGAATGGCATTTTCATTCAATGTTAAATAGTGGTAGCGTGTTACGTATTATAAAATATTATTAAGTAACTTACTATTTTGGTAACATTTCATACTAAGTATGTCTATAAAATGCAACATATTTTGTAGAACAATATGATTATTGTTTGAGTGATGTATTAGAGCCTAAAACTTCATCGATAAATGAACCATCCAACATGAAAGGAACTTTTCAATTTGAACTTGAAGTTCCCGAAATTAGCCTTTTAAAGAAACAAACACTTCAGCAATATTAATAGTATCGATTTTTGGTAATGGACTTATAAAACCGAACGGTTTTAAACGGCTACAGCCAGAAATTAATACTAGCGCCAGCTAGCGCAACAAATTCTGGTTATTCCTTGACCTTAATTGAAAGAATTGCCTTGATGTAGTCTAATAAAAATTTGATCCAGATCTGACGACTTGCTGTTTTATACTCGTACCTTGTCATATTTCCAACTAGCCTTCCGCCAACGGCTTCACCCGCGAGGACCCGTTTTATAGGTTCCCGTAGGATAAAAACCATCCTATGTCCTTTCCCAAGGTCCACTCTATCTGTGTTCCAAATTTCATTAAAATTGGTTCAGTAGTTTGAGCAGGAAAGCGTAGCAGACAGACAGACAGAGTTACTTTCGAATTTATAATATTAGTAGAGATAGTAGAGATTGAAGTAAAACATTGTGGATAAGTACGACACTAATCGCGGTGCAAATAGAAATTTGATTACCTCGAATATACCTACACAATATTCTGGATAAATTGAGTTTAGTGTGCGAAAATGCGTACTTCGTTGAAACTTTTCCTTTGAAGCTTTTCTCAAGCCAAAGTTCGATGGTCATGTACTCGTAGGTAGGTACGAAGTGAGAGTTTCTGTTTGTACGCATTTAATATATTTGGTTTGCTATTTTGCTGGCAACGTTGCTCATGTAATCTTAATCTTAATATATAAAAGAAATAAAGGGTTTTCTTTGTACGTAAATACACGGTTTTCTCTATTATCATTAACTCCAATCAACTTCCCGTTGGGGTGGTAAATACCCCTATGGTGGTAATAAGTAAGTAGGAAAAAATATACCATCTGCGAGCTATTCTTGCGTGCGCTGCCAAAACCGCTAGAGTTAGTTACACATTCGTAATGTATGATGGAAATGTTTATCTTAAATAGTCCTACAAAAAAGCCGGTCCACGGCACTTCAGAAGGGACTTCACTTTATGCTAATGATCGTCTCTAACGCGGTTGAAAGCGCGGGGCACAGCTAGTATTATTATAAAACATACCTAATGTGGTACCTACAGTATGGTTAACTGTATATGGATACAAATTGGTGAAATTCATAATGAATTATCGACTAAAACTAACGAGGCTTATTCTTAGCGGCGGGAAATAAAAATTGTTGGATAGATTATAATCAATATAGTGATCGTGATTTCTACAGCTTATAGATGATCGGAATGCTAATACGGCTGAGGAGGATGTACTTGTCAATCACAGGCTTAGTATAATGAGAGGCGCGAATTCGTGCCGGTAGTTTTATTTACGCAGACTTACCGGAACAGCACGGTTCTGGTCGTCCACCAGGGAGTCAGTGACGCAGAGCTTGCCATCGGAGACTACGATCTGAAGTCCGAGCCGGTAAACGCCGAGAGATCGCGAGGGACCCAGCGCCGGACGAGCCAGCAGGCGCAAGGTCATCACCTCGCCGGAATTCACCTCCGTCAGCACATGCCAGACGAACCACTGTAAACAAAAAAGGGGTTATGGTTCTTATTGGGGAAAGAGTTCCGTTACCGTAACCGAAAATATGAGATTGTTGGTTATATGGTTACATGAAAGAAGAAAGAAAGAAAAAATATTTATTTCATATTAGGAATACAAAATATTCGCTTAAAGAATGTCATTTTTTCCCGGTCATCGCCTTTAAGTGCCCGTTTGGGCTAGATGTTGAGCTGAGAGAAAAAAGGCGGCGGAAAAAAACTCCCAGCACTCTTTTAAAAAAACAGTACATAATAATATATTTGAGATAACAGAATGGCTATGGGTCGATAATGGTCACACGTGACAGCTGATCGTTATATGACAAGAGTTCAGAAGTTAATAAGATCCGTACAGCGGTTTGTATAACGTACCCGATTTATTACTGATTTATTATTTACCTTATCTGTAACGCAAACTATGGGACCTCAAATGGTCCCATAGTTTTCGTGGAATTACTGGGACGCTCTACGCTCCTGTTGCCTGATTTCATTATTGCAATATAACCAGGACATATATTTTTCCAGGTTCCAGGTACCAACGTCGCAATAAATTTGTGTGCTCATCATATATTAGTATTGTTGTATTAGTTACATGTAAATTTCGACCCACGCTTAATATAGGTAGCGCCCAATCATTTATATTTTCGGAAAAAAGTGGCTGTGACATACGGACGGACAGACAGACAGACATGACGAATCCATAAGGGTTCCGTTTTTTGCCATTTAGCTACGGAACCCTAAAAACGTAATTTTGTGATCATCAACATAAATTGCTTTACACAGAATAGCTTAAGTTTAAATCTGGTTGGATTTCGGAACAATTCAGATTGCGCAATGTTTACAAAAGTTTGATCTTAACCGCCACAAAGTTTGTGTTAGAAGTACAAAAGCTAATATTATCAAAGCGCTTACTCTTCGAGTTGAACATCACAATCCTAGCATCAATGAAAGCGTATATCTGGTAGATAGTGTGGTAAGGTAAATTCGTACGTAACGTATTACTATAATTTTGCATAATGCAATGCCAAGCAATTTAATAGGTCTAGAGATATTTCCATCGCACACGCAGGATCTACAATACCTCACAACAGAGATAATTATGACCGACTTTTACACAACTTATCTATACGCGGATCTATACGGGCCTCTGTCTCCAACCATTTTTAAATTAGTGGCCTGGGATCTTAGAGCATCAAAGTATGACAGGAAAATTATGACATTAATGCTCTAAGCCTGGGATACATCTTTTGGTGCAATTCGTTCGTAGAACTACATAACCCGAAGTCTGTCGTACTACATACTCGTAGTTGCTCTTTCGCAAGCATGGAATTGCAAGATGAAAAAGTTTTCTAGTTACTCATCCACCTAAATTTAACTAGGTATATATACTCTGCATTGTTATTTTATGCACGCTACCGACTGAACAAAGCACAGATTACTAAATAGTTACTTACTAACAAAGCGCCTTAGTGTACGAATGAAATTATTTAAATAACATCTGATCTTAATCCAGTAGAAACTTACTATTACTGCTCGAGCTCTAGATAATTTTCACCAAATATAGCATCTTTCGCAAGACCGAAACATACAATAAAGGAGAATATAAGTGCTAAGTAATTGAAATCGACAAGTGTTTGGTACCAAAAGAGCCGTAAGAAACTTGTAAACAGATCACTTTTCAATCTCGAGAATAATTTTCGGTTTTATGTGAGCTGAAAGCAATAACTTGTGATTTACCTGTAAAACGTGCGATATATGCGACCTTGACGGAAGCATGCACTATTAATGTAATTGTATTGACTTCGAAATGTGGTTTTTTTACCACAAGATGGTATAGTTAAGGTCTAAACGAAAGTTTGTATAAATAATACCATAATCTTCAGATATAATGTGGATGTTTAAAAATTTTCTGTTACAAAAAATCAGTGCATCCAATAACATCAAAGTACAAGAGAGAACTATTGTGCTAAACCGAGTTACGCCTCTTTATTGCAACCATTTCATAAAGCTTTAGAAGGAAAGATATTTCATCTTTTGTAATATGAAGACATTATATTTATGGCTGCAACCCTTTTTGCGTCCCACTGCTGGGCACGGGTCTCTCCCCATTATTGGGGAGGCCTGGAGCTTACTCCATCACGCTGCACCAATGCGGGTTGGTGGAGATGCGGGTTAGTAGCCAACCCGCTGTCGGATGTTTTCAAACAGCCCATAAAGTCGACAAGGTTTAACGACTGTTATCTATCGATAACAACCGGCACCGACCGCTTAACGTGCCCTCCGAAGCACGGAAACGTGCATGAAATTTTTTGCCACTAGCGGTCGCCCATTTCACACCCGACCGCGCCCGTTTGGCTTAGCTGCATAGACCGCTTGAGTTCTACGCTAGCCGCCGAGCCATGAGCGCTTCATATCGAGAAAGACTTTAGGCTATATAACATCATGCTATGACTAATACAAAATTAAATGTCCACGCGGACGAAACCGCGGGCGGCCGCTAGTTATTAATATCAAGTGAAAGTAATTCAATCAAAATTTACAAAATTACAAATACAACAGACAAGAGCAGATGTTTTTAATAATAACGCATTTGTGCATCCTCGCAACGAAGTTATACATTTATCTTCTTTTTATGTACAGCTTTTACACTAAGATATTTTTAATTAATATCGGCCTGTTAAAATAAGCGCCAGATCTATCCAAATATGAAATGGCCTGTGCCCATTACTGGGACACAAGAAGGGTTGCGCATCCAATAAAAATACTACTGTATCTAAAATATCTAGTTGGTGTAACCTTCTGATTTGCTTCGACCGTGTCAAATTTTAACATCTGTAAGCGGATGATATCAAGGGAAAAAAATCCTCTTAAGCCACATTTCTACAGCTTATGCCATCCTCATACAATTCCTTATCAATGTCAAAGGAACAACTCTAACCAGAGAGGGTGTCCAGAATTTGGGAAACTTCGTCATAAATTCTAATCGCCTACACCACAAAGACGGAATGCTTTGATCATTTCGGAACCGGATCTGACCGAGGGTGTCCGGCTCATGGATCCAACAACTAAACGATTTGGTGTGTCCCTTTGAGTAAGAAATAATTCATACCAGGACTTAAGTAACTCATTTAATTTTAATATATCCTAATAAAGATAGGTAGCTAAAATGTTTCTAAGTGTTCACATCTGTCCCCGTTTCGGTTAGAAAATTTGACCGACATTATAATAAAAAAACAATATAAAAGTTATACGTATATAATCTATCTATACATATAAAATGCTTTGTCCTGAATGACTGGCTGATGGATCAAGCCACAGCCCAAACCGCTGGTCGTAGAGACCTGAAACTTGGAGTGTCTGATCTTTGTATGACGTAGGCAATAGATAAGAAAGGATTTTTCGAAATTTCGCCCCTAAGGAAACCCCTTAAAATAAAAAATGTAATTTCAAAATATTTATTTATCCACTGGGTTTTAGCTTTTCTGTTCTTCACGCAGTCGGGTTTTTTGTTTTTTTAATATTTTTTTCTCTCGGTTAGTTTTATGTGACTTGCTCGCGGACTGGTGTACCAAATAGGTTGGTTATTCTAGCACCACCTCCACCTTCAAAACTGTTACCTATCGTTTACGTACTTCGGTAGGTACACACAGATACGCCATAGTTATAACGGGGTTGAATTAAAAAATATGCCCTGATAACTAAAGTACACGCGGATGAAGTCGCGGCCAAGAGCTAATAATTAAGAAGGTAAGCCACAAGCTATAAGGGTCATATTATAATAAAGTATTTTTATCCCAGTCTCGCCATAATTTAAAATTATGAATAACAAGGCAATACAAAAAAAAATCAGTCCTACCTACTTTCACATAATATAGTGTCTCATACGATCAGCTATCATGTGTGCCCATTATGGAACCATAGCCATACTGTTATCTCAATTATATATAATGTACTTTTTTTTAAAAGAGTGCTGATGGGAATTTTTTTCCGCCGCTTTTTTTCTCTCAGCTCAACATCTAGCCCAAACGGGCACCAAAAGGTGATGACCGGGAAAAATTTGTATTCCTAATATGAAATAAATATTTTTTCATATCACATGCATTAAAACAGTGAGTTTTGATCTCTGTTTTGCCAGTCGAAATAAGACAATTTCAAACCAATGCGAATGTGTCAGTCAGAAACAATGTTGTTTCTACCCGGCACCTTCATATATTTATTATTTACGTCTTTATTTCAAGTCTGTCAGAATCGCATTGACAAATGTCGTCAAATCGTTATCAAAAGATATTACTGCGCTATTTGTCTGAAATAGTCTTACTTCGACTGGCTACAGAAATCAAAACTCGTTGTTTCATTACATGTGTCCTCGTCAGAAATCATCTTGTTTCACCCCTTGCCACACAATATACTATTGATTTGATATTAAATAAATACTTATGCAAGCAAGATAAAATTTTAGATTTCTACAACTAGACATACGATGACAAATATATTATATTTATTAATATCGGGATATGTGTTAAGATCTTTGGAAAGACGCTGGGCTGAGAACCAATTTTTCTATGCGCATCTCTGTTTAAGAATGTTTGACATTTTTATTATTACGAGTATGTTGAAGAAAATCATCATGATAAACATGACCAATATGACTGTGAGGTCGCAATGCGTGTGTTGTTTTTTACAACTCCATAGACAATAATAATAATCAATATACATATATCAATCAATATAATAATAATTCAAGTTTTGTGGAAATTATGATTTCCATTTTCCTTTTCCAGCACGTGGTGGCGGATATCTAAGATAAAAAAATTCAGCGTGTATTGTATTTTACAAGTAAATAGCCCTTTCATTCCCATGGTGAGTAGGATGTACAAAGTAAGTTATCCGCCATTTTGTTGTGGCGACCATTTTGTATTTACAGCAATACCTACTGCATATAAACTGCATTGTCATCCAAACTAAAGGCGTACACAATTTTAGCTCAATTGGTTAAAGTCAAAATTGAGTTGTAAGATTCCACCCGAACAAACGTACATTGCAAGTTAATAAAAAGCTTGTAAAATCTGTAAACTAAAAAATATGATCATATTGAGATTTTTTGAGATTATCTAAGAAACAGAAAGAAAGAACAGAACAGACAGACACAGCGGGGTGACTTTTAAAGTAGAATAATATATATTTAAATTGACGACCTCAATATACCATAAATCTCACTCGAAGGCGAGGGCTGTAAAGTCACGTACCTTATGAACCTGTAAGGCGAGCGCATGTAAGTTTATTACCTGTCATATTGATCTACGAAGGCAGAAGTAATAATGGCTTAGCGCGTGACTCTGCATAGAGCACCTAAATTTTCGTTACACTGAACGTTAGCTAGTATACCAGATCAGGACTTTAAAATTAAATTGACATTACTTACTGTAATGTTGCGACCACAACAGCCCCGTTCGCGAAACTTAACATTATATAATCATACCTACAAATCTATTCCACGGGAATAGTACATTTGTTGGGGTTAACAAGCTACTATTCCAGACTATAATCTATATCAATGCCTATTTTTATCCCTATCCATTCAGCCGTCCCTGCGTGATTGAAATGAAATGAAAATATTTTATTTGCACAAATATGGGTGAAAAAAGGTTTTACAAAATATTTAGAACTCCATATTTACCCCTACATTTTCCGTGCTTCGGAGGGCACGTAAAGCCGTCGGTCCCGGTTGTTGTCGATAGATAACAGTCGTTAAACCTTGTCGGAGGCCTTATGGGCGGTTTGAAAACATCCGACAGCGGGTTGGCCACTAACCCGCATCTCCGCCAACCCGCATTGGAGCAGCGTGGTGGAGTAAGCTCCAGGCCTCCCCATTAATGGGGAGAGACCCATGCCAAACAGTGGGACGCAAAAAGGGTTGAAGCCATTTACCCCTTAGGGTGTACAAATTATATTATATTAAATAAAATAATTTTTTTTTTTTTTTTTTCAACCTTTTTTTTATTGTCCCACTGCTGGGCACAGGTCTCCTTCTCACAAGTGAGAGGGATTCAGGCCATAGTCCACCACGCTGGCCAAGTGCGGATTGGTGGACGTCATGCTTTCGAGAAATTATGAATTTCTCTCAGGCATGCACGGTGATGAAGAATATCGTAATCAATTAAATATCACGATATTTTCCATCACCGTGGAGCAGCGATAAATGCGCACATTACAAATTTCTTTGTCAGAGGTGCGCGCCGAGGATTTGAACCCGGGATCGGTCGCGTAGAAGACCGCGGCTTTTACCACTCGGCCATCGCTGCTCATAAATAATTATTGACTTAAAACTTAATTTAAACTTAAATTCTTAAAATGACTATTACAGAAGAGTACATAAGAAACACTAAAATAGTTTTAAATTTTACAGTTTAAATTAATTAGACTTAAACCCAATTTTGTGCTTTTTACAACTATTTATTTTATTTGAACCATACGGGGATCGCCGTCATCAGCTTTGGGCACCCACCAGGATGGGTTTTGTACACTGAGAGGAAAAAAAGCTGGCGAAAAAAAAAACCTCCCAGGTTTTTATGCCGCGGACATAATTAATTTCTTATATTTTATTAATTTGTTTATTTATAGTTAATAAACTAAGTGACCGAATAGTACGCTTTTTTAATTAAATATGGTTTGAGTTCTCTTTCAAAAGGCCAATAACATCCATCCAATCATACAAACATACAAACTTTCGTGATTATAAAGCTTTATAATCACGAAAGTTTACACATAGCTATGTCAGGTTTTGTTTTGGCGCTGTAGATCAGAGGCATCTGTATCCACCTTCAAGAATGAAAGTCACATACTATACTAATAATAACATAATAATCACATGTAATACATAGGTTTATTAATTTAAACATGCATTATACAGATACGTGTATATCTTACGTATAACTCCGGACTCGTAAGAACTGATTATATAAATTTTGCTATTTTGCGCCCCACTGCTGGGTACGTAACTCTCCCCGTAATTAGATAAGCTTAAAGCTATACCATCCCACTTCTGCATTGCGTGTTGGTGGAGAGTTTCCATTTAGGTAAGTAAATGTAATAACAAATAAAAAGAAAAGATGACTAGCTATGCTAGCCGCGATTTTACGCTTTATAACCTAAGCACCTTTATTACCTAATTTAAGTATTTTTGCGATAGTGACCCCATGACGTAAACCCCTAACAGATAATGTATGGGCCCTTTAAATATCGGTTATTGTTTCATATTTGTACACACATGTTTCCTATGTGGGAGAGAGGTGCTACTGTATGAAAAAGTATACACCATCATACGTTTTGATTGTTGCAAAGTACTTTTACCTAACTTTATAGATAGATAAACTCTTTATTGTTTGTAATGCACAACAATCATTATGACATAAAATAAAAATACAAAATAACAAACAAATTGGAAACAAAATTACGAAACACATAAGTATGATACAATATAACATAAAATCTTATGTTTTTTGAGTAATTTAAGTATAAATTTTAACCCATTCCATATTTCCATCCATAAAAAAGGTGGCATCCTTTTTTTAAAAATTGTTGACCAGGTGCCACCACTTTTTATTATGAATTTTGGTTGGAAATAGATTACTCATGGTGTAATTAATAAAAATAATAATAAATATTGTTGATAAATACGAAAAAAACCACAAAACGCATATGGTGCGTGGGTGGCACAAGGTGAAAAAAGATTTTCGCGAGATCCGAGAACGCACCTTTGATAGTATATAGTGGATGGCTTTATGCACGATTTGAAAAATGAACAACGAATCTAAATTGTTAGGGTGTAGGTAAAAAAATAAAAATACTTCTATTTATTCAAATCAGTCTTAATTCTTTTTTTTCTACAATTGTGGTTTAATAGAATTTCGCCGAATATTCTTAGGTTCCACTTCTACTGCCGTATTTAAAGATCTCTTTTCCGCTTTAAACCTGATGTGTTACTTTTGACTCTGAAACATATTTGGTATCCGATTTGCTGTATTTGTAATAATAAAAACATTATATTGAAATTAAATAGTTATAATGAAGATGTATTGTCTGTATTATAGCTCACCTATCTTGTGAATTACTTTCTTTTCTAGCTTGTAAATTAGTATCTTCGGTAATATTAAGTGACAATTCAACCAAGCGACGACCTCTTGTTTGTCATAATGCTAAAGCTACAGAAAACAAAAGATCTAAACAAGACGAAAATACTAGTAGCTTCACAAAATTCATACAATATTATTTTTTTAAAAACCTTCGGTGAATATCATGTAGGTAGGTATGTAATACGACGACTATAGTAAAATAATAAAATTTAGTTATAATAGCAGTAGTAGGTAGGTAATATTTAGAGACCGATTATTGTCGATTTATAACACCATCCACGAACGAAGTCATTCATAAATGCCACTGAACGCACCATTATCGTTGGTATGTTTTGAACTATAAATAAAATTCAAAACATTATCAATAGACGTAAAATAACGTTATTGTAATATCTAAATGACTAAATTTGATTAAATAATCATATTTACTTGCTTATTATCACATAAATCACTGCAAAAACTTGATTCACATTACTAGCAAAAATCACAAGTACAAAACTGACGTTAATTCAAATGCGACATTGTCTATTATTACCTTAACTGTGTTACTATATCAGAAATATAATCTAAATTGAGGTTAATAAAAAAAGGCAACATTTAATCAAACGCACTATGAAAAAATGATAACTTAGTAAAACATTCACGAAACGCGTACGGGTGCGTTGTAGGCACACAAATAAAAAACACTAAAACGCACACGAGTGCGTTACTGGCATGGAATGGGTTAATAAATAGCTCAAAATTGTACATAATGATTCAAAAAAAAATTCGGATCCGAGCTAAACGAACGGAACAAACAAAAATCACACCGACTTTTTAAATAAAAAAAACTAAAAAAACACGCGTTTCAAAATTCGAAGTAAAAAGTAAAAAATAAGAAGAAAATGTATTTTACTGTAAAAAAAGCGTGGGGTGGTTTTTAAGATACTATTGACACCATGCACCCCACGCTTTTTTTTACAGAAAAATACATTTTCTTCGTATTTTTAGTTAGTATTTTCACAAAAACGTGTTTTTTAATTTTATAAAGTACATTATTTATTTTTAATTTTTTAGTTGGATTATTTTTACATATTATTGCATTGTCATGCAAATGCAAATTTTCAAGTTAATCATATGTTTAGAAGTAGGTGAAAATGAAGTTAAAAGATTCCGTTACATACATATATATACAGGTCAAGCTAATATAAGCGTCTTAAAAATATAAAACTTTACATTTGTTTCATTAAGTACCTTAGGTCGCGAACTTATCAGCCGCCCCTCGTATATTTTTTTTATACTGATGATCCTAGTTAGGATTTTTACAAAAAGTTATGAGATTATTGTATTGTCATCGGCCCTTAACCCTGTGCAAATTTTCAAGTTAATCAGACTCCTAGAAGTAAGTGAAAATGGAGTTAAAAGATTCCGTTACATACACACATACAGGTCAAGCTAATAAAAGCGTGTTAAAAATCAGATAATTTGACGTGAGAAAAAAATGAATGATGAAATTTTATGATGAACTTTTTACTGTGTGTTTGGTTCATAAAAAGGTAGGTTATCACCAAATTTTGTGAAAAAATATTTTTTTAGCAAAAGATAAAAAAAAACAAAAACTTAGTTATTTTAATATTTCACATAAATTTTGAAGTTATTTGAAAAAAGTGTAAATACGAAAGTTGTAGATCTTTTTAATACCTACAACTTTGCCTTTTTTTATAGAACTTGTAGTTTTTCCTTAAAAACTCACCCTCTCTCCCTTCCCGATCTCAGATCGCGCGTAAAAAAAAAATCCTTTCATTTATGTTATACATACATATTCTCTTACCTTTTTCAATGGGTTTTATTCTACTAAATTTTTTTTTGGTCTCAAAAATTATCGACACTGGTCTATAACGTGAAAGGCAAAAATACGCGCGGTTCCCAGCTTAAAAAAATTTGCCACCCCTGACCAAGAACCTAAAAATCCCCCCCCCCCCGACCAAAACTTTGCCCCCTCCTGGCCAAGACTATGCCACCCCTGGCCAAGTCTTTGCCCCCCCTGGCCAAGACTTTGCCCCCCCCTGGCCAAGAACCTGGGTACGCCCATGAATACGAGTATTCCGACGAAGTCGGATTGGGAGCCACTTGAGCTTTGCACGAAATTCGGAAACGTGGACATACTTGTGAAGGCCAAAATATGAATAGATATACCTATTAGTAATATTTATAGATAGGGTCTTGACAGTAACTCATTGAATTGTAACGCTATAAGACAATGTCTGCCCTTTTTGCATTCTACTGTTGGTCACGGTTGCATTCCATAATTGGAAAAGCCTGGAGCTCACTACCACGCTGCTCCAATGTCAGATTAACCTCTTCTTGGTTACTCTACTCTACAAAGTTAGCGTTTGATGCGGGCCCTACGCATATAAGACAGGGTGCAATCCCTGGACATAACACCACCTGGACGAAAATTACTAGGTACAAAGTACCAAGAATTCCACTAAAATTACACATTTTTGTTACTAGCCTCTCGCCAGCGGCTTCCCCCGCGTGGACTCGTTTTATAGGTTCCCCTAGTATAAAAACCATCCTATATCCTTTGTTAAAGTTCAATATATCCAATATATCTGTGTTCCAAATTTCATTAAAATTGGTTCGGTAGTTTAAGCGGGAAAACGTAGCAGACAGACAGACAGTGTTACTTTCAAATTTATAATAGAATTTATAATATTAGTAGGAATTCATAAAAAGAAACAAATGTATATTCCAAAAAATTTGAACAAATTGAATACCTTTAAACGAGCAATTCTTGTATATACCCTAAATATATATTTTGAATCTCGGAAACGGCTCTAACGATTTTCATGAAATTTTGCACCCTGATTTCGAGGGTGATATATCCATCCAGCTACGTTTCATTTTAAGAAATTGTCGTTTTATCCGTATTTTCAGCGATAATCACCTTAAATATAAATAAAAAAAATATTGTCTCTATTGGAGAGTATTATAATAATATTGTGGCGTAAGACCCCGTCAAACGTCATCCGCCACTCCACAAGAAAGGCGCTCTTTGTATTGTGACTCCGCCCCGTTCAAAGAAATGACAATGTCGATTTGAAAGACCTCTATAACAATTTCTTTGTTAAATTAAAGCTTTCTTGGCAGAATGCTTACGTAGGCTGACTGCGGTACTAGATTCCCGGGTTCAAACCTCTATCAAATGCATATTGCGTTTTTAATGCTTTGTGAAAAAGAGTGCCGGCAGAAGTGAAAACATTAACGTTGTGCATTTTTGATGTCTTGGAATCGTTAGGGAATAATTCCGCACGAATTGCTTGAATTATCTATTAATTTCTATCTAGTATTTTTATAAAGTACTCACTCATTTTCTTTCACTATTTCTTCGTCACTTTTTTCATTAATAGATGCACTTTGTTCAATGACCATATTTTAATTTTAAATACTTAATATAAACGAATTTTACAAGTATAGACAGTCGAGCCGTCATCAGCTGTCACCCCTTCGTCTTACGGTTTTTCGATCAGCACACGTGACCTGACGCGAGTTTCACAGTTTTTACCCATCCCACAAAAGTGCTCAACGCCGCTAAAGAAGTTTTCACTTCAAAAATTTTTTTGGGAGCTATTTCAGATGAAGTTGTAAAACCTTAGAGTTTCAAAGGTACTGACGGGTGTCATACCTGTCATAATCTTGATGCTCTAAGAGTATTGAGAATTTTGCTCTAAGAGTAACACATAGCAAATGAGTGTTTTGTTGGAATTAAACCAAGAAAATAAATTGTTTTTATCCAAGTATCGCTCGGTCGTCCAGGTACTGCTTGTCATAATTGAAGAACCGACAAAAAAAATACACCGCATTCCTACACACTGTACTCTTATGACATGAATTAATAGCAGTCATAAATATCGAGGCCCTTTAGTGAAAGGACCCTGTTAGTGAACAGGGGTTATTTAAACAAAGGAAAACCAAGAAATATCAACTCATTTCAACTGAGCGAAATGAACCCAATGATCCCTACGTGGAAATCGCTACGGGCCTAACGCCAATTTGATCCGGCACTGTAATAGGGTTTAGTCTCCTGTCCAACTACACAATATGCGAATATTGAATTCCAGTAAGATTTAACGACTTAATAGGTACTACATATTCGAAAGAATTGTAAACGACGGCTTGACATGATTTTATATGTTCGTTTTACAAATTTACTTTCATATATCTTACTCCTAACGTGCCTGTCCTGCTTAGCTTTGTCCAATATAGCTTGCCTTCTCTGCCATGCGCAATTTAAAATACAAATTGAACATAATAATATGTTCTTATAATTCAAAAAATTTACATTATGCGTGTCATATAAAGATCAGACAATAACAAGCATTTTACAAACACTACTTTAATGGCAACAATTAAAATGGCCAGACATAAATACCAGCGCTTTTACTCACAGCCATGACGTATCAACTTATTTCAACCGGCAGCTAGCGTAGAACGGATGCGGTCGACGGTGAAATAGAAATAAAGAAAGATTAATTTCATATTATAGGAATAAAAATATTCGCTTACTGATTGTATTTTTTTCCCGGACATCGCCTTTAGGTGGCCGTTTGGGCTATAGGCACTCTTTAAAAAAAGTACCTTTATATATTTGGGATAACAGAATGGCTATGGATAGATAATGGGCACACGTGACAGCTGATCGTGTGAGGCACTATCAACCCACTGGTGACCGACAGTGGAATTGACATTGGTTACGGGCAGTGGAAAAATTTCATGGGTGAGGTCATATGGAAAACATCCGACAGCTGTTTAGCTTCAAACCATAATCCCCACCAACGGATGGCGGAGTAAGCTCTAGACCTCCCCAATATTGGAGAGAGATCCGTGCCCAGCAGTGGGTTTCTAATATAAATAAATACAAAATTTGCATAAAGTATACAAAATTTTACATGGTACCGAACTAAAACTTTTTTTTAAATTGACAGGACATTATAATTACATAGGTAATGGATATGAAACCTTCACTAGTATATCCTAAGTCTATGGTGTAGATTAACCACCTACGCCGGTCTCATTAAATCATAGATTTTATATATATACTTATACTACGTCAAACTCATAATAAATCTATGCAAAAAATACATTGTGCAACAACATTGAATCATATAATTATAATTGTAACCCCAAATGACAATAACATAATAAAACAACGTTGAATCATTCATGTTTTGATGCGGCAATAATAGGCACTCATCCAATATATCGTGGAGCCCTATTGGCATGCACCAGGCTATCAGAACAATGGGGAGTCAGATTGGAGTTAATTAAAGCGCACTGTTCTCGCCCACCGTCCGTTTTATAAACGCAGTAATTGGATCACAGCCCCGGTCGCAGTCATTGAGGCTGTGGTTACATACAGTAGAGAGCGAATGGCGATGCGACCGAGAGAATGGTCGGGTTTGGATTTTCTCGAGCGCGTCAGATTAAGATATAGGGTAAACCTTGCGCTCTATTGAGTACTTCCAGAATTAAAAAAGCCCTATATAAAGGAACTCAATTTTTTTTATTTTTTCTCTCTTCCTGATGTCAAAATAGTTTGATTAGAATATCAAATTATTGGTTAGATTATCGGTTGACATTTTTACTCTTTCCCTTTTTATATATTTTCTTAAATCCTGTGCACGCTCTTCCATTATTACAATATTACATAAGCCTTTTTCTTTTTAAAACTTAATTTGTAACAGCAATACCTACTGCATATAAATTGCATTGTCATCCAAAATAAACGCTTACACAATTTCAGCTCAATCGGTTAAAGTCATCTGCTTCAGAATTGAGTTGCAAGATTCAACCCGAACAAACGTACATTGCAAGTTAATAAAAAGCTTGTAAAAATGTAAGGTAAAAATCGTATGAAAACATATTGAATTTTTTTGAGATTATTTCAGAAACAGAAACAGACAGACGCGGCGGTGTGGGACTTTTAAAGTAGAACCCTTAGTACTTATTTACCTTGAGGACCTGAATAGTACATTTATTCGTGACAACAAGCTACTATTACAGGCTGATTATAGCCTGTAATCCCTGGATTCCTAACCTGGGGGTAATTACCCCCGCGGGGGTAAAACTTGTGTGTCGGAGGGGTGACAATGATCCGGTTGTTATCTCGAACGCCGAATTTCAAAATGACAAGTCTGAGTACCGACTAGCGCGCAAAGTACCAACCTTCGCAATAAAATTTATTTTATGTTTTCTAAATGTTAGAAATTACCTATCTTAAACCTAGGTTATAACTGTAATTTAGAGTAAAAATATCAAAAATAAAATTATGTGCAATTGTTTTTATGTTTAATAAAGCCTAAGTATTTGTAGTAACAAGTATTGTTTACTTCAACGTTGGGAGGGGTAAAATTTGTGACCCTAGTTAGGCCATAAGGGTAACAGACCTAAAAAGGTTAAGAACCACTGCTGTAATCTATATCAATGCCTATTTTCATCCCTATCCATTCAGTGTTCCTGCGTGATAGAGCCACTGACATCCATCCTATCATACAAACATACAAACTTTCGTTTATAAGGCTATGTCAGGTTTTGCTTTGGCGCTGTAGATCAGAGGCATCTGAATCCACCTTCAAGCATGAAAGTTACATGTATGGCATTGGGAAACTATGTGGTACGTCAGTTCATAATATCTCGATGTGATATGGTAAGCAATAGCTTACATAATAATGTCACTCTTCCGAACAAAAGAAAATTGTTAACAATATAAATAAATTCTCCCACTCCCTCTTTAAAATCTCCCATGTCCACAGACGTCTTCCGTATAAATTATATAAATTTCCCCATTTTGAGTCCCACTGCTGTGACGTATTGCTTCCCGTAATTAGAGAAGCTTAAAGCTACTCGTGTTCCATCCCACTGCTGTATTGCGTGTTGGTGGAGAGTTTCCATTAATAAAGTTTCCGTTAATAAAAGTAATAATGTAAGTAATGTAATAACAAATAAAAAGAAAAGATAACTAGCTGTGCGCCGCTATACGCATATTTTACGCTTTATAACCTAAGCACCTTTATAACCTCATTTAAGTATTTTTATAATATTGACCCCATGACGTAAACTCCTAACAGACAATGTACCTACTTAACAGAAGCCTTTTTCTTTTTAAAAGTTAATCTTCCCAAAAACATCATCCTTTATTTCTTTAATTTCTTTCTTATATCTTATTTAAATAGAAACAATAACATGATTTAGAATAATGATCTAGTCACCTTGCTGATTTTTTTTCTCTGTTTCTATTACTCCCGTAGACTTGAGTATGTGCGACATTAGACAAAAAGCTTTTTCATATTAAGTATTTATGCATTACAATGTCAAAATAATGTGACGTTTAATATGCTTGTGTTCTATGATAGACTTCACAGATACTGCACACACGCATCATGTGAATGTGTGCTTCGTGCCAGGTTAAAGTAATCGCTGCTTTATTCCAGCGTTTTCAACCAGTAGGAGCAAAATCTTTCGGGGCTCGATTATACGAGCTTATAATCGCGTCAACGCTCGGAAAAGTTATATGTGTGCCAAATGTTCGTCTAGAGAATGCAATCTTGGCTTTTTAGCGAGGTTGATCTTGGCCGAATCCTATCCTATATCTCCTATAATCCTATAACTAAAATGACAACATTTACGTTTATCGAAACTCTAAAAAACTACACGGGGCGAGAAGATTACTCTTGTCATAATATGCACGTATTTTATTTTCCTAGGTATCCATATATAAATAAAATAAAATTAACATATAATTCTCTACTTGTTAAAAATTAACAATTACGCACACAATAAAAGTAATATAACCCAAAATTAAGTACTTTAATTGTTTGTTTTTGATATAATATGTACTTACTTCATTCACGATGACAAAGTCGTCCTCCTCTCGACAGACCGCGGAATGCTTGGTCACGCCTGTAACAAAAAGAAAAAAGTTTTGAGCGACTAGAAAGGAAAAAACAAATTAGGGAGACGTGAAATTTTATTTCCCTCTTGAGTTTGCATTTTTTCTGTTTTTTGTGTATAAGCAATCCGTGATAAGCGACTGTCTTTCCATATAGAAAATAACAAGGATTTGTAGATAATATTTCATATCCGTCCGTTCTTTATTGCTTTTATATTTACCTATAAACCAACAATACTACACCTTGGAGTTTCTCCGCCATAAGTTTATATTTTACCTCATGAAAACTTCAGATTTTGTAAGCTCTAGTGGTCACAGCATAAAGATTATGATCATTATGGGTTCAGTTGGACAGCATATATGACTCCTAAATCTGTCACGGTATCTTGTCTATCCAATGCGACTTTGCCTAACTGATATTGATGGGTTGACGAGCTCGCGTAACGGATACTAGATTATTATTTATTATTATTCAAGTGAAAACTTCTTGAGCGGCGTTGTGCACTTTTTTTGGGATGGGTAAAAAAAATTAAACTCGCGTCAGGACACATGGCCTGATCGTATATTCGTAAGACGGAGGGGTGACAGCTGATGGCTCGACTGTCTATAGTTGTAAAATTCGTTTATATCAAGTATTTAAAATATGGACATTGAACAAAGTGCATCTATTAATGAAAGAAGTGACGAAGTAATAGTGAAAGAAAATGAGTGAGTACTTTATTAAAATACTAGATGAAAACCTACTGAAAATACTAGATGAAAAATAATACTGATAATAAAAGCAATTCGTGCGAAATTATTCCCTGACCATTCCAAAATATTAAAAATGCACAACGTTAATGTTTAAGTTTTCATTTCTGCCGGCACTACCGGAGTGTAACCCGTTGTTTTTTTATTGCAAAGTAAACAATTATGATGTCTAAAGCCGATATTTTAAAATAGGGCTGATCTTTTTCGCCGTCTGCTTTTTTCTTTCGATCAGCATTGCATAAGTTCACCCAGAGCCGACCATGAAAAATCCCATTTACAAAGACTTTGTATAAAAACACACAGTATATAAAATATTTTCATTTCATTAGAATAGCGATAATAATAAAGATTTCACACGACAGAATAATTACGTATAATTTTCCTTTATTTTAAATACCCACCGGTTTCGTTTGATGTCAAAAATGAAGTATATTAACATAATATGCTTTTATTATAAACTACCAAGAAATGTCATGTCAGCAATATACGAAATATGTAATTAACTAAAGCCTTTTGTTTTGTAAGCTTACCCTACTTACTGGCTTTTTAATTTCAATTTCATTACTTTGATTACTACATACCATTTTTATTTAACTTAGGCATATTCCTCGTTACTTTACTGCTAAAAGCATATTTTTATGTAGGTAGTGATAAAATATAAATAATTATGCATTACAAACGCTTACCTACAAATACAAATATCTTATGTTGCCTACAAATAAAAATATGGTTTATTGTAAACCATAGAAAGAAAATCACAACATAGAGAGAGAAATAAAAAATGCAGTGAACAACAGGCGGCCATATTGCTTCTAGCGATCTGTTCCAGACAACTTTAGGGTAGAAGAGAATTTAGCAAAGTAGAATGCGGGAGAAGTGCACATAAAAACTTAAACTTTAATATACATAGACATATTATAAATATATCACACTTACATACCATTAATATATACATATATGTATTTGTATATGTTTGTATATTTATATATATATATATATATATATATATATATATATATATATATACAAATATATATATATACCTAGTATGTATGAGGTTATTGGTAACAGAGTGAGTAATAATCTGATCTTTGATTGTTAGATTAATAATAATTATAAAGACGTGTCTTAAAAATAGCGACTTTGCTTGTGTAATAGATAAGACAGAGAGTTCGACATGCGGATAGCAGAGACGGTAAAGGATTTTCCAAAGAAGGTTGAAGAGGGGACAAGAGGACTAAGGGATAGGACAGTGGAACGTAAGAATCGATTGTAATATTCAAAACGCTCTTTCAGATATATAGGGGAAAATGGATGAAATAGTGCATAGTAAAAAGCAGATAAATACCTATCACATTTATATTTTATGGAAATATTCCCATACAATCATTACATTTAGCTGTTGCTATATTTTCAATTATTTTTTATTAATAAGCTTTTGTATTTTAAAAATATATACTTAATTAAGATTAGTTACCTACATTTCTTGTACTTGCTTAACCACAAGCAATATATGCATCCATGCAATATATAAACAGTACCTGGACGCCCGAGCGTTGCTCGGATAAAAACAAATGATTTTCTTGGTTTATTTTAAGCAAAACATTCATTGGCTTAGTGTTACTTAACAATGCCTTTTAAAATACCTAGCTCCCAATTTAAAAAAAATTGTCACAAAAATTGGACCTATTTATGCAAACCGGAACCCACACATGATGAAGATGATGATAGTTTTGAGAAAAAGCTGTTTATTGTATTAGACAACTGATGTTTTGTGGATTGGTAAACATGTCATGAAAATGTATTGTTCTGTCAAAATAGACAGATCATTTTGATCTTTACAGGGTCGATAGAAGGTGCAATTTTAAGCTTTTCTGTGTACTTAACTCAATTTCGGCATGGTGTGGATTGGTTCCGGTTTGCGTAAATAGGTCCAATTTAAAAACGCAACTTACTTGAGGTTTGAACCCGGGTCTCTAGCTCGGTAGTCAGCTTTCGTAATTCGACCAAGAAATGATTTCATTTTTCATTTATCATTCAATGATTTGATTTGAATTCCATTGACGAATTTTTTATAGAAGTCTTTCATAATATATCGACGTTGTCATTTGTTTAAAGGGCGGATTGACGGTCGAAATTCGACGGCTTTCTACGCCACAATATTATTTATATTCTCCAATAGATGTCAAAAAGAGTAATTATATATTTAGCGGCATAAACATTAAATAAAATGACAATTTCTATCAATATAAATTTGCTGGATATTTGGATATTTTATCACCCCCGAAACCAGGGTACTAAATTTCATCAAAATCTTTGGAGCTGTTTCCGAGATTCAAAAAATATATTTAGATATATATACAAGAAATGCTCGTTTAAATGTATTAGATAACTACTATGACGATTACTTACCCTCCGCGTAGCGCCAAATCATTATTGGAGTAGCGTGAGGAAGTAGGCTTTAGGTCTAAAAATTATGAAGAGAGTTTCGCAGTCTGTTAAACAAGCAAAATAAAATATGAAAGAAATATCGCTAAAGGTCAAAAGTTGAAAGGCAAGTCTTAATTACTCGTTTCTGAACTAAAACCTTGTGAAAATTAAAACTTAAGCCGGTCAGGACTTCTCAGTTTTCCACTTAGTTTGATAGTGCAAATGCGCCATTGAATCACAAAGTTTACCGTAGTTTATTGCAAGGTAAGAAGTTGCTTCTTTGCAGGCGCCACTTAGAATGAAAATGGTAATTTATTCTCATACTGTTATAAAGACAGTTTTGTGAAAGTATAGTTTGTAATAATAAAACGCTTACCTACCGTTCTTTTACTTTTTAGTGCATATTAATTTGTTTTGGAGTAGTTTTCTTTTGAAGTCGGTAATTTTATTTGTTCAATTTATTGTATTGCGTCATTTAGTAGTAATAGAAAAAATAATTAAGTCGTCAGTAACTACACAGTCTAGTATTTTCCAATGGAGTTTTGGAAGCAAGCTAAAAAAACTTTTTTTCGCGCTGTTATTTGTTTTCACAACACTGTGCACGAGTGTTGTCATTAAATTACTTTTTTATTGTCATTACCCTATATCGAAACAAATGCCATTAACTTTATCCGATATTACTACACCTAAAAATACACCAAGAAAAATGAAAATAAAACAAGAGCACAACGTAGGACACGTTCCGCTTCCGTCTTCCCGCCCAAACTCGCCAAATAAGTATAAAACATAGACTTAATACATATATGTTATGACTTAATACATATTGTTATATTTGGTTTAAAAAGAACGACGGTGATCACGTGTACAAACATTTTGCTAAAAAAGCAGTGCTATGTCGGTGGAAGTATTACAAGAAGCACGTCGACACTCTCTCGTCTGAAGAGGCTCTTGACACCGTAAACTGACGTTAGTGTACAACTGTCGTCAAAGACATCGTTTCAAACATCTCACATGAGACCTTCATCACTTGGAATTTACATCCCAGTTTACATTTTCTCGGATAATATTTACGACTTAAACGAACTTTATTTCAGCTCAATGCTCCGATGGCCTTATGAAGCCCAACTTTCTTATTGAAGTGAAAACTTCTTTAGCGGCGTTGTGCATTTTTTTGGGATGGGTAAAAAATGTTAAACTCGCTCAGGACTCGTATTCGTAAATTCGAAAATTCGTCAGATAGTAAAGGAGAAGTGGAAGATCGACCTTCACCGATCTGATAACTCGATGAGACATATTTTTAAGCTATTGCATAGCTTTTATCGCGGGCATTGAGCGCGGCAACTGAATCAAGAAATTCCGTAACGAAAATAACCTGACAATCGTCTAAGTTCGGCAGATACGATAGAGTTACTCATTTTCGCTGTAATGATTAATGTCAAATAAATAATAGAATTGTGATTTTAAGAAGGTGAATTTTGTGTTCTGACGTAATTTAACGTAAAATTGGTGTTTTCTTTAATAAATGGAGGGACGTACGCCGATACCAGAAGTGGCGGATCCACCCCAGGATCAATCATTAAGCGGTTCAATGGTGGAACAGATGTCATTATTTTCCGCTGGTATGGAAGCAATTTTTACAAAGATCGCTGAAAACATAACCGCCTGTCAACCCGTTCAGAATACAACAAGTAAATTTGTGAATTTTGATCCGGATGAGCCAGAATTTGACATAGAAAACTGGTGTATGTTAACCGAAATGATCATCGAGAAGAAGAAGATAGAAGGTATTGATCTGATACTTGCACTTACGCACTAGCTGAAAGACCGCGCTGCTACGTGCTTAACTAAGTTACAGCCTCAACAATTATCATGGACAAATATCAAAGAAATACTAATGTCGCCGTTTTCTAAGCCGATGACAATGCAAGACTACTTCGACCAGATAATAAAGTTTCAAATGAACACTAATAAAAAATAAATTAATAATTATAATTGCATAAGTTGATAAAAAATGATATGCAATAGCTTTACCGCGGCAGTCCCCGAGTGCCATATTTTATATTCCACTGCAATACATGGATTTCTTCGCAAAATGAACAGTACTTTTTATAAGTATATTGTATGTTCCCAGTTATTTTATCAAATATAATTTATAAACATATAAATATTTTTATATAAATAATATTGTTATTAATATTTATTTATATTCTAATACCTTTAAACGAGCAATTCTTGTGTATATCTAAATATATTTTATGAATCTCGGAAACGGCTCCAAAGATTTTGATGAAATTTAGTACCCTGGTTTCGGGGATGATAAATCGATCCTGCAAATTTTTATTGATAGAAATTGTCGTTTTATTTAATGTTTATGCCGTTAAATATAAAATTACTCTTACTGACATCTATTGGAGAATATTAATAATATTGTGGCGTAGAAAGCCGTCAAATGTCGACCGTCAATCCGCCCTTCAAACAAATGGCAATGTCGATATGAAAGACTTCTATAAAAATCTCGTCAATGGAATTAAAGCTTTCTTGGTCGAATGGTTACGAAAGCTGACTACGGAGCTAGAGAACCGGGTTTTTTTATTTTTTGTGACAATTTTTTTTATTGGGAGCTAGGTATTTCAAAAGGCTTTGTTAAGTAACACTAAGTCAATGTTTTGCTTAAAAATAAACCAAGAAAATCAATTGCTTTTATCCGAGCAACGCTCCGGCGTCCAGGTACTTTATTTATATACAAGAGTGAGGTGCTGAAAGAAAATTGATTAAAATTAATTATATTAAAAATAGCTATAAACACTTTTCGATAGGCAAGTTATCATTATATATTTGATAAAAAATATGTCTCATCGAGTTATCAGATCGGTGAAGGTCGATCTTCACCGGCTCTTAGATCAAGACGGAGGGGTGACAGCTGATGACGGCTCGACCACGCTCGACTGTCTATACTTTGTAAAATTCGTTTATTAAATATCAAGTATTTAAAATATGGACATTGAACAAAGTGTATCTATTAATGAAAAAAGTGACGAAGAAATAGTGAAAGAAAATAAGTGAGTACTTTATAAAATACTACACAAAAACCTACTGAAAATACTAGATGAAAAATAATACTGATAATAAAAGCAATTCGTGCGAAATTATTCCCTAACCATTCCAAAATATCAAAAATGCACAACGTTAATGTTCAAGTTTTCATTTCTGCCGGCACTGCCGGAGTGCAATCTGTTGTTTTTTTTTCAAAGCGCACCGGAACCATCTCGGGAAAAACTGCTTTTTGTACCCTCCATAACACAAAATGGAATGCTACTTCATCTTGGTTATTTTCTGGGCAGCTGGCTTATTTTTATTTATAAAGAGCTGCGTTGTCATTTCGCAACTTAATTCGCCTCATGTAAGTTTGCCCGGTACCCGCACCTTTACACCGAAACACAATAGAAACGCTGTACTGTTAAACTGCTTGAAATGTTTGCAGCAGAGATGCTTCCGTTTTAAAATGGCTCTACAAAGACACACAGTTTAGTCACCTCAAACGAAAGGCTGGTCAACCTCAGTTCTTAATGCCCATCTCAAACAGTAGATAATGAGTACAGAGTACAATAAGATATTTTAGAACGTTAATTATCGTCGTTTTATAGAAAAAAAGGACTCTGAGGACAGTGTCCAAGTAACACTGTCAAAAACTGAGGATATAACGGACGTTTGGCTGCAACCCTTTTTGCGTCCCACTGCTGGGCACGGGTCTCTCCCCATTATTGGGGAGGCCTGGAGCTTACTCCACCACGCTGCTCCAATGCGGGTTGGTGGAGATGCGGGTTAGTGGCCAACCCGCTGTCGGATGTTTTCAAACCGCCCATAAGGCCTCCGACAAGGTTTAACGACTGTTATCTATCGACAACAACCGGGACCGACGGCTTAACGTGCCCTCCGAAGCACGGAAACGCGCATGAAATTTTTTGCCACTAGCGGTCACCCATCTCACACCCGACCGCGCCCGTTTCGCTTAGTTGCATAGATCGTTTGCGTTCTACGCTAACCGCCGGGCCATGCGCGCTTCGGACGGACGGACGTTTACCTTACAGTTATTCGGTTTAAAAACTCTTCCATGTTTTTAATAACTAGAGCGAAACTCTTTATATTTTCATATTATGTGGACCTACCTCAATCTATTACTGTCGCCTGGGAAATAGGCTTTTAACTTCAAGGCATTACAGTAAATATTACAAGGGACACAATTGTGAAAATGAAAATGAATTAAGGGTGTAAATGATAAAATTCATACATCATACACAGTATCTTGTATTTGTTTATACTTTTAGTAGAAACATATTTGACTGTTAGACCCGTGTGGTGTAATGGTAACTATGCCGGACTGCCTATCGGACGGTTTTAATTGCGGTAATTAATTGCCAACTAAAAATACTGAAACCATAATTCCCAAAATTATTATGCACATCGCAACATACTAATTTTAAAACCTTAATTTTTGTCGTTGTGCGGATGCATATTGCCCTCCAATCGTGCTTTTTTTCCTCTAGTGCTCGCTCACTTATCGATTTGAAATTAGGTATCATGTTCAATTTTGGTGTACTAGAGCTAGGTACGTGCAAGTTTTGTTAGCATAGTTGGTTTAGAGTGGAACTAATAATTCCAGGTTCATTGTGTCCACTGTGCTCGACAACCAAAGAACTTTAATGCCGCAGACACTGTTCAAAGCACGTAACAGTTTGCAATTGCAGTCCAGCTTAGAGTTTATAACCCAATTAGGTATTATTGTGATACAGATAACTTTGACAATCAGATCAAAGAGAAGTAAGAATTAATTGGAATAATGATACTACATTTAATAGATAGGACGAACACGCTTAGATTCATAATTGTAGGAATCTTTCCACGCTAGCTTAAATCAATTATCAGTAATAATAGTTAGACCCGGACTGCAAGGTAGAGCATGAAGTAATGTTTCGTAAGTTTACTAAATACCATTAATTACATATTATTTTAGACGTTTTCTGTAAAATAAAACGTTTACATTCGCACCCAAATATCTTTTTTATTTATTCATAAAAATAGCTTGTAGCACTTACAGCAATGCCAAATCTCACTACAACTTAATCTAATACCTTTAAACGAGCAATTCTTGTATAATAATATATTTCGTTTGAAATGAAACCTGGAAAGATGGTTCTTAACATTACATGTACAATATTTAAAAATGATTTTTAAATAAAGGTATTATTAATACAATTATAAATAGGTAAATTATTAATATAAAAATTAAATACAATCAGACAATACAAAAAAATACATTAAATACAATCAGAAGTTTAAAACAAGTTTTTTTAAAGTTAATTAAAAATAAATAATTCAGTTTAAAAAATATAAAAACAGGCTTTTGTGAAAATACGAACTAAAAAGTAAAAAATAAGAAGAAAATTGTATTTAACTGTAAATAAAAGAGTGGGTATGGTGTCAATAGTGTCTCAAAAAGCAATAATTTTTGAAGATAAATGCAAATTTTTGCAAATTCCTGGATCTATACTAACATTATAAATATGAAAGTGTGATTATTTGAATTATTTGTATGTATGTCCTTTTTCACATCGCAATGGTACCGCGGATTGACCTGATTTTTTGCATGGAGATAATTAATTATTGTGAACTGGAGGGAAATATAGGCTACTTTTTGCCCAGGGGAAATATATCATTCTATGTGAAACGTGTATTACACCCGGGCGGAGCCGTGGACAGAACGTGAGTATCTTAATAACTATTTACTTAACTGAGAACCATTGTTACATTACAGTGAATTTCATAAATCGTGCACTTTGATGAAATTGATGAATAAATAATGATATTCTGTTTCATTTGTGACTCATAATAAATACTAACCTAAATAATATAGGTCATCGCAAATGACCTCGATGAAAGACAAGGTGCCAATACAATTTTGCTCCATTTCATCTCAGCGTTTTATTTTTCCCATTTTTTCCGAGCAATATTTGTCCAGATTGGAAAGGTCCATATTAAGAATTGCTCGTTCTTGTTTTGATCGTGAAACTAGTACAGTTTTTATGTTTTTTCTTTTATGTGTAGCAAGGTTCACTTCAGAGGTGCAAGGCCTTGATGTGACACTGATGGTCCAACGCAACTTACACGTCACGCAATATTAACCATTTTACTAAAATTATGGTTGTGTTTCACTGGTTATTTTGGGTATATTATTAAGATTGATAATAAACTCTGTTAACATAAATAAATAAATAAAAGATAAATAAAAAATAAAAGATAAAACATACTATGTCAATCGAAATATTTTCATAGAGTATTAAGTATGAAACTTAGCATATCAAAGCTTACAAAAATTGAAATGTCAGGTAAAAATCGTGCTCCGAACCGCGGGTTAAATGTTATATTGGATGCTGCCGGACAATGGCTGCACTGAAGCGAATGTTTAGGTTTCTAACATGTAGGTATCATGCTCACAAATCCCGTTCTGTGTTGCTTATAATGCATTTAACATGTTATACCTAGATACAATTCTAGCTAAATGTAAATTAATTCTAGCTAAATTTATGTAAAAAGCTCAGTAAATTTTCATTCGCTCTCTATAAATTATCAAAAGTGGTAAATATATCGGCGGTATTAAGCGCCTATCATGCGTATGTTGGCGCAACCTTAAGATACGGACTCATATATTAGGGTAATGCAACGGAAATACAAACAGTGTTCAAAGCGCAAAAGAAATGCATACGGTCAATCTGTCAACTACGGCAGATAGATACATGTAAACCACACTTTCAAAATCTTAATACAATGACACTCCCTTCGCTATTTAACTATGAAATATCTGTAATGGTCAAATGTGACATCTCTAAGTATGATACCTTAAACTCTAAAAGACACAACAATAAGTTGTGCTCAATACCTTTCAAAACTAAACAATATCATAATAGTGTATTTTGCATGGGACCAAAAATGTACAATAATCTACCAGAATCCCTAAAAACTAAAACTATTAATGAATTTAAAAAAGAACTTAAAATGTATTAACTTAAAAAAGCGTACTATTCGGTCACTGAGTTTCTAAACGATAAATAATAATATATAATAAAATATTAACTAAAATAAACAATAAACTAAAATAAATAACATAAATAAGATATTTCGCGGGATAAAAACCTGGGCGGTTTTTTTTCCGCCAGCTTTTTTTCCTCTCAGCGTACAAAAACCCATCATGGTGGGTGCCCAAAGCTGATGAAGGTCAAACACGTATGGTTCAAATAAAATAAAATAAATTTGTTTAAAAAGCACAAACTTGGGTTAAATTGAATTTAAGTAGCTAAAGTGATAATAATGTAAAATTATTTAAGTATACAGTGTATTTTAGTGTTTACTGTACATAATTAGTTTATAATTTAACTTGTAATTATATAACTTTTACAATAAAATTTGTACACCCTAAAGGGTAAATATGGCGATCTAAATATTTGTGCAAATAAAATATTATAATATTCATTTCATTTCAAAAAAAAATATTATTTATGTAAAATCAAGTAGTAGATGGGAGTGATATACATACAATAGGGTCTTGGACACTATGCACAAAAAAATTCAAAATCCTTACCTTAAAAAGGTAGCACTAAATCACGCTTGGAAAGCAATATAATTGTTTATTCTTTTTTATACATGATTTTTATTACCACTGAAATCAATAATAATGAAGTCAATTGACTATATATGATAAGTGACGTCACTTATCATCTTCTCATACAAAATGTATGGGGATGTCACGTTTTGACAGCTCATTAAAAGTATCTCAATTGACTTGGTAGTCCAAGACCGGAGGAGGTCTATATGATCAGCTGAATGTGACTAATAGTCGCACTTTTCTATTGAAATACTTAATTTAAGAGTTTAGTTAACAGGTAATTTGGCTATTATAGCACGCTATTTTTTTTATTTTTTATATCTGAATGGAGTAGCAGACAAGCATGCAGGCCACGTGGTGTTAAGTGGTCGCTGCAGCCTATGGACATCTACATACAACCTCAAGCAAGCATAGGTAAGTCTTGTCTGAGGTCGTTTGCAGTTGCGCTGCTACTCCGGAGGCTGGTGGTCGTTTCATGAAAGTGTGGCCGGCAGCTGCACCTTTCCACAGAAACACAATAGAGTTGGTTCACGGCATAAGTGGGTGCAGTGGTGGTACTTCCCGGGGCGAACCATAATAGTCCTACCACCTACCAAATATATACTGCAAATTTATTATACTGCATGTTTTGATACTTTATGTATTTTTGATTATTGAAGTGAAAACTTCTTTAGCGGCGTTATACACTTTTTTGGGATGGGTAAAAAATGTAAAACTCCCGTCAGGACACGTGGCCTGATCGAAAATTCGTAAGATAGTAGAGGAGACGTGGAAGATTGACCTTCACCGATCTGATAACTCAATGAGGCATATTTTTTTATCAAATATAATTTATAAACATATATGCCTATGCCAACTTGCCTATTGAAAAGTGTTCATAACTATTTTTAATTTAATTAATTTTAATCAATTTTCTTTCATATTAAATATTATTATTATTTCTGACTCACCCATCAGAGTCAATACCTGTGGTGCTCTAAGCTGACGACAGATCTCTCGGTCACCTCCTTTATGGATACGAAAAACCTTATGGTAGTCACCTGTGAGTTGCTTTGAAAATGAGATTTTTTACAGCCTATTGTAAAAAAATACCGCTTCACAATGTTTTATAAAAGCATACAAGAAGTACGCCGATTATAACTTTTAATATTAATTCTTTATTATTGACTTTATTTATTTTTTATTATGTACTTTATTATTATTTTTAAATATTATCCATCTATACTAATATTATAAAGAGGAAAGTCTGATTGTTTGTTTTCATTGAATAGACTCTGAAACAACTTGACCTATTTGAAAAATTCTAATACTTAGAATGTTTTAAAAACGTTAGGGATGCGTATGAAAAGTTCTATAATATTATTCAACATGCGAAAAAATACCAATATAAACCCTTACATTACATAAGCTGCAGAAATTATTGACATGAGAGTAGCAATATACTATAAGCACCTACATATATAGATAACTAGTGGCCGCCCGCGACTTCGTCCGCGTGGACTTTGGTATTAGTCGTGTAGTAGTGGCATGATGTTATATAGCCTAAAACCCTCGGGTAGCTCCCCTGGGGTTGCCCGTGTCCATAGGCGACAGTGATCGCTTAACATCACGCGGCCCGTCTGCCTTCCCCGATAAATGGACTATCCAACACAAAAAGATTTTTTCAATTGGAACCGGAGGGCCCACTCTACAGAAGTGCTAACATTTTCGGAATCATTTTTGGCATACTCAGATCGGTTTTTTTTTTCCACAAAATATCATGATAAGCGTTTTCATTGATATTAATCAATCATATTAAGCAACAATGACATTAAGCTACTGAATGAATAATATTGCTAGAATTTCTTCAGTCTTATCCAAAAATGAGGTCCGAAAATTCACTTAGTTTCGGATACAGACGTAGAGAGTGGGCCCTCAGTAGTTCCTGAGATTAGTGCGTTCAAACAAACATACAAATGAACGAACGAACAAACTTTCATCTTTATGTATAGATTAAAATATTGATTAACAGGCTAATATAAAAAAATATGACTCAGCCAAAGACAATACAATACTTTATTAATCTATGAAATGAAATAAAAAACATATTTTTTCTTTTCTTTTAATATTGAATGGCTGATAGGATTTTTATACAATGCCGTAAAACGAATTAAAAAAAATAAGAAACATAAAAGACAGACAAGACAATTTTGATAGCTGCATCAAAATATTAATAAACAAACACAGAAAGTAAATAATTGTGTAAAGAAATAATAAAGGAAAAGCAAAGTATAAGAATAAAATAAAAGAATATAAGTTATAAAATAAGATAATGGATGTGAATGAAGTAAGTAACATGTAGTGTATTATAACACTACACGGCGCAATTCATTCATTTCATTTGCTTCCCGTGGGAATGAGATATTTTCCCGCGATAAAAAGTAGCCTATGCCCTTTCTCATCGTCCTTTCTATGTTTATGCCAAATTTCATCAAAATCGGTTCAGTGGTTTAAGCGTGAAAGAGTAGCAGACAGACAGACAGTTACTTTTAAATTTATAATATTAGTATGGATGATTTTGATGCGGTCACGAGGCCGGCTGGTGGCGCAGCGACATATTCGAATGATTTACCTTTTATCCTTAAAAACATAGAATTTTGCGTTGTTAACCTATCGTTTGCTTCCATAGCTACCTACATATTGCAAAAAAATATGGCAAATAAAAACTCAAGCACCCGGGCGGAGCCGGGCCACACCACCAGTAGTTAACTAAAATTCTTATACGTTCTCGCCGCTGCCTCGTAATGAAATATAATAAGAAGACGAGTGTATGTGATAAATAATACAAACTAAACCTACCCATTTCAATGCTAATCAAATTAAATTAAACTCGCAGCACGTGCGGTGTAACTCCCTAATAAATGCAACAACGCGAACGGGGTGTTTTATGAGGCGCCACTTCGCGGTTTTACCTGAGATAAAAAGCGTCAAGACTAACTTATGGTCGTATATAATAGTTTTTGCTCCATACCCTTATTCCAAGTATTTTTCAGGTCCTTTAAGGAAATAAATTATGTATTATAGACAAACGCGAGGGATATATGTTTTCCCATAGGAATGGGATAGTTTTCCCGGGTCAAAAGTAGCATGTCACTCTTCAACCCCCATACTATCTTCAAACAAAAAATCAGGTCAATCATTGTGGCGTCGTTAAAGAAGGACAAACAAAGAAAGAGCAAATAAACTTTCACATGTATAGTATTAATTTGATATCATTACTATTTTTTTTAAACGATGATAACCTAGAAAAGTTTATGATTACCGGTAAGATCAAAGGAACGTGAGGAGAAGGAGGACGAAGCCCAATACGCTGGTCATCTCTTGGGTCTCATCCGGACATCTCTTGGCGCCACCTTCCACAATGCTCTCAAAAGCGCTGAAAACGCAACAAGTGGAGGCATTCAACAAGGAAAGCGCTGAGTGGCGTCACGACCCTCAGCACTGAGGAAACCGACTATGAGAGAGAAAAGAATTTTAACATAATTTTCGGTTGCTAGTTTACAAAATTTTCATTTTTGTTTGTGGGGTTCCGTACGAAAAAACAGGTAGCTATACACTTTTAAATAGATAAATATTTAGGTATATTAGACAAAAAAAAGAAGTGAACGAAGAACCACACATTATCGACACCTGCTGCGACAGGGACGTAGGTACATTGAAACTCTACAGCCAAGTTAAAACAAAAGTTTAATTGAGAAACTCTCGCGGCACTTCGACAAACTCGTACAAAGCCATTGTATCGCAACATTTGAATAATACAAAACAACGAAAGATTTTGCATCTTGAAATGTTTTGAGTATTATCTGTCGATTTAAGTATTAATTATTTTTAAGTATAGATTAATATTTTGTGTACCTACTAAGCGATGAAAATGAAAATGATAATACTTTATTGTAGACTGTTTACATACATAGAATATGATGTTTAAAATTATAATTGGAGTTTTAAAAAGTCTACCATATTCTGGCATACAATATTATTAATTAAAATTAACTAAAAATATTTTGTTTTAAGATCCGATAAGAATAATCTTAACGGATCATCGGCTTTTGATGCCTACCCACCGCTGGGTCAATGAGAGAAAAAAAGCCGGTGGAAAAAAATATTGTAAGCAATTTGTGTTTACAAAATAGTTTGAGATTATTTTTATAAAAATTAAGCTACCTAGCTAATAAAACAAAATTTATTCTTTGTATCCATCTGATTTAACACATGTTGTGAACAAAAACAGAAGTTAATAAACAAAGAGACTTGTGTTTTTATAAACGGTGATATTACCGAGCAGGCAATCACATTGAAAGCCGACTGGAGGCGCAACACAAAAGTTTAATCGCTAACTGCTTCGGTTACACAAACTCACCAATTCACGATACATGTTAAACAAAGTTGTGACACGAAACCGTTTTGAGCTTCTAAATAAGTAATTTTGTAACGTCTTTATTTACAATGTAGAAGATACTTTTAAATTACGTAAGTTAATTATAAGTTGCTGTCAACTGGTACTCGTCAGGTATAATATTATTATACATGTACATATATTGCAACGTTACAAAGTGAAAAGTTACAAAGTGTCTTCTCGTCCAGAATACCTCAGTGCCTGAAGTCGAAAGTTTTCGAGCAGTGTGTGGTGCCAGTGATGACCTACGGCGCTGAGACGTGGTCTTTTACAGTTAGCCTTTTCCATAAGCTCAGGGTCGCCCAGCGAGCGATGGAGAGGGCTATGCTTGGTATTTCTCTACGCGACAGAATTCGTAATGATGAAATCGAACGATCGAATCGAAGCAGAACAACTAAGGTTACCGACATAGCTCTCAAAATCTGCAAGCTGAAGTGGCAATGGGCAGGCCATATAGTTAGGAGGACCGACAACCGATGGGGAAGAAAGGACCTTGAATGGAAACCACGTCTCCGCAAAAAGAGTACAGGCCGCCCTCCAACCAGGTGGACTGATGACCTGAAGAAGACAGCGGGTAGTCGCTGGATTCAGAAGGCCCAGGACCGGGAGGAGTGGCGAACGTTAGGGGAGGCCTATGTCCAGCAGTGGACAGTAAAAGGCTGATGGATGGATGGATGGACATATATTGCTGTAATGCATATTGGCATTTTCGCGTTGCTTTCCATCGGTAACGTTAGGCAGACAACAACCTTGATATATTTACGTGTATGGCTGTAACGCTTTTGGGTCCCTCAGCTGGGCCCGTGCACCAATAATAATGTGGAGAGACCAGTCTCGCCATTATTAATCTTAGTATGCATCAGCATACATATATGCATCAGTTCTCCGCATTATTAGTTACTGGGGAGGCCATCACGCTACTCCAATGTGGGTTGGTGGATTTATGAAAATACTTTTTATTTGTTGATTATCTTCATCAATTCTACGTCTTAAACAAAATGTGATATTAATTTCATTTACTTACTTAACTGACTTTAAGCTAAATATATATCCACAGAGACCTAATCTAAAAGCCAAATTTGGTATTGGTAACATTATAAGTATTCGCAAAGTAAGGAAAGAGTAATGTAATGAATGACAAATAGTGTTCTAAAAATTTAAAAGTTTGAGTCTGGACAGGCAGTACAGGGTTAAGCTTTAACGACCAATTAGCTTTAAGTATCCCCATTAGTGTCTTTGATGCAGTCATTAACATTGCGCTATCTTCACAAGAATGTTTTTCTGTTATCAAATGCAAAAACAAAGACAGAGTTTTATTTGCACAAATATAGGTGTTTACAAAAGTTGTTTATATATATTAGGTATATATATATATATATATATTTAGTTCGCCTTATTTACCGTCTTGAGATATGCAAATATTACAAAGATAAAAATATAAAAGAAAAAAAATATAACACAATTACGAAAAAATATATTAACATTTATTTTATTATTATTTTTATTTGTCCCATATTGCACCTTTTAAAAATTGAAATATTTATTTATTTATATTTGGGATCAGATCCGATCGTCGGCATTGGGTACCCATATCACAGCATGTTTGTACACTGAGAGGAAAAAAAGCCGGCGGAAAAAATCCTGACAGGTTTTTATGGAATTCCTTTGAGCCGTTTTATCGTTTATAAAATCAGTGTAGAAGTAATACCTACGCCTTTTTCAGTAAATATGTACGTTTTAAGTTTTCTTTTAAGCCCGTTGCCCGGTTTAAACAATTCCGGTAGACCGTTATACGGAGGCACACCCGTCCCACAAGGCTGTTTCTCTCAACTCAACTTATGTTCAACTCAATAGCAGGTTGAAAATTGGTTAGATATTCGAATTTAGTGTAATTCCTGTGATCCTGATTCCGCTGGGAACTGGTGTCGATGTAATCCCCATAATTAGGGTCTTAGCTTACTTCATAGTGCTGCTGTCTATACCCATCCAATGTCGGATATTTCCAATTCGTCCATAAGGTCTCTTACAAACTTGGATCATCGCTGTTATCGCTTAGAAATTTGGATAACCTTCTTAACTACGATGCTTCTTTGCGGAATATTGAATTGCAGATAAGAAGAAGTGGCCAACCCGCAGTCGTTTGTTTTAACAACAAGACATAAACACCGTTATACATCGATTAGAACCGGAACCTTTTGATTATAGTTTTAACTGTACTGTTAAAACTGATGATATGTAGCCTGCTTTAGACTAGAAGGTACTTACCATGTTTCATACTTCATATTTTTCGATATTAATTAAACTATCAGGTTTAATAATAACCCCCAAACTTTTAAAGAAAAAATATCTTGATATAAATAAAAATTTCATCAGAAGTCGCATTTTTCTAATGAGACACGAAACTCTGAAAATGAGGAACAATATTTGAAGGGCTTTAGATATTAATTATACCTGCCACTGGCAAATAAATTAATCAACAAGGGTGAAAAAATTATTTACAACAATATTATATAACGGCAACGCTTGAAGCGGTATAAAATCAATGCAGGAATATAGGAAAGTGTAGCGTAAAGATAGTTTTATTTATTTAATCTTTATGTACAGAATATTGATAAAATAAAGATTATTATTATATGACCTCTCAGTCAGACACTTCAATCATAAAATAATCTTGAATTCCAGTAAATAATACTAACCTCTTCGTGTACTACATATAATACGGAAATTACGTAAAATTGGGACCTAATGCTATAAACATTATCTACCAGTTTACCTGGGGTAGTTTGAGAACTAACTAATGTTGATCATGCTGAAAAGTAAAATAATACAATGAAACGATAATTTCTAGATTAGCTTAAAACATAATATTAAGAATGTTTAAATACCTATTACCAACTAGTATTGTTTGACATACCCAATTAAATTTAATACAACACCCGGTTTTACCCGCGTTTTTGGCCCACTTAATGTTGGTAATCCTGACGATAGTCACAATTGTTGAACGAATTACTAGTAGGATTAATATTAATAAAGTTAAATTTAGTGTTTAAAAATTAGTTGTACACATAGTGCACTTAAGTCTATATTTTAATCAGCAACAATAGTAATCCTTTTATTGGACAACAGCTTAGCACTGGACTTTTCTCAGAAATCAGTAGAGTTAATTTAAATGATGTGCCTTCTACGAGATGGCGGTTTTTGAAACCCTTTTTGAATAAATTTGTAACTTTCAAGAGTCTCAAGACATTGTTAATTACGACATGTTACGCCAATTGACAAGACAGAAAATTTATAAAAAAAATCGTAAGTATTAAGCATCACATAGAAAACGCAATATTTTATCTTTGCAAATATTAAAACTAAGATCAAAAAATAAAACTAAGATCTGAGCAGCTTACAGTAATTATAATAAACCAACACAAAGTAATCACGTACGCTAAGTCCCAGTAAATGAGGTATTTAAACATGCAATGGTGTGTTACGCTGATAGTGACCTACTTACAGCGCGAAAACCTGAAATCATGACATTAATTGAGCCTAGATCTCAAAGTATTACATTAGGTTTCGTTTCATTGTGCGATAAAATACGAGATAATGAAGAAAATTGAAGAACAAGAATAGAAAACAAAATGAAACAATAAAATAAAAAGTAAAATATGTTACTGTATTTATTCACATGCTTAACGCCTTGCCTGCGGCGTTAAGCATGTGAAAAACTGCCTGCTTTCTTTTTAAATTATTGGTGGATAAAATATTTCATATTATTTAACTTTTTATAAAAACGTAATCCATGTTGTTTTCATTGTAATCCACGATAATGCTGCCGTCATATAGAAAAAGGGCACAACTAACATTTTTGCCGAAATTGAGTTATATACATATTCGGAATCAGAAAAAAAAGGCCCATCTGCCAATATTTTTTATACAATTTTAGAAACAAGATAAACAAAAATACCGTAAGCTTAAAAGGCACAACTGAGCCACTTTTAAAAATTTTGTACGTAATAAGAGCAAATCTGACCTTAGTAAGTCAAAAGGTCACATATGCAGAGATGCGGCTTTTAGTTTAATCACGATAAATATAATTTATTTACTTGAAAAGGCATAATTAACACAGATGTGCTATTTGATTTAAAGTTTACCAACTAGACCTTGATATTTAATTTAAAAGAAAAGTCACAACTAACAGTAACATAACTAGTAGTAAAGGCCATACCATTTATAGTTTATAGTTATATAGTTTATACCATTTTTATGTGGTGTAATAAAGTGTTAAATAAATAAAATAAATAAATAAAGGCATAACTGTTATGACTTTACTACCATAAATCTTCTTGTATAATATTAGTCAAATGAAAAGGCACATTTTAATAAATATGCCTTTTCATTGTATTATTTCATATTTTTTCACAAAATGTCAGACTGAAAAGTCATAATTGGTTAGTTATGCCCTCTATTCGTAATATTAATAAATTTACTTCATTTTTTATTGCCACGTTGAAAGAGAAAATGTTGATTATTTATTAAATGCAAATAAAATAAAAACTTATATTTCAATAATTGTATAGGAATCGTGAAAATGAATTTATTTTAATTCATCTATTTTCGAAAGTAATATTATTGTCGATGTTTTTCGCCAAAAGCCAATAAAAACTTTAAACTCGATTTTCTCCATATTTATAAAATGTTAGATGTGCCTTTTCTCATTATGACGGCAGAATATTATTAAGGATTTTGGTGGCTCATGTATTGATGACCTTAATGTCTCAACAAATCTTCAAATATTGTAGATATAAAGGCATATCAATCACATAACCTTTCAAACAAACAAAAAACTAAATCAAAATTTATTCGCCCGTTTGAGACTACGATGCCACAAATGATAGATACAGAGGTACGTGAAACTTGTAACTTGTTTGCATCGGGTTTTTCTTCATTCAGTTTCAGTATTGGCATCTCATCTGCGCATATTTTCAATGAACATTTATTGTATTCAGTTTATTCCCCGTTTTGTTGAAAGAAGGCTTTATAAAAATAAAATAGTCAGTCAAGTCAGTCAGATAGTCAAGTAAAGCAATGGCTACTTTACCAGAACATGTACGATGGAGTTTTGGCAAGCTGAAAATACATATTTTCGCACTGTTAACACTCATGAAGTGTAAAAAAATATGGAACAAAATGCCATCAATTTTTTCCGATATAACCCAAAAAATACAATCAAAAATCTTTACTTTTATGAAAAAAACTCCCAGCAGCACTCTTTTTAAAAAAAAACATATATTGAGATAACAGTATGGCTATGAGTCCATAATGGGCACACGTGACAGCTGATCATATAAAAAAATATGGAAGAAGATAAATTTTTACCGATATAACTCAAAAATAAACCCAAAAACCAAAAATGAAAATAATACAAGTCATCAATTCTCAATTCTCTCCCGCCAAGGATCCCTTATTGCGGGTTGTACAGCGAAAGAATCAAAGCGCGAAATAAAATTCAATGTTAACACAATAAAGTAATGGAGTAACGTAGTCAGACTTCTGCGGAATCCAGTGAATAAATTGGCACCGACTCGGGAAAAATTGCCATAACTGAAGCCCAAATAATCTGAAAATGATTACTCTATTAGTTTAAATTCGTTTTTCGAACGAACGCATAAGACGCTGTAATTGTTTCAGGAAAATTATGTAATTATACTATATAATAATATAAGTTAACATATGTATTATACAACCTATACTCGTACCTACTATGTTCGTGTTATGCTACAATGTTTTGACTTTAAATTACCTATGTTATTTTGTAAGACGACTTTATTTTATTGTGCTGCAATTTCTTTTTTAATAAAATTTATTGATTCCATCAAATTTTTATAGACCTCTTTCAAATCGACATTGTCATTTGTTTAACGGCGGATTGGCGAATGACGTTTGACGGCGTTCTATGCCAAAATATTATTAATGTTCTCCAATAGATGCCAGTTACAGTCATTTAGTTGATTATCGCTGAAAATTCGAATAAAACGACAAATTCTAAAAATAAAACCTAGCTGGAACAATCTATCACCTCACCAACCCGGGGCACTAAATTTCATGAAAATCGCTGAAGCCTTTAAGAGATTCAAATTACATAATATATTATATAATTTGGTATTTACAAGAATTGATCGTTTAAAGATTTATTGCAAAGCAGTACTTCAGAAGAAATACAAAGAGTGTATAATGTATAATTTCTTAACCAACCGTTCCGTTCCTTTGTTGTCTTCTTCTATGAAAACACGCATGAACAGCTCTAGAAATTAGATATCTTCATTTAAATTCCTCGAGTAAGGTGAACAAGTCATACAATACCTTTACATTAATATTTAATGACGCCAACGCATGAAATAAATATACGAGTAACACAACAGGTATGTCAGAAATATACTGTCAAGCAAATCAGCTTTACTTTCTCAGAACATAAAATTTCCTGTAAATATAACATAATATTCTTATTAAGTCTAACTCACCTTGCTAAACTCGTTTGTAAAACTAAACAATGTAGGTATTCTGTTCAAAATTTATAATTTCGGTATCAGCTACTAATGCTTTCATGGTAATAATAAATGATACAGAATATTATGCAGGTCCTAAGCTCGTAGTTGATTAATCTATCAACATATTATATTCTGCGTGAATTACACGAATTTTGCAAATTATTGGACAATGTGGTTAGCATAGAACGCAAACGATCTATGCAACTAATCCAAACGGGCGCGGTCGGGTGTGAGATGGGTGAACACCAGTGGCAATCAAAAATTTGCAGGCACTATTTACCGTAGGAACAAATGTAAGATAATGGTGCGTATCCCGTGCTTCACCTAAGTGGGGAACCTAGGTGGAGCATGGGCTCGCACCTGCTTCATCGTGTACATGGCCTTAGAGCATCAAGGTTTGACAGGTATGACACCCGTCAGAGAGGAGTGGCCTTTACGGGCGAACTCCTCGTCCCAACGTCCATGCACAATGTGCCTTCTAGTTGCACAACCTATAGATACGCCACACGTATGGATCTGATGAAAAAAAAATTTGAGTTTTAGTTCAAGTATGGGGAGCCCCCAAAATTTATAGTTTTTTTTCTTTTTTGTGTGAAAATCTAAATGCGGTTCACAGAATACATCTACTTACCAAATTTGAACAGTATAGTTCTAATAGTTTCAGAAAAATGTGGCTGTGATATATGGACGGACAGACAGACAAACAGACATACAGACATGATGAATCTATAAGGGTTCCGTCTTTTGCCTTTTGGCTACGGAACCCTAAAAACTCTACATCTTAGTCAAAATGAGTAGCTTTGACAGTTGGTTTCTTAAGAAACTAGATATACATATTTACATTTAACACAAAAGTAGATAACGAACGCCTTTAACTGCGATGTATGGTTCGTGAAGTTAGGGTCAGTAGATGCAGGCGCTTCGCTCTATGTGAAACCTAATATTATTTTCCATGTCTTTAATTATACATGAAAATGTTTTGGTAACTTTTCGTTTATTGCATTGTATAGGTCGCAGAAAATACTACTGTTACCGGCATTTTCAATAATTAAGTACCTATTTACATTGAAAAACATTTCATGTACAAATTTTCATATCATAAAAAGAAGAAAGATTTCATTATTTCAGCTGTAAGAGATCCAGCAAAAAAAATAACAGTTACTATGTGAATTTTGAGAACAAGTATTATTTAAATTCAGAGATAGTAGAGACAACATCGCTACATACGGCTAAAACAATATCATTCATAATCTGTTCTACCGTGGAGCCCGCTGGTCATAACGTGGTTCATATTTAATCTGCAGGTAGGAACGCGAAAGTTTGCGGTGAATTTTGAAATCAAAGGTCTATTTCAGCGGTCCGCCCAATTAACAACTTTTATGAGGAAATTCTTTTGTGCACAAGTGAAATGAATAACGAAAAGTCTACCACAAACTTAGCTGAATAAACTTTGTATTCTTATATTTTAAAACATTATTAAACCAAAAATAAATTGAGATAAGCAAAAAGTCGTTACGAATTTAAAAAATCTTTCTGCTAACATCATCACATAACAATCACGTAACTTGTGAGAATTCTCGTGTTGGGTTAATATTCATACAATGTTTTAAATAAAAGTCTACAATAAATAAGTAAAATGTATGATATACCTATTTTGCCTCCTTTCTGTTACTTTAAATTGAAAGTTACTAAGTTTTAAGATCTATTTAAAAAATACCTATTTCTACTAAGTGCTCACGTTACTCAAAACCATGTAGATGTAGTTCCTATTTATATGTTCAAACGTCTACTCCTTACAATAAGAAACATATATTTAAATATGTTATACAAAAATAAGAATTTTTACTAAGATATACTTTATTTACCTAAATTTATTTAATGGAAACCCACAGCAATATTTATTTATCACAAACTAGCGAACCAGTAAGACGTTGTTCTGCCTTAAGGTATCAATAATCAAGTTTAAAGTACCTTAAAACATAAACATTAGCAACAATCCTTTAATAAAAATTATGAGAAAGTCAAGAATCGCTTTGCAGATTCATAGCCAGATATCTTAAAGCATCAAAGTTACTGACCCACCCGGTGTCATACCTGTCAGTACCTGTGATGCTCTTAGCCAGATACAGTTAATTGAAACCTTTCATTTAGGAAGTACAAAAGTAAAACAAATCTATTGAAAGAATATCAATGTGTCTTTATCATCTTTATTATCCTTAGGACTTTTTATACTTATTACCTTCTGTCTAATAAAATATTAAGGATTAAGGGATGACTCCACAACTTTGACAGTGGCAAAATGGCGAAAGGACCAAGATTAGAAAATAGAAAAAAAGGAATGACAGACACCTCGTGTTATATTTTTGAGTCAATGGAAGCACGAACAACAAATGATTAACGTACTGTTTATATTGAAATATTAAATTGGTAAAATGTCAATAAAATTGAGATTTTTATTAATATCCTATTCCCGTAAAGACAAATCTAAAAACACGAAAATCATAAAAATGGTCCATCTTTAGTTATAAATGGTGTAACTAACACGACTTTGTTTTATGTTATAATATATAAATATACAAAATAGTATAGAAAATGTAATCGTAAATATTAGAGATATGAAATAGCTACCTATTTATTTAGATATAGCTTAATATTAAAGTTAGTCCTAAATTGTTATTATTACGTCTCCAATAATTATACGTACCTAATATGGAGGCGTACCAACAGTCTTATAAATTATAATGGTCCAAGTTAGTACTTGTAGTTTCGCTCGAAATACATTATAATCGAAGAATTACTGACGTTTTGAACATTTACATAATTTTATATAACTAAAGTTTATTTCTATAGACAAGTAGGTGCTAGATAGGTACTAGTGGTTTTAAAGTCCACTAATGGACACAATACTAGGGAAGGCCTGTTTGCCATCATCTAGGTCTGCGCCCTCTGAAATCAGCGGCTTCTTGTAATTATCATTTTGATGTCAATTCAGGCTCGTTATTTCAGAAACGTTGCTGATAAGATTATGATGATTATACTTATCTGTCCCACGAGAACAGTACATTTCTTCGGGATAAAAAGTAACCTATGTGCTATTCTAAAGTATAATCCAACTTTGTGCCAAATTTCATCAAGATCCTTCCAGCTGTTCTTGCATATTTGATCTAAAAACACCCATTCAAACATTCAATCATACTCGTACATACCTACATACCTACCAAACTTTCGCATTTATAGTTTTAGTACAATCCCTTGAAGCTATGCAGTAATATGTTTTAAGTAAATAAGGTCAAAAGCTACTGCCCACATTTCATCCAGTAGAGAATCCGAAATCTGTTTCTACTATTTGACCTAGAACTAGAATCATGGAATATGGCTGAAACTTATATCCAATGTCTTATAGCAAAAGTAAAGGAAACTCCAAATCGCCGAAGTTTTAATTATACCACCAAAACATTTCACAATGTTATTTTCGTTTTATTATTTCAACATGGTATACAATTTTCTTTGTTTAGTTTCACCACGCACGGAACACATTTTAAAAAAATCAAGCATTTTTATACGATCCAATCGTATTAAGTTACTTCAAAAGATTTGTTTTTAAATATACATTAACCTTTTAGCTATACAGATAACTAAAATCATGTTCGGATTGAATACAGAGAATCCTTATTTATATGTAAGTATAAACAGTACTAGTTCTTAAGACTTATGTTAAAAATCTGAATATCGAATAAGATAAGTACTTATGATACTACTCATAGTAGTAGTGGGTGCTCAAAAGATAAAATCGATGCTAACTTATTCTGAGTTGGGCTTAGGAATGTTGCTGGAAATGTTAAATCAAGTTAGGCCACTTTTATTTACTTACTTCAGAATGGATGTTATGTTTCTCACTATATTCCCACTTTAATCTATTTAGTGATTAACTATTCAACGTACTAACACTATCCACAATCTATATTATAAGGCCTACAGTGTAACATTATTTCACCACCCTTATATTACGCCCATCCATTACCAAACATTATTATTATCACCCATTATATTTACGTTTCAATCGTTATGATATAGGTCAATAAAAACATTTCATATACCCGAAAATTGTATTCATTGACATCAACCGTTTCCCCACTGAGCTGCAACCTGTTGGCAACTGTTGCCGACATACGAGTAACTCCACAACAATGAATTATGACCGTGTGGTAGCGCATCCGAAACTTCAATTTTATAACACTCATAGCCCTGTCGTGGGTGCCATGGTGAATGGTGTCTCACACGATCAGCTGTCACGTGTGACCATTATCGACCCATAGCCATTCTGTTATCTCAAATATATTATTATGTACTGTTTTTTTAAAAGAGTGCTAGGAGTTTTTTTCCGCCGCCTTTTTCTCTCCGCTCAACATCTAGCCCAAACGGGCACTTAAAGGCGATGACCGGGAAAAAATGGCATTCATTAAGCGAATATTTTGTATTCCTAATATGAAATAAATATTTTTTCTTTCTTTCTTTCTTTCATGGACACACACACATAGGCATGAACACAAACGCCCAGATCGAAAACAGATGCTGAAACTCATCATTTCTTTCTCTGCTTCGCCGGGAACCCCGATTCGCACTCCGGCATAGTTTCCATTATGCTCCATGGGTCATTTAATTTTATTCGAATAGATATAATTGATTAGCTAATTTCTTAATTTCGCAAGAATGATTTAGTTTTTTCTTCTTCAAATATGGCATCGCAAACTGTGCATATTGCCAGCGTCAAGTATAAAGTTTGTATCACGTTTTTGCTAGTTTCTTTGAAACTGGACGAGCAATAATAGGTAAAGTAAATTCAGTAAATAATCAGTTAGTCAAGTCAGTCAGACATTCAAGTAAAGCGATGGCTTCTTTACCAGAACGTGGCCAATGGAATTTTTAAAGGAAGCTGAAAAAACATATTTTCGCACTGTTATTTTATTTCACAACACTAAGACTTGTTCACTGTAATTAACCCATATCGATTTTTATCCTATATGCCCTTTCTATATTTCTCTTTTCCTTTTTATTATTCATAGGCACACAGATTGATAACTGACAGTGGTTTATTAGTTTAGGCGTGAAAACGTTTCGCAATGATTGGAACTCAAAGCTCAAAAATCAAAAATGAAAACTGAAAACTGAAAACTGAAATCAAAAATGCCTGAATCTTTGTACTAAAAAATCAGAAATGTTTATTTTAGTGATTTATTTAAAACAAGCGTTACAAAATACACGTATAAATTAGATCCTCAAAGTATGTAGGTACTGAAAGGTCATGTCACCAATTAAATCCACAAAAGGGTCGTATTTTTTTAATTCGTTTCGACCATGGTGTGTCCCTTTATTTGATTGTTAGTTTTAACTTTGGCTGTATTAACGAAATAATGTTTTTTTTATATCATTTTTGTATTGTTTGCCCCTTGCCGATTTTATTTCAGAATTAAACTTAAAACATAAAAAAGTAAATATTACCTGTGGTTCTAAAACTACTCTTTAACCTAGAGTTTTATACTATTAAAATTATTCATCAAATCGGAACTTTAACTTTTGTTGGAATAGAAAGAAGTCCTATTATCTTACTGCGCCGTATTATTCTACACTTTCACAAAGTATTGTTGTAAATTATTTAGGTAGAGAGTAAGTACCTGAGTGAGGTAGGTAACAAGTCTCTTTACGTACTAAAAAGCTTCATTTGATCAAAATTTTCTCTTTATTTCTTTCGAATGCTAAAGGAAAAATTAAACGTAACGATTCTTTGGATTTGGGTCATTCTCTGTTCATTTTTATTTTAAATGGTCATAAATTGTACTTATTTGTATTATTTTTTACAGATTCTTTTGTTTAAATTACATTTCGATTATATTGTGATGTGATTAGTCAGTTGCAAGGCTCAACTTGCCTCATTGCTAATGTATTTGTTGTATTTAACATCTGCCGTTCTTTTGTTTATTATATAGTAAAGTATTGGCGCCAATATATTTTGGATGGCAAGAACTGCCCTCAGTGTTTGAATGTGTGTGAATTATTTTCAGCAAATACATAATATTTCAAAAAATTACGACTTATCTAAAAAAAAACAAAAAAAAATCAGTGATAACATGTATTACTTGTCAATAAAGAAAAAAAATGTGAAAAAGAAAACAACAAAATTTGTAAAGCATAAGAAAAGGTAAAACAAGCTATTTAAATTAGCATAAGTAAAGAAAAAAATTAAAAAAAACATAATATTACCAAATAAATTTGTAAAGCATAAAAAAGAATAAAACAAGCTAAGTACCTCTTTAAATTAGCATTATTAAAAGTCATAACATTTTAAGTGTAAACGAAAACCGCGAAAAGTGCGTAAAGCTACAAAAGTACAAGCTTACTTTCAGCTAACGTACAAAAGTGCAAGCTTACTTTCAGCTAACATATTGTTGGCTTACCTCTGAATTCCAGGCGGGCGTACTTTTCATTTTTGCATTTGATGATTTTGAACCGTTTTAGATAAACGGAGAGCGACATTTTGGTAGAGATGGATGAGGACCAAAAGTACTATGTTATTAAAATTCGCGCCTTACTCAAGCGACGGTACGAATGGGAAAAATAAAGAATAAAATAACGAACATCTCGCGAGAGCGGTTCGGCCTAAACGGCCCGCTAGCGATGCGCGAATACTTTCTTCGGTAGAAGTTACTCCTGGGCAAAAAACCTCGAAAGCTGGGAAACCGGCGACCGGGTCAACGCTTGCCGCTGGAGTGATGCCAGTGACGGAGGGCGGGCTGCCTGGAACCTTCGGCTCCCCGCGAACCTGCGCCCGCAAGCCCGCGCAGCTAGGCGCTCACCTCACTGGATAGCTAACAAACACTCTTGCCATAAAATACGAGATAACATGGATAACGATTACAACTAGGTTAGTAGTATATTCCTAGAATAACGGTAGCTTAGTGGTAAACACACCGGACTCCCACACCGGGGACTAGGATTCAAGCCCTGGCACATATTTATTGTTTCTAATAAAGAAAATTTGTTATGTCCATATCACTTGTTCAACGAAGACGTAAAACAAAGGAATAAAATTTGAGAAAAAGAGCATGTCGTGTACCGTTTTATAGGTGATCAAACTTTAATGGTTCGTCCGGGAAAGTGTAACTCAATTTTCCGCCATGAAATTTTGGTGTAAAAGAGCCGTTGCCGTCAGAGTTGCAGGCTGCAGGGACTATTCAACCTCACGTGTACCAGACGAACACCTGCATGTTCATTCTGCATGTGCCAGTGTGGTGCACTCAGGCCTTAATGCTTCTCAACCCAGAGAGGCCCCGTGGCCCAAAAGTAGAATATTATAAAGAGTTAAAAAAAATTTCATACTCCCAAAATAATTGCGTAACAATCGAAATTGTTGCGTACTTATTTTTAATAATAAAATTATAAAACCATATTATTATGTATAAATATTGGGCGTCTAGAATTATTAAAATAGGAAAATCCAATAAACAATAATATATACGATACAAAAATATAGATTAAAAGCATGTCAAATCAAACTACATACGAGTACTTTTTTACTTTTTTACTTGCCATATAGTGACATTAACATGTCGATTGGCGCGAACATTTTATTCGAGTTTAAATAAATACTTTCAGCTTTAGGCTTGTCGTTTACACAACTTTATATTTCTGGCTGTAAATCTATACCTATGATATGACTGTATATTGTTGCGATGCTTTATGATTTTTTGAAATATTTAAGTGTAACAGACTTGCTTTGACTTCCAAACGAAGTTTTCACGAAACATACAACAACTAAACTATATCATATTTACCTAAAAATATTTTTCAGGATGAGCGCTACAGAATTGAAGCTAGGTCCCGCGCAAATATTCAAGAATTGAGATCTCTTTGCGTGATTACTCTGGATGCCTTACTGAGAAGTTTTAAAGGTACCATACCGCCGAAATATTCATATTTTGGTAGCCTCAATCTGAGGCCTCAATATAAAATGCAATAATGCAAGTCTTGAAATAAAAAATAAACAATAAACACAATATGGTTTTAACGAGGTTTGAACCTGGGTCTCAAGTTCCGCAGTCAGCCCACGTAAAAATTCGGCCAAAGAAGCTTTAATTCTATGAACGAAATTTTGTAGAGCTCTCTCAAATCGACATTGTCATTTCTTTGAACGTCGAATTGGTGGATGGTGTTTGACGGCGTTCAACACCACATTATTATTAATATGTACTCTCTAATAGATGTCAGGAAGAGTCGTATTTTTCAGTTTATATTTAAGTTGATTATCGCTGAAAATGTTTTTTTTATATAATTTATCTTCTTATATATAAAATTCTCGTGTCAATGTTAGTTACCATACTCCTCCAAAACGGCTTGACCGACTTTTATGAAATTTTATATGCATATTCAATGCATACTAGGTCTGAGAATCGGCTCCTATCTATTTTTCATCCCCCTTAGTAATAAGGGTGGCCCATCCCAAATATTAAAACGCGGTAAGGAGTTCGCGGGGTCAGCTTATAATTTCTAAAAATAAAACCTAGCTGGATCTGAAGCTGGAGCTGAAGGAGAATATTATTTCATATAAGTAAATGTGCAGCGCTGGCCGAGAGTCATCATCGCGTTCAAACTTTCGACGCATACGTCTCACAAAAAAAACATTATTAAATGCGTATTAATCGCTGCTCCACGGTAGTAATATATTTTGATATTTAGCGTTGTTTTCCATTACCGTGCGTGCCTGAAAGCTAAAAAAATTCTCGAATACACTATGAATTCACCAAATCGCAATGCTAGCGTGATGGATTATGGCCATAAACGTAAATACGAGTATGTCACAGATGTTTTCAAGTAAAAAAGTGCGTTCCTTCCACTTGACACCACCATAATGACACCACCGGTGGTGTCATATGGAATCTCTAGTCCACATGACACCACCGACTATTAGTGATGTTACATACAGCAAAATTGACTTTTACCTACTAGGAACCATCCCAGGAGTTATAAGAACAATTACTCATCAAAGTTGCTTAGTTGTTGATATGAAAACTGCAATTAAGATAAAGTAGTTTGAAAAAGTATATATTTATCTGTCACTCAAATGGTCATCTTAACATTGTTCATTGTAATTTGCATATTATTGTCTTTCCGTCTTTAAAAAACACAAAAAGAAAAGTTCATTAAGGCCTATTACAAGCAAATAACTACAATTGAGGACATGCTGGAAGACTAGTTTGCTGCACTGTAATTACCGGTCCGTTCATAGGTACATTAAAATGAAAATTACTTAAATAAAAACTAATATTATGTCATAAACTCTGTTATTATTTATCGTTTAACAATAGATAACTTAAAATAATGAATTGGGAGCTGTTTGTCAAAAACGCGTTTCTAGACATCACTAGGGCGGTGTCATATGGACTAGAGATTCCATATGACACCACCGGTGGTGTCGTTCTGGTGGTGTCAAGTGGAAGGGACGAAAAAGTGAAGATACGTTCCGCTCTGGAAGTGGCCCCTAAAAGTTCAAAATGGTTGTCTTACGTTAATACCCATTCGTGCTGGCGGCATAGGTAAACAAACTTATAACCAGTCAATTTACTTGAAATATCATTGTTATAATCTTGCAACTAAATTTTATCTTTCAACTTTTGGCCGGTAAGTCGAAAAGGAGTGTTTTATGTTCATTTTCATGGTGTATATTTGAGTTATATCAGAAGTTGATGTCGTTTAAATTTGTTGTTCGATATGGATACGAACCCTTTTTGCGTCCCACTGCTGGGAACGGGTCTTTCCCCCTTATTGGGGAGGCCTGGAGCTTACTCCACCAGTGGAGCAGCGTCCAATGCGTGTTGGTGGAGGAGGTTTGTTCGATATACCTAGGTTAATTATAGTGCACGAGTGTTGTGAAATAAAATGACAGTGCGAAAATAAATTTACTTTAATATCTGACTTGACTGACTGATTATTACTGTTAACTTACTGACTTTATCTACTATTACTCGCCCAGTTTCAACGAAACTGGCAAAAAAATATGCAAAAATTATACTTGACAATATCCACAGAGTTCGCGATTCAATAATTGAAAAAAAAAATCGGTTGTCTGTAAAGTCGGTTTACTGACGATAGTTGAACGTGACAACGTCATAAGAAAATACTTGTTGCTATAAACAATTGACACCACATTCACTTTTCACTGCACTTCATACTTGACGAAAACATGTAAATGTATTATTGTATAGCAGCTGTCCACGCGGACACATCGCTCACTCAAGTAGGAGAGAGACAGATGTCGAACGCTGCCGAACGCGGAGGCCGATTGTGTGCTTCTTTGTCGCTCGTTCCGCGCTCTCGCTTGCAATTCAAGCCTTAAATGGAACGCCTCAGAGTGAGGTAACGCCGCATGAGTACTGTTCGTGCAGCCGGCTCCATCGAATTATAAGACGTTGTCACGTCAAAAAATCTTCATTGAGGTGAAATTTTGTATACAGTTTGGATGACAATATAAAAATAAAATAAACAGTTGTTTTCAAAGATCTTTTTAATTAAAATTTAATGTATGTTTTCGAATGTCATCTAAAACGTCGAGCTCGTCCACCGTATTATATCTAATTAAAATGAATACAAAGTTACCTAACAAAGTGACGATCGCCTCGTGTTTCGTATTTAAATTAGAAAACTTAATACTTTGAATGGGACGCATCTCGTTAAGGCCGAGTGTGAAGTAAAACATGAAATTACGGAAAATGAATTATTTCTACAACCAGTTAAGCTGGTGACCATTGTTCCACATGATTACCAAACCAGACTGTCAATCAAGGGTCAAGGGTTCAATTTCCGGCGCGGCGAAATAAGTAATTATGATGAATGTGTTAAATTCTGGTGTCAGTCTAAATGTGTGTGTGTATTTGCAAGTGTCGATTATGGTGTACACGACACAGATATCCTAATATGAAATGCGAACTCTTTAAAAAGACCTCCCTGATTATTATTGATCTAAAAAATTGATTTAATCAACTTTAAGCTTACTAAAAATACGAAATATTTTTTTCAAAAATCAGTATTCACCCATGTAAAAATATCGCTACATTGAAGAAAACTTGCACATAATCGCGCCGATTGAAACAGTTTCCAATAGTAAGAATACTTTATTATATACCATATTTTTCTTTTTACAAAGTTTCAGGGCCTCTATTTCTTTGTAAATCGCCGGCAAAAACTCAGGATACCTAGGAGCTGATTAGCTCAGTTGATTAACTCAGAGGAAATGATTTGGCTCAAATTGTCCTAAGCCCGAAGAGGTAGCGGTGCGATTCGGTATTATTCGAAAGTTCACTTTTGATCGGCCACCCTTTAATTTATAACAGATAGTAGGGGCATTTTATACAGATAGAGCAACGAACAAAGTTAGAGCTGCCTGCTATAAATTATAAAGCCATTTATTAAGAGACCAAATTGTTATTACCTTTAATACGTTCTCCAGGTGCTTCGCTAAAAGCCATTATTTTATCTTCGACTTACGTCATTAAATCCGCTGCAAAAGCTCTGGAAGAATCTATACATACATATAAAATTTTTGTCCTGATAGACTGACTGATGGATCAAGTCACAGCCCAAACCGCTGATCGTAGAGACCTAAAACTTGGAGCGTATGTTTTTTGTATGACGTAGGCATCCGATAAGGGAGGATTTTCCGAAATTTCTTTCACGCCTATAGAGATAAAAAAACGGTGGCATAGTTTATATAAGACAACATGATTCCTTGGTCCAATCTACTTAAAAATTTTGTATAAACATTCTTTTACAGAATTAATGGAAGATGTGTTTTGTATTTTACTTAAAGTCATCGTTTTCGGGACTAAAAAGGGATAGGGCGAGGCCACAACACTGCGTTGCGGCGTCGTATCGCAGTGTTGTGGCCTGGCCCATAGAAAGTTAATAAAATTCTATTTCCGTAGATGACTGAAGAATCAAGCCGCTAAAACCACCTAAACCGCTGATCGCTGAAACTTAGTATGTTCTTTGTATGACGTAGGCAAAATAAGAAAGGTATTTCTGAATAAGCTATAATGATTTCTGGATAACAATAACCTACCGGAACTCCTCAAAATAAAAGCAGGCAATGAGTTTAAAAAGGGACTGAAAACGTATTACTGCAAAAGGCATATTTCTCAGTCACTGAATTTTTAAACGATAAACCAGCATAAATGAATTCCTTAAAAATTTGGGAGGTTATTTTACCGCCGGTTTATTCCCTCTGAGTGCACAAAAACCCTGCTATATGGATACCCAAAGCCGACGATCGGATCCGATCAAAAATAATAATAATAACTCATTTATTTTCTCTCACAAGGCAGATTGATACAAATTTATATTATAGTACATATTAGGTAAAATTTAAGATCTTACTTTGTGAGAACCTGGTGCCTGTTATGGGTTAAGAAAAGCTGTGTTACAAGTCACCAGTGCCCTCCCGCGGACAGATTTACAATTTAACCAGTGATATGGTGAGATAGACGCTTATATCTAAATTAAAACTTAAGTACAATTCTTTATAAATTACAATGAAAGAGAAAAAATATAACAAGTAGTATAACTAAGACTGTGTAATAAGTATGTATGCATTTATGTATTGAAGGTATCAAAGGTATGTTAGTTAATCATCAAATTTATGAATCAAAAAAACAAAAATAAATAAATAAAATTAATCAATTAAAAGGCGCAATATGGGTACAAATAAAGAATAAAATAATATAAATATAATATAATAAATAAAACTATTTGAATGTACATTTTTATATTTGTAATTTGTTAAGTTTTAAATTATTGTAATACTAGCTGTGCCATGCGGTTTCACCCGCGTATTTTTTTAAAGTATCCTATTTTACTTCTGATAACTCCAAGAATATACGAGTAGGTATGTACAAAGTTTCATGATGATCGGTTGAGTAGTTTTCGCATGAATGAGTAACAAACAAACTTACTTTCGTATTAAAAATATTAGTTGGATATAATACTGTGCCTGAAGGTAAATATGGCGAACCAAATGTATAAAAACACCTTTTGTAAACACCTATATTTGTTCAAATAAAAGTCTTTGCCTTTGTCTTTGAAGTTCCATCCCTGAGGGGATGAAAAACAGTAGCAAATTATGTATGGGACAACGTGATTCCTTGGTTCAATTTACTTCAAATTTTACGTAATCATTCTGTAAAAGAATTTACGGAAGACGTATTACGTATTTTATTGAAACTATGATGTTCGAAGTTAAAAGGATTACCTTTTTAACCTCGTTAGAATTATTTTTATTATTATACATTATTATTATATTATTTTATTAGATTTGCCTCAATACTCCTTAGAACTTTTGTTCGCATATAAAAATAAATGTTCTTATATGTCAAAAGTTGGTGCGTTTGCTGTGTCGTTCAAAAATTTATCACACATTAAATATTCAGAGAGATATGCAACCAAAACATGCAACCATTTTCTAATACATAGCAGCATATCATTTTTAAATTAAATTTCTTAGTGTTTGAATTGTTCCATGTTACTTACATTAAAAAAATAAGTGTTTCGACCATCAGTTATGGAAGAAGGACTGGCGACAGTTGTGAATCAATTTTTTATATGAAAACTCTAAAACTTCCATGATGTTAGTACTATTTTTTACAACATTCATACTTGATTAACGTGATACACCAATTTACAAGTTTTGCATGACTGAGACCGTGAAACTTATGTTATAATGACTCACTGCTTACCTTATTAATTTTTTGGTTAACTGGTAAAGTACTTGCGATGACTATTTTTTTTCTAAATTCGGGTAAGAACTTTCTGCACCAGACTGTCGAAAAAAATTTACAATACTCCACCAATTTGACGAAGTATAAAAATGCCTTTTTAAATTTGCGTAGTTTTTGGTCACTTACCTCTCGGAATAAAACGTTAAAACGACATCCGTAATTATTTAAATATTTCCCATGTCAGATTATTGAACAGGTTATACTACTTACAATACAACGTGCGCCTTTTAGGTTATACTGTCCAATAAAATCTGACATAGATAGACTCTGATAGAATCTGACTAGATACAGTAACAACAGATCAGAAGCCTGGTCGTAAGAGGCGATTAAAAGTGAACTTCTGCGGTTGTGGGAGGTTGTTTAGAACACCGGTATGGAGGACGTCAGAACGTTCTACTGAATATACCGAAGTCCTCTCGAAGGTCCTTAGGTAGGCCACTAACGAGGCTTTAGTGCAGTATAGAAAGAAAGAAAGAAAGAAAAAATATTTATTTCATGTTAGGAATACAAAATATTCGCTTAATGAATGTCATTTTTTCCCGGTCATCGCCTTTAAGTGCCCGTTTGGGCTAGATGTTGAGCTGAGAAAAAAAAGGCGGCGAAAAAAAACTCCCAGCACTCTTTTAAAAAAAAGTACATAATAATATATTTGAGATAACAGAATGGCTATGGGTTGATATTGGTCACACGTGACAGCTGATCGTGTGAGACACCATATAAATTCTACATAACAGTTATCTCTCTCAATCTGAAGATTCATTCCGACCCGATAACAGAAATTAAAGCCGCGTATGGAAGACACTAGACGTGACTAGACTAATAGACTATCTAAGGTTCCAATGGAAATCCCGGAGTCGGGCTGTTCAGTGGGTTTTAGTGTGATATGTCAATAAACTAACTCGCTGTGTGTCTCGGAGGGTGCCTCAGAAGCCAAAAGTCTACCTTCTGTAAGTGAAAATATATATTTTTTAAATAAAGTAATAAGCTCTGGAGATGGCTTTGTAACGCTGTACTGGATTATCAAAATACTTAAAAAAAATAAGTTTTTAACAAAAAAATAGAACCGACTTCAAACGGTAAAAAATAAAATTGTTCAGTACCTACTTCTTGCTTATGGTAATGACTATTAAAACTATTTTTGGAGACGGGCCCTTAGTAAAATGTCGTATCTTTGTAAATATAGTGTACTTTTCGTTCTGAATGGACACCAACTCCAATATAGTTTTAACAGTCATAACCATAAGCAAAAAGAAGTAGGTCCCGTCCCACTGTCTGTACTGTCGGTGCCCATTTAGAAGGAATGGTACGACATTATAGTAGGGGCCCGACTCCAAAAATAGTTTTAAGTCATTACCATAAGCAAGAAGAAGTAGGTACTGAACAATTTTATTTTTTACCGTTTGAAGTCGGTTCTATTTTTTTGTTAAAAATTAATTTTTGGAAGTTTTGTCAGCAATATAACTTGCTAAGTAAGTAACTGTACAATATGTATATAAGTTTTTAACAAAAAAATAGAACCGACTTCAAACGGTAAAAAATTAAATTGTTCAGTACCTACTTCTTCTTGCTTATGGTAATGACTCTTATAACTATTTTTGGAGTCGGGCCCTTACTAAAATGTCGTACCATTCGTTCTAAATGGTCACCGACAGTACAGACAGTGGGACAGTACCTACTTCTTCTTGCTTATGGTAATGAGTAGTAATGACTGTTAAAACTATATTGGAGTCGGTGCCCATTCAGAACGAAAGGTACACTATATTTGTTAAGACAGGACATTTTACTATGGGCCCGACTCCAAAAATACTTATAAGAGTCATTACCATAAGCAAGAAGAAGTAGGTACTGAACAATTTTATTTTTTACCGTTTGAAGTCGGTTCTATTTTTTTGTTAAAAACTTAATTTATTTCACTCTTTTTAGTAATTTTAATAATTCTGCACATGTGTATAAGCATAATTGGATTTTTTTTCACTTAACTTCTAAACGTTAAAGAGATACCTTTTATAATCATGTTTATCTAATAACCATCTTATAGCCTGAAAGAATACTACTATCAGTCCACTTGAACGTATAAATTAATGAAAGAATTTGCTCTCAGCTCCTAACCGTTGAGGAGTTGTACCTCCAATCATCAGCTTAGCAACATGAGGTGATAATTACCGGACATAAATATTTGTATTATGTTAAAAAATATGACTAAAAGAATGTGTGTGCCTATTAAGTTTCAGTGTTTCCCTCGATTTCCCTAGTATCACATCATCAGATTTTGCCACGGTGACAGTTGGACCACCTCAGGAATGTAAGATTTCCAACAAAAAACCATTTATTGAAAGAATTTGCTCTCAACTCCATACCGTCATAGTACCTTCCATCATCAGCTCAGCAACATGATATGATGATAATTATACACAAATACCTGTTTTGATTTAGTAAATATCATTTGTTATGCTATAAAATTTGAATGTGCCCTTCGATTTCTCTGGGATACCATCATCAGACTTTGACTTGGTGACAGTTGGACCACCTCAGGAATGTAAGATATCGAACAAAAAACCATTTATTGAAAGAATTTGCTCTCAACTCCTAACCTTCGTGTTACCTTCCATCATCAGCTCAGCAACATGATATGATGATAATTATACAAAAATGCCTGTTTTGCTTCAGTAAAAATATGAAAATCATTTGTTGTGCTATAAAATTTGAATGTTCCTTTCGATTTCTCTGGGATCCCCTCATCAGACTTTGACTTGGTGACAGTTGGACCACCTCAGGAATGTAAGATTTTCAATAAAAACAATTTATTGAAAGAATTTGCTTTCAACTCCTCACTGTTGCAGTACCTTCCATCATCAGCTCAGCAACATGAGATGATGATTATTATGCACAAATATCTCTTATGCTTCAGAAAGTATAAGAAAATCAATGTGTGTGCCTATAAAATTTGAGAGTTCCCCTTGATTTCCCTGGGATCCCATCATCAGATTCTGATTTGGTGACAATGGGACCACCTCGGGAGTATAAGCATACGAATTAAAATACAAAAAAAAAGAATTTTGAAAATCGGTCCACAAACGGCGGAGTAATCGGTGAACATATATAAAAAAAACATACAGCCGAATACAGTACCTCCTTCTTTTGGAAGTCGGTAATGAAATGAATTTTATTTCCCCAAATTCTTTCTTAGTAAACTGAACCCTAAATGAGTCAAGTTTACATAGAATTGTCTCATTTCTAGACTTAGAAGACAAAAGAGTCTAAATCCCCCTCCGCCCCCCCCCCCCCCCCAATTTCCCAAAGGAGTAAAATGGTGGAGGTTAAGTTTGTATCCCCCCCTCCCCCAAATGAAGGCAGCGACGGTACCAGTATGTTACTTCCAAAGTTTTGTAAGATTTACCTTCTATAATCATGTCAACCTAATAGCCTGAAAGAATACTAATATTGATCCATAAGTACGTAAGGTTTATTGAAAGAATTTGCTTTAAACCTCACAGTTAAGGACCTTCAATGGCATGCCTTCCTGCTGTTGCCAAGCATGATTACCGGGCACGAATATCAAAATTTTTGTTAGAAAACAATGTGTGTGTCTTTAAAATTTGAGTGTTTCTCTCGATTTCCATAGCGTCCCATCGTTAGATTTTGACTTGTTGCCAGTTGGACCCCATCCGGAGTGTAAGATTTTAAATAGGAATTTTATTAATTCACAAAATGGTAAATTTAGTCATTTCCTGAATAGACTCCGCCTTCATCTTTGTAAAGCCTGTCATCAAGTGAGAATTCTTAAAAATGCATCCATCACGTCCACGCGGTATGATTCAATCTTGTGAAATAAACGTTGCACTGACGAGGGACTAAATATAGAAATGCTTTAATACTTACTTTTTCAGTTACTGAAATAATGATAAATAAAATACGCTCAAAAAAATAATAGTCTTAATTTGGCCTTTTATTTTGAATACAAGGTGAAGATAAATTTAAAGGTCCTCAATGGCGTCCATGTAAGTATGTAAAGGTTGTTTAGATAAATTAATTAAACAATACGAATCAGGAATACAAAGTTTTGTCTAATATTGGGTGCGTATTTTTATGCTCGTATTTCCGTACAATGCGCAGATCTTACGCGAATTTCTAATCCTAGCCAACCATCTTGGTGTATCTTTCTTTTGGAAAGAATCGAATTCTAAAATTATAACACGGTTCTGGGGACGTTTGCTAGTAAAAACAAAATTATAATTTAAATAAGTACTTTATTTATTTATTTTTTATACTTTATTGTTACAACAAATAAAGTTGTACAAAGGGCGGACTTAATGCCTGGAGGCATTCTCTACCAGTCAACCCTGGCTGATGGTGACAATTTTTAGTAGGTGGCAACAATATTATATTGACGTAACAAAATTATAACGCGAACTGTATCTAAAGCGTGCGTATAAACTTTTAAAGCAATTCTAAACAACTATGACTACTGTACATATAATAAGATATACATAATACACACATAAAATATATTGTAAACTACAAAAATACAATATCTTACATATAATTATAAATATAATAAAAATATAAGTATATTTATGTATAATATTAATAATATATACATACAAATACAAATATAATACATAAAATACACTTATTATGTTAAGAGATGTTAGACACAAGAGAAATTAGTACTTTTTGACTAAACTGTTATAAGAGTTTTAAACCTAGCTGCAACATAATATGGTACAGAATTATTTATTAGTACTAGTGGCCGCCCGCGACTTCGTCCGCGTGGACTTCGGTATTAGTCATAGCATGATGTTATATAGCCTAAAGCCCTCGGGTGGCTCTCCTGGGGTTGCCCGTGTCCATAGGCGACGGCACAGCGCGGCCCGTCTGCCTTTAAAAAAAGCCTTCCCGATAAATGGACAATCCAACAAAAAAGATTTTTTCAATTGGAACCAGTAATTCCTGAGATTAGTGCGTTCAAACAAACATACAAACGAACGAACGAACAAACTCTTCAGCTTTATGTATAGATTAAAATATTGTTAATAATATTTATTGTCGACGTGTGGGAAATGTACGAAAAAGCGTGAATCCTATTTCGTACAGTTTACCATATTATTGCCAGCTCATCTTATGTTGGTTATTTTTCCTATGTATTATCTATTTTTCTTTTGTTTTATAACTTTCATGTTATCATTTAAGGGACTGTAAATTATAAAAGTTCAATACATTAACTGAAGTTTTCGATAAATCAACAACGATACTTCCAAACACTTATCGATAAATTCTTGAAATGGACGTAACTTTTTTATTTGTGAACCGATTTAAATATAACAAACACTAAATGTTAATCCAAAAAAATACCTATACATCAGTGAAAACTGCATCCTTCTACGTTAAGCCGTCCCTGAGATTAGCGCGCACAGACGAACAGACAAATAGACAAACAGACAATAATTCAAGCAATAATTCAAAACAAACAATAATTCAAGACAAACAGACAATCATTTTTTTGGTTACTATTACGCTAATAAATAGCCCTAGTGACAGTTTTTCTCAAATACCTTCAATGTACAGACACCGACTTGTTACAGATTTATTATATGTAGTATCATCTTCACTCTCTCTTTCATTTTTTTAGTTTTCAGTGTCCAGAGAAAAGATATCAAAAATGTAGGTTACTCAACTTTAAATTTTGACATTCACTCACAACAAAATTAATTCAACAAAATCAATCAATCAATAATTAATGCTTACTTTTTTCGAAAACTATTAATTCGCAGTGGGAACTGAGTCACAACGCAAATTTTCGTTGTTTGATCTAGATTTTTGGAAATATGGTAGTAATGTCCTGCAGTTAAATTTCAGTAATATTCCGAAAAATTTGAGCGCTCTCAGTTCCACTGGAACCAGCAAAATTTTGAAAGTGGTCGTAGAGAAAAAGAAAGTTTTGGATTGGATTGTTTTATGTAGATAGAATAAGAAAATGAGGAAGCTTTGCTTTGTTTGGTTAAATAATAATTAATTCAATACTAAATAAATGGAAATCAGATTTCTAGAACAGAATCAGGAATGGTCAAGTTTTAGTTGATTACTCATGTCTACGTTTTAATCGTCAATATAACAGATCAAGATTTGAGTTCTGGTTTATAGACATAAAGTTCATTTTTGTTTAAACCAGCAGTGTATCGTCAATCGTATACAGATGGTGTCAAACGCGCCCCCGCCCCGTTCGGCGTCATTGAACGAAGCGCGGGCGCACACTGACGCACAGCTTGCGTCACCCGCTTATTTCGATGACACCTTATCCAATGCTCGTCGTAACCCGTTAATCACCAGCACTTTATTGATATAACAATCGTTGGACAGAGTATTTTAAGAAAACTCTACGCTGCGGGAGAGAACTAATCGGCCGTTCAATTCAGACTTCATATTCATACCGAACACAAGTCCTCTCAGCTCAGTCGCGTGTTGTTTCTTGTTCGGAGCGCCTGATTAGTTTCGTATTTACACTTTCCGCAAAACGGTGCCATGCGTGATACTATACGTAACCAGGTAAATATAATTTCTATTGATTCACTAACACGAACTGAAATCGATACGAGCCATATTAGCGATTGTTTAAATATGAACCGCCGTGCCTTGAACTTAACCTTGGATTATTGAATCTTCCTTTTGCGCCGAACTTTGAAAGCGATTGCCCTTACAAAACCGTTATTGTTTATGAAAATCCTATTCCAATAAAAAGGTAGGTACTATAAGTACCTAGATTATATTATTATTTTAATAATAACTTTTGTTTTAACCAGCGCTCATTCAAATGTAGGTAGGTAGATCTTCTGATGCCATGTCTATGACATTAACGTAAGTAGGTACCTACATATTTCCGTGTTATCAATTAGTCACGTATATACGCATAATAGATAAAGCTGGTTTGAAAACAATGAATACTGACCGGAATATAGTGAAAAAAAAAACGAATAATTTTGATAATTATTCGTTTAATTTTTTTTAGTAACTCACTTGCTGATGCTATCCAAATTAAAGTTTTCTGTTTTTGATAATTATCAAATGGTTATAACCATTCCTTATATACTAACAGAAACTAGTTATACATATTAACATTTAGTGAACTTAACATGGAACTATCATATAGGTACATACGTAATTAGGTAAATTTATTCTCGATCTTTTTCAGTATTCTAAGCTAAGGGCCTGGTTCACCATGTCCGAATAAAGTGTTGATTAGTTATGCCCCAAGTAAAGTTAATTGTCAGTTCAGTTTATCATATGATTAGTGCTACTCGAACAACGTTAAATTGAAATTGAAGTTACGGGTGGCATTAACCGACGATTAGCGTACCTACTTGTCACTGTACTTGAAGGTGGTGAAAGAGGCCCTAAGATAAAGAAGATGTTTTGTTTTGTCTGTTATGATTGAGAACATCAGAAACTATCAACAGTAATTTAAATCCCACTGTTACGTACCTACCACGAAAAACATTTCTGTAGCTATATTGTCCTAAAAACACAGATACTACAAACACTTTGTTTACTTTTGTATCGGCAGATTTATTTATATTTGTGTTGTTAAGGCCACCCGCAGTGTGCTACATCTAAAACTTATCTCACAGCCATAAGGTACGATTCCTAAAATAACGTACTAGTCTCTTTTTAAGGAATCCACGTCATTTTTGCATCCCACGGCTATGAATTATCAGGAATGGAATGCACGGCAATGTTTCTGTTGGCTAGCACTATCTCCCTCTTAGTGTTAATTACTTTGTTATTTCAATCTTTTTTCTTTTATTACGTAATATTCTGTGTTCATGGTGTAATGTGTTTTCATTCATACTTTTCATTAAATTTACGGATAAAAGGAATATTGAAACCCTATCTAGCTATGTCAGTCTTTCTACAATAAACAATCTGTTTCTTGCACAATATGAAATATGTCCATGTACCTCCATATTTCCATGTACCATGTTCATGTACCTACTTATATATTTGATTTGCTCATCTTTCCTTACTTTAATATTAAAACTACAAGACCAGAAATACGAGTAAGTAAACGTTTTGTCTCTTTATTTCTTTGTCATAGAGACTGCATACAGCAAATTGCATCATACAATTAAACTGTTATCTTAAAGTGATTAGTACCATGAATTATGTATTTACTTATAATATATAACTTACTCCTCTAATTAGCTGTTTAATAATATATTTAAAGAATATCGACACGTAATTAAAATTTCATTGAACGAGGTAGGTAGGTGTTATTCGCTCATAAAAACGTCACTCAGTCTTCGTAAATGAGATGCATAGCGTTTACAATAATAAATTATTGTTGTCCTTTATTTTAATTCATAGTTTATTTAATACTTAATTGATAAATTTCACTCCATTAAACTAAAAGAACCTACACCTCAATTTTATGCGTTCGGTTTTGTACATTACAAATTTAATGGAATTTCATCAAGCTGCGTTCGACGTGTGCCTTTTTGCCATTAACCACTCATTTTATATTCCATTAATGGCCATGGGTAAGTGATAAATATGCAATTCACAGATTATCTTAGTCAGATGTTCACTCACCAGTATAAATCCTTCTTTCTCATCTTGTAATTGTTCAGTTTGACCTACTGTTGGCCACGGTTCTCCATTATAGAGGATGCCTAGATCTTATTCCACCACGCTGCTCCAATGTGAATTGGTGGAGATGGGGGTTAGTGACCAACCCGCTGTCGGACCCGGAAACACGGATGATATTTTGCCACTAGCAGTCACCCACCTCACACCCGACCGAACCCGTTTCGCTGAGCTGCTTGCGTCGATCACCTGTGTTTTACGCCAGCCGTGGGTTGCTCTTAAAAGCTTAGTAAATAAGGTTACTTCGTATGAATAGATATGAAAGATTGTAGAACTTTGAAGCTCCTTAACAGTCTGAGCCCGCAGCTCGCATTCGCATACGTCGACCATTCAAGCAAAGAGCGCTATTTGACGTGCATTCGTTATGTCAAGCCATCAAGCTCATGTCGATTTTGACAAACGCATAGTAGGGGCTTCACTTCTTCAAGTATCTTCTATGAATTCGTTTAGATGACATCAAAGTCCAAGGTACTGACTCACCCATCAGTGTCAATACCTGTGATGCTCAAGAGAATCAAATGACCCTATGCATTGGCGAGCACTATGAGACCTCACAGTATTGTTTATAAATACGTGTGTAAAATATAACTTGCTGCTGAACTAAGAAAACTTATCATGTCGTGTCAGTTAGATTTATTTTTTATGTATCACTGCAGGGGACAGGTCTCGGAACTGAGAGGGATTAGGCCATAGTCCACCACGCGGGCTAAGTGCGGATTGTTGGACATCATGCTTTATAGAAATTATGGATTTCTTTTAGTATTGAAATGATAATTACTTGAATAAGTATCACAATATTTTTCCTCACTGTGAAGAAGCGGTAAATATGCACATAACGAATTTCTTTGTCAGAGGTCGCGCTGTGGGTTTGACCTCGGTATCTCCGTTTCGGAGAACAGTAAATTTCGCCGTCATTTAGGGCAATACGTAACAAGAAGTATCTAACTGTGTAATTTATGTAACACCAGCTCTTGTCTCTCAACATAATCTATTGCCCATATGGGTACCTACAGCCAAAATACTCGTATTTATATTCCAAAAATTAATTAAATATTTTTATTTATTGTAATCATCAATCCCCCTATCTAACGTCTAAAACGTCTTTATTTTAATTATTTTTTAAATAAATATAAACAGCTATACAACCATTATACCAATGCACTCTAAGATTCTCAGAAGCAACTATGCATGTGTTGAAACTCATAGCTAGAAAGTGAAGGTACTTAACTTGAAGTCCGAGAGAGTAGTTTCTAGTGAAGTTGGAATTAGTTCGCTACATTAGTTGTTAATGTAGTTAGTGCACAAAATGACTAACAGCCTTATTCAAGAAGCATACTTAAACAAGTAAACAGGCAACGCAATGCAGAGCACTATTTAATTTTGATGTGCGTTTGTTATGTCAAGCCATCGATTCATGTCAATTTTAACAAAAAAATATTTTGTTCAAGAAGTTTAAATATTACCGACATATAATTAAGTGGAACGGAACGATAATCTTTTATTATAATAACTTTTGTGTTTAAAAATTACATTACTGTTTGATCAAAAGCAAGAAAGATGTCTAGTGTACTTGTAGTGTAGTACTTTCCCACTAGTGAAACGTCATCGTCATAGGACATCGATGATTTTTGCCGCGAATTTTGTGCATAAACGGACGCTTTGAGTGGCGAATGGATTTAAAAATTTGGCACGATTCGTAATTTGAGGTATGTCAAGGGTGAAGTCGAATAATTTTACACCCAAATGGTTGGTCAAATTCGAATCCGAATGGTTTTGGTGAGGATTTGAGCCAGGCGCAGCCCCAGGGGGGGGGGGGGTCACAGGGGACATGACCACCCCCAAAATCCATTAGTCATGCGTAGACGGAAGGCGAAACAAGCCAAAATTGAAGGCTGCGACCGTGCCTGATTTGTATGCATGTATTCCTGCATGTATTCCTTAGAGCATCAAAGTTACTGACTCACTGAAGTGTCATAACTGTCATACCTTGATTCTCTAAGATGTATTCAAACCGTAGAAGTAAAGCTTAGCCATTTGTAGACATTTAATAATAATATAATCTTCACATGGCAACTGAAAAATAATGACAAACACCAGTCAAACTGTCACAACAAAAATAGTGTTTTGTGATGTTATTGCTATTTTCCGTAGATTAAACGTCTGTTGTTATTAAAATATATTGATGAGATAAAAGGAACAACAAGAGAAGAAATATGTAGGTACAATATGTTTATGAGATGTGTGGAGGAATATTATGCCGGAAAACTTCGTACTGTTTTGGGTGTTCTCTATAGATATAAAGTTGCTGATACGACAGGTACATGTTTATTCATTCTAATTGTATGTAAAACATTTAGTTTACGATATATTATATTACAGTACCTAACATATTTTAATAAATACCAAATAGTCTACATTATTTACGGATTTATTTATGGAAACTACTATGACAAGGTGACTTTGTATAGAGTGACTGAAATTTTTGATCGTCATGCGCTACTATTCTACTTTAATGCTTTTCTCATTACAGCAAAATTTAAATAGTCCGACGCTAAATAAGCGCAAAATAATAAAGTTGTTACCGAAAAGTAAAATATTTGTTATAAATGTATTCGTAATTCGTATTCGTAAGATATCAGTGATAGCAGCTCCGATTCTGAGGATGATCAAGATATTCTATTGGTAATTTCAGGTGTATTTAAGGAAGTTTTTTATATTTCTCATGCTAGTTTATTATTTTACAATAATGAATTGAGCTGATATTGAATTGTCCTGAAACGATGAACAGCCCCGTATGGAAATAGGCAGACTTTTCTATATTTGGGCAACACGAATTGAAATAATTCAGATTTTGTTTTTGTAATGGAACAGTCTAACTTTCAACTCCGTTATTAATGAACATCTTACCCCTATCTTATCTTTATAAAGTATCAAAATCATTTATGTCATAGCATAAAATATGATAGTGTATTCAATGAACGATAGTGGCTCCCTCATTAATTTCTACACTTTCTGGCCAAGATATAATGAAGTCTATTATACTAAAGCATCATTTTTAACTTCTTTATAACCGTCCGCGTCGTTTAGCTTGCGGTGCACAGCGTTGCGCACTTCTAGGGCGGATTAAGTACCTAGTTAAAAATGTTACATTTATAACAACCAAAAATAAAACGAACAGAGCTTCTGCATTTTTATTGACAAGCAGAATGACACAGAATAATGGCTGGTTAAGGCTTATTAAATGTAAAGACGACTCCCTCCTTATTGGCTAAGGCTTGGCTTGGCTGAAGGGAGACGTCATGGCAGCATGGCTCTGATTGGCTAGCTGGCTGATACGTTTGTTACACATTATAAAAATCCCTCTCCATGTTTATCTATCACTAGGAACCCTTAGTGGAGTATCTCGCTAGAAACTTGGCTAGCTGTTTTGTAACAGGAACTCAATTTGAGGAGCATTATTATAGCTTCGAAAACGTAAACCTGCCACGCCATTATAGGTACATACGTTACTTGGGAACGAACGAACGAAGACGTTGTATGTTTCTTAAAATATATTAAAATGTTGTTTTAGACTAGCATTCTTTTGAAAAATGGGTAGGTATTTCAAATAATATTACTGTCTGTCCGCAAACGCTTAGGTGTAATAAGAAAAAAAACTAGAATAAGGTCTACTGTTGAACCTATCGAATGAATTATTAATACCGAAAAATGTAGGAGCATAGAAGTAGGTAAATAATGTATGATTTTGTTATTAAAAAAAACATTGCTTTAACTAGGTGCCTACCTATAAACCCTACGCTATAATATAATAGCATATTATTATAGTATATAGCTCATATCACAATAATATCGCGCACCATAATTGTTATGGCCACGTTCACAATGTACTTAGGGTCTATAGGTACTATTGGATTACTATACGCTATAAATTGGTGCGATGTGCTAAGTTCATGCTGTGCTATGAATTATTAATTTATTATACATCTTCCATTTGGAAGGGGCCATCCACCCGACCATGACCATATCGGAACGTCAATATAAGTGGTTATAGTGTGGTCGGCCCGACATTATTATGCACTAATTAGACAAATTATTATAACAGCTGCGCACACTCTTCAAAGATCGCGGTCAACTGAGTTTGCTACGTACTATAAAATTAAATGCTAGCGATAATATCGCGTAATGTGAATGCCATGATATACAGCATGGCATTAGGCCCTTCTTTGCTATACTATATAGCACAATAGTATAGCGTAGTTTTAAATTAGCTTAAACCAGGAAGCCTTTGTTTGTATGAAGAAAAGGCCCTTTTTGCCCTTAAAGTATTCCTTTTTGTGATTATAAAGTCAAGTTGTCGATAGATAAAATACATACATACATTTATTATATATTAAAAAATGCATTACCTATATCATATATTTAAATAAATTAAGTTTTTAACAAAAAAATAGAACCGACTTCAAACGGTAAAAAATAAAATTGTTCAGTACCTACTTCTTCCGGCTTATGGTAATGACTCTTAAAACTATTTCTGGAGTCGGGCCCTTAGTAAATGTCGTACCATTCGTTCTAAATTGGCACCGACAGTACAGACAGTGGGACAGTACCTACTTCTTATTGCTTATGGTAATGACTGTTAAAACTATATTGGAGTCGGTGCCCATTCAGAACGAAAGGTACACTATATTTACTAAGACAGGACATTTCACTGAGGGCCCGACTTCAAAAATAGTTTTAAGAGTCATTACCATAAGCCGGAAGAAGTAGGTACTGAACAATTTTATTTTTTACCGTTTGAAGTCGGTTCTATTTTTTTGTTAAAAACTTAATTTATTTCACTCTTTTTAGTAATTTTAATAATTCTGTATGTATTAGCATAATTGGAAAAATTTTCACAACTTCTAAACTTTAAACAGATTTACCTTTTATAATCATGTTTATCTAATAGCCATCTAAAAGTCTGAAAGACATACTATCAGTCCACCTGAACGTATAAATTAAAGAAAGAATTTGCTCTCAGCTCCTAACCGTTGAGGAGTTGTACCTTCAATCATCAGTTTAGCAACAGCATGTGATAATTACCAGACATAAATATTTGTATTATGTTAAAAATATGACTAAAAGCATGTGTGTGCCTATTAAGTTTCAGTGTTTCCCTCGATTTCCCTAATATCACATCATCAGATTTTGACATGGTGACAGTTGGACCACCTCAGGAATGTAAGATTTCCAACAAAAAACCATTTATTGAAAGAATTTGCTCTTAACTCCTAACCGTCGTAATACCTTCCATCATCAGTTCAGCAACATGATATGACGATAATTATAAACAAATGTTCGTTTTACTTTGTATAAATATGAAAATCATTTGTTGTGCTATAAAATTTGAATGTTCCCTTCGATTTCTCTGGGATCCCCTCATCAGACTTTGACTTGGTGACAGTTGGACCACCTCGGGAATGTAAGATTTCGATTAAAAAACTATTTATTGAAAGAATTTGCTCTCAACTCCTCACTGTCGCAGTACCTTCCATCATCAGCTCAACAACATGAGATGATGATTTCTATGCGTAAACATCTCTTATGCTTCAGAAACTATAAGAAAATCAATGTGTGTGCCTATAAAATTTGAGAGTTCCCCTCGATTTCCCTGGGATCCCATCATCAGATCCTGATTTGGTGACAATGGGACCACCTCGGGAGTATAAGCATACGAACAAAAAAAGAATTTTGAAAATCGGTCCACAAACGGCGGAGTAATCGGTGAACATATATAAAAAAAAAAAAAATACATACAGCCGAATACAGTACCTCCTTCTTTTGGAAGTCGGTAAAAATAAATATTAATTACGTTAACGTAGAATCAGAAAAATTCGAAATTCGAGACATTTATCGCTCTAGACTTATTTCAAATGGAAAATGAATTTTCATCGAATTTATATTTTCACAGCATCCATTTCATGGCAGTTTCTGGAATATCCAAAACCCGGTATGTTAGAGATCGTTTATTTTTCTACTTTCCTTTATTTTTATTGCGAAACGTACCGAAACTGTGCCGCTCTATCGGATTTTTGGTAAACGTTTACAGAATAAACAAAGGCACAGTTTTAGCCCACCATAAACGGAACACGATCGTCCTTTGTGAAAGCATGTGTAATATTGTGAAAATATATTCAAAAGTAGTATCATCAAAATGGAAATCGGAAAAATGGACAGATATCAAGTTGCAAATGTAGCCTTCATTATGACCACATACAAGTACATGGTAGGTACATACTTCTCTTATAATGATATCATTGTGTAAGACTTACTTAAACAGAACTTAAAAACTAAATTAGATTTGAAATGTTTTATTAATGGCGCATATATGTATAGCTTTAAAAGGAGTTCAAATACAATGAAGGTTGGATGGAACATTTCTTTATTAACCGACTGCAATCAAAAAAGAGGAAGTACTCAATTCGACTGTATTATTTTTATGTTTGTTACGGACGGACAACAAAGTAATCCTATAAGGGTTTTGTTTTTTCCCTTTCGAGGTACGGAACCCTAAAAAGGACATCGGTTATTACAAGAGTTTTCTGTATTCAGATAAATTCAACATACATTCAAATATAAACAAAACAAATTAATAAAGGCAAATTGATTAGAATATAATATTGATAAGAACCTAGTAGTATTTATGAAATTAGAAATGATATAAAGGGACCATATAAAAGTCTTACAAAGCTCAGTTGTTCAGTGTAAAATATAGTAGGTAACGAAAGTAAATAAATAATTTTTCATTTTCTTTTCATACGAAACAAATTGCAGTATTTACTCGCTAGAAGTAGGAAAAGCAGGGATTGAAAAACCATCGTAGGTATGGTCGCTACCGATACCTATGTAATAGCGCCGTATTCCCATACAAACGCATTCTCCTATTTCCTCCCTGGATAATGCTTCTAGAGGAATGATTTTTTGTGACAATATCTAAGTCTGCTAAAGCTATGCCCCTATGTTTTGATTTTTTCAATCAACTAATTAGATCAGAAACTATGACTCTTCAAAAATCGTAGAAAATGCCTCTTTCATACAGCCCTAATCCAACCGTTGCAAAACAATTTTGAAAGATTTTTACGACCAAATAAAAACATAGGTGCATAGACTTATTCTATTTCTTGATATTTGTGAAAAAATATATTTAATAAACTCAATTTTGAAGGAGGGAAGAGGAGAATACGAAACCTCGATTTAGTAATAAAGTTTGTAGGTATAATCGGTCTGAGCTGCATCTGTCCCTATCGCACGCGGCGGATAGCGCAGGGCGCAGCGTGATAGCAATAGTTATTCCAAAATACCTATTTCTTCAAATTCGGCTGAACCCGCGTTTCCTCTTAATGCAATGATTTCTATGGATATAATCAAAGGCAATGATGTATTTCTGCTGCCACTATTGTTATAAAAAATAGAAAAAATAGAATAAAATAAATATTTAAGGGGGCTCCCATACCATAAACGTGATTTTTATAGATAATGGTACGGAACCCTTCGTGCGTGAGTCCGACTCGCACTTGGCCGGTTTTGAGTATAAACTATTTTATGATTTGTCCGAGACTTGATTAAAAAGTGGTTGAATGAAATAACAAAACATGGTGATAAGCCAATTTGTATTTTTTATTTACTTCGAATCAGTTATTATTGAAATAAATAGCAAGATATTGTGTCCTTAAATTTGTCGTCGTGTGCACCACGTCGGGTGCAAATAATAACATCTACCCTCTCTTAGTGTGATTATAGTCAACATGTTATAAATGATGTATTCTTGTTACATTTTACATTTTATAAACGTCTGTAAGTACGCTCAATGATAATTTTATTACTAACTATTAATGTGTTACTCAATAAGTGATTGTAAATCTTATGAGGAATAAATGATCTTTAACCGTAATAATGAAGTGTGTATGTCGTAGCCATCTGGTTAAGTTAACTCAGCCACTTAATTAAGCCCCTTCATTATATACCGGGATTCAATGAAGTGGCTAAATGACCACAAGCCGTGTTGTTGGTCACGACTTGGCTGACCGTCATTGAGCCGTTTTGTTAAATGGAATATAGACGACTATGTAATGTTTGACTAGGATGACCGTCAGTAGGCAACTTAAATAACAATGATAATAATTAGCTTGACATAAAAAGAGGAAACTAATTTTTATTAATTTAATAAGCCAAAACAACTTAAATAACAAATTAATTTAAATAAAAATTCAATTAAAAACATTTCAACTACTTAAAAACTTGTAGCCGGCGCGGCGGTATGTTCAATAATATAAGACACATCCATGTTATTTCTTTTACCAATAATCACACTTAAAATTAAAGAAACTCCAAAACATTGCTTGCTTTGCGATTTTTTGACACTACCTATATTTGTTTTGGTGACCAGCGCCGCAGTGCACAAAAAATATGAACTCAATTTAAATCACCTGCTGATTTTACGTCAGCCATCTTCAAAGGGCTTTTACAATAAGAAATTCTGATAGCGTTGAACTAAAGATAAGACAAGACGTGCCGTCTGTCTGTTTGTCCTATATGTAGATTCTTCATCCGTTCCATTATAAGAAGTCACAAACGCACATAAACCGCATAACTACAAAAATGATTTTTGATACTCGTATAACATAGAGATAGATACCAACAAGTGACACTTTCAAGTATTGTTTTACAAATCAACTGCAACATTTGATCATTTGATGGTCCCTGTAGATCTATTCTTAAACCCGAATAGAGCTACGGTATCCCGCCTAAAAGGGGGCTTCCGGGGTTGTGGGCGGTGAGAGTGGTAGCACGTTCCGTCCAGCCAGCAGCCCCAGGAAGGGCGGAGGGGTGCGCGTGTGGGCCGCATGCCACCGTAAGCATCGGAAAGTGCAGGAGAGCACTTCTGCTCTCCCGAAGATGGGCCTGTTCTGGGGCGTCGCGCGTGGAGGACACCGGTGCGTTCCACTGGAGATCCTGGAGTCCTCCCCAAGCGCAGAGGCAGCATTCGAGTGGGTTTTAGTGCCGCATCACAGGCTTACAACGAAATGAATTTTTACATAGTAATACTGAACAAATAATATTTTATTAATAATACTTACTTTTCTTGGTATTGACCTTTATTTGCTTAGCGTGCTGTTGCGAATTATTGGTTATCAAATTAATTTATTTTTATTTATTTAATTCATTTAATTCAGACATTGTCCATAAATTAATGCACTAACCGTGGCGAATATCAAAATATTATGATTATAACTATGCACTTCATTCAACCTTTTATCTGTAATTGTTGCGGCTAGAAGCACAATTAAACAATCAGTTATATTTATGTTAATAATTAATACAATTAAAATATGTTTATGTCAGTTTATAAATTATGAATGATGTAATGTTTACACAGGTCAAGTGTACGTATGCAGTATTGTGCACTTTTTTTATTTTAAGTACATGCGTCATGAAGCTTAAATTGAAAGTTATTTTTTGCATAGCTGCTAAGCGCCTGGCTTTACTAGAATTATATTACGCAATACAGCGCATGAATACGAGTATAAAGATGGACATGTTGATCTCATGGTGGTCGCCAGCATTGTATAGTGATAATATGCACTGAATGGTAAATTATTTTTAAAATAATTTAATATTTATCCTAATTACTTCTCGATAAAATATATCTATTGCAAACTTAACCACAACAAAATCAGAGACATTAGCAAAAATTTTAAAGTAAAGAAATAAGTTAATTTACTGACTTTACAATTAAGTACTTATCTCTTCTTCTTTCTTTCTATTCTAAATATAAAAATGAATCCCATTTACCCTTGGTCACGACATCACGCGTGAACGGCTGGGCCGATTTCGCTAATTCTTATTTTGTTGGGTTTGTTATTGGCAGAAGAAGGTTCGTATGTAAGAAAACATTAAGGAAATTGCAGGAAAAATTAGAAAATTTATAAATATCCAAATTCGAATCCAATATTCATATTTAAGACAGGACAACATCTGTCGTATTTGTCAACCGTTGGTGCGTCGCCGTGTCCTTCGAAACTTTGACACACATAAAATATTCAGAGAGCTAAGCAATGAAAATTTGCAACAATTTTCTAATGATTATTAAAAATTTTGTTTTAATTACGTCATACCAGCTAAATTTCTTAATGTTTGAAATCTACAATGAACTGTTGCACTGTATTAAAAAAATAAGCGTTGATCATGGTGAATCGAAAATGGTGAAAATTGTGAATGAATTTTTTATATGAAAACTCTTGAACTTGCAAAATGTTAGTTACTATTATTAACGACTTTCATACGTGATACACCGAGTTACAAGTTTTGCATGACTGAACACTGTGAAACTTATCATTAATTGTCATACTGCTTGCTTGCTTCTTATTTTTTAAGGTTTTAAAAAAGTAATTGCTGTGAATATTTCTTTTTAAATTGAGTTAAGTGCTTTCTGCGCCAAACATTAAGAAATCGTGCTGACTGACAAAAAATATTTCTATACCTACTTAAAAAATTCTTACTTTTTCGTCGCTTACCTCTCGAAATAGCTACACGTGAAAACCAGATCTGTCATTATTTTATTTTCTTCCGTGACAGTTTATTAGACAGTAACCTAGATAAATACCAAAATATACTCTTCTTACTTTTGTTGTAGGTTTCTGTACCATGTAGGTAGTTTCTCCAAGAAACTAAACTGGCTAGCTCGGAATTGGTCTTCGTAGGTGGAAGTTATGAATATGAGCAACAATAAGACTAGATACCGTAAGAACAGATCAGCTGCCTAATCGTAAGAGGCGAATAAATGTGAACTTCTGAGTTGTGGGCGGCGGTTTGCGGCACCGCAATGCATTCTGCCCGAAGCATCACTTTTTTAAGTATTCTGTAGATCTTTTAACCAATGGCTTAGGATTTTCATTCGATTGATCAACAAGCTGCTCTTCAGTTCCTTGATTTCCGCAATTGTTTGTCGGCGGAGCGTCGTTTTTGGAAAGTTTTTTCGTGGTGAAGTCCACCCTAAGAAGCGTAAATAATACAGGTGGTACCCGTTGTCGCCTGAAGGGACCAGCACGAATATGAAGCGCCCTTAAATCTTGCGTCATTAATTTTAAAGGTCACCTCAAGCACCTCTTTCTTGAAGTTCCACCCGGTCCCGTACTTGCCTCTTGGAGCACAAACCGTTCTTTACTGATTGTTCCATAAGGTTCTTAACCGTTGTTCACTGATTGTTCTATAAGGTTCTTCTTCTGATGTTCCATGTGGAAACAGCTTGAAAGCTATACATCTAAACTTTGCCTTTGGTCCGAATTCAGGCTTTTCCTGCCACAACTTTCCCTTTAATTTATTTTCGACATCAATATTGAGTTTATGATTTTTTAAGGTTCTCCGAATTAAAATGAAATATTTCACTTTTCACTTAAGGGGCCGTATACGAAATTTTGCCGATTTTGCTTATTTACCCGATTTAACACATGAGATTTTGCAGATAAATTACAGTTCTTCTACAAGTATCATTGCACAATATAACTTTTCATTTCATTAATAATCTAATACATTAGACACTTTTATAGCTTGGAGATTTAGGTTATTTAAAAAAAATGCCGAATCATCATTATTAATAAGATTTTTTTCAGTAAACGGATTGATTATAAACTGAAGAGTATTTATGTCAAATAAATTTTACGAAAGATTATTCCAATTTGCCGAAATCAAATGCAATTTCTGGTCCGTTTTCTCTCAAAATTGACTAAGTTCAATGTTTTTTTACTACTATTTTTTGTATGAGAGTGGCAAAAAGTGGCTCATACACTATGTATGTAATTTTTACAGCAATACATGGCATTTTTCGATCTGTTTAGACTTTAAAATGATCCAGAAATATGTGATATTCTATACCTATTACAGTAATATTTACAAAACTATCACCGGCTTCAGGTTATTAAGCAAAATAACGAAATAAAAATTAAAAAGTGGCTCATTTAATAGTTTATTATTGATATGATCAGTCATATTGTGCAATAAAACTTATGGAAATACTGTATTTTAAATGCAAAATCTCCTGTATAAAATGAGCTAAATCAGCGAAATCGGCAAAATTTCGTATACGGTCTCTTAAGAAATCCGGAGCCCGTAGGGCGAGGATTGTTTGATTCAAATTGTAACATACGTATGGGATGCTGTATGGGGATGCCGATTGGAACCACGGATATTTAAATTGCGGATGTGGCATTATGCGTTTATGGAGTTTTCTATAAACTAATATGTAATCTTACTTAAGTTTATACTATACGTAGATATATGTAGTAAATACCTACTTATTACTAGATAGTAGTAAGTATATACTTATATTTAAAAAAATCTTTAATCCGCTATATACCTACAAAAACAAAACAAACATTGTCGCGGTACGTGACCACCTCGACGCCAAACATTGAAATTAAATCTTATAAAAATATCTGTAATTTTCGGACGAAAATAGCGCGACACGTGGGGGCGGTAGATCTCGCACCAATACATAGTTATGTGTGAAAACGTTTGTTATTAGGTGTAATAATTAACAAACTACAGCATTCATAGAGTCTAAAAATAGTATAAACAAAAAAAATGTGTTCTAAATCAATTTGTAGGTACTAAATCATGCTTGGAAAGCAGAATTTGTTCATTCATTTTATAAACGTATTGAATCGTCACACATCATTTTCTCATACAAATTAAAATAATAAAATAAATGTAAAATGTTTTAACAGCTCATAAAAAATATTATCATTTTGATTAGACAGTCCAAGACCGGATCTGTGATAATTAGTGATAACACCCTATTGCGGACGCTGTACATTAGTTAGTAAGTATACATGTTCATGTTGAGGCAGTAAAGACCTTAAAAAGGTTGAAGATCATTATAGCAGCTAAGGGGAGAATGAATGATTTGCTTATTTCCAATATTATAAGTCAAAATCAAACTAAATTTCTAAATTTTAAAGCTACAATATTGGTCAGTCAGCAGGTGGGACGACGTACCCCTTCCTGGCAAGGGGAGGGGAGTGTATTAAAAATTATTTAATCTCAATGACTTGCTAATTGATAATATTAAGAACTCACCTACCGTTCATCTGTAATTATTACAGTTATTCACAGCCGTAATAGAAAGTCAGACAAAATAAAACATGTACTGTCACACTATCACAATGTCAACTAAAGAAAATAATAATATCAATTGTACAAAAGATACTAATGATTAAATTAAAATTAAACTTTATCTGAATTTACTTCACACAAATAATAGTACCCGAACGACTAGACTGAGCGTTGCTCGAATAAAACAATTGTTTCTGTTGGTTTTACTTCAAACAACACACTCACTGGCTTAGTGTTACCTAACAACGCCATCTGAAATAGCTTACAATAAAAAATGTCTAAAAAATAAAAAAACGCATTATGCTGAGGTTTGAACCCGGGTCTCTAGCTCCGCAGTCATCCTACGTAACCATTCGGCCAAATCGACAAATGTTTATAAATGCATTGTAACGTCACATATCATTTTCTCATACAAAAATATGTAAAATGTTTTAACAGCTCATAAAAAATATTATCATTTTGATTGTTATTATTTTTTATCGACATTGCCATTTGTTTGCCAACGGTGGATGACTTTTAATGGTCTTATACACAAAAACATTATTATTAGTCTCCAATTACCGAAACCCTAGTGTACTAAATTTTATTAAAATCGTTGGAGTCGTTTCCGAGATTCATATTATATGAATAGGATTGCTCGTTTAAAGGTATAAGCATAAGAATAAATAATAATTACATAGAACGGAATCTCCTTTGACCGCCATCGATACGCCGCAATTTATATACCTACTTCCCTCTTCACCTCGTTACGCCCCTCTGTCGCCCAGGCGTGTTGCCAGGGTTGTCAACTGTTAATAATTCTTATGTCTTATCTATAATATAAAAATGAATCGCAAAATGTGTTGGTAAGCGCATAACTCAACAACGCCTAGACCAATTTGGCCAATTGTTTTTTTTAAATGTTCGTTGAAGTTCAAGGATGGTTTTTACGGCGAGAAAAATTCGAATAATTGCCAATTGGAAAAACCATAAAAACAGCCCTTTTCTTTTTCCCATACAAATGTTTTCTAACTAAAACGTAGTCAATTTGAGCTTTATTGCTATTGCATAAAGTTCATATTAAATTACAAGCACTCACTGTTGTCTAAGCAATGTAGGTGTGTTCCTAACGTCAAAGATCATATCTATCAAAACAGTGTGCGTGTGTGCGTTGGAGCACAGAATACATCGTTGGAAGAGTTTAATGTCGCATAGCATGATGTTATATAGCTTATAGCCTTCTCTAATAACTGGACTATTCAACACAAAAATATTTTTTCAATTCGAACCAGTAGTTCCTGAGATTAGCGTGTTCAAACAATCAAACATCCACGCGGACGAAGTCGCGGGCGGCCTCTATCCCTACTAATATTATAAATTCGAAAGTAACTGTCTGTCTGTCTGTTACGCTTTCTCGCTTAAACTAATGAACCAATTTTAATGAAATTTGGAACACAGATAGAGTGGACCTTGGGAAAGGACATAGGATGGTTTTTATCCTACGGGAACCTATAAAATGGGTCCAAGCGGGCGAAGCCGCTGGCGGAAGGCTAGTATGTTATAAGTTATAATATCGCTTAAATATAGGTTTTACTTTTTTTACTTAAAAATCATTATATTGGTTTAGTAGGTATTACAAAATATGAGAATTATTAACATTATAAATACTTATAAATAATAAGTTATCATAAGTATCATACCAAATGAAGCCATTTAAGTATTACTTACCTACATAGGTGTAAGTACTTACGTAGTGTAGGTTTAAAATAAACGAATTACATATTAAGTATAACGTGCGTGCGCCAGTGCCGCGGCGCCGCAATCGCGAGGCAAAACAATCGAGAAAGGTTCAATGACCGATGGCGGGGGCTATTAAAAAATATTTTGGTGACATGTTAAAATGCTGTAGTTATCTAACATTTTTTTAAATAATTGAGTGAAAGTGAAACAATTGGCTACACAAAAAGAACTGGTCACATCCTTTTGATAAATTAGGTACGGAAAAGGAATAATATTTAAAAAATATTACTTATCTCGCATCATCTTTGGGCAAACTAAAAAAACTTAAGTTTGGCATTGTTTTAGAATTGTTTGTACAACCAAACACACCACATTAACTTGGCGCCGTTATTGTAATTGACGCGCCCGTCCGAGACAGCCCGTCTTCAGTAGTCGATTTAGCCGAAATTAAAGTGTAGGCTAATATCGTGACCTTGAGCCCGTTTTGAGCGGGAGTTTCCGTTCTACGTAGTATTATTTATTCTTATGGTATAAGATTATTTTTACCTATTAATAGATGTCAGGAAGAGTCATAAAAATAGTTGGAACCGTTTAGGTATAAGTAGGTATATTCAAGTGTCTTTCTTGGACCTAATACCTAAACGAGCAGCTTAGGTATTAGGTCCAAGAAAATACATAAAATAAATAAATGCAAACCAGATTTAAATTAATGACTTTATTATTACGATTCCAGTTGAAGCAAGAAGGTTATGTGGTGTTAGAGGACTTCCTTAGGCCAGCAGAATGTGAGGAGCTTATGGCTGCAGGCATTGAGTTCACCAAGCAAGTGCCCGAATTGGACCAGAAATCTGTTTTTACCAGCACCGACTCGGATAGACAGGTAAACTGCATGAATTTGTTTGGTGAAAAAATTATATTAGGTCCTTACATATGAAATTGCCGATACTCAATACTGGCAACTTTAAAATGACATAATTATTTTGCGTCAGATTAGGAATTCTAAATTCAAATTTATTTCATGATATATCTTGCGTCAGATTAGGAATTCTAAATTCAAATGTATTTCGAAATAAGGGCAGAATTTGTTTTTACATCATTTATTTGAGCTTCAACATTACTATAAAAACAACTATGGACAAATTGAAAATGCGCGGTATTTACGAATACGAGTTCCACCGTGGCACCAGTGCTGCAGAAACGACTCGGAGAATCAGCGACTTGTATGGACCAGGCACCGCTAACAAACGAACGGTGCGTTTTTGGTTTCAACGTTTCCGTTATGGAAATTTCGATTTACACTATGAGTCTGGACATCTGGACGACCTGATTCTCAATTAATAACGAAGAATTGAAGGTGATAGTGGAAGCATATCCATCTCAAACCACTTATGAATTAGCAGTAGCTGTCGGCGTAAGTGACAAAAATAATACCTACCTATTTGTCCCAAATCGGTAAAGTAAAAAAAATCCAAAAGTGGGTACCGCACGAATTGCAGCAAACCAACAAACAGGCGTCGCTTGCTGCGTTTCTTTGCTCGCCATTAAACAACCGAGACTGGTGAACCGACACTGGTGCTGTAGCCCACTGCAACGGTGGCCAAGACAGAGAAGCTGCGACTGGAACCTCTGCGTCACCCACCGTACTCTCCAGATTATATTCCTATAACCTATTACCACTCCCAACCTGTTACCACTTTTTTCAAAATTTGGATAACTGCAAGGAAATAATTATAATTTCATTAAAAATACCTGTTTCACTTTTTTAATAATGAACAGCAATTTCACATGTAAATACCTAACATTCTAATCATCATCGGCCATACCGCTGTAGCGACTTTTCAAGAGATGGCGCCACGGGTATTTTGAATCACGCTGCTCCGGATTGAGACAGTTGGAGCCAGTGTGACCAGATACAGTAGATTTCTACTTTTTCAGTAGATTTAGGCATTTCATCGGTAGGAAAAAAATAATGAGTATTTTTTGGTAGATTTTGGAGTTTGACGTTTTGGAGTGAATTAAGCAAGACGTGCGGTCTTTGAAATAAACTAAAATGTGAAAATCTTACAAAATTTTGTTTAAGCAATTACTGTGTCTTCCAGTTTCAAATGAAAAAGTAGAGAGAATTCAATTCAATTTATTTATTTGCAAGAACACAGTACTTACATCGATAAGGTGTTACTCGTACATACATTTTAGTCCAGTATGTCCTACCTCATTAAGGTGTGCAAATTTTACAATAATTAGTCAATTTAATTATTTACATATAATTTAAAAGTTATTGGTTGTTTTTATTAAAAGTAATAATTCAATTAAATGTCAACTTCAGTAAATAATAATAATAAAATTAAAAAAGTCATAAACATTGCAATAATTTAACAAGTCACAGCATAACATTAGGTATTAATTATAGTCAATCTTTATCATTACCATTACAAAAACGTCAATGATGATTGTGATTTGTAACAAGTGAATGATAATAATATACCTACAGCTATTTTAATTTATTTACAGTTATTTTGTTTTTATTAAATAAATCTAACTTTTTAATAGCACTTTTGTTGTTTTATAAATGGAATATTACAAATTTCTTCAGAGTAGTTTTTTAGTAGATTACGACTCGCATTTGGCCGATTTTTGTATTTGTCTTCATTCTAAGAATGTGTTCATTGTGTTAAGAGGGTGCATTGAAAAGTTCGCGGCCTCAACAAGAAAATAAAATAGTTAAAGTGCATGCAAAAATATTTTTATTTCTCAACATAATCTCCACCTAACTCAATGCATTTCTTCCATCTGTTTTGCAAAGCTTCTATTCCGGTTTTAAAAAATGATTCTTTACGATCTGCAAAATACTGGTACACTGCGGCTTCAACCTCTTCATTTGATGAAAATCTCTGGCCACCAATGTGTTTTTTTTTTAAGTTGGGAAACAGATGAAAGTCAGATGGTGCCAAATTAGGCGAATAAGCCGGATGGGGCAGCAGTACAAAGCCAAAGTCACTTTCACATACTTTCATACAGTAGGTTCATAAATCTATTTGTTTAGAATATATTGGCAAAATAAGAAAAAAAAAGATTCCAAATTTATTTGTCCATTGAATACGTAATTTATGATTTGTTCTATGAAATTCACATGATTAAACAGAATTTATAATTATTTATAATTAATAATAAAATTATTGTTATACGTTCATTTGGACCACACTATGTCAGTGGGCGGCTAAACGGCAAATAATTACTTGGCTTTTGGTAGGTATTACATTCATGCTACGATTTTAATTACGCCTTCGGTAAACATATTGATTAACTATTCTTTCTTGCAACTGTTACCTAAAAGCCAAGCAATGTTACCCGCGGTAATGTTTTTGATGGTGGTCGTAACGTGGGGTAACTTAATTAAACCCTTGGTTTGAAACCGAGTACCTCTCAATAGAATTTTTGAAGTGAAAGCTTCTTTAACGACGTTGTCCACTTTTTTTGGGGTGGGTAAAAAATGTTAAACTCGCGTCAGGACACGTGGCCTGATCGAATATTCATGAGTCGGAGGGATGACAGCTGATGACGGCTCGACTGTATACTTGTAAAATTCGTTTATATAAAGTATTTAAAATCTGGATATTGAACAAAGTGCATCTATTAATGAAAAAAGTGACGAAGAAATAGTGAAAGCAAATGAGTGAGTTGACTTTATAAAAATACCAGATGAAATCCTACTGAAAATACTAGATGATAAATTAAGTTTTTAACAAAAAAATAGAACCGACTTCAAACGGTAAAAAATAAAATTGTTCAGTACCTACTTCTTCTTGCTTATGGTAATGACTCTTAAAACTATTTTTGGAGTCGGGCCCCTACTAAAATGTCGTACCATTCCTTCTAAATGGGCACCGACAATACAGACAGTGGGACAGTACCTACTTCTTTTTGCTTATGGTAATGACTGTTAAAACTATATTGGAGTTGGTGTCCATTCAGAACGAAAGGTACACTATATTTACTAAGACAGGACATTTTACTAAGGGCCCGACTCCAAAAATAGTTTTAAGAGTCATTACCATAAGCAAGAAGAAGTAGGTACTGAACAATTTTATTTTTTACCGTTTGAAGTCGGTTCTATTTTTTTGTTAAAAACTTAATTTATTTCACTCTTTTTAGTAATTTTAATAATTCTTCACATATGTATAAGCATAATTGGAATTTTTTTCACTTTACTTCTAAACGTTAAAGAGATACCTTTTATAATCATGTTTATCTAATAGCCATCTTATAGCCTGAAAGAATACTACTATCAGTCCACCTCAACGTATAAATTAATAAAAGAATTTGCTCTCAGCTCCTAACCGTTGAGAAGTTGTACCTTCAATCATCAGCTTAGCAACATGAGGTGATAATTACCGGACATAAATATTTGTATTATGTTAAAAAATATGACTAAAAGAATGTGTGTGCCTATTAAGTTTTAGTGTTTCCCTCGATTTCCCTAGTATCACATCATCAAATTTTGCCATTGTGACAGTTGGACCACCTCAGGAATGTAAGATTTCCAACAAAAAACCATTTATTGAAAGAATTTGCTCTCAACTCCTAACCGTCATAGTACCGTCCATCATCAGCTCAGCAACATGATATGATGATAATTATACACAAATACCTATTTTGCTTTAATAAAAATATAAAAATCACTTGTTGTGCTATAAAATTTGAATGTTCCCTTCGATTTCTCTGGGATCCCAACATCAGACTTTGACTTGGTGACAGTTGGACCACCTCAGGAATGTAAGATTTCGAACAAAAAACCATTTATTGAAAGAATTTGCTCTCAACTCCTAACCATCGTAGTACCTTCCATCATCAGCTTAGCGACAAATATCTCTTATGCTTCAGAAAGTATAAGAAAATCAATGTGTGTGCCTATAAAATTTGAGAGTTCCCCTCGATTTCCCTGGGATCCCATCATCAGATCCCGATTTGGTGACAATGGGACCACCTCGGGAGTATAAGCAAACGAACAAAAAAAGAATTTTTAAAATCGGTATACAAACGGCGGAGTAATCGGTGAACATATATAAAAAAAAAAAAAATACATACAGCCGAATACAGTACCTCCTTCTTTTGGAAGTCGGTAAAAAAATAATACTGATAATAAAAGCAATTCGTGCGAAATTATTTCCTAACCATTCCAAAATATCAAAAATGCATTAATGCATGTTATTAGCTAGCCGAGTGATTAACAAACGGGACTGGCACACTAGGGCCCCGTAGACATTCGCTCAACGTTGACCACGGTTTAGTCTTAGCGTGGTAACTAACGTGTAGGGAAACGAAGGGTCAAACCCTGCCCGATTCTAAAGGGAACACTGCTGTTCAACATATTAAAAAAATAGTTACTTATTTATTAAGCAAATTATCGATCTTCAAAGTATGGTACCTACAGCATTATTAATTTTCTTTACAGCACCTAAAGGACAAATACTTTCTTGAAAGCAACGATAAAATCAGCTACTTCTTTGAAGCAGATGCCCTCGGACCCGACGGAGAGCTCAAAGTGGACCCCAGCGTATCGTTAAACAAGGTATCCTCACACTATTTGATAGTTATTCCTTGGCTGCAACCCATTTTGCGTCCCACTACTGGGCACGGGTCTCTCCCCATTATTGAGGAGGCCTGGAGCTTACTCCACCACGCTGCTCCAATGCGGGTTGGTGGAGATCCGGGTTAGTGGCCAACACGCCGTCGGATGTTTTCAATCCGCCCATAAAGCCTACGACAAGGTTTAACGACTGTTATCTATATATAACAACCGGGACCGACGGCTTAACCCATCATCACCCACCTCACACCCGACCGCACCCGTTTGGCTTAGTTGCATAGATCGCTTGCGTTCTACGCTAACCGCCGCGCCATGCGCGTTTCCTTTCCTTTAATGTTATTCCTTACAACCTCAAAAGGTAGGTAATGGCGGTGAAGACATTTTGTAAAAAAATAATCTGTAAAAATCATCGCCGTCCCTTTGCGACCGATCGGATACCATAAGATGTACTACTATAAACAGCTCTGGTTGGCTGCAGGCCTTTTTTACGTCCCACTGCGTGGAGATTACTCTTCCACGCTCCTCCAATGCGGGTATGTGAATATGCGGGTGATTTGCCAACCCGCTGTGGGATAAAGTTTTTAAAACGCCCATAAGGCCTTCAAAGCACCGACATGCGCATGAAATTTTAATACTAGCAGTGACCCATCTCACTCCCGATCGCAGCCGTTTAGTTTAGCTGCGTAAATCGCTTGTGTTTTATGCCAGCCGCCGGGCCATGTGCGCTTTGCCGCAGAGCCACTTTGTATAGTCCTTGCTATATAGATATAGTTCAACGTCTTTCGGTCTTTTGAGCCTCTTACAAATGCATGGGAACAAACCCAGCATTTTACGGCAAAGAAACCAAGACACATAACTAACTTTCCGTGACGTTGATTTGGACCACACTATTCAGTGGGCATGGCCTGGCGGCTAGCGTAGAACGCAAGCGATCTATGCAGCTGAGCCAAACGGGCGCGGTCGGGTTTGAGATGGGTGACCGCTAGTGGCAAAAAAATTTCATGCGCGTTTCCGTGCTTCGGAGGGCACGTTAAGCCGTCGGTCCCGGTTGTTGTCGATAGATAACAGTCGTCAAACCTTGTCGGAGGCCCTATGGGCGGTTTGAAAACATCCGACAGCGGGTTGGCCACTAACCCGCATCTCCACCAACCCGCATTGGAGCAGCGTGGTGGAGTAAGCTCCAGGCCTCCCCAATAAGGGGGAGAGACCCGTGCCCAGCAGTGGGACGCAAAAAGGGTTGCAGCCATTCAGTGGGCGGCTAAAACGGCAAATACTCTTATCGGATCTGTTAAAGTGGCATTTATCCCGGAGCTTACTGCCTGCACTTTGTATATATCTACTTTCAATGCTATTATGGCGTGCACTTTAATGTTCGATGTCTTTTAAAACCTCCAATAATCCTGCTTTTACATGAATCTTCATATACATTGAGTAGAAAAAGGGCACGCGCACAGACCATACCTACATATATACATAATTTTATTCGCTACGCAAAGTACAGCCTGGTATTAAGAGGGCGTTCCCATAATTTGTTGTTACCTACGCAAAAATCGTCTTAAATGCAATGCAAGTTGTGGCAGTGATGATGGGTTTGAGGGTGGATCTAGTGAAGAATTTTTATTTGGGAGCTCCCTCCCTACATTTTTATCGAATGTTAATCGACTCCAGTAAATGGTACTGACATTGCCGTACAGTGTCTTCAACCCGCATTTGGGCAGCGTGGTGGAGTAAGCTCCAGGCCTCCCCAATAACGGTGAGAGGCCCGTGGCCAGCAATGGGACGCAAAAAGGATTGCAGCCTACATGTCTTTAGCAGAATTTAAGCGATATGCAATCTGACCTCTTTCCTCTAGCTCTGTACAAGCCGTAGTACTCAAATGTACCAAACAACCATACTATATTTAAGTAAAAGTAAGGAAAGGTGTTCCTGATGAAAACTATTTATCTTTCCTAAAATTAGACGCTTTACATTTAACACGAAACTAACGTTTCATACCATTTCACACTCATAGCCCCACAGTAGGTAGATATACCCTATGTCGTGGGTACCATGGATACATACAAAGACAGAAAGACAAACACCCAGTTCGAGAAAAGAAATTTAAACTCATCATTCAAATTTCTGTTTCGCCGGGAATGGAACCCGGGACCCTCCGATTGGCAGTCTGGCATGGTAACCATTGCACCATACGGGTTGTATAACTGGTATTTTTATGAAAACATGTAATTAACTACCTCAACAACGCTACCCGTTATCTTTGACTATAAAGCTTTGATCCCGTTTTTACAATGTTTCCAGATAATGAACAGCATGAATCCGCGGACCTTGTAAATGCTTTATTTTTACAAAAGATTTGTGTTTAGATCCCTCCTAACCGAAAGAGAATAAATACTTCAGAATTTTCTCTTATAACTCTTATAAGTTACTAGCTTAAGTTCATTAGTCGGATTAGTAGAGCAAGATCGATCCTTGCATTTTATTACTCTTGATAAATCTTTACGCACGCAGAACTTCCACATATTCATCTCTACCTAAGTGTGTACCTGAAAGAAATAATAATTGGAATCTATACTTCCATATAATAAAAATCGTTTCACAGTGATAGTTGCCACACTCCTCCGAAACGTCTTGGCCGATTTTTATGTTTGATATGCATATACCGTAGGTCTGAGAATCGGTCGCAATCTATTTTTAAAAGCCCTAAGTCATAAGGGTGCTCCACCCCAAACATTTAAGGGAGGTACGAAGCTACAATATAAAACTTTTTTTTTATTTCAAAGCACTGTTCTCGGGCGAATTTAAGAAATATTTAAGTGTTGGATAGTCCATTTATCAAGAGGTTTTATAGACTATAAAACATCGATGATCCGTGAGGCGTGATTACCATTTTTGACGGACAATATGTAATTTCATTATGCGACTCATTCACAACTCTAAATACCTCACCTTGGGAGAGGATGCCAACGTGAGATTGGTACCGCACTTAAATCCTTCGGTGGCCTGCCTCTGCGCTTGGGGAGGACTCTGGGGTCTCCATTGGAACGCACCAGTGTTCTCCACGCACGGTGCTCCAGAATGGGTCCATCTTCGTGAGAGCAGATGTGCTCTGCTGCACCTTCACGTGTTCACGGTGACAGGCGACCACGTACACATCGCCGTCCCTCCCGAGGCTGCTGGCTGGACGGGTCAAGCTCCCACTCTCACCGTCCGCAACCCCGGACGCCCCCTTTTAGTCGCCTCTTACGATCAGGCAGGGGATACCGTAGCTGTATTCTTAATCCCGAAGCTACAGGGACTAACTCTAAACACCTACAGGTACTACTTACTTTTCCAGGTCGGGCACGCTCTTCACCTGCTGCATCCGATTTTTAGATGCTACACATACAGCGATCGCGTCAAGACGGTATGCCGAGAGCTAGGCTTCAAGGAGCCAGCGGTCGTGCAGAGCATGTACATTTACAAGAATCCAGGTCTGGGTGGTGAAGGTATAACTAATATACATTTTTGTATATATGTATTACAATTTAATAGGTCCGTCTGGACATAGTCTGTAGGTAGCGGCAGTCTCGACTTACGTTAAGACAACTTACCGAGTGAAATCGGTCGTTTACACGAAAACGATAGCTTTTTATCGATAAAATTGTCGCCAACCAATAGTAAACTAACGAATTGAAAAGTTCTACTGAATTAGTAAAGATATTCTTGTGTTTAGAAAGTAGAGACTGCCAATTTCGTTAAAAAGCTATCGTTATCGAGTTACCGACTAATTTCGGTCGCTAAACGAGTTACGAGACTGCCGACTCTAGATCTCAAAAACGATTTTTATAATAAATTTTCAAACAGAAAATTCGTTATTTTTATAACAGTACCTATAAAATTAGGAGCAAATTGATTGAAAAATCGAAATCCAAGCATTATTTATTCAAATAAAACCTTATGTAATGAAGTTGTGGTATATATTTATATGCTGGGCACGTTATGTAGTTTTACAAAGAAAGTGTGAGAATTTACTTTTTTATATATTTTAAAAAGGAAGTCTCAAATTATCACTGAGATAAACGCCTCGAGTTTATCGAATTTTTCAAAAATTAGATTTATCTCGAGGCAAATAAACGGTTTACGTCTCCACCGAGAAATATCTAGACGGGTCTATTAAATTACTACATTTATATCTATTTGTAGAACATGGAGATGACTAGGTATTTACACTTTTCTAAAGGTAAAATGGGAAATAAGATAGAAATGGGTGATTTTAGAGATCTAATGCGTATGGAAGAGTGAAAATGAAGATTATTGTTTTAGTTCATTATTGTTTATTGTTTAGTTCAGTTTTAGTAGGTTCATTTGTAAAACGTTAGCTGTATTTTTTTAAATCGTATCATTTTGAATGTCTCAGCGCTGTGAATGAATGTCTAATCATAATCGAAATGGATCAAAATAGTTTTACATTATTTGCCTTCGATATTTTTTTGTGACTTGTGATTCCGTTTGTACGACATACTTGGCGTAGTCAATAGAGCAAATGATGAATGCGCAATTAAAAATAAAATCCGAGTAACTAAAAAATATAATCACACCTTATAATGTTCTCCAAGGAGTAGCTCCCCTCAAATCCATGATTTTCTTTCAGTGGTAGCGCACCAAGATTCGACCTATCTGTACACTGAACCAGTCCCTCCTGTGGGTTTCTGGATCGCTCTAGAAGACGCCACCATTCATAACGGTTGTCTTTGGATTTCGCGAGGCTCCCACAAATCTGGAGTCCACAGGCGGCTCATCAGGAATACAGATCAGGACTCCAAGCAGACTTTAATCTATGACAGGCCAGCTCCAGTCTACCCCACATCAAGTTTCACACCCGTGCCAGTAAGCAGAGGTAATAACTCACAAAACTCACAGTAGAATCTACTTTGAATCATAAACTTCCCTTTAAATAAAACAGGCTATTGAAAATAGGGAGGACTGGTAGAAGGGTTAAGAAGTCCCAATAGACTGAAAACGCACGCTCGAGGGAACTTATAGGGAGACTTTCAAGGCTTTTTATATGAAAAGTCCTGTAATATACTAAATTGCAGTAATAATACAGAAAGCGGTGTTTATTATCAGTGTTTCGCTTGGCCTGCTTTATCACATGGTTTATTTATTCACTACCTACTGAAATTGCCAAATTCCTTGCACGTTAGCAATGAACGTGAATGAAATAAGTGGTGTCGTACTGATTTCCGTCATGCCGTCAATTTTAAAAATCCAATTTTTGAAGTGAAATCTTCTTTAGCGACATTGTGCACTTTTTTTGGGATGGGTAAAAATGTTAAACTCGCGTCAGGATACGTGGCCTGATCGAAAATTCGAAAGACGGAGGGGTGACAGCAGATGACGGCTCGACTTAAATTCGTTTATATCAAGTATTTAAAATATGGACATTGAACAAAGTGCATCTATTTATGAAAAAAGTGACGAAGAAATAGTGAAAAAAATGAGTGAGTGCTTTGTAAAAATACTAGATGAAAGCCTACTGAAAATACTAGATGAAAAATAATACTGATAATAAAAGCAATTCGTGCGAAATTAATCTAACCTTTCCAAAATATCAAAAATGCACAACGTTAATGTTCAAGTTTTCACTTCTGCCGGCACTCCCGGAGTGCAACCCGTTGTTTTTTTTTTTTCAAAACCCTTTCCGCAATTAAAGTGATTTATTGTGTTACGTGGATTGGCGGAGATCATGCCTTCAAGAAATTATGAGTTTTCTCAGGCATAGAAAAGATAGAAATCATCGTAATTATTTAAATGACAATACTTTTCCTTGCCATATGAGCAGCAGTGAATAAGCATTTAACCGAAAATCTTTGTCAGAGGTATGCGCCGGAGATTTTAACTCGGTATCTCCGGGTCGGAGACCGCGAGTTTTACCGCTTGGTCAACGCTTCCCTTATTTAACATTTTATTAAAACAAAGCACACTGATAAAAGGATTTTGTTCATTTTAATTCAGAGCTTCATATGGTTATAAAAAATATCAAAATATAATGTTATATAACGTTATACGTATTTCGTTTCGTTATTATTTTGACATTACTAACGAAAAGACGAATAACGGTATTAAAAGAATAACGTTATGAAATATCAAAATCGAAATAAATAACGTTATAATATCGTTATTGCTAAGCGATATTGCCGCGTTGTTAGCTCGCTGCATATGATAATTATTATTCCCCTATATAGCGTTATTTTGACGTGTTAATAACGTTTAGTTATAAAACGTTATGTTTTTAATGACGATATGGACACAAGTAGATAATAACGTTATGATTTTATAGCGGTATTTGAAGCTCTGTTTTAATTGCAGGTTCATGCGTGCTGATACACGGTAACGTAGTCCATAAGAGCGCTCACAACAAATCCGACAAAAGTCGTCATGCGTATACTTTTCATGTCGTTGAGAAGCAAGATAATACCTACTCACCGGAAAACTGGCTACAGGAAGGAGAAAATGCCCCGTTCCTTAACGTTTATACAACTCCGCAAATCGTTTAATATTTACAAAAATACTTTATTGCAAATAAAAAAGAAAATTAAATCCTATATATCCCACGATCCCGATAATAGGTATGTATTTCTTTGGTTTCATCATTTTATTTTTATAAGTAGAACACTATTTTGTTTTGTATAATTAAGCAAAGCAAGATTCGATGTAGTTCAATCTCGCTTGTTTTAGGTTATAAGTACATATATATATAAATATAGACATTTAGTATTCAGCTTTACTGCTGAATGTTCATTATTGTTAAAAAAAGTCTGCAAGTTAAGCAATATTTTTTTCTATAGCTGTATAGATATATAAAGTTTTTGTCTTATTTCTGATGTTTTTATGGTCAGGAATTTTCTTACAACTACCAACTACCAAATATTGCGATATCGTACCTTTAATAATGTGATGTATCGCGGCTAGCGATGTTCATTGTGATAATGTCTTTTTCAATAAACATTTAACTACTTTATTGTGTATTATTTATTTAAATTTTTGTTCGAATACCTACGACAACGCCTACGACGTTCCTGAGAGGCAGGTCACCTTATCTTGTCTTTATGGGTAATTTTGTAATCAGTCGCACGAACAAAATATAAGAAAATGTTTTTCCTTTCGCGGCGTCAAAGTTTGTCCTTTTGCCAGGAACTCGGTCCGCCTGGAGATATTTATTTCCTTCAGTTAATTCGAGAATTTTTCATCCCCCTAAGTGATGGGTGGCCCACCCCAAACATTTCAACGCGGTACAGAGTTCACAGGGTCAGCTAGTAACTAAATAAAATGTCAACCATACTACCTGTACTATTATGAATTCTGTGACCATACTATAGGGAAGCACAATAAAATTAGATTAAAAAGTGCCAACGAAATCGTAGAACCCAACACGGTATAATATCTACCCAACCTACTGTGTGGCTATCAGTGTGAGTGTGAAACGTTATAAATTTACCATAGCAGCAAGCGAAAGCTTACAATGAAAAGGCATTGGTAAGGCTGTTTGATGGTCTAGCAATAACAGCTGATGTTGAACTCTGAACAATGATAGCAAATCTAGCAGTGAAACAGCCCCGATTTGTGAATGGATCTGTACCATTCTTGCTTCATGATAAAGCAATACCTCACACAGCAGAACAAGGCAACATTTTAACTCTACAGGAAATGCAGTTACAAACTATTCGTCATCCTCCATACTTGCCAGACCCTGCTCCAAAGGTGCCATTTTTTTCATATTTCGACAATTTTCTACGTGATAAAATGTTTTCTTCCCAGGTATCAGTAAAATGCTTTCACACACACAGTAACTCAAAGTAAAGCATAATTAACCTTACTATTAGATGGCAGCTTCGTATAAATAAGACATCCGGCCCGGCTTTGCTCGAGTGGCTTCAGACATTTTTCCGGAATAAAAACTATCCACTATATAGATAGATATACCAAATTTCAAAGATATTTTAAAACTATCCTCATTTTATATATAAACCTCATTGTAAATTTAATTTAAATTGGTTCGTAAGTTTATGTGTGAAAATATAACAGACACACACACTGACAAAGAGACAGAGAGAGAATTACTTTCACATTTATAATATTAGTATAGATAAGGGTTTAATAAAATATCTTAAACTAGCTTTCCGCCCGCGGCTTCGCCCGCGTGGAATTCTGTTATATCGCGCTTTTTAGATTTTCCCGTGGGAATGAGAAGTTCTCCTATACATACCAAATTTCATCAAAATCCGTTCAGCCGTTTAGGCGTGAAAGAACAACAGACAGACGGAGTTACTTTCGCATTACCATAAATACCATATACCATTAATAAAGCACAACTAGGTATAAGAAAACTTCTCATTCCCACGGAAAAATCTAAGAAGCGCGATATAACGCTGGATACGATGAGTTGTTAAACCAAAATTGAATGGTAAACTATATTATATGTTTTATCTTGGGGAGCAAAAACATGCAGATTTTGGGCACTGGATACCCAGGAACACGCTACATAGAGCTGACCATGCGAAAAACAATGTTTTTCCAAGTGTACTCCAGCAACCTTTAGAGTTTGGCCTTGTGCTTTATTAATCGTCATTGCAAATGCAATGCAATGTAAAAAAAGCAATTGAAGTCTTTTAAATTAAAATGGGAGGTCTGTTGGAATAATCGGAATCCGAGGAATGAGTACACTTTCACCCTTTGCTGCGCCAGTTATAATAGTTGCTGTAATAATATTCCGCCCAAGCTGAGTGACACGCAGCCTGGTACCATTACACAGTCTAGGGACATCGAGATTACGCATGAGCATCACCGGAACCCCTACTTTTAGTTTTAATTTATAAGAAGGCAGCGCAGATAATTCTAAAGAATTTAAGAACTCTACAAGATATGAGGTATTATGTTCTGTTTCTATCACTGTGTCTACAGATAAATATTCACTAGTTTCTCCCATAACTTCATCCAAAATATTTTCATTATTCATATTTCATTTCATGTTTGATTATTCATAACTTTTGTTAACCCTCTGGATCAAGTTTTTGCTTAGCTGCAGTTAAAAATACTAAGTAGGTACACAGGATAAGTAGATGTAAAACCAGTTTAGACGATAAACCAAATTGTACGTCATCCCTCGGGAATTCCTGATTTTGGGGATTAATTATTGTATCATTTAGCTTCTAAGTTTACATGTGCATATTCGTTTGCAATATATTACCTTGTTTTAAACGACACACAGCGCCATCTACACAGAACACCTATACTCCTGGGAGGCCATCTATCACCGAACTGGTATGATGCTAACAATATTTTTGTTTTCCCTCGGGAATATCAAATTTTTCCGGGATAAAAAGTACATACTAATTATTTAATCCGGACTTCTAACTATACGTCTGCAAAATTTCAAAGCAATCGGTTCAGTAGTTACGGCGTGAAAGCGGAACAAACAAACAAACTCACTTTCCGATTTATAATATTATTAAGTAAGGAAGTAAGGATAACATAACATTTTGATTAAATTAATATGTTAAATGTTAAAAAAATATTTTAATTTTTTCAGAACAAATCGGCAATTTCATACTTAAACCCCTCATATTTGCAAACATGTTGAGTTTATTAAAACACCACAAGGATTCTAGATGAGAAGCTAGTTTTATGAAATAAGATACCGCATTATTTAAACAAAATTGTGTGCACTTGTTTACCTGTCTTAGAGCAATTTGCTAAAGCAATAAAGTGTAGAATTTTAATTAACAAGTCTACGTCAGAATGAAGCTGCAAGCTTCTCTAAATAATTAACATTTTGTTCTTTGCGTTGCTTTGCGTGTATAATATTATACTCTCTTTTTAAAACACCCTCCAGGGCTTCAGACGTACTTATAAATTTTAAATAAAAAATGTAAATTTTCACAAAAATATCTCTTTTATCTGACTTAAAATAAATTAGAGAACAGTCCCTCATTTCTTTTCAATTCGATTAATGTACTCGTATTTTTATGTATGTTGAGAATAAATGATAAATCAATGGATTTTGAGAAAACTATTACGTTACGCAACGTTAATTTAAAGATTGATTTTAGGCTAATTATGAAAACCAGTGTCGAAAAAATATGTAATTTAAAGGTATAAAAATTTTAGTCAACATCTTACCTACAAACTTTCAATTTAAAGATTCACGTTTTGTTTTCTTTTATCGCAGTATCTTTTATTGTCGAATAAAGTTTACTTATTATATCATCATTATTTTGATAGAAACTGTTTAGTTCGTAGATTCTATCAAAGTCTTGTTAGTTGGAATTTTTTCTATGGTTTGCAATTCCAAAATACGTAACATACAGTGATATCAAGGCTCACAACATCAAAGCCCGTAAAATGGTTATTTATCTTACCTTCCCTACTTTGCAGCATACCATGGGTAGACATTTCTTTTCATTTCAATTGTTAGACAACCGTACTCAATATGTTTAGCTAAGTAAATCAACACAAAAAAAATTACAGCCGTCGAAACGATAGACGCAACTGTCTCTGACTACAACGCCTACTCTACAATAACAATAACAATGTTATAATCGTAAATAGCCAAAATAATAAGCAATTTGCGCTGATTATAGTATTTTTTCCGTCTGACTCCCTTGACCTCTGATAAATCTCCAAGAGGGGTGTATTGTACCTATCATATTTCGTGCTCTTATTAGAGAATTGATTATCTTTTGGCTTCTACAAATGCGTCTTTTATTTTATTTTTAGATATTACCAGTAATATTAATTATCTATTCATTCATCAGGCTCTCATACTCCACTGCAGGACATAGGCCTGGAAATTCTGGTCTTGCACCTTTAGAAGCATCCCACTTTTTAGGTCGTCAGTCCACCTGGTTGGACGGCGGCTTGTGCTCCTTTTGCAGAGACGTGGTCGCCATTCGATGACCATTTTCTTCCGCGTCGGTTGTCGTTCCTACTAACTATATGGCCTGGCAACTGCCACGTCAGCTTACTGATTTTGAGAGCTACGTTGGTAACCTTTGTTCGTCTATGTAAGATGATGTAATCTTACATATTCGGATTCTATCGCGTAGAGAAAAGCCTACTAAGATTTTTTCTTGTAGCCTGTGGACTGTGTGGTAACGGGCCACGTCTCAGTGCCGTAGGTCAACATTGGGAACACGTATTGCTCAAAAACTTTTTAGGCATTGTGGTATACTAGACAAGATGCTACTTTGTAGTTTCTAGAACGATGCCCACCGTATTAGTTATAGTGTAAGTACCCTAAACAATTTTCGCCTAGTAAGTTAATCAGACGCTTAGACGTGTTAAAAATATAAAACTTTATATTTCTTTCATTAAGTAACTTAGGCCACGAACTTATCAGCCGCCCCTCGTATATTTTTTTCCTGGTTAGGATTTTAATATAAAGTTATGAGATTATTGTATTGTCATCGGCCCTTGACCCCTGTGCAAATTTTCAAGTTAATCAGACTCCTAGAAGTAAGTGAAAATGAAGTTAAAAGATTCCGTTACATAAATACATACAGGTCAAGTTAATAAAAGCGTGTTAATTAATAATTTCCCTCTCATGAACCAGATAACAAACAGGCGGAACGATTATTGTAAGTATGGAGAAAATACATTCCAAAAAATATTTCAATACCTAAATAACAAAACAGTTTCATGTTGATATCTAAGGCACTAAGGAACACAGATGGCAATAACCGCAACGTACCGAGGGTGTTTGAATCAGGTTTTTGCTGATGAATTTAATAATACAATTAAATGGCTGCAGGCTGCAGGTCCGCCGTTCTGCCCGAGGCGTTAGCCTGCGGACCCGCGGGGCGATTCTCTCTCATTACGCTACGTTCACAGTAGTTCACACGGTAACACGCTGAATTAGATTTTTTCCAGGATACGGTTTTGTAACTTTATAATTTATATGTTCGAATTCATACGTGGATTAAATGGACACTCGGTAAAATACCGAATACGATTCGGTGACAATAGTATTTTAATATATGCGTTCACACGAGCGATCTGTTGCTCGTGGTACAACCACGTAGTCCCTGCAGTTTTAGTATTAAGAATAGAGCTACGGTATCCCCTACCTAATCGTAAGAGGCGGCTCGGATCGGAACTCGATCCGTCCAGCTAGCAGCCCAGGGAAGTATGGCGGTGTGTGCGTCGCCGCATGCAGCACCTGCACCTTACGAACAGGAGAGCACATCTGCTGGATGGGCCCGTTCTGGGTCGCCGAGCGTGGAGAACACCATTGCAGTGCGTTGCGCTGGAGATCCCGGAGTCCTCCCCAAGCGCAGAGGCAGGCCACCGAGGGGGAATAATTCTTACAAATCCCACATAACGCGGCATCCTCTCCCAACGTTCCGGGTACCTTTTGAAGGTTTCCGCCCGATACAAAAAAGGCACAACCGCATGGTCAAACTGGTAATACCAAGGGCAACTTTATTACACCTGGTCTAACTAAAAGGAGTTTAATCTAGTAGTTGTACCGCGAGCAATTTTTTTTACCCGTAGTCCTACCGGTTGAACTAAACCCTATTGTAAAACGGGTACATTTTTCTTGCCCGTGGTCTAACCGGCTAAACCATTGTCCTTGTTCTCTGTGATTCCAGTTTGTGTCCATTGCACTCACGTCACAGGTTATAGGTACCTAACCTACTGTGGGGGCTGTGGGTCTTTAGAATGAAGCATTGTTTATTTAATTTTTATGTAAAACTAGCTGTGCCCCGCGGTTTCACCCGCGTTAGAAAGAATCATTAGCATGAAGTGAATATAAGTATTTTATAAGTCCTAATCGAAAGCTATACTTTTATTTTTTTTAAAGTTAAAAATTCTCCGATCGCCACCAAACTTTAGAGGATTACTCGTTGGACCAATCTGAAGATTCTCCGAGAATTTCATTGAAATCGGTCCAGCCGTTTCGAAGTCTATAAGGAACATACATACACAATTTCTCTTTTATATATATGATGATATATATAGATAGATAGATAGATTATCAGGCTTATTCACTTTTTCAACAGAACAACAATATAAATATTTACTCAATGAAGATCATTATCATGCCGTGGTGCCTAATTTTAGACAACTTTATTACTTTAAAGTTTATGTTCTCATGTTTAATTGTGAGATTAAGTTGCAGTTCTGGAACTGCACAGTTCAAAAATGCTTGAAAATAAACAGAAAAGGCACTGTAACAAGACAAGTTAGCAAGAAATTTGCCGTACTGTTTAACTGGTCTAATCCTCTAACAAACTACAAAACCTATTACATGTACGCTTTATAAAGCTGCGAGATACGTACAAAGCAGCAGAGGTCTTGATTGTTGCCAACAATTTCATGATTTATTTCTAAATATTACTCTATAATAAAATAATATTAAAGAGATATTCCGAATTTATTTGATTTTGCACATTCGTGTATTTTGGACTTTAAGTAGGTAATTAAAGCAGGTTCAGAATGTTGCCTTTTTTAATTTCCGCAATCTCCTTTCTAGTTTCTGTACGGGCATTTCTCATTATCTCTTATTAATTAATAGTACCTGGACGACCGAGCGTTGCTCGGATAAAAACAATTTATTTTCTTGGTTTAATTTCAAACGAAACACTCATTTGCTTAGTGTTACTTAATAACGCCATCTGAAATAGCTCCCAATAAAAAAACGCAATGGTAAAATGGTTTTGATTGAGGTTTGAACCCGGGCCTCTAGTTCCGCAGTCAGCCCACGTAGGTAACCATTCAGGAAGCTTTCAGTCAATGAACAAAATTTTTATAGAGCTCTTTCTCATCGTCATTGTGCCTACCCTGTTCTCTGTTCACTGGTCGACAGAACGAGGATCGCGCAAATGGGGAAGGGGGCATAGAATATCGCTAGCGCGTCCTTACGTGGTAATTTTTACACTTCAAGTTCAGTTGACGGTAATGAGTATTTTTTTTAGACAAAGTTATTTCGTCGCATATATTATAAATAACCATCGCAAAGGATTTTTTGTTCGCAATTCTTTATTGCTCAATAAATATTTAATACATTCCAAAACAATGATACACAGTAATGCACCTACTTTTCGTGCTATTTGGTTTCAACTACCAAAAATCGGTTTCTGACCAGTGTTGGTAATGATTTTTAGGCATATATTTTATTTATGTCTTTTTTTAAAAGTACCTGACATTATCATTTTCCAGTGGCAGATATAAATATGCAACATACCTGGAATATAAAAAATATTTCGTGGCTTAGGCTTATTTAGTTTAGCTTTTATTCTCACCGACACGTGTTTTGCACGAAACGGTAGAACTACCCTGTCGTCTCTTTGAACGTCGGATTGACGGTGGCAGTTAACGGCATTCTACGCCACAATATTATTAATACTCGCCAATAGATGTCAGGAAGAGTCGTATTTTCAGTTTAGATTTAAGCTGATTATCGCTGAAAACATTTTTTTATATTAGAAAATTTCTAAAAATTAAATCACCCCCGAAATCAGGTTACTAAATTTCAACAAAATCTTTGGAGCTTCAAAAAATATATAATATCTATAGGTATATCTTTGGACAATTCACACAACGCCACATATTTAGACATAATATACAAGAATTGCTTGTTTAAAGGTATGATAATAATAGGTACAATAAATAAGTTGACACATTATATTTTTCTTTCTTTTGTACCCGTGATAAGCTAGTGGACTCTATATCGTATTAGATCTTCTTCTTTTCTTATCTTCTTAGATTTGGTTAAGTGAAGCGAGAAGGCGCTGTACCGTTTTCTGAATCACGCTAACAGTGTTACTGCGTAGGTTGTTTAAGTAGTTTGATAAGATACGTCGCCAAGCTTGAGAAAAGTTTATTCTACCTCATTAGAAATTGGCTTTTGGAAGTGGAACCAATACACTTAATGAGATTACCATTTACCATAACCGTTATCGGATCCAACATCAACATCTGAACATTCTGAACTACGGTGCCTGATAAACCGATAGAAACAACAAAAACATTATGATAGGGCACATAGCTCAGGTCTATAGGTCGCGCTACACTGCCGTTACAGATATCGTCTGATAGGACGGCCGTTCACTTCTTTCGGAGGAAGTTGATATCAGTCAGTCGATTCCCAAACTCTACAGCGAAAATGCGTCCGAGCTTCGTTTTTTTGGTCCTGGTCGCAGTGTACATCAACTGTGAGTAGTCATTAGCATTTATAGCAAGAATCCAAAGCTGAAATGTACGCATCAGCTAGTATAGAGCGAATTCATTAACAGTAACTATCATTTTTATTTTTTTACTTCTTCTTATCCTAATCAACGCCGCGGCGCCGGGCGGATGTTACATGTTGCGAATAAAATTTGTTTGACATACTTATGAACTGATTTTGAGCTTTTCATTATTTTTATGTAATTACATGGATTATAAAAAAAAATTAATTAAACTACAGACTTACATACATATATAACTACATACTACATCTAATACCTTTAAACGAGCAATTCTTGTATGTATCTAAATATATTTTTTGAATCTCGGAAACGGCTCCAAAGATTTTGATGAAATTTAGTACCCTGGTTTCGGGGATGATAAATCGATCCACAAAATTTTTATTGATGGAAATTTTTAGCTGTATAAAAATATTTTCAATGAAAATCTATTTAAATATAAACTGAAAAATACGACTCTTCCTGACATCTATTGGAGAGTATTAATAATATTGTGGCGTAAACGCTGTCAAACTGGGGAGATCACGAGGCTCATTGTGGATTTCCTCAAGCGTCATCAGGACCTTGTGCTTTTTATAGGTTGGGTGGTAGTAAGATTAAAATATTATATTATTTAATATTATTATACTTCATGACGTTTTGCGTTTAACCGGTGGAGAGAGCGCCTATAGGTTTTCAAAAATTTTATACGAAAGGTCCAGGTAAAATAGTAGAATAAATTAAATGCATGCTAACTCATATTTCAGTAACTTAAATGCATGGTAAGTCATATTTCAGTAATCTGAAGATTTTTGTATGAATGTATACAAAACAGCGAAATAAAAAAACGGCTTTTTGGCAAACTCTTGAAAAGTTCGAATTTTTATTATTTAAAATTCATGGCTCAACGGTAACGGGGTTTTCTAATCTGGCCATTTTGACATCCAGAAGTAAGAAAAACAAACTGTACCTACATAGAAGGTCTTTTTTAATCGTGGCAGCACTGAACAGGATGCAAGGTGTACCCCATATCTTAATCTGACGCGCTCGAGTAAATCCGTAAATCCCCTCTTGGGCTCCCCTATTACCATACGCCAATCCGACGTTCAAAGAAATGACAATGTCAGTTTGAAAGAGCTCTATGAAAATTTCGTCGATTGAATTAAAGCTTTCGTGGTCGAATGGTTGCGTGAGTTGACTGCGGAACTAGAGACCCGGGTTCATACCTCAATCATAACCATATTGTGTATTTTTTATTTTTATGAAAATAACTATTTTTATTAGGAGCTATTTCAGATGACATTGTTAAGTAACACTAAGCAAATCAGTGTTTCGTTTGAAACTAAACCAAGAAAATAATTTGTTTTTATCCGAGCAATGCTCGGTCGTCCAGGTACTACTTTGTTTATGTAAGCAATTAACTCAGAAAGCCATGGAGACATGTAAAACTTATTTTTTATCGCGAGGAAACATTCAAAAGCGGGAGAGATTCCCGGATTATGTGGATTTATACCGCATTTGGAGAGGACACCAGGATCCGGCGAGACGCATCGGTGTCCTCCATGTGTGGTGCTCCAAACGACGAAAGATTGATCCATATGTAATAATTTAGCGATATGACTCTCCTACACCCTCTGATCTTAACGAAGGCGGCCACGCACACACCGGACCTTCCCGGGGCCACTGTCAGGGAGATTGAAGTCCCACTCTCGCCGCGCGCAATCCCGATGTCCTCTTTTAGTAGGTAGCAATTTTATAGGTTCTACACGTTATGTTAGTAAGTTCTACACTTTTACGATTTGCCAGGGGTAGTACCACCGCTGCACCCACTTTTGCCGTGAAAAGGTACAGTTGCCGACTAGACTTACATGAGGGAACCATCACACTCCGGAGTAGCAACGCATTCGACCTTAGACAAGACTTACCTATGTTTGCTTGAGATTGTGTGTAGAAGTGTAGATGTCGATGGACTGCACAGCAGTGAGCACTGGTCTACATGCTAATTTGCTAATGCAGGCAGGGGATTCCGAAGCTCTTAACCCCAAGCTAAAGAATAGTCATATAAGTAATTATTATCCACTGTGGTAACTGGTTTAACTTCTGATGGCTAAAATTCTTTGACACAACGACGTGATGACTAGGTAACAAACATTAAGAACTGTTTTTATTGAAATAGAGTAGGTGAGCATGCAGGTCATTGGTTAAGTAATAGTTGGGGGTTCTGTCAGCCTTTGACAGGGACCACCTGGATCTTAAAGAATCTAAATTACCTATAAAAATCTGCAATAGCCGATCATCAGCTGACAGCCTCCGTGGCGTAGTGGGTGATGAGCCGACTGCGAAGCGTGAGGTTGTGGGTTCGATTCCCACCCAGGATAAATATTTGTGTGATGAACATGACTATTTGTTCTGTGTCTGGGTGTTAATTTATCTATTTAAGTATGTATTTAGAATTATATAAGTATGTTTATCAGCTTTCTGATTACCATATCTGCTTAATTAAGTTATTAACATCTGCTTAGTTTGGAATCAGATGGCGCTGCCCAAAGATATTTATTTATTTTTTATCTGTATAAAATACAGACGAATTGATGAGTAAAGAAAATAAAAATGATTAATTCGCGCAAATATGGGTATTACAGAAGTTGTTTTATAATAAACTAGCCTTCCGCCAGCGACTTCGCCCGCGTGGACCCGTTTTATAGGTTCCCGTAGGATAAAAACCATCCTATGTCTTTTCCCAAGGTCCACTATATCTGTATTTCAAATTTCATTAAAATTGGGTCAATAGTTTAAGCGGGAAAGAGTAGCAGACATACAGACAGACAGAGTTACTTTCGAAATTATAAGGGAAGTAGAGATTTTACAGTCCGCCATTTTTACCTCATTAAGGTATGCAAACTGTTTAAAGAAGTAAATTATTTGACTTAAATCTAAATAACTAATTGATTTATTAAGTTTACGAACCATGTTATTCATATATTCATCCCATATTTTGCGTTTTTTATTTTGTAGTTATGAATTGATTTATACGGTGTATTTCACACGTCGTGGCTTTGGGCACCCAATTCACTGGATTTTGAATGATGTGATAACGTGATGACCTCCTCCTTTTCCTTACATTGGCTGCAACCCTTTTTTGCGTCCCACTGCTGGGCACGGGTCTCTCCAATTATAGGCCAATTATAGGGGAGGCCTGGAGCTTACTCCACCACGCTGCTCCAATGCGGGTTGGTGGAGATGCGGGTTAGTGGCCAACCCGCTGTCGGATGTTTTCAATCCGCCTATAAGGCCTCCGACAAGGTTTAACGACTGTTATCTATCGACAACAACCGGAACCGACGGCTTAACGTGCCCTCCGAAGAACGGAAACGCGCCTGATTTTTTTTGCTACTAGCGGCCACCCATCTCACATCTGACCGCGCCCGTTTGGCTTAGTTGCATAGATCGCTTGTGTTCTACGCTAACCACTGGCCCATGCGCGCCGGTCATTACATTGAAAACAATAAACCCTTTACAGTTGCCGAGGCCTGTGAGCCGGACGAGAAACATCACGGATGTATGATATACGGAGCTACTTGTTCTTGCAACTACGGATGCAAGTCTGAGTACGTGTACCGGACCAGGCGCGCCTGCATGAGCGCTCTTCGAGGTAACAATGTCATTTAGTTGCTTATTTAAGGCACAAAATATTTACTATTATCGTAGAACGTCGATTATCCGAATTAATTGGGACCGGGATCGATTCGGATAGTCGAAAATTTGGATAATCGGACACAGATTGCTAATAAAGAAAAACTGTCACACATAGAATAAACTTTATTAAGTTTAACAAACGCAGTTCTACAATAACGCTTACTTGAACATTTCGATCAGAGTAAGGTGAACCCCATCGGGTCATAACAAAAATACAAAGTGTAAAACTTCACAACAATAATAGAGGTACATAGTAGCAAAAAGAAATCAAAAATAGGAACATTAAGATAGCTTAAGACCGATTTGGATAATTGGCGATTCGGTTAATCGGCATTCGGAAAATCGGCGTTCTACTGTACTCGTATAAGGCCCTCGTCTCGCCAGGGAGACGCAAAGCGCCATTGTTCTCCATGCAAAACGCGACAAGAGCTACTTACAATACAACTCCTAAGTGAGCGAATCGTAGAATGAAATTCTGTTAAGATAAACGATAAAAGAGTGACGTGGTTTCGGATATTAATACTCTCTATACTAATATTAAGCAGCGATGGCCGAGTGGTAATTACCGAGGTCTTCGACACGGGAGATGCCGGGTTCATATCCTCGACGCGCACCTTTGACAAAAGAAATTTGTACCTAATGTGCATTTCATCGCTGCTCTATGATGATGGAAAATATCGTGATATTTAATTACTATATTTTCCATCGCTGTGCATGCCTGAGAGAAACTCATAGTTTTGCGAAGGTATGATGTTCACCAAACCGCACGAGGCCAGCGTGGGGAACTATGGCCTAAATCCCTCTTAGAGGAAACCTTTTGTCCCAGCATTGGGACATAAAAAAGATTGAAAAATAAACTATTTTCCCTCTATTGCAATGCGACACTTACTCTGGCAAAAAATTGTCTGGCATTTTTTTAACCTCCGAAGTCGATTTGATTTGAAACTTAAATAAATCATTTTTACAGTTTTTCAGACTAAATTTGCATATTTTTTTCACGGCAGCGAAATAAAGTCTACCTATCATATACATTGAGATCAAACGATTGCCAAATCTCTAGAGTTAGTTTGTTTATGTGTTATCTATTTATCTATTTTAGCCATAAATATTACTATCTAGCCTAGACGAAGACCGAAATGAATCACATACCTACAAATAAAACTTATCAGAATTTTAGTATGTAATATTTATTTATATGATACAAAAATATGCCATTTTTCGGATATTCTCATCTTAAGTAAAGGTAATATTTTTGTAAGTATTTTAAAATTGCAGTATCTTTGAAATTACGTACACCATGAAAACGACTAGTTGTAACGTAGTGTTTAATTTCTCTATGGCTGACTGCAACTGCAAACTTTTTTGCGTGACATAGCTGAGCAAAGCACTCCTTATAATCCTCCGAATCTCACAGCTACAACATTCAACTTTTTCTCAACCTTTACACGCAGGGCACAGGTGTCCTCTTTTGAGAAATTATGAGTTTCACATAGGCATGCACAGTCGTATGGCAGAATTGTTCGTAATTCAATAAATCCTTATTAAAATTAAGTCCTTAATCGTAATTAATTAAAGAACACAATATTTTCCCTCATCATTGAGCAATAATAAATATCTACGCACTTAATATTTCTATTCTTAGTGGTGCGGGCCGGGAGGTTGTACTAGGTACCTATTTCCGTGTCAGTCCCTGTAGCTTCGGGATTAAGAATAGAGCTACGTATAAATTTACTAGCTTTCCGCCAGCGGCTTTGCCCGAGTGGACCTGTTTTATATGTCAGTAGTTTAAGCGGGATAGAGTTACAGATACACAGAGTTACTTTTGAATTTATAATTTAATTATATAGTAATAATAGCGGCCACTAGTGCAAAATAAATCGATAAAAAATACCTATTTATCATAATCATCATTAAGGTAGCTCGTCTGCTTCTCTATTAAAATACCACTATACAGCTACTAATATAACTAACTAAGCGCTTCGATATTCTTTTCTTTTTTATCACATTTTAACTTTGTCTAGAAAGGAATTCCAATGCTTGCTACAGTCTACCGTGCATACGGGGGAACTGCATCCAAACTGTACAAGGGCCTGGCTACACTTGCAAATGTGAGGGCACAGGCTTTTATGGACAAAGATGCGAGAAAGGTAACAACTTCTTGTAATATTTAGATTTATATAACATGGATTATAAAATACATAGGATACTACTACATACTTACGCACTACTTTCTAGTACATACTAGACCACTTTAAATGAAAAGGTACCTATAATAAGAATCTAAAACAGCTGTTTTCAAACTTAAGGTGTTATAATGATGATAAAAGCATATTTTACATAGGATTTTGTCAATGAAACCACGAATACTGGCTATGTACCCAACAAACTGTACAAATACTACTGCACCTGTTATCAAATACAGCTCGTTTAGCGCTAATGTATGTCTATGTACTGGTATAGCGGCGGTCCCAGGGGGTCACAGGAGACATGACCCCCAGCAAAATCCATCAGTCATGTGTAGATGGAAGGCGAAACATGCCAATTTGGACACCTCTTCCCCTAAATTTCTTAGTGCCCCCCAATTTCTTGGCGACCCTGCCCACAATTGAAGGCTGCGACCGCGCCTGTACTGGTATATCACTCGTCATAAATAATGTCGCTATAAGAATGATAAAATTAGAGCTACTACAGATCTTAAGATTTAATGAAATGCTTGTACTACTCAAAGTGTGAAACCTAAAAGTGTGAAGCGTTATTTATTATTTTGATATATCCACAATGTGTCACGACTGTTCAACAAAAACAACAGCAACGACACCTTATATCCCTTATAGCTCCTGTAATTACGTGTTTTTATAAAGTTAACCAAATATAATTTTCACTCATTGTCCTTAGGAAATATTTTTGGTCTTTAGCCAAACGCAACTTTTGTATAGGTACTCGTACATCTACGCATCGCACACACCAAGTGTGAATACCTTTAAAGAAATGTAGTTTAAAAAACTAAAAAACACGCTTTTGTGAAAATACGAATTAAAAATTAAAAATAAGAAGATAAATTAAGTTTTGTTCAGTACCTACTTCTTCTTGCAATATGGTAATGACTCTTAAAACTATTTTTATATTGGAGTCGGTGCCCATTCTGAACGAAAGTTACACTATATTTACTAAGACAGGACATTTTACTAAGGGCCCGACTCCAAAAATAGTTTTAAGAGTCATTAACATAAGCAAGAAGAAGTTGGTACTGAACAGTTTTATTTTTTACACTTTAAAGTCGGTTCTATTTTTTTTTTTGTTAAAAACTTAATTTATTTCACTCTTTTTAGTAATTGGAAATTAATTGGAAATTTTTTCACTTAAATTTTAAACGTTAAAGACCTTTTATAATCATGTTTATCTAATAGCCATCTTATAGCCTGATAGAATACTACTATCAGTCCACCTGAACGTATAAATTAATGAAAGAATTTGCTCTCAGCTCCTAACCGTCGAGGAGTTGTACCTTCAATCATCAGCTTAGCAACATCAGGTGATAATTACCGGACATAAATATTTGCACAGAACATTATTAACAGAATTTGTATAATGTTAAAAAATATGAGTAAAAGAATGTGTCTGTCTATTATGTTTCAGTGTTTCCCTTCGATTTCTCTGGGATCCCCTCATCAATTTTTGACTTAGTGACAGTTAGACCACCTCAGGAATGTAAGATTTCGAACAAAAAACCATTTATTGAAAGAATTTGCTCTCAACTCCTAACCTTCGTAGTACCTTCCATCATCAGCTCAGCAACATGATATGATGATAATTATACACAAATGCCTGTTTTTCTTTAGTAAAAATATGAAAATCATTTGTTGTGCTATAAAATTGGAATGTTCCCTTCGATTTCTCTGGGATCCCCTCATCAGACTTTGACTTGGTGACAGTTGGACCACCTCAGGAATGTAAGAATTCGAATAGAAAACTATTTATTGAAAGAATTTGCTGTCTACTCCTAACTGTCGCAGTACCTTCCATCATCAGCTCAGCAACATGAGATGATGATTATTATGCACAAATATCTTTTATGCTTCAGAAAGTATAAGAAAATCAATGTGTGCGCCTATAAAATTTGAGAGTTCCCCTCGATTTCCCTGGGATCCCATCATCAGATCCTGATTTGGTGACAATGGGACCACCTCGGGAGTATAAGCATACGAACAAAAAAAGAATTTTGAAAATCAGTCCACAAACGGTGGAGTAATCGGTGAACATATAAAAAAAATACATACAGCCGAATACATAAAGTACCTCCTCTTTTTGGAAGTCGGCAAAAATGTATTTTACTGTAAAAAAAAGCGTGGGGTGCATGGTGTCAATTGGTGTCAATAGTATCTCAAAAAGCACTTAGTTCGTATTTTCACAAAAGCCTGTTTTTTTAGTTTTTTTAACTACATTATTATTTTTAATTTTTTAGTTGGATTTTTTTTTCATGTCATCGGCCCTTGACACTTAAAAATGAAGTTAAATTATTCCATTACATACATACATACATACATACATACATACATACATACATAGTAATACATACATACACACACATACATACATACAGGTCAAGCTAATATAAGCGTGTCAAAAAATTTACTACATTCTTGTTTCCATGCAAAAATTAATCAATTTTGTTTGTTCCAGCCTGTCCCACCGTTTTGATGCGCGGAATGGTTTTCCCACATGAGTGCATCGTAATCTGAATTTGTAAAATCTACAATCAATTGCAATATTCCGCCTGGGGATGTTAAAAGTAATTGTCGTTTAGCTGTATATTGATATATAGGGTATATTTCATTCAACGAAATGTTAAATGAAAATTGTACTCATTGTAAAATTACTTTTTATATTTGAAAAGTGTACATAATTTGCTTGGAGTGAAAAATAAATCTCGACGATAAATAAATCTGTTTTAATTTTTATTTTATTACTAGCGGCCGCCCGCGAGTTCATCCGCGTGGACTTTAGTTTTAGATTTTTCATAAAATAAAAGTACCCAAGTTACTCCTTATTACATCAGCTACCAGCCACTGAAAGTCTTGACAAAATCGGTCCAGCCGTTTCAGAGATTAGCTGGAACAAGCAGACAGACAGAAAAAATTGTAACGACACAGAATAGATACATATTCCTGGCGGAGTTCGTAGACTGAATAAAAACGTACCTGTAAAGCGGTTCCTGTACAAGTGAGCCAAAGTCCGCAATAATAGGTACTTCAAAGGATATTTAATTAAATAAAGTAATCTATAACCTTTTAAGTTTTTTTTTTCATTTTCACTGTACCCCATATCCCAGGCCGCGTGCGCCGACATGGAGACGTGAGGGAGACACTGAATTCAAACACCGGCGGCGTGCACCTCTGCTATGACGACGAAATTTAACGCTGCTCCACGGTGAGGGAAAACAGTGTTATATTTAATTAAGAATTAAGATTATCGATGCTTTCGGCAACAAATAAAACTGTAGGTACTTTTTATTTAGTCCCTGTAGCTTCGGTATTAAGAATAGAGCTACGGTATCCCCTGCCTGAACGTAAGAGGCGACTAAAAGGGGGCTTCCGGGGTTGTGGACGGTGTGAGTGGGAGCTTGATCCGTCCAACCAGCAGCCCCGGGAAGGGCGGCGATGTGTGCGTGGCTGCATGTCGCCGTAAGCGGAAGGTGCAGGAGAGCACATCTGCTCTCCCGAAGATGGGCCCGTTCTGAGGCGTCGCGCGTGGAGGACACCGCGGCACCGGTGCGTTTCGCCGGAGATCCCGGAGTCCTCCCCAAGCGCAGTGGCAGCCACCGACGGGGTTTTAGTGCGGTCAAATCAAAGGTATATTTTATTTATACTTATGTTTTGCAATAAAAAAAAACTATTTCGCTTTTTGTAAAACAAAAGCAGCAAGCTATTTAATCTCGTGTATTTATATAATTTCTGCAATGAGATGATTTAGGTACTGAAAGAAGAAAGAAATAAAAATGCAATTCAGAATTAATTAATTATCATATTTTTCCCGAAGGATATACACACATACAATTTTTTACAATACCTATGTTTACTTCATTTCCGAAATTTAGTTTTTTTTTTAATTTGTATATCAATTTCGCTTCGAAAAGTATTTGTGATTGAAAAAACGTCGAAAAAATATCGGTGTATCCAATTTATTACCGATGTTTTTCAGCATCGATGTTTCTTATTTCAAACATCGATGCACAGTATATTAGGTACAGCGCTGCCAATTGGCGGGTAATTACCCGCATTGCGGGTAATTTGACGATAAATTGAGAAGGCGGGTAATTTCGCGGGTATTTGTTGTCTTGAGGGTAAAAGCGGGTATTTTGTATTGTAGACATATATTTATAAAAAAAGTTAGCTTTTTGGAAGTTTGGAATGCCGGTATTGTTAGAATATGAAACAATTTATATTGTCTATGGTGAGGGATTCACCTCCTAAATGCATACGCTGTTGGCGCTGGCGCAGGCATTGAATGTATTGAATTATTTATATTTTCTCCGTTACGCACCGTACCTAATCCGTTGTACTGATTAGTAGAAACTAGAAAGTCTTTCTAACAACCGACTGTTTTATTGTTTGAGCTAATCGCCTTGGCTAGTGAATGTTGACATGCTAAAAACAAAACTGTGGTAGGTAAATGAGTTAGCAAAATTATTTAATTAACACGCTTATATTAGCTTCAACTGTATGTATGTATGTATATGTAGGTATGTACGCAACGTTATTATAAACTATTATATAACATCGAAACTATGAACTTCTTATGAGCTACGATGACGATGCAGTCACAAACAGAGAGACACACGATGCTAAAACATCGATGTTTTTCAGCTAAACATCAATGTTTATTTTACATCGATTAATTTAAATATTGAAACCTAAACCATATCTGTATAAATAATACTACATAGAACGGAAACTCCCGCTCCGGACGGGCTCAAGGTCACGATGTTAGCCTACACGTTAATTTCGGCTAAACAGAATACTGAAGTCGGGCTGTCTCGGACGGGCGCGTCAATTACAATAACGGCGCCAAGTTAATGTGGTGTGTTTGGTTGTACAAACAATTCTAAAACAATGCCAAACTTAAGTTTTTTTAGTTTGCCCAAAGATGATGCGAGATAAGTAATATTTTTTAAATATTATTCCTTTTCCGTACCTAATTTATCAAAAGGATATGACCAGTTCTTTTTGTGTAGCCAATTGTTTCACTTTCACTCAATTATAAAAAAAATGTTAGATAACTACAGCATTTTAACATGTCGCCAAAATATTTTTTAATAGCCCCCGCCAATCGCCATCGGTCATTGAACCTTTCTCGATTGTTTTGCCTCGCGATTGCGGCGCCGCGGCACTGGCGCACGCACGTTATACTTAATATGTAATTCGTTTATTTTAAACCTACACTACGTAAGTACTTACACCTATGTAGGTAAGTAATACTTACTTAAATGGCTTCATTTGGTATGGTACTTATAACTTATAAAGTAATATTATTTATAAGTATTTATAGAGTAGGTAAGGATTTATCATTCTCATATTTGGTAATACTTAACTAAAATAATGATTTTTAAGTAAAGAAAAAGCATTATTAACATAAGCATTACTAACAGTTCACGACCCTGGCAACACGCCTGGGCGACAGAGGGGCGTAACGGGGTGAAGAGGGAAGTAGGTATATAAATTGCGGCGTATCGATGGCGGTCAAAGGAGATTCCGTTCTATGTAGTATTATTTATTCTTATGCTTAAGAATACAACATCGTTCCTAAAAACATCAATGTTTGAAATAAGAAACATCGATGCTGAAAAACATCGGTAATAAATTGGATACACCGATATTTTTTCGACGTTTTTTCAATCACAAATACTTTTCTACTTAGGTACCATTTTTTTATTCAATAACCTGCCGTTATCTGCTCAGAGGAAGGAATAAAACATAGAGTGGCCCTGTTCTACTATAGGAACTGCACGTTATACAAACATCTGTTTAATCGACACAAACATGACAAATATCATGCTGTCTCGTTTTAACTAATGGATGGCTGCATAAGAAAATAAAGATAATAAAAGATTAGTGGTAACTAATTTTGGCAACAACGTCATGTTAAGGCACCATCGTGCCAGCCACGGCAGCTATTTTATGTTCCCAGTATTTACAAGTGTACTCTGTGATTGTGTGCGTTTGTTTTGTTGTGGTAGGTCTGCTGTCTAGGGGTGTCCATTAAAAATATATCGATATTTATATTCAATGTAAAATATCGGATCCCCATATCGATGTTTTTTCTGGTTTATGACTGAGTATTATGATATTTATGATCGTGCGAAAATATCTTGTATTTGCTCCACAACACGGAACACAATATTGATCATCGTTTGATGGTAATTAAGTCAATTATTAAGGCCTATATTGATCTGCGATTCCGACAGCATTCAAAAAACTTAGTGAACAACTATTATAATAAACTAGTTTTTTTCTGCAATGAACAAAAAAAATTGTTACTTAGAAACTTGTTTTCTTCTCGTTCATTAATCAATATCAATAGCAAATATATTTAAAATATATATACATACTTCTATTATAAATTCGAAAGTATGTGAGGATGTATGTATGTAGGTATATATGATTGTTTGTTCTGTTCAGTATTATAATATCATGGGTTTGTCAGCTTCGGCATTTAATGCAGGTTAAAATTGACAAACAGCGTGAATTAAATAAAAAAAGATATGATTCATTAAAATTTTTGAAAAGTAGATTTATGATAGTACAAAATAAAATTTGTAGTATTCATATTTTCTTTGACACCAATTTAAAGTTTACACATGATTTTAAATTTATTTTTTAGGTTTTTATAAAAAACCTAAATAAATGCATCCTTTAATAATACGAAACAAAAATATCGATATCAGCTACACGTGTTGTTCTGAAACGCACAACCCTATTAAGAAGCAGCCATTTTATGCTCCAACTTTAATTACTTTAGGTAGGCACGCAAATCTCGTAGGCATGCCAGGTCCATAGGTATATGTCTATGGCTCAAAACTTGTCGTTGACAGTGACAGTTCACTTTTAACTAAGATTACGGCATTACGGAGTTTTGGCGGGAAGTCGAAAAAGGCATATTGTGCTCTTGTTTTGTTTTCATTTTCTTGGTGTATTTTTGAGTTATATCGGATAAAGTTGATGGCATTTTGTTTGATATAGGTTAATTACAGTGCACGAGTGTTTGTGAAATAGAATAACAGTGCTAAAATATGTTTTTTCTGCTTGCCTCCAAAATTCCATCGGACACGTTCTAGTAAAGTAGCCATCGCTTTACTTGAATGTTGGACTGACTAGACTGACTGATTACTGACGACTTAGTTACTGACCTTGTTATTACTTCGTCCAGTTTCATGTTTCATTGGAACTGGCGAAAAATTGATGCAAAAATTATACTTGACGCTGGCAGTATGCACAGAGTTTGCGATGCCATAATTGAGAAAAAAAAAACTAAGATTACGATAAATGATAAAACAATAGACATTGTCGATAAATACTACGGCAAATTTTTAGTTCTATTTTATCTTCAACTAAGGGTCAACCTATAAATAAAAATAATGGTATCAATTTATATAAATAAAACAAATTTCATCAAATGAACATTATTTTTTATGTACATAAACTGCTCAGTACAAAGCTGCAATCGATATATTTTTTTCTAAATAATAAACCACACATATTATATGATAGGAATTGCCTCCAACTGAGCTGGAGCTTACTCCACCACGCTGCTCCAATGCGGGTTGCATTGGAACAACGTCATGTTAAGGCACCATCGTGCCAGCCACGGCAGCTATTTTATGTTCCCAGTATTTACAAGTGTACTCTGTGATTGTGTGCGTTTGTTTTGTTGTGGTAGGTCTGCTGTCTAGGGGTGTCCATTAAAAATATATCGATATTTATATTCAATGTAAAATATCGGATCCCCATATCGATGTTTTTTCTGGTTTATGACTGAGTATTATGATATTTATGATCGTGCGAAAATATCTTGTATTTGCTCCACAACACGGAACACAATATTGATCATCGTTTGATGGTAATTAAGTCAATTATTAAGGCCTATATTGATCTGCGATTCCGACAGCATTAAAAAAACTTAGTGAACAACTATTATAATAAACTAGTTTTTTTCTGCAATGAACAAAAAAAATTGTTACTTAGAAACTTGTTTTCTTCTCGTTCATTAATCAATATCAATAGCAAATATATTTAAAATATATATACATACTTCTATTATAAATTCGAAAGTATGTGAGGATGTATGTATGTAGGTATATATGATTGTTTGTTCTGTTCAGTATTATAATATCATGGGTTTGTCAGCTTCGGCATTTAATGCAGGTTAAAATTGACAAACAGCGTGAATTAAATAAAAAAAGATATGATTCATTCAAATTTTTGAAATGTAGATTTATGATAGTACAAAATAAAATTTGTAGTATTCATATTTTCTTTAACATCAATTTAAAGTTTACACATGATTTTAAATTTTGTTTTTAGGTTTTTATAAAAAACCTAAATAAATGCATCTTTTAATAATTCGAAACAAAAATATCGATATCAGCTACACGTGTTGTTCTGAAACGCACAACCCTATTAAGAAGCAGCCATTTTATGCTCCAACTTTAATTACTTTAGGTAGACACGCAAATCTCGTAGGTAGGGCCGGTCCATAGGTTTATGTCTATGGTTATCTGTCACATGGTAGCTCAAAACTCAGAGGAAGGAATATAACAAGAGAGGCCCTGTTCTACTATAGGAACAGCACGTTATACAAATATCTGTTTAATCGACACAAACATGACAAATATCATGCTGTCTCTTTTTAACTAATGGATGGCTGCATAAGAAAATAAAGATAATAAAAGATTAGTGGTAACACTGGTAACTAATTTTGGCAACAACGTCATGTTAAAGCACCATCGTGCCACGGCAGCCATTTTATGCTCCAAGTATTTACAAGTGTACTCTGTGTATGTGTGCGTTTGTTTTGTTGTGTAGGTCTGCTGTCTAGGGGTGTCCATTAAAAATATATCGATATTTATATTCAATGTAAAATATTGGATCCCCATATCGATGTTTTTTCAGGTTTATGACTGAGTATTATGAGTGCGAAAATATCTTGTATTTGCTCCACAACACGGAACACAATAATGATCATCGTTTGATGGTAATTAAGTCAATTATTAAGATCTGCGATTCCGACAGCATTCAAAAGACTTAGTGAACAAATTTCTTATAGAAACTATTATACCTAATAAACTAGTTTTTTTTTCTGCAATGAACAATAAAAATTGTTATTCAGAAACTTGTTTTATTCTCGTTCATTAATCAATATCAATAGCAAATAAATTTAAAATCTATATACATACTTCTATTATAAATTCGAAAGTATGTGAGGATGTATGTATGTAGGTATTTATGATTGTTTGTTCTGTTCAGTATTATAATAACATGGGTTTGTCAGCTTCGGCATTTAATGCAGGTTAAAATTGACAAACAGTGTGAATTTAATAAAAAAAGATATGATTCATTAAAATTTTTGAAAAGTAGATTTATGATAGTACAAAATAAAATTTGTAGTATTCATATTTTCTTTGACACCAATTTAAAGTTTACACATGATTTTAAATTTATTTTTTAGGTTTTTATAAAAAACCTAAATAAATGCATCCTTTAATAATACGAAACAAAAATATCGATATCAGCTACACGTGTTGTTCTGAAACGCACAACCCTATTAAGAAGCAGCCATTTTATGCTCCAACTTTAATTACTTTAGGTAGGCACGCAAATCTCGTAGGCATGCCAGGTCCATAGGTATATGTCTATGGCTCAAAACTTGTCGTTGACAGTGACAGTTCACTTTTAACTAAGATTACGGCATTACGGAGTTTTGGCGGGAAGTCGAAAAAGGCATATTGTGCTCTTGTTTTGTTTTCATTTTCTTGGTGTATTTTTGAGTTATATCGGATAAAGTTGATGGCATTTTGTTTGATATAGGTTAATTACAGTGCACGAGTGTTTGTGAAATAGAATAACAGTGCTAAAATATGTTTTTTCTGCTTGCCTCCAAAATTCCATCGGACACGTTCTAGTAAAGTAGCCATCGCTTTACTTGAATGTTGGACTGACTAGACTGACTGATTACTGACGACTTAGTTACTGACCTTGTTATTACTTCGTCCAGTTTCATATTTCATTGGAACTGGCAAAAAATTGATGCAAAAATTATACTTGACGCTGGCAGTATGCACAGAGTTTGCGATGCCATAATTGAGAAAAAAAACTAAGATTACGATAAATGATAAAACAATAGACATTGTCGATAAATACTACGGCAAATTTTTAGTTCTATTTTATCTTCAACTAAGGGTCAACCTATAAATAAAAATAATGGTATCAATTTATATAAATAAAACAAATTTCATCAAATGAACATTCTTTTTTATGTACATAAACTGCTCAGTACAAAGCTGCAATCGATATATTTTTTTCTAAATAATAAACCACACATATTATATGATAGGAATTGCCTCCAACTGAGCTGGAGCTTACTCCACCACGCTGCTCCAATGCGGGTTGCATTACATAATAATACATAATAATAATTGATGTAAACTCCTTACTTGAAACTATCAGCCATAAGCTGATGGCATTGTCAATCTGTTGTCAATGTATTTAATGTAACTAAAACAAATTTTACTGTTAATTTTAGCTTATTAAAACCTTATATTCATAAAAGGTTTTCTCTTATTTCAATTTAATAAGCTAAAATAAAAGCAACATGGATAAATATCTTCGCCCTGAAAGGTTTGATATCGACCCATCAGACAGCTCTGGTACGAGAGCTTGGACACACTGGCGTAAGACTTTCGAAAGCTTTATTTCCGTGCAGAAACTGACCGCTCCAGAAACAGATGCACAGTCGGTTCCTCCGCCAGAAAAATGGGATAGCATAAAGTTTCAGCTTTTGGTAAATCATATATCACCAAATATCTACACATATATAAGCGAAGCCACGAACTACGAAGAAGCGATCACAATACTACAAAAACTGTATGTAAAACCAAAAAATCTGATTTTTGCTAGACACATGTTAGCAACAAGGAAACAACGACCAGAAGAAAGTATTGATACATATTTACAAGCTTTGAAACTACTTTCTAAAGATTGTGACTTTGCGGCTGTTGATGCAGAAACAAACAAAAACGATAGTGTGCGTGATGCTTTCATATCCGGTATATCATCGCATAAAATCAGACAAAGACTTTTAGAAAACTTAACTCTAACACTTGATCAAGCTTACAACCAAGCACTCTCTCTAGAAACTGCAGAGATCAACTCTCAAAGTTTCAATACTGTGTCTTTAAATGCTGTTGCCCCAAAAGAACCAACATTAGTCTCTTCGAAACCACAAACTGTGCACGACGAGACCTGCTCTTCTGTTAATAATCCTCGACGACGAAAATGTTTCTTTTGTGGGGGGCAAATACATCCTCGTAAGAACTGCCCTGCATTTGAAAAGACTCGTCAGCTCTGCAACAAGAAGGGGCACTTTGCCACTGTTTGCAGAAGCTCTTCTAAACCTACAAATTCTGTAGTAGTAGGAACTGAAGATCTTTCTGCTTGTATCACAGCAGCGTCACCTTCTTCATTACGTAAAGCTACTGTACCCGCTTATATTCGAGGAATAAGAGCAGAAGCACTTCTCGACACTGGCAGCTCCATCAGTTTTATAAATGACAATTTTGCAAGACTATGCGGGTTAAAAAGAAAATCCTGCAATCAGATTATTTCTATGGCCTCTCTTAATCATACTTCACAAGTAGAAGGTCAAACTTTGCAAACCCTGAAAATCGGTAATCATAGATATGATAATGTTAATCTTCTTATCGTGAAAAATCTTTGTGCTGACATAATTATCGGCCATGACGTCCTCGAAGAACATTCATCGCTAGAGTTCTCTTTCGGTGGGCCAAAACATCTACTTCAAGTATGTAACGTAGCTGAAGCATCAGTACCAGCTGTATCGCTCTTTGCGAATGTATCTCCCAACTGCAAACCTATTGCTATTAAGTCTTGAGGGCACAGCAAAGAGGATAGTGAATTTATTAAAGAGGAGATCAGAAACCTTATAGCAGAGGGCGTGATTGAAGAAAGTAAATCACCGTGGAGGGCTCAAGTACTAATAACAAAAAGCGAAACTCATAGAAAACGCCTAGTGGTTGATTACTCTCAAACAATTAATCGTTACACAGAACTCGACGCGTACCCTTTACCAAACATTGAGGACTTAGTTTCGAAAGTGGCAAAGAATACATTTTTCAGCCTAATTGACCTGAAAAACGCGTACCATCAAGTACCTATAATACCCGAAGAAAGGAAATTTACCGCTTTTGAAGCGCTGGGAAATTTGTATCAGTTCAGGCGTATTCCTTTTGGAGTGACAAATGGTGTTTCGAGCTTCCAACGAACAATCGATTGGATTATAAGAAAAGAGAAACTTCAAAACACATATTATGCGTATCTTGATGATATAACTATTTCTGGCCGTACTCTTGAAGAACACGATCATAACTTAGAAAGTTTTATGAATGCCGCAAAGAAATACGGTTTAACACTGAGTATACAAAAATGCAAATTTTCTCAAGAGTCAATTAATATTCTAGGCTATAATATTCAAAACCACATAATTAAACCTGACAGTGAGCGACTTAAGCCACTGATTAATTTACCTCCACCAAGCGATTTACCGACCTTAAGAAGGACACTCGGCATGTTCGCACATTATTCTAAGTGGATTCCAAACTTTTCTGAACAGATCCACTCACTTGCTAATACGACAACTTTTCCGCTCACAAGCGAGCAAATTAAATGTTTCGAAGGCCTGAAAAATGATATCGCAAAGTCTTCTATACATGCAATCGATGTAAATATACCTTTTACAGTCGAAACTGACGCTTCCGATCATTCCATTGCAGCAGTACTTACGCAAAATTCTAGACCAGTGGCGTTTTTCTCAAGAACTTTGAATTCAAGCGAACAAAACCATTCCGCTATTGAAAAAGAAGCGTACGCCATTGTGGAATCATTGAAGAAATGGAGATATTTCCTTATTGGTAGACACTTTAAGTTAGTAACTGACCAACGCTCGGTTTCTTTTATGTTTAATATGAAACATTCAAGTAAGATAAAGAATGAAAAGATTCAAAGATGGCGACTGGAACTTGCTGTTTTCAAATACGATATTATATACAGACCGGGAAAAGAGAACTATGCTGCTGATGCACTATCCCGAGTTTGTGCCACTGTAGAAACACGTACTGCAAAACTTTTCTCGCTGCATGAGGCTCTTTGTCATCCAGGGGTAACGAGAATGTTTCACTGGGTTCGCTCTAAAAACCTTCCCTATTCTATTGAAGAAGTTAGAACAATGACAAAATCTTGTCGAACCTGCTCTGAAGTAAAACCTAGATTCTTCCGAAATACATTTGATGACCAGAGGAAACTTATTAAAGCGACGGCTGCTTTTGAACGCCTTAGCATAGATTTTAAAGGACCAGTTCCAACAAACAATAATAACAAATTCATACTTACCGTGATTGACGAATTTTCTCGTTTCCCGTTTGCTTTCCCATGCTCAGATGTAAGCTCGAAAACAGTGATTAAACACCTTAACAACTTGTTTATGATATTCGGCATGCCTTCTTACGTTCATTCAGATCGCGGAACAACATTTCTTTCTGCCGAAGTGCAGGAATTTTTACATGTTCGAGGTATTGCCACTAGTAGAACTACAGCTTATAACCCTCGAGGTAACGGTCAAGTAGAAAAATTGAATTCTACTCTTTGGAGAACGATTCTTTTGGCGCTGAAGACGAAGAATCTTTCGGTAGAAAATTGGGAGCAAGTATTACCACAAGCCTTACATTCAATTCGATCATTACTTTGTACAGCCATAAATTGCACTCCACATGAAAGAATGTTTAGACACCCACGAAGATCTACTAACAGCACTTCTGTTCCATCGTGGCTTACAAATTCTGGACAAGTCTTGATGAAGAAATTTAATCGTACAAATAAATATCAGCCATTAGTAGAAGAGGTTGAATTGATACACAGCAATCCTGACTTTTCATACATTCGGTTCCCAGATGGCCGAGAAACAACGGTGTCGAATCGTCATCTAGCACCATTAGGTTCAGAAGGGGTAAATCTGCAAATAGATAATGAACACACTACTGATTATCATAACGTCGCAGAACCACTTCCGGAAACAGAAGACCAAAACTTGGAGGTTCCTTTATCTAATGAGACGGGACCGGTGGTACTTGATAATAGCAGAGTGCTAGAGACCGAATTACCATCATCACCACCGCCGGAACCAACACTTCGTAGGCCGCGTCCATAAAACACCAGAATTCTTAAAGGATTATATTTTAAAATAGTGCGGGAGAATGATGTAAACTCCTTACTTGAAACTATCAGCCATAAGCTGATGGCATTGTCAATCTGTTGTCAATGTATTTAAAGTAACTAAAACAAATTTTACTGTTAATTTTAGCTTATTAAAACCTTATATTCATAAAAGGTTTTCTCTTATTTCAATAATATATACATATTACATAATAATAATATAATAGATACATAATAATAATATATCTTTGTCTAATAATAAATTAGTAACGTTCGTATCTTGCATATTTATTAGCTAATAACTAATAAATCAAAGTTAGATTTTAGTGTTATTTAGGACCCGTCTAGCGTGTACTAGCTTCAACTATCGAGCTAAAAAATGATTAGAATCTGTTGGAAAATAGTTAAACTTGATAGTCACTCAAGTTTAATTATCTGAACCTGTGTGGGCCGGCTGTCGTACCGGTACGACAAAAAAATCTCCGTCAAGGCCGGCTGTGGTACCGGTACGACAAAAAAAATCTCCGTCAAGGCCGGCTGTCGTACCGGTACGACAAGACTTGCCGTTGTAATTTAGACCTTATAAATTTAAAAATTATATTTCAGAATGGTTTGTGTTGTATATCAAATGAATCAGAACGAAACAACCTATTCACTCATATGATTGCCTTTACTAAAATAATACGCATTCACGTGACCACCGTCCACCATTAAAAAAAATCGGTTTCGGCTGCTGTCGACATGCAAGTACCTTTTCAGTGTGTTTTGTTTGTAAAAACCTCCAAAGAAGTTAAAAAATGCATAATCTAATGCATAATCTAATATTTTTTTTTTGTGAAAATGACATTCGGGAGCTAAAATATTCCATCGTTTCTACAGAGTAGTTAATTTTTCAATCCTTCTTAGAACAAGCTCATATTTCCGCTTGTAATATAAACAAAACGTGTTTATTTTGTGTTACTCAGATTGTTTATGTCATTAGCTTTCTGATAATATAAGCATTGTAGTGCTTTGTTAAGTGTTAGTCGTAATCAAACGATAAGATCGAGTCGAGTGTCAAGTGGCGCGCTCAAATTTCAAGTGCGCGCCAAAGTGCGCCGGCCTTGAAGGAATCGCGCGCGCGCGGCGCGCCGGCTCTGGGAGGTGACACTGATCAACGTAACCGGAGCTATAGGTACCTACGTATAGTTTGTTATTTAATTTAATTTAATATTATTTTTATCAAGGGATAAAAGATACTGTCAACTTCAATTCAACCTTCGCGTCCAAACATCTTTCTTTGCTCGCTTCATTCTTCGTGAGAGTGCAGTGTGTGTTGTGTTGTGAATTATTGTGAGTAAACTCGTGTTGCCAGGTGGAAGCGAAATTGGTTTACAATTTTTTGTAAAGAATGAAACATTGGAAATTATATAATAGGTGGACACATAATAATTATATAGTGTATAATTGAACTTTATTCTGCATTGTATTATTATTTCTTTATTTATGCTATCTGTGAAAAAAGTATAAGCATAAGAATAAATAATAATTACATAGAACGGAATCTCCTTTGACCGCCATCGATACGCTGCAATTTATATACCTACTTCCCTCTTCACCTCGTTACGCCCCTCTGTCGCCCAGGCGTGTTGCCAGGGTTGTCAACTGTTAATAATTCTTATGTGTTATATGTTATAATATCGCTTAAATATAGGTTTTCCTTTTTTTTAACTTAAAAATCATTATTTTGGTTTAGTAGGTATTACAAAATATGAGAATTATTAATATTATTATAAATAATAAGTTATCATAAGTATCATACCAAATGAAGCCATTAAAGTAAGTATTACTTACCTAAAAATATGAAATAAAATATATACAGATTTTGTCCTTAAAGGTGACGTGAGTGTCTTTATTCATTGTAGTATATTGTCACTTTGCGGCGAGCGGCGGCAGCTCATGAATAAGGACCACGGAATGGTCCGAAACTAGTCGGGCGATCCGGAAAAACCGAGTGAGTAGATCCGTTTTTATACTACATACAGATTCACGTAAAACTATTAAATAAGTTTATTTAGCGTTGGGTGAGCTTTTGAATTTTCCTGTTCATAGAGTCAACTACCGAATCGGCTACACAAAAAGAACTTGTGTTAATGTTCTTTTGATAAATTAGGTACGGAAACGGAATAATATTTAAAATATATTACTTACCTCGCATCATCTTGGGGCAAACTAAAAAAACTTATGTGTGGCATTGTTTTTGCATTGTTTGTACAACCAAACACACCACAATAACTATCCTTATCCTGTCCAAATTTCCGATCCTTTTAGGAATTTAGAATTGAATAATGATTTCACCAGCTTGTCATTGGCAATGTGGTCAAAAGACCGAGACGCCATTAAGGAAAAAAAAACTTGACGCCATTATTGTAATTGACGCTCAGGCCGAGACAGCCCGACTTATTACTATGTTTAACATGTAGGTAAATATCGTGACCTTGAGCCCGTCCGGAGCGGGAGTTTCCGTTCTACGTAGTATTATTAATTTATTCTTATGGTATATGTGTATACCATGTTATCTTGTGGAAAGAAGTGGATAAATTACACGAGATTAAATGTTCTTCCTTGCTGTTTTCGTTTAAAAAAAGTGAAATAACGTTTTTAAAAATTTTCAACTGATTGTTTAGACCTAAACAGTAAAATGTTTAATTTTATTTGTTACACGATGCTTAGAGCATCAAAGGTACTGATTCACTGTCATACCTGTCAATATCTTGATGCTCAATGGAACGATGTCGATGTTTGACCGTTAAGTTACCGATGGGTTTTTGGTGGGAAGTCGAAACAGACAGCTCTTGTTTTATTTTTACTTTCTTGGTGTATTTTTGAGTTATATCTGATAAATTTGATGGCATTTTGTTCGATTTAGGTTAATTATAGTGCACGAGTGTTGTGAATTAAAATATCAGTACGAAAATATGTTTTTTTGGGTTGGTTTTTTTTTACGTTATGGTAAAAACGCCATCGCTTTACTTGAATGTCTGACTGACTTGACTGACTGATTACTGACGACTTACTGATTTTACCAATGAGTAACGAATCCCCCTTGCGGACATTATTTTATAACTCGTCCAGTTTCACCGAAACATGCAAAAATTATACTTGATGCTGGTAATGGCAGAGTTTGCCATAAAAAAGTCGCGATATTACTATACCGTATTAAAAAACATCGATGTTATCATCGATGCCTATGAACTTATAAAAACATTGATACCTATATCGATTGCATGCGTCGCATCCCTAACTTACTGTCTTATTATCCAATCCATCCACAGTCTAAGCACAAGCACAGAGTAGAGATGGGCAGGTCCGCTGTAAATTCGGAGTGGAATCCGGATGCATGACCAGCTCTAGTGATGTACATCCAGGTCCCGTGTCCGGCGGTACTGCATGGGTCCGCCGGACTCACATTACTTAGGACCGCGGAGTCGGAATGCGTAGTACAAATTATAACGTAGTGTTTAATTTCTCTATGAGTACAATGCTATAAACTTTTAGTTACTTAAACACACAGCGCGATTAAATAGTAAAACTAATGTTGTCCTTGTATGAAATACATTATATTGACCTTACTTTCACTTCCAAAAAAAATTGCGCTCGCATTTGTTTCCTAATGGAAATTGTTGCAGATGGCTTTAGTGGCCTTTTTTGATGAATTATTTACTCACTTATATTTATTTATGTTGTGAATAAATTTTATGAAGTTGAGGTATTTATTATGTTTATAGTATTATCTAACAAAAGCTTTATTTCAACGATACAGTAGGCAAAATATAATTTATGTAATCCGTTTATGCTAAACAGACAAACAGTGATATGTAAATTACGCTTGCTACAGGGCCCAGCCTGTCAGCTTGGGCCCTGTGGCATCAAAGGTATGGACTCGCGAGAGTCAATGCCTGTGATGCGCTGATATTTTATTTAAAATAGGCTTATAGCTATTCTATCTATTGTATTTTTTATGGGTAAAAGGGAAAGTATATATCGTAAAACACTGACCACTGAGACATACATAAGTATTGCGTCACAAGCTTTAGTTTTTTTGTTTCAATTTAAGTCCGTGACACGTAGCTCAAAAATTAGTACACAAAAAAAATATTTTGATAAAAATTAAGTTAAAAATATCTGTAATAAAAAAGTTAATTTAATTGAGGGTTCATATTTTATAATGATCATTGTCAATTGCCCTAAGTCTTCACGGTAGAATTGCATGTTAAACAAAGAACAAAACTTATTAAAAATGCAAACACATCAAACTAAAATATTCATACTAAATATTTTCATTCAGTGGTGTATTATGTATTTTTGTGCCATCATGCCCCGAAACGGCCGTAACCCAACAACAGACAATTATGTATAAAATAGTTTATACCATCATATCATATTAGTTAGAATTCTCTATAGCACGAAATACGTGTCACTTTTTAGGAAGTATCTGTATTTATAATAAACAATATTTTATAACAAATCTATTATAAAACTCAAATATATGTACCGAGCGGAACATACATAAGTGAACAATTTGTAATTGTAACAAACAAACGCTTAAAAAGTTCAAATATTACTAACATAAACTTTTTAAACGACCGATACGAATGAATGAAATCATTCCCGCACTGATCAGAGTTGTCATATGAAGTACGCTTCATGTTGTCAAAAATAGACATTAAAATAATAGACAGTAAAGTAATCATCGTACCATCCATCCTTTTTTTTATTTTTCTTGACATTTATTCTATTAAGTTATGTGGAAAAGGAGATTTATCCTTTATTACAAAAATATACAACGTGTTATAAATAAATCTCCCTTTTTTCCTGTTATTGATGATAATTGATTTATACCTAAATAGTTCACGCTAAAAGATTTAAAAATACATGTTCGGTATCTTTTTAAATTTACTAAAAATAGGCATATTATTATTTACCCACTCTGCAATAAAAAAAATTATGATGATCACACATGACACGTATGCACTATATTATGTGTTTCTTATTGTTTTCTATGGTTAAACTCTATTTCAAAAATACAAAATGATATTATGTATCGTAAAAAATATATGTAAGTAGGTATTGCTTTTTGAAATAGTAGTAAACAGTCCCAAATTGAAAAAATACGTGGTCGGTATGTCAAAGAAAAGAGAGAATCGTTGAAGTGACCAATGACTTGTCAGTATGTAAAAAAAATATATATTTTGTAACTATGTTTTCTGTTGGAAATAAAAAAAAATGTGTTTTATACCAAACATGTATTATATTAATAAATATAATTACATATTACATTTTTACTACTAATTAAGTAATTATCCTAATTGGCGGGAAGACGACTATATTCTGGCATCATTGGCGCTTTACCGACCGAATGGAATGTACATAGGTATGACATTGTACCAAGAACGTTGCACATCCACGACCACAGATCACAGATCGTACTACTGCCGCCCGCCGCGCCCCCTGCGCACCGCTCCCCTCTGGACTGTATTCAATTCCACTCAAATCAGTTGCAGGTCCCCTTCTCGGCCCCCGGTTCCGAACGTTCCGTTTCGCCGTTGAGAACTGTGAGAACTGTTCTGATTCAGTACCAATCGTGTCCGAGGACTGGTATCCAAATATTTTTGGGTTGTACATCCATCAATAACCAGTGTGATGCATGCATGTCAGTGGTTGGTTCCGTTTCCATCCGGACCTACACACCTCTAGCACAGAGTACATTTGTGGTATGGTAGTAGCAAGCTCGTTAGAGTAATTATTGTGTTCTGTGGTAGCAAGTCAGTCAGTAGAGTACGTACACTAGGTAGGTACTTTTTACTTTTATCTTTGGCAGTTGGCTGCAGTGTGTGCTGCAGTGCTGCTTAGCTTAAAAAACTGCTTGTTTGCTAGAAGCTAGAACAACAAAAAACAAAAGTACCTAGCTAGCGTTAGAATTTATATACTTCAAATATTCTTTTGTTCCATTAATATTTCCGAAGCATTAGCAAGTGGTCGTACATAGACAATAACGTTCAATTTCATCGTGAAATCACAGAGCAACGTAACTTTCGAATAATTACGTAGAATAATTATCCTAAAAACGTAAGTGCCTCTGTTTTTAAGAGTCATACAATGTATAATTTTATCTGATCTTATTTTATTTCTTTGTTGTTATTAGAACGTGTGACCTTAATTACTTGTTGTTTGTTTTCACTTTGAAAAGATAGCAGTACTTTATTCTACAAATAATAATAATAATACTTCCTATTGCTAAGAAAATAATGTTTTCTTTGCAAGATTCGATAAAAAAATAACACTTAGTACTAAAATATATCACATGTATTATAGGTATGTTAAAAATACAGTGTACATTACAGAATGGCATGGACAGGGTACCAAAAGTTTCTAGCACTTATGATGGTCATCACAGGCTCCATCAATACTTTAAGCACCAAGTGGGCAGACAAAATCAAATCTGAGAATTCAGCGGGTGAGGTTACAGAATTTGAGCACCCGTTCTTGCAGGTAATGAAACAATACTTTACTCATTACCAAAATATGTGTAATATATTTTACTTTTAATAAAATCAGTAGGTATAATGTATCACATTGTAACACTTATGTTTTTTTTATGATATAGGCATCAGCCATGTTCCTGGGGGAGATTCTCTGCCTCATCACGTTCAAGATCATATACTTCAAGACAAAAAACACAGGAGGGCATGCTCTAACAAATGGCAACCAAGATTTTAACCCTTTTATACTTATGCCAGCTGCCATGTGTGATTTAGTAAGTAAATATGAATATCATGATGTATTGCTTTAGAATAGGTACTCACGCAGAAGGATAATTATACTTTTCCTAGAACTAATAATCTGTATCTGATAAATCATGTTTAAATAATGTTAAGTTCTGTAATTATAATGTGGTATTGGCTTAATAAAAACATCTCATGAATTGTAGTAGAAATTTGAAACAAAAAATTTAAAACAATTGAAAAAATATAGACACATTGTATTTAAGACTAAAAACATTTACCATTTACACTACACTACACTGTCTGTCAAGTAGTTTTGTTATTAGTTATTTTATTATTATAGTTATTTATTATTTTAATAATTAAGAATTATATTTAACAAACGGTTGACAGATTCTCCTCAAAAAATTAATATGAACTGTCAGATTATTATCAAAAAAATCAGTTTCTTAAAATATAAAATGTAACATTAAAAATGTAAGAAATCCGAATTTGATTTATTGTGTGGAAAATAGGTGGCTAAAGGTTTGAACGGAATAACTTTATTTTCTGATTGTTACAATGTATATTGATACCCTAAACAATAGAAAAGATGTAAAAACTTGGAGTAAAAAAAATTATATTTTTTCAGGTTGCAACTTCCATCATGTACATTGGCCTTACTCTGACATATGCTAGCAGTTTTCAAATGTTCCGGGGATCTGTCATTATTTTTGTGGCTATGCTCTCCACCACATTCCTTGAGAGAAATATTGACAGCAAGCAATGGCTTGGAATATGTAAGTTTTGACAAAGATTGGTGTTTTATGCATTTTCCTAGCAACAAATTGTGAATGCCTTTTTTTTGGTATCGGGGGGAAACCTTCAAAAGGTACCCAGCACCTTGGGAGAGGACACCGGGTTATGTGGGATTTGAACCTCACTAAAACCCCCTCAGTGGCCTTCCTCTGCGTTTGGGACTCCGGGATCTCCCATGGAACGCACCGGTGTCCTCCATACGCGACGCCCTGGAACGGGCCCATCTTTGGGAGAGCAGATGTGATCTGCACCTTCCGATGCTTACGGCGGCATGCGGCCACGCACACACCGTCGTCCTTCGCGGGGCTGCTGGCTGGAGGGGTCGAGCTCCCACTCTCACAGCCCGCAGCCCCGGAAGTCCCCTTTTAGTCGCCTCTTACAATCAGGCAGGGGATACCGTAGCTCTATTCTTAATCCCGAAGGTACAGGGACTAAATTGTGAGTGCCTAAGTAATGCAGCTAAAAGTAATCTTATGGTTTAGTTATAAATAGGTGAACTCTTGATGGCTTCTATCCAAGTACACTCATAGATTTTTGAAGAAATACAGGTTTTTCCATGATGAGCGCTCAGGATGGCAAATGTAAATGCAAAGCTTTTAAATTATTTATGTTTACTGGTAAAAGTAATTGGGATTGTTTTATTTTAAATATATTTTTTTTACAACCTACAATTTCTACAGTCCTGTTTGTACTGCTTTTACTACCGTAGTAATTAATGCCCTAAAAGATAATCTCTGACGAGGTCAATCATCTAACAGTTTTGAAGTAAAAACTTCAGAAGTAAGTATCAGGCGCTCCTTGTATTGTGCTAGCGGCGTTGTGCACTTTTTTGGGATGGGTAAAAATGTTAAACTCGCGTTAGGACATGTGGCCTAATCGAATATTCGTAAAACGGAGGGGTGACAGCTGATGACGGCTCGACTGTCTATATTTGTAAAATTCGTTTAGGTATTTAAAATATGGACATTGAACAAAGTGCATCTATTAATGAAAAAAGTGACGAAAAACGATTCCAAAATATCAAAAATGCACAACGTTAATGTTCAAGTTTTCACTTCTGCCGGCACTACCGGAATGCAACTCGTTTTTTTTATATCAATCATAGTTTATCAGGGGATAGGTAGCCACATTATTCAATTCACACTTCACACGTTGCCGTGAGAACGTGTGTCATTTGCCCCACTTACTGCGATGGTGATACCTATAAGCAAACTATGTCAATGCACATGCAAATAATCATCACTGGAATTGAAAAATTGAAGTGTCGTTAGAGAATACAATCTCGTTAGCGAGATTGATCTCGGACAAAAAGAGGGCGATATCTCGCGAGTTTAACGAGATTGCACTAGAGCATAATAATTAAATACGTCTTATTCGAAGCGCGGACTGACACGGACGGAGTTGCGTACTGTCTGTGATAGTTTTATTTAATTGATAATAATATCTCAGTTTAATAACAACTCAACTTAGATAAGTAGTTGTTATAAAAAACTGTTTTATTACTAAAAGATTTTTGTTTGATTTTAGAAGAGAAGACTGGTTGTTTCTTTCATTTGTTATTTGATAGATATTTACGTACGTGAAGTTTACTACTCAGAAATTCATTAAAAAAATATGGACACATACGTCAAACAATTTTTGATTCCTATAAGTCTATTGAAAAAATTCGTGAAATTAAAAGTTTTTCTTGTAATAATTTATATTTTTAATTATTTATGATTTTCATTATTTTTTTCCTAATTTTTTTAAATATTGTGATTATTTGCAAAAAAACACATGCACACAAAAATCGAATTTGGCGAGATCTCGCAGTATTGATATTCAAAAACACGCGAGATCTCGCTTGAGCCCCAATCTCACGAGATTTGCATTCCCTACTCCCAGACGCTTCTTCAACACGTGCAATCCCTCACCGGAAGAATTTCAATTCAATTCTCACTTCGAGCTACATACAATTACATAATTGGATTGCGCTACATTGCGAATTGCATAATTTTCTCAATCTTTCAATTCACAATTTACTTCTAACAAAGGTTTTAGCCCTGCGTCCAAGCATTGATGCTCGGAAAAAAGAGGCGCGAAGTAACATTATCTTTAAGTCTATTTACTTTTGCCGAAATGTCGTACAACACTTCTCACAAAATTTACGTCAAATTCAGCCGCAGGGGGGACAGGATGTTGGTTTTCATTATATTTACCTTCTAATTTGTGAGTAATTTGAAAATAATTAAAAAAAATTATAATTTGATTTGATGAGGTAGATCCTATTTTAATACTAAACTGCACACATGTAACTAACTGCGAACTTTCTAATTACATATTATTCAACATTCAGTTTAGCTAGAAATGACCTGCAATGTGGGTTTATTTTATTAATATTTTATGGGTGGTAATGTTCTGGTAAGGGTCTGTTATACCTATTTAAGGCTATTTACCTATTTGACGACCCGCGTGGCACAATGTTTACCATGCCGGACTGCCAATCGATCCCGGGTTCGATTCCCGGCGAAACAGAAATTTGAATGATGTGTTTAAATTTCTGTTCTTGGTCTGGGTGTTTGTGTTCCTGTCTTTGTATGTGTACATGGTACCCACGACACAGGGTATTAATTACCTTACTGTTGGGCTATGAGTGTGTAACGTTTATTTATTTGTTTTATTAATGTTAAACATTTAAACATGTAATTTATGATGCCTAAAACTGAACAAATGTCGAGCAAGTATTCCCAATCAAAAATCTTTAAAGTATACTAAAGTATACAAGGCATAACGAGTTTAAGAACAATGCCGTCTGTTTAGCGTTCAGCAGGCTAATGTTTTATAAGAGTGTTTTGACTTTCTGTCGGTCACAACAGTCACAACGTTAAAAACAAGCGAGATCCTCTCATGCAGTTTTGATAAGACTCGGGTGCATGTACCTAATGTGTCGTGATAATATATTGACCTTCTGATGATTGATTTTCTTCCATGACCTTCTATCTCCTGATTATCTAAACATATGGAGGTAACACAATATTTATAACGATGTGTGCTTGCTGCAGTTATGTTAAAGACAGTCAGCAAGTTGAAAACAAACTTTTACTAGTTTTAGGTAGGTAGGCTTTTGAGGACGGCCTCTGCTGATTTAAAACCGGCGGTGAAGTTTAATATTGACTATCTGCTTATTTTTGTCGTATTTTTCGGTTTTTAGGACTAGTGCTGGATAATAAAATGAACTCGAAAGCTCACATTAATTCTCTATGCCGCAGGCTAAGTAGATTTGTGTTTGCACTAGTCTCACTGAATATGCCTCAAAACAAACTGCTTTAACTGCGTATTATGGTTATATGTATAGTCCTACTTAAGGTATGAAATAACTCACTGGGGAAACTCAGTTGATGTTATTAAAGTTTTTTGGTTGCAGAAAAGATGCGTAACGATGCGTAAGTGCATATAAGAGCGATATATCGAGTAATCTAAATACATATCTGTCGGACGCTTTTTATTGAATTTAATACATTGACTCTACCATCATTAGATTTTTTTCGTTAAAGATAATTTGCATTAGGTACTTTGATAAAAAACAAACAAGACTTCCAAGAACAACCAGGAAACATACAAGTGTCAAAATGTAAATTCTATAAAAAAAACCTGTACTGCATGACACTGAAACTATTTAATCATTTGCCAGATGTAATGAAAGGACTGGAATTACTCCTCTTTAAAACAAAATTACGACATTTACGTATGTGTCGATAATTTTTGAAACGGATAAAAATAAGCAGGATGAAACTCATTGGAAAAGGAAGAGAATATAACAAAAAGGCAAGAAAAAATAAATTACGCTCTGAATTCGGTTATCGGTCTTAAGGTTTAAAAAACGGTTTATATCTCGATTTCCGGCAAAACTACAGCTTCTATGGCAAAATATTAAATCGCAAAGTTCAAAGTAATAAAATTATGGGCGGTTTGAAAACATCCGACAGTGGGTTGGCCACTAACCCGCATCTTCATCAACCCGCATTGGAGCAGCGTGGTGGAGTAAACTCCAGGCCTCCCCAATAAGGAGGAGAGATCCGTGCCCAGCAGTGGGACGCAAAAAGATCTGCAATTATTGTATTTACATTTTATGCACATAACATGAAAATAGGTATTACATAATATTTGAAAAATGAAAATAAATAACTAATATTTGGTTTTTTTTTATTTATATCAGTTACAAGAAAAAATCTTTTTTTACTAAATTCAGTGGAAACTTATCTTTTAGTGTCCCCTTAGAGCTTCACATGTACCTATTGAATCTCGTCAAGAATCAATACCTGTGATGCTTTAAGAATGTCCCAAACACACTGTATTTTTTTTTAAATATAAATGGATTTTTTCACCTTATTTCGACTTAATATCGAAAAAACCTTAGACTAAGAATAATGTATGAAAAAATCACTAATTTTTAATCCCAAAAATCATTTGCCAAAATACCTGCTTTTTTAAGAAAATCAATGGGCTTTTTGTTTGTTGAAATTTGTGTTTTCTGATGGTGTAAAAATATATGGAAAATATTCTCAGAATATGCAAAGAAACGATAAAAACTCAAATCTGAGTTTTTTTGATCATGTATAATTTTGAGCTATTTACTAAAATTTAAACTTTAATACACGTATGTTATGTTATATAATATAGGTATTACCTACATAAAGTATTTGTTTACAATTAAAAATAATCTTCATAGGTGAAATAGACAAATTTTCCCCTTAAAGGTAAAATCCCCCCCGCCCCCCATTTTACCTATATGGGGAAATTTTGTATGGAACAGTTTGTATGGAAATTTTCTCAGCAGCATGAAAATTGATATATAGGATACCTACTGATTACAAATTAAAATGATCTGCGCAATGAACGATAAATAAAGAATTCTTAATTTAATTTTTAATTTCTTATTCCAAATTAGCCGCTGCTGGCGGAAGGCTTCGCCCGCGTGGATCCATTTAATGGGTCCGCGTAGGATAAAAAATTGTCTATGTGCTATTCCAGGCTTCATTGCTATATTAAAATCATAGGCGTTTAGCCAGTTGCTTCAACCGCGTTGACCCTATTACCCGTTTTCACGTAGGAATGAAGCATTTTCCGCGGTAAAAAGTAGCCTATGTTACTCAGGGTGAATGTAGCTTTCTAATGGTGAAAGAATTTGTGAGATCGGAACAGTAGTTTTTGAGTTTATTCATTACAAACATACAAAAAAACAAATCTTTCCTCTTTATCATATTAGTATAGATTACACAGAAACGCAGTCGGGTTTATTAGTTTTTTATATTACCGTTTTTTATTTTTAACCCCCACTACTGGATCGAGAGGTTTTCGTCACAGTCCATTGCAATTATCTAAAAAGTACCAATTCTCTTTAAATACAGAGTGCGACATAAGAAAAAACATCGTGGCCTCATTGAAATCTATACTATGATGAATCACACGTTTTGTGATTATTATGTTTTGAATAAAAACGAGCGCAAGTAAATACGATACTATTGTGATGATTCACTCCATAAGTTCGATAATCACTCAATACGGTACGGTACCTACCTACCGTGTGTAAGCGTAATTTTGCAAACATTAAAACATCTTTGTTTGACACATCTCTAGATAATTTTCGTCAACAATATACTGAGGGTAACATAGTTTACTTTTTTAAGTTTACATTTTAAAGGCCATGTATTATTTCCACCCTCTTAAAGTGGAAGGTAGGCTTAGTGACCAACCAATATTTCAATAACAGGTATTTTAAGCATTTCATTAAAATTTTGTTTGATATGCCTACTTAGTTTATTTACAATACCCGAGTGTTGTAACAGTGCAATTTCAATGTTTTCGCTTTTTTATTTTATTTTACAACACCCGGGTACCTATTAGTATCTGTATTACACAGATCGGTACTGCACAGGTCATATTGTGGTAATCTGAACCAGGTACCTAACTTTTGCTTATCACTACTGTTCCATAAAAAGCCTTATATTTACCACTTTTTGAAAATTACTATGTATACCTAGTTATAAAATGGAATGAAATTGTCTGATTTGGTGATCTGAATGTTTTGGGTAATAATCCAATACGATCTCTTTTGGTATAAAAAATAAATGAAAATCACCAAAAAATTTTCATGCGCTGTTCAGTTTCATGCCTTTACACTTTATTGTATTCGAAGAAAAAACTATTGAAGTTGACCAAAACTACAACTTCTTCTCGTAGAAAACTGGCATCCTTTTGTAGCTGACTTTGTATTTCATCAGAGACATTTTTAATCATAACAAAAACTCATTATCTTTTGAGCCTAATGTTTTTTTCTTGTTTATTTATTTAAAGGTTTATTTTGCCATTTAAACTATTCTAACTGCTAGCGCTGTCAACGTTACTTAAATGACATAAGAAAATATAGCTTTAATATTAACTGATTAATAACTTGATTTAGGGATTGGAAAATCGGCCCTAAAAAGCTTGGATCAAGTATTTTATTATTATTTGGTTAGGTGGGGAGTACAACCCTAAGACCACTGCGACCAGTAAATTATCTATTGTAGTCTAGAATCCTTATGAGTAGACACGGCTCCAACCCGCATTGGAGCAGCGTGGTGGAGTAAGCTCCAGGCCTCCCCAATAATGGGGAGAGACCCGTGCCCAGCAGTGGGACGTAAAAAGGGTTGCAGCCTAGACACAGCTCGTTGCGTTCTATACTGATCACTTCATTCATGCTTGACGTATTTGCTCGAGTACCCAGCCATTAATGACATTGCATTCGTCATGAGTGGTGTGGATATCCATGGACGTGGTTCCTTGACCAGGCATGAAGCATGGTTCGAGAAGCGGCTCTTACGATGCCCAATTTTGGCTTTGGGTTGATAAAAGGCATCGCAGCACCCTTTTAGGTCAGCTTGTCAATGATTTTATAACCGCAAATACCTATGTGTTCCGGCACCCACCCCAAAGTTACACTGTTAAGTGCTCCCAGTCTGTTGATTGCATGGATACATTCTAGGACTGAGTGCCCAGAGAACAGCCAGGCTATCCGATTGCATACATCTCTGCCTGGAAGACAGTTGTATAAGTACCTAGGCTGGTATAGAATTTAGTGCAAGGTTTCCGAACGTATACTTCTGCCCCTGTTCTTTCTTCGATCTATCTGTATACCAAATAATGTCTCCGGTTTTGAGGGAGTTCGATGCCAGTGAGGTTATTATGTCATTTTCTCATAACAAGCGGTTTCCAGTTGGCCTTGCGCTTTTCTGCAGCGTGGAGCATAGCATATGTGGCCTCTACATGAATGTGGAGAGGGTAAATGATGAGTAATGCTTCCATTGCTGCATGGAGTCATGGCAAGGCATTGGTTATTAGGCGACAGGGCAATCCTTGGACACTATTTAGTGTTCTGACACATTTTGTCTGCATTGTCTTTTTGTACCGGCATACACAGCCGTCGGTGATTATAGGTCTTACTTAACTTACTCAGTTAAGGATCGGCCACAGCCAGAGTGAAATCAGCAAGTCGAGACATCACTTATATAATATTTTAATAAACGCAATGTTAGAGTTTACATAATTTAATCTATCTTAACAGACTTTTGTTATAATTTTCTAAATCTAGAGTGGGTGAGACCTGTCCAAAGTTAGGTACGGGAATGCACGTTCGTGGAAACGATGCGCGACACCTGCATGGCATCAGATGTCGCCAACGTCAGCACTTTCACACTTTAACTTATCTGTGAGCACCGAGTCAATTTGTCCGTACGTAATAAGTACAATGACTGGAACCCTTTTTGCGTCCCACTCTCACTGCTGGGCACGGGTCTCTTCCCATTATTGGGGAGGCCTGGAGCTTACTCCACCACGCTGCTCCAATGCGTGTTGGTGGAGAACAAGTACAAGAGCTTGGATCAAATATGAGTAAATCTTAAAATTACAGAGTTTTATTTACATCTTTTTTGTGTGAATTCCTTTTCAGTATTCATCATCATGGGTCTAGTGATAGTGGGCGGTACCGATGCCTCATACGCAACTCCTGAGGAGTCCAAAGGCCGGAACAGCTTGATCACCGGTGACATGCTCATCATCATTGCCCAAGTCATCACCGCCTGTCAGATGGTATACGAGGAGAAATATGTTGCTGGTACCTAATAATTTAACTAATTTAAATTAGCCTTCCGCCCGCGACTATGGTTAGACTACACGTTTTTTCCCATAACGATGAGATTTTTCCCCGGGTAAAGAGTAGCGTATAACGCGCAAACCCCAAACTACGCATCTCCGTGAGAAAAATGTAGTATTATAGATTCCCAAAAATATTAAAGACAAATATATTTTGTGTACTAAGAATTTTTCAATTTACCTTAACTTTCTTTTTAAGATTGCTCTGTATAATAAAACAATACATTAAAGTATCCAGGTGGTTATAGGAGGCGTAACCAAAAATCTAGGTAAGTTTTTGATTGAGGTGACTCCCATGCAGTTGCCCATGTCCATACCACGGTGACCATTTAACATCTAGTAGTCCGTCTTTTGTCCGAGCTGTTATGCGCAAGGCACAACACTACGCGAGGACGCTATAGGAACGTCACTAGTTGTTGTTTCGGCTTAATTTTTATTTAAATGTCTGCAGGTCTCAATATCCCATCACTGCAGGCGGTGGGCTGGGAGGGCGTGTTCGGGTTCTCGGTGCTATCGTTCCTGCTGTTCATCTTCTACTGGATCCCCGCGCCGCTGCATTCCAGCCACAACCCGAGAGGCACCATCGAGGACGCTATCGACGGATTTGTGCAGATTGGTAAGGAGGCGTTCAGACCAAGTAGCAGAACTTTTAGGCTAAAGCAAGGCGAAAGGAGATGATTATTGAATAACCAATAAGATTTCGCTTTTTTACATCTCTCCCCTTAGTTTCGGTGGAAATGGGTGGAATGGTGGAGGTGGGTGATGAGAGATGTCTTATTTTTATGTATCTAAATTTTTTTTGCCGCAAGTGAGTAAGCGGCTACACGATTTATCGCGAGCCAATGTGTCGCCGTGGCATTTCTAACTGGACTTGTTCAAAAGAATAAAAATAAATTATGTAGTTTAAAAAAACACGCTTTTGTGAAAATACGAACTAAAAAGCAAAAAAATAAGAAGAAAATGTATTTTACTGTAAAAAAAGCGTGGGGTGCATGGTGTCAATAGTATCTTAAAAAGCACCCCACGCTTTATTTTACAGTAAAATACATTTTCCTCTTATTTTTTTACATTTTAGTTCGTATTTTCACAAAAGCGTGTTTTTTAGTTTTTTAAACTACATAATTTATTTTAAATTTTTAGTTGGATTTTTATTTTCATAATATTATTGCATTGTCGTCGGCCCTTGACCCCTAAGCAAATTTTCAAGTTAACACGTTTGTTAAAAATATAAAACTTTATATTTGTTTTATTAAGTACCTTATTTTATTATTATTAAGAATTATTAAGAACATTATTAAGAACTTATCAGCCGCCCCTCGTATATATTTTTTTATCCTGATGATTTTAATATGAACTTATGAGATTATTGTATTGTCATCCGCCCTTGACCCCTGTGCAAATTTTCAAGTTAATCGGACTCCTAGAAGTAAGTGAAAATGAAGTTAAAAGATTCCGTTTTCCGTTCCAAAGCGAGTTAATATGACCTACGCCACCTTATCTAGCTTGTATTAAAAAATAACACGTGTAGCAGATGATCATGTAAGCCATGTATTGTTAAATGATTGCTATAACTGATTGACATCGATAAACAAGCTAAAAGCCTGAGCATTCTTGCCAGAGGACGTGTTTAGTACCGTTGCTACATCGAAGACTGATTCGCCTCATGTATGTCTGACCCTGCGCCATTCTACAAAAAAAAAAACAATGAAATTATTCCACGACTGAAATGAGTACAATGGTGATCACAGAACATTATTAACAGAAGTTAGAATGGAAATGTGGGCGGGGCAGACGTCGCCAAGGAATTTTGAGCAAACGCTCAAAATTCCAAAATCTCTACAGAAACACGCGATCGTGCTACAATATGCGTGCTTGTGTGCGTGCTTGGGTGTGATTCGTTCATTTGAAATCGCGTGATTGTGCGGCGCTAAGATTGGCTAGAATTGAAATTGCAAATATGTGCGTAAGCTTCGTATTTATTTAAGTACAGATGTAATGGAGGTGAAAGGCGGGGCTTAATCGGCGACACCAGTCTTCATACAAACGGCGTATTATTGCCGTTCTACCTCTTTTAATAATGTTCTGTGATGGTGATGGTACGCCCAGAGTTGAATGAAAAATGAAAACATTTGTGCATTGTAATCTATATGATGTAAAGTTTATTTATTCGTACTATACGTATAGTTGAATAGAGTTCTTTTACATCAGGCACGACTGCCTCACGTTTACCAAGGGCGGAGACAACTTATGTTGTGCGGTAGTGCGTCCTCACTCTCGTCACAAGGAATACGCTCAACTCACTCGGCGGACGAGTCATCGGTGTCATTCAATGGCGATCCAGGCGCAGCCCCAGGGAGGGAGGGAGGGGGTCACAGGGGACATAACCCCCAAATCTCTTAGTGCCCCCGCAAAATTGAAGGCTGCGACCGCGCCTGTTGTGATCGGTTATAGCCGCAAACCCACCTACCTACATTTAAACTTACGCACCGATTACAAGGAAGCGCTTCTAAGTTGAACATACATAAACGTTTTTCGAACGAATTGCAAAAGGATGTTTGCTATTATGTTTTTGTCGTTTTATTAGGTCGAGACATTATAATTTTAACAAGTAGTGTAGATACCTTGGCCCCCTCGCATATTAATAACACTGCGGAGAGGGCCGGGTCTGCCGCCGACCAGGCCCAGGTCCTCAAGCGCCGTAAGTATTGTAATTCATCAGACAATTACTTATTTGCGGCGCTTGCTGTGGAGACCTTGGGCCCTTGGTCTTCTGACATGAAAAAATTCATGTCAGAAATGTCGTCCAGGCTTGTTCTTGCATGTGGCGACCTGAGAGCTGGTGAGTATTTCGCCCAAAGGCTCAGCCTCGCTATTCAACGGGGAAATGCCGCCAGCGTCTTAGGCGCCATGCCGAACACAGACATTTTAGAGGAAGTTTTTTATTTATAATTTTATTTTTGTTTTATTTTTGTAATTACAATATTTTTATACAGTTTTTTTATTCTTATTTCTAATTGTTAAGTCTTTTTTAATATAAATTGTAAATAATAGTTTGGTATGTGACATGGTTCGACATTGAAAACAAATAAATGCATTCTTAAAATAAAAATTTTAACAAAAATATATTTTATAAGTTAAAAATTAAATGATAAAATAATATTAAAAATGAAACCGTTACACAACCTTGGTATACCGGAACACGTAAGATAAAATACCTATAATAACAACATTTAATGCATGCAGGTAACAATCCACTCCTGCTAATCGCAATCCTGGGCACGATCGTCTCGATCGCGTTCTTCAACTTCGCCGGCATCAGCGTCACCAAGGAAATGTCGGCCACCACCAGGATGGTCTTGGACTCTATAAGGTATGCATTTATATATTTGTTCTTAAGTGTAGGTTAACGTAGTGATGGTATAAAATGTAGTCCCAATACACTTAGCCATGCAATAACATACAAATGTTGATAGTAACATATTAATGACTTACATTTCTCGGTCGCATGCAATGACAAATGTATTAATTATAAAATTACCTACAAAGTACACATGACAGATAATTTACCAAGCATAAAATTAAATAAAAAATTTATAAAATGACAATTAAGTATTCAAAATTACAATTATTTCATACAAAATATGAAATTAATCAAACTAATAAAAATTAATTACATACGTCATTTAACCTCAATTTCTGAATTCAAATGTCAAAATATTCATTTACGCCATAAAAACAATTTTTTATTGACTAATTGCATTGCAAAAAGGGTTGCAGCAGCAGCGGCAGCATCGCTGCTAAGTTCTTACAACCCGTAGCATGAATTAAATAACGGGCTTTAATTTTGGCAAAACATATAATTTCTAGGAACCGAAAAGCAATCATTTTTGTCACCGTTCCAATTCCAGAACATTCGTGATCTGGATGGTGTCGCTCGGCGTGAGGTGGCAGTCGTTCCACTGGCCGCACCTGATCGGCTTCTCGGTGCTGATCCTAGGGATGTGTCAGTACAACGGGTTTTTGCCGCCGTGTTCGTGGTGCCGCACCCGCCCGGCAGAGGGCGACGTCGAGCAGGACCCCGTCATACACACGCAGGCCGACATGCCCGATGACTAGACCACTGGGAACAGCTGAGCACGAGTCGAGGCAAGCACATTTAAAAAGCGACGAATTTGTGCCGCTGAATCGCTCTCAAGACTTCGCGTTCGTTCGATCGATGTGACAATAAGTACTTTGGGTAATCTGTTAAATCTGTAATATAAACAAACAGCAACCACAGTTACAATTTACATGAACCACGATTAACTTTCTGGTAAAATTATGTATAGCCAAAGACATAATTGATCAAGTTTTTAACTTAGTCTCGACCAGGCTAAAATAGTTAAAAGAAAGATTATTTTAGTTAGGCACGTGGCGGTTTATTAGCTGCAAATTGATTTTAAGCAATTCGGTGTGCCTTTTTCCTTCTCTAACTCTTCCAATGGCACCCATGTTTAGTAGGGTCTTATAGTTAGGCTTAATTCGTCTACACACCTTTTGATTGGATTGCATCAAAAACGTAATTTTTATAATATAAACCTGCAAAAAGATTTTGCTTTAAAATGTACACCTATATTCATTGATATAGGTAGTATATACATAGTAATGCCTTTATTTAATAATAAAATAATTTGTTATAAAAGAAGTTCGCATTTTAAAAGTACGTTACACGCTTTTGCTACAGCTGTCATATTTTTAAGCAATTAAAAACTCAAATTAGTTTATAATTATAATTTAATTATTACTGTTGCTTTACGCTAATGCGATGTTATAAAACGTGTATGTAAATTGCATTGCAAAAACAATTAAAATATAATTTAAATATTACCTGAACAATTTGTATAAAATTTATAATTATTTGATTATTGTCATTATTTCTCATTTACCATTTCATTTATTTGGATTATTGTTATTTTTATAAAATAAAATTGGACTATACCTTTATATGTATCTATTTAATTTAATTAGACAGTAAATTTCGTAAATTTTAAAGAATATTCCAAAGAGAACAATATTTTTATACATACCTGACCTGCATAAATTTTCGGAAACAAAGTACAAACATAGAGTCATACTGTTACATTTGTACGAAGAAACGGCGAATTTCTCGACTTTTATTGTGATATCGGAATTTCGAGTAAGTATTAATTATAAGCTCAATTAGTATTAAGTATTACATCTTATTTCTGCAAGACCATATGCTGAATCTCTCTTGTGATTTTGATACCCATATACGGTTTAATATTTTAGAATCTAGAAAAATCATGTTAAGAAATTGCTGTACCGACAAAAAAGTTAATTTGGCATGTGGTCTTCTCGCTTATTAAAGCAAACGTTCATTCTTTCGGGAAACAATATAAACTAATACAAATATGTAGCTGCCGTTCTCACTGTCATTATATTTTAAATTACCGCATATAAGCTCTCAAAACAAATTCAACTCTTCTTTAAATGCAGTACTGCAAGACATTAAATTCAGCTATAGGTGCGAGTAAAACTTAACAACCGTTAAAATCTCTATTTACCTGTTTCATTTGTAGCTCAAAATTTAGCCCAATATGACCAGTCAATGTTTATTTCCGGTTCCTAAATTGAAATGGAAATAAATGGCAATTGATAAAACTGAATGTTACAAACTGAAATTGGAACATCACATAGTCAAAGGAATGGTTCCAAAAATATTAGTAAGTTAATGGAATAAAAAAGAGACATGGGTCGTAGTGTTAGCGTATTTGTTGTTTACGAAGAAGCTTTTTGAAACTACTTTTTTATTATAATGCCGTTTCTTATCTGTAATGCTCTTTTTTATGAGATTATATTATGAAACTTTGCTTGTATTGATCATAACGAATCGCATATTATTATGTAGATACACTGTCATCAATTCATATATCAGATACATAGGCCAGTTGCCGAAAACTCGTAAATACACACATCTCACACTAAATGAAAGTTATTCACACGGCCGAAATTTAATTCCGGGATTGTTCACGTCCCGCTTGACAGATTATACGTGCGCCCACAATGACATAAAAGTAAATAATAAAAGCAGACACTAATCTGTATAAAAATTTTTTTCGACACCAGTACACCTTACTATTACAAAGGACCCTTACTACTATTTGCAGCAATTTTTTTTATTCAAAACAAAAGGGCTTTATCGCTGGAGCGATTATGCTGCCCTGGTGATAAACATTTTTATAATGTACATAATATATGCACATAATCAAATAACAAATCAATAATGGTAATAAACGTCTTACAAGTCTTTCAGCAATTTGATCAGCATTTAAAGCCAAAAGAGTGTAAAGGGAGGTATAGGACAAATGCAATTATTGGCTATGTTTAGAGGGACCCATTATAGGAATAGCTATAACGTATCTTCATCTTTTTACTTCATAACGCCATTGCACTCGCCTATGCGAATGTTTTACAACTGCTTCGATAATGGTTTGTGACCGTTTATATATATATATATATTAATTATAATTCTGTATATATAAATATGTATGATAGTTTTGATATGTTATTTACTACCTACTTTCAACAGGACAATGGGTCTAAATGTTACGGGTTATTTATCATAATTTAAAATAATATGTAACATATATGTATGATTCTATTGTTATCACTGGTTTTGATATAATAATCCTGCATATTAATAAATTATTTATTTCAAATAAAGGATAAGAACATACAGAGCTACAAATATGTAATGTGTTATTATCTATGTAAAAACATTTAATAAAAATATTAATATAGTTAGATAGGATATCTAGCGTCTATGAAAGCAAATAACTATCTATAAATTGCAAAATAATCAAAGTTTGTTGTTCCATAGTTGTTTTGATGGCAATTCGTGGTGCTTTCATATCTATGATGTAACTCCACTGTATTAACCTATTAAGTGCCAATTATTGTATGAATGCTTAGTCCTCAAAGAAGTGTTACTTTAAACTTTGATATTGTAATGATAAATATAATAATATATTCCATGTGATGATCGTATTAGTGACGAATTTGTTTGTTTATAATTAACTATTTTATAAAGAATACTGCGCTATGATAATTCGTTAATAAAGGAATGTAACCTTATACAGTAACAGTGTTTTTTTTTATAACTACTATTCAGAATATTATTTTCCTCTTAAATAAGTATGAACAACTGCTGGCATAGCGAAACACTGCCCAACCTGAAACCCATATGAGCTATAGCATAAACGGCCAGCGATCTTCCGTGCGAAATTTACAGCCTATTATTACAGGCGATTTATTCTGCTATTGCGACTTTCTGAAAGTTTATCATGATCATTTTATATACTGTTTACTTCTATGATTCCATGTTGGGTAAAGTTGAGTTGGACTATCCCAAGCCCATCCCAGCTAGAGGAACCAAGAAGCCATCGAACCAAATAATCCCTACTAATATAATAAATTCGAAAGTAACTGTCTGTCTGCTACGCTTTCCTGCTTAAAATACTGAACTTTAATGAAATTTTGAGCACAGATAAAGTGGACCTTGAGAAAGGACATAGGATGGTTTTTATCCTACGGAACCTTAAACCGGGTCACCGCGGGCGACGCCGCTGGTGGAAGGCTAGTATAAAAATATAACGTAGGTTGACCAAATAGGGCGCAATGCAGCCGGTGCAACGCGGCAAAACCAAGATCGCGATCAGAGTCGTACGAGGATATCGGACGATATCATTCCGCCAGCTGTTTAATGGGCCCCCGTAGGATAAAAATAGCTTTTGTGATATTCCAGGCTTCACTGCTATATTAAAATCATAGGCGTTTAGCCAGTTGCTTCAACCGCGTTGACCCTATTACCGGTTTTCACGTAGGAATGAAGCATTTTCCCGCAGTATAAAATAGCCTATGGTACTCAGGGTGAATGTTTTATAATGGTGAAAGAATTTTTGGAATCGGAACAGTAATTTTTGAGTTTATTTGTTACAAACATACAAAAAAACAACTCTTTCTTCTTTGTAATATTAGTATAGATGGATGCTGGAAGACGGTTGGAAAACTGGTATGGTAGATCAGTGGGTGAAGCAGTGTTGACAACCAAGGATAACATTAATAAAAAAGTTGTTATTACCCATTACGTACTTTGTGTGGCTAACGAACTTTGTAATAAGGTAACACCAGTATGGTCGTACGATAACCGTGCACAATAAACAGTCTAAATTATAAGACTACAGTATCATGCGATCATAACCGTTTTGTTTTTCAGATTTATTTGATGCCTAGTGCATTTTCGGATGAAGTTTATACTTGATACAACGGTTCTACTGTTTTAGGACTACCTACTTTGTTAACCATTTTGTTATCAAATGAACTTGATAATGCAATAGACGAAATTTTTATAGAGGTCTTTCAAATCGACATTGTTAATTTTGTTCGAACGACGGATTGGCGGATGACGTTTAACGAGTCAAAGAGTCATATTTTTCAGTTTTTATTTAAATTAGTAAATGAAATGAATGTAATGATTACAATTTTATTATAGCTGAAATTACAAATAAAAAGTTATTGGATTTATAAAAAAATAAACATCTTATAAAAAATATCATTATAATAACATACAATAACGGTAGACTGGCATATTTCCGCAAGCATTTTTCCGCAGTATAAAGTAGCCTAAGTTACTCAGGGTGAATGTTTTATAATGGTGAAAGAATTTTTGAAATCGGAACAGTAATTTTTGAGTTTATTCATTACAAACACACAAAAATACTAATCTTTCTTCTTTGTAATATTAGTATAGATGGATGCTGGAAGACGGTTTGAAAACTGGTATGGTAGATCAGTGGGTGAAGCAGTGTTGACAACCAAGGATAACATTAATAAAAAAGTTGTTATTACCCATTACGTACTTTGTGTGGCTAACGAACTTTGTAATAAGGTAACACCAGTGTGGTCGTACGATAACCGTGGACAATAAGCAGTCTAAATTATAAGACCAAAGTATCATGCGATCATAACCGTTTTGTTTTTCAAACTTATTTTATGCCTAGTGCACTTTCGGATGAAGTTTATACTTGATACAACGGCTGTTTTAGGACTACCTATTTTGTTAACACAAGACACAAGTTTTCAAATGAACTTGATAATGCTATAACGAAATTTTTATACTTAGAGGTCTTTCAAATCATTGTCATTTGTTCGAACGGCGGATTGGCGGATGACGTTTAACGGAGTTCTACGCCACAATATTATTATATTATTAATATCTCCAATAGATAAGTAAGAGTCATATTTTTCAGTTTATATTTAAATTAGGAAATTAAATAAATGTTATGTTTACAATTATCGCTGAAATTATGAATAAAAAGGTATTCGATTTAATAAAAAAAAAACAATTTATAAATAAACATTATAATAAATAACATATAATAATGGTAGAGTGCGAAGCGCGCATGGCCCGGCGGTTAGCGTAGAACGCTAACGAATAACGATCTATGCAACTAAGCAAAACGGGCGCGGTCGGGTGTGAGATGGGTGACCGCTAGTGGCAAAAATTTCATGCGCGTTTCCGTGCTTCGGAGGGCACGTTAAGCCGTCGGTCCCGGTTGTTGTCGATAGATAACAGTCGTTAAACCTTGTCGGAGGCCTTATGGGCGGTTTGAAAACATCCGACAGCGGGTTGGCCACTAACCCGCATCTCCACCAACCCGCATTGGAGCAGTGTGGTGGAGTAAGATCCAGGCCTCCCCAATAATGGGGAGAGACCCGTGCCCAACAGTGGGACGCAAAAAGGGTTGCAGCCAATGGTAGAGTGGCATATTTACTCTAGAGTCTATATGACAATCACAGTCTAATGATAGTGCCGGGGGTACTCATCCATAGGCAAGTCAGCCCCTATATTATAATAGCTCATGAGATAAAAGGCTGAGATATGCAGTGTCGGGCATCTTGCGACGTTTGCAAGTAGTTTGCGCATGGTTTGCACGGCGCTGGGTACGCTAAAAAAACGTAAATTTAAGTGTGTTAAATACATGCGACATACATACAACTAAGGTTACAATAAAGAGATAAAAAATTAAAAAATGAAATGAAATAGTTTATTAACATCATAGGTAATAATATACACGTGATATTTGTCATTGTTGTACGGCCATCAGCTGACCGTCATCCGCTTTGGGTGCGCTAAGGCTTATTGGGCTAGGAGAAAAAAGCGGGCGGAAAAAAACTCCAGCCCTGTTTTATATAAATTTTCAGGTACAATGGGTATGGTATTCATTATGCAACATAACTGTGGCGCGACAAGGAGCACACGAGACAGCTATCGTGTGTGTCAATGCTATAACACTGCCATCCGTTCACAAATTTTAAAAATGTTAAAATTATTACATGGTATATAGAAACAGCCTTATGTGAGTTAAGTTTAATCCCAAGCCTTTTTATCATTTAAGATATTCAATCGCGCGTCGATTCAGTGCGGCGATGCATATATAAAGCGCGCTTTGCCCAGCGGCTGCCTTAGTACGCAAGCGATCTACAGAGCTAATAAAAAAGCCCCGAGACTCGGTGGGATGGGAGATGGGTGACCGCTCGTGGTAAATTTCATGTGTGTTTCCCTGCTTCGGAAGGCATAAGAAGCCATCGGTTCCGATTGTTATCGATAGACAGCAGACTCATAACCTGGTTGGAGGCCTTATGGAAGTTTTAAACATCCAACAGCGGGTTGGCTACTTACCTGTATCTCTATTAACTCGTTTTGAAGCACCGTGGTGGAGTATAAATAAGCTCCAGGTCTACCCAATAATGAGAGGAGAGCGGTATCATCCACGTGGGACGCAAAAAAGCTGTAGAAGCGGATTCTGGTGGCTCAATCTCCTCCTCCCAAAACCCTTCGGATTCATCCTTGACTAACCTCAAATTACACATATCGTGACTCAATTTTTAAATCCACACGCCACACAGATGCGTAAAAAGCAAGCCGCGCACTGTTGCCGACAATCTTAGACTAAGAATAATGTACTTAAATGCCGACAATGCTTCAAGTTGGTGAAAATATCGCTTGGTTAAATGTCAAGCTTATGCCAATCCCATCCAAGTGAAATCCCAGTGAAATCCAAGATCATTTACGTGGGTAAATCAATAAGTGCTGTTTCACACCTGCGTATTTTTCGGCGCGTTCGTGCGTTTTTGTTTGCTTTTTTTTTGAAGCTCATCTAGCCGCTAAATGTCAAGATTTGACATTTTTTGGTACAAAAAGTAGCGCGCGTGTAAGCGCGTTTTCAGAAACGACCGTATGCGCGTCAAAATACGCTGGTCTGAATCCGCCTTTTAGTGAAGCTTTTAAATGGATAAAACTGGTATAATGCGGATTTCTCGAATGTTTTTTACGGCTTAAATAAGGAGGTTATCATTTTGACCCGGAGATAGCATTATATTATAGGTACTCGAATTTACACGCGGTTTCGTCGGCATATTCGAGGTAAGTATTTCCTTTTTTATATGAGAAAGGAAAAATATTATAAATTCGAAAGTAACTCTATTCCGTCTGCTACGCTTTCCCGCTTAAACTACTGAACCAATTTTAATGAAATTTGGAACACAGATAGAGTGAACCTTGGGAAAGGACATAGGATGGTTATTATCCTATGGGAACCTATAAAACAGGATTACGCAGGCGAAGCCGCTGGTATTATAATTATAGGCTATTATAAAAATATAACGTAGGTTGACCAAAAAGGGCGCAATGCTGCCGGTGCAACGCGGCAAAACTTAACGCCGCGCAGCGCAAGATCGCAATTAGAGTCGTACTAGGATACCGGACGATAACGTATGGAGGCGAACACTGTTGGCGCGGTTTTCGCCCCTAGACATCCAGGCGGATATGGACGCCGAGGTCTTCAATAAGATCCGCGTCCTCCGCCAGGGGCCTGAACCTTCAAATGAGACGATTGTGATTCTGCTTTGGAGAGCCAGATGGCGGGCTCTGACGCGCTGGCGCGACAGACTGCGTGAGCCGCACGTACAGATCCCGCTCGGCGAAGGAGCCGCCGGTGCGGACGTAGTCGTCGCGCTAGTCCCTGTAGCTTGGGATTAAGAATAGAGATAGTATCCCCTGCCTGATCGTAAGAGGGGACTAAAAGGGAGCTTGATGCCGCCGTAAGCATTGTAAGGCGTAGAAGAGCACATCTGCTCTCCCGAAGATGGGCGTTCTGGGGCGTCGCGCGTGGAGGACACCGGTGCGTTCCACTGGAGATCCCAGAGTCCTCCCCAAGCGTGGAAGCAGGCCACCGAGGGAGTTTTAGTGTGGTACAAATTCCACATAGCCCTGTATCCTCTACCCAGATGCCGGGTACCTTTTGAAGGTTTCCCTCCCGATACCAAAAGGCCGCAGATGCTCCAGGAAGGTATGTAGGATTGTTCTATTCTCTCTGTACCGCTCATAGACTTATAATTTCCTAAGTCTATGGTACCGCTGACGTTGGTCATCGGTTGCCAAATTTTAATCATAACAGGGAGTTATTTAATAATAATAAAAAAGTTCTGTCTGAATGACCTGTTCTAAACTATAGCAAATTGGAACTGACTAGGTAATAATTAGCAGCGCAGTGTGTGTGAACTTAAAGCTTCCCCTATTCAGCAGTGCCACGCTCCCTTACCCCGCCAAGCAAACACTGAATCTCCTATTAGTTTTGACGCTCTGGTACTTCAGACCCCAAGCTCCCATGGTCCCTCCTTTGGGGTACAACTTAAGTTAATCAACGAGTCTAATTAATTAATTAATGTTCATTAAATCTTTTTCGCTGATCGTTTTTAATTAAATTATTTACTTACCTATTTAACACCCTTGAAATAATATTATGACTAAAAATTCATCAATCACATCTGTGGGTTCAAAGACTATTAAACAATTTGTTATGATTGTAAATCTCACGTGCGCGTCTTCAATCCAATTACTATATAATCAGACTAGTGGTGTGGTCCGCCCAGCTCCGCCCGAGTGCAGGCGTTGTCCAAAAATGGATTTGTTTTTTTATTATCTTAAAGAGATTTCATGTTACAAACAAAAATATAAAACAAAATTAAATAATGACATACGAACTGTCCTGTAATTCTTAACTGTGTCAAAGTTTATTAAAACGGCACGGCACGAAATACAAACGTTTGACAGGTAGGGACAATTTATATGGGAAAACTACTTATAAATAAAAAATAATAATTAAAAAAACATTTCCAGTGGCCCAATTTGTGTTTGTGAATCTAAACCATCCTCGAATCCACTTGAATACACACAAAAAAAATTCTTTAAAATCGGTCCAGCCGTTTAGGAGGGGTTCACTGTCAACACACGTAGACAGTCGCGGTCCCTCTCCTGGGACATGTCACAGGGGACATGACCCCCCAAAATCCATCAGTCATGCGTAGATGGAAGGTGAAACAAGCCAATTTGGGGCACCTTTTTCTCCAATTTTCTTAGTGACCCCCCCCATTTCTTGTTGCCCATCCTCCCCTCCCCCTAAAATTGAAGGCTGCGACCGCGCCTGCGTACAGAAGAATTATATACATAAAGATAAACATTAACACATTACTGGGTGAGTTTTTCAGAACTTGAACTTCAAGATTGAGTGAAATAAACAGTTTGTCTTCGCCGACCTCAAGTGTTAAGTAAACGCCCGAGTTCGTTCTATCCAACATAAGGCAAAAAGCACTTACGTAAAAATTATTTTAATACGTTTTTGATAGGCTTATTAAAATAATTCTTACTATTTTAATTTCCGTATTTTTATTGAGACAGCTAAAGTACACATTGCCAAAGTTCGAGCATTCTTAATGTAAAACCCAAAATATTATAAAGCAATAGGGGAGACCGAGGAGAGTTGAAACAATTTTTACGTTTTACTTTATATAAAGAATATTATAATCTTGAATTGTTTGGGTTTAGTGTCAATCGATAGCTCATTTCATATACTTTAAAATACCAAGGGCAAAAGATACATAAATGTTAATTTCACGGCGAAATATCAAATTAAACATAAGAAGAAATTTTGTTTCAACTCCCCTCATACCGAGGTAAGTTGAAACAGAGGTTGAGGTAAGTTGAAACAATCCATAATCTAGTTAATAAATCAAAAAATCGAAGTTAAATAAAAATGAGCTAGTCAAAATAACACAATTTGATATGAAATTTTATATTCTTCACATCGATTTGGTAAAAAACCGAGAAAATTCTAAGAATAATATTGTAGTAGAATCCGTCCAGCACATAGCTCTTTCTCTTGAACAAAAAAATGAAAGGTGTAGGTTAAATTTCTAAATGATTGATTCTGTGGATTCTCTAATGAATGTTGCTAAAAATTTAAAGTATTGGAGGAGGACCTCATTAAAAGCTTGGTTATTTTTTGTATTTACCACCTTATATTGAATACACACAACAAAGACACATCAGAAAATATATTAATAATGACCACAATAAGATCAAATAAAAAAAATCTTAAGAATTAATGTGGACACCCAACCAACGATCTTGTCTAAAACTTGTATTGCATTGTATGCTTGTAGACAAAAACTTGCAATTTTGTAAATATTATACGATAATACGGAACCATATATGCAAATGAGACTTGCATGCACTAAGTAATTTTTTTACTATTAGTGAGCTTAATGGAATAAAATAAGAAAACAATCATAAGTCTGACCTCCCAAAATAAGTTAATTTGTCATATGAAATCAAAATGAGGAGAGTTGAAACAACCTGTTTCAATTCTCCTCGCTGAAAAAAATCCTCCCAATTTTTCAAATACTGACACAAAGTATCAAACAGCAACGTAATAAACGGAACTAGCATTGTGATTACAATCTGGTACTAATAAGCTTTTGAAAGGTATAAGTTTCAAGCCAAAATACTAATGCTTTGGCAAAATATTGGTATCTACATTATACGTTAAAAATTTACTTTTAACATTTTTTTCGACGTGGGAGCTAGATCTGCCAAACCGCTTCTCACATGGGCTCAGACGCCTTTGGGGGTTCTGCGGATGACGATGATTAGATTATGTTCGATGTTGACATGTCTCTAAGAGTTTCGTATTCCTTAAAATTAGCATTGTTTCAACTCTCCTCTGTTTCAACTCTCCTCGGTCTCCCCTACAAGATACATGCAACAGCTACTGTTCAACGCATCTTAGAAAAGTTCTATTGGAAAAAAACTTTTCAGTTTTCTGTGTGATGCAAGCTACAAATAAGTTAGCCACGAGAGGAAAAGGGACTTTCCAATGCATAATGTCTCTTTTACTCCAATAGAATTGTGTTCTCTATTTCAACCAACGAGGGCTTAATAATTTCTCCCTTCTGTGATGCTATTGGCGTACAGAAATGTCACAACAAGGACGGAAAATACTGGAATTTAGGCATTCAAGGTAACCTAGGTGGAAAGCGCGCTTGCAAGTACCAGGCGCTCAAACACTTAGCTACAAAAATTTCATATTATCCATTTTCCAAAAAAAACAAGCAGAAAAAATCAAATATAGCTCTATGTAGTAAATTGAATGAATGTTATGTCTCATGTCACACCACATGTAAAGAATGATGATCACTACATATTAATTATTCTTCTTATATTTCATTTTAAGTCGCTATATACTCGTATTTTTTATTTTAAACTATACAGAAGCGAATGCAAAATCAGTTTGAATTATGTTATATAAAAACAAAGATAATCTTTGTACACTGGGTTCACCACTATCATTATTATAAAATCAACTAAATATTTTTACCGACTTCCAAAAGGAGGAGGTAAAAATATTTTATTTATTTATTTATTTGTGATCGTATATATGTATACTGATTACTCTGCCATTTGTGGACCGTAGATTTTTAAAATTCTTTTTTTTTTTGTTCGTAAGCTTAAATTTCCGAGGTGATCCCATAGTCTGATTTAAAGTTGGTTTTTTTAAAAAAAACTTCAAACGTTTCCGAATGGTTAAAAATAAAACTGACTTCAACGAAAAAATATAATCATTATTGTAATGAATCAAAACATAACAATGTTATCAAATATTAAACACAACTCTTAAAGCAAAACTGTAGTTCGTAACCCAAATTGGCCCTGTCGTTTACTGTGAGCCGTGTTCCTCTGCATCGTGAACTGCATATTATTTTGTATGCATGCGAAGCTGTCCATGCGTCCCCCTTCCCACCCTCTCTCGCCCACATGTCACCCCTTTGTCTACTGCATGCTGAAAGCTTCTGTTCGCTTAATACCTAAGAATATCAACTTCTATGCAGTTCTGGAATACTAAGCGTTAACAAGAAGACAGAATCTTTGTATTTTTAAGACCATTACTGAAAAATTAATATTTTATAACGCAATAATTACGTAATATTACTTACAAATAATATTATCTGCAACTCTTTTTAAGTCACGCTGCTGGGGTAGGGTCTCCATTATTAGAGTCTGGAAGCTTTTGCGCCACGTTGTACCTATACGGATTGGTGGCGATTACATTTAAATTGAATTGAAACAAAATAAATAGGTATAGAGACATTTCACAGTGGCCATTAATATGAAAAGAGTATCGATAGGCATAAGGACTAAATACGGTTTCAAACTAGCGTATTTTTCGACGCGTATACGGTAGTTTTGGAAACCGGAAAATGTCAAATTTTGACATTACGCGGCTGCACGCACTTCAAAAAACAAACAAAAGACGCGCGAACGCGTCACGTCGAACAATACGCTGGTATGAAACCGCTCTAAGAAAGTACACCTTGTAGTTTGTACCATAGACTTAGCATAATATTATAATGTACTTACGTAAAGTATATAATATATAAGTCTATGCGTTGCACCGATTAAGCACCGATTATGACGCTCTTCTCTTTGTATTGTGTCATGATACTTCGTATTATGAAAGACGGACATGGAGTAGGGAGGTAATTATTGTATCTATTACGTTGGACTATGGCTCCACATAATTCTAAAATTCTAAATATACATTTACTAGTATACTATACTAGCGGCCGCCCGCGACTTCCTCCGCGTGGACTTTAGTTTGAGATTTTTTCTAAAATAAAAGCAGAATACTCCTTATTACGTATGCTACTTGCAAGTGAAAGTCCCGTTAAAATCGGTTCAGCCGTTTCAGAGATTAGCCGGAACAAACAGACAGACAAAAATTGTAAAAAAATTAGTATATGTACCGGATATACATTCATATGTATGTAGTAAAAAGCTGTTATTTTAATATTACAAACAGACACTCCAATTTTATTTATTTGTATAGATTTGTACTGTAAAAGCATTTCTTAGCGAAAGTACATTTCTTTTAAATAAACCTCTACTTTAAAAAATACATATCTAGTTTATATTTTTGTATGGCTGTTATTCGTAATCATGAGATTGATTTTATTATTGCCTTTTGGTATTTGTTTTGTCGTAGTCGGGTTTTAGTCTTTTTTTTCACTAAATACCAATTGTTTTACTGATTATATTCCTTTGCCAATAATAAATGTACCAAGAATTAGCCAAATACATTTTATAACTTTTCTCCTCTTTGCAACGCGTACGCTACGGCCGCTTTATGTCTACGAATTCAATGCATGTGTACTTTCCTCTCAGAGCCGCATTTAAATGATTTGAACCACTTCTATACTTTTATTTGAACTCATTGTGCCTTGAACGCGACACGTTCAACGGAACTGTCACAAATGTTTTTAAAGCTTAAACAGGCATAAAAAGGCGTAAAGTAGTATAATATTAAAATTTACTGATGACTTCGAGCAAATGTCAGAAAAATTTAACTCCATTTTATTACATTATTTGTGTCCATTTATTTATATAAATTATTATGTCCTTTTCTACGGTACCTCGTAACGATAAATATTATAATTTGTAAGTATGACTACTTAATTTGGTAAATAACTACTTAGCCCCTAAGATTTATATATGTTATGTTATCAATATTGTTTTAATATTTTTGGAGTAAAAGCAATAGGTGCCTTATGGAAAGGTTATATTATAAGATTTATAAGTAAGCAAAGTTGAGGGTTAAATCGATTTGAGGTAATTAATTCGTTTTAATGTAAGTAAATCGTAAATTTTACTTAACACAAATTCTATAGACTTTTCACGGGATAGTGGCAGGAAAATTCTTTTCTGGAAAAATAAATGAGTTGACTAAATGAGGCCCTGTCTTTTGCTCTTCCAATATTCTGATTCCCTAGTTATTGTATATCGGCAATCATAGTTACGCGTCACAAATATGAATGTATAGGAATATGTAATATCCTAGAAGTGCTATGACGTTATACGTCATAAGAATAAGATCTAAGAATTAGGTAGGCTATCTGGCAATAAATTTGTAGGTACTTAATAATTTCAACTATATTTGAAATTATTAGACATACATTACAATTCTTAAATGAATAATAAGGTGTGGAAGATATAAATAAAATAAAATAATAATATATAAAATTATAATTAATATCTTCCTAGATATAAATATCTTACCACCCTCGACGTTTGCCATTGGAACTCATACCTTCAAATCATGTTGTCTTGGTACTCTGACTCATGCGAAATCAATACTTTTCCAAAGGGTGCAAAGCGCAGGCTCTAAAGTGCATGCTTTTTTTTGCGTTTGTGTTCACCATATGGGTCGAGTAACTTTATACCTTCTTCTTAACCCGACTGCGCCAGAAGGAGGATTATGTTTTTCGGGAGTATGTTCCTAGTATGTATGAAAATATTACAATTTTTGGCAGGCTACAGAGCGTAGCCTGATTGGCTTGATGGATTTTAGCTTGAGAGATGTAGTTAGATTCGTATAAATACTGTGAGAGTGACACTGCTTGACACGCTCTGCAGCCTGAACGGCTTGATGGATTTTAGTTAGTGAGGTGTCGTTAAATTCGTATTTAATGTGAGAGTGACAACGACAATATATCAAAATAAAAAAACGGTAATTTAAATAACTAAAAAATACGACTGCGTTTCTGTGTGATTAGGAAATGAAAAAAAAACCTTAAACAAGAGAGTCGACATACCCGATTGCACTTAATTTAAAAATCGACTAATAGAGGTAGGTAAATTATAAAACAGGAGTTTATTTTATATTTTAGAATATTTTTAAATACCTAGGTACAAAAAAAAATAAGTAGTCGGGACCCAGTAGGTATAGGTCTCTTTAGTCCTTGTCCCAAGCGATTACCATTTTTTTCAAAATTTGGATAAATTTTACAAGGACACAAATCATGAGGCAGTCAAAACCGCCTTTAAACAGTTCATATACCTACTGTCGCTCCTCGGGATAGTCTATGAACATTTTTTCCAAAGGTATCAATAATCTGCCTATAAAATGGCGGAAGTGTATCGATAACAACGGAGCATACTTCGATTGATTAAATAATAATTTCATTAAAAAAACTTGATTCACTTATACTGAACTGCAATTTCTGTAAGGACCTAATATACAAGAATAGTACACAAGGAGTTTGTAGTATAAGAAACACAATTTTTGGACAATACCCCGATATAGTTAAGCACTTATTATTATCCACGAATCCGGCCGCATTGGAAAAGCATAGTGGGGCCTCTCCAATATGGGGAAGACAAAAAGGCCAACCCCGAACCCCAGTGTGAATGTGATGAGAAAACTTTTGGGAGAGATTTAAGGGTTAAATGCTTATACTATATACTTATGACTTATATATAAAAAAATAATGTACGCATTTTTCATAAGTCATGTAAAAACTACTAAAGGAATTGGTATCGAATAAAAAAATTGTCTTATCTTCAAATAAACCTCATATATTCTTTGTCACATAGTTACATAGGTTCTTCGTCTACAAAACGGAGACTTAAAGTTAAGCCAGAAGTAAAACAAAATGAAATATATTTTGTATTAACGACCTACATACTAAAATAAGGAACACAGAAATAAGGATACTTGAAAAAAAGAGAAGACAGACCATGAGCGGTTTCAGACTAGCTAGCGCATTTATCGGCGCGTATACGGTTGTAACGGAAAACGCGCTCACACAAGCGCTACTTTTTGTACCGGAAAATGTTTAATCTCTCAGTTTCGCGCGTACACGTGCTATAAAAAAAAAAACAAACGACACTAGAACGCGCCAAAAATACTGTGGTTTGAAACCGCTCTACATGTTTCAAGCTGGTATTTTTTCCTTCTCTATCTTCGGCTTTTCTCCCTGAGCTGTAACAAAATTTATGTAAAATTGAATAAAGAGCATTAGTTGAGTTTATTCTTCAGCTTCAGAGTACAGACTAGACATGATATACGTAAGGACAAAATTTAAGTTCATTTTATTTATTAAACAAACAATTTTTATTTTTACTTTTACAGTAAAAAAATCTTTAAAATCCTCAATTTTTTTTACAAATGTTTGTAAGCCTTATTGTTTATAAACTTACATATTCAGGAAAAATAGTTTTGGAGGCTTATTTTTCATAATAATTATTACCCGTATACTACCTACGTGGAGTGAAAAGAAAATTCAACACTATTGATGTAACGTAACATTGGAATTGGGGATTACAGTTACAGGGTACGCTGGAGTAAGTAAGTTTGTATGACGTCACTTCGTCATGTGTTTTATATGTATATAGGCTTTAAAAGTGGCACGCTTTTTTAAAGTAGTCAAATAATTAAATGTCGCCAACGACTCTACATTTATTCGGGTAAGTACCTCAAATTTGATACTTTATGATTAGTAGTTAAGGTAGGTTTCCTATAAAAAAAATTAAAAAGACCACATGAATGATGTAAGAACCTGTAAAAGTTTGGCAAACAAAGAGATCGCTCAAAAAATTAAATCGATATCATAAATACTTGCCTATTATGTAATGAGCAATGTTATCCTGACATATTTTCTCCTCGCCATACAAACTCAATTTATGGAGGTAAGAATGCTAGGGTTGATACAAGTGAGTTGAAACAATAAAATACAGCTCATAAAACAAATCATGATAGTTTGTCAGGTTAGATAACTTAAGCTAGTACATAGTACTTATATAGGCTAGTACATTTGAAAATAAAACTAAAAAAAAATTGATAATTGTGCCCATATGTAATGAAAAATGCCCATTTTAATGGTCTCTAAATAACATGCCGAAGTTAATATAATAATATGTACACAGTACAGTATATCTTCACGAACACGGTGTATGTTTGTGCGAGACTGTCCATTCGAGAGACCATCGATTCAAGTATTGGATATTTAACTCGATACTACTTCGGTTTTGACAGACTAAAAGTGATCCTTTACAGATAACAGTGAATAGTGAGATTTTTTATAGAAAATCACCGATCATGTAAAAAATCTTGTGGATAAAAGCACTTACGAAGTTGGTTCCCATCGACCCAGTAGTAATATTTGATGGTCGACTGGTCCCGCTTGGCAGCTTCATCTTTTAGGTTCGACTTGAGAGACTTACGCAGCGTTCGCGCCGCTATGTTTGAATATTTTACGTAGCTGAAAAGGAATGAATAGGTAAAACAAGCTATCGCTTGGTTAAATAGAGCCCAATCCCTCCTGGACTAAAATCAAGCCTCTTTCCCAAACTGAAATCCTATATCCGCCACTGCAGCTAAGACAATGTTTTAAAGATGTATCTTTAACATTTTAAAGTTCTCTATAACTCTGCCTTAAATGTTCATATTTTTGAGTTACATCCTGTATTACAGCTTGGTGATTCCGTGAAATGAAATGAAGTGACATAGTTTATTAACATCCTGAGTAATAAAATACACTTGATGTTTGTCATTGTTGTACGGCCATCGGCCATGCGCTAAGGTTTATATGGGCCAGGAGAAAAAAGTGGGCGAAAAAAAAAGTCCACCGTTTTAAATAAATTTTCTGGTACAAAGGTATTTAAACTGCAGCATGACTGGGGTAACAAGGAGCACACGAGACAGCTATCGTGTGTGTCAATGTTATCACACTGCCACACACTCACAATCACACATAAATTTTAAAAAGGTTAAAATTATTACATGGTATATAGAAACAGCCTAATGTGAGTTAAGTTTAATCCCAAGCCTTTTTATCATTTAAATAGTCCATGGTTTCATAATAGACCTTGCGGCATAGAACTTGTTTAACGGTTTTCTTAACCTTGTGTCTTTACACAAGTTGCAAGGATTGCACTTTTTCTGGAATTTTATTATAAATCCTAACAGACATTCCAATTAAAGAGTGACATTTTTTACGAAGCCGACACTTTGGGAATACTTACATGCTTATGGCCGTTCCTGGTCGAAGCTCAGTTCGAACTATGTAAATCCTTAAATGTGGTAAATGTCGGTTTATCTTATATATACGTATATTGTGTTTTCGTAAATATACTGCGAAGCAAGTGTAAGGATATTTATCTCTTTAAATTTCTCTCTGTGAGGTTTATTGTGCTAATATCAGCAGCACTGGTGGGTATGGCGATATTGCCATAAAACGTGGTTCTAGGTGTAACTTTATTTATTCAATTATCATGTTCATAATTCGGTAGTGTAACCGTGATATGGTCATACAATTTGAATGGTTACACCTAGAACCCCGTTTTATGGCGATACTTTTACAATGCTAATCAGCATAATATCTGGCAGCATGTCCTTGGTCCTATCTTCGTAATCTGTAGTATAAGTTTAAGCGGTAATTTATTGCCATAATTTTGCAACAGGCGGTACACTGTAAAGGTATTGTGGTCGTAGCATAAAGTCGAAACTGCTACTTGTAGACTCATGTTTTGACGACCTGCATAGCTCTTTGGTAACCAAACAGTCCGACCATGACGGACTGCCAGGATTGTTTACCGAGAACTAAACATCGAGGGTCACGGGTTCGATTCTCAGGGAGGTAGTAATTATTGTTTAAAATAATTAATACTTAGAGTAACAAGTAGTACAATACGTTTATGATGCTGTTGTTGTCTATTTTGTAAACGTTAACAGAACCTCCTATTAAGGCTGTTAGCTTTATTTTAAGTCTGGGTTCATGGCACTCACAACACGGAATACTAAAGTGGGGGTAAATACTATTTCTATTCTAATAATAGCATAGGTTGTGGATATACTTAAGCACGTCTTGATAGTAAGGTCCTACTTACTTCAACCCTGCCATGCGCCATATACTCATTTTTGTGTCGTTTTATAATAATAATATTATATACTTTTATCCTTTAGGTAACAGTCAAATAAATCTTTTGTCTAAATGATACTATTTTTTGGACCATTCCACTATGTCAAATTAATGTTCCGTCAAAGATGTTTTTTCTATATTCTTCTTTGCCTTTGGCTCTTGTGGACAAACTGAAACGACCATAGATTTATTATGACTTTGACTACGTAGTACATTTATATAAAAAACCTCTTAGGAAATCTTATAGCATCAAGGTATGAGAGGTATGACACCCGTCAGAGATAGGCCTGTGTATTTTATTCAGAAAGGCGACGTCTACGGCCGACGCAGTACCTACTACCGGGTTTAAAAACCGGGACGCACCTCGGGCATAAGAATAATATTCTTATGCCTCGGGCTTATGTTCTTATGTAGTTATGACTTGTGCATGCATATATATTTATTACTGCTTTACATAGAGGGCACACACTGTAATATCTTTGTATTTCCTTTCACAATATATGAGGTAGGTATACCATAGACTTAGCATATAGTCTATGAAGTTATCTACCTAACAAAATAATGCATAACATGGTTACATTTTTATATATAAGTATATAGATATAGGTTGTTTAGTACGCTTTTATATGACACCTTTTTATATTATGATACCTATCATGCAAGGTATCATATGCCCGCGAAAAAGTTCGCGTGGACCAAGTTTTAGAATTTTTCTAAAATAAAAGTACCCTAAGTTATTCCTTATTAGGTACATCAGCTACCTGCCAGGGAAAATCCAGCCGTTTTGAGAAATTGGTTCAGCCGTTTCAGAGATTAGCCAGAAAAACAGACAGACACGCAAGAGAAATGTTATTTTGGCATATTATTATGTACCGTATATACTTACATATGCATGCAAAGTGGTTATTTTAATATTACAAACAGACACTCCAATTTAATTTATTTGTATAGATTATACCTACATGTATAATTAAAATTATACATCCCTATGGAAATCAATTTTATTTTATAGCTTTTTATATTATATTATCTTAAATAGAAGTGCTTTTCATTATTTTTATATTCTTGAAGGTTTTGTTCCTAGTTTCTTAATTTTAAATACTGTCAATTTACGCCGTTTAATTTTATACTAGCCTTCCGCCAGCGGCTTCGCCCACGTGGACCCGTTTTATAGGTTCCCGTAGGATTAAAACCATCCTATATCCTTTAACAACGTTCATTCTATCTGTGTTCCAAATTTCATTAAAATTGGTTCAGTCGTTTAAGCGGGAAAGCGTAGCAGACAGACAGAAAGACAGACAGTTAACTTAATAAAAGCACTTACGAAGTTGGTTCCCATCGACCCAGTAGTAATATTTGATGGTCGACTGGTCCCGCTTGGCAGCTTCATCTTTTAGGTTCGACTTGAGAGACTTACGCAGCGTTCGCGCCGCTATGTTTGAATATTTTACGTAGCTGAAAAGGAATGAATAGGTAAAACAAGCTATCGCTTGGTTAAATAGAGCCCAATCCCTCCTGGACTAAAATCAAGCCTCTTTCCCAAACTGAAATCCTATATCCGCCACTGCAGCTAAGACAATGTTTTAAAGATGTATCTTTAACATTTTAAAGTTCTCTATAACTCTGCCTTAAATGTTCATATTTTTGAGTTACATCCTGTATTACAGCTTGGTGATTCCGTGAAATGAAATGAAGTGACATAGTTTATTAACATCCTGAGTAATAAAATACACTTGATGTTTGTCATTGTTGTACGGCCATCGGCCATGCGCTAAGGTTTATATGGGCCAGGAGAAAAAAGTGGGCGAAAAAAAAAGTCCACCGTTTTAAATAAATTTTCTGGTACAAAGGTATTTAAACTGCAGCATGACTGGGGTAACAAGGAGCACACGAGACAGCTATCGTGTGTGTCAATGTTATCACACTGCCACACACTCACAATCACACATAAATTTTAAAAAGGTTAAAATTATTACATGGTATATAGAAACAGCCTAATGTGAGTTAAGTTTAATCCCAAGCCTTTTTATCATTTAAATAGTCCATGGTTTCATAATAGACCTTGCGGCATAGAACTTGTTTAACGGTTTTCTTAACCTTGTGTCTTTACACAAGTTGCAAGGATTGCACTTTTTCTGGAATTTTATTATAAATCCTAACAGACATTCCAATTAAAGAGTGACATTTTTTACGAAGCCGACACTTTGGGAATACTTACATGCTTATGGCCGTTCCTGGTCGAAGCTCAGTTCGAACTATGTAAATCCTTAAATGTGGTAAATGTCGGTTTATCTTATATATACGTATATTGTGTTTTCGTAAATATACTGCGAAGCAAGTGTAAGGATATTTATCTCTTTAAATTTCTCTCTGTGAGGTTTATTGTGCTAATATCAGCAGCACTGGTGGGTATGGCGATATTGCCATAAAACGTGGTTCTAGGTGTAACTTTATTTATTCAATTATCATGTTCATAATTCGGTAGTGTAACCGTGATATGGTCATACAATTTGAATGGTTACACCTAGAACCCCGTTTTATGGCGATACTTTTACAATGCTAATCAGCATAATATCTGGCAGCATGTCCTTGGTCCTATCTTCGTAATCTGTAGTATAAGTTTAAGCGGTAATTTATTGCCATAATTTTGCAACAGGCGGTACACTGTAAAGGTATTGTGGTCGTAGCATAAAGTCGAAACTGCTACTTGTAGACTCATGTTTTGACGACCTGCATAGCTCTTTGGTAACCAAACAGTCCGACCATGACGGACTGCCAGGATTGTTTACCGAGAACTAAACATCGAGGGTCACGGGTTCGATTCTCAGGGAGGTAGTAATTATTGTTTAAAATAATTAATACTTAGAGTAACAAGTAGTACAATACGTTTATGATGCTGTTGTTGTCTATTTTGTAAACGTTAACAGAACCTCCTATTAAGGCTGTTAGCTTTATTTTAAGTCTGGGTTCATGGCACTCACAACACGGAATACTAAAGTGGGGGTAAATACTATTTCTATTCTAATAATAGCATAGGTTGTGGATATACTTAAGCACGTCTTGATAGTAAGGTCCTACTTACTTCAACCCTGCCATGCGCCATATACTCATTTTTGTGTCGTTTTATAATAATAATATTATATACTTTTATCCTTTAGGTAACAGTCAAATAAATCTTTTGTCTAAATGATACTATTTTTTGGACCATTCCACTATGTCAAATTAATGTTCCGTCAAAGATGTTTTTTCTATATTCTTCTTTGCCTTTGGCTCTTGTGGACAAACTGAAACGACCATAGATTTATTATGACTTTGACTACGTAGTACATTTATATAAAAAACCTCTTAGGAAATCTTATAGCATCAAGGTATGAGAGGTATGACACCCGTCAGAGATAGGCCTGTGTATTTTATTCAGAAAGGCGACGTCTACGGCCGACGCAGTACCTACTACCGGGTTTAAAAACCGGGACGCACCTCGGGCATAAGAATAATATTCTTATGCCTCGGGCTTATGTTCTTATGTAGTTATGACTTGTGCATGCATATATATTTATTACTGCTTTACATAGAGGGCACACACTGTAATATCTTTGTATTTCCTTTCACAATATATGAGGTAGGTATACCATAGACTTAGCATATAGTCTATGAAGTTATCTACCTAACAAAATAATGCATAACATGGTTACATTTTTATATATAAGTATATAGATATAGGTTGTTTAGTACGCTTTTATATGACACCTTTTTATATTATGATACCTATCATGCAAGGTATCATATGCCCGCGAAAAAGTTCGCGTGGACCAAGTTTTAGAATTTTTCTAAAATAAAAGTACCCTAAGTTATTCCTTATTAGGTACATCAGCTACCTGCCAGGGAAAATCCAGCCGTTTTGAGAAATTGGTTCAGCCGTTTCAGAGATTAGCCAGAAAAACAGACAGACACGCAAGAGAAATGTTATTTTGGCATATTATTATGTACCGTATATACTTACATATGCATGCAAAGTGGTTATTTTAATATTACAAACAGACACTCCAATTTAATTTATTTGTATAGATTATACCTACATGTATAATTAAAATTATACATCCCTATGGAAATCAATTTTATTTTATAGCTTTTTATATTATATTATCTTAAATAGAAGTGCTTTTCATTATTTTTATATTCTTGAAGGTTTTGTTCCTAGTTTCTTAATTTTAAATACTGTCAATTTACGCCGTTTAATTTTATACTAGCCTTCCGCCAGCGGCTTCGCCCACGTGGACCCGTTTTATAGGTTCCCGTAGGATTAAAACCATCCTATATCCTTTAACAACGTTCATTCTATCTGTGTTCCAAATTTCATTAAAATTGGTTCAGTCGTTTAAGCGGGAAAGCGTAGCAGACAGACAGAAAGACAGACAGTTAACTTAATAAAAGCACTTACGAAGTTGGTTCCCATCGACCCAGTAGTAATATTTGATGGTCGACTGGTCCCGCTTGGCAGCTTCATCTTTTAGGTTCGACTTGAGAGACTTACGCAGCGTTCGCGCCGCTATGTTTGAATATTTTACGTAGCTGAAAAGGAATGAATAGGTAAAACAAGCTATCGCTTGGTTAAATAGAGCCCAATCCCTCCTGGACTAAAATCAAGCCTCTTTCCCAAACTGAAATCCTATATCCGCCACTGCAGCTAAGACAATGTTTTAAAGATGTATCTTTAACATTTTAAAGTTCTCTATAACTCTGCCTTAAATGTTCATATTTTTGAGTTACATCCTGTATTACAGCTTGGTGATTCCGTGAAATGAAATGAAGTGACATAGTTTATTAACATCCTGAGTAATAAAATACACTTGATGTTTGTCATTGTTGTACGGCCATCGGCCATGCGCTAAGGTTTATATGGGCCAGGAGAAAAAAGTGGGCGAAAAAAAAAGTCCACCGTTTTAAATAAATTTTCTGGTACAAAGGTATTTAAACTGCAGCATGACTGGGGTAACAAGGAGCACACGAGACAGCTATCGTGTGTGTCAATGTTATCACACTGCCACACACTCACAATCACACATAAATTTTAAAAAGGTTAAAATTATTACATGGTATATAGAAACAGCCTAATGTGAGTTAAGTTTAATCCCAAGCCTTTTTATCATTTAAATAGTCCATGGTTTCATAATAGACCTTGCGGCATAGAACTTGTTTAACGGTTTTCTTAACCTTGTGTCTTTACACAAGTTGCAAGGATTGCACTTTTTCTGGAATTTTATTATAAATCCTAACAGACATTCCAATTAAAGAGTGACATTTTTTACGAAGCCGACACTTTGGGAATACTTACATGCTTATGGCCGTTCCTGGTCGAAGCTCAGTTCGAACTATGTAAATCCTTAAATGTGGTAAATGTCGGTTTATCTTATATATACGTATATTGTGTTTTCGTAAATATACTGCGAAGCAAGTGTAAGGATATTTATCTCTTTAAATTTCTCTCTGTGAGGTTTATTGTGCTAATATCAGCAGCACTGGTGGGTATGGCGATATTGCCATAAAACGTGGTTCTAGGTGTAACTTTATTTATTCAATTATCATGTTCATAATTCGGTAGTGTAACCGTGATATGGTCATACAATTTGAATGGTTACACCTAGAACCCCGTTTTATGGCGATACTTTTACAATGCTAATCAGCATAATATCTGGCAGCATGTCCTTGGTCCTATCTTCGTAATCTGTAGTATAAGTTTAAGCGGTAATTTATTGCCATAATTTTGCAACAGGCGGTACACTGTAAAGGTATTGTGGTCGTAGCATAAAGTCGAAACTGCTACTTGTAGACTCATGTTTTGACGACCTGCATAGCTCTTTGGTAACCAAACAGTCCGACCATGACGGACTGCCAGGATTGTTTACCGAGAACTAAACATCGAGGGTCACGGGTTCGATTCTCAGGGAGGTAGTAATTATTGTTTAAAATAATTAATACTTAGAGTAACAAGTAGTACAATACGTTTATGATGCTGTTGTTGTCTATTTTGTAAACGTTAACAGAACCTCCTATTAAGGCTGTTAGCTTTATTTTAAGTCTGGGTTCATGGCACTCACAACACGGAATACTAAAGTGGGGGTAAATACTATTTCTATTCTAATAATAGCATAGGTTGTGGATATACTTAAGCACGTCTTGATAGTAAGGTCCTACTTACTTCAACCCTGCCATGCGCCATATACTCATTTTTGTGTCGTTTTATAATAATAATATTATATACTTTTATCCTTTAGGTAACAGTCAAATAAATCTTTTGTCTAAATGATACTATTTTTTGGACCATTCCACTATGTCAAATTAATGTTCCGTCAAAGATGTTTTTTCTATATTCTTCTTTGCCTTTGGCTCTTGTGGACAAACTGAAACGACCATAGATTTATTATGACTTTGACTACGTAGTACATTTATATAAAAAACCTCTTAGGAAATCTTATAGCATCAAGGTATGAGAGGTATGACACCCGTCAGAGATAGGCCTGTGTATTTTATTCAGAAAGGCGACGTCTACGGCCGACGCAGTACCTACTACCGGGTTTAAAAACCGGGACGCACCTCGGGCATAAGAATAATATTCTTATGCCTCGGGCTTATGTTCTTATGTAGTTATGACTTGTGCATGCATATATATTTATTACTGCTTTACATAGAGGGCACACACTGTAATATCTTTGTATTTCCTTTCACAATATATGAGGTAGGTATACCATAGACTTAGCATATAGTCTATGAAGTTATCTACCTAACAAAATAATGCATAACATGGTTACATTTTTATATATAAGTATATAGATATAGGTTGTTTAGTACGCTTTTATATGACACCTTTTTATATTATGATACCTATCATGCAAGGTATCATATGCCCGCGAAAAAGTTCGCGTGGACCAAGTTTTAGAATTTTTCTAAAATAAAAGTACCCTAAGTTATTCCTTATTAGGTACATCAGCTACCTGCCAGGGAAAATCCAGCCGTTTTGAGAAATTGGTTCAGCCGTTTCAGAGATTAGCCAGAAAAACAGACAGACACGCAAGAGAAATGTTATTTTGGCATATTATTATGTACCGTATATACTTACATATGCATGCAAAGTGGTTATTTTAATATTACAAACAGACACTCCAATTTAATTTATTTGTATAGATTATACCTACATGTATAATTAAAATTATACATCCCTATGGAAATCAATTTTATTTTATAGCTTTTTATATTATATTATCTTAAATAGAAGTGCTTTTCATTATTTTTATATTCTTGAAGGTTTTGTTCCTAGTTTCTTAATTTTAAATACTGTCAATTTACGCCGTTTAATTTTATACTAGCCTTCCGCCAGCGGCTTCGCCCACGTGGACCCGTTTTATAGGTTCCCGTAGGATTAAAACCATCCTATATCCTTTAACAACGTTCATTCTATCTGTGTTCCAAATTTCATTAAAATTGGTTCAGTCGTTTAAGCGGGAAAGCGTAGCAGACAGACAGAAAGACAGACAGTTACTTTCGAACTTGTAGTTCGATTTAGTAGGGATAAGATTCTAAGTTTCTAGATTACTATTATATTTAATATTCGGTCGTAATTTAGGTCGACCGAGCGTTGCTCGGATAAAAACAATTTATTTTCTTGGTTTAATTTCAAACGATACACTCATTTGCTTAGTGTTACTTAATAACGCCATTTGAAATAGTTCCCAATAAAAAAAATCACAAAAAATAAAAGCAATATGGTTTTCATTCAGGTTTGAACCCGGGTCTCTAGCTCCACAGTCAGCCCACGTAACCATTCGGCCAAGGGAACTTTAATACAATCGTAAGTATGTCTATGTCGTAAGTACATTATTCTTAGTCTAAGAATACAATGAACGAAATTTTTAAGTTCTTTCAAATGGACATTGTCGTCTCTGGCGTTTGACGGCATTCTACGCCACAATATTATAAATACTCTCCAATAGATGTCAGGAATATATTTTTTTTATAATTTAAAATTTATAAAAATAAAACCTAGCTGGATCGATTTATCACCCCCGAAACCAGGGTACTAAATTTCATCAAAATCTTTGGAGCCGTTTCCGAGATTCAAAAAATATATTTAGGTATATACAAGAATTGTTCGTTTAAAGGTATTAGATTCAAAATTAGCTAGCAAAGTACTCAAAGTTAAAGTTAGTTAGTTAGTTAGTTTCTTAAGTTACTGCTTTACTCTTTTAAATCATTTCACCATTTCACAAGAGTTACAAACGTGAGCCCTATGTCTATGTCTAAATGTGTCGCAATGGTACCGAATGTAAACAAAATAGGAAGTCAAAATGCGTACCTGAGCCGCGTGACTTCATTCTCATCCGCCCAGTATTTCCAGTTGCACCTCTGTGCACGATCAAACAATCACGTAGTCAGATGGTCTTCTCCGAACGGGTCGGGTACTTGGTAATGGTGAGTCACCGACGCGCGTCGGGTGTCGCGTCCGTGAAAGGTACTTCGAGTTGAACAATCGTTACAAACATGACACTGTATGCGTTCTGATGAAATGCATCGAAATTCTATTTTACAGTCCAATCTATTTTACTGTTCTTGCATTATATTTATAGGTAGGTAGGTAGCAAGTTATAGACGGTCAAAACGCCTGTGTAGCATGCAATTCGTGCTTCGATGAGTTAATGTTATGAAATTACTTTACCTACTACAGAGTCTACAGAACAGAAGTCATGGATACATCCAATACAATTTTTAGGGTTCCGTAGCCAAATGGCAAAAAACGGAACCCTTATGGATTCGTGATGTCTGTCTGTCCGTCCGTATGTCTCAGCCACTTTTTTCCGAAACTACAAGAACTATAGGTACTGTTCTCTCGGTACTCGTACGTAGTTGTATTCTGTGAACCGCATTAAGATTTTCACACAAAAATAGAAAAAAGCAATAAATTTTGAGGGTTCCCCATACTTGGAACTGAAACTCAAATTTTTTTTTCATTAAACCCATACGTGTGGGTGTCTATGGATAGGTCTTCAAAAATGATATTGAGGTTTCTAATATATATTTTTTTCTAAACTGAATAGTTTGTGCGAGAGACACTTCCAAAGTGGTAAAATGTTGATCCCCCCCTATAACTTCTAAAATAAGAGAATGATAAAACTAAAAAAATATATATTCTGTACATTACGATGCGAACTTCCACCAAAAATTGGTTTGAACGAGATCTAGTAAGTAGTTTTTTTTAATACGTCATAAATCGTAAACCACAATTTTGGTACCTTTCATTCAATCTTAATGCAATGTATTCTATGGATAATCAGAGGCAATGATGTAGGTATTTCTGTTGCCGCTATTGCTATACAAATACTAAAAATAGAATAAAATAAATATTTAAGGTGGCTCCCATACAATAAACGTGAGTTTTTATAGATAATGGTACGGAACTCCTTCATGCGTGAGTTCGACTCGCACTTGGCCGGTTTTTTATTATGAGTTGTTGTTTTTAATTCGCTGGAATTTGTCGGTAGTATTGTAGTATAGTAGGTACTTATATAGTACGAGTAAAATGAATTCGGTAGTATTGTAGTATAATACTTATATAGTACGAGTAAAATGAATTGGTACAAAAGTAAGATTACAACGCTATGTGCAAATTTTATACCGTGGTTCTTTGACGTAAAAATGAAAATAAATGCATAATAATAATAAAGACTACACAAAATGCTACGGTCACATCACTTTGCAATCAAAATAGGTATATTTTAGACAAATAAAATAGAGTAGCAGACGAAAATGCTGGCCACGTTGTTGCATCCCATGGATATCTTCTTATCTTACACACAATCTCAAGCGAGCGATCTTATAGATTGCGTTGCGCTTCTACTCCGCAGCCTGAAGACCGCTTCATTTAAATCTGACCGAAACATAAAATATTTAATAATTACACCACAGAGAGCTGATTTTGTAATTCTGAAAGAAATTATTTCAATCAAAGTAAATGAAATAATTTCTTTCAGAATTACAAAATCAGCCCCACGAGTAGGTGCAGCATGGGTACTTCCCTAATCGTACCTGCCTACATAGGTTCGATGGTATTCTTTTATTCTATCAAATAAAACCGTTACATTTTAATACAAGTAATTCCAATTTTGTTTACCATAACTATCAAACACAAAGAAGTAATAGATTTATTACCTCCTAACTAATCTAATTAAAACTTCATAAAGGCAACATTTTCTATTTCATAGGTTTAATAGTCTTCATTGCTAAGTTCACCGCCTTGAAGATTTTAGGATAAAATCTGTTATCTAAGACTGAGAGCTTTATCACATTGGATATATCGGTTTTTTCCAAACTTTATAGGGTAACGCTATCTGTTTTCGGCCACTTTACGAGTACTGACTTCGTGGCTTCAACGTTGGTTTTCGTCATGATAAACACCATGGATAATGTTCAATATTTTAGTATGTCATCCTACTAAAGTCTAGTTTCTAGAAATTACTTGGTTATAAATGCATCTTTGAAGGAAAGGGAATGAAATGTGTTTTATTTAAGTGTCTATGGAAAATATAACTGTCGTTTAAGAATATTTGTGTCAGATTAAAACCAGTAATGTTAAATATGGTAGTAAAATACTAATTAAAATTACAAAAATCTATATATTTTAAAATCAGTTTTTATGCATGTGACAGTTCTAAAGGAAGACAATATTGAATAAAATGAAGCTGCGGCTGCAGCCTATCGACATCTTCATCAAATTTTAAAAAAACTTGAGTCTTGTTTGAGATTGCATGCAGTTATGATGTTGATCGTCGTTTTATCTGTGGGTGGCTACAACTTTCTTCCGCAAAAGGTTCGGTCGTACTTAGAATAAATACGGGATCGTATTTAATTTCGTGCGGCCGGAAACTAGTTCAAATTTTACTATTTATGGGCCGTTAAGAATGTTATTCTGAACGTTATAACTGAAATTATTCTGAAAATTATAACTTTTAAAATATAAAAAAATATTAGGCGGCCGTAACCTAGTTGCATTGTTAACAATAAATGTTAATAAAACGAATATATCGAGATTTATTAAAGGTTCCCCAGATAGTGATGAATAAAAACCCAGCAAGAAATCTAGTTTTCGACCGATAGGCCGGAAACTAAATTTTACAGTAAACAGGTAACCAGTTTACAGGCCACCAAAATATCTCTGATAAGATTTTTTTATTATCATTGACTATTAAGAATTAAAGTTCGAATGCACAAACCAAAACAAACACCGATCAATCAATAGACAGTTTAAAACATAGCTTATGAAATCCTTCCACTCGATTTTTTTTTATGATATTATGTATATATCTTTTTAGGTAAAGCCTATAGTAAAAATAAAAATTCTGCCGGATCATATGGCACGCAAATTAGATGTTACTTACTATCTAAAATCTCTCTTTTATTTAAATAATTGGGCGCAGCGGCGGAAAAGGGGTAGGTGGCCGAAAACAGGTAGCTTTAGCCTATCAGGGGTTTATGAAATTGATGGTCGTAATTAATTTTATTTAAATTAATAAGATTAATTATGACAATTACGTAAGTTCATTTATATAACTCATTTCGATATGGCAAAGGTTATAATAGCAAAAATGAGATGCCATAACATTGTAAATATGCGAAACGTGATAAGATAGTTTTCTTTTAAAACACTAAAGATAGGCCATACAAGTCTGTGAAAAACTAACTTTTGGACCGAACCACTGTAAAACTATGTGGTTCAGTATCTTAAACGAGGAAACCGTAAATATTATGGATGGTCCTGTATCAAACGCCGATCGACGGCCAAAAACATACCGTCTCGCATGGCGTTTAGGTTTATTTTATGAGGTCGAGGGTTTTTAATTCGAGCATGCGCGATGGCGTGGCTTCCAAAACGAATTGTTGAAGGTCACCTTGAATTTCGGAGAGCGGCCGGCTTTGAGGCGTGTACTCTACTCTACAGACGTACTCCAGCACCAATAGACGACACTACGTGACTAAGCGCACGGCATTTCTCAAAAAACTGTAAGTACAAAAAACATCTTTTAAAAGCTTTATAGGTATACCCTGCCACTTGTCAAATAGACTGTCGATAGTGTTAATCCAAGGTTCGAACCCAGCTGGTTCCTTCAGACAGAACTGCCGGTCTGTTTATGAACTTTTAGCGGCATTTTAACAAAAACATTTTCATTGCTCAGTGTTATAGGAATCGTATAAGTATAATAAGTTTCGTATTTTAAATCAGGAGCAGTTTGAAGTTTTAATTCACACAACTATACAAGGAAGCCTTGTAAGTTGGTATGGTAACCTCATTGACCTTCGGTCAACAGGGGTTTTAGTTCAAAGATTAGTAATTTCGGGTAATCATTACAAACTTAATTTTTATGTTTCAAAATCAGATTTGATCAGTTTTTTTTGACGAACCGCGTGGCGTAATGGTTACCATCATGCCAGACTGCCGATCGGAGGGTCAGAGTTCGATTCCCGGCGAAGCAGAAATTTCAATGATGCGTTTTAAATTTCTGTTTTCGGTCTGGGTGTTTGTGTTTCTGTCTTTGTGTGTGTCCATGGCACCCACGTGTGTCGTCTATATATCTATCCTACTGTGGGGCTATGAGTGTGAAGCGTTATTATTATAGGTACCTACATGGGCAGGATACGCAAGGTACCCACGTCTACCTACCATCAGTTTTATGCTAATAGTTATAATTCTAAAATACTGTATTGCATAAACTGAAAGCACTAACTAATAGTTAACTGTGGTTTTCTATATTTTATGTATTTAAAAAAAACTTTACCTACTATTTTGGCAAGTATGTTTAGGATCATGTGAATACATAAATTGTAGGAAAGCTAAATTTACAAAAAATATTGTAGTAAAATATAGGTACAAGATAAAAATAGGAAATAAGTAACAACATGCAATAGGCAATTAATTAGCATTGTAGGATAGGTAAGAGACCCAAATTATTGCAAAAAACAACTAATGATTAAATTATGTTTTGATTGATGTTTTAATCAAATCTACGTACCTATTAAATCTTCAAATTTTATTTCTGCCAAACTGTATTACAAGTGTAATAATATCATTTTATTCAATATTTATGTTAACAACCTGTAACTACCTATGTAAGTATATTGATATTGATAATGATGACGTTCTCGATGGTTTATCGTATATCAGATCATAGATTAAAGGAGAATATTAGATTGAAAAAGCTACGTTAAGAAGAATGTAGATACTAAATTGTTTTCCTTCCTCCAAAAAATATAATCCATCAACATAGGCCGTGAGTCGTGACTCCACCACCCCACCACCGGGAACGGCCGCGTGTCTATATTTTCTGCAAACGCCGGGTCCGTTCATTCACTCGAGCTCAAACGCATCTCAAACTTGAACAACGCGCATTTGACGGCACTGTCTCCAACATTTTAATTCTACAGTATAATCATTCATTATTCTTTCTTTAACGTGGTAGCCGAGTTTTGGGTACTTCAGATTTTACATCATGACTGAAAACGGCGTTCACCGGAACGGTAATGGCTGTGAAAATGGCTGTGAGTACTATTACCTACGATAATTTTTTTTAGAAGATAAGTCGTTATCATTCGTGAATTTTTAATCGATATCGTATCGAAGCAGGTGCCTAATAGTAATTACAAGAACATTTAAACACTCACTGTATGAAAAAAGTTTTTTAATTGTGCCTGTGCGAATTGACTTGCGTGTTTTTTTTACTGCATAGATAGCTACTAAAAGGATAGCAGCTTACTTTAAAATTATTGTAAGTTACTATTTAATAATAAGTGAAGCCTGGCTATATAAATAGATCAAAGAGAAATGACCTAAATTGCAACATTTACCTGCACTTACATCATCTGAACCTGACTTTTATGTGAATGAACTTCATTATTTTAAAACAATTTAAAATGTATTGGTTACAATGTGTTGAATGTTATCCAAAGCATTAATTGGAAAAATAATACCTTTTTCTATTCATAAAAAAACTGCGTGTATGAAAAATATCATATTTTTAACTAAATATTTCTTTTAAGAAAAAAGATTAATAATATAAAAATATATACTTATACACTTTCTTTTATATAGTTAGATATAAAAAGCTCCATAACTTGATGTAGAGTATTCAGTAAAGCTAACTTATAAAAACAGTAAGCCTACAGAATATCTTCTTTAAAAGTTAAGTACCTGGACAAGGACAACCGAGCGTTGCTCGGATAAAAACAATTTATTTTCTTGGTTTAATTTTAAGCAAAACACTCATTAGCTTAGTGCTACTTAACAACGCCATCTGGAATAGCTCCAAATAATATCCTCCAATCTGCTCCAATAAAAAGACGTAACATGCTTGACTAAGATTTGAAGTTTTGAACTCGGGTCTCTAGTTCGGCGGTCAGCCTATGTAACCAAGGAAGCTTCAATTGCATCGACGAAATTTTTATAGAGGTCTTTCAAATCAACATCAATTATCATTTGATTGAACGGCGGTTGGCGGATGAAGATTGAGTTTGACGGCGTTCTACGCCACAATAATAAATTCTCCAATAGATGTCAGTAACCAAAGAGGATATAACCACTACGTCAGTAACAGTCATATTTTTCAGTTTATACTTGTTGATTATCGCTAAAGTAGTACGAATAAAACGACTTTTCTCAAAATGAAACCAAGCTGGATCAATCTATCACCCCCGAAACCCCGAGCTCTAAACAAAATAAAATCGGTGGAACCGTTTCCGAGATTCAAATTATATCCTATAGGTAGGTTTTATTATACACTCGTTTAGATACCTAGTTAATATACATAATTGCAAATTTACAATACAATAGTGGTTAGAATTGCTAGACATATTCTGTAAGATTCACACATCTGTCACCGTCTTCAGGTCTAAAGCATAACAACTTAGGTAATAAAAATGGAATAGTGGCCATATTGTGCAATAAAATTTATGGGAATACTGTACCTATTTTAACTGCAAAATATCCTATGTAAAATCAGCGAAATCGGCAAAATTTCGTATATGGCCTCATATGCACAAAATTTATGTTTCGACCTCTGAAATAATGTTATCAGGTTGATCTTTTTAATGTATTCAATTAAAAGATAAGCATTTGTTTGAGTAATATAATTACACTTGTTTATAAATATATGCTTGGAAGTTTTTAAACGGTCACTTAAATGTATGTAATTAATTTTCACTCATATACGTTTAAACATTAAAACATACTAATTAGGCATGCCGCATTACACAGGTCAATACACTTTTTGAAAATAAAAAAAGTCTTGAAAGCATTTCAGCGCATTTAGTTTTTTTAACATTAACATATTACTATTAAAATAAACTAACAAAAAATAAGCAAACGTAATAGATACCATAGTGACGCTGTAAGTTAGCAAATATGTATGTACGTGCGTACCTATTCTTATACCTAAAGAAATTTATCCTTGTTGCATAAATATGTAATGGGTAGGTCATTCGCTATTTACGTTGGCAGATGCTCTTCGTCCTTACTACGAGTAAGGTTTCAGCGATGTTACTTATTTCCTTTTATTAAAGTGAACAAAAAAGTTTTTCTATAAAGGATAATTTATTTCCACTCCTGGTTCCTGATACGGGATTTACTAGGCCCGGTGCGGTGTTTACTAGATCTGATTTTATTTGCCAGACAAAATGGCGACAATGGAGAAGCTCTTCCAACCCGTGCAGCCCAAGACCGATGACACCGGCAACAAGGTGACCGTGGTCGGCGTGGGCCAGGTCGGGATGGCTGCCGTGTTCTCCATGCTGACCCAGGTAAGCAATAAACAATACTAATAACAAACACCCGCACAAGTGGGAGTCGGGCTCTCGCTACGATATCTCCACATAAACATGTATGGCGATCATTTGTCAATGTCAGGGTCAGATTAAAACCAAAGTTGTAATGTAAGAGTTATAAATTATAAACAAATAATTTTCTTGATTTGTGCTAAAATAAATTGCTTGTTATCAAATTTCATTATTTTAAGTCAACAAGAACTACTTATCCTATATGTAGATGTTGCTATTACCCCGTGATTCTTTAAATTGACAGCATCCACCACTGCTGACAAAAAACTAAAATAGTACCTAATTAAACTAGCTGTGCCCCGCGGTTTCACCCGCGTTAGAGAGGATCATTAGCATAAAGTGATGTCCCTTCTGAAGTGCCGCTGGACCGGCTTTTTTGTAGGACTATTTATGATAATAATTTCCATCATACATAACATAATATACTTATGTGTAACTCTAGCGGTTTTGGCAGCGCACGCCAGAATAGCTCGCAGACGGCAGATTTTTTCCTACTTACTTGACACGTCATATTTCGGACATTGCACACAATAAACTGTAGCCTATGGTGTTATTCTGATGTATACGCTATATTACTGTAAAAGTTCATTTAAATCCATTCAGAAGTTTTTACGTGAAAGAGTAACAAGCATCCATACTTACAAACTTTCGCGTTTATAATATTAGTAGGATTAAAGAAGCGTCCAATAATAACGCAATCGCACTTTTAGAGCGTCGCAGACAGGTAACAGCCCTTTTCAGAGGAAGCCCTTGCCTAGTGGTGGAACAAGACAATCATGACATAAACGGTCCAGTAAGTAAAAGAATGAGACTCCTGCTGGTTTCCCTACTGCCGGTTTTCACTAATTTAACGATGCATGTCGTCAGTACGCCAAGTAGAACGCTACGCTACGCGCTAAGTAAAACCTCTCAATTAAAGATAAAGGAAGATCCGTAAAGGTCCTACCTCTAAAGGCAAGTGGACACTTAAACCTAGCATTAGTTCAAATTTAAATATGGCTTCGTTCAATTTTACATCAAATTTTTTGCAGCAACTGCTTTTATCAGTCATGTCATGAATGATTTTTTTTCTCTTAGTGGACGCCCTAATCTTATCGAACGTTTATTTATACAAGGACGTGGATATTGGTGAAGACCGTTATCATGCATTTTCGACTGTTGCCAGCAATTGAAAAGATAACATAACTCGTTGCTTTACCCTATTACGGGAAATGCAGTCGTAGATGCTTTGACACTTAAATATATTATTTACTAATTATCCGGCTTTCCTAGGTGATGTAAGTTATAGAAACTCTACAACTATTCAATTAGACCAATCTTTTCCACGGGAACAGTATATTTTAGGATAAATGAAAACGAATGAGAATTGCTAATGTAGGTACGAGTGGATGGATGTTATTATACTTACCTAAATTACAAAATTGTGTAAAATAAATACAGTCGAATTGAGTGCCTCCTCCATTTTGATTGAAGTCTGTTAAAAAGTAGATTCGGTGATAAAAGTAGACTATTCTACTTAGGTAGAGCCTAGAGGCAAGTCACAACATATTTTATAGCAGAGTGTTTTCCGTGCACGAGATCACTGGTCATCCATGACCACTGGTCAAAAGACTGCAGCCAGAACAATGGACATCTACACCCGACGTCAAGCAATCTCGAATCTTATTTGGGATCACGTACAGCTGTGCAAGTCAGTGTCCGGTGACCGAAATACAATAAAAATTGTTTTAGATGGTATGTACTTTGCCAGTCAAATCCTGGAAGTATTACGTCCCCTCAATTCTAAAGAATATGAATATTTTAATGTTCAGGGCGTGACTAACAACATCGCCATGGTAGACGTAATGGAAGACAAGCTGAAGGGGGAGCTGATGGACCTGCAACACGGCTCTGCCTTTATGAGGAACGCCAAGATTCAGGCCAGCACAGGTACCTATCTCATCATAGATTTTGTATTTAAAGGTGAAACTGTAGCAGCGTACAAGTTTACTGTGATGGTTGAGAGTTATGAATATTCCTGCTGCTTTTACTATGTCTGATGACATTATAATTCTTATACCTATTAGTTACGAATATTCTGAAATATACTTTATTATGAAGGAACTCTTGAACTTCAGGAGGTATATATAAATTTTAAAGAAGATTACAATACCTCCTTGAAATAGGTGTAGGTAATTTTAGACGGTTATTATAATTGAACATGTAATATACAATAGGTAATTTTTGTATAATTCAGATTACTCTATTTCGGCGGGTTCCAAGATATGCGTGGTGACCGCTGGCGTCCGGCAGCGCGAGGGCGAGAGCCGTCTCGACCTGGTGCAGAGGAACACTGACATCTTGAAGATCATCATTCCCCAGGTAATATCAAATTAAAATTAAATTTTTACAATTTTATCACCTTCAAATCCTAAAATTAGGCTATAACTTTACAAAATCTACGCTAAATTCAAACTAATACTAATACCTACTATTTGCAATGTAGTTCGTAGTCAAAAGACCAGAAAGCAATGAATAGGTAGGTACCTACTACCTAAATACTGATTGTATAAAAACTGATTAGCTGACAGACTGTCGTAAGTTATTTGAGTTGTAAAGTCCGTATGAAAATTACACCACCGCTTAGGTATGTATGCAGGTATGCCATACAAAGCTGAATGACTTAGTTCATTGCTTCGCGGCTATGTGACATGGTAAAAGCTGTACTATGTAGGTATTAGGTAGCTAAGTGCTAAGGACAACTTTTGTACCCGTAGTTTAGAAATTTTATAGCAATTAACTATAACAGTTTAATGTTGTAATAGTAGCGAGTAGGTACCTAACTACGTAGTTCACTTTTACAACCATATTTCATAATATAATGCAATTATATTATAATTGTTTTCTTGGTATACTGTTCTGATTACCTGATATGCCATTTTGAACATGAATATCGCGTTACATAATAAATACAATGCAGGTACCTACCTACCTGACGAGCAGCTGGTAGGAACAAAACTATTGTGATTGTGACGGCAAGTGATGACCTCACATCACACCTACTCGTAGTTAAACAAATGGAGGTGGGACTTCCCACGTTGTGAATTGAGTTTACAATGTTGATTTGTACTCTAATTACTATAGAAAATAGTAAGTATAGTAGTATTAGATACATTTAATTTTTGCATAGCATTGTATCATGTTTATATGTATATAAGTAACTTAATATAGTTTTTTTCTACTTTATGTTCCACATACGAGTTTTTGCTTTAAACGAAGAGCCTGCCTCTTAATAATTTTCTCGAAGAAAAAAATATCCTGAATGAGTATCCGCACATATCCTGATGATCTCACAATATATTATGGGTTCATATTTTCATGGCTGACTGCAACCCTTTTTGCGTCCCGCTGCTCGGGCTCGGGACTCTCCCTATTATGTACGGGAAATAAAGATCTGGCCGCTGATCAATTAACTCATTACATAACTACAAAAGTGTAAATATTACACCTGCCTATCATTTGTATTAATCATAATTTAAAAAACTTTCAGTAGATAACAAAGTCCTACAAATTAAATTTCTAATTATGTTAATTGCAGTTGGTGAAATACAGTCCAGATGCGATCTTCATAATTGCGAGCAATCCTGTGGACATCCTGACATACGTAACGTGGAAGATCAGCGGGCTTCCCAAGCACCGCATCATCGGCTCCGGGACCAACCTGGACTCGGCCCGGTTTCGCTACCTGCTGTCCGAGAAGCTTGGCATTGCCACTACCTCATGCCACGGCTACATCATCGGCGAACACGGCGACAGCAGCGGTAAGGATAAATTACTTACTTGGGCACTTAGTAGTCATTCAATTAAATATAATTCATATACTCGTACTTACGCAACGTGATAAAAAGATTTCCGTGACATTAAAAATTAATATTTAGTGAGCCTATATGAAAGTGTTAATGGCGCTGACTCATAAAATAATTTGTCAGTTTCTAAATATGGCACACAAAACATAGGAATACGTCGCTCTACTTCACACAAAGTTATTGAATTTAACTCAAAAATAATGTAGTTAAAAGGTTGTTAAGCCTTCAAACTCATAGATTAGTATGAATATACCTGTAATTCAAACTGTAGTTCCTGTAGCTTCGGGATTAAGAATAGAGTTATGATCATAAGAGGCGACTAAAAGAGGGCTTCCGGGGTTGTGGGCGGTGAGAGTGGGAGCTTGATCAGTCCAACCAGCAGCCCCGAGAAGGACGGCGCTATGTGCGTGGCCGCATACTGCCGTAAGCATCGGAAGGTGCAGGAAAGCACATCTGCTCTCCCATATGTGGACCCGTTCCAGGGCACCGCGCGTGGAGGACATCAGTGCGTTCCACTGGACGTGGCCACCGAGAGGGTTGTAGTGCGGTCAAATTCCACATAACCCAAGGTGTCCGGTACCTTTTGAAGGTTTTCCCCCGATACAAAAAAGGCCATTTAACTGTATTTTTAAATAATGTGTTTTGAATTTCTAGAGTTCGTTTCGAAAGAGAACAGGCGTAGCCATTTCGTAAACTGTATTTTTAAATTTCAAATGCAAAACCCATAAAAATGTGTACCGTCAAATAGAGTCCGCAGTTTGCTGCTTATTCTCTTTCTGAACACACTTTAAAGTATTTTAATCCGGCCGATGCGTTGCCAGAAATTAGCGATTTTATAATTCCTTTCTCTCAGTGTATATCAGGAAAATATTCGTACAGCTGCATCTATTTTTAACACATCATCTAAAAGTAAGGTAGGCATATCAAAGGCCATCGACACGACGTTGCAGTGATGCTTTTAATAGTAGCATATTGGTTGCCAGGGAGCCATATCGCTCTACGATAAATGGTTTTGGCGTTCTTTGAATGTATTATACGAAAGATAATACATCAAACCTTTTTAATATAGGGTAAGCATATAATAATACCTAATTGCTTGAGGTGTTGTCTCTGTAGAATAGCATACTGCATTGTTAAAGCTTCCATATTGTTAATAATGCTCTCTGAATCTAGGCATAAGAGTATCCTTCTGCAATGATCTAACATCGAGATACTCGTATGTATGTCGCAATCGCAATCTTCAGAGGTACCTTTAATAATAGCATGTCGTGATTGTTTCGTGTTGTGTTTTGATTTCCGCTTGTAGATGTAACTTTAACATTTTTAATGTAATAACTTGTACATAATAATAGAGGCCGTATACAAAATTTTGCGATTTCGCTGATTTTACAGTTGAAATACAGTATTTTATAATGCTTTTTATACTTATTTATTAGACATCAGTTCATAATCAATTCTTATCCTGCAAAAAAAAATATTAAAGAAAAATTGGCATTAAAAATCTTTTAGAGTAACTTAAAATTGCATTATAATTTTTGACGCAAGCTAAAAAAGTGGCTTATGTATTAGATTATTATTGAAAATATCAGTTATATTGTGCAATGAAACTTATGGAAATATTGTATCTTCACCGCAAAATGTCATATGTAAAATCAGCTAAATCAGCGAGACCGGCATAATTACGAAATTTTGCAAAATAAGAGGCTGCTTAGGAAACCTAGTGATTCACTGTAGTGCTTGTCGTATGTGTTTGTGTCACTGTTACAGTATAATCAGTCAATAACAGCATGATGTGATTGTTTAGCTTAGTGTTAACTGCGTAATCTAGCTCGTAGATCAAATACTAACATATTTTCTAATATTTATAGGCTACTGTTTTCTTCCAGTGCCAGTTTGGTCTGGCGTGAACATAGCGGGTGTCCGTTTAGGAGACTTGAACCCAAAGATTGGAACCGAAAGCGACCCAGAGAACTGGAAAGAGACTCACGAGAATGTGGTGAAGAGCGCGTACGAGGTGATCAAGCTGAAGGGCTACACTTCCTGGGCGATTGGACTGTCACTCTCGCAGCTGGCCCGCTCCATCCTGTCAAATGCTAACAGTGTTCATGCCGTGTCTACTTATTTGAAGGTACGTTCACTATATGTTAATTTAGTTGTTTTAAAGTATTTCCTTATGTATTTTGAAAATAACTCAAGTGAATAACGAAGAATTGAAGAAGATAGTGGAAGCAGATCCATCTCAAACCACTTCTGAATCAACAGCAGCCTTCGGCGTAAGTGAACTTTTGAATTTGCGCCAAATCGGAAAAGTCAAAAAACTCGAAAGTGGGTACCGCACGAATTGTCTGAAGCAAACCAACAAACACGCGTCACTTGCTGCGTTTCTTTGCTCAATCGTCACAAACAGAGTCGTGACTTGTGATGAGAAAAGGTCCTGTGAAAAGAACCACTAAACTTTGCCCTAAGCAAAAACTGGCAAAGATTCTGGTTAGTGGTGGACTCATGCTTGTGTTATCCACTACAGCTTCTTGAGATCAGGCCAGACGATTACAGCAGACTTGTATTGCTGACAACTGCAAACAATGATGTAAAAGCAATATTATACTAATCTATCCTACGGAAATTATACAGAATAAAAAGTAGTCTAAGTGCTAATTCCGACTGTAATCTGTCTCTGTACCAACTTTCACCCCGATCTGGTCACCGGGGAAGGTTCGTCAGGCTTTCTTGAGCAACAAAAATCCATACTTTCCCATTTACAATATCAAATTCAAATACTTCTACACTTGAATGTATGAATCATGTACGTTGCCATTAAAATTAATTTAAAAAAATGTATTTTAGGGTGAACATGGCATCGAGGAGGAAGTGTTCCTGTCGCTGCCGTGCGTGCTGGGCCGCGCCGGCGTCGTGGACGTCATCCGGCAGCCGCTCACCGACCACGAGCTGCAGCAGCTGCGCAAATCCGCGCAACTTATGGCCAAGGTGCAGAGCGGCATCAAGTTCTAACCTCACCACCAAAGATTTTCGACTCCTAAAGCATTTCTGCGTTTAGAGCATTATGACGCATTTTTGGTAGTCCATTTTTAGCAAATAAAACTAGTTGTAAGATTTGTGTAAGTTATTGATCTAAGTAGTTGGCGTTTTATGGGATTTTGCCACTCTACTGATAAGATTAAATAGTGAAACTATTCCAGTAAGTAACAGTCTTCAGATATAAAGGAACATACAATTAAATTTTGTATTACACAGAGGCATACAATTAAATTTTGATACTTACATGTTTTTATATGTAATTACTTTATAAAAGATTGTATTTTATAAAACCTTATTTGGTAATTTATACTCGCCTAACTATACAGACTGAAATACTAACACGTGTACCTTCCAATTAGTTCACCAGTGTATACTTCCAAGTCCCAAATTTATCACATAACACATCACATTTTAAAATTAAAAACTTATTGTAATATGTTCCTTCTTTAGTAGGTAATACGTACGGCTCTTGCGGCGTATGCGCTTATATAACGATTGTAAGCAGTTGGTAAAAACACAGTTTTCCACTACTTCATCTCGTGTGTAGTTATAAAATGTAGCATGAATATTGTGTGTGCTGTAGGTGACATCCAGTCAAGTTTTAGTCTTTGCTATCTTTCGATATATATATATATATATATATATATATATATATATATATATATATTTAAACATCGTTATGATAGATATTTTAGGTTAATTATTTATTTTTGTACTTTTGAACTGTTCTTGCATTTTGTGTAGTAATCATTATACCTACATATTAATTTGTAAATAAAACTTACCTCTGTTATAAAGTATAACAAACATGACAAGACGAATTTAGACTTGTTATATTTTTTTACTTTTTCAGTATTTTAAAATATTTAAACATGTTATTATGATTGTTCTCATGAATATAACATGCATTTTACTTGAATTAAATTAATTAAATATCGCTGAATATTGTTGTTTCAATATCCTTCTTTAATATGATGAAAGATATATTATTGGATGATTTAAAATTGCTAAAAAGTAGGGATATAATAATATTTTACTATAATAGTACGTTTATGAATCTTAAAAAAGCACGATGCAGGTGGAGCAGCGTCGCTAACACCTTGTGAATTGGTTTCCTTTAGTACAATCAAAATTAAAGTAACTTATGATAGAAAATAAAACAGCATGATTCATAAAATTATATAATGAATTTATTATATCGTAATCCATATAGTTACATCAGTACTAATACAACTTGATACTAGAAGGGACACTGGCAGGCAACGACCGCCGCGACTCATTACATCTAAATTGGTGATGTAGAACAGCGTGGGAAAATCGAAGAATACTATTGTCGCTCTGAAGCAATCACTGATTTCAAGTGGCACAAACACCTTTACCTTAACCTTTATCGAGAGATAATAATACTTGTAAGGCAGCTTTAAAATTTGATCAAATAAAATGCCTCAACTATCGTAAATGTTGCAGCAGGCAAAGATCTTTGTGCTTCTTTCTGAACTCTGAATAAAAAGCTGTTATACTGTTGCTAATAATTAAAATAAAATGGAATAATACTCATATGATCTGGAATCCATTAATAAAACATACCTTGTGCTATCTATCGGCTAAAAAGAAACTATTTGACGATGTGGTATACTATACTATTCGTTATTCAGACTTAAGATCTATTTGTTCAAATATTGCAACTGAGATACAACTTAAGAAAATTCCTTATTTCGTGTATATGACTTACAAATACCTTACAGACATGAACAAATTGTTACAGAGGAGGCACTTTAACTAGCAACGCACGACTTCGTCTTACAGTAAATGTTTTAAGGGAATAAAGCTCTAATCACAAACGTGTCATATTTTAAAATCAATGAAGCGAACAAAATATTTATGAAAGTAATCTCTTTGAAGTAGGTCAAATTATAGAGAAATGTCATTTGTGTCCAAAGAATATATGTATTTAAAAAGTAACAAACTAGAAATGATTTCTACACATACACCAAGCAGGCAAACTTTTTTTGTTGGTTTAGATCAGTAAAAAACTGATAGTAATATTTCGTTTAGTGTTGCAACAACTAAGAACACATACTCGTAAAGAGACATAAGGCGGACTATTATAATTACAAAATGAAATCACGACACTCTCAGCTCCCAAAAGATATGCTGTGTCATGTTTGTCTAAAAACTACTAAAATTAAGGATAAAAAGACAATCTGCTTACAATTGTTCTTATTCGTGTTTAATTAAGTTTTAAATTGGAAAAACTTATTGCGGCAGTAAAAAAGATGACTCGGCTATTAAAACTAATTAAAAAGAAACTAATACAATATCAAGAATTCATACAATTCACATAATAAAATATAATAAAAGTAAAAAATTTTGTAATTTGGTCACAAATTAGGATATACCTATATTCTCGCTAAAACTTAAAGCTATATACATTTTAATATATTTAAAAGTTCATACGATAAAATTAGGAATAAGCATGAAATATTATTTTAGCATAAATCACAGACACTTGCCTTACAGTCGGCCACTCGAGAAATCATACAAATTTTACAAATCGCGAAATATTACAAAGAATACATTTTCCGATAAAATAAAGTATAAACTTAGTCATATATTGAGTTACATGCATGACGGCCGTACAATATGTTATCACTTGTGTATTAGTATTTTTTACTTTGTGAAATAATACAATAATGGGACACATTATCGCGCGATCCATATTATAGTATCGAAATATAAAACGACGATTTGGCATTTAAAGACTATAACTAGCCACGGCACACGTGAACGCTAAAACGGCCCCGAAGACTCCAAGCACGCAAACAATACAACGAAACCGACAGGTGGGCACATTGACTATACAAATGATTATATTTAGCTTAACAACATAAACCTACAATGAGTGAACGATCAAATTGTTCATAAGATCTACATAAGTTTAGGCTAGGTGCCGTTTTAGTCAAATCCATAACGGTAGACACCGTTCACAGTGGAAGTTGTTATTCTTCCGTCCTCAGACGGTTCCTGTTAATCCTAATTTCAGTACAAGAAGCTTTGCTTCAATCGAGCAAGGGAAATGGTATCCATGGTATCCACAACGTCATTCGCGAAACGAAATGTTTACCAACGGTTTAACGACGACAATAAATGGAAGGTTGCTTTATTGAGCACAATGCAAACACGAAAAAGTAATAAGGCTTCTTGTCCACGCATGTTTTAATAATAATTGCTTTTAAAGCTCCCGTTTTTCTTCCCACATGTCAGGTCAGCGCCATGTGTGTGAACGGATTGATTAATCCGTCGGGTACGGCAATGCTACGCTTCATGACACTAGATGTAATTTAATGATTTCGCGACTATTTACCTGTGTGGTTTAGAACCACAACCTAATATTAATTTTCACCTGACTTCGGTATCGAATCGGTAGCTAGCCGCGTCTCATGTAATCGTGTATGCGGTACGTATATACTGACAATGCTTGTATCGTACCGGTAATACTTGACGTGGACAAGTGGGTGCGGCAGTCCGTGGGTAGTTGTCACGACGGGCTGGCCGAGCGGCTGTGCGGGCGGCGAGGCGGGGCCGGGGCGGGGGCCGGCGCGGGGGGGCGCCCGCGTCAGGTATCGTTGGGGGAGCGCAGCGCATGTAGCGCGTTGCTGTGGCCGGCCGGTCGCCGTCGATCCAGGAACGTCTTCAACTGCGTCGCCGACAGAGCGCTCGCAGGGGCCTATCGAACAAAGTACATTCAATTGTTGATACGGAAGCGCGCATGGCCTGGCGGCTAGCGTAGAACGCAAGCGATCTATGCAGCTGAGCCAAACGGGCGCGGTCGGGTGTGAGATGGGTGACCGCTAGTGGCAAAAAATTTCATGCGCGTTTCCGTGCTTCGGAGGGCACGTTAAGCCATCGGTCCCGGTTGTTGTCGATAGATAACAGTCGTCAAACCTTGTCGGAGGCCATATGGGCGGTTTGAAAACATCCGACAGCGGGTTGGCCACTAACCCGCATCTCCACCAACCCGCATTGGAGCAGCGTGGTGGAGTAAGCTCCAGGCCTCCCCAATAAGGGGGAGAGACCCGTGCCCAGCAGTGGGACGCAAAAAGGGTTGCAGCCAAGAGCGCGTGAAAAGGACGTCGTTATAAACAGACAATATGTTACAAATATTATGTTATCATTATACTTATTAAAAAAATAGGTTTAATAGGGGCCCATCTACATACATTCCATCGTTATTAATTGTTCCTTTAGACCAAATATTAATTTCCCTTTTTCTAGCAAAAGTTTCTGAACACATGGCGGGGGCCATCTTCCGGTCATATAATGTTTTATATGATACGACCGAGGATGGAATCCGCTACGTATAGCCATAAAACAACATTATAGTGTCGAAAGGACCTCTAAGTATTAGAATTATGTCCCCATGCAAGCCTACCAAATGACCAGGTCTGAAAGTGTATGATGAATGTTTAAAAGAAACTATTTAAATTTTGGCCAGATCGATTCTAAAAGCTTGTAATAATAATAAAGTACACTAAACATTGGCAAATTATTTTTATTAGGTTGTGTAATTCTTTTGGAGTCTGTAGATTTCATGCAGTTGACATGAATGAAGTTGGCAGTTGACTCTCAAAATGTCCCTCACCTCGTCAAACCAGCGATCACTGAGGGCGTCCTTGGGCGAGAGTCGCCTGGCGGGCGCGGGCTCCAGCAGGCCCCGGATGAGGTTCTGCGCGCGCTCGTCAATGCTGGCCCAGTGCTCCGGCGGGAAGCAGTAGTCGCACTTGATGATGTTGGCCGTTGTCTCCTCGATTGATTCGTCTAAGAATGGCGATAGCTGTGGACAATGGGTACTATTTTATGACCTGTGGCAATTTTAACAGCATTCAAAAACAAATCAATTTAATTAATGTAGATGGCAATCTGTTTTACTATACTTAAAGTATAATTAGTTGCAGTGATTGTAACGAACTAACGCAGTAAAACCGACATATTATTGACAGGCCCATAATGCATCGGCAGAAAAATAAAGCCTTGGTTTAGTTTTTACATATTCGTGGCCATGAAGCTCTTTTTTGTATGTATTATTTAAAAGAATGCAATTACCAATTACTAAATTGCAAATTACCAAAACAGATAGTTTTCGATGGATTCTATTAGGGGCTGCTCACAAAAGTATGAATAGACTCGCTGCAGTAATGTTTGTAGAAAGCTAATCTTCAAGTAGTTTTGAGCTATATATTAAAGTTATAAAAAAGGTAAGCTCACCCCAGTAAGGAACACGTAGAGGAAGACCCCGGCAGCCCAGGCGTCCCAGGCGGGCGCGGGGGGCCGACCGAGCACGCACTCCGGGGGCGCGAACTCCAGCTGAGCGGGCGCCGGCGGCAGCACCATGGAGGCGCTCTTCGACCCCTCTGCCTCCACTGCGCCGGTCTCTATGGCGGAGCCCAAGTCTACCAGCTTCAGTTGCGGTTGCGCTCCTCCCAGTTCTATTAGGATATTCTCCGGCTGAAAGGCAAATACCGGACTAAAGATCGTGTAAGATATATTTATAAATCTACATAGAAGACGGTTTTTATAAAATTATCATGATAGTTGTCTATTTACAACCAAAACTTCGATGTGAACAGCATACTTGAATAGGCCGATTATCAAATTGTGGCGGCGTTCTGACACAACTCATATAAAATATCGCAAGAATTTGACCTTGCACCGTATGTGTTCCGTTTACAACAAAGTTTGCCAGACATTAGATATCTTCTCTTCAACAATTTCCTCTATCATAAAATACTTTTATAGAAATTATGTTTTGAAGAAATGTCAATGTGTTGCATGTCTCAGCTTTAAGTAATTCATCCATACATTATGTCGTGAGGAAACGTGAGCGAATTCTCACCCTGACGTCGAGATGGGCGACGCTGTTGGAGTGCAGCCAGTCAAGCGCGGAGAGCAGGTGGCGCGTGTGGTGCGCGACAGCGCGCTGCGTGTAGGCGTGCGGCGAGGCGGCGGCCCAGTCCAGCAGCGCGCCGCCGCCCACCAGCTCCAGCACCAGCGTGTGCGCGCCCGCGCGCGGCACTTCCGCGAATAGCGCCAGTGCACGCACCACAGCCGCGTGCGCGCCGCGCGACAAGATGCGGTACTCGCGCACCGCGTCCGCGCCGCGGCCCGCCACCACCTGCATCCAATTATATATTTTAAACGCAATCCTCTCTTGGACTACCAAATCAATTGATTGATATTGATATTTTTAATGATCTGTCATAACGCGACATCCTCGTACATTTTAAATGAGAAAATTTGTGACGTCACAACTCTTTAATAGTCAAATTCTCAAATTTTCATTTAATTAAAAGGTAAAAAATATTGTATAAAAGTAAATTAATAATTATCCTACTTTCTAAGCGTAGTTTCGAGCATTTAAAGGTACATTTAGATTTTATTCTGTGCAGTGTCTAAGAACCTATTCCGAAAGAAGAAGGTTCTAAATTAAACTACATATATGTTTTTATGTTTGTTTGTTATGCGATTAATTTGCTAATCAATGATTGAATTTTGTTAAGCCTTTTTTTATTAGTTAGTTTATGTTTGGCAGACAAAACTTGGTTGGAAAATTTAAAGTACAAACTCAAGGTTTGCCAAAGAGCTATTGAACGAAGTGTGCGGGATGTGAAGAGAATGGATCGGATACGCAACACCAAAAAACCGGAATCACGTTGGAGCCAGGTCTGCCAGGTTAAAGTGGGAGTGGAATGGTCATGTTATGAGTTAGCAGACAAGACGTAAGGAGTGGAAAGCCATAGGGGAGAACTTTGCTCAGCAGTGGGACACTGTCGATTTAAAAAAGTTATGTTTCAAAGTATAATCGAATCATACCTGTTTGAGCGCCACGCGCTGCCCCGTGCCCGTATCCCTAGCGGCGAGTACCCTCGCAGTTCTGCCGCGGCCGATCTCTTCCTCGACGGCGTACCGACGCGCGAACTGCTCACGCTGCCAGCCTCCGCCACCGCCGCAAGCCGCAGGCCCCGAGGCCGCGCCCGCCGCACCACTGCGCGCGCACACCAGCCGGAAGCTGTACTGGCCCGCTGGCAGCTCCTCCAGCGCCAGCGTGTTGGCCGCCGATGGCGTCTCGGTGGCGCGACGCCATTCGCCTTCGCCCACGCGGCAGTAGTCGAGGTGCGCCGGCGCCGGCTCATCCCACTGCACCACGAGGCCGCCGCCAGGGTGTGCGCGCACCGCCGGCACGCCCGGTGCGCCGCCCGCGCCCACCGTCAGCCGCGCCGAGCTCTGCACGCCGCCGAGCTCGTTGCTAACGAGACAGCAGTACACGCCCGCGTCGGACGCGCGGCACGCGTGAATCGTCAGCGTTGCGAGCCCGTCCGCCGCCAGCGACACGGCGAACCGGCCGCCGTGCCGCAGCGCGCGGGTCTCCGGGGCGGTCTTCCGCCATGAGGCGGTGGCACGCGTAGCGACCGCGCGACACGAAAGCGTGGCGGAGGCGCCCGGCGCCACGGTAACGTCAGTGAGCGGCTCGGTGAGCTCCGGCGGGCGCAGCTCGGTGACGACGCCCTCGGCCGGCTCGCCGCCGCCGCCGCCGCCGCCGCGCCGCAGCTTCAGCCCCCACGCCCGCTTTGACAGGCCCTGTCGGGTACAGAGGATTCACTACCGCGATTCGGACGCAACCGTAGTGTTTATATTCGATTCAAGCTTCACATGCACGCTCACCCTGTGTTTCTTCGTCGACCTCGTCCCGCTTATCACTTCTATGCTATTTACAATAAATAAATAAAACTTATAACGATCGTCGGCGGTTATTCCGTATCACTTATCACATACGTAGTCCTGTGTGTGAGTCAAATAAGTCCGCTATCACAGTCTATGTTAAAATGCATTCCCGATATCATACCTACAACAAAAGAAATATAGAAAAGCGTTAAAAAGAAGAACATGCAACAGAAGAAAGAAGTGCTTTATTGAAATGCAAGTAAGTGTAAAGCGCATATAGTATAAAAATAATAAATACAAATTTTCATAATAACTTAAATAAATTTTTCAAATTTAATTGTCTGCATTAAGGTACAGACAATTATAAGCGAACAAAAATCATGCCAATGCCTGCGAGGAATATAAAATTAAATGACGTCAGTAACATCTACCGTCGACTGTGTGGATCACTTTGTCTGGTTGCTCCTACTTCAAAAAAAATCAATATTTATATCAATCCATTTCTGGCAAAGCGGAGATATTCATATAATAGATAATTCTCGTGTCACAGTGTTAGTTGCCATACATTACCGAAACGGCTTGACCGATTTTCATGTCATTTTTCTGTAGTCTGAGAATTGTTGTTTTTCAAAACCCTTTGTCATAATAAGGATGGACCAAATTAATCTTATTTTTTTCTTAGATTAGAAGGAACAGAGTTCGCGGAGTGAGCTTGTAATACATAATAACGAATACCATAGTCTGTTTTTTTAAGAGTCGAGTACCGAAAATTGTTGCTGCGCTGCTATTGGTCCACGTAATCAACATAAAGTCCGTTTCACACAAACGCTGTAGTTACATGCACGTTCAGTTGAGTCATCGACTGACTACCTACGCATCGCACGTGAACCAAACGATATTGTTTGTGCGTGAGTCATGGCGGACATGTATGCGCACTAAGCGCCCTTTGCAATCTATAGAAAAACAAATAATATACAATTTGTTTAAATCCTTTCATCGTCATGTGTCAATCACGTGATAACAAAGATCGAAACCAAAATGTTTTGCGATGCCATAATTGAAGAAAAAAAACCAAAATGTACGAAATCAACAATCATGTAGAAAATATAACTGTGTGAGCAGTTTATAATTGACGTATCTGCAGAAAGTTCATCGGAAGGAAGTGATGACGATAGTATAATATTGCAAGAATTTTATAATAATTATTTGATTCTAGTGCATATGTTATATCCGGGTTGCCAATTATATTTAAACTATTACAATATTGTTTTATTGTTATTTATTCATGAAAATATCATATAGCGTTAACATATTTTTTAAAATTTTGAACTAAATTGAATAGGTAAGTACATTTTAGGAGTATTCAATATGAACAGGCCTTAACAATTTCAAAACAAGAACAAAGGCGTGGCCACGCCCCTAACAATGACCCATCTCACTTTGTCAATATCGTAAATGAGCGAGAGACATACTCGTTTGTTAAAAAAAACAGACTATTATATTACGGCGATACAGTACAATGTCGTACCTATAATGTATTACATGTCACTTTGTCTGCCCAATGTTAGAAACGTACAAAATGTGACAACGAAGAAAGCATCATGATTATTGCTGCTTTGTTGATGATCCTTAGAATCATCATCCAAACTATTGCTACCACTCATCCTAATAAAGTTAAATAACATCTTTAGTTGTAACAAAATTCAATTATTTTGTCTGCCTTGCAAAGTATATAGGTTAAAATACATAGGTTCAGGGTGGTCCCATAAGGAATGTTGGTTAAATGATATCTAACATAAAAAGTTTGACTAATGTTTAGAAAAATAAGGGTTGATATTCTAGATCTAATTAATCTGATGGTGCATTTAGGGGGTAACCACTTCGTACGTTATTTCGAACCAAAAAACTGATTTTGGTGGGAAATATCAAACGCTGTATTACTGCTTTCTTTATGATATACCTGTAGTAAACAGTATAGAGTTTGATGCTAACTTCCACGATAGTTTCATCGTTGTATTTTGTTACGTAGCAAACTGTGTATCAAAAGAAATACATAGTTGTAGGAACGGGTCAAGTTATACTCTTTCTGTTTTTATGTTTTGCCTGGTATCATCATATTATTATTATGATCATGTCATTTCTCGAATGTTGCTTAAGCTTAAAACTTTGAAGTGCATGTAATACCTCAAAATATTTTTTGAGCGAATGGCATATCCTGAGTCGTATCCCGGGACGCACATTTATTTACTTATTCTGTGTCCATTCTAGTTCTGATCACACTCGTCAACACTTACAGAACATATTGAACTTTGTTTTTTGAAGTGAAAACTTCTTTTTTTAGCGGCGTTGTGCTCTTTTTTTGGGATGGGTAAAAAATGTTAAACTTGGGTCAGGATACGTGGTCTGATCGAATAATCGTAAGACGGAGGGGTACAGCTGATGACGGTTCGACTGTCTATACTTGTAAAATTCGTTTATATCAAGTATTTAAAATATGGACATTGCAACAAAAGGCATTAATGAAAAAAGTGACGAAGAAATACTGAAAGAAAATGAGTGAGTACTTTATAAAAATACTACTAAAAAAACCTACTGAAAATACTAGATGAAAAACAATACTGATAATAAATGCAACTTGTGCGAAATTATTCCCTATAACCAATCCAAAATATCAAAAATGCACAACGTTAATGTTCAAGTTTTCACTCCTGCCGGCACTACCGGAGTGCAACCCGTTGTTTTTTTCTACCTCTAATATCCTGGATTCTATCTCCACGATACGCCGATACGAATAGGTTACAAGCACAATCATCAGCTTCTAACCCGATCTGTTTTAACCTATAGTTCCCAATATATGAGCAGCGACACTTTTTTTTTGTTCTTAACGTCCTTGGTAATAGCTAATAAGAATATTGTTGTTATTAAATCTAAATAAATGATTTGGTAAGTATATGGCCTATAGAGGTCGCTTCTTATGACTCTAATGGGAACAACCAGATGAAATGACTTATGTTATGGAGAGTCAAAAGAACCTAGCAGATCCAATTATACGAGATCGATTACCTTTCTAAGTTATGTAATTGAAGAGATTTATTCTTTTATCATAAAACTTCTATTTTTTTCTCGATTTATCAGATACAGTTTTTCAATCCATAAAAAACTATTCGTAGCGTAATGGATGATTTACATTGATCCAATAGCTGTATCCAGCGTCGTTGCATTCCAGCGCTGAATTGGCATTGCTACTGAATCAGGCCACTTACATTCAATCCAGTAGACACTCTTCCTTCTTAGGGCGACAAGTTTGCCGCAAAAATGAGTATTCCGCGTCTAGGAAAGCGCAAGCAATTAAAATACTGTCAAATATCTTTGTATCATACTGCTGTACGTGAAAACGAAGTCTAAATTGCGATGCAATTCAATTCTTTGAAGATGAACGGTTAAAGGAAAAGGTGTCAAAACAGACCCTGTTTTGATTTAGATATTTTTAATAAACTTGTATTGTAGAAGTGTGGTCACCACGCGACGTTGCCGAGACCGCTAGTGACACTGACGCGGGATGTGCGGAGTGCGGGGAGAGGCTACTGGATTGACAAATAGCAACGATTCTATTCCGGTCCAGCGCTGGACACTGGACGCTGTACTGGATTGAAACTAGTTTACATTGATCCAGTGCCGATTCAGCGCTGCAATGCAGCGTCGTAGCATGTAATGTAAATCGAACTTTAATGTTAGCGCTGTCAACGTTACTCATAGAACATAAGAAAAGGGCAGCGATAATATTAACAAATTAATAACTCAATCAGCGGATTGAAAAACGGGCCCTAAGAGCCTCTTTCACCACCTTCAAGTAAAGTGACAAGTACGCTAATTGTCGGTTTAAGTCACGCGTAACTTCAATTTCAATTTCACGATGTTCGAGTAGCAATAGTCATTTGATAAACTGACCCGTATTCATAGCTTTTACTTGCCGATTAACTTTACTTGGGACGTAACTAATCAACACTTTACTTGGAGATTGTGAACGAGACCCTACCTAATATAATATGTGGCAATATTCACAGCATGGTTTCTCAGATACTTACACGGCAATCCTAATCAATAATGCAATCATGATGTTTTCATAACAGAAAAGTGTGTGCTGACCACTTTGGAGAGTGCTCTTGTGAATGTTATTATCGAGGAGACTAAAACGGCAAGCATTTTTATGAGTGATTTTATGTTTGGTTTAATTCATTAGCATTAGTGCGGCATTTCCTCAATTTTGTGTTTTAAAATTTTTATTCTTTTTAAAACCGGAAAGTTCAAGTGCAAGCAAAATATCAATATCAAGTGAAAATTAGATTAAATGGTTATTGCTTGTACTTACATTTCGTAAGTTCTTAGTATAAATTAAATTTTAGATTCACGGAGATTAGATTTAGATTATGTATGTAAGTATCCAATTTTACACGTTTGCACTGACTGAAAGCTGGGTTGCTAGTTTTTCATGACTGACAATAAATAAGATACATATGTGTATATCTCTATCCTTAGGAATGCTCGCAGTTTTCTCACCTCTAAGTGTATTTGAGTAACTGCTGCACTGAGTGAGTACCTAATTTGATTAATTGATTGAAAAAGATACCTGGTTTGTATTGTATATATATTGTAACTACACTGTTAAAAGCTTTTATTGTAAATCAACAGAGCTGTCATTATTGTGTATATATATACCTACTTTTGGTTAGTGAGTATCAAAGCTGCAGATAAAAAATTCAAACCTTTTGTTAGAAAAAACAATGCTTTCCTTGTAGCACCTATTAAGTATAAATCTAACCTCCAGCAAACTGAAATTTTATTCCAGGTCATATGAATTGCTACTCCCCTGAGCTGTAGACTCATAGTTTAAGTATGGCCGGCAACCCAATAAGCATAGCTCTTAAAATAAATTCATTAGGGTCATCTTCAACAAATTCCGTTATGTTTTCTAAGGTCTTAGCACACTAACGTTTTCCGGACGTTGGCGTTGCTCCAACAATGTCGCTGCGCAAAACCCACAGAGCGGTGATACGGTCACGAGATAGGATAACGTTGCGCAATCCTTTGAGCGCAACGTTAACGTCGCAGCGACAACGTCAGCGAAATGACTACGCTCGTAAAACGTCAGTGAGATAGCGGCCTAATAGCTGTTAATACAGTTGTCACAGTGGATCTTTATCTCTCTAAGGTGTTACAAACTACTGCGCATGTACTGCTGTGCGGAGAAGTGTTTCGATTGATAAACAACATTTTTGGCTACTGCACCGCTACTCGCACGAAGTTCCGAGAAAGGAAGATCCGTTGTGAGTACTTTACATAAGTTTTCGTATAATAACGCCTTACATTCATAGCCTCACAGTAGTGTAGATATACTCTTTGAGGTGAGTACCATGGACACACACAAAGATAGAAACACAAACACCCAGACCGAGAACAGAAACTTAAACTCATCATTTAAATTTATATTTCGCCGGGAATCGAACCCTACGATTGGCAGTCCGGCGTGGTAACCATTGGGCCACGCAGGTCCTCGATAGGTGAACGTGATGAAAATGACCCTCATTAGATTAGTTGCTATCAGCGTTAGGTCGGCTATAGCGGTGGAGTCGAATGTGTCTTACGTTGGCGTGCGGCGGCGAGGTGGGGCTGAGCGGCTGGTCGCGCTGGTCACGCAGGTCACGCGGGTCGCGCATGGCGGGCAGGTTGATGGTGTTGGCCTTGGCGTGCGGCCTCTGCGCGCGCCGCAGCTCCGGCGCCAGCCGCCCGCCCAGCGACGGCGGCACGCTCTCCGTCTTACGAAGCCCACACCAACCCTCGCCCGCGCTACGACGGGAATAGCTACTATTAAAATCAAAATAAAAACAAAAAAGGGCACACCAGCTCGATACGTTTCGGTTGATTGGTTTGGGTGTGTGCCTAACTGACGGTATGCGTTCGTGTATGCAGTATCGACTCAATTAGAGTTAAACGGCTTTAATTTATTTACTTCTATTTAATTTAATGTTCAGAAAAATGATGCTACCAGTGACTTACAAATTCGTTTTTATTTATCAATATTGATTTTTGAAATGTTTTTAATTCTGCTATAGGTATTAAAAATATTTATTAATTACCACCATTACATTTAAAGACTTTACAATATTATAGAATTCTGTATTATTATTAATCTAATTTTAATTTAATGTTCAGAAAAATGATGCTACCAGTGACTTACAAATTCGTTTTTATTTATCAATATTGATTTTTGAAATATTTTTAATTCCGTTATAGGTATTAAAAATATTTATTAATTACCACCATTACAATTAAAGACTTTACAATATTATAGAATTCTGTATTATTATTAATCTAATTGATTGTCTTTTTAGCCCTCAGTTGTGACATATTATTATGTATGTATCTATATTTTTAGTAAAACTGAATTGGGGAATTCTTAAAACACTTTGTCCTACAGAGAATATTAGTAGTTTATTTGGAAAAATATGAATAATTTAAGATTTGTAATATTAAGGCACAAATGTCCTATACCTCACATAATCTCATATTAAATTAATATAATAGTTGTAGCATGTATATTATAAAACTCTATCATTTCAATGATACAATCCGCAATATTTTAGGCTAGAATAAGTAGCATTGCATGGCTTCTTACTGTTAGTTTGTTATTAGTTAGCTCAAGCTGGCCCCAGTAAACATAAGAAAAAAAAACATAAAATAATAAAAATAATAAGCATGCGGGACTAAAAGCAGTAAATCACAAGCACTTTTTATTCCACTTTTATTGGTATAACATATAAGTAGTTGAGAGTTACAGTGTTAGCAGTAAAAGTTAGCATTATATACACAAGTTTAAATATAATTAAATATATACATAATGTGACAGTTATAAAACTACATAATTATGTCGTGGGTTATAGCATTAGACAAGCAATAATAATAATATAACACACGAGTACGTAACGTAAAATCCTAACGTAGCTATTTCTGTTACCAAAATTAAATAAATATTACATTAGACGAGGAAAGTGACATAGGTCCACATACATATTATTATGCTATCATTATAGTTTCATAAGATAATCATTTTAGAAAGCAGATATACAAAGTTTAGTTTTATCGACAAACCAATCATTGAATATCTAACCACGTAAACTGTTTTCTTTTTCATAGTTGTACATGTTTTAGGTGGTAAAAATTTTGATCGCAAATACTTATACAAATAAATTTTCACTATCATCGTCTGAGCCGGATGGAAGACATTATTACATCACGATAAATTGAAATACTAACATGAATTTTATAGGCAGTGTAATGTTTGCAGATATACTACATATTACAATAATAAGGCGTCAAGGCGGCGGTATCGGCTTGGAAGGCCACGCTGTCGCCGCCTCGCAGCGATACATCGATATTCTTATATTTGTGTCGAAATTACAGCGACTTAATAATATTGATAAGTTACAATCTTACCATCTCACTTAAGCGCTACAAAACATCGAAAGCCGACTTAAATAAGCGTTTAGCTAGTCTTCGAATAAAATAACACAACGACACAATTAATTTTACACGGCCACTTCTAACGACACAGTGGAGGTGATTTAATGAGAATGTTGCGTTCGAATATTCGATTGTAACCAATCTACAGGTAAATATTTTTCTACTTAACGTCCGGGGAAATGTTACATTAACTTATAAGCTACACGAAACTCAACAGTCTTATGGAAAAGAGCTAATAAATAAAATTGGCCCCAGTGCTTAAAAAATAATTGTGTGAAGTTAATAATATACATTCGTACTTAAATGGACGTAAATTCGATTTCGACATGAAAAATTAATAATGAAACTGAATAAGAATATTACTCTTACGTATATTGCTAAAACACAGCCTAAACATGTTACTACTGCTTACGTACATTACAATGACTAAACTGATTTGAATGTGATTATTATGAGAATATAAAGAATCCGATTACAAAATAAGCAAACCATAACTCTATACGGTGTCTTGGTATTGTTACACCTTTTATTTATTTATATTGATATTATTTGATATTAACATGATATGATGGTGAAGTGCTACCTAAACTAATAAGCGGTAACTTGAAGCCGTTACCAGAATAGAAAGATAATCGTCTTAATACCTAAGTGGACCGCATTGTATGCCGGTCGAATCATTTAATGCCCTTTTCGATCTCTTAAATTGATAAATACTGTAAATCCGTTTCTAGCGTTGTGTAATGTTAATTACTAGATCGAAGAAGACATTAAAAAGGTAAAACTATTCTATGATGTATTTTAAATATCCCGTCTTTTCCGTAAAAATATCTTTCCACGCACGCTCCCTTATAGCCAGTCTTCTTCGGTTCCATCTTAGCACTAACCGAGTTGAGTTCAATTTTAATGTACACAGTAAAACTAAAAAAACTAAAGCACTCTAAAGATAAATTTCTCTAGATACGATGATATCGTTTCACGAAATCAAGATGGAATGTTGGTTTATGTGAAGATGACATATGTAGACTAATGTAGTGTTAACAATATTGGGTCGGTGGGGTGACGTATCCGCAATTAAGTTTACTTCAGTACCGAAAAATACGAAAAGTAGCCTTATTATAACCGAACATTAAGGGTAATTTATGTAGACTCATAAGACGCTAGGTAAACACAAAGAAATTTTAAAGAATCCGAGTAGAAGGAGGTATTACTAACACATAAAAACAATTTTCTAACTCAGCATCATACTAATAACTAGTAAAGTATGTACATTAAACTAAAACATATACGTTTTAACTATTTTATGCTAGAATTATAATGATGTTATAATTCTAAATGTGCTAACAATATAAAACGACACCGCGATTCACGTAATGTGGCTTTATACCGTCATCAATGGGATTTACTCGCTTCACGGCGTACACTATACATAAAATTTTAACGCTACCTATGTTATCAATTCCGATTATCTTGAACCTAACACTTACACGATCGAATTCAACTTGCATACGAGTATATATAGTCACGCAAATATCGGCAGTATCGTTTTGGTGTATTGGGACGTAGCAGCACGCACATTATATCGAAATTTCGGTATTATATTACGCTAAAAAGTCCATGTAAGGTTTGGTACGTGAACAATTACAGCTTTTTTTTTTGCTGTTGACGGGACGCTCACTAGTGCAGACGGGCAGCTCCTTACAGTTTGAAGCTACGAAAGAAATTTAAGATTAGTTAATATTTTCTGTACTAAAACATACATATAACTTACATTGAATATCAAACTGAACTTTTACGTAACACTAAATTATAAGATATCAATTTAGTTGACACTGAATAATAAAAAATATGTTTAAGTGTCTTTGATTTTATATCATTCGGATTTTTCAGTTTAAATTAAACCTTATTTATATCGCCTCGTGACACGCTCTATATCTATGTATTTTTACCTTTTTCTAAGATTTTGTTAAAAGATTTGTTGCAGTGATATATTGCTATAAAATGGTACAAATCAATTTTTTTGAAGTACGTCACTGAATCATTTTAATTTCATATACCTAATAGTGATCTAAAAGCCCAATTTCGATTACAATAAGTCTTTACCTATGAAATTGCCGTTCTTCAGTACTGGTCATTTCAAATAGAAAAAAAGTTTGGAATGGCTTTGTATTCTAAATTCAAATTAATTTTATTTTAAAAACATGGCATTCTTTTTACAAACTCAGTCTTTTGTTTATTGATTAGCGTTGTATTTTCATTACATTTGAACATTTTTCGTCATGGATACTTTAAAAATTCGTGTAATTATGGAATATGAGTACCGTCGTGGCACCAACGCGACACAAACTGCACGTAACATCAAAAACGTTTACGGCGAGAACTGTACAAACGAACGCACAAACGCACAACCCGTTATTGGATTTCCGGTTCCGTTCTAAAAATTTTGACTTGAAAAATAAAGCTCGTGGTCGTCCGGAGACTATGGTCAACAATGATGAATTAAAGGCAATTGTGGAAGCTGACGAAACTCAATCTACAGCTGAGCTAGCAGCATCTTTTGACGTTAGCATCAAAACAATTTTGATCAATTTGCGACAAAAAGCAAGGTAAAGAACTTGATAGATGGGTGTCCCACGAACTTAATAACAATAATTATAAATAGTAATTATTATTTCAGCAACAGGCGTCACACCCAAAACTCTGCAGACTAGCCTTAAAATACTTGACATGCCCATCCCTTCATACACTTATACAAAAAGCTACAATTCTTAACACCTGCAGAATAACTCGCAAATTTTTAAACTTATAAAAATAAAGTATCATCCTTCTACGCTTCACTACGGTCCGCGCAGTCGGAATCTTCCCCTCTAGCAGGGTGTAAAAATAACAAAAAGAAAACAACAATAATAATAAATATATATGTTATGGTATGATAATAATGAAGGAATTTTGTACCGAATTGTTACGTGCGATGAAAAATGGATTCTTTTCGACAATCGAAAGCGCTCAGCAAGTTGGTTAGAACCTGGTTCAGCACCAAAGCAATGCCCTAAACCAAAAATGACCCCTAAAAAGGTGATGGTCACTGTAGTCTAATGCGGGTGTGATTCACCACAGCTTTATACAAAACGGCATGAGCATTACTGCAGATATGTACTGTGAAGAACTGGAGACAATGATGGAAAAGCTTGCACATCGGCAACCAGCGTTGGTCAATCGGTCCACTGCTCCTTCACGACAACGCACGACCCCATACTTCACAACAGACAGTCTCCCAGCTGCAAGAGCTGGGGTTCGAAGCTCTCCCTCATCCGCCATACTCACCAGACCTTGCACCTACCGACTATTACTTTTTCCAAAACTTAGACTACTTTTTAGTGGGTATAAAATGCAATTCCCGAGAGAAGACTTTGTTGCCTCCAGCAGATGTTTACAAGAAGGGCATCAATAAATTGCCAATGCGTTGGCAAAGTTTCGTCGATTGCATGGGTGATTACTTTGAAGAACAGAATAAAAAAAATAAGTACTTTCACTTATTCCATACCAAACGGTAATTTCATAGGTAAAGACTTAAAATATTCAATATAAATACAAAAACTCCATTTAGTCATTTGTTTATTATTCTTAGATATCTATGTTATGTTATGTTAGAGTCTACCTTTTAAATGAGTTGTATAAGGTATTTTTAACTATATGGTCTATTTAGCAAAAATTACAGATGATATTCAAAATTTGTAAATAAAGCGATTGAAATTCCGATAAATTTTTATTTGCTTTGTCTTGCACCATAAAGTTCTTATGATATTTCTTCGGAATACAATAATTATGCTTCTGGAGGATTTTTAATAAAGATGAGACTAATTCAACTTATTACGCTTATCCAAATGAATAAAAATTGCCCAGTGATACCTCTCTTTAAGCCCTTTGCACACAATACCCTAACTCTGTCGTAAGTTTTTGCAGAATCCAATATTCATACCATCAAAATAACTATCTGAAGGATATCCATCAATGAACCGCATGGCTTAGTGATGTGAACACATCTCTGTTTAAACATAATAAGATGTGCCGAAGTCTTTCACAGATTTTTTAAATATTAACGTGCAAATTGATCTTTGGATGACCACCAAGAGTCCACATAATTCCGGTAAAATCGATAGAAAACGGTGACCAAGTAAAGGTAACGCAAAAGTTGTCTTACGGATTTGTGTTCGCCTCTGTTTATTTGTTACTATAGTCCCAACACAGCTCCAGAATTTTGGCAGATGTTGTCATGTCTGATGACGTGACTTTGGCGCGGCGACTAAATGATGTCAATATTAAAAATGCACAAAAATCATTAATGATTATGATTTTATTTGATTATGTTTTCATTATTATAATAAGAATTGTTAGCAACTATGTAGGTATATGAAATTTTGACACTTCGATTTTTTTGTAGTCTAGTCGGCCTAGAATTTCAGAACCATAAAACCACACGCGTGACAGTGAACGTCGTTCGCGCAAGATTATACGTGACGGCCTATTTTCTAGGTTTGGGACATAAATAACAGGTGGTAACTGCATATTATTGGTTTTGGGGCCTCGTCCACTATCTCTAAGTACAGTGTTGATTAGTTACTTCCTAAGTCAAGTTAACTGACATATAAAAGTTATGAGTATGCTCCAGCAATTTCACACGCGAAAATAAAGCATCGATTAACATCTCACTCCTCACTGATTAAGTAAATGACGTACCAAATCATTCGTGATGTTCGTTCCCTAATATGTCAATGGTACTCGTCAAATGTAATTGAAGTGTGTCAACTATGATACCTTTGTTAGATTTTTTTAGGCAAAAAATTTATGCCAAAATTATTCTTGACGCTGGCAACATGCAGAGTTTGCGACGCCATCATTGAAGAAAAAAAAAACACGTAATTGGCAGCTTCATTTTAATATTTTAAGAAAATATATCAATGACAACAGAAATGTAGTAAGTGTCAAGTAATCACCTAATTGGCAGACCATGCTATGAGTAAGTTAGCAGTCACTTTGTCATATGATTAGTGCTACTCGAACATCGTGAAATTGAAGTTACGGGTGACTTTTACTAACGTTTAGCGTACTTGTTACTTTATTTGAAGGTGGTGAAAGAGGCCCTTAGTGACTTAGACAATTCTTTGCTAAATTCAACGGAAATGATTTCTCTTACTAACAGGAAAACAAAACTTATTACGCGGTAATCAAAAATGCATTGCTGACAATTCACTTTTAATATTTGGTCTCTCATTCAATTTAAATTCAATATGAAAATTAAATTAAGCTTAAAATTTTGTAAGCTTTATTAGCTATTTTGTAAGCTTTGTTAGCTATTTTGTAAGCTTTATTAGCTTACAATTTACAATTTTGTTCGTGTTAATAAACTATAAACATTTTTACAAATTGACGAGACTAAATTATAAAATATATAAGAAATATAAAATCTGTATGGTCATAAAAAGACCAACCTCTTTATTCTGTGACATAGATCCATTAATCGACAGCACCTGTCACCTATCTGGCATTTCGGTTGTCACCTTTCATTTTTATTATGTGCCGTCTTGTTGCTGTTGGATTTGTAAGTCCTAAGAGGGCAAAGAAAACCGTATGCTCACCGTGTGTGTGCTAAAAATTCGTTGTGCGTATTGGAATAATTTATTTCAAGATAATTACTTATCTTCGGTATGGCAGTGATACTGGTAACAGTGAACATGTCAGATCTTTTAAACGATCTGCCAAAATCCTGAAGCTATGATGGACGGACTATAGGTCTATCTGAATTAGTCAAGAATAAAGTACATACAGGATATGGTCGCTACTTGGTAGAATTTGTCTATGATTTTTGATGAAAGTGAAAAATTACAGCTTCTACATGAAATGTGTGTCTACTTTTTTCCATTCCTAACCATTAAGATTTACAAATACAAAGTTTAAGTGTCTGGTGACCTAATAGTATGTTAATAATGTTAGTTACTTCTAATACCACCACCCCAATCGACACGTTATTAAGGGCGGTTTGACTCCGATACACGAGCAGAAGCCAACGCCTACTTACGTTGTGGGGTCCCGGTTGGACTCGCGATGCAGTTCGCGGAGGTATGCGCCAGGGTTCTCTAGGGCCGCGCCGAACATGCGTTGTGACTGGAGAATGGTGGAGAGGGTGGTCGTCCACTCGCGACGCCGGTCCTCCGGAGCACGGCACAGGAACGCCAGCTTCGGCTTGCTCGGGTCCAGGGATCGGATCACGAAGGCTCCCGTCCCCTCTAACTCTTCCAGTTCCATCTTGTTCACCTGCAAACATTGTTCATTGAATTTTTATTACATTTTCTAAAGTCTTAAATTTTTCTTCATGTAAAATTTATTCATTATTGTAAAAACATTCAGAAGGCACTGAACTGGATGGAGACGCCTACCTGAGTCGGCAGTCTCGACATTCGTTACGACAGCTTAGCGACCTCAATTGGTTGATACTGGAATGGATTCGTAAAATTATCTTTACGAACTGCAAAATCGTTCACAATCAGCTGTCACGTATGCCTATTATCGACCCATAGCCATTCTGTTATTTTAAATACATACATGTACTTTTTTAAATAGAGTTCAGCTGGGAGTTTTTTCCGCTGCCTTTTTTCTCTCAGCTCAACGTTAATGCACGTGTATCTTTCACACACAGCACACACTCTCAAAATATGTCGATGTGTTTCATGTACGTTTTTTTCTCTTAGCTTAACATCTAGCCCAAACGAACACCTAAAGGCTATGACCGGGAAAAAATGACATTAGGCGAATATTTTGTATTCCTAGTATGAAATAAGTACTAACCCTCTTTCTTTCTTTCAAAAAGAACTACTCGTTAACTTAGCAAATCACTATATATCGATGGATCAGTAACTAATATCTAGACTACCAGACCTGAAATATTCTTAAGGACCTTTTAAATGTTGATGGATGAATGCAATGCACGTCCTCACCTGAATATGCGCCTTGTAGTTATAGGTGGGACTCGTGAATTGGTTTTTCTTGCCGACAGCCTCGCTAAAGATTACACACTGTTGGAAGAGGAACACGTGCAGCTCCTTGCCCTTGTCACTGCTGCTGTTGGCATCTGACACCACCAATGGCTCCTGGAGTAACAACTTCCCTTGCGCCGTTATGTTACCCTAGAAATAAACAATCACTCATTTATTTTAAAACTGGTATTACTCTTGTCAATTATTTTATCTTATCGTACAAGCTGTCTTTACATATTTATTATGCATGCATGTAATTGCCTCTTACAAATCGATGATTGTCTGTCAAAGCGATGGCTACTTTACTAGAACGTGTCCGATGGAATTTTGGAGGTAAGCAGAAAAAATATATTTTAGCACTGTTATTCTATTTCACAAACACTCGTGCACTGTAATTAACCTATATCAAACAAAATTTCGTCAACTTTATCCGATATAACTCAAAAATACACCAAGAAAATGAAAATAAAACAAGAGCACAATATGTTTTTTCGACTACCCGCCAAAAAAACCCTCATATTACTTCTTTGCAATTTTATTAGATATTTATAATTGACGACAAAATCGCCTATGAGCATCAATTGATTTTTATTCACTCCTCTCATCTCACCACTGCATTGCATTTTAAAGTCGATTTTCAAGGGTACTTTTTCGCGCCTTACGATATGAATAAATATGATAATCTTGCAAACGTCTTTTTGTTTATAATAAGAGAAATATATCATCTACTAAAATTATACCAATGCAGAACTTTGGAAGAAATTTTAGCGTCCTCTTAAAATCTAAGAGGAACTCTGAAATACATTTAACAGATGCAAAACAAAAAATTAATAATAAATATGTAAAATTATGAACCGCCAGCAGATCATAGCATAGGCTAAACCAAATGTGTACTAGTCGTGCAGTGTAACTCGCAACGATATCGGTAGGAGTAAATTTTTTTTTTTGATAATAGGTACCACCATACTTCATTCACTGAGCCAGAAATGATCATAAATAAATAAATAAGTTTGAAGGTATTTAATGCGTGAAGCGAAAACAATACTTGAGCATCTTAATGTAAAATGTAGTCACATACATACAAGTTTATTAAAATAAAGCTATAAAATTTATTAAATATTCGCTCATCGCGTTGAGAAAATATAGCACTCATAAATCATTTTTTACACAAAGTTTCATTTATGTATGTTAGTATACAGGTAATATGAAAATAAAAATAAAAGAAAAGAGAAAACATTATTAACGTTAGAAGGAACATGTATATAATATTTGCGTGGGCAAGGACCAATAAGACAAATTCGCTTACGACTAGAAAGCCAGGACTAATAAATTTAATGTTTTGCTACCAACACGAAATCCCTTGCCATTACGTGATTTATTAGCAAAATAAAGTGCAAAACGCGACCTCTAAGAATAAACCTTTTTGTTTCGTTTTGAAAGAAGTCAAGGAAAATTTCACACAGAACAAGTTGTAGAACACAAAAAACGAATAGGCATATCATAGACATATTTGCTAAACATTTCAAAATAAGAAAATGGTTGTAAGTATAAAACGTACAATGCGCAGCGCATAACATACTAATTCTAGACAAATAACTAACTACTTATACTTAACAAAAAACAATGTTTTATCTCATGAATGTGGTTTCACCATGGTTATAAGCGTGTGTAAATTGTCATCGTGTGTGTAACTTATGAAGCTGTTAATCAGTCATCATGTTAGTCATCATGTTACTATAGTTACCTCAGGTAACTTCACTGTTCGCACTTGCTTGACAGCTTCTTACGTTACGCGCAACCAGATAAGCCCGCATTCGTGAAATAAAATAGCCATAACAAATAAAAGTTGCCACACGTGCAATCTCACCGTGAATCCTTTTAGACGGCCGACATCCATCATGTCGTTCGCGTTTTTCGGGATGATGGAAGTGCACAGCTCGGCGTCTCGGAGGGCGGATATCACGCTTGCGGGCGCGTTCGCGTTTTCCGTGTAATTGAGGATTTTCTTTACGAGCAGGTGATACTTTTGGATTCGTTGGATTGGTTTGATCAAAAGGTCGCCAAGCTGGAAAATTGAAATGAGAATTAATTCCCTACTAATTAGCGAAGTCTAAGATCAAGCTTATTTATGGTGAATGTAACCTACAGTTTAATATCTCAGGTTTTTTGCAAACCTCTTTATGACCCACTGCTGATCATAAGTCTCCTCTCGGAAGTGAGAGGGACGTAAGCCATAGTCTACCTTGTTAGCCATATTCGGATTGGAGGACATTATTATTTGGTTTGGTGGGGAAGGTTATAACCCTAAGGTCACTGCGACCAGTAAATGATCTATTATAGCCTATTCCCTCTTTTACATGTATCGGATTCCCTAGGCCGACGATTGTTAGGAACGGCACGATGCACTTGGGATCTAGAAGTTTGTCATTTTTCGATGTGACTAGGCTGCCGCCCAGTATGCGACTTCTGCTATGGGTGAGTGCGACACAGTGGCAGAGGATGTGATACCGGTTTTTCTTTGCCATTGCAGAATCCGCATATAGCAGTGGAACTTAGGTTTAGTTTGAACATGTGTGTTTAGTTTGCATTTACCAGTAGACGTATTTATTTATTCTTACAAGTAGACGTATTTCATTACGTTCTCGACGGATGACTTGCTTTGAGTATTTACTTATGTAGCCAGCCACTAGCGGCCCTTGCATGCGTCATGCCTGGTGCGGACACCCATAGGCCCTTGCCCTGGTTCGTAGACCAGACATGAAGCATGGTTCGGGAAGCGGTTTTTGCACTGCCCAGCGTTGGCTCACGTTAACTCACTCTTGGTGGACATAATGTATCCGGGAAATTATGAGTAACTAACTCTAGTACATGCACGATGATGAAAAACATCGTAATTAAATATCATAATGTTTTCTCTTAAGGTGGAGTAGTGATAAATACGGGCATAACAATTATTTTTTGTCAGCGGTCCGTGCGGTCGTCGCGGCTCAACGTTTTAGCTAATTTCAGTCAATGTCTTGTCGTGTGAAAAATTGATTTATAGAAACATTACAAATATGTTGACATTTCCCAACCTTTTATAATTATGTTTTAACTTAACTTGATATTTTTTTTTATTTTTCTGGCCGGTCTAGGCTTTATATTTATCTTAGAAAGATAACATTTTTTATGTAGGTACCTTTATGTATTTACATACCTGAAGTTTGTGTCCAAGTTTCTGTCTTAGTTCCTGAAAGTAATGCTCGTGTTCGGAGACGATGTACTCGGACACGGGTTTGTTGCGGCAGTAGGCCTCGTACATGAACATCCTCTTCTCCAGGAAGCGGCGGAACAGCGGGCCGAGCTGCTCGGGGGCGCCGATGCACGCCTTCAACTCGCAGAGGAACTTGCTGCACATACACATTACAGTCTTCAATTTTTTTTATAATGGCATTGCAAACTCTGTGCATATTGCCAGCGTCAAGTATAATTTTAGCATCACCTAGTGGTCATAGAAAAAAAACAGTAAGTCGTCAGTAATCAATCAGTCTAGTCATTCAAATTTTCAAGTAAAGCGATGCCTACTTTACCAGAACGTGTCCGATGGAGTTTTGGAGGCAAGCTGAAAAAACATGATTTCGCACTGTTATTTTATTTCACAATACTCGTGCACTGTCGTGCCTATATCGAACAAAATGCCATCAACTTTATTCGATATAACTCAAAAATACAGCAAGAAAACGAAAATAAAACAAGAGCACAATAATAAAGTCCTTACCGACTTCCCGCCAAAACTCGTTAGTCTTATCGCACACGTACCTACCGGTGCTACCATCGCCAGCTACGCACACACGCAAAGCAAAACATATACATATGTCAAACACTTAATTACCTATCATTGCCATTAACATTATAAGATACCAAGCACAAGAAGGATAAATAGTATCATTCGCATGGCGCGCGTTGCGAGGCTCTGCAATGCTTATATCCGTATTATAATCAGACGAAACAGAATTGGAAAAGATCAGGAAAATAATGCATTTCACTTCTAAACTTCTTTATTTCAGGTCAGAAATAAAACGTTCCACAATCGATCTTCACTAATGTAACTATAACCATTGTACCTTGTCTTGATTTTTGTTGTTTACATTTGTCATTTATATCATATCATAAAGTAGAGGACAAATCAGAGCTTTGCCCTCAATGAAGCCGAGTTTCTGACATCCTATCTGAATATATTTTCAAGTACAGACTAATTTAAAACGATGCCAAGTTACTCACTCTCGGTGCCATTCATAAATGGCCTCGATGTTCCCGAATATCATGCGGTGACGTCGATCGCGGAGACCGTCGGGGAGAGGCGGGTCGGCGTTGGGATCCTGTACGACGTAAATTCGTGTAACATTAAACATCATAGCTTGTGAAATAAACATATCATATTTGCAACAACTTTGCACTGAAAATCGGTGGCAAACGGAGCGTGAGATATTGTTAGCGTTGGGCTATTTCTAATTTTACATAATTGTAGTATACTTAAATGACCGCAAATTAGCCTTTCGATTCGTTCTTTAAAGATACTTTTTACGCAAATTAATAATAGTACCTATTTACATGAAAGTTGACCCAGCACGAAACTTCATCCATGGAAACCCAATTGTCTGGGGGCCATTTACGAACCCAATTCTTTAATGCCATCGAAGCTCACGCGAGCTTTAATGACTTTGAAAAGAAACAATAGCTATCCAGGGAGTCGATAGTCACGATCCTAGTAGGTTTAGTACCTATATTGATATGTTGATATACAATGAATTTAATTTAAAGCACCAGTTTTAAAAAATCAAAAGTAAAGTCTGTATAGGAAATATTTTTTGAAAACAGTATGTTGTCTGTTTTTTCTTTTTAAGGTTTAGCAGACTCACTTAGTAACGTGGTAGAAAGTGCTTAGTAAACAGGCTGCAACACTTTTTTGCGTCCCACTGCTGGGCACAAATCTCTTCTAATTTTCCACAATAATAAAAATATAATGGTCAGGAAAAACCTGCAGGTTATTCCACCACGCTATTCCAATGCAGGTTGGTGTAGTAAACAGATGTAAATATTTTTTTAAACATTTGAATGGAGTGGTGTTAATCACACAACCTCAAGAAAGCCTGCAGTTGCGCTGCTACAACAAAGGCCGATTATCGGTAAGTCTGGCCAGCAACTGCTCCATTGCCTCTATTTCATTGAGACACAATAGAATTATTCACGGCAGAAGTGGGTGCAGCGGCCGGGGCAGACGCGGTGGTACTTTCCCGGGCGAAACATCAAAGTTTTACCACCTACAAGACCTAAGAAAGTAGGAGATAATTGTAAGAAGCTAAGATGATCACTAACCGCCATGTGTCGCATGTAGCCTTCGACGATGAGCCGTAGGTCGGACACGTACACCTCCTCGGTGTCGTACAGCTCGCGCAGCACGTACTCGCGCTTGCGCAGAACGCCCTCGAAGTCGAGGCCGGGCGTCGGCGGCTGCTCGTCGTCCTCGACCTCGCCCTCCGCGCCCTCCCCTCCCTCCCCGCCACGCGCCGAACAGCTCGCCCCTCCATGCTGCTCCTGCGCATCCCGCAATAAACCATTCAAAACTGAATTACTCCACTCCTATATCCAACGCCCTGAACGATCGCTTTTAATCAGCCTCACGCGAAAGAAATCACCAAAAAACGCGTGGTACGTTACGATTTCAAGGTTATTTAAGAGGACGGAGAATTGAGGTGTTGACACTATGTACAAAATAATTTTAAAGGCATTCCTTAAAAAAAGGTGCACCAAATTATTTGGAAACCAGGATAATCTAATACTTTTATAAAATTCTCGTGTCACAATGTTAGTTACCCTACTCCTCCGAAACGGCTCGACCGATTATCATGAAATTTTGCGTGCATATTGGGTAGGTCTGAGTGGCCCACCCCAAACATTTAAACGCGGTACGCAATTCGCGGGGTCAGCTGGTTTATTGTAAAATTGTTTTTGTAAATGATTTTATTGCCTTTTTATCAATAGACTCTACCAGTTTTTGACGACACAAGTTTTTTTTTCATACAAAATGTACTCGTATGAGGATGTCGTCGCGTTTCGACAGCTCATTAAAAGTATCTCAATTCAGTTCACAGTGAACTTACGGTAGTTTGTTTATAATAATAATATTATTAATATTTTAAAAATACTTTAAATTTACTCTAGTTCACATAATAATATGAAAACAGAAATCAGCCGTACTGAACCAGCCGTTTCTTTTTTTAATTTTACATTAAGCAACACACACAATTTTTACTTATATGGACATGATAATTATAATATGTTTTTGTTTTTAATCTATCGTTGGGTTGATTAAAAGCGATCATCTCAGAGAGACCTTTTCACGACGATTTTCAGCACAACATTGCATCGTTTCACTACCATGCGTTCTCAAACAATTAGCTAGCCAAAGTAGACACGCGTTATCAATGTTCTTAAAAGCTTTACATAACTATAAAATCAACGTATATCGCCTACAACAGCAAAATAACTCATATCATATCTACTACTGTTACTTATGCAATTGATGCTATTAGCATACTCTTTCATGAAATAACTTCCAGTCCTCAACAAAATATACGACATCCAAAAGCGTAATATACTAGTGAGTATACTAAACTCACTCATCTCTTTTTATGCTTACGTAAAAAGAATGTTCCGTAACCTGTAGCGTATACGTATATAAAGATGAAATGATTACGAGTTGAACAATATGTAAAAGTATGATTTGTCTACATGTATCTGGAAACGTTTTACAATAAAATTAAGTTTTTAACAAAAAAATAGAACCGACTTCAAACGGTAAAAAATAAAATTGTTCAGTACCTACTTCTTCTTGCTTATGGTAATGACTCTTAAAACTATTTTTGGAGTCGGGCCCTTACTAAAATGTCGTACCATTCGTTCTAAATGGGCACCGACAGTACAGACAGTGGGACAGTACCTACTTCTTCTTGGTTATGGTAATGACTGTTAAAACTATATTGGAGTCGGTGCCCATTCAGAACGAAAGGTACACTATATTTACTAAGATAGGACATTTTACTAAGGGCCCGACTTCAAAAATAGTTTTAAGAGTCATTACCATAAGCAAGAAGAAGTAGGTACTGAACAATTTTATTTTTTACCGTTTGAAGTCGGTTCTATTTTTTTGTTAAAAACTTAATTTATTTCACTCTTTTTAGTAATTTTAATAATTCTGCACATATGTATAAGGTAAGCATAATTGGAAATTTTTTCAGTTAATTTCTAAACGTTAACGAGATACCTTTTATAATCATGTTTATCTAATAGCCATCTTATACCCTGAAAGAATACTACTATAAGTCCACCTGAACGTATAAATTAATGAAAGAATTTGCTCTCAGCTCCTAACCGTTGAGGAGTTGTACCTTCAATCATCAGCTTAGCAACATGAGGTGATAATTACCGGACACAAATATTTGTATTATGTTAAAAAATATGACTAAAAGAATGTATGTGCCTATTAAGTTTCAGTGTTTCCCTCGATTTCCCTAGTATCACATCATCAGGTTTTGCCATGGTGACAGTTGGACCACCTCAGAAATGTAAGATTTCCAACAAAAAACCATTTATTGAAAGAATATGCTATCAACTCCTAACCGTCATAGTACCTTCCATCATCAGCTCAGCAACATTATATGATGATAATTATACACAAATACCTGTTTTGCTTTAGTAAAATATGAAAATCATTTGTTGTGCTATAAAATTTGAATGTTCCCTTCGATTTCTCTGGGATACTATCATCAGACTTTGACTTGGTGACAGTTGGACTACCTCAGAAATGTAAGATTTCGAACAAAAAACCATGTATTGAAAGAATTTGCTCTCAACTCCTAACCTTCGTAGTACCTTCCATCATCAGCTCAGCAACATGCTATGATGATAATTATACAAAAATGCCTGTTTTGCTTTAGTAAAAATATGAAAATCATTTGTTGTGCTATAAAATTTGAATGTTCCCTTCGATTTCTCTGGGATCCCCTCATCAGACTTTGACTTGGTGACAGTTGGACCACCTCAGGAATGTAAGATTTGGAATAAAAAACTATTTATTGAAAGAATTTGCTTTCAACTCCTCACTGTTGCAGTACTTTCCATCATCAGCTCAACAACATGAAATGATGATTACTATGCACAAATATCTCTTATGCTTCAGAAAGTATAAGAAAATCAATGTGTGTGCCTATAAAATTTGAGAGTTCCCCTCGATTTCCCTGGGATCCCATCATCAGATCCTGATTTGGTGACAATGGGACCACCTCGGGAGTATAAGCATACGAACAAAAAAAGAATTTTGAAAATCGGTCCACAAACGGCGGAGTAATCGGTGAACATATATAAAAAAAAAAAAAAATACATACAGCCGAATACAGTACCTCCTCCTTTTAGAAGTCGGTAATAAAATGAATCTTACTCGTTTGTTTTAACAACGCCCTATACAAGTATTGTAAAAAGCAGGTCTCATAAAACCACAATTTAAGGAGCGCAGGCGTTATTTTTATGAAGTCGTTTAGTGACTTTAGTAGCGTTCAACCTCTTTCGATTTTATCATGACCGGTAGCTGGCTGTTATGCAAATGTGACTTATATTAATAAAATTACTTTACGTTTCATTTCTGTACATCCGAAATAGTTTTAGTGGTACTTGAACTTTGTAAAAAAATTAAAACTAAACCGCAGCGTAAAGCAAAAAAAAAAAAAAACAATCTCGTGTTAATTAAATGCTACACAAAAGCAACTAGCTGTTAATATGTCCTCGAATTACAATGGTAAATAATGGTAGTAGATATGACAACATAATCTACTGTATGTATAATTTGCATGCAGTATGTTAAAGGAAATAACTAATTAAGCTGAATTTGTGATAAGAACTGCGCCGATGAGTAAGACACTCAGCAGAAACCCCATAGACAAATGGGTAAGAACAAACAAGCAACAACTGTTCAAAAGAAAACCCGATGTGGTTATTTCTCACAACCTACAGCTTTACAGCAAGTAAAACTTCAATAAATACCATTAATCACACCAGTAAAATCTCGCCGCTCGCTCTCCTCGTTGTTCGGTAATAGGCGTTAATGTATAAATTTACTTCACCTTACGCGAATTAAAATTACAGCTGATACGATGACGTCAGGCCATCCGACGTGATGTGTACGCGGCATGTGCTCGATGATGCGATATTTAGCGTGGACAGTAAACAATTCTAAATGTGTATGAGTTCATACTTGGCAAAGAAATGTGGGCCAAAGAACATCGAATTCAGTCATGTAAAATATTTTGCTGGACGCGCATTCATGATCGGACTACCACCGAACAGCAAGCGGAGAGCGATAAATCGAGTACAAAAACTACATGCACACTACATGCTTCGTTTTGAGTCGAACCATTTTTTCTTTAACGATCTGTTCGATCTCCGCAATGTCAGCCGGTCCACCGTTAGAGTCCATGGAATCCATAGCCAATGAGTTCTGAAAATGTCACCAAGATGTCACCCTTCGGTTCTCAAAAGCAGCTATACGCACCCCGAGAGGTTAGTAACAAGTTTACAGAGAAGAGTGAAAATTATTAAAATAAAACGAAAAAGGGAATGTAGATGATAAAGAGTATTGAATGTAAAAGTTAGTAATATGAGTAGTGTTAGTGAAAAGCGATAGTACTTACCCGGGTGGTGGGCACGGAGGCGGCGGCGGCCGGCGTGGGCGCCTGCTGCAGAACCGGCGGGTCCTGCGCAACCACACGTTACATCACTAACTTTACACGCTTCACATAGGTACATACTATATTACAATTATACGTACAATGTACATACTATCTACTACTACTATCTATTTGGCAGCTTTTTGCATACCGTTAAAATACACTTAATGCAAATGTTCTAAAATTATGTATCTACAAACGAAATATAGGTATAGATAGTACGTGTGTTTAACGTGTCCATATAAATTTTACTAAGTCGGTGTACATAAAAATAACAATTTTCAAGAAACAAAATTTTAAAAGTCTACTAGCTACACATAAAGTGGATGTCACAAAGGGTAATTTTAATGACAAGTGATTCAGAATTTGCATAACTGTAACGACATTTCCATTAATAATAGTCGTGATATCGGTCAGGGTTCACACATTTAGCGTGAAGAGCGGCGAATAGCATACAAGAAAGCGAACGTTGACAGAGACATGGCGAAGGTCATGGCTATAGCAATAAACGGTTTATTTTAAGATTCCGCATCAACACCCGATTTACACGAAGCGTATTAAATAGACACTTAGGCGATAGAAACGAGATATATTTTGCGTGCGGCTGCCTGCCACCGATCGTGGCCTCAAACGATGCATAATACAGCTTATAAATAAGTTTAAACAGTAGTAATTGGGTCAGATTGGGACTGGACTTTTCATTCACAAATGTAATTAATGGCAAGTCTTTTTTCGTCCCACTGGTGGACACAGGTTTTTTGTAGTAAAGGGCGACTTCCAGGTTCCCAAGCTGTTCCAGTAGGGGTTAGTGAATCATGGGTTAGTGTTTCATCCAAATGTTTTAAATCGTTCTGAAAGCAACTTTTAGTTATGTGTTTAATTGCTATTTACGGATAATATTCGGGACAGACGGTTTAACGTGCCCACCGAAGCACGGTTAGATTCCATGTGGTAAATTGTATCGTAAATCGTATAGTAATACTACTCTACACGCCCTGTCGTAATCATAGAAATATGAGCTGGATATATCTATTCCTCCTACCCAACCAACAATTTTGCCCTATAACAAATCCTTAGAACTCAAAAAAGCTGGCTAAGCGATGTATAAAGGTTTTAGCGGTGACCGAAGGTTGTATAATAGCGTTCGATAAAACAGTTTAGCTCTATAAGTTTATACAGCCAAAAATACCTATTATCAAGTGATGTAAAGGCTTATATCGCCACTTTATATAGCTGTTATAGGCAGATGTTATAGCAACCTCCAATGTGACCAGTATACAACGATAGAACTCTATACCAGTGTTTACTGTCGCCATAATGTGGCTGTTTTACGCTATAAAGGTTCTGAATGTACTTTAATACGTCTTTTGTTATAGTAGAGCTGAAAATTCTACAATAGGGCGATATTGTGATATTGTGGTTTTGTAGAACGCCGTTACAACACATGGCACTATAGTGAGCACAAAAACTCTGCAACAGAGCTATTTCGTGATACAAACGAGTTTCAAATTACCCTTATGTAGCTTAAATTGTCCTTTAAAGGTTTGCTAATGCCCTTTATAGTTCCAGTGTTAAAATTGTCACAAAGACACTTTTTTAGAACAGGATTGTTTTTTCGTTACTGTTATAGTCCTTCTTTTACACCACAGTGTTATAAAAGGAGTTCTTTCTCTTTTAAAACATAAATACGGTATATAAAGGTACGCTAATTACTTTTAAACGATAATTCAGTTTTATAAAGGCATTTCTATCACTCTTTAAAACTTAATCGCCATTTATATTTAGCGTAATTTTAACTAATGAAACACCTTTGTTTTTTATAATTGTTATATTTTTTAAATTGAATAAAAATCTTATCGCATTCATGTATGGCACTAGAACAAGCACTAACGGATCCCTAATTTCATGTAATGGTGGCTGTGGTCTGTAATGACGAGTGCTGTAGTGGACTTCAGGACGCTAAAAATATATTTATGACGTTAAATTCGTAATTGTTTTAATAAAATCTCAATAATTCGAAGAGGGCATTAAAATATTCTCGTAATATCACCTATGCTTTCTCAGTAAAATAACCTTCCCACACATCATTACACACGTAAGAGTCGAATAATTTAATTACAAAATAAATTCTAACTTATCAGGATATCCTCGTATTCTTCTTTTATTATTTATTTTCTAAAAAACATTCCAGCTGTGTGAATTAACGCGTGAACGAATGAAAAACGAGTGAATGATAAATTAAGGGTGTACTAATGGAATCATAAACTCTTTTACAGTACAAAAAGGTACTTTAGAAGCGTTGTAGTGGCTTGTATATCACCAAATGGAGATTGCGTTACTGTTACATCAACCATATAGGCCAAAATTATAATGCTTGATGCCGCTATAGTTCCACTTTAGAGCCGAATGGAGATATAATTGCGCCACTTTCTTTGTAGGTGCACCTTCTTAGGCTTTTTATTTCACCACCCATTGGTTTTAAGGAAACGTTCTATGGTCTTTTATAGAACCACCTTTTGCTGGTTGGGTATTTCCTTTTATTTATTTATAATTTTAATTTTGTAATTAAAATATTTTTATACAGTTTTTTATTCTTATTGTATATAGTTAAGTCTTTTTTAATGTTCAAAACTATATATAAATATTATGTGTGTATATATGTATGTATTTGTTTGTCTGTTCAGCGATTACTCGAAGAAACTTTGCTTGACCGATTCTTTTGTAACCACCTCGGGACTTCCTCCTCCTTGCTCTTCGTGTTCCATTATCTAAATGAGACATGATATGTACATAATTTAAATACTCTAATCTGCCAATATTAGTACATGGTAAGAACGACAAGACCTCATTAGAGTAGAACCAACAATCTGTGTTTCTTGTGTGATTCATAATAATTGACGACGCGGGTAATCTGGTCGCTGAATGGAGCGAGGCGTCGCGTGACGTCGGGCGCTGGCGGGACGCGGCAATCAGCGCCGCTGGAGCGTGGATAACGACCCTCACTTAACCAACGTCACCCACTCTTGCATTACCCACTCTATCTTATTAAGAGCGGTTTCAGACTAACGTATTATTCGGCGCATTTGCCGAAACGACCGTATCGTTTCGGGAAACACGCTTAGACGCGTGTAAATATTCCTGAAAATGTCAAATCTAGATTTTCTGCGCGTACACGCTCTTTCAGAAACGAGAAAACGACCGTATACGCGCTGAAATACGCTAGATTGAAACCACTATTAGGCATACAAATTTTCTTAGTTGTAAGTGGGATTCGGTGGGGGGAGGGATGCGAGTCAATAACTTTAACGACGACAATAGAATTTAACAATAGTATGACATCATTACAACCATAGCTTAAATGGTGCAACGCAAATGTTGCTTAACCGAAAATTTTCACGGGTGGGTTTAGTTATCGTTATAGTTACATGGTGCAACACACCCTTAAAGACATTTTTTTCGTATATATTGCCGTTTGTATATAGTATAACACATTTTTTTTCTACAAAGTGCATTGTTCTACCAGCTTGGTCATTCTCTCGCGTGTATTTGCGCCTTTAGCTTTGGCAGTCTATATACCTCTGCAACTTGAACTTGATAATAAGACGATATTTATTGATGATAAAATTGTCACGACTGCTATCTACTTCCAGAGCTTCCGTAAAGCCATTACAAAAGGAATTTAAACAACGAGTACGTCACGACTTAAGGGTTATATAACTCTACATACAAAGTTAAAAAATAACGTTCACTAAGAGGTTGTAAAAAGCCGTACAGTGAATAAATAATTTCCTTCTTCTTTCTTCCTTTCTGTAGCTACTTTAATGGTTACTGGTTAGTGTTAGATTTTAAGTAATATATACGATCGTTCATGTATTTCGGTAGCGGTATCAAGACTGCTAGTATTTATGATACCCTACTTATGTTCAATATATGTACATATGTTATGATATGATCTTGCCTTTACCATAATCATGCATTTTAATCGTATATTGACAGCGGCTTCTGTCAAAGATAAGTTCTACTTTATCAAGTGGTAATTAATGGGTCATGTAATTAATTAATGTTATAAATTTAAAAGGTAGTACTACAATTAAAGGAACGTAGACTCAGTGTAGATAGAGAATAGACATGGAACAACGGTCAATGTTAGAGGTTTCCCAAAAGTTTCAACTACGTATATAATTACTAGAGATGCGCCGAATAATGATTTTACTGAATACTCGAATACCGAATACTATTCGGTTTAACGTTTACGGAACCGGATATTCGGGCAAATATTCAATTTACCATTTAATTTTTTTGTCATGTAACCTGTATAACAGTAGAAAAGTTGATTTTTAGTTTCAATTTTGAACTTTAAATATAATTTAATATTCGGTTAAAATTTATTTTGTGTGCTATCAGATTCAGTCTTAAATTCAACGATCGTACACATTTCGTATTTTATTTTCCATAGCTAAGATAGCCAAGAGTAAGATAAGATAATGTCCACGTGACTAAACACGCCCTTCTCCAGGTGTGCGTAGCGTAGGTACAGTAACGGGCATGGACTAGTTACCTATTAATGACATCGGTTTGAGTTATGTAAAATAAATTATTGGCTATAGCCCTTTTTGCGTCCCACTGCTGGGCAAGTCTCTCCCCATTATTGGGGAGGCCTGGAGTTTACTCCACCACACTGCTCCAATGCGGGTTGGTGGATATATATATGAAATAAATTATTATTCCTATATAAATTACGAGTAAATATATCGTTATGGGAAAAAAACATTGCTATTTTATTGTATTTTACCCGATTAATAATTTAGTGAAAAACATTTCTTTCCAACCTTTTTTACGTCCCACTGCCGGACCCAGATCTCTCGGAAATAAGAGGGATGTGGGCTTTAATCCATTAAGCTGGCCAAGTGCAGATTAGTGGACATCAAGCTTTCGAAAAATTATGAGTTTCTTTTAGGCATCCATGGTAATGGAAAACATCGTAATTAATTAGTTTAATTACATTTCACAATATTTTCCCTCACCATGTAGCGGTACACATATTACAAATTTATTTGTCAAAGATACTCGCCGAGGGTTTAAACCCGGTATTGCCGTGTCGTAGGTCGTGGCGTGGTCTTCACCGCTCGGCCATCGTTGATCAAACAATATATATCTAATAAAATATCTAATACCTTTAAACGAGCAATTCTTGTATATATCTAAATATATTTTTTGAATCTCGGAAACGGCTCCAAAGATTGTGATGAAATTTAGTACCCTGGTTTCGGGGGTGATAAATCGACCCAGCAAATTTTTATTGCTAGAAATTTTTAATAGTATGAAAATATTTTCAGTGATAATCAATTTAAATAAAAACTGAAAAATACGACTCTTCCTTACATCTATTGGAGAGTTTTAATAATAATGTGGCGTAAAAGCCGTCAAACGGGAGAGCCCACACGGCTCATTGTGGATTTCCTCGAGCGTCATCATCAGGACCTCGTGCATTTTATTGGTTGGGTGGTTTATCCGAGCAACGCTCGGTCGTTCAGGTAATTGGTATATAAAGCATAAAAATAATCTCCACGAGTGTAGCGGAAAGCTCAGAAATGTAGCGACCTTCCGCTATCCGCTTCCTGAATCACGCTATCGAAGTTTTCGGAATATCCTACCATATATACAAGCTCCGAATTGAGTCAAAAGGAGCGCGGCCGCTCCCCGGGCATGACCACCTCGCCCGGCGGGAGATCTCCCTTTGCCAAACTGGTGACCCCGGACAAGAATACGTCCCTTCTGACCTTCATCAGTCGCATCTTCACACCCTGGATGGACTGCAGCATCACTTCACCAGCTCGTCAGGTTCATCGCAGCGCACCATGTACACGCTTCCTGTTCCTGACACAGCTGCCTCCAAGGACTTCATGGACGGCTTGAGTAGCCATTACTCGCCTCCACATCCTACCCTCACATCCCGACTCACCGTGGATAGAGGGCATCTCCACTCTTCGCTTCACCCTCACATCCCGACTCACCGAGGACGGAGGGCTACACAAGGTCTGCACCCTCACATCTCGACTCACCGCAGATAGAGGGCATTCCAGGCGCTTGTAAGCGAAGACTACGCTTGGATTACTGAAGTCATCGACCTCCGGTCTGAGCAGGGGGTGATGTAGCGACCTTCCGCTATCCGCTTCCTGAATCACGCTATCGAAGTTTTCGGAATATCCTACCATATATACAAGCTCCGAATTGAGTCAGTTGGAGCGCGGCCGCTCCCCGGGCATGACCACCTCGCCCGGCGGGAGATCTCCCTTTACCAAAGAAAGTATTTTTTTAATAAACGCTGACGATCTATCAATATGAAATTAATATTTAATGTGATTGATCTGATCACACATATTACAAACGTCAAATTTTTTGCCGAGAGCCGAGCGACAAAACACTGCTATAATTTATTAGTTAGTGGCTGATTTATATTGGACTGTTGTGGGCAAATGTTGGTCCCAGTGTTCGAAGTAGTCTAAGAAGCTCAGTGGAAGATATTACGCTAGAATACCGGTTTTCGCCTTGTAAGAAAACAGCTCTGATTTTGGTGAAATTGAGTGGTAATGTGCTCAGTGAAGAAAACACGTGTGTGTGTGTTATGCTTACAGCGATGGGCTTCATAGGTGGCGGCAGCTCTACGTCGGGCACCTCATCCTCGGCCTCGTCAGGCGCAGCGTGACTGCACTCGCCCTCCTCTACTCGCCCGTTGTCCGTAGCGTACGGCAGCTAACAAAAAACAATTTTGTAATCGAGTATTCACTTCTATACTAAGAACTAGCCATTAATAATTAGTGGTAATCCACTTTACCTCCTGCCTGAGGCACCTTATCTCCTATGTATTTACAAACAGGACACTGCAAATTTTACTAAGAGGAAAGTACGCGCCGGTTGTCCGGTGTGTACGGCAGTAACAATACAACAATTTATAATCGAACATTCACTTCTAAACTAACAACAAGGTACTCAGTTTGCATGTTTTTACTTTTTTCGATATATTCGATGTATTCTTCATTTTTATTAAAAGCTATTATTTAACTTGAGTTTATTTTTTAACACGCTTTTATTAGCTTGACCTGAATGTATGTATGTATGTAACGGAATCTTTTAACTTCATTTTCACTTACTTCTAGGATTCTGATTAACTTGAAAATTTGCATAGGGGTCAAGAGCCGATGACAATATAATAATCTCATAACTATATATTACTAGCTGTGCCCCGCGGTTTCACCCGCGTTAGAAAGAGAAGTGAACCAAACTTTACAGGATTACTCGTTGGACCAATCTGAAGATTCTCCGAGAATTTCATTGAAATCGGTCCAGCCGTTTCGGAGTCTATAAGGAACATACATACACACTTTCTCTTTTATAGATATGATGGTCCTAACCAGGATCATCAGGATAAAAAAATATATACGGGGGGCAGCTTATAAGTTTGCGGCCTAAGGTACTTAATGAAACAAATATAAAGTTTTATATTTTTAACACGTCTAAGCGTCTGATTAACTTGAAAATTTGCACAGGGGTCAAGGGCCGATGATAATGCAATAATATGAGAATAAAAATCCAACTACAAAATTAAAAATTAATTCAAATTGTTTCAAAAACTAAAAAACACGCCAACAAAACAAAAAAGCGAGGGGTGGTTTTTAAGATACTTGCTTTTTAAGATGCACCCCACGCTTTCTTTTACAGTAAAATACATTTTCTTTTTATTTTTTACTATTTAGTTCGTATTTTCACAAAAGCGTGTTTTTTTGTTTTTTTTAACTACATTATTTATTTTAAATTTCAGTTTAATTAAATACTTATAGGTACTTACGCAAACCTCGCGAAAATCTTTTATGATCATATAAATTGAATATAATGAGGTTATAAGTTGATAGTTAAAATTTTAAAGGAAATTTTTCTTTTCATAGCATTTAAATAAAAGCTTTTTTAAAGTTATTTTTGCTTTTAAATTTATTAAAGCTGATTCAAATAATTAATGGTGTAATTTGAATGTACAAACCTTAATCTTCAAACCATTTAAATACGTGAGGATTATTTTATTTCCAATTACAGCACTATTTGATTCCACCTCTGTTTAGATTGAATTATAGAAGCGGTCGTTGGATCTTATCATCGGTAATAAATAAGAACTTAAATCATGTTGTATTGTATTTTTATGTATGAGCAATGGTTTTCTCAGTGCACAAAGAATAATGAGTTTTATAGGCAAAATATAATGATCAATCGTTTTCTCAGCGCACAAAGGATAATGAGTTTTATAGGCAAAATGTTGGTTCTTTGTATTGCATTATGGCAATTTTCTTATTGATCTCTTATCTTTGTTAAACAGTATAGAACATCTATTTTTTCCTGCTAGTTTAGCTAGAAAGCTACCAATAGATATACCAATAGAAATTGGTAGTGGTATTTTTTTAAAACCGTGTAGTAGGTTCGAAAGCTACTCAATACAAAAAAAAAATGAACAAAAACATATTTCCTCTATATTATTAGCATTATTTAAGTTTAGGTACTCCTTTCATCGGATATACCTGAAGAAAGCTTTGTACTGTTCGTTTGGGTTAAGAGGCCGTATACGAAATTTTGCAGATTTCGCTGATTTTCTTGATTTAACACACAAGTGGCCAATTTAATAGTTTTTTTAATGTTCATTCATATTGTGCAATGAAACTTATAGAAATACAGTATTTTAACTGCAAAATCTCCCATGTAAGATCAGCTAAAACAGCGAAATCGTCAAAATTTCGTATACGGCCCCTTAAATTTTGCTCGGATTTTGTAAGGATTCCGCTCGAGTCTAGTTGATGATTGAATGGAGCGTGATCCGACTACCGACTTTATGAACCAGCAGAATTTTTCTGTACCTTAATTTATTAATTGACCTAATATTTTAAAAATCTATTTTTTTCCAAACTAGGACTTATTTCACGCTTTTAAATGAAGACGGAATGATTCGGCAGGCATCGTGCGTAAAATATCCGCATTTTGTATAGAGCTACGTGCTACGTTGGAAATTGAGCGGCAGATGTGAATACTCAGTCGTTTTCTGTACATTTCAAGAACATATTTCAAAAGGTTTGGCTAATAAAACGTGATTTACATGTAAAAATGACGCAATTTGCATAATACATCGACCGTAGATTTTCAGACCTTCATTCATTCGGAAATTTTCTAAGAAAATTATGTTTATCAATGGTATATTATGGTCAATTTACACTGACTGAGAAAGCCTTATTTCACACTTGCTACGTTATAATGAGATAATGTATATTACCCTCGTCTAAAGGCATGAATATTTGTGCCCCACAGCGTAGAGATAATGAGTTTTGTTGTTAAAGAGTGTTAGGCTGAGTGTAGAGCGCGTTATTACACAAGTATCAAATAAAAATACATTTAATGCTGTACATTTCACCATTTACATTATTCGTTCTTTTATTTACTTACGCTCAGAATTTGTGTTAATAAATAAAAGAAAACCCAGATGGGTTTTGTTTTTGTTTATTGATTTTTGATGTTTAGAGCAAACATTTATTGTAACATCGCAGATATTCCCTAAGATCGTTCAACCGACTGGATTAACCGACTAAATAAAGGTCTCATTGAAAATCTGCGGTCGTAGTATTACGCAGATTGTGTCAATAAAACAATCAAATATGATTTAGAAACGCAAATTATGTAGGTATAAATTATTTCTGCAGCGTATTATAGTTACTCAGTGCTATACACAGAGGACGTGGCAATTCCTATTGTGTTACGATATGATAGATAAGTGAGAGAGGCTGCCGATCAGACCGGTATAAGGCGACCATAAGCCTCCGGAGATGCATACTATGGAAAATAATACTCGAGCCTTGCTTTGAGCTGTGTGCAACTGTCTGTTGCAGGCAGTCGACGGTAGGTTGTAGGTTTGAAGTTACCACTTTACATAACATGACCTGCATTCTCATTAAATACTACTCTATTGTTGAAATGATAGTTATGTAAGGATAGAATGGATAAATCGGGATTAATAATGGGTAAAGGGATACCTTGATTTTCTTTTCAGATAGGTTCTTCTTCAGCGGCACGGGCTTCTCGGTGGCGGCCGGGGACTGCGCGCCGCTGGGCGCCTTGTCGGTCTTGCCCTGTGACTGCTTTCGTAACCCGAGCCAGCGCCGTCTGCACAATTGGGATAAAACATTTTTGAATGGTTCAATGGGAGCAATTTTACTGGAATAGTAGCACATAAAAATCAAACTTTCAAAATCTTAAAGAATATGCAAGATGCGATTGATTGATAATCACATCAAATTGAACATTAGACAGGGACCGACTGGGTCGTACTGTATCGCAATACAAAATATAAGTAAAGCTTCTTTTTGCTAGAAAGAGAAAACTTATAAATCTGCAGTTTTTAAACAATTTTCATTTTTATTTGTGTTTATGCGATCGTACAAAATGATTATATTTTATTGATTAATACCTCATATTCAGTATAACAATTAAGACACGATTGTATTGTTTTGACTGAAAACCGATCAAAGCTCGGCCGACATTGTGTTTGTAGAATGCGGATCACCTAGCGACCACAATTTTCTCTAAATTCGAGTAATTTGATTGTTAATCACATGACGAGCAAATATTTTCACCAATCGAAGACCAATTCCGTGGCATCACCCTGTGGCATTCACAACCCTATTCGCACCCTTTTCACTGTGGGAGAAGAAACTTAAGAAAACCAGTGCATCGAAGTCAACATTATTTGCTATTTCACTTCTCCTAATCCTGCTTTAATCTTTATCGTTAGACCAGCCTGATATTAATGTATCGTTGTCACGAAACTCACATAAGGATGCCAATTCTATGCGCAACAGGCAGGATATAAGCAAGTTTAAATGGATTACAAAATATAATTGTACTACTTAAACATTAGAAATGTCAAAAAATATAAAAATACGATTACATTTTTAAATTATTTTTAGCATAAGAGCGTTTACCTAACTGTATAGTGACCTCCGGTAGCTGTCCAGAATCAGAGAAATGTTTGATAATGGAGGAAATTCGAATGCGTCAACCATTGCTGTGAGGTAGTGCGCCTGCCTACCTCGAAAACAGAGTCAGTCGAACGGTGGAACTTCCCAATTTTGGTAAATTTTTGCAACTATTTTGTGTGCTTATTTGTCATATATTCAGTTTAAAATGGCTATTTTCTTTAAATCCTTTGATTAGCCCCAAGAAAAATCATGATAATACAATACTTTCGATGGAATAGCTGTAATGAAATCGTTCATTCTCCTCCAATTTCATAAAAAAATATTTCTATGAATAAATTTATTGATAGATTTACTTCATTAAGAAAATATTTAGAGGAACAAGCAGACAAAATTGACGTTAATTGTACATATCGTTAATTGTACATATCTAACATATCATACCAAAGAGAGGTCCAAAGATCTAAAAATACTTATATTTATTACAAATTATTCATACTCGGCGTTCCCTGGAATGGTATACACTGACTACAGTTACATGGATGTAATTGCATTGTTACTTCTTTGGACTGACGGACGTTGTCGTTTTATGAGTAAATTTGAGCGAAAATCGTCCATTGAAATCATGGCAACCTCTGTTTGCGGGCATTTTCTAACTGGCAACCATGGATTTTCGTAATTAGTATAGATAAAACTTTAATTTTGTATTAAGATTTAAAAAAAAACAGGTGATTGTTGAATAGGTGAATTAACAGTAATATACCTGTTTATACCTGGCAACCCTAAGTTGCGGCTTTTGAATGTTTTTTTTTTGAATTCGTGACATTATTTTCTTTCAAATGTCGTCAAATTCATTAAAAAAACATATAGCTGTAATTTTCACTTGCGAATTAATTATACTAAAATTAATTGCAGGTAATTGCGGAACCCTTCCCTAATCCATTGTATACTTTATAAACAATCATTTAAAATTAGTTGTATCGAAAGAACAGATAGCTGCAGAATCGAGCAGTGGGATCTTGTACTATTCGTTAACGGAACGCAATGCACAGAGCATCTCTCTTATATTTATTACAATTTATTCATACTCGGCGTTCCCTGGACGAAGCTCGCCGACCACGAATGGTATACACTGACTACAGTTACATGGATGTAATTGGATCCATAAACCGCACATCTAGGATTAGTTCGTCATTCTTCACCACATTCACGTTTATCGCACAAACTCTTAGCAAATACAAGTAGAGCGTCGGCTTCTGATATGTGTGTTTCAGTCAGTCGGTAGGTACTTTTGATGCGCGGTCAATGCAACTTGACCGCGCGAAGTCGATTCATTAATTCATACCGACGATAGATAAAAGCGAGCTACAAAAGTCAAGCTCATTGTCAGATAGTCCACAATTAGGTATGCTAATGTCTTCTTCGGTTTAATAATAGACATCCTATTAATACATAAACATTAAATTCGCTTCGCGCGATTGCTCGTATAATTTACGTAACATTTTTTCGATACACCTAATTCGTCAAGTGCTAGAAGTATTCGCGCACAAAGCATTCTGTAAATGGAAAAAACTATTACATATATCGGCCTCTGAATTTCAGCAGAGTTCCAGTTACCTACCATGATTTGCAGACCAGATGACAAAAAAAAATACATACAGACAAAGTCACTCCGTTTTGGTCGTCAGTCGGTAAAAATAGGATTCTTGACTCGACCCGAGACAAACGGTACAATGGAGAGATCCCGTTTTCTTTTGAGGAACTTTATTTTAGCAATTTTCGTACCTTTGAGGATATAGAAGTGATAAACCCTTACCAGGTTCTGGAAATAGCAAACGTAAAGTCTGATAAAGATAACATGTGAGAACCGATATAGAATATGAGGTTAGCATCTGAATGCAATATGTAGACTGATTTCACATTGCTGCTTGTTTATATTTGAACTTTAAAGCCCTTGAATTCGCAATTAAAAATGTTTGCATGGAAAATTTAAAATACACACGAGCATTTGAATAACTGTATAAAGTTAAATTCATTTACAAATTCAGTTAGCATTTTCAGGCATAAAAAGGAAGTTGTTTACGCTTGCATATGAACAGAGACAAAACAATTTCAAACAGCAACAAAAACCTAACAAATAATAAGGATTACTCGTATTATTTGACGTCAAATAGCGCACAAATCAAACGGAATAATTTCTGTTTTCCTTTGAATGAAATGTTAGTCAACATGAATGGGGGTATTGTAACGATGTCAAAGTGTTTGCTTTGCAAATTCGGAACGGGGCTCGCATTGTGGAGTCAACGCTGGCAGATATTGATTGAGAAGACGCCGTCGCCAATGATTATCAACTAAAGTGGCGCTACAAAGTCTCTATTGCACGTGGAATTACTAATGTTGCCATTAAATCTTCATCTGGACGGTAACACTGTTATGGGTTAATATTTTTTGGGTATGGAAACGGTATGGTGTGCGTAGATAATTGGATAGACGCCTTTACAGCTATTTTTTAAATAAATCCTATAGACTTCGTGGTCAACTTCGTGTTCCGTAATACAAAATTACGAACTGACAACGCATAAGGTCGACGAAAACGCAGCCCTCTCCGACGAGACTCGAGTGAGGTACAAAATGAACATAGTATTATCTCATTGAAGGCAAGCAGGCGATCGCCGGCCCAAGGCGTCGCGCCCGCAATGCAGACGCCGATAACAACACGCCTGTCGGAGCGTCGCGAAACGCGTGCCCGTCCAAAACTATGTCAATTTTCGGGTCTCGTTTTTGGACGAGACTGAATAAATCCTAGTAATCTTATTCATTCAGTAATCGTCATACTTCATATCATCAATGACTGGTGTAATCTTTTAAATTCGTAAAATAAAAAACGATGTAAATTATTCTGTAAACGTTGGAACTTAAGGACGGATGCGTACAGACAGAGTAGGCACATCTCCGTGTCCCTCGCACGCACGCCTACCGACATTTTATTTGTTTCGGACATAGGTCGACAGGTCTACTGTGTTTAATTCTTTCGAGCCCTGACAGCAGCTTCCTTGACATAATGTCACATAAAAATATCGCAGACGTAACGCAGAGGCGCCGAGTCCAATGTAGTTAGTAGGTTCTATTCGGCGCTGGATTTTGTGTATCAGAAATTCCTAATATTCATTTATTATTGTTATTGTTCCTACTTTTACAGTTATATTTCTTAGTGCTCAATATTGTTTTTGTAGATCAGGATTGATATGTATTATCTATAAAAATCATTTGATATCCGCGAAGGCAACACGGATATAGAAAACTTTATAATAGGTATTTTAATTGAAAATAATTTTCAACCTAAGGATTTATTTATTCAGTAATAGTGTGGTGATAGGCGTATAAGCGTATAATGATTTCTCAAAAATTAAGGGAAACCAACAAACAACAACAAACTTAAGTGATTCGTATTGTGTAGAAGTGCTAGTGTCCTTATTGTTTAAACCTGATAATGAACGTCGACTTTGTACACGAATATAGCGTTGTGGTACCGGATATGGCATTAATTTTCAATATTCATTTAAATAGTAACCAACACATCAATATAACATTAAATGAAACGTTTACATGATACCTAAGAACGCTTATAAATACTTTTGTGCTACAAATATTGATGTTATCGCTTGTCGGTTGCCAAATGCCACAGTTCGTACAGGTAGATAGATACCCATTTACATGTACAAGTACTTACTTCACATACACCACTTGATTCCACATAGTTCAAATCGCACACCAAGTCACACATCACATAAACGGCACTATCACACAATCGTCTTTACTGATCACTGGAAAGCAACTGGCGGGCAAACAAACGAGAGGTAGAGCACAAATATTGCTATCGAGTGCCGGCCGTCGAAGAAGCCGGTGACAGAGGTGGAGAAGGACGATGAGCACGGCTTATCGCAAAGATTACGGTAGCAAAATCATAATGTAATGGAATATGAAGGGGATACGAGTGGGGCGCGATCGAGGAACATATGATAGTCGATTCGCGGCGGTCGCGGGCGGCCGCGGCGAGCGAGCCCTCGGCGCGATTGCACCTCAATTAAAGATCCCGCACGCCTTGTTACCGGGCCGATCGCCAAAAGCGAAGTGCAACCGTTCACTTTCCGAGTGACGCACTGTTCAGGATCGGGGTGATGAACGGCCGCATCACCAACTTATTTAAGCAAATGGGGTGATTAAAGGAACCGTCGCGTTGTCATTACATTTATTTAATAACATGTTGTTACGGCGCATAATGACTACGAAAGCGATTAGATAACGTAACTGTAAGGAACCGATAAACGCGACGACGACGTGGTGGACTAAAGCTATCCTTTGATTGATAACTCAATTCGCAATTCGTTATCATTTATATTGCAGCAAAATTGTTTTGAATGTGCAAAAAATGTAATTAAGAGTATGAATTAGTTCTACGTGCATGCAATTCTTTTTGTATCTCATTAATGGGAGCATGTTTTACCTTTTTTGAGATTGACTGAAGCCTACCACGCTGCTCTACACCTGGTTGATAGCGAAAAAAACATTATCTTCTTAATCTTATCTTTTTCAACCTTTTAAATAAGTATGCATGTTCCCAACGAAGTTCGATCATGAGCGGTTTTCATTAAACACAAAGCTTGTTACGCTGAGGTGGATTGCTGCAGTTCATTAACGTTACTCAATTAAATGAAAAATCTTAGATACATAGGTATTGCTATGACACAAGCATTCAATTAGTTATAATCTGATCGCGATGATTAGGAGTATAGAATGGGTGTGCAATCGTACCGTTTCTAGAAGTAAACGCAATTACTTAATTCATTTCAAATGTGTCTAAATTGTTCTACTCTCTTTGTTACCACATCTAACTCCATCTTAAGGAATTTAATGGGCTCCTGTAATAGGTCTGTTTTGTCCGGTTTAAATAATACCTCTTTGATGAATGATGACGGATACAACTAGAAACATAAGCCCCGACTGATTTGTAACATGTGATACAATAATGTCAGGCGTCTGTAGCGCGCAAACGCTGCTGTAATAACGACCATTCCTGGGATCTACGACAAAACAATGCTCGATATAGAATAGAGTTTTCCCCACGGGCGAATACTTATCATATGCCCAAAGTCTGAATTCGTTTATTGAAGTCTGAAAATCGAGATTGCCGGGACACAAGGCAGCGCATAACAAACATTCCACAGTACATTTAGCAGATTCCACACCATATACAAAATAGCTACATTTGGAACAAGTTTCACAAAATATTCTGATTAGATCAGTGAGAGATAAGAAGAACCTTATTATGTGGCAGCAGCAGTCCGTGTGGCGGACCCGAGCGCGGACAGAGCGTTCGTCGTACATTGTTTTGAAGTGCGTACGCGCCGAAACCCATCCACGAAACAACTGAGCTCCCTATCGCGGAAAGAATTAGATAACGTACCGGAATGATAAATTGTGTTATGACTAATGGGCAACAGCAACGAAACAGTTGAGTCGCTCGCTACAGATAGAAGAAGATAAGACTATTGTTTTGAGAGGAAATCACCGGATGGCAGCTCGTCACACTCGTATGTTGGTTAGGTACATACGAGATAACATTCCACGTACCTGGAAACGTTTGAATAACGCAAATACGCGAAGTTAAATAAGTAATACATATAGACGCTTACCCACTGAAGCCGCGACGCTGTTTCCCTGGACTAGCGGCGCTTACGGCGGGATCCGAGGACGAATCTGTGGCAAGGATTAGTTACATTTGTTAATTCAATTTGTTAAAAAGTAAGAAACTATAAGATTAAAATAACGGTAAGAATGTTAAAGATTATAAAAGTTACAAGAGTTTAACGAATCTTTACAGGCTAAACAACATAAATCAAAACTGATCAGTTCCATTGCTGTAGAAATAACAAAAACCCTCGATCATCATTCTTCCAACCGTATCGACGTTTAATTGTGTATGTATAACTTTATTTTCATTTTTCGGCCGCGTAAACGAGAGCCCGGCGATTAGTAAGTAGGTATACCTACTAAGTAGTGTACACCGTCTGATAAAATCAGGACTATACTACTTTTCTTTTTATCACCCAACGGGCCTAATTGTTCAAATTAAAGATTAATACTATTGTTGCAACAAAATAAACTAAAAAAATGATTTCATGAAAGAGCTACGTTTTGCATTTTTTATTTATTTATTTACACTTTATTGTCACAACTAAACTAGGTTGTACAAAGGGCGGACTTAATGCCGATAGACATTCTCTACCAGTCAACCCTGGTTGATGGTGAGAATTTGTAGGAGGTAGCAACAATAATGATAAGTAGCAGTCTCTAAATATTTCTTGAGGAAATTCCTCTAAATTCTAAAGCGTGGTTATTTAAATTTCTTAACATTCATATTATTATTCATATATCTAAAGTATATAAATAAAATATATAATAAACTACACAAAAATATATTAATAGATATATATATATATATATATATATAACACCGATATACATACATATGTATAAACAGTAAAAAAACAATACATATAACATACTATACATATATGTATGTCGAGATGTGATGGACAGAACTAAAATTAGTTGTTAACAACTGACTTCAAATAAAATGCTCGCACCATTCTTTTGAATACGTTCTTGGAAGACGCTTTTCTAATTTCCTCTGGCAGCGCGTTCCAGAGTGATATTGCCTGACAAGTAAAAGAGTTTTAATAGAAACTGGTTTTGAGAGATGGTATCCATTTTTAAGTTTTCAGAAGAACGAAGTACTCTATTAAGAATAGTGTGACGATAATGGAAACTTTGCTTTAGGTACGTTGGAGAGGATGGATCATTTAGAATAGAGTACAAAAGGTAGAGTATCCTAGAATGACGCCTTTATCGAATGGGTGGCCATTTAAGCTGGTTTCGGTAATGGGATATATGGTCAAACTTGCGTAAGCCGAAGATGTACCGGATGCAACTATTAAGAAGTATGTATTGAACTTATAGAATCAATAAGTATCTTTAATTTACTCTAATGAGAGAAATTACTTATTAAATATGTACCTAATGACAAAGCTGTAATAGTCATTAATTAACGAGTTCTGGAAACATTTTCGGACCCCAACAGCACAATATAGTAGCCTTATAAACATATTAAATTTGTATTGTAAAATAAACTCCCATTCTATAGTTATTCGCGCCATATAAAAAATAGCCTTCCGCCAGCGGCTACGCCCGCGTGGGCCAGTTTAATGGGTCCCCGTAGGATAAAAAATAGCCTATGTGCTATTCCAGGCTATATCTCTAACGTTCTCCCATCCATTTTAAATAAGACGTAAGACGTTATATTGGTATATTAAAATAATAGGCGTTAAGCCAGTTACATACTTCAACCGCGTTGATCCTATTACCCGATTTCACGTAGGATTGAAACATTTTCCCGCAGTAAAAAGTAGCCTGTGTTACTCAGGGTGAATGTAGCTATCTAATAGTAAAATAATTTTTGAAATTGGAACAGTAGTTTTTGAGTTTATCCATTACAAACATACATACAAAAATACAAATCTTTCCTCTTTGTAATAATAATATAGATAAATAATAAATATCTTTTCATAGTTGTAACCCTACAGTAGGATATACCCTGTGTCGTGGGTACCATAGACACACACAAAGACATGAACTCAAACAGGCCGAGAGCAGAATCTGAAACTCATCATTTAAATCTTTGCTTTGCCGGGAATCAAACCCGGGACGAGTCAACCCGAGGGACGACGGAGGCCGGCGTGATAGCCGTTGCGCTATATAGATCGTCAATATTATTTCAGTTCGATAGCTTTCAGAAGTGATTGAAACATTAATTGCATAATTCATGAGCATACATACAAGACAAGCGAAATTAATTAAAAGTTTATTAAAACTTTTATTTTTATAAAAATTAAGATGTACTATGTAAATTGAAAGCAGTAAAAGTTTAATGGCGTACCAGCAAGCGTGGAAAATCTTCAGAAAGGAAAACCGGTCAAGTGGGGTGCACTTGCCCTAAGGGTTTCGAGATCTTATGATGTATCGTTGGATAGCTGGTAGCCAATAAGCATGTGTTAATAGACGTACCAAATTAAAAAAACGATCGATTCGTTATTATTTTTATAAAAAGATGATGTCGAGTCTATGAGTCGATTACTTCAGGGTGATTAATTTTTGAACCAATTATAAGTTATGGTGGCCATATAGCTACGAGAAATAGTTACGATCAAACTGTACAGTTTGAACGGTACCGATAAATCGCTACTTACGAGTACATTGTATGTTATAAAACAATACAGATTCGTTTTTCAAGACTGTGCAGTCGAATGGAACAGTACGAAAATTTCAATTGATTAATCGGAATCGGATGAACTGTGACGACTGATCGTAGCCTGTCCTGTATCAGGGCTGTATGCGCTTTTTCAGTTTTTGTGTTCAGTTTTGTCGTCGGTTACAGTTCGGGTGGACGTGCGCACGCGTCATGGCGTCTCAAACTAATCGCTAGAACAACTTATTGAGTTGAAGTATGTCAGCCTTTCGGAAACATCTTCAATTCCGCCAACAAATTGACATTAGTATGAATTCTTCTTTTCAAAGACAAGACTTTTATTTGCACAAATATGGGTGTTTACAAAAGGTGCTTTTATACATTTGCTTCGCCATATTTACCTCCATGAGGTATACAAATATATCCATTAGCCAATCTTTGCTCCAGATGCTAAGATTTTTCCGACTCACTTTTTTCCATGTTAATCCAACAACTGCTAAAACGTCGTTAGTCGAAGCCATCGCCACAATATAGATATAAGTATACAGTAAAGTAACTTCATACTATCGGCCAAATTGACACACGCACAAAGACAACTGTCATTTACACGGCCGCTAAGTAAACTAAGTAAGGTAATAGTACGCAGTGCCACATTGCGCTATGGACTGAAAATCGAGTTTCATAAATTCATCTTTTGGAACGAAGTTCCATAACGCGCGTTGCGAAAGGGGGCTAGACGGAAAAAATTAAGACGAAAAGTTGTAACGACACTTTTTGCTATAGTTGTAAGAAGTGCGGCTTACAACTATAGCAACCGCACTCGACATTGCTTTACTTTGTTGACTCCCATCTTTCATATGACCGCACTTGATGTTGCTTAGGGGCCACTATTGGCCACCCATCCTACTTTTGACCGCACTTGACATTGCTTAGCTTTGTTGACACCCATCCTTATGGCCGCACTAGATTTTGCTGAATGGCCACTATTGGCTACCCATCCTACTTTTAACCGCACTTGACATTGCTTAACTTTGTTGACACCCGTCCTTTTTATAACCGCTCTAGATGTTGCTTAATGGCCACCCATCCTACTTATGACCGCACTCGACATTGCTCAGATTTATGGCCACCGATCCTATTTTTGACCGCACTTGATGTTGCTTAGTGGCCACTATTGGCCACCCATCCTACTTTTGACCGCACTCGACATTGCTTAGCTTTGTTGACACCTAAACCTAAAACTAATGCAGAAAGAAAAAAAAATCATTATTAAGCGCAGAAATTAAAAAAATAAATCTTCGTTCCTTCCGGGTGTCCCTTGACACCTCAGTTTTTTCTTAATTTTCAAGTGCCGTTTTTTTACAATAGTCTTTTTTCACCATTATTATTAGACTGGTGAATTATTATTATTATACTATTACCAGACTATTATTATTATACTGCTGAATAAAGGTAATGAAGCGATCACCGCCGCCTACGGGCAACTACAGGGGAGTCTTCTGAGCATTGCTGCCTGTGAAGGAGAGCTTTTTTATGAATATTATTATGTCGTGTTATTTAGTAGTAAAATGGATGATTTATGATTTTTTAAAAGTAAATAGACCAGCCGTAGAATTATTTATTTGTTATTGACCTGTTTTTATTTATTTATTTTTTAAGGTTTTATTATCATTATCTTGATATATTTTTGAGTTATGTTATAAAAAAGAGCTATCTGTAAAACGGCAAATTTGATCGGATTTTAATTGTTTTTATGGCTAGTTGTAATCTACTAGGTACGCGATTTGACACCATACCGTATGGTATTCTGCAAGTTAGTCGCTTTCATTGATATAGGTGTTGGCTGTATATTGTATAAAAATAAGCAACCCATCATTTTGTAGGTACCAACCCTAAAACGACGCGCAGTCATTTGTTCAAATTTTAAAAATCGGGCTGAGTTACGCTACTGTCTAGAAAGGCAGGCGCGCGCTCCTTGTATTGTGCCATCGCTGACACATGTGCGTCGGCACAGTTTATTGTAGAGTCTGATCTTAACGATTTCTCGTAGCGTGTATAGTACAGAAATTAAAAAGCTTTAAAAACAACTTTGTTGAACCTACAAATAGAATAAGTTATAAAGTCAATTGGATTTATAAATTAAACAGTTTCTAAAGTTATTTAATTTATGTATTTCCCAGTGAAATCCCAAAGTCAGCATTAGAAAATATTTCAAAATTAAATACATTCTCATTTGAACAGAATAATATTTTGCCATTTCTATAACAATGTAGTAGTGATTGCGTACACATTTCAAAAAGAAAAAACGATTCACATGTAGTACTGCGATTAACCCATTTCTTTAAAAGCAACCTCCCTAGGCTCGTTTCTCTCATGCCGTCTTATAATAAAGCTCTTACTCTTACTAACATATGCCTGCTTAGTTCAACTAAGGTTGTCGTGTAGACATTAAGACCCAGTCGAATACTGTGACGCATTGTGGATACAGTTTAATTAGGGTAGAAACTTATTGAAAGGAGCTGTAAATTAGTAGCACCCCTATTTCAAAATAGAAGGTGTATTCTGTGATGTCGACAGGTGTGCTCATCTAATTATGTGCTATTGTTGTCGACGTCGGTCGAGCTTACTGAAAAGGATTTAATTTTGCAGCCGTCTATTAGCTATTGCTTTGTAGCATGGTGTTTATAGAAGGTGCACAAAGACGGTGAACGAGTTACGTTTGATATGGACAGTGTTTGCGTGTAGTATATTACAATCAACAGTAAAATATCAATTAAATAATTTAAGAGTTAATACTTTACTATTATTATTTTTTATATATTCTTGCAAACACCTTAAACTAGTGGTTACAAAGGGTTTAACCTAATGCCTATAGGCATTGTCTTCCAGTCAACCCTGGGTGATGATGAAAATGTGGGGTAGGCTTTGGAACTGAAAAATTAAGTCATAAAGAAAAGCAATGATAACTTTTATAGTGAATAAAATGAAAGGAAATTCAAAATATGAATCATAAATACATATATTTATACATATATATACATACAAACCATATTTGTTTGTCAATATAAACATACATAATAATACATATACACACCTATAAGTTCTTAACTCATTGAAAGAAAAAAAAATGCACAAAACTATTTAAAGATATTTTAACCTTTTTGAAAAAGTATTTAATTAATTATTGGTATTTAATTATTGGTTACTTAAGAAGTGCTCCCGAACTTGTTTTTTAAACGTTAATTTGCTAGGTGCCTTTCTTATATTTTCGGGTAAGATATTCCAGAGTTGTATAGCCTGAACTGTGAAGGAATGATGGAAAAATCCACTTTTATGTGGCGGAAGAAAGATGCTAAGATTTTTAGATGAACGTAGTCCTCTGTTGTGGGTGGAGCAGAGGTACTGAAAATTTTCCTTGAGATACGAAGGAGAGGTTGGATCATGCAACACAGAGTACAGAGCCAATAGAATCCTAGAGTTACGCCTTTGCCGAATAGTAAGCCATTTAAGCTGGCTTCGAAATTTAGAGATGTGATCATATTTGCGTAAGTTGAAAATAAACCGGATACAATTGTTGAGAAGGCGCTCTAATTTATCTAGAAGATCTTCGGTGAGATCAGGGTAAGACACGTCTGCATAATCGATTATGGGTAATACAAGAGTATGTACCAACGTTAGCTTGGTGTGTTGTGGCAAGAAGTTTTTAAACCGATATAAGGCCTGTAGGGTTGCATTGACCTTCCGACTACATCTATATAACTTAAATGAACCGATGAGTAATTTGAACATTACGAATATAAGCCTAGTTAAATCGAAAAACAACTTGCGCCTGTAAAAATATAATAAATACAAGTTTCTTTGAATTATGTTTAAAGCTAAAGTTGCGGTTACGGGAGACTGACCTTATGTAAGACTGGTAGGCAACCACACCTTTTCATCAAAACACAATATATGATTGCCTCACGACAAAAATTGATTCAGCAGTGGAACTACACGGTTTTAAGCATAAAATGTCTAAAATCAATAAAAAATAGAAACAGTGTCTATAGACTGAATAGCTAAGTATAAAATAGTAGTTATAGCACGGTGCAAGATTTAAATTTCTCTTGTCTTTCTACTTTTACTAAAAAATAAGTTAATTTTTTTTAGTGAAAGCGTAACGATTATCAGATTCTACATCTATTTGTAACCGATTGAAACGAACGTGCGAAACCGCTTGGCGTCCGGCCCAATCGTTATTTTCTCACAACTCCACGATATGGATTGTGGTGATGGCTGAAGAATAACATTATGGTTACATTGTCCCAATCGTTAGAAGTGGGTCGGTAGATGCATGCAAGTTGATTTTCCATTCATAAATTGATCAACAACCTTACTACGTAATCATAACGTTTACAAGTTACGATTTACTGAAACATTTGTACGTTATTTGTTTTATAGATTTTTAAGAAACAAAAGTTATTTAGTTAGCAGTAATCCAGATTTTCTGACAAGAAATATTAAGCGTATAAGCAGAAAGTTGGTTAGACTCAATTCAACCTTGTAATTAGGTTAGAGTGGTTAACAATGAGGGTATTTTTATACAAGCTATATACTATACTAGCCTTCCGCCAGCGGCTTCGCCCGCGTGGACCCGTTTTATAGGTTCCCGTAGGATAAAAACCATCCTATGTCCTTTCCCAAGGTCCACTCTATCTGTGTTCCAAATTTCATTAAAATTGGTTCATTAGTTTAAGCGAGAAAGCGTAACAGACAGACAGACAGAGTTACTTTCGAATTTATAATATTAGTAGGGATAGCGGCCGCCCACGACTTCGTCCGCGTGGATGTTTGATTGTTTGAACACGCTAATCTCAGAAACTACTGGTTCGAATTGAAAAATTATTTTTGTGTTGAATAGTCCAGTTATTAGGGAAGGCTATAAGCTATTATAACATCATGCTATGCGACATTAAACTCCTCCAACGATGTATTCTGTGCTCCAATGCACACACGCACACTGTTTTGATAGATATGATCTTTGACGTTAGGAACACACCTACATTGCTTAGACAACAGTGAGTGCTTGTAATTTAATATGAACTTTATACAATAGCAATAAAGCTCAAATTGACTACGTTTTAGTTAGAAAACATTTGTATGGGAAAAAGAAAAGGGCTGTTTTTATGGTTTTTCCGGCAATTATTCGAATTTTTCTCGCCGTAAAAACCATCCTTGAACTTCAACGAACATTAAAAAAAAACAATTGGCCAAATTGGTCTAGGCGTTGTTGAGTTATGCGCTTACCAACACATTTTGCGATTAATTTTTATATTATAGATATACTATGTTTGAAAGACCCCACTAAAACTCTTGATTAGTTTATGGTGGTAATTGCTATTAAACCCCCTGATTATAATGAGAATATTGTAACAATGTAGCAATCATAAACATGCGCGGACGCAGCTGACTTGATTGTGTGATAACGGTGTGATATATCATTGATTAAATCGCAAAATATTAAATCCAGAATAGCGAGGGGTCGTTCTGATGGTAACAATGACCTTGTCTGTTTGTTCTCGTTGATCTTTAAAGATCTATACAAAATTCTATAATAGTATGCAAGAGAACGTCTATAAGGTATTGTATAAAGAATAATCTAACTACTATACTTTGTAAATAGTTAAAAAAAATCGGATATCCAATGTTCTAGCGCAATGAGTTCTATTTGTGTTTAGAAATAGTTCATACATCATATCGTTGCGATCAAATCGAAGTCAAAAGATGATATAAGTATTAGAGGAAAGGGAAGACGACAAAATCAAATTTAATACTGAATGAGGTATATGCGTTTCGTGGCGATATTAGTTTTATTTTGTGTTTCAGCGCCATCATAATTTTGGCTTATAAGGTGAAAGTACCTGGACGCCTGAGTGTTGATCGGATAAAAACAATTTATTTTCTTGGTTTATTTTTAAGCAAAACATTCATTGACTTAGTGTTACTTTATGAGTCCTTTTGAAATACCTAGCTCCCAATTAAAAAAAAATACAAAAAATAAAAAACGCAACTTGCCTACTTGAGATTTGAACCCGAGTCTCTAGCTCCGTAGTCAGCTTTCGTAACCATTCGACCAAGAAAGCTTTAATTCCATTGACGAAATTTTTATAGAGGTCTTTCATATCGACATTGTCATTTGTTTGAAGGGCGGATTGATGGTTAACATTTGACGGCTTAATAATAATAAATATTAATAATTTGACGCCACAATATTATTAATATTTTCCAATAGATGTCAGTAAGAGTAATTTTATATTTAACTGCATAAACAATAAATAAAACGCCAAATTCTATCAATTAAAATTTGCGGATCGATTTATCATCCCCGCAACCAGTGTACTAAATTTCATCAAAATCTTTAGAGCCGTTTCCGAGATTCAAAAAATATATTTAGATATATACAAGAATTGCTCGTTTAAAGGTATTAAAAAAGATAGATAATGAAAAAATACAGGTTGCACTCCGGGCGTGCCGACAGAATTGAAAACTTATTTTGGCGCGTTAGACATTTTTTAGATGGGCATTAGGGTTATTGGGTAATGAAATGTATTTTATTAATTATTAGAAACTTTAAAATACATTTAATATTATTTTATGAATCACCGTTAACAATTTCGAAAACTCTTGTATCATCATCATTATCCTTAAAATTATTATAATCTAAAATAGAAACTATAGGTTCATGGTAACTAAAATAGGAAATAAACAATTTCGATTCGAAGTTATTTAAATATCTCGTGAATACCGCACTGCGTCTCGTAACGGTGTCGAGAGTACAGAGATTTTATTTCATCTAAAAATATGCGTACCGCGCTAAAAGAGGTTTTCACTTCAAAAGTTCATTCTGTGTCTAAAATCATAGAAGAATAAGATGGTATTAGATCGAGGCCAACATGAAGAATATCATGATTACTAAGAAGACGAGCAGTGCAGCGTAAACAAACTTGCCCTATGGGAAACTCCGTCTCGGGCGCGGAGAGCGCCCCGAGCCCCGAGCACCCCCGAGCACACTGTGTTTAGAAGCTTTCAGACCAACCGCTAGTGTGTTTACTTCATAACTACTAGTGTCGTAAGACTCCCACCTATGCAGCCAGAGACAAGAGACAAGACCAAAATTATACAAACATTGCGTTTAAAAAGTATGTAATAGATGAACTATGTTTTGCTGATACGACGTTTACATACATATGTACGTTTACTCTACTTACTTATACTCTACTGCAAAACGCTATATTTCGCCTTGCGTTTCCAAATCACACTAAAACTTTCAAAAATAAGCAGTTTGTCGGTACATTTTGCGGCAAAATGAAAGTATTTCTATTTATGTTATTAAATAGAAGAGAAATGTCCCTAAATTTAACACGATATCGTTAATTTTGCGTTGAGAAGCACCGGAAATTATTTTTTACAATTAAATTGACCAAAATTTGCGAATATAAGTTTGTACCATTTATAGATGAAGAAGTAATCTATCTGTGGTAATTATTAGTTACATTTGGTTTACTTTCATTTTGCCGCATAATGCACTGACAAACTGCTTATTTTTGAAAGTTTTCGTGTGATTTGGAAATGCGTCCTTAAATTAGAAATCGATTACAAAACAAAGGATCCCAAACATAGGTAGAAAATTAAAAATTGTGTTAACATGTTGGTCATGTACTAAATATACGTAATAGTATATTTAAAACTCCATATGTCGTAAAATGACAATACGACTACTCTCCTATACTTTTAAAGTTGTGAAACAGTTGTGTGATTAATGAGAAAAACTGTATTTTTAACATACTTGTTACTTGTTTGTATTTTATAGTTTGTATGTACTGTATACGGTGGTGTTTGGGTTGGTTGTTGCGGGTAGCCCAGTGGCCGAGTGGCGACGGCGTGTCCACGCAGCGTGCCGGAGTACAGAGCCGCGTACAGATGCAAAGCTATATTTAAACCGCGGCGTCTACTACGCTCATCCGTAGCAATGTTAAGGTTGAATTCCGGAACGTTTGCGTCACGACCCCATGCATGGGTGAAAAAACCTAGTCCATGCCTCCCGTAAGATGCGCTCACTTTTGTCGTCAGAATCAAAGCTTTGAAAATTTTTGGAAATAAAAACATTCTTAGCTAAACACATAGCAAAAGAATGTCTTCAATAGAGAATCATATTATATTTAACGATATACAAAAGAGTGTAATAACCGTGTGAATACATATATTTTTTTACACCGTTGATTTAGTAACCAAAATATTTTAGAGAATTCTCAGCTGTGTACGGATTTCTATCACTTTTTTTACATAATATGTATGATATATTAACAAATTTTTTTAAAGTTTGTAATACGTATTTATTTAAAAAAAACAACGGTTTGCACTCCGGGAGTGCCTTTTTGATATTTTGGAATTTATTATTTTTATATTTCAGTATTAGTTTTCATCTAGCATTTTCAGAAGGTTTTCATCTAGCATTTTTATAAAGTATTCACTCATTTTCTTTCACTATTTCTTCGTCACTTTTTTCATTAACAGATGCACTTTGTTCAATTTCCATATTTTAAACACTTGATATATGTACACGAATTTTACAAGTATAGACAGTCGAGCTGTCACCCCTTCGTCTAACGAATATTCGATCAGGCCTCGTGTCCTCACGCGAGTTTAACATTTTTTACGCATCTGCATCCCAAAAAAAAGTGCACAACGCCGCTAAAGAAGTTTTCACTTCAAAAAAGTGCCTTTTTTTGAAGAAATTTTGTCAACACACACAATATACAATCTAGGTATACGATCCTAAAACATATTCGCATTTGGTACATACAGTATGTTTCAGCCGCACTGTATCGATCCATTTTTTCCAATCCAATTCCGACCCATTTTTTGCATACGTCCATAGGAAATGACAATTCTTGTTTAAAGTCTGTCATTATCCATTTCGTAAATTTCGTTGAAATTTTTGTTCTGTTTATATTTGGCCCAGACTGAGATATCGCAATATGTAAAGAAAATCAATATTTTTTTAGTTAAGACTACATATTTTGCAGGCAAATTTTAAGTTAGGTAAAATGTATTTAACATTTGAGCTGTCGGTACAATTGTGGGTAGCATGTTGGTTGAGTAAAAATATTTAAAAAAATATTATATTATCTTAAATATTTTAACAGATATTTAGGTTTAGAATCTAAAGGTACTACTACCTACGTAAGAAACTCCATCAAATATTCTTTACATTATAAACTGACGATGAAGAAATCAACAAGACTTATTTCTTTTAAGAAACTTGGTGAGTACTTTTGGAAGCGCTACGGTTTTATGATTTTGAATAGTCACCTATCTAACGAGCTGAATATCTCTTAGACCTCTTTTTATTAAGAACAACAACTATGTATTGTTGTATTAAAACACTTTTCGCTTTCTATTATTAAAGGTAAGATATCCGTGTTATGCATAAGAATGTTTGTTATTACGGGAAATTCTTGTCGGGTACACAGGTACATCAAGACAGGTTGATTTTCATTTTTCGGTGCAATGTTATCATGCAAATGTCTGCATAATGAGAAAGGTGCATCCATCAGTCCTCTCCTCAGCTCTCAGCGAATGAACTTTTCGTTATTAAATAACCTGAGTCTCTTGCTACGAGTGAGTGACTGATTCATTGCAGACACTAAACTACAGAAACAAGATACATGAAATATACGAAAAGGGGTAGGTACAAGTAGCAGATAGAATTCAATAACAGATAGAACTGTAGATTTTTTGTTAAGTATTGCGACTTTATATAAAATCAACCTCTAAAGAGAAAAACCGAAAAAGGGAAGGACCTTTTTTATATACATATAACTCGCAAGCTTACTCAAATGTACGTTCATTGATAGAAATTATGTTTCAGCAATTTTGTAAAATCAGCTTTATAGGGTGTGAAATAAGGAATGGAAGTAGGGATTGAAACTAAACTACAAACTTATAGTAAATACCCTTTTTAAAGTGAATAAAACCACAGGGCACGGCTAGTTCATTAATGTAAGAGAAGCCATATGCCGGGTGCAAGTGTGCGGCTAGCGAATTTTGCCTCTTATATGGAAACCTGCCAGAAAACGAGTTGAATGGCGTCGTGATTGGTTCACTCAGCAAAATATCGATTGCATCTTCTTCTTATGGCTGACAGAACAAATGTTACGTAAACGTTGTGATCGATCATGCGGCAGTCTGCTATATTTGTTTTAGCCATCTAAATTATTCATTCATAAGGCTTCTGTAGTTTAAAAGTAAAAAAATGTATTTATAGGTTAGGTAAATTAAATTACTATGTTATTTTGACATGTACGGAGTATGAAATTTTAGTTCAAAAAATTTCCCTCGCATTTCTTGATGTTGTATGCGGAAAAACGTCAAGATGGTGCTGACGTGTTGAATGTGAGGAAAAAATTGTGTCATATTCTACATTTTAAGAGGCCATTTTTGAGCGATTATAGCATACATATGTATATCCTTATTTTTTAATAACATTGGTTATTTACTGTAATTTTAAGGGGCGTGAAAAGATACCAATTTGAGGTTAACGTCATAATCTCAAATCGATAGAAAATCTAAAACTACGACCGTTCTAACTAGCCACATGTTTAATACATTTCCCAAGGATATCAATTCCTAGCAAGAATCTACATATGTCGCAGGTTTATTATTATATAACTAAAGGTATATTAAGGTATGCAACCAAAAATACCTTCGAACGAACAATTCTTGTATATACCTTAATATATTTTACGATTCTCGCAAACTGCACTAACGATTTTGATGAAATTTAGTACCCTGGTTTCGGGGGTGATAAATCGATCCAGCTAGGGTAGCTTATTTTTAGAAATTTTAAATTTAAAAAATTGTTTTCAGCTATATACAACTTAAATATAAACTGAAAAATACGAGTATGATTCTTCCTAACATCTATTGGAGATTGTTAATAATATTGTGTATAAAAATGCATCATATTTGAAAATAAATGATACATCTACTTTGGACTTATTTATTAATAAGTAATAAGTTTAATATTATTTTATATAAAAAGGAAATCATAGAATTTGAAAATAATAATTACTTAGATACAATTATGTCCCGATTCACTGTAATTTTAAAGCTTTTTGGATATAATAGTAAATGTTTCTATATTGAAGAGAACGACCATATTTAAATAAATTCTCAATAGAGAAATTACACTTATTTCAAATTACTTCCTAAGTACGTAAGTAGATATAAGCGAAAAAAATTCAACTGAGCGGTTAAGTCTGAAAGCGCTCAGATCATGACCAACACAAATAAGTTTCACAATCTCGTCTGCAACGAAAATAGCGACACATAAAAATAATATGTTCACAGTTCTTAATAGCTTAAAATTATATAAAAGCTAAAATAAAATGTGTGGCGCCGGCGCCGCGGCGCACGGTGGGCTGAAAATCGCGTTGCATGGACATAGAAACATAAAATTTAAATTTTTGTTAGAAGTGGGTTTCTTTGATTGTTAATTTTGATAATTGATTGATAACTAATCAGCTATTAGTCATTAACTGATGAGAAAGTGACTAACAAATGACCAATCAGCTAATGTCTTCACCAAAAGAAGAGCTACATGGATAGTTAGTCATTAGTAGTCGAAATGAATTTTTTTATACATTATTTTTATGTTTTATCTATTATTGCCTTATTTTATAAAACTATCATTTATTTTTGTGGCTTGTAGTACAATAAAACGGTACCTGAACACATTTTGGAAGCATTAAACCATCTAATTCAGTCAAGAGCTGGAAGAAAAAGAAAGGAAAAATTTGACGATTATAAAAAAACGCAGGAGGTGTCGTTATAATAAGTATGTCAAAAAATCAGGAATAATACCTAAGTACTAAATCCGAGTGGAAGGATATAACGGCCAACCTTGCGATACCGGAGATATTCACATTTTTCATGTCAGCTCCATACAAAATATTTTTCGAAAAATTATTACTCGTTCGTATTTCAACTAAATGATCTCAGACGCCATTTTTTTATGACATTAACAATCAAAGAAACCAATTTCTAACAAAAAAAATCATTTTTAAAATTTAAGTTTCTATGTCCATGCAACGCGATTTTCAGCCCACGGTGCGGCGCGCCCTCGGGCACGCGCCCGCTGCCCCGCGCCTTATGTAATTTGAAATCGCAACTGACTTGCGCAAGCGCAGCTCAGTGACGTCTTAGCTTGCACATTAGCCTGTTTAATAGTGTTTATCTGTAAAATGTATCTAAAGGGACTGCAACAGCCGCTTTGATAAGATGCACTTAGCTTACACTGTACATTTTTTTTTAATGTACACCGTAAATCCCGTTAAACAGCATGTCATGTGGATTATGGTTGCCAGATGTTTTGATATCATTAACATAGTATTTTTACAGACCCACGAAGTTGTACAGGGCGTATTTTGAAACTCATAAGTAGTAAATAAACGAATATGTAATTGATTAAATCGGTTTATTATACAAAAACTTTATACTATATAGGTATATAACTGTTATTCGTACCGTTGATTTCTTCAAGTCTAAATAGAGTACTGCTCCAAAGGTAGCGCAAAAGAAATACACTGGATGTAACGACAAAAAATCTATCATATATTTACTGCATATATATAACAAACGAACGCACCAAATAAATTTTAAAAAAAATTACTAAGAGCAGATATTTTTGCGAACTTAATACATACAATAGAAAAATATTATATAAGTGTATAATAATTCAAATAAATTGAGACAAAGTAGAGAAAACTATGTTATGTTATCGGCTACGAGTGTACCAGTACAGATGCCTCGTGTCAAAGGCTCTACGAACCAGTGAACCATACAATAATCGATCTTAACGTTTTTGCGCTATACTAAGACACCTGTTAATATGTACATTTATAAAAAGCGAAAGACCTAAACTATTACTTTATCTTTATATAATATGATCACATTAAAATTGTACTAAGCTGGTAGAGATCCAAATTGCAAAAAAGTTTTGGAACTCGTGGATGGAATCTTCCCTTCAGTCTATTCTCGAGTCAGTTTAGGAAATGGCAAAAATTGTATTCAATGTCTTTACTTTATTGATACTGGCAAGTATCTACATTTAACTAAGTTTAAATAATAACTGTATTAATACAAACTCGTTAAATAGCTTCCTAAGCATTATTATTTAACTAAAATTGTTCAATTAGCCTTTAACCAAGTGCTAGTTGGAGTTTAATTTGACAGCAGATGGTTAAACCTTAAATTTTAAACAACGTTTATAAATGCTACCTTTTTCAACACATATTTATATATTGTAATGTAAATACAATGTAAATATCGTATGTATCAATAAGGTTACAAAATTCAAGCTTACGTATTTATTGTGTTTTACTTGAATGAATCTTTCGTTTTTGTATGACGACACCGACGATAACAACTTTTTAAAATGATTTAATGATGTTTATGATATCAACCACACCAGCTCCTTTGTGGACAAATGACAACAATATAACAATCATGATACGAATTTTAATAGCTCGCGCACGGACAATCTTGAGCGTTAATATCACAGTTACATTTATATATCCTGCGTATCTTCCGCATACTGAGGGCCCACTCTGTATGCCCGTATCCGAAACTAAGTGAATCGGGCCTCATTTTTGGATAAGACTGAAGAAATTCTAGCGATATTATTCATTCAGTACCTTAATGCCATCAATGACAACGCTTATCTTAATAATTCGTGGAAAAAAATCTGAGTATACCAAAAATGATTCCGAAAATGTTAGAACTTATGGACGGGTGCTTGCAGAGTAGGCCCTCTGCGCCGCGCCGTTGATTTGGTAAAGAAATTAGACTTACGTATGCGTTACGGGTACGATTACCTACGGGAGAAGAAGGTCTTCCAAATAACAGGGGTTACCGCGCGCATGCAAAATTATCAAACAGTATAAAAGGTCATTAGATCGCACCAAGAAATAGTAATAGAATCAAAAAGTAGAAAATGCATGGAATAGACAAATATCAATAGTCAAAATGAATAAAACAAATAAATTATTAATGTTTTCCTATGGCATACATCTATAATTGGGGTATTACATGAAACAGAGCCCATGTTATAAATAACAAGGTTTTCATAAGAGTTGTAACTGTTAAGCTCCAGCCATAACAAAAACAAGTTCAATTCAGTGTAGTCAATTTTTGCAATAAATTAAAAGCTCACTTGTCAGATAAATCTACTCCTTTTTCGCAATACTTTAGTAACACAATCCCAGTAAAGTTTCTTCAAACAGATGCAACAACCATGCGTCTCGTATTAGCAATAAGTCAAGTGCATAGAATTAATTCAGTATTTATTACACTGAAGCGTGTAAACGATTGCATCTGCACTGTTGCACACGATAAATAGTGAATGCAAATATTTCGCAAGCCGCGCTTCGAACATTCAAGTTTCAATGAACGATCGCAATAGACTGTAGGTAGGTTCGGCCATTTATGAATGAAACTCTGTTTAGACAGTATATTGAACTTGGGCGCTTGCGCCTTGGATACTTCGAAATTGAGCGGGAAAATTGTCTCGTTTGTGTAAATAAAAATCTGAAATTTATTTAGGTATATCGAACATCTCAAAATATAACACGGAAATGTCCACTAATAAATAAAAATATCGTAGAAGAGAGAGTCACGCTGTGCAACAATTCGCTTTAACGAGACGCGCCAAAAATTTGCAACAAGCTTTTTTACACTAGCCTCCTGTTAAATATTTAGGCCGCTAAAGACCGTTCTGTGAATTTAAGCTTGCTTTTTTAATAAGGCTAAGGAAGGGATAAGCCTAATTCCTCTAATGTCTACCTTTTATCACATACCCCACAGTACTAAATTACAAGTTTAACTCGGCGATGTCTGTGTTGATCTCTGACGTTGAGTTTCGGACGTCCTTGCCTTCAACAACGTGTACCTATGGTTAATGAACTCTACATAATTTTAATTAACACATTTAACTATGAATCTATAACAACGGAAAAAGCTTGTATAGTTTCGATTATCTAAGACACGCTTTGTTTGTTACGGAAACTTCATTGTTACCTATGATTGTTACTATAATCGTGCGTTTTTAACACACATTTAAAGCACTGCGTGCATTTCATTTTTAAACAATCAGTTTATCCATAAATATCTGTTAGCACATATTACCATAATTTCGTTACAAATATCTTCAGTTTTCACAAAGTTTCATTTCTATAACAACCATTTGAGGTGACAAATACGTTCGTGAGATTTTGTGATGAATTTAAAATGCGAATGGGTACCTAGCTACTTTGCAATAAATATACGTATAATGGTAATCACTCACCATGGTGTTTGTCCATTGACACTAGGAGCACCATGAGACCGTTAACGCGACGCGAGCCAGGCCGTGACACGGCGCGGGCTGCGGGACCACTACTCGCATTATTGTGCAAGACCCGTGCGAGTTCCTATTCAATTTCAAATATGGTAGCGGCCTCGCACGCACGTCTCATTGGTTACCGCGTGCGACCAAACGATCGCAAATCTAATTTATTGTCTCTGACTGACATCGGGCCGTCAATTCCCGATAGATTTAACTTCCAACTATGTAGTATTTATTTATCTTTAGAACCTATCGGTCTCAAGTGGACTGAGCTATTTACGCTGCGATAACGGACAGTAGACCTGTAACTGTTTTACGCCTGGTGACAGTTGTTTCGTATAATTACCGTAAAATATACAGTTAAATGAAATTTCTTTTGTATTTTATCTAAAAACTCCTTAACATTTTTGAACGCCAAAGACGTCCATAGCCGACACCATGGTGCCATGTACGTCAATTAATTAAATTAAAACCTTTTATTTAGGTAATTCTTAAAGTACAACAAATCTATTGAAAGAAGTAATAAATGTGTCTTCATCATATTAAGTTATGGCACCGCAACTTTGTCATTGGCAATATGGTGAAAAGACCAAGATCTGATTTGAAAACAGGAAAAGAAGAACAAAAATAAATATCAGACACCTCGTATCATACTTTTAAACGAATGGAAACAACAAATGATTGACGGACCGTTTATATGGCAAAATATAATCTATACATATAATAAAACTGTAAGCAGGGTCAATTCTGTACATTGCATATAAATTTAAAAAAATACTTCTAGGGGTCTTTTTATAAGTAACAGAAGCTAAAAATATAAGTTTTGAAATTATTGTCTGTCTGTCTGTCTGTTGTTAGCTTTTCACGCAAAAACTACTGGACGGATTTTGATGAAACTTTTTTTGTTTTATATATATTGGTCCTCGCTAACATTTAGGCTATAGATAATTTTAAAAATCACCCTTTAAGGGTGTGAAATGAGCGATAAAAATTTGTATGGAAAACTTGGATTTTTCCAATAGATTTTCTTGAAATTTGGTATAAATATTTTGTAACCAAAATAAAAGAATACGTGTTTCAGTATTTTCCGAAATTCACCCTTTAAATGTCAATTTTCTTTGAAACTCTTTGAAAATTGAGTGTCGAAACTTGATGTACAGAATATTTTTGTGCAGAGTAATATACTTATAATTTTGTATTTGTAATCTTTACTAACATAGTAAGAATTCTATTTAAGCTTTTTTCAAAACTACCCCTCAATAGCAAATAAAATGGATTCGAAAGTTGGTATCTCAAGCGTACAATAATTAACCTTAACTTAATATTTCATTCTCAAATTCTTTTCCCTTCTTTGAATGATATGTTTACTGATATATTGTTGAATGAATTTCCGTAACATTAGTGTGTATTTCATATCAATCGGGTGATAAACAAAAAAGTAATGTTCATTTACACAATACGCGACATAAACTTAAAAGGCACTTTGGGGAATTTGTATGAATGTTTCGGTAACAGCCCATTCAAAACCATAAATAAAAGTTTAAATTTAAGTAAAATTATTTTGAACTCTCACTAATATTGTCGACTATATTAAATATACTTAGATTAGCTTACTGTATTTTCTTTCGTTGGCCGAGTATGGCTACACTACCTAATAAGCGCATCGCGAGCCTTACCGCCGCCGAACCCTACATCACAGGCTCCATTGAGTTAGTTGCTCAGCTTATTAGTCTTCTTTTGGGGTGGAAGATTATGAACAGGCTGCAGCTGAAACGATTATTATCGCTACATTATATCAAGCTGCAACCTTTTTAGCATTCCACTGCTGAGCATGGAGCTCTCCCAATATTGAGGAGGCCTCAAGCTCCGATGAACCAAAATCCAAATCTTACAATCTCAATGCATCCAGCATTAAGGTTGTAAGATACGGAATCTAAACCTTCATATAGAATTTACAAAGCCTTAACAAAACGAGACTACTGCAGACATCTAGGTGACGAATAGTTAATCTTTTAGTGAACCAACTGTTACTCTCAATATCTACCTATTTGGTAATTTGACATTCGATTTATCAACCACAAAGTTTACATGCCATACGGTAGATGGCGTTATTGAGCAATATTCATTTCTTCTCCAAAGTGAATCGATGGAGATAATTTCAAATAAAAGCCTTAAGTCTAATAAAAGTAAGTACATAGTGTAAAAAAAATAAAAAATAACATTTCACACGTATAGCCTCACATTAGGGTAGATATACCCTGTGTCGTGGGTGCCATGAACACACATAGAGACAGAAACAGAACCACCCAGACCGAGAACAGTTTAAACTCATCATTGAAATTTCTGCCGGATTCGCTGCCGGATTCTAACCCGGGACAGTTCGATTAGCAGTCCGCCATGGTAAACATTGCGCCACGCGGGTTGTCCCATCGTTGGGTAGGTATACGTATGATGCTGAACATTGTTAATTGGACCAATGATAACTTAACTCATTTTTTGCGTCTCTTTATTGCGTACGGGCTGAGGGATCATCCACACACGTTGATTGATGGAGATATTAAGGATTCTTTAAAGATTCTTTATAAAAATATTCTTTATTTCCAAATACAGATAGCACACTGTGTAGAGACCCTGCCTTCTGCTTTAGTTTTCACAATGTTATATGAGTTATGACTTATGACCAAACTGCTGTCCGCAAGTTTTAAACCTATAGTTTATTAATTGACCTTACAATTATTTTTCCGATTGTTTAATCCTAAGCACGTGTAGGTTTAGAAATTTTATTTCCCAAGTACAAGTAGTTGTATAGTGCACCTCTTTTCTGCTTTTATACATTCTTTGCAGTATAAATTCACCCAATTTACTTAAGATACTATTTTTAACATAGATGAAGCCACGGGCACAGCAGTATCTCTTAACTTTAATAAACGAGGTACATATTTGTAAAGAGAATCTGATTGCGCGAGAAAAGCGAAACGTGAGAAAAGTGGATAGTAAGATCAGTACAGTAAGTATTCCTTACTGTTTTAGGTTTGAAGGATTTAGAAAAAGTACATTAGGTTTCTTCTGAACATATGAACATTGTGTTATAAGTGATTTCACTATATGTAAGAATAATCTACCTGCTACTTATTCAATGCAAATAAATAATCTTTAATTTTTAATCAATCCATTTTATAAAAGTCTTTATACACGTGGACGACGTCGCGGGCACAGCTAGTTGTTAAATAAAATATAAATAAAAAATTGCGAGTTTTATCCATATTTTAATACTTGATATCCTATTCCTGTCGAAGATATACCCAAAAACACAAAAATCATAAAAATGGAAAGCCGTTCTTGAGTTATATTATAAATGGTGTAACCAACACGACTTTGTTTTATGTATAGAAAGAAGATGTTTATTACGTACAAGCCTATGCTGCTTATTTATTTTCATAACATTTTATTATCATAAAATAATATGAATTTTCTTATCTAACTTTTCTTTATTAGTTGTGAGAACAGTGTGTAACTAGGTTAAAGCTGCTATACTGGGACAAATCCTTTACAATTAGTATCAGAGCCTTTCTTGTTCCCGGTAGAATTAGTCGGGAAAAAGGAAGCCAGTACTCGGAAGTGGATGCCATCATTCATCTAGTACTAATGGGTAATACTGGAAGAATAATAATATAATGTCTGAGAACATCAAACATTTTGTTCCGCTTTAGCCTTTTCGTAGGTATATCGTTTTAGGGATTTATAGTAAGGAAAATTTAAAAGAAGTAAAGATAAGTTTATGATCTTTATGAATATCAGATTCCATATTAAATTTTACAGGTTAATAGAATAGAGATAGGCATTGTTATATATTTATAGTAGGCATATATTGTCTTGTCGTGCATTAAAATCGTTAAAATTCATAAAATTAAATATAAAAGCGCAATACGTACGTACATATGTACGTAAATCTGAATGGAGATAATAACAAAAAAATTGAACCAACTTCAACCGGGCAAAAAAAATTGTTCAGTACCTATACCTACATACTTCTGCTTGCTTATTAGAACAGTGTCGATAATGTTGAAAATGGTAAAAAGTGAAAAAAACTTTGTGTCTGTGGGTCTCAAAAATTATCGACACTGGTCTATATGGTAATGAGTGTAATGACTCTTAAAACCATTTTGGAGTCGGTCCCCATTCAGAACAAAATGCACGGCATTTTACTAAGAGCCCGACTCCAAAAATAGTTTTAAGTAAGAGTCATTATCAAAAGCAAGAAGGAGTAGCTACTGAACAATTTTATTTTATATCGTTTGAAGTCGGTTCTATATTTTTGTTAAATATATCGAATCAATTAATTTCACTCTTTTATGTCCTATTATGTCCCAAACACACATTATTTTTTTCGGTTTAAAATACTTATTTTTTGCACCTCATTTTGACTTAATATCGGAAAATCACCCTAGTCTTCAATGAAAAATTCTTACGTCAAAATAGCTTTTTGATAATGAATTTGATAATGAAAACCCGAGTCGATTTTTTTGAATCATAGGTGAAAAATATAAGATTTTATTTTACATTGATATACGTACCTCCTCCTTTTGGAAGTCGGTACAAATTATCGTATGTTTTAAGTGCGACCGATTTACATACAGCAGGCCTAGATAAGTGTTATTCGACTATTGTAACGCTTGTAGAATAGAATGAAAAATGTGTGGGATAGACACATCGAGATCACGTGATATTTCGTTGGCTAACGTCAATTCCATACATTTTTCATTATATTCTACAAGCGTTACGATAGTAGAATGCCACTTGTCTAGGCCCAGTATAGAAAAAATTCTTAGGATCGGCCAATAGTTTCGTAGTAAATTTCTCAAAGTGATACGTAACATTTATATGTAAGTTTTTTGTATGTATGAATGAATTACACGTTGTGATTACGCGAGGGAAGGACGTCGAGGGCGGCTGAACGGGTTCCACGCGAAACGCGCCGTGATTCATGTGTCTGTTTTGTGTAACTCCAATTTTTATACGTGTGTAACTGACCATCAAAACAATACCGGGGATAAATAAAAATAAATATTCCCGTAACTTTAAATAACGTAGACATTGATACCTATGATTTCCGGGAACTATTCAACTTGTTATACAGTTAGATTATGTGATTCGTTCTCATGATGAAATTGCTACTGAGAAGGTTAATTTTCGTACTTTACGTAAGTTTTCAAACGTTTTGCTGCAACTCTTTCTGCATCCCACTGTTGGGCACGGATCTCTTCCCCCAATTAGGCTTGGAACTTACTCCGCCACAAATATTTATTAAATACATAAATCTTGATTTTAATAGATTTAATAAATAAAAGCTTGTAATAAAAACATGCCATTCATAATAATCTGTGTTTGTGCAAAAAATAATTACAAGTTTTTAATTTGTTATTCATTTCTATATGAGGAAAATATCAGTTTAGGAAAAACAAGCCGTCCGATTTCATCTCCATCTGCCCATCCCCTTTCACCTTCCATGAAAGGGTTAAGCCATGTGTAGAAACGATAATGTTCTTGTAATATTTGGAACATTAAAACATAAATATTAATTCTACAATAATTATCATTTAATCGTATAATTTAATAATAATAAATGTTCGGATTAAATAATAATACCAAAAACTCGATACTTTAACAAAAGTATTCTGTTTCACAAAGCAGCTAACGGTTAGAATGCTGATATAATACCAAAAAATACTATGAGTCATGTCACAACATTTGTATGGACGAGAATTAATATGTTCGTATGAGATATTATATACTCAATATTTTCAAATTGTTGTGGCAATCGAAGAGTAGTAAAACAGCGCTCTTTAAAGAGGAGGCAGAGCTGTGTATGTTTACTCGATGCGAGATCATATCACTATCGCATGTAAACATTCGAACACTCTCTTAACTTTTGACCACCAGAGTAAAACCTGTAGCACCTATGGAAGTTTTGTTTTTTAAATAAATAATGTTAACCTATTAGAACCTACTGCCTGTTATCTTATTCAAGTTATGAAATTAAACCAACCTGAATACAAAAAAAAAATCAGATTGGAAGACGGAAAATTTTCGACGCTCGCTGAGCGATCATTCAACAGGCATTATATATAAATAATACACCATATAAAATATATTGAAAAGCATACGCTACGCTAACGCTTTAACGAGTAGGTAGGTACTTACTCGACTCCCCATTTGATCCCGTCTTGTCAGAAACCTCCCCATTAGCTCCTTTCTTTCCATTGTTATTATTGTTAAACCAAAAGAAAAACATGTAAGTACACAGTTTAGTGACTGTATTCATCAAAAAGTTGCCGGTGTCGCGAGATTCGTTTTCCTTCGCGGGTTGTTCGTTCGTTGACGCGGACAACGTCGAGGCGTCGCATGTTATGATGCCATCGGTATCGGCCACCGCTCCAGATGCGGAGCTGCCGGTCATCACGGGAGCGGCTGCCGGTGAGGTCCAGAAGGGGCGATAGTGTGCCTAGGAAGGTGACGCGTGCTTTCGAACCGGAAGTCAGGCAAATTGTGAGCGCATCTGACGGCGGCGACCGGCCATTTCCGGGTCGGAAGGCGTGCCCCGATGCATATGGGGGTGCGTGAGTGCAACAGGAGGCGGAGGAGCGAGGATGCGCAAAGTGCGGCTGCAGCGGGCGGGCGCGCGCGTTCCTACCGCCCGCCCGACTGACCGGAGCACGCCCATTGCCATCGCCGGCGCTCCCACCGCGGCCACCACTGGGCTCGCTCTCCAACACAAATCACAACAGCCGTGAAAACAGCGCGTACGCAGGCCGACACCTCGCTATTCAATGCTAGCTTCACGACTGACATTTTTGATGCCCATGCCAAATTGTTTACAACACCGAATTTACTGCACGAACAACCGCAATCCGTGAGGCTTTTTACAAAATTCGAAGCGACACGTTATTGAAGATTTAGGACGCGTAAAATGACTTTCATCGATTTATGAGTAGATCTAGGGTACACACACAACATATTACTTGTTCTATGATATCTATTCTCTATAAAAAAATTGAAAGTAATATACTAACTGGATAGTACAATTTGCAACGAACGAACTGCATCTTAATGAGATTTCTTCGATGTCAGCTTATTGTACTAACATGAATTAGTTCAAAAAAAAATATGGAGAAATGATGTTCTAAAATACAAATCTTTGGAATTGGAATCTTTGGAAGTGGAATTAGCCATAAGTCGTCCACTTCTTAATTTTATGGAAAATCTATTGAGCACGAAAATATAAAAAAATTATCAAATGAATCGTCAAAATAACCAGAAACATTCATTATTAGTTCCTAAGCATCGGCTGTTGAGACACTACTGGCCTTCAGTAAAACACAAATTCAAATTTGACGCTGTTGAGTTATCGGCTTCAATTCGAAACCGACCGCTCTAGTTATATGTAATCCTACGAAAATTACTAAATTTGATATGCGATTCTTTATTTTATGTTTTTGTTTTCTACGCTTTAACGTCTCTATAACTTACTAATGAACCGCGAAAAACAGCTATATATAGATAGCTAAATATAGATGTTATTAGCTAAACAAAAATCTATTGCTTTTTACGACTTTCCATTACATTAAACTCGTAAATCGTGACACCTATTGTATTTCAGTGAAAGTTTCAACTTTCCACAACTTTTCAACAACCACAGCTAAAATTAACAGAACAAAATCTAAGTATTCTTAACTAAGTATTTCCTTTTTATCTTCACTTAGATTTAGGTACTTACAGAATGACGAGAAAAAGGCACATTTACTATATAATTTTATCTTAACTGTATTAAAAAATCAAGCATTTTCGCATTAACTACAACAATGATCTCAAAATGATTGAGTGCATCCTCAACGCCGACAGAGTAGCAGATGTTGTGTGGTGTGGCTATATCTAAAGTAGGCCATGGGAAATGATTTTGAAGCAATTTAAATGGCAAAGGGGAGCGCGAGGGTCGGCTGGCGCGCGGTCACTCCGCGCAGCCGAGAGGAAATGAGTAGGGATGGTGCGTATTTACGTTACCAGGTTTTAATACCAAGTATTTCTTTGCAAGTATACCAACCAGGTACCGACCCGATATACTTGCAAGACTTGAAAGTATTTTTCGGTCTAATAAAGTATACTGTCCCTTCAGAGAAAGTACCTACTACTACGTTCGAACGAATCGAAAAATATCGAATTTATTTTTCTCGGAACTCGCCGCGCCGCTCGTCGTTCGGTGCTATTCGGCTGGGCTCGGGGCGTGCACCGTGCGATAGCGAAGCAATAAATCGGTCTCGCTCTCGCCCGGTGTTTCCTTGATTAGATGAGTTTGGAAAGTAAACTTTAAATGTATGAAAGTAGGTTACAATAATGCATTTTGTTCATGTCGCTTGACCTTGAATGCACAATAGTAAATTTCATAAAAATAATTAAAGACAATTCGTACAGCTTTACTAAAAGGAATATAAGGTACATAGTTGCGTGATCGTTCGGCATTTTTAATCTTGTACAGTTTTGAAGTAAAAGATGTTGTATTCGAATTTTGTTTGTTTACGTTGTGTTTGCGCTCGATTAGGTATCATCGCAAATAATCGCAAAAACTTAAACTGTGTGTGTGATTGTTTTCGTAAACTTTTGAGAACGAAGGTTAATTGTATTATATTATAAATTAATTATTATTGTATTTGTAAATATGGCACCGAAAAAAAGTGTGGCGTGGGACCATTTTATTGATAAAGGGAATTATATAGGGAGTGCAAAATGTGCAAAGCAAAATTGTCATTTAAATCGGGAGTATCCAGTTTGACAAAACACATACAGCGAAAACATCTCGCCGTTAATTTGGTGGCACGGGAAGGAACAGAGAAGGCTACGCGAACTGTGAAGCAAGTATTTAAACCTCGAAATTCCAAAATGCAAAATTACATCTTATATTCATACATATAAGGTTCAGATTGGGCTTGACCGTAAAATAAAATACTTTCAAAGTATTTTACGTCTTGATTGGAATATTTTGAATCTTATCTTTATAAGAATAAGGTTTAAACTTGCAAGGAAGCAAGTATTCGATAATTCAACTCGTTGCGTTAGGCAGAAAATACTTTAAAAGTATTTTGATACCTGGTTTCTGCACCTGGTATGAGAAGGTGGACGTACTTTTAAGCCCTGGTACGCGATTTAGCAAGTATAACCCATCCCTAGAAATGAGCTCGGCCTGATCTTCCGCAGGGGAACGGACCGGACAGTACCGCCGCTCACTTCTAAATACAATTTATAGATACGATAAACCAGTGCAGATGATTGGAATCTTATAGTTACCAACTAACTTTAGATATCAATAAGTAATAAAGTTTTGTTAAAGGAATCAAGTATGGAATGAGATCAGTAATGTAAGGAAAAACCTGAAACGGTTTATTTAAGTAGGAATTAGTAGGCTTGTAATAATATAATTGTTATAATATTAAAATGGGTTCCAGACTTCCATCATCAAAAGTTAATGTCTTAAAAAACCAGAGGACATAAAATGAATGAATTACATCTGCTACAAAATGAATGTTACTTTAATTTATTATTCGGCAATCGCATCTCAATTGCCTAAAATGATAAAATTGTTTACTAATCAAAGACATAATAACTAAAATATGAACTAACAGTCTTATTTATCAAGTTTAACACATGCAGCAATATGCCTATATTTCACTTCTCAATGTTGAGGATCATTGACGAAAGTATATATATATATATATATATATATATATATATATATATATCTATAATATTCATATTAAGTGTAAATGAGTACAAAATGCACTCAGAAAGCTAACGTTCGTCCTTACCTAACGTCCCAGAAAACACATTTCATATCTCGAGTTCAGTTATTAAAGTACCTAAATAAAATACATTTTAAATCATGGAATCTGCATCTCACACGGTCGAGTTGCCGCTTCGAGACCCTTCAACGGCAAAAATGTTTCCACTAAATTACCTTACACTACACTTCACATATTTATGCAGTTCGATGCGAATTATTGGACGTAGGGCGGTAAATCGAAATTTAATTTCATTCCTATATTCCTGTTTATTAAGTTAAGTATAAATTAACTTTACGAAATGTTAATTATAACTACAATTCTCAAGAGAATTAAACTATTATTTATTAACAAAGTGTGGAATATCCCACAGCTGGATACGGGTCTCTTTTATGGGTAATTAAATTATGTAGGTTTATTAGATACTACTAGCTGACCACGCGAACTCCGTACCACGTTTAAATTTTTGGGGTGGATCACACTTAACATTTCGGGGTATGAAAAATAGATGCCGATCGATTCTCAAATCTACCCGATATGCACACAAAATTTCATGAGAATCGGTCGAGCCGTTTCGGAGGAGTTTGACAAAAAACACTGCGACACGAGAATTTTATATATTAGATTAGATTATTGATTGTACCTATATTATATTCAATACTAATGTTATTTCTAAAATAATTAATTAAAAAGGAACAAGCCTTGTCAATAATAGTAATCGTTTCGTTAGTTGATAAAAATTAAAACATTATTTTAGGATCTCTTGTCAAGAAGCATTATATAAAGGAATAATGTAATAAAGGTTTGATTAATTTCTTGTATAAAAGGAATAATATAAATGTAATAAAGGTTTGATTAACTTCTTCTCCAACGTTTTAATTAAAACTGAATATCACAATTTTATTATAAAGTAGCTGTGAGCGAAAAATATTGGGTATCACAAAATGGAAATCAGCATTGAACGGCTCTTATATGAATTTTGTCAGCACGGCACTCGACTTCGCATAGCTAAAGTGTTTCGTTTATCATTTTTAATTACATCACATTATGGATAATTTATGACATGGCATTTATAATGTAAAATATATAGATAATAATTATTTTGCACATGAGTTCTTTTTTTTCTTACTTTTATTCATACTGGGCATACTTCACATTGTATCTCTTGAAAAGTCATAGTAATTTGAATGTTTAGATATTTACCAATATAAAATAGCTTCTAATAATTATGTTCTTATTTTCAAGGCATAAGCATTGTAAGTATTGTATTTGTAAGTATTGGCTCAATACAATACCAATTACAGACCGCTTTCAAATGTGAAGAGCGTGATGTATCTTATGTTTATTTGCTCATGTGATAACAAAGAGGGGTCGCCGATAATGACGCGGTTGCCATGCTGTACCGCAACTGTTTCCGCTAACACAACCGACATAGCTAAGGAACATGATTGATGTCTGCTGCTAAGTTACATGAAGGATGTGCGTATTCAAATTTTGCTCAATCTGATATAAGGACTTTTTCGAAACGTATGTAAATAGGTTACTTTTCAGATTTATTTAGAACTTTTTAGGATTATAAAGTCGGGAATATACCACAACATATAGTGCAGGAAGCGCGCATGGCCAAAAAAAAATCATGAGTATTTCCGTGCTTCGGAGGGCACGTTAAGCCGTCGATCACCGTTGTTGTCGATAGATAACAGTCGTTAAACCTTGTCGGATCCGTGCACAGCAGTGGGCCGCAAAAAAGGCTGCAGCCATAGAGCAGCCCCATCAATTTGACGCTAGCAAAGCCTGCCCGAATTGATTGAGAAGTACAAAGACGAACCAAAGAAGACCTTGTCTACGCGCCCGGCTTTATCATTATCTAAACACCAAGAGTGTGTAGATGTTAAACCATTAAATCTAACTATAAGACTTCGTAAAAATTTTCCTCGTATATTTCATTATGGCTCACAGAAATTGTCCTTCAAGCAGCATTTACCACCTAATAAGGGGGTCGTTAATATATTGTGAACAAGTCAAGAACAAGAACAAGTGAAGTTATAAGGGGTTTGCATAAAAAAAAATTTTTTTTCAGTGTAATTTAAATATAAACTGAAAAATACGACTCTTCCTGACATCTATTGGAGAGTATTAATAATATTGTGGCGTAAACGCTGTCAAACGGGGGTGCCCACGAGGCTCATTGTGGATTTCCTCAAGCGTCTTAAGGACCTTGTGCTTTTTATAGGTTGGGTGGTAGGAAGATTAAAATATTATATTTTATGACGTTTTGCTCTCTCCACCGGTTGGACCGGTGGAGAGAGCGCCTATAGGTTTTCAAAAATTTTATACGTAAGGTACAGGTCTAATAGTAGAATAATATTTCAGTAATTTAAATGCATGGTAAGTCATATTTCAGTAATCTGATGATTTTAGTATGAGTGTATACAAAACAGCGAAATAAAAAACGGCATTTTGGCAAACTCGAAAGAGTTCAAATTTTTATTATTTCAAATTCATGGTTCAACGGTAACGGGGTATTCTAATAACCATCTGACCATTTTGACATCCGGAAGTAAAATAAAAAAATACTGTACCTATATAGAAGGTATTTTTTAATCGTCGCAGTACTCAGCAGGATGCAAAGTGTACCCCATATCTTAATCTGACGCGCTCGAGTAAATCCGAAAATCCCCTCTTGGGCTCCCCTACTACCATCCGCCAATCCGACGTTCACAGAAATGACAATGTCGATTTGAAAGAGCTACATGAAAATTTCGTTCATTGATTATAAAAAGCTTCCTTGGTCGAATGGTTGCGTGAGCTGACTGCGGAACTAGAGACCCAAGTTCAAACCTCAATCAAAACTATGTCGCGTCTATTTTTTATTTTTATGAAAATAACTATTTTTTATTAGGAGCTATTTCAGATGGCGTTGTTAAGTAACACTAAGCAAATTAGTGTTTCGTTTAAAACTAAACCAAGAAAATAAATTGTTATTATCCGAGCAACGCTCGGTGGTCCAGGTACTAATGATTTTAACTACGGTCGACGGTGTCTTCGTTTGACCCTAGCTGGGTGATTATTCAAAATTAAAAATAAAATTTGTTTAACTGATTTGGTAAGATTTTATATCATTTTAATTTTAAACTTGAAAAGAAGGTACCGCATGATTTATTATAAGCCAACAAACAAGCATTGCTTGCTGCATTTCTTTGCTTAATCGTCACAATAATGAGAGGACCGTATCGTGAATTATAATGAGAAATGGATCCTGCACGACGACAGTCGGAAGCATTCATCACAATGGGTTAACCCAGTAGAACCGGCAAATTTTGCCCTAAGGGAAAACTGACCAAAAAGAACATTCTGGTTTGTGATTCGTGGACCAGTGCTGCTGTTATCTACTATAGCTTCTTGAGATCAGGCCAGACTATTACTGCACTCTAGTATTGCCAAAAATTGCAAACAATGATTAAAAAGCTCGCCATTAATCAACTGAGACTGGTGAATTGCTCTAGCCCACTGCTCCTTCAGGGTCATACTAGACTACACTTAGAGGAGCTGCGACTGGAACCTCTGCGTCACCCACCATACTCACCAGATTTGGCTCCAACCGATTATCACTTTTTTCAAAATTTGGATAATTTTTTGCAAGGAAAAAATTCAATCAAGGCAGCAATCAAGCAGTCAAACCCGCCTTCAAACAGCTCATAGACTCTCGCTCCCAGGATTTTTTTCCAAAGGGATCAATGATCTGCCTATGAAATGGCGGAAGTGTATCGATAACTACGGCGCAGACTTCAATTGATTAAATAATAATTTCCTTAAAAAAGTTTTTTCCGATTTTTGATACTGAACGGCTATTTCATATGCAAGGACCTAATATATTCAAATTAATAAATGAAATTAAACGGATTGATTTTTAAGTCAAAATAATTTAATTAAATATATAAAATAATAATTAATAATTTAAACAATCCTACTAATATTATAAATACGACAGTAAGTTTGTTTGTTACTCTTTCACGCGAAAACTACCCAACCGATCATCATGAAACTTTGTACATATATTCTTGGAGTATCAGAAGTAAAATAGGATACTTTAAAAAATTAACGCGAAATGAAACCGCGGGGCACAGCTAGTGTAATAATAATACTCGTTAATATAATTCGCGTTATTGAGTTACATACATCAAATTAACAAATAATGTGTGTCCTAAGCCGAGTAAGTGCTGCACGTGCGCGAAGTTGGCACCGCACTTTGAAGTTACAAATATTTTGAAGGTTGTTCCAGTTTGTTCTAAGTTTGTTCTACTTTGTTCCAAAACGGCATAGGGCTGAGTATAAAACTTTCAGAGAAAACTGGAAAAACAACGATTTTATAGCTGGCACCGCACTTTTAAGGTATCGCGATTCTGGCGGTTGTTCTGTGTTGTGCTAGGTTTGTTCTATGCTGTTCCAAAATATAATTTAAAAAAAAAACGTTTTTTTTTCAAAAAAAAATTTTTTTCAAAAATTTTTTTTTCAAAAATTTTGCGGTAAATAGTTTTAGAGCTGGCACCACATTTTCGAGTCATCGTGATCGTAACGTTTATTCTGAGTTTGTTCGACATTGTTCCAAAATATTGCGTTCGGGAGAAAATAATGTTTTCGCAATTTGGAGAAAATTTATTATACAATTGATAACCCACTTTTTAAAAATCTCGTTTCAACGAGTTATTCCAAGTGATTCTAGGCATGTCTTAGATTAGTTCAAATGCGGTCCACATAGTTCTCCAGCGTATCTTGTTTTTCTACGGGCAGTGCATTGCAGTAGGATGCTAGCACAACTCGACACAACCTTTATTTTTGTGATAAAAAATTGCAGTCTCGCCTGCGAAGGTGTTAAACAATTTTTCCCGTACGGAATCCATGATGATCGAGTTGCAACATTGAAATTTATCTGAATAATTTTTTATATTGGTGGTGCATTGTACTAGGATGTTAGCACAACTCGACACAACTATTATTTTTGCAATAAAAAATTGCAGTCGCAAATGTAAAGGTAATGAACGTTTAGTCCTTTACAAATTCTACGACAATGTCGATTAAATATTCTAATTCGAAGGAACAATTTTTTTACGGGCAGTGCATTGCACTAGGATGCTAGCACAACTCAGCACAACCTTTATTTTTGCGATAAAAAATTGCAGTCTCGCCTGCGAAGGTGTTAAACAATTTTTCCCGTACGGAATCCATGATGATCGAGTTGCAACATTGAAATTTATCTGAATAATTTTTTTTATTGGTAGTGCATTGTACTAGGATGTTAGCACAACTCGACACAACCATTATTTTTGCAATAAAAAATTGCAGTCGCAAATGTAAAGGTAATGAACGTTTTTTCCTTTACAAATTCCACGACAATGTCGATTAAATATTCTAATTCGAAGGAACAATTTTTTCTACGGGCAGTGCATTGCACTAGGATGGTAGCACAACTCAGCACAACCTTTTTTTTGGCGATAAAAAATTGCAGTCCCGCCTGCGAAGGTGTTGAACAATTTTTCCTGTACGGAATCCATGATGATCGAATTGCAACATTGGAATTTATCGGAATGATTTTTTTATTGATAGTGTATTGTACTAGGATGTTAGCACAACTTGACACAACCATTATTTTTGCAATAAAAAATTGCAGTCGCAAATGTGAAGGTAATAAACCTTTTCTCCTTCACAAATTCTACGACAATGTCGATTAAATATTCCAATTCGAAGGAACAATTTTTTCTACTGGCAGTGCATTGCACTAGGGTGCTAGCACAACTCAGCACAACCTTTATTTTTGCGATAAAAAATTGCAGTCCCGCCTGCGAAGGTGTTGAACAATTTTTCCCGTACGGAATCCATGATGATCGAGTTGCAACATTGAAATTTATCTGAATAATTTTTTTTATTGGTAGTGCATTGTACTAGGATGTTAGCACAACTCGACACAACCATTATTTTTGCAATAAAAAATTGCAGTCGCAAATGTAAAGGTAATGAACGTTTTTTCCTTTACAAATTCCACGACAATGTCGATTAAATATTCTAATTCGAAGGAACAATTTTTTCTACGGGCAGTGCATTGCACTAGGATGCTAGCACAACTCAGCACAACCTTTTTTTTGGCGATAAAAAATTGCAGTCCCGCCTGCGAAGGTGTTGAACAATTTTTCCTGTACGGAATCCATGATGATCGAGTTGCAACATTGAAATTTATCTGAATAATTTTTTTATTGGTAGTGCATTGTACTAGGATGTTAGCACAACTCGACACAACCATTATTTTTGCAATAAAAAATTGCAGTCGCAAATGTAAAGGTAATGAACGTTTTTTCCTTTACAAATTCCACGACAATGTCGATTAAATATTCTAATTCGAAGGAACAATTTTTTCTACGGGCAGTGCATTGCACTAGGATGCTAGCACAACTCAGCACAACCTTTTTTTTGGCGATAAAAAATTGCAGTCCCGCTTGCGAAGGTGTTGAACAATTTTTCCTGTACGGAATCCATGATGATCGAATTGCAACATTGGAATTTATCGGAATATTTTTTTTATTGATAGTGTATTGTACTAGGATGTTAGCACAACTTGACACAACCATTATTTTTGCAATAAAAAATTGCAGTCGCAAATGTAAAGGTAATGAACGTTTTTTCCTTTACAAATTCCACGACAATGCCGATTAAATATTCTAATTCGAAGGAATAATTTTTTCTACGGGCAGTGCATTGCACTAGGATGCTAGCACAACTCAGCACAACCTTTTTTTTGGCGATAAAAAATTGCAGTCCCGCCTGCGAAGGTGTTGAACAATTTTTCCTGTACGGAATCCATGATGATCGAGTTGCAACATTGAAATTTATATGAATAATTTTTTTTATTGGTAGTGCATTGTACTAGGATGTTAGCACAACTCGACACAACCATTATTTTTGCAATAAAAAATTGCAGTCGCAAATGTAAAGGTAATGAACTTTTAGTCCTTTACAAATTCTACGACAATGTCGATTAAATATTCCAATTCGAAAGAACAATTTTTTCTACTGGCAGTGCATTGCACTAGGGTGCTAGCACAACTCAGCACAATCTTTATTTTTGCGATAAAAAATTGCAGTCCGCCTGCGAAGGTGTTAAACAATTTTTCCCGTACGGAATCCATGATGATCGAATTGCAACATTACAATTTATCTGAATAATTGTTTTTATTGGTAGTGCATTGTACTAGGATGTTAGCACAACTTGACACAACCATTATTTTTGCAATAAAAAATTGCAGTCGCAAATGTGAAGGTAATAAACCTTTTCTCCTTCACAAATTCTACGACAATGTCGATTAAATATTCCAATTCGAAGGAACATTTTTTTCTACGGGCAGTGCATTGCACTAGGGTGCTAGCACAACTCAGCACAACCTTTATTTTTGCGATAAAAAATTGCAGTCTCGCCTGCGAAGGTGTTAAACAATTTTTCCCGTACGGAATCCATGATGATCGAATTGCAACATTACAATTTATCTGAATAATTGTTTTTATTGGTAGTGCATTGTACTAGGATGTTAGCACAACTCGACACAACCATTATTTTTGCAATAAAAAATTGCAGTCGCAAATAATAAATTTTACCACCACTCCAGGATTAGGCTACCACCTAGCCAAATAAAAAGTGCGAAATTAGAGGTTTTGCAGCTTTCTATGGGTAGTTTCAGCTTTCTTCGAACGAAATGTGAATTATGACTTTTTCTCACGTCGTCCCAAACTCTTGAATGCTTATATTTAAAAAAAAAGTTGTTCACACTTTTTTACCACCGACCGCGGCTGCCCCTGCCCCGTACAGAAGCTCCCGATGGTTGTCACTCATTACTTGACCATTCATAAACTTTATTATGGAAACCACCTTCTATAGAAAATATCCAACGTATTTTTTTCATCAAGCTTCATACTTTCGAAGTTATTTGTTCGGACGTGGATGCAACGAAAGAAAATCGTTTTTGAAAACCGGCCCTGTCACTGCGACTTTTTATGAAAAATGCAATAATTTTTTTTTTCATAAACTCTAATGTAGAGTAAACAATCGAAAAAAAAAACAATTTGATCTCTCTTCCAATATTAAAAAAAAATCGTTCAATGTATGCTTTTCTGCCGGCTCTAGAGTGGTGTTACCTTTCAAGTCAAGTGAAAAATGATTTGATATTAAAAAAATAACACAAATTGACAACTTCTTAGGGATTGACATTAGTTACGCGAACTTATATGCTTATGTAGTTACGCGCATGCAAGGAGGACCACGAGCAGGTTGTCAAAACCCCCCTCTTTTTTTTTTTTTTTTTAATAATTTTTTATAATTTAAAAAAAAATCAATTTTTTTTTTCATTTTTTTTATATATTTTTCAATTTTTTTAATTTTTTTCTGCAATATTTTTTCGACCATTTTTTATTTTTGTTGTTTAATTATAGAATACATGTTTTTGGTCCATTTTTGAACATCAATGTTTGTTTGGAGTTCGTCCGATTTTCTCGTATTGCTTTTTTTCAAACTTGACAAAATACGATCGCTGAAAATCCTACCAAACTGCAATTCCTTTGGAAGTAAACCTTATAAGTCTTATAACTATAAATGCTTTGAAAGCTATTGATTTTTATGTAATCCACATCGAAAATCATTGAAAAAACTTGGAAATTTGAGAAAGTGTCCTGCCTATTAAATTTGATACACTTGACAATTTTCGAATATTTTTTACCGGTTTGTTTTTTTCAAACTTTCAAGAATATAATACGTGGAAAATCCAACTAAACTATAGTTTCTATGGATGTAAAGGTCACAACTAAAAAGCTTTTGGAGCTACTGATTTTATATCATCAACTAAATTGTTTAACACCTTCGCAGGCGAGACTGCAATTTTTTATCGCAAAAATAAAGATTGTGCTGAGTTGTGCTAGCACCCTAGTGCAATGCACTGCCCGTAGAAAAAATTGTTCCTTTGAATTGGAATATTTAATCGACATTGTCGTAGAATTTGTGAAGGAGAAAAGGTTTATTACCTTCACATTTGCGACTGCAATTTTTTATTGCAAAAATAATGGTTGTGTCGAGTTGTGCTAACATCCTAGTACAATGCACTACCAATAAAAACAATTATTCAGATAAATTGTAATGTTGCAACTCGATCATCATGGATTCCGTACGGGAAAAATTGTTTAACACCTTCGCAGGCGAGACTGCAATTTTTTATCGCAAAAATAAAGGTTGTGCTGAGTTGTGCTAGCACCCTAGTGCAATGCACTGCCAGTAGAAAAAATTGTTCCTTCGAATTGGAATATTTAATCGACATTGTCGTAGAATTTGTGAAGGAGAAAAGGTTTATTACCTTCACATTTGCGACTGCAATTTTTTATTGCAAAAATAATGGTTGTGTCAAGTTGTGCTAACATCCTAGTACAATACACTATCAATAAAAAAAATTATTCCGATAAATTCCAATGTTGCAATTCGATCATCATGGATTCCGTACAGGAAAAATTGTTCAACACCTTCGCAGGCGGGACTGCAATTTTTTATCGCCAAAAAAAAGGTTGTGCTGAGTTGTGCTAGCATCCTAGAGCAATGCACTGCCCGTAGAAAAAATTGTACCTTCGAATTAGAATATTTAATCGACATTGTCGTGGAATTTGTAAAGGAAAAAACGTTCATTACCTTTACATTTGCGACTGCAATTTTTTATTGCAAAAATAATGGTTGTGTCGAGTTGTGCTAAAATCCTAGTACAATGCACTACCAATAAAAAAAATATTCAGATAAATTTCAATGTTGCAACTCGATCATCATGGATTCCGTACAGGAAAAATTGTTCAACACCTTCGCAGGCGGGACTGCAATTTATTATCGCCAAAAAAAAGGTTGTGCTAAGTTGTGCTAGCATCCTAGTGCAATGCACTGCCCGTAGAAAAAATTGTTCCTTCGAATTAGAATATTTAATCGACATTGTCGTGGAATTTGTAAAGGAAAAAACGTTCATTACTACATTTGCGACTGCAATTTTTTATTGCAAAAATAATGGTTGTGTCGAGTTGTGCTAACATCCTAGTACAATGCACTACAAATAAAAAAAATTATTCAGATAAATTTCAATGTTGCAACTCGATCATCATGGATTCCGTACGGGAAAAATTGTTCAACACCTTCGCAGGCGGGACTGCAATTTTTTATCGCAAAAATAAAGGTTGTGCTGAGTTGTGCTAGCACCCTAGTGCAATGCACTGCCAGTAGAAAAAATTGTTCCTTCGAATTGGAATATTTAATCGACATTGTCGTAGAATTTGTGAAGGAGAAAAGGTTTATTACCTTCACATTTGCGACTGCAATTTTTTATTGCAAAAATAATGGTTGTGTCAAGTTTTGCTAACATCCTAGTACAATACACTATCAATAAAAAAATCATTCCGATAAATTCCAATGTTGCAATTCGATTATCATGGATTCCGTACAGGAAAAATTGTTCAACACCTTCGCAGGCGGGACTGCAATTTTTTATCGCCAAAATAAAGGTTGTGCTGAGTTGTGCTAGCATCCTAGTGCAATGCACTGCCCGTAGAAAAAATTGTTCCTTCGAATTAGAATATTTAATCGACATTGTCGTGGAATTTGTAAAGGAAAAAACGTTCATTACCCTTACATTTGCGACTGCAATTTTTTATTGCAAAAATAATGGTTGTGTCGAGTTGTGCTAACATCCTAGTACAATGCACTACAAATAAAAAAAATTATTCAGATAAATTTCAATGTTGCAACTCGATCATCATGGATTCCGTACGGGAAAAATTGTTCAACACCTTCGCAGACGGGACTGCAATTTTTTATCGCAAAAATAAAGGTTGTGCTGAGTTGTGCTAGCACCCTAGTGCAATGCACTGCCAGTAGAAAAAATTGTTCCTTCGAATTGGAATATTTAATCGACATTGTCGTAGAATTTGTGAAGGAGAAAAGGTTTATTACCTTCACATTTGCGACTGCAATTTTTTATTGCAAAAATAATGGTTGTGTCAAGTTTTGCTAACATCCTAGTACAATACACTATCAATAAAAAAATCATTCCGATAAATTCCAATGTTGCAATTCGATTATCATGGATTCCGTACAGGAAAAATAGTTCAACACCTTCGCAGGCGGGACTGCAATTTTTTATCGCCAAAAAAAAGGTTGTGCTGAGTTGTGCTAGCATCCTAGTGCAATGCACTGCCCGTAGAAAAAATTGTTCCTTCGAATTAGAATATTTAATCGACATTGTCGTGGAATTTGTAAAGGAAAAAACGTTCATTACCTTTACATTTGCGACTGCAATTTTTTATTGCAAAAATAATGGTTGTGTCGAGTTGTGCTAACATCCTAGTACAATGCACTACCAATAAAAAAAAATATTCAGATAAATTTCAATGTTGCAACTCGATCATCATGGATTCCGTACGGGAAAAATTGTTTAACACCTTCGCAGGCGAGACTGCAATTTTTTATCGCAAAAATAAAGGTTGTGCTGAGTTGTGCTAGCATCCTAGTGCAATGCACTGCCCGTAAAAAAAATTGTTCCTTCGAATTAGAATATTTAATCGACATTGTCGTAGAATTTGTAAAGGACTAAACGTTCATTACCTTTACATTTGCGACTGCAATTTTTTATTGCAAAAATAATAGTTGTGTCGAGTTGTGCTAACATCCTAGTACAATGCACCACCAATATAAAAAATTATTCAGATAAATTTCAATGTTGCAACTCGATCATCATGGATTCCGTACGGGAAAAATTGTTTAACACCTTCGCAGGCGAGACTGCAATTTTTTATCACAAAAATAAAGGTTGTGTCGAGTTGTGCTAGCATCCTACTGCAATGCACTGCCCGTAGAAAAACAAGATACGCTGGAGAACTATGTGGACCGCATTTGAACTAATCTAAGACATGCCTAGAATCACTTGGAATAACTCGTTGAAACGAGATTTTTAAAAAGTGGGTTATCAATTGTATAATAAATTTTCTCCAAATTGCGAAAACATTATTTTCTCCCGAACGCAATATTTTGGAACAATGTCGAACAAACTCAGAATAAACGTTACGATCACGATGACTCGAAAATGTGGTGCCAGCTCTAAAACTATTTACCGCAAAATTTTTGAAAAAAAATTTTTTGAAAAAAAAACCTTTTTTTTAAATTTATATTTTGGAACAGCATAGAACAAACCTAGCACAACACAGAACAACCGCCAGAATCGCGATACCTTAAAAGTGCGGTGCCAGCTATAAAATCGTTGTTTTTCCAGTTTTCTCTGAAAGTTTTATACTCAGCCCTATGCCGTTTTGGAACAAAGTAGAACAAACTTAGAACAAACTGGAACAACCTTCAAAATATTTGTAACTTCAAAGTGGGGTGCCAACTTCGCACACGTAAGTGCTGCTACCCATGAAGCAGACATTTTTCACAATAAGACTCGGTGCGTGTCTGTCTACAGCTATACAACGTCCTTGTGACCTGACTTCTATCCCAATTAAGCTGTCCGAAAAGTATTCGTCCAGCGATTGCCTCGGCGATAAAGACACTTGAATGTGCCTCGGTGCCGACCTATCTACGAATTCAAACGAAAAATTCATATTCATGTAAACTTTGACAAGGACATACATTGACCTTGCGCTGTCAAATTGAATATGGAAATATGAATACCAAAAAAGGGTAAAGGAGCGTGTGTTAAAAATATGGGAATTGCTTTAAGTGTGTTAAACATTTTACAGATAAAAAAATTAAAATAAGTGCAGCTTTTATTACCGTTTATGTAGGTACAATTCGGGTAACTTTGAATATTTTTTACATTATTTGTATTATTACAATTTGATTTCTATTTATGACTTTAATTTTATTGAATGAATAATGTCCTTTTGAGTTGGTTTTTTTTTCTAACAAAATAATTTTACGGAAGAAACAACAGAACTACCCATAATTTCCCCTAAAACTTGAATTCAAAGTTATCATGAGTTTTGGGTAACTTTGAATATATTTTTTTACAATATAAAACCGAATATTTTAAGGTTTAGGTAAAACAAAAAGGAAGGTATTATTAAACTTAAAAACCTAATCTATAAAAATGACATCTACACTGACGTACAAAAGTAACAAATAGCTTGGTCATGCCATATGAATCAAAGGGCACTAGTTTACGATTCAAAATCAGAGCTCAAAAACTTCCAGCAACTTCACCACTGAAAAGGCGGTAATTTTCAGAATTATGGCATTGACAGTTAATTTTTTTAATTTTCATTTGGTACAAAAACATTTTGGCAATCCATTTTACACAGTTATTATATTGAAACATCAAAAAGTTTCGATGTAATAAATTGTTAAATCTTTTTTCCAACTTTGTTCAAAGTTAAACGTCAATTCAAAGTTACCCAAAATGACTGTAACAGAATTAAATATAAAAATTATTTCACTGAATTATAATTTTGTTCATAAGTTACCTTTTGGTGAATACAAGGAAACCCCCTCGGTTATAAATAGTTTTATATATACTTTTCTATATTTCAACCTCAATGTAGTTTTGATAATGTTTTCCTTTAAGAATACCTAAAACAATACTCGTTTATGCCGACATCCTTAGCAACGAAAGCATCTTCTCTAATAAGGAATCTACTGAAATTTCAACATAATAAGGACGTTGTTAGGAAATAGTTATCCACGTCCGTAACAAAGTCGCAAGTGCAATAAAAGGTGCATAGGTATTATAACAACCTTTGATTTAAAAGCTACATAGCTTAGGTTATATTATTCATTAAACAGCAAACTTTATGATTGACTTGAAAGCTAAATCTAAACCTCTTTGAATAGGCAAATTAGTTCACAAGAGATCATGCACTAATATGCAATAAATCTAACTATTTGCTAATTGACACGGTCGAAAATGTATAAGATATTTTACTCTCATAATATCGTATTCACTCACTTAGCATTTATTCATTGTATTCAATCACTTAGGATTTATCGGTTCATTCACAATTTCAAATTAAGGCTTTCCACTTGATGATGACTCATTATCATTATTTAATGTATTATAATGACTCAATCATAACATAAGCAAGAAAAAGTAGATACTGAACAATTTTATTATTTACAGTTTTAAGTCGGTACTGTTTTTGTTAAAAACTTAATCAATTTCATTCTTTTTAGTAATTTTAATTTAATAATTTATAAGCCTAATTGGAAAATTTTCCACCTAACTTCTATACGTTACTGAGATCTACCTTATATAATCATATTAATCTCATAGCCATCTAATAGTCTGAAAGAATACAATCGATCCATCTGAAGGTATAAATTATTGAAAGAATTTGCTCTCAGCTCCTTTAATTGTCGTTGAGGAGTTGGACCCTCAATCATCAGCTTATCAACATGAGGTGATAATTACTGGGCATGAAACTCTGTATTAATTTAAAAAGTATGACTAAAACAATGTGTGTGACTATAAAGTTTCATTGTTTCCCTCGATTTCCCTAGTATCCCATCATCAGATTTAAACGGGTTCACAGTTGGACCACCTTGGGAGTATAAGTTTATGAACAAAAAAAGATATATTAAAAGAATTTGCTCTCAACTCCTAACCGTCGTAGTACCTTCCATCATCAGCTCAGCAACATGAGATAATGATTACTATGCACAAACATATCTTATGCTTCAGAAAGTATAAGAAAATTAATGAGTGTGCTAAAAAATTGTGAGTTCCCCTCCATTTCTCTGGAATCCCATTATCAAATCCTGACTTGGTGACAATAGGACCACCTCGGGAGTAAAGCATACGAACAAAAAAAGAACTTTGAAAATCGGTCCACAAACAGCGGAGTAATCGGTGACCATACCTAAAAATATGTACATTTGGCCGAATATAGTACCTCCTCCTTTTGGAAGTCGGTAAAAAGATATATTCATAAGTCATAACTCACAATGGACCTTAGTCTCTCGGAACATCTTGCGAATCCTTACTGTACAGGAATAAAAAAAAAACTAACAAAACCAATCAAAACACTTTTTGGCACAATAGCATATGCAGAGGGACAAAAATCTGTCGTGACAACTATAAAAATAAGTTACTGACCTAGAGCCTCATCGCAGGGTTGACTAAGCGGCCGACGCGAGGGCGAGGTCTTCTGCTGCGGTGGGTTCTGGGGCTGCGGCTTGAGCACCTGCGCGGGGACTGCTCCCTCTTGTGGCGGCTCGCCGGGCACGCGCACCACCCACCAGTCCGCGCGTGCCTGCCACTGCTCCACCACCTCCACCTGCTGGCCCTTCGTCACCGACAGCTCGCCGGGACCACCGGACGTGTGGTCGCCGACCACCCACGTCATCTCGGGGCCCGCCTGCCAAACAAAGATACCATTACATTTTGGATTCAATTTTCATTTTTATTCTGGAGGTAAATTGAAAAACAAGGTTAATAAAGAAAAAAAAATAGGTACGAGTACCTAACGCTCTTAACAAAACTTAAGTTATGAATATGACACGTCGCAAAGAATATGTCAGGGATAATACTCCGATAAAACTAGCTTGCAGAAAATGTTAAAATTAGAGACAACTTTGTTTACAATGGGCATGATGACAGATTTTTAAATACCTTTCCTTATTGTAGGTAATCGTCTCCTAGTTTCGAAAAAAAGTTTATTTCAGCAATAAACTTCACTTTTAACGTAAATTAATGTATTTTCTGCTATGTAATTTGAATTAAGCGCGAAAACGCTCGTAGGTGTCATGGCGTCGGCTTGCTCGTCAAACTTCAAGCAACACGATGACATTAACTGAGACGTGACGTCATTCCTTTTGATTGGCGTTTCAGATAAGATGGCCGATTGCTGTATTTAATACTTTTATTTTATTGAAAATCTTATTAATCTTAATGTTTATATTAAAACGGGATCATATTTTAGAACTTTTTTAGCATATATTTTTCTGTAAAACCATTTATTCTCTGATTCTTTAATAGTGTCATCATGCCTATTCTCTACTCTCTATACTCTTACTCCACCACGCCTTCGGGTTCGTGGAGAGGACAAAGACAAAGACTTTTATTTGCACAAATATGGGTGTTTACAAAAGGTGTTTTTATATATTTGGTTTGCCATATTTAACTTCATGAGGTGTACAAATATTACAATAATTAAAAACTTAACTAATTATAAATTAGTAATTACAAATGTAAAAATGTACATCGAAATAGTGTTATTTATTTTATTATATGTATGCTACTTTTATCATTATTTGCACCCATATTGCGCCGTTTAGTTTATTAATTTTATTTATTTTTACTTTTACGGATCGGACCCGACGATCGTCGGATTTGGGTACCCATATTGCAGGGTTTTTGTACACTGAGAGGAAAAAAGCCGGCGGAAAAAAAGCCTCCCAGGTTTTTATGGAATCCTATGTGCCGCTTTATCGTTTAGAAAATCTGTGACCGCGTAATACGACTTTTCCAGTAGAAACGTTTTAAATTCCTTTTTAAACTCATTGCACGCTTTTATTTTGAGGAATTCCGGTAGGTTATTGTATATTTTTGGTCCCATGTAAAAGATGTTACGTTTCATGTTTATTGATTTCAGTTTTGACCATTAAAGAGATTTCATAAATATACATAGAAGGCAGCGTCGTTATTTTTAAATTTCGAAAGTGCTGCCTACGAGTATCCGTTTGTTGTAATTGACATATTGCGCGGATGCACTTTTTCGGGCTTTAAATACAGTTTGAATTCCCGTCCCGTTATATAAAATATACGTTTTAATTCCATTTTGCGTGTCACAGCTCGACAGGAGTATTTATCTATAATAAATTGGGGAAGCCTAGAACATACTCCACCACGCTGCTCCAAAACGGGTTGGAGAATATAAATACATTTTAATATGTTTTATTTATTCTATACAAAGAAATACGTTTGCTAGATTTTAATCTGGCTTTTGTACATACTTAAAATCTACCGTTATTTTTTAAACACTAGATTTTAATAATGTACCGTTTGATAACATCTTTTGTTATTTTTTCAGTTTGATTTTATTACAAAGATTAAAACCTACCGTGTAATTTTGTTAATTCAGTGAAGACTTAAATTCCTCGCTGAGTAGCACGTGCGGTTGGCTCTCACAGCTGAATTTGAAACAGATACGAGACATACGAATAGTCACGCCTGTTGTGTACGTTACGAGTACGTATACGCTAAACGTACCGGACGTTATTAGTCACCGCGAATAGCTTATCCCACACAAACTTTTATTTCGGATTTAACTGCTTCACGAAAAAGTTATTTTTATAAATACCGCATAATTCTGATCGTATAATGATGTGAAACCTATTAGATCGTATCAAATAAATTAGTTCCTGTAGCGGCAGTCTGAAATTCGACACTCACTCAATATATAAGAGATCAAGAGTTTCGGAAAAATGGAAGAGAACAATAGAGAATAGCTTTTATTCGCCTTATTATAATTAAAGCCTAATTTACGTTACGAAAGTAGATTTATGAAATTCATTTCATGACACTAATATCCCTTGAATTTCACGTGTAAATGTGAAGTTTCATCGATTAATCTTCACGTTACTTTAGGTGAAGTTAGGGTGTAGCAATGTAAATAAGGATTTAATTAAGTACTTTAGAATATTGTTATGATTTTGTCGTTTGTGATGTAGATCTAATACACCTTAATGTTTAGGTAACATTTTAAAATCAATTATTAATACTTCCGATGGCAGATGTCCTCAAATAAGCTAATCTGTCTGCTATAAGCAGCAGGAGGATCGATGACGACTGTATGAGCTTGTAGATAAGCGAATTTGCAAATATAAGATAAGATAGTGTCAGCCAACTAGTTGTAGATGATACAAGTCAAAACATTTACTATAATATTATAGCCTATGCTACATGTATTGCTAAATGTTTAATGACATAATGTGTACAAAATAATTTAATTATTTAAGGGGCGATTTTTTAAACCTGAAATAAAGTAATTAATCAGTAAAAGTAAAAATTAACGATATTTTTTTACATAATGTGTAAGAGTAACGATGACAGCGCTAACATTTACTCGACGAATATTTTTATTCGGCTCTAAATGTATAAATATGAACGAATAAAAATCAGGGCAATACGCATATATATAGGATTCGTTCGATTTTGTTGTATTAGTATTTGGTAAAATGTGTAATAGGTACATCATTAAAACCCCACAGAATAAATAAAAATTAAGTCAAATAAAGAGTCTACAAAAATCTAGCTGCAAGTCTGTACGAATAATTCTGAGATAAATATAGGTAGATAAAAAAGTTTTCTCACTTCATCACTTGGCAGAAGTCTGTTCACTAGTCACTTAAGCACTTAATTTTGCTCTGTATGTTGTTGTACAGTTTTAAAACATATTTTTATTTGCAGCTTCCACCTACGTAGAGTAGGTTATTTTGATTAAAATATAAAGGATTGTGTAGACGATAAATACGATGCAATTCAATAGAGCTTTGATAAACAAGCACTTTGTTGATGAAATTGTTCGTCATATCTTTATACAAGTATGACCTACAGGGAATATTTTAATAAGAAATGATCGATTGATCGCCGCGCCTTCTTACATTTTCATTTGCATATTGAACGTATCACTTTGGGCAGGTATTTAACCCTTATACATATTTCATTACATTCCGTGGATATTTGTAACATATTTTATAAAAAAAAGGAAGTAAATCACGCCGTTTTTATGTAGTGAAAGAGCAATAGTAAGTAATAAAATTATTAGGTCATATGAAATTGCCGTTCAGTATCAAAAAAGTGAAACAAGTTTTTATAATGATTTTTTTTATTCAATCAATCAGAGTATACGTCATTATTATCAGATCATTGATCCCTTTGGGGAAAAATCCTGGGAGCGAGAGTCTATGAACAGCTCCTCTAAATTAGGTACCGTTTGATGTGCAGTGTGTGGTCTAGCGTTATCCTGAAGAATATATAATAAGAATAATAGAGAGATTCATCAGTCTCGGTTGTTTCACTAAACAGCGAGCTATTCCAAAATTGTTTGCAATAGTTGGCAATACAAGTCTGCAATAATCGTCTGGCCTGATCTTAAGAAACTGTAGTGGATAACACCAGCACTGTCCATCAAACACTAACCAGAATCTCCTTTTCGGTTAGTTGTCGCTTATGGCCAAGTTTTGTCGGTTCTCCGGGGTTTACTTACACCGAAGGCTGCGAGTTTTTGACATTTCTGATTTGGCGCAAATGGATAGGTATCGTTTTGTCATTAACGCCGAAGAATCTGCTTCCACTATCGCCTTCAATTCTTCGTTATGCAATTGAGTATACGTGTAAATCAAAATTTACAGAACGGAAACGTTGAAACCAAAACCGCACCGTTAGTTCATTAGCGGTGCCTGTTCCGTATACATCGTTAATTCTGCGAGTCGTTTTTGCAGCACTAGTGCCACGGTGGAAGTCGTATTCGTAAATACCGCGAATTTCAATTAATCCATAGTTGTTGTTATAGCAATGTTGAAGCTCAAACAAATGATGTGAAAACAAATGAAATACATTTTTCTGTATAATGTAAAAGAAAAATATTTTTTAATACAGTTGCTCAAAAAGTGACGTATTGCAGGGACGTTTAGCGTGCGGGAAGTGGGCTATTACACACTCGTGCTTTTTCGTTACCTTTTCCGCACTCGTGCGTTCTCTTTCCCAACTGTCAAAATAATGTCTATTAAAAAGAAAAAAAAAACAACCACGAAGTTTTAGAAGTTTTTATGATTCATGCAAATATTTCTAAAAAGAAGCTACTACTTAATTTGTTTCAATATCAGATTTAATGATTTGATTCAATGAGTTAGGTTAGGTTGCATTTCATTTCATCTCATTAACATTTTCATATCAATAAAACATTTCTACTGAAGACTTGGCTGTATGGGCATAGTTCCCTTTGCCTATCCAGATTGGGTGAAGAAAACAAAAAACATTTTCTTTTACGCTTGGCGCCATTTTTCAAAAATGTTCTTTGCGAGTTTTTATTATTTTATTAAATTGCTTAATTTTTTCGCAACTGTATTAAAAATAGTCGTTCAGTACACGTGCGGAACCGTCATTGGAAGGAGTTCCGACTGTCAACCCTCACCTTCGGCTGCGCCTCGGCTCGGGTAGACATTTGTCGGAGCTCCTTGCAATGACAGCCTTTCCGCACTTGTAATGAAATATACTATTTTCTGGCTTTATTTCGAAACTAGCATTCCGCCAGCGGCTTCGCCCGAGTGGACCCGTTTAATGGGTCCCAGTAGGATAAAAAATTACCTATGAGCTATTCCAGGCTTCATTGCTATATTAAAATCTTCTATAACAGTTGGTCACGGAAATAGGAAAATTGCCCAATAATAAAAAAGAGGGTTTTAAACAACGGAAGATTTATTGGGAGACATTTATTCAGAGAACGCTAGATAACGAGTCGGGCCCAGAAAATTCCGAGTTTTGTGAAGTCCGATGAAATTAATGTTAATATTATGTAAATGAAAACTTTTATTAAAGCGGAAGCACAGAAGATCCAACTATATGTTCAAAATCAAAAGTTTTGATGAGTGGGATTTGACGTCGAAGTAAGTTGAAGCGTTTACAGTTTCATATTTTCCCTAAACTAAGTACCTAACGAATTTCGTACTTTAAGGAAACCGTTTAGTGAGAATCACTAAAACTGAATAACAAAGTAGATATTATACCCTCAGTATAGAGTTAGAACTTTACTGATAACCATCTAAAAATACCATTGTCAAAATTAGGCCATAAGTTAACCGAATTCTGAAGAACCACCCATGTATATTGTAGGTAAATTGGTCACGATGACTTTAAGACTTGATGAACATCAACAATAGACTCACAGATACAGAGTCTGCAGTATTGCGAGTTATGTAATTTTGATTTTTGCATTTAAGATCATTGTACAAAGTCCAGCTATGAATAAATTGTTTAAAATGTAAAAAAATATAATAACATTGTGTGGCGAAGGTTACTTTTAGGGCGGGCTGACCTTGTCCATAGCACGAGGTATCAATTCAGTGGCTTTTAAAAAATACATGTATACACACAGACATAGAAGTGGAAGAATAAAAGTGACGAAATCTGGCTTCACAAAAATCCATTGACAACCGCATGAGTTACTTTGTGAACAAAAAAGCCTTTTGTATCAGTATGTTGTCTCTCTGCCTGTCAAAATCCTTTATCTCAATCGTGTAGTAGTGTTTAAACTAATATTTATTCAATTACTAGTCTTCCACCAGCGGCTTCGCACGCGTGAACCTGTTTTATAGGTTCCCGTGGGATAAAAACCATCCTATGTTCTTTCCCTTGGTCCACTCTATTTGTGTTCCAAATTTCATTAAAATTGGTTCAGTAGTTTAAGCTGGAAAGCGTAGCAGACAGGATTACTTTCGAATTTATAATATTAAAAAATAATAGGGATTTCGGTCTACAATCCCTTGGGGCGATAAAAAATCAAAGTTCTAATGACCGAAACCAATATTATCACCGAATCCGTTTTCGTTTATCATCGCTAAATTAAATCCATTTTATTGTTTAAAAGGTACGAATATCCTATCAGTACATTTACAATTGATTTGTATGTATCGTTGGAAGATTCAGATAGAGACTGCGATTGAATCTGCATTTGTTGGTTTGGTCGTCAATTCGCCGATTTGATATCTATCCAAATTACCTGCAACGTCAGCCTGTAGTCCTGCATAGCTACGTAATGCTATACTTATACTCGGATAGCAAATCGATCTACGTTGTAGGAGTACACTGAGATTGTTTTGAATTTCAAACTGTGAAACGTAAATGAGTTTTTACCGTAAATCAAATACCGCCAGAAAATGGGCATCTCATATTTCACAAAGAAATCAAAACGGTTACTATGCCTGCCATTCGGAGAGTCCTAGGTTCGAATCCTAGCGAAGCAGAAATTTTAATGATGAATTTAAATTTTTATTCTTGGTCAGGGTGTTTGTGTGCATGTCTTTGTGTGTAAATAATCCAATTGTCCATGGCACCAATGATACAGGGAATTCTAGTGTACACCTATAAGTGTGAAACACTATTTCATGATAATATGGAAAGGGATCCCGAAAATTGGGGTTTCAGATTATATTGTATTCTCTGTTCCCGGCCACCTTTTGATCCATAAAATCCCGGGACTGTACACGGCAAATCTCGGGATTTCCATTCCATTTTTTAGTGTTGCTACAAGCAGATCTAGTTTGCATTCCGTATTCCATTGCGCCTTGACAATAGCCTTGCCCATATTATATTAACAACACTTAATAATAATGACAAAATCAACCCTTAGACACGTACTAAAACCCCAATAAAAATATATTGAGTGGTACCAGTATGTATAAGAGTATATAATATTTAATTGTTAATAGTATTAAATAGAATATAGGTACATATTAAAAACTGCACAGATACTAAATCTGTTCTCTATTCCTTTAGCTAGCGTAGAAAGCAACAACTAATTGAGTGAGCGTTTTCAGCTCACTCTATTTGTTGGCAACAAACTACCAAGTAGGCTTTGGAAGTCAAACATTGGACGCTTCGATATTTCTGCGACGCTATTTCCGAAATGTTAAGTGGATATATTTTGTCTTTTTATTTCTTGCAAATACAAAGAGTTTTCGTTTTCTTTATTCTTTTTTTACTATGTTGTGGATTGTTTATGTGCAAAGATAATAAAATATTTTAAAAAAAGCATGTACTTTTTTATTTTTCATTAGTCTGATTAGAAACCGCATAGTCTAATTCCGGGATTACCCTACAAAAATCTCATAATCCCGGGATTAACAACCAAGCTCGGGATTGTATTCTCCACACGGAACCCTCATGGTGCAATCTCGTCTCACAATTGACCGTTTTTTAATAAACGCGATCTACGTCCGTCTTTAAAGCAATTAATTGCCTCCTGTACATATTTACACAATATCACATCACTTGTCTTAATAACAGCATTTGCATGGCACAGATACTATTAGTTTATAAACAATCCAAGCGGTTTTACATGGACTGCATCTATGTTTAATATGCTGTGTCGTATGAAATATAACTGCAATAACGGTGGATAGAACCTCGAGTATTGCATATAACGTTCGGGCAGGTAGATACTACATCTGCTTTTAGCTCGTGAGCCATCCACACTGATATTAGTGAAGTGGAACATTATTCGTTACCATAACATTATGTGTAAATTGAGACTCTACCTATACATACATTATTCCCACGTTTCGTAAATGTTACTAAACCTAAAGGTCCTAAACCGTAAAAAAAATATATTCCTCGGGGATGGAGTAGCTAGCGCGCCGCACATATTATATATAAGTTGTTAACAGAGGCTTAAAAACTTCATTGCGCACTTACCAAGACGAAAAGTGAGCATACACAAGATACTATGCAATTTTCGTTCTTTTAACTTTACATGGATGGTATAGTTAGAACGTTAAGTGAATATCATATAATGTTTAAGCTTTAAATTGCTTTTAGAATAATTGTATCATTTATAATATTTCCAACCGAGTTGCTTTTTCCTTGTGATATGAGCAATCCGAACGAAATAACAAAACAAAGTTTAACTTTACTGTATGTTTGGAGTCGCAAGCGTAGGAATAGTGTGGGTTTGTGACTTACATCAATATATAGTGTGGAAAAAGAGACGAATAATTGTGCTAAACAGAAATTTTAATAGATAATAATAACAGCGTTCTATGTACTATAGTAACAAAATCAAAATACACTGAGACAAACAAATAGGCCTTTTAATAAGCGACATCAATTAGTGCAACTAAATAATAATTTTGTGGCTTAAATTAGGAGGACACACGGATTTAAGGAATTTTATTTAATAAAGTGTTTCCCGTGAAATTTCTGCTTAGTTACACTTTTAAAGATTTCAACAAACTTATATTTTTAGCTGTACAAAAAGTATAGCTCTCGATTTGTTTAAACCTTCAACTTTAATCCTTACGTTGAATTTAATAAATTTATAGATATATAACAATTTCCAGGTTTAGTTAATATGACTGCAAGCAGACGACAGTTGCAGGATGAAGCATCGAAAACAAAAGTTAGTGCGTTAAGTGCAGGTGCAAGTGCAAGGCGCAGGCGTGAGCGGCGGCAGACGACGGCAAGCGGCGACCATGAAGGGTTTATGCGCGGGAGACGCGCCATACAACAGTGCAGGCGCGATGTTTCACCTGGCGTTGGCGACCGCCCTTGAGCAGGCGGGCATGAAACGAGCTCGGCGTATCGATGGTATGCTGCCTGGAGAGAGCGGCATGAGGCGCGCTCACCGAGCTCTGCCTGAACCAGGGAAGCGAAATTTTGCGTCGACTCTTGTGTTGTTTCTGAAGTGCGGGCCCGGCGGGCGGGTGCGGCGGCGGGGTGGTGGCCATCGCGCCGGCACGCGGCGGCCGCGAGCGCGAGCGGGAGCGGCGATCGCGGCCCGCCTCGACCGGTGCGGCGCGCGGCGCTGTCGCCACTGCCGCCGCCTCGCCGCCCGCTGCGATCGCCCGCCGCCGTACCCGCCCGCGCCCTCTCACTACGCAGCCTCCGTATTGAACTACGTTTCCCGAATTCATTCTAAGGAGGTTCTTGTCGTTGTCAGAGGGCGCGTTTAATCCGTTCACGAGAAACGCGCGATAGCCCGGCGTAATAAGGTGCGAAGCCGCATCGTTTGCTTTTAAATGTCACGGAGACGACGATCCCGGTACTCAAGGTCACCAAACATTTTTATACAAAAAAAATCTATGTCTATTGATGTATTAACACTTTTCTCATTGGGGGCCATCCATAAATTACCTCACATTAATTTCAGGATTTTTAACCCTTCCCCCGTGCTTGTCACAGGGTGTCACATTTTTAGAACCTTACACATTTTCTAATTCTATGCATGTATTTAAAAATAATCAAAATAAAACATTTATTTTCATTTTCAGAGTGCTAAAGTATTAAAAAAATTGATAGAGTTCGTAAATATTTACAGTTTTTCATTCACATATAAATTTCGCGTTTGAGTATTTAAAATTTTAACATGTGACATCACAAAGCTTTTGACCCCCCCTGCCCCTTGTCACACAATGTAACATTCTGGTGATACCCTTTAAGGTGTGACGTAATTTATGGATGACCCCTTGAGATAAAATCTGTAACGTACTCTCAATAGAAATAGGTCCACATCGATTAGAGCACCCGAAAGGCAGAAATATGAGCCAAAGTTAAACCCCACTGCGTAGCGTTGAAAACGGCCCAGACTAACGAACCAAGAACTATGGAAAAAACAAGTGATTTGCAATTTATGCTGTTAAAAATTGCGTTTAAGTTTGTAGTGGTCATATACTAAGAATTCTGAAAAAAAATTGGATGGAATAAAAAAATAACTAAAATTTTCATATTTCACATTTTCATATTTCCTCGAGATTTCGAAGAAAACTTTTTTTCTATTTTGTATTATTGTTTGCATTTTTTTTTAATGAAATATAGGTATACATTTTACGAAAAAATAAAATTTATGCATATTCTCTCCTTTAATAACTTCTCAAAACTTTTATTCCCGAGATACTGGGAGTCGTTTTGTAAATCCGTACGAAGTTTAGAATATGTATGTATAAAGAATAAACACTAATCAATACTTCATACATACCTATATATTCTGAACTTATAATATTATGGAATCAATTGTATTGTATGATAATACAAACTAGAAAAAACTACGTAATAAAAAAGTAGTAGGAAATAAAATGAGCTTCTTTATATACCTACGAGTTGTCAACCAACAATTGTTTACTGCAAAGCTGGTGTAAAATCTATGTTAGAAATGAAATTTTTAATACATCACTGGTATATTTTTACTGAAATTCTTGCAATGAAATTAAAGCATACAAATAAGCACCACCAAGAAGATAATATCATTCAAATGAGTGGATTGTTATTAGTCTCATATAAACAGTAGAATATAACAGATTTAAATTTTAAACTCTTAAACATTTAATTACTTATCACTTCGTAACTATAATTAACTGTAGTAACAGAAAAACACCTTTAAAGTGTGCACCGAGGTTCCAAGTTATTGAAAAGCCCGGGGCAATCGCTGAAGGCGCATAAAGTTTAAATAGGCAGCAATCGAATTAACCGCGTAGGACGCTGAGCTTACGAGAGCCTGCCTGCCTTCGTTCGTTTACTATTTCTTATAAAAGTTCATAATGAATGGACGTTTCACATCGACCAAAACTAATTATATCAAACTCCTATGGCAGAAGGAGATTTTTAGGAGTTGGGAGCTTTTGAGTATTTGTAATATTTTCAGTTGTTCTCAACAAAAGTTAAATTGACGCTCAACATAACCTGCACTGCGTTCTAAGCTGTGTTCAATTAATAGACTGCTAAACTCAGTCTAATACAGTGAAATAAACAACTTCATACTTTGCAAGCAAAATGTAAATATTTACTAGATCCAACTGTCTGGAAAACGAGTAATAATTTGCACACTACTTCACGTCAATAACGTTGACTCTACATTCTCTTTAATTGTACTGTTACGTATCGACGTGGATATCATTGCAAAGCCAACCTATTTTCTGTAATTCAGGCGTATGCAAATCTTTAAAGAAATTAAAGTAACGTGCAAAACCAAACAAAAATACTTCAAGAATTGATTATAAATAAAATAAATAAATATATTTGGACAATTCACACAACGCCATCTGATTCCCAAAATTCCATCTGATTACTACAGATACTTCAACTCAGTTGTGCGCGCGGCCCTATGTGTGCGTGGGCTAGTAATTATGCAGCTTTCATTTGTGTGACAGTGACGCGGCCGTCGTCGTCCGAGCAACTTCGCTGTACCTCTTGTCACGCACACAAAGTCACTGTGTATTATACAGGTTTACCCACACATAGCGCCGCGCGCACAACTGAGTTGAAGTATCTATAGTGACTTTCATGTCACTGCTAAGCTGTTTGTTCTATTACAGAGCCAGACCTAGGCTAGGGCTAGGCTAGGGTCTACAAAATGATAGTGAGTATAAAATAAAAACTGCGTCTGCGGAAGAAAAATGCGGGTTTGCACCTAAAACAAGGGACGCTATTATTTGCATTACGCCGGCCGCACTTACATGACTCATGTAATCATCATCGTTATACTCACTATCATTTTGTAGACCCTAGCCTAGCCCTAGCCTAGGTCTGGCTCTGTAATAGAACAAACAGCTTAGCAGTGACATGAAAGTCACTAGTAATCAGATGGAATTTTGGGAATCAGATGGCGTTGTGTGAATTGTCCAAATATTTATTTATTTTATTTATAATCAATTCTTGAAGTATTTTTGTTTAGTTTTGCACGTTACTTTAATTTCTTTAAAGATTTGCATGCATACGCCTGAATTACAGAAAATAGGTTGGCTTTGCAATGATATCCACGTCGATACGTAACAGTACATGTAACATGAGGCGACCACCAGACTCCGGAGTAGCAGCGCAACTACATACGACCTCAGACAAGACTTACCTATGCTTGCTTGAGGTTGTATGTAGATGTCTATGGGCTGCAGCGACCACTTAACACCACGTGGCCTGCATGCTCGTCTGCTATTCCATTCAAATAATAAAAAAAAAATCTTAAAGATAGTAAGGAGGCTGATGTGTAGTAATGACTAATGTATGCTGGTATAGTATACTTTTATATTCCTACATATTTGTATACATGCATTATACCCAATATATTGGGTTATACCTAACTTATATAGGTAGATCCAAAGTGAGGAAGTCTCTAAATAGGAAATCTAAGGCCTACACGAGTTTTACAATAAACCGAATAGGCGATCGGTTGATCAGTTTTTTGCGACGAATTGAGGAAGCACAATCGGAAAAAGTGAATGAAGGGCTTGTCTTTCCCCCTCCTCGCTCAGTGTAGTCAACGAAGTCTAGTTTCTTTCCCAAATAAACACGAATCGGGGTACAAAGACGAGTAAGTATACCAACTTCTTGCTTAGAACACAAAAACAAAATATTATCAGTTGTACAAAAAGACTCAAAAATCCAAACTTCAAAATATTTTGTTCATTTTTGGAATACAAATAGTCTCTTAATGAACGTCAATCTTTCGCGGTCATCGGCTCTAGGTGCCCGTACAGGGACTCCTCTGTTACATATCATTGAATGTAAGGTACAGTAGCCACAATTGTTTGTTGTTTTTTATTTATTAAAATGAAGTAACTCAGGAGCGTTTAGGTCACGTCGTGTTAAGTGGTCGCTGTATGTATATGGGCTATACCATGGACACGAACGAAAAACCTCAAGCAAACTTATTTCCTTCCTGAGGGCACATCTATATGTTTGCACGCAGTTGCAATGTTATTTATTTATTTATTATATTGGGAAGGCTAATGATCACGTCATGTACGCCTGGCCGGTAAACACACGTTTGCACCGAAACAAAATAGAAATGCTTCACGGATGAAATGGGTGCAGAACTGTTACTTTCCCGATATAACCATTCAAATAACCATCTGTAAAGTTAAATTCAAATGGGAGAAATATGATACATATGATCTATGATACATATACTTGGAACTTTTCAGTTCCTCGTACACTTTTCTAGAAATCGTATTTCCTTAATACTTAATTGGGAAAATGCAGGGCGTTAAGGCGGCACCACACTCTCCCAAGTCTTTAAGATTTTTTTTGAAATCGCTATCCAACTTTTAACATAACATAACTTAGGTAGGTAGAAGGTACACTATTGACATTTAACTAAAATGACATTGAGAAATTGAAGTATCTCTTTAATAAGTAGTGTCTCAAATTAAGAAAAGTATGCGACTAAGAAAGTTCAGAAACTGTCTTTTAAAAAATCTTACAAGATCTTACAAAAATCCTGGTGTTAAAGCGTGATTTCTGTCGTTCTGTTTAAAGCATTTTTAGATCAGGAAAATGCACAATCGATATGACAAGGCGAGAAACTGATACTCCTTAACGGTGACGTCATTAAATGGAAAGACAGCTACACTAAAATGGCTCTTTTCCATGTAATTCGAGGTCGTGAAGACGCAACCAAATAACACTAGGCGGCTAGCGGCTTTCTTTAAAAGGACGGCACTACAGGATAAGTAACATGCTCTTTATAAAATGGAACCTATACTGTTATGCAGCACACGAAAGAATCGATATAGAACAAAATGATTCTAAGGTCTTAAAAATGATTTAAAATCTTTTTTAAAGCAATGAGTCTTTATCAAAATCTTTACGAAGAGCGAAGACATCAATGTGACGGGAAAATTTATTCATAAGCTGCAGACTACTTCAAGTGGAGCGAACAAAAAGGTCCCGAGGTCTTAGTAATCTGATCAAAACTGAACAGAAATTTTTAATAGACCGCATTTATTAAAATCGTCATGAAGTCCACTTTTCCTCCCTTACTGATTAAATTTAAAGCGGAGTTGAATATTGATTTCAGAAAAGTGAAGCACTCACTCAATTACTACGGAAAACGTATTAATTAGTAGGTAAATTTTTTACATTTCATCAAATTCCTGTTCAATTATTTATTATTAATTTTTCTATTGATTCTGTCGCATATCTTAATATATATATTTCTTCTGTACGTGTGTATGTGACTGAACTCCTCCTAAACGACTGGACGGATTATGATGAAATTTATTGTGTGTGTTTAAGGGGATTTGAGAATGGTTTAGATTCACAATTTGGGCCACTGGAAATGTTTTTTAATTACTTTTTTACTTATTTAGTTTTCCCATATAAATTGTTCCTGCCTGTCAAACGTTTTGTATTTCGTGCCGTGTCGTTCTAAACTTTGACACAGTCAGAATAACAGGACAGTTCGTATGTCACTATTTGTTTTATATTTTTGTTTGACAGTAACATGAAATCTCTTTAAAATAATAAGAACAAATCCTCTTTCATTACTTTTAAGGCAGGACAACGTCTGCACCCGGGCGGAGCTGGGCCGTTCCACTAGTGATACTATGTATATTTCGATTTTGTGTATTTTAAAAAAGAGGAACAAATTTTTACAACTGTTATTTAAACAATACATGATCAGTTGAAAAATTTAATGGGCAGTCATTTAATAAGCAGTAAGTAATAAAAATATTGGTCTGTTATTTCAATCCTTCAATGTCAGTGCAAAAATAACACTTTGATTGGAAAGATAGGTAAACTTTCGTTAAAACATGGCGGAGTTTAAGGCGCGCGAGGCGTAAAGTATGTTGCAAAAACATATTGAGTGACGCGGAATTTATTCCAAAAAAAGGTTTTTGTGTTGTTATACAGTAGGGGAAGGGGGGTTTCGGGGCCCCCCGAATGGGGGGGGGATAAAAATACATCATATATATATAAGTCATTTAAAACGAATGGGATCGGTTAGGTTAGGTCGGACTTTTTTTAATTAAGACAAAATAAGGAACCCCGCGGAGCGTTCCGATCCGTTTAAATTATTTTATGACTAATTTTTTTTAGTTTACTGATCAGTTTTTACTGCTAAACTCGTTTTCAAACATGCGTTTTTAATTTTTATTACCTACCATAACTCAAATATTGCACTGCCGTTTTAATTCTATGCCTTAAAAAAGAACTTGAATTGAAAATAAACTTAACTATATACACCATTACTGGAATATAGACGGCATCGTAGACGTCGATATGGCGCAAATAAGCTGACCAAACGGCCATTATTGATTTTCTTTTAAAATTTTACCAAGTTTAGTGTCTGCTTTTCTATAAAATCGAGCGTATAAAATGTATGTCCTGACAAAGACTTTCTATGTTAAAGATTTTAGTGAAAAACAATTTTGATTATTATATAGACCATTATATAGATAGTTTTTAGGGGTTACTGTCCTGCATGTAAAGAAAATAAACCTTTTTGCCTTGGTTTTTTTTATTTCAATGGAGTAGCAGACGAGCATGCAGGCCACGTCGTGGTGTTAAGTGGTCGCTGCAGCCCATGGACATCTACATACAACCTCAAGCAAGCATAGGTAAGTCTTGTCTGAGGTCGTATGCAGTTGCGCTGCTACTCCGGAGGCTGGTGGTCGCCTCATGTAAGCGTGGCCGGCAACTGCACCTTTCCACCGAAACGAATTGGTTCACGGCAGAAATGGGTGCAGCGGTGGTACTTCCCCGGGCGAACCATAATAGTTCTACCACCTTCAAATTGGTATAATTAGCCCTAATGATAAACTTTAACTTATTTGGATAAGTTATATTCAGAACATAAAATTGAAGACAAATTTATGTCTACGTTTATTTTTAAAATTAAAAGTAAAAATAGAGCTCATGTGAAGTTTAAGAACTTAGAGCGGATTCAAACTACGCACGTTTACACGAGGGATATTATTTTATGCACCTGAAAGTTTCGCGCGTACTTGAGCTTTCAAAAACAAATTTTACGAGCGTAATTTACGCTGGTCACAAATTGCTTTCAAGAAGTTATATGGTAAATCGACTCTGAAATAAAATGTCACATCAGCAGACACAGTTGATGTTGTCAATCACGTAATACTATTATTTCTTTAGTACACAAGTAGGTACACCTCAGCCACTCTAGTACAACGAGAGGCGACAATTTCGTTTGCGACAACACGCTGCTCCGCCGGAGCCCGCACGAAGAAACCGGGTCAAGCGACATTTTAATAAAGCTCATCTCTGGGGAAACTTCAACTACGGCAGGTGAAACAAATTTAATTTGTCCTCTAATCTGTATTTAACTTTACACGTAAAATAGCAAGTCTAATATACTTATTAGACTACTGTATTAAAGCATTTTTAAGAACGTAAATCGTGGATGATGCGAATGATAATAATTTATTTTTAAACGAGAGAGTAAATAATTATAAAAATATTATATTTATGAGCTTGAATTTATTATTTTAATAAATACTAGCTTTTCCTCGCGGTTTCACCCGCGTGAGAATATATTATATTCATCATGAAGTGAATAGTTCCCGTAGACTTCGAGGGTTACGTACAGATAATAATGTAGAGTTTTAACATAAAAAGTAGTTAAACTGACATGATTTGAACTTACACGTGTGTTTTCGCCGACTTTTCGTAGATATTGATGTCTCCTATAAAACTGTAGCACATTTAGCTCTATTGTAATATTACCCTAGCGTACGCGATATAAGGATATTTATTTGTGATTTTTTACACGTAAGGTTAATGGTAAAAGATTTTTCCTTATCGGTCCCGTAGTTCCAGAGCCTATTATTCAATAGGCTCAATTATACAAACAATCAAATCTTTCCTCTTTATGATATTAGTATAGATTTAGAGGAATTACGTGCTTAAATGGCATATCTTGAGTTCAAATTCGAGTTCGGTCCTCCTTTGTTATCTCCTTTAACATGGGACAAATTCGGAGGATGTTTCACAAACTGTATGAGAAGAACTCTACCGTCCCTCTATCATATAACATCCTTTCCATTTTAGATTAATGGTCACTATTTAAATAAGTCTACAAGACCTATAATACATATCTTAAAGGCTACTAATATCATAGGTTAAAATCGTTGTTCTAGTGTCCTAGGCATGGAAAAAACAGACATTTGCATAGGGTAAAACCGGGATAGTGCCCCACTTTTTGATTTTGCCTCATAATTTAAAAAAATATTAATTTCTGATAAATGTTTTATAATAACCGCGATAGTTTGGTCTTTAAGCTATATTTTCGCTAGTTTTCTTTCACCTAATGACAGAACTAATTTAGACGAAAAATTAAACTTTTGCTGAACTCATTTTTTTGGGATAGATGCCTGCATGTGAAATGAAATGAAATGAAATATTCTTTATTCACTGTATGGTTCATTTACAAACTCTTAGTGAACGTTTTTTTTTTGTTCTGTCTGCTCTGGGTGCGCTTAGGCAATGCTGAGCTGAAGAAAAGAGCAGACGGAGAAAAACTTCAGCCCTGTTTTAAAATATGAGGTATACAATAATAAGCTTTCTTACAGAGTAGCTATGGGCAGATAAGGAACATACGTGACAGCTACCGCATGTGTCAATGTCGTCCCACAGCTATCTGTTAACATTGGCAGTTTGGTTGATTTAAATCTATTACATCAGTTATAGAAACAGCCTTGTATGGACAGATGCCTCACCCAGAAATGCCCAGTAAGGACAGAAGCCCTACGGTGTGTGTAGCCGAGAAAACTTCTCCTTGGCATATGGGTTGACGCAGGTGGTACAGAGTTTTACTTCCACGGTCCGCGGCGGCGCCCACCGCCGGATGCCCACATCCACGTGGGGGGCGTCCGCATAGCGGTAGAGACTCAGATGAAATATCTGGGTCTCATCGTCGACAGCAGGTGGCACTTCAGCGCGCACTTTAGTGCGCTGTCGGGGCGCCTGCTGAAGGCAGCGGACGCCCTCTCGTGGCTGATGCCCAATTTGGGAGGGCCCAGCAAGCGGTGCCGGCAGCTGTACGCCGGCACACTGCGGAGCATGGCCCTGTACGGGGCCCCTATTTGGGTGGACTCCCTTCGTAGAAGGGAGAACGCCAACGCCCTTCGGGCGCCCCAGAGGGCCATCGCCCAGCGGGTGGGCAGGGCTAACCGCTCGGTGAGCTTTGCGGCTGCGTGCACCCTGGCCGGCACCCCGCCTTGGGAACTCGAGGCGGAGGTGCTTTCCAGGGTGTACGAATGGACGGCGCGGAGGGCGCTTGGAGAGCGCCCGGCCCCGGAAGAGAAAGCGGCCGTCCGACAGCAGGCGCGCGATGCCGTCATTGCTCACTGGGCGGAGGACCTCGCCGCCGCTCACTTCGGCCGCCGGACGCTGGACGCCGTCGGACCGGTCCTCAGGGACTGGCTCGAACGAGCGCACGGCTTCCTCTCATTCCGCCTGGTGCAGGTACTGTCCGGACACGGTTGTTTCGGATCGTACTTGCACCGAATCGGTAGGGAGGAGGCCCCATCGTGCCACGACTGTGGCGCGGCGGAAGACACGGCGGAGCACACCCTCGAGGTGTGCCCGTCGTGGTCCGAGCAGCGCCGCAGTCTGGTTGCGGTGGTCGGGCGGGACCTCTCGCTCCCCCGCGTTGTGAGCGCAATGCTGGAGAGCGAGAGAGCGTGGGCGGCGGTTGCCTCCTTCTGCGAATCCGTCATGTCGTAGAAGGAGGCAGCGGAGCGCGCGCGAGAGGAAGACCCTCTTGCGCCCGCGCTCCGGAAGCGGCGAAGGGGAAGGAGGAGGCGAGCGTATGACCGCCTTCACCTTCCCGATGGTGAGCAGCGGGCGACAGGCGCGGAGGCTCCTCCGCCCGCATTGCACCGCTCACCATCACCGGATACGGGGACGATCGCGCACTCTCGACCGTCCCCGTTGCCCCACCCATCATAAGGGGGGGGGGGGGGGGCGCGAAGGGCTCGCCACATAGGCGAGGCTCGCCGGAGGGGGACTGGATGTAAAGGCTCTGCCAGATTCCCAGACCCTCTACAGGAGGCGAAGACGGAGTGCCGCTGGGGGTTTTAGTGGGTATACCAGGGGGTATTGCCCCTGGGGAGTCCCACATACCCCTCTGCGGGAGGGGATGCGTAACGCATTTCCCCCAGCGAAACCAAAAAAAAAAAAAAAGGTGGTACAGAGTTTCACCAGGGTACCAGATATTGAGACCCATACTGCCTCTCTGCTGGACCTACTGCTGACCACCCATCCATCCGACTACCGGGTGACGGTTGGGGCCCCACTTGGGACTTCTGACGATTGCCTGGTAAGTTCTGCCGTACCATTGCAACCTTCTGGGGGCAGAAGGTTCTCGACCCAATGGGAAGCGTCAAGTCTGGCATTACGGGTCAGCGGACTGGGATGGACTCCGGGAATTCCTGGCTTCCTACCCCTGGAGGCAGCTGTGCTTCACCTCGGGTGATCCTAGCACGTGTGCGGAATCGATAGCCGATGTGATACGACAGGGCATGATTGGTTTTATTCCCAACTCTGTAGTATCCATTGGCGGGCGAAACAAGCCCTGGTTTAATGGTTCTTGCGCTAAGGCTTCTAGCCTTAAGCAAGAAGCTTTTAAAACCCGGGCTGACGCGCACACGCGCAAGGACCCCGAAACGTCTAAGCTTCGGAAAAAATTCAACGCTGCCTCCCGTTCGGCAAAGAAGCAAATAGCCAAGGCGAAGTTTAGGCACGTCGGCAGAATTGGCCAGCGTCTATCAAGCTACCCTTGCGTGAGTCGAGCTTTTTGGTCGCTTGCCATGGCTGTCGAAGGTAACTTCTGTCGGTCGTCTCTACCATCTTTACGCAAACCAAAGCTCATACGGCAAAAGGGAAAGCCGATCTCCTGGGTACCCTGTTTGCCTCAAACTCGACTCTGGACGACGGAGGTGCCGCACCGCCGACCATCAGGCAGTGTGAGAGCTCGATGAAGGACGTGCGTTTCACTCAAAAGGTCGTCAGACGAGCTCTGCAAGCCCTCGATGTCTAGAAGTCGAGCGGGCCAGATGATATCCCCGCGATCGTACTAAAGACGTGCGCTCCTGAGTTGGCTCCCGTCTTAACGCGCTTATTCTCGCTTTCCTACACCACAAGTAAAGTACCGTCTTCGTGGAAGGTAGCTTTAGTACACCCAATTCCGAAAAAGGGTGACCGCAGTGACCCGTCCAATTACAGACCTATTGCGATAACCTCCCTGCTCTCTAAGGTGATGGAGCGTGTTATAAATACGCAGCTCCTTAGGTACCTCGAGAGACACCGGTTGATCAGCGATCGTCAGTATGGCTTTCGCCAGGGCCGGTCGGTCGGTGATCTCTTGGTGTACCTCACACACCGCTGGGCTGAAGCCATCGAGGGTAACGAGGAGGCTCTGGCAGTCAGCCTGGATATCGCAAAGGCCTTTGACCGGATCTGGCACAAGGCCCTTCTCGCGAAGATTCCATCTTACGGTCTTCCCTTGAGGCTATGCAACTGGGTGGCTAGCTTTTTGTCTGAGCGGCAGATTAAGATCGTTGTTGACGGATGCTGCTCAGATTTGAAGCCCATTAACGCCGGTGTTCCCTAAGGCTCAGTGCTGTCCCCTACACTATTCATTCTGCATATCAATGGAATGCTGCAACAATCACGCAGTATACATTGCTATGCAGATGATAGTACGGTGGACGCACTATACACCTGTCGAGCCAATGCCTCTAGGTTACAAGTGGAGGAAAGCAGAATCAAACTTGTGTCTGAAGTCGAGAACTCTCTGGAGCGGGTCTCGAATGGGGTCGACTTAACCTTGTCGAGTTTAACCTCTCGAAGACACAAGTTTGCGCGTTTACCGCTAAAAAAACCCCATTTGTTATAGCGCCCAAGTTCCAGGGTACCGCGCTCACCGTCGGTGAACGTGTCGGTATCTTGGGAGTTGACATTACGAGTAAAGTGCAGTACCGGAATAATTTGGAGCACAAAGCCAAATTGGCGTCAAAAAGCTTGGTGTCCTCAATAGGGCGAGGCAGTGCTTCATTGCGGAGCAACTCCTGACGCTGTACAAGGCTCAGGTCAGACCCCACATGGAGTACTGCTCTCATCTCTGGGCAAGAGCACCAAAAAACCAGCTACACCCATTTGACTCCGTTGAAAAGCGCGCAGTACGAATCGTCAACGACCCAAGATTGACTGACAGGCTAGAACCGCTCAGCTTGCGAAGAGACATAGGCTAGCTCTGCGTGTTCTACCGACTTTACTATGGTGAGTGCTCCGAGGAACTTTTCAAACTCATGCCTACATCACCATTCCATGATTATACCACCAGGCGAATGTTAAAGTTCCACCGGCACCATCTGGACTCGTGGCGGTCCTCCACAGTCCGCTTTGCACGCTCCTTTTTACCACGGACGTGTAGGTTATGGGACAACCTTCCAGCTGAGGCATTCCCAGTGGACTATAACATGGGGTTCTTCAAGAAAGCTGTAAAAAGAGCTCTCCTCCAAAGCCGGCAATGCTCGGGTGGCTCCCCTGGGGTTGCCCGTGTCCCTATGCGACGGTGATCGCTTAACACCACGCGGCCCGTCTGCCTTTTTGTTCGGTTTACATATTAAAAAAAAAACTAGCTGGATTTAATGAGATCGTTCTACTCATGAAACTGAGCATTTCTCTCAATAAATAGGTAGAATTACCAGAGTGAAATTCGCTTTTATGCCTCTGTATGAGTGAGTGGTTCCATTATTTTTTATAAAATTCGTACCATGTGTAGGAACAGTTATATTATCTGGTTGCCGATGTAATGAACATGGAGACTGAGTCTGAGTTGTTTAGGTTTTTTCATTTAACCTCATCAGGTTCACAAGATATGCCATGATATTGACTGCCCAATGCAGTATCTTATATTGTGTTATATTAAGAATGAAGTCTGAGTACATTGGAATAATTTTCACTACCCCTAAACCCTAAAGGAGCATTTACTGGAGTGGCAACACGAATCAAAACATTGTGTACGTGTTTCAGTGTTTCATATCATTCATTGAAGGATATCAAACGGCTTGGCATACTGTACCATATAAAACGCTTCAACGAAAGCTAAAATTGTGTGGCTAGATAAACGTAATAAGATTATCCCGTTACTTTTTATAACGCTTTACACTAATAGCCCCCACAGTAAGGTAGATCTGACACCGACCTGCGTCCTAGGTATCATGAACACACACAAAGACAGAAACACCCAGACGGAGAACCGAAACTTTAAACTCATAATTCAAATTTTTTCTTCGCTGGGAATCGAACTCGGGACCCTCCGTACGGCAGTCCGGTATGGTAACCATTGCGCCACACGGATCGAATTAATAGCAGCAGGTATAGCATGTCTGGTACAAACAGTATATGAGGGGATAGAAGCCCTTAGGGGCAACTATACCTAAAAAAATCGCGGCAACTATCCTTATTGGATAAATGCCCTTTTATTTCTTGAACTAAAAACAAAAAAAAATGCTATTAAATCTAGACATGCACTTTATTATAAGACTAACGGCATTAAGTAAGGTAAAAATATAACAGAATTTATGTTTATTTACAAAGTTATGCACCGGCGAATAGTAACTGTTGCTACTTTGAAGCATTTCTCGCGTTGGCTGCGGAGATGGACGTACGTATAAGCAAGACACGGCCTTTGTACAGGACAGTTTGTGAAGAAATAAGGTGTGGGGTGCCTTCGGTTTCGATTTAAAATAATAATTCGTAATCACGAGCCCGGAGAAGTCCGGTGGAATTGAGGCATTGACGTGACATTGGAAATAAGGCATCTATCCCACTGCGGTATCTATCCCGATTTTACCGTAAGTACTTGCATAGAGAAAAGGACGTTCCAATTTAATGTTAAGATAGTAGCCACGAAGCACTTACCTTATCAGAATCGGTTGTGTTGCCGCTGCCGTACGACGCCAACGAGTTGCGGTCGAGGTTTTCATTAGTTTCGTCTATGGACGTGCAATCCAGGTCTCTGTTGACAAGACACAGTATTACCATTTCTGATACTGAGACGGCTTGTATAAAAACGTTATATTTTTGTAGAAAAATAATAATTTACCTGCTGGAACGTTGCGAGCTGTTAGGATGAACTCGGGCGGGACTTCTTGGCGGTTGATGTAGAGCAACGTTGAAATAGTATGTTTCCTGTTTGAAAAGATAACATTTAAAAAAAATAACAGATTCATAATAACCTATTATTAGATAATGAGACAGTACAACATAATTGCTTCTAATTATTTTACCGGTGATGATGCTATTAAGAATGAAATGCAATTCGATTTTATTTTATTTCACAGAAGATAATATTTTTAAAATATTGACAAAGATTAAAACGAACATAGTAAGTACCTTTTAAATCCGTAAAAAAAGGTATTTTATTAGATAATTGGATCATAGATTGCACTTCTAAAAATAGCAGTATTTATAATGAAATTCAATTATGTTATCGATGACAATGCTATTAAGAATGAAATGGGAATCGATTTATATTATTTAAAAAATTCAGTCAGCGAGAGTCAATGAACTGTTTGAATGCGGTTTGACTGCCTCATCAGATTTGAATTTTATCCCTTGCAAAAAGTTATGCAAATTTTGAAAAAAGGTGGTTGTCGCAAGAGATCTGGACAGTATGGTGGGTGACGCAGTGATTCCAGTCGCAGCTCTTCTAACTTTGCGACCGTTTGAAGTGCAATGTGTGGTTTAGCGTTATTCTGAAGGAGCAGTAGGCTAGTGCAATTCACCAGTCTCGGTTGTTTAATGGCGAGCTTTTCCATAATTGTTTGCAATAGGTGTCAATCGAGTCTGAAGTAATCGTCTGTTTGGCTGGCGTTATTAATATTTTTCTTAATAAATTTGAATTTAGAATTCCTAATTCGAGGCAAGATATTTGATTTTAAAGTTTCCAGTAGTAACTATCGTCAATTTCATGTGTAAGGACGTAATATTTAGAATATTGACAAATGTTAAAACCAACCCAATTTTTTTAATACCTATTAAAGTAATTTTTCGACACATTTTTTATGATTAAAATCAAATGTTAAAAATCAAAGGTTGACCAGCATACCTGTATAACCTCCCTGAGGCGGCGGACCCAGGTCTGCTTGACGTCCAGCGAGGGCGCCTTGAGCACGATCTTGCAGTCGCTGGCCATCGGCTCACGGCCCGTCCACACAGAGAACTTGCACTCGTCGCCCTCGATGTGCTCCGTCACGCCCAGCTCCGATGTCTGTTCACATAGATTGTTCGCATCAATCCAGATAGTCTATTATACTATATAGGACCGGATTGTCTATCCGTCCTGGCTGATCCAGCGCCCCGTATAAACCGACATGCCTATGACTAGTATATAAAATCTCGGCAAATCTGTAGTAATATAATTATTATTGGACAAGTTGCAACTGGTACGCGCCACTAATTTTTAATATGCCGGATTAAAGGTACTATTTAAAGGTTCCGAATTATGAAGGGTTTAATGCAGTACACTTTAATCCGACAAATTCTAAATCCGAAATCGATATGGCCAGTTATCAAGCCAATTGATGTTATTGAAGCAAGAACATTGTCTTATTTTTTTTAAAGATTGTGAACTCTTTAGTCTTCTAGATGCACGTAATTATGCAGAAAGAAGTCTGGTCTAAATATTTATCGAATAGTACCTGGTAGCACTTTGCATATTTAATATACCGGGTTCTTAGAGCATCAAGGTATGACAGGTATGACACCCGTCAGAGGAGTGGCCTTTACGGACGAACCCCTCGTCCCAACGTCCATGCACAATGTGCCTACTAGTTGTGTACTAGTGTGTATGTGTGTGTCGGTGCATAGAAAATGGCGTTGTTAATTGAAATTGACATATTTAGAAATGTATGCGTCTGTAGCGATGAAAGAATATTTGTGAATCTGTGACACAATTAAAATGTGTGCGTTCTTCCCCCCACACCAGCACAAAAATTTATGTATCGAAGCGAGGCGCTATGCCGTCTCTACTGAAGGGTGAGTCAGTAACTTTGATGCTCTAAGACCGGGTTAGATCATTAAGAACACGTTTTAAACTACAGTAAAATTTAATTGATGTACGGTTAAACATGGTTTAGTTTTGTGTCAGAAATGTCTAAACTGCAGTTGCGTCACTTAAATGACAAAATACTTGTTTCACCCAGCTATTAGAAAACAAGTATTGTAGTCACATTGCGCATTTAATGCTAACGGTAAACATTGGAAATTAATGTCTGAATTTATCTACCGCTATCTTTACTTACGCTATTATTACTACTAGTCCTATCCGGATTTACATCGTGATTTGAAGCAGTGAACAACAATACTGAAAAATTATATTTTTTATAATACAAGATGATAATTTGTAACAAATTAAATCCTTCAATATCATAAATGGAAACGCTCTTTCACAATCATACTTACATGAATAGTCAGAAGAATACATTATTTTTAACAATGACTTCCCTTTATTATTATAATCGTTTCCTTTTAGACATTTTGTACCTTTAACTTAATTAGCGAGACTAAGGGCTTCTTTCATCACCTTCAAGTAAAGTGACAAGTACGCTAATTTTCGGTTAAAGTCTTTAATTTCACGATGTTCGAGTAGCACTAATCGTATGATAAATTGACCCGTACTCATAGCTTTTACTTGCCATTAACTTAACTTGGGACGTAACTAATCGACACTTTACTTGGATATGGTGAACGAGGCCCTAATTATAGTTACAGTTATTAAATAATTGTAATAGCACCTTACCATGAACTTAGTTTTGTAGATGTATTTGGCTTTGCCATGTGAATCCTTGACTTCCTTCGCAAGCAACAGGTGCAGATCGAACAGGAACACTCTTCGTTCCCGGCCCTTCTTGATTATCTGACGCAGGTCCCAGACGTGGAAGGAGTCCTGCAGGACCACCTCACCGAGGCTATCGGTCGGAACATCGCAGCCCTCTAGGAGAGAAAGGTGCATGGCATCGTTCGCCTTCTTGGGCACCGACAGCATGACTTCCAGGCCGTCCTAGGGAGAAGACCACATTTTACGAAGAATATCAAATCAAACAAAGATGAACTTAATAAACTTATTATGATTTAACTGGGACCAGTTTAGTAGTTTTATTTCAAATTTCATCGATAGTTTTTACAGCACACTGAATATAAACATTTAATGATTTATTTATTAATTAAAATTTTCATGGAAAAGTTATTATAAACATGACAATAAAGTACTTTTTTGAAAGGTGGAAATGTTTTCGTTTTGAATCAGTAGTATTATCTAATAAATTAAAAACGATGTTTCCTCCCAATTAAAATAGTAAAAATTTAAATGTAAAGCACTGGGAACATAACATTAACACAGTAATTAAGAGTGTCAGCAGTTTTAAGAATTGCTATAACGACCACGTCTTATCAAATTCTCAAATGGAATTTCCCGTTTCAGCGTAATGCTTTTGTGTATTTGTACCTAAGTGGCTGTATTACTGACACATATTCAGAATACAAAACATAAACGACGTAAGAACTAAATATTTTGCAATTTACACTTTATATCAATTTTAGCATTATTGAGCATAAATAATATATTCTAATAGTTTAAATGCGAAATTCTGGATGTTTGGCACAGAAAAAGTTTATAGTCTGGAAAAGCACATAGGCTTTCTTGGCACATAGTGCTTAGGGGTTTATTCATAAAAAACTGAAATCAAAAAACCCGAGCAAAACCGCGCCGGGTCTAGTTTTTAATACACTATAATGAATGTTTAAAAATCTCAGCATTAAAAGGCAAAACTTTTAACATTTTTAATAATTTTCTCATAATACGTACATTTTGTGTCTTGTCCGTGAGAGGTCCAATCCGATTTGTTTTTGAACCGATTAAATACTTCAACATCATCACAATAACACTTTCAAGAGATAGGTCACCCATTCCATGGCAAATTATAATCTAGTATTAATATGATCACAAGAGCGTCGCGTGGAATATGCCACTCATAGTGAGTCCCCAACAAATGTGACGGGCTAATGAATCATGAGGAAAATATTGTGTGAAGCTATTGTTAATTACGAAGGACACTGAAATAATTTGTTTAATCTTCAATGTATCCAACGTTCAGAGTATTTAAGCTATAATGAAACACAAACATCTCCAACCGATAGTGAGTAATGGGTTTGCGCCATTACAGAACAGAAAACATCGTTAGCTTCGGTAGATAGAAAAAAATGTTTAATATTCAAATACACCCACTGGAAGGGCGCGAGTAGCCTATAAGAGTACGTAGTCGACTGAACCTATAGCAATGATGTCATGATTGCACACTTTCAAAACAACACACTGCCGCAAAAATATTTAGTCAAAATCAGTACATACTCCTGCACAACTACAACTAATCAAAGCCGCATAAAAGTAGCCACAGTAATATCGAAAAGTACTCATTATGCAGAGATTTCGGTCAATTGCATTCACTAGTCATTAACGAGTTAAATGACGGATCTTTTTGTGTTAAATGACAGATCTTTTTATAACCAGCTGACCACGCGAACTCCCTACCGCGTTTAAATGTTTGGGGTGGGCCACCCTTATCACTTAGGGAGATGAAAAATAGATAACCTATTCTCAGATATCATCCATCCATCAGCCTTTTACTGTCCACTGCTGGACATAGGCCTCCCCTAACGTTCGCCAGAATAATAATAATAATTCTCAGATATACTAAGTATGTATATAAAATTTCATCAAATCGGTTCAGCTGTTTCAGAGGAGTATGATAACAAACACTGTGACACGAATTTTTTTATGTATACTAAGTATATAGACATCCTGGGTTTTTTTTTAAACGTCATTATTATTTCAATCACTTCTCAGAAGTTTCTTAAATAAACAAATGAATAATGTAAATTTGTCTTGAGTTGTTAATTTATAAATTGGATTAATCGTACACAAATCATTTTATCTATTATTTATATATATACATATAATATGTTTGTAGGTTCTTAGAATCGTAAACTATGCATTTGATCATGTCATCATCTTCAGCAGTGTTGTGCATGAGCTCACAAAGGTTTCTGAGTTGTTGTCTGTTCCGGCTAATATCTGAAACGGCTGCACCAGATGACGGGACTTTCACTGGCAGGTAGCTGATGTAATAAGTAGTAACTTAGGCTACTTTTATAAAGTTCACGCGGACGAAGTCGCGGGCGGCCTCTAGTTAAATTATAAGTATGAATATGTATATAGTAGCTAAACTAAACACAAATATAATATAGTAAACACTTCCACTATGCAACTCACCAATTTAATTCGCCGAATGTTTTCCACCAACGTAACGTCACTCAAGATGCACTAAACTATTGTTTGTTACCAAAGTTTATATAACCTTCACGGTAGGCGTCTTTATCTTATCGCGGGCTGTAATCATTAGACGTAAGTCCTAGCGTGATAAAGAGTTACTCGAAGTCTGATACTGAGACGGAAGACACCGACCTGCGACTTGCTCGTCATAATGACATACATTTACCTGTATGTAATGCATTTTTCTGTTATCAATAACAGTGTACTAATACTACAGTATCACACGATGATGCACATTCACAAGACTTTAAGATTTTTTAACTTTTGTATGCTGAATGTTCCCGATAAAAATATAGAAAGCAAAAATATTTACAGCAAAAGCAATAAACTATTCCTACCTTAATTTCTCCTTGTCCTTCAGCACAGCAGGCTTGTAGGTCTTTTAGCAGCAATTGATACTTTGTAATCCTTTGTACAGGCTTTATGAGATATGCAGCCAACGGATGTTCCAACTTTTTCTTGCGTTGAACTCTGATTAAAAACATTATTTTTGTCAGTTACATCAATGAAAGAAATTGGCTTGTAATGTTAGTTACAATTTTTCGTATAATAATAACGCTTTGATATAATGATAATGATAAAAGTTTACGTCAAATTGTATTAGTATCGCGTTCAAACCTACTCGCACGTTCTTTCACTTTTTATTAGTTTTTTTTTTAATTTATATATTTGCAGTGGTAACCCAATAAGTTTCCCAATTAGTCTTGGTTATCTATAATTGTTAATGTTTACTGTCGAATTTGATGTGTTCAAAAATAACTTTTGACGTGTAACATAATATAATGGCATTTCGGTAGTAAAATTGGACCTATTTACGCAAACCGGAACCAATCCACACTCTGCCGAAATTGAGTTAAGTACACAAAAAAGCTTAAAATTGCACCTTCTATCGACCCTGTAAGGATCAAAATGATCTGAAAATTTTGACAGAACAATACATTTTCATGACATGTTTACCAATCCACAAAACATCAGTTGTCTAATACATTAAACAGCTTTTTCTCAAAACTATCATCATCATCATCATGTGTGGGTTGGTTCCGGTTTGCATAAATAGGTCCAATTAGAAGTAGCAATATTAGTGGTCTACTTTACTACCATGCAAGATGTTGGTCTTGTCAGAGGATTCTATGCAGTTGCCCGGTTACTCCGGAGGCTGCTGATCGCCTTGGAAAAAGGGCTAATATTTTTCAGGTGGAACCTGCTTGGTCCTGCCACTTACCATAATGTAACTCAAACACGAATCAAAATTTGCAAGTCAAATGAAATCAAATGAAATATTCTTTATTCACCGTACGGTTCATTTACAAACTCTTAGTGAACGTTATTTTTGTGTTCTGTCTGCTCTGGGTGCGCTTAGGCAATGCTGAGCTGAAGAAAATAGCAGACAGAGAAAAACTTCAGCCATGTTTTAAAATATGAGGTATACAATAATTAGCTTTCTTACAGAGTAGCTATGGGCTAAATAAATAATAATGAATTGAATTTAAGGGTTTTAAGTTATAGGTTGATTAATGAAAGTTGGCACGTGCATCACAATCATTGTTCCTTGCGTTTATTTTTTGTCTGCGAAGCACACATTGTGCACACGTGTGTTATGATATCGTACGTACATTAATTATGAGATCGCTGCCCACGCGAAAATGTGTTTGTTTGAGTTATGTCAGCGCACTACCTACCGATAATCTACCTTTAAACTCCTATTACTCATTTGTATTTTTACTAAGATTTATGAAAAGATAGATAGTTGAAGAGGCTCACCGCTCGAAGTAATCGCCGGCATGCTGAACCACCGCCGCGTTGCTGTCCGGCTTGTTGCGGCAGTACGACACGTACATGTCGAACTCGCGCGCCCACGTCACGAAGCAATGGCCTACGTCCTCCGGCATCGTCTCGTACTTGTCCAGCTCGCGGAGGAACACGCGCTCGTGGAAGCGGTGGATCTCCTCGATGTTACCGAATATTAACTCCTCCTAACAAAGCAAGTGATCTATATGAGCACAAGGGTTCATAATCAGCTCTTAATATATGAAGAAGGGTGCACTAGAGTTCACTAGACAAACGCGAGATAATGGTCCAGCTATTAGGAAATTTTAGGAACCTTTTAGGAAAAGTTTAACTCTTGGACTTCCTAGGTTCATGAAGAGATTTCTCGTAATGCTTTTTGAATTGTCTTGAATAGAGGTAGCAAAGTAGAGGTAACTCAATCATATACCAAATATTGTAAGCAAATTGAACTTTTCGCTACTATTATTGGAGTGCTTTGCGCATATTATTATGTTACTGGACATTTTTCCGAATGAAGAGAACATAACTAAAATTTTTAATGCACTTTAATCAAGTGGTATTCAAATTACTGAGAATGGGACTGACAAATCAAAATATATAATTTTTAGATAATATGACTGTTTTTTTTTCCAAAACGTATCGTAAAGGTGAAGTTTACTTCCACTCAATTTTTACGCACTTCAAAATAGACATGTGTATAAACATTAAAATGTTCTATCTGTAACAAAAAATTGAAACAATATAGTAAAATACAAAATCACACACCTTTCCTTGCAGGGCAGCCGGCACTGAAGCGGGATCGGTGCGCATCTCACGCAAGTAGCACGTGATGCAGGTCTCCAGGTCTTTCACGTAGGTGCGCTCCGTTTGGAGGAGTTCCGCCATTATGAATCTGTATACAAAAATATAAAATTATGTGACGTTGGATAAATATTAATGCCTTATGTGTTTTACATTATGATGCATAGGTAATAGTAGGAGAATAATAGGAAAATCGAAGGTTGAAAACACGGAAAAACTCCCACCGACCTGATATCAGGTTATCTCACATAGTCGATATAATTTCAACGATATTCTTTTACTATTACGCTATCGTTTAGAATTGAACTTAGTCTATTCTGTTGGAAAAGGGTATGACAAGGTGTCTGGTTACGTTACACGGGAAGCTTCGATCAGAAATTGAAAAAGGCATAAGATATTTTTGTTTCATTTTCGTTTCCTTAGTGTATATTGCGTTATCGATTTTTACTATAATCATGTCGCACGGTTTGAACGAAATGGGCAAAAATTGGACAGAACGTGTGCTGCCATTACTGAAGGCAAAGAAAATCCTGCACGTTTTGTACAGTTGTCACAACGGATCTTAGCCCCTCTGAAAATAGATGCTGCAAACTACTGAGCATATACTGCTATGCAGAAAATTGCACGTTGATCGAAGTTCGGAGAGATATAGATGTTTTGAGTATAGTACGTACTCTTTGCGGCGGGCGCTGCGTCGCTTGTCGTCGGCGGCGGCGGGCGGCGGTTCGGCGCGCGCGTCGCTGTCCACCGAGTGCGAGGAGGCCAGCGACGGCGCCACGCCCGAGTCACTTTCCGCCTCGCTCTCGCCGCCCTCCATCGACCCGCTGAACTCTGCATATCTGTGCAAATAGATACAAAGTTACCTGTAACGAACCCTATATGATTTACAGTATAAATATTTGGATTAACTACATATTATGTAGTTAAGTTTCATTTGCCAAGCAAATACAGGTATTTTGGTAAAATTCATTCATTCAAATTATACAATTTAAATATAGCACAACAAAATTTGTTCACAGGTAGTTAAATACAGGTTAATAATTTTGATTTCAAATGTAGCATCGATGAGATAACATTGGTAACATTCTTATAAAATAAAAACCAATAAACATATATTTATGAAAGTTAGTTGTATTGTAATACAATGGTGGTGTATGGATGAAAGGAAATGTGGTTAAACTGCAGCTTCTGCTATAAAGTTGTTTTTTTTTTTTATTTTGATAGAAAAATGAGCTTCTGTTTCACACTTGAATAAGGCGACCATCTGCGTTACAAATAAAATATATAATAAGTAGCAACACACGTGCATTAATGAACTATAGCTACCACTGACCACCACAAGACAAATATTCTATTTCCCTAATTTTACAATTTACTATATGCCCGATCTTACCTAGCATCAACAGCAGCGACCCACTCCTTGATCTGCACCGCGTGCGGGTGTCCCTTCTCGACGAGCCCGTCCGCCAGCTGAGCGAGCAGGCGCACCCGTTCTCGGGACTCGCGCGCGACGCCCGCAGCCGCAGCGGCCGCAGCGGCGCCGCACCGCTCCTGCGTCTCGCGGATCCATTCCACCGCCGCGCGCGCCGACCGCTCGAACAGCGCGAACTGCTGGCACTGCTCCAGCCGCTTCTTGCGCACCGTCCAATGCTCCAGCACCTGATTGGATACGACACTCGAATTTAAACAGTCCGGCACTACATATTGTTACGTTTTAAGATTTGTTAACCATATTTATTGTCTCTTATGTTATAATGAAAAATTCTAGCCCTTGACCTAAGGCATATGCCCTTGTCAAACAGGACTTTCAATATGTAAGAGTAATACAATACATTATACGCATATTTTGTCTTCAACACAATGTGATTTAAAATTAATAACTGAAATTTGAAATTCGATTTAAAGTATAGAGGTTTTTACGTTTATTCACTACAACAACTACAAGAACTTGCTTTTTCTTAATTTCTAACACTAACTGTAACTTCATAATGAATGTATGAACTGGGGGACGCAAACAAAATTTACCGGTTGTGATATATACATGAAAAAACTTTCAATCATTCTACCACTTGCGGCACGAATTAAATTAAAAAAGCAAACGTTGTGACACTGGGGCTCGTTACGAGAGAGTTAGCGACATCGCACGAGGCCATCGCGATACCATCGTTGGTCGACCGACAAAAGCTTCATTGTTTCTATGTCCTATTCATCGCAGTGCTACTGACACTGACCATCGCACACACATCAGTGCCACCACGCATCACAACACACAGCCTGTCTAGCTGTCAGCCGTATTCACGCTATACTATCAATGGACAAAAAGTCGAGGACGTCGTACTCAATATCAATAATAACAAGTGAAGAATGCATTACGTAAATATTTTTGCAAGATATAACTCGAATTGCCACTAGAAGTGTAAACAAATACATGGCGCGTGCGATTTCAATCATGTTTGACTCGTGTTTGTTTGCAATTGTTTAAAAACAGTGCATTGAAACATCTCTATGCATTATGTCAGATGTTATCTATAGCAGTGCTTTATGACTATTTCTGTATAAACCCGGAAAACAATAAGCTAATTTTAATTGTAAAAATAGACAGAGTAGCACGGGCACACCGTATCGTTTAAACCACAATGCTATCATAGTATTGTAGTTTGTAGTCATTAGACGAACAAAGAGAATACCGTTATATTTTCTTCTATAATAACTATAACAACAAGCTGCATTTTCACACAAATATGTGAAAGTATAAGAATATAACTCAAATATCTATTACTTTTTTCTTTGGCACATAGAAAACTAAATATTTTAAAATTTCGATATCAATTTCAGTAAGATGAAGAAGCAAGTTCCCATTATATAACCAGCACTACTGGCAAATGCTAATAAGAAAGAACCGTGAAATATACAAACGATTCTTCCAAAACGTATGCCATTCAAATATCTAACGCCGTTGACGCAAAACAAAATTTTAATGTCCATGTAAAATCAGACGAAATATTCTTGAAGATTCGTCTTACTTAACATTTGTACAATATTTATGGCAGTAACGAGTCACCGTAACGAAACATAACAAAACAAATATAATAGACTGTTAGAATGTTTACTTATTCGTTTGTGAAAAGTATCGTTTATTTTGTATGTATATATAGTAAACTGGCTCTTAAGTTTCTTAAAAATTTCGAACATTTCTCTCGAAACCTTTTATTAATAAATCATACATATTTGTAAATATGTATAAATTTTAATAAACATGAGATTATGTAAATATATTGTTCAGATTAGTTTGACGGTAATCAACGAATTACAAGAAATTTTATAATCTTATTGATTAAATTAGATTTAATTTCAATTAATCGGACATTCATATTTTTCTCAGCTGATACTGTTGAGTCTGGATTCGTTCATGAATAAATTGTGCGACTGTGTACATACTGTTTTCTCTCATTAGCGACTTAGCGCACGCATCTTCAAAAACGATTGAATATAACCTAACAAAACAACAGTTAACATAACAGTGTGAGGCAGAACCTGGTGTCCATAGCGTGCTTCATAAAGTTTGATTACTAAAAACTGGCACGTACGTCACCTTCAGATTTGCGAGATTGGCTATGAAGCACAAGTTACACAACACAGGTAGCACACGTGCATTTAGTCGCGTTGTCGCGTAAAAAAATTGATTTGTGTGAGTTGTGCTAGCGCGCCACAATTATAATATAATCAGTAAAAAAATAGTACTTTACACTCATAACCCCACAGTAGGGCTGGTGCACCCTGACATGGATGCCATGGTCACACAAAGACAATGACACAAACACGCAGATCAATAAGACTTCTACATTAATCTTTTAAATATCTCCCTCACTGGGAATCAATGAACATCTTACAAGTTACACGGAACACCGGCGTGGTGACCACGGTGTCATGCGGATCGACAAATCAGTATCTATACATCGTTTCTGCTTCAAAAATAAACCTAAATAAAATTTTATTGACCTTGTTCTCCTGAGCCAGCAGTGTGTCTAGGATGGCCCGGGTCTGCTCGTGGTGCGCCTTGCTGGCGGCCGCGGTCTGGCCGTGCACCTGCGCCGAGCGGGCGGCATACTTCAGGAAAGTTTCCGCAGTTCTACGCGCCAGGGTACACGCCTTCAAGAACGCTTCCTTCTGTTCCCCATGCTTCACTATTAGAGCGGCCACCTACAAAAACAAATAGAAAAGACAATAGTCAATAGTGACTAAGAACTGCTTGTCAGGTACAAAGTGAAGTATATATTTAAGCAATGCTTAAAAATATAAATGTAACACTCGACTCGAGGTCCACAGAAGAGCCGTGTCTAGCATTGGAAAGATTAAATTGATTATGACAAGGGCAATCATAAGTTTTATCATCTACTAGACAGGAAGGAGGAGGAGTAACATCCAGAAAAGGCATGTTTCATACTTTTTCGAACAACGTCAAACTGTTCTACATGTTGGACAAAACCTTAAACTTTTTAATTTTTTAAGTCACATCAGAGAAGGAACAAACCTGTGCAGCCTTGTCGAGATTCTGTGAGATTTGCAATTCATCGGCCGCTGGGGCAGCAGCTGATCCACACCAGTCCTCGTCCCTCCTATACTCGCGCTCGAGGGAATCCAGTACGGAACAAACTTGCTCAGCTGTCTTGTAGAAGTTTAGCGACGCGGTCACCAGCTTGTGGCGCTCCTCCGCACACGTCACCAGTCTTTGCCATCGTTCCGTCACTTCCTCTGATATTTCCCTGAAATGTTACAACGGATATTATAATATTGGACCATCAAATTATTACTTATGAAAAAAAACAAATGTAAACAGATTGTAAAACTAAGAGAGTGTACATGTCCCATCGGTGTAAGAATAAAAATGCGCAGAATGCAAATAAGATTAAAGATGCACTGCACTATTGACCTCTCCAGTTTCTCAGTGTCTGCTTACCTATCGAAAATCTTATTAATCATTTCGATTAATTTCACCTAGTCTCTATTATGTTACATCAAACAATTCTTTATTCAATTTAATACCATCAAAGTACATCGACAGTAGGGCTTGAGCTCCGGAATTCCGGAATTAGCATAATTCCGGAATTCCGGTAGAATCCAATATCGGTTCCAATTCCGGAATTGGCGAGACCAATATCGAAATTTCGATATTGAAAAAATATATTTTATCACTTAGGAGTTAGGACATATCGATCTGCATTCACGCGATCTGCGTGCTCATAACACAAAGCGCGCCAAGGCTAGTGCCTTGGCTCCGCTCTTTAGTGTTCTCAAGGGATTTGAACATTGGGCAAAGCCAACTGGCTTATTATCAACTGACAAGATTGAACTGGCACTATAGTTTCGTCTAAGCCGGAAGTTCACAGAGAAATTGAGAGGTACTACGGATGGTTGTACAGCTCCTCAAAAGCTCCCGTTACCAATGTGGTGAACGATAAGAGAGCCAAATTGACCCGACACTATACCAAAGATATTCCGGACGTCAGCCTGTACGAAATTAGAAGGGCCCTTAATCAGCTTAAAAACAACAAAGCACCGGGCGATGACGGTATCACATCAGAGCTGCTGAAAGCTGGAGAGAAATCCCTCCTAGTGGCGCTCCAAAAACTGTTTGATACCGTCATCAGTAGTGGAACTGTCTCGGAGGCGTAGAGCAGAAGCGTAGTGGTGTTGTTCTATAAAAAGGGCGCTTCTGAGCCACGTCTATAAGCCGTTTTCAAGGGTTTTTACTAATCTGGATTCCGCCGGATTCCGAAAAGGCTATAGTACCATGGACCACATACACACGCTGCTACAGGTTATACAAAAGACCGAGGAGTATAATCTGCCGCTATGTATTGCGTATGTGGACTATGAGAAAGCCTTCGATTCTATCGAGACCTGCGCGGTGCTAGAGTCTCTCCAGCGATGCCAGATTGACTATCGGTACATCGAGGTGTTGAAGTTTTTATACAAAGCCGCAACCATGACAGTCCGAGTCCACGACGGAAGCAGTGGACCTATTCCACTGCAGCGCGGAGTACGACAAGGGGATGTTATATCCCCGAAACTGTTTACCGCTGCACTGGAAGACGTGTTCAAGCTGATGGAGTGGAACGGGCTAGTAGGTCTTAAGATGAACATGGACAAGACGAAGATCATGTCTTATGTCCATGTCACACCCATACCGGTCGTTGTTGATGGCGCTACTCTCGAAGTTGTCGACGAGTACATCTACCTGGGACAAGCGATCCGTATGGGTAAGTCCAGCTTCAAGAGAGAGGTAATTCGTAGAATCTAACTCGGTTGGGCAGCGTTCGGGAAATTACAACGTGTCTTCTCGTCCAGAATACCTCAGTGCCTGAAGTCGAAAGTTTTCGAGCAGTGTGTGTTGCCAGTGATGACCTACGGCGCTGAGACGTGGTCCTTTACAGTAAGCCTTTTCCATAAGCTCAAGGTCGCTCAGCGAGCGATGGAGAGGGCTATGCTTGGTATTTCTCTACGCGACAGAATCCGTAACGGTAAAATCCGTAGAAGAACGAAGGTTACCGACATAGCTCTCTGAAATCTGCAAGCTGAAGTGGCAATGGGCAGGCCTATAGTAAGGAGGACCGACAACCGATGGGGAAGAAAGGTCCTCGAATGGCGACCACGTCTCGGCAAAAGGAGTACAGGCCGCCCTCCAACCAGGTGGACTGATGACCTGAAGAAGACAGCGGGTAGTTGCTGGATTCAGAAGGCCCAGGACCGGGAGGAGTGGCGAACGTTAGGAGAGGCCTCCAGGGATCCAGAGAGAGAGATGGATGGATGGATGGATGGATGGTTGGATGGATGGATGGATGGATGGAACAAGGACATATCGCGATAAAAAAAATCTACCCTTAGTAAATTATCATAAACATTCAAAATTTCAGTATCAGAATATTATAAATCTCATTTTACTATATCATCCTTTTGCCCATCTACATCTAAACCTTAAAAAAATCGCGATATATATTGTCTATATTATCTCCAGAATCTAATTTCTCCTATTCAGTAATTAGGCTTTATAGTACCTTTAATTATTTTCAAAATCTTGGTTTCTCTTTTTGGCAGTCTTAAGTTTGTGGGCTTGATCTAGACATCTTCTACCGCAGTACCGCGGCACACTTTGTCTGCATTTAGTGCTTGCATACCATTTAATTTTGCAGTGTAATAGATTATTAATTTTTTATAGGTAGCATTTTTTTCTAACAAAATGTGAGAGCATAGTCAAAATAACTTAGAAATGAATTTTGTTGTAACACCAACAGTAGACATGCATGTCATCTTTTAGGTTTCAGACTATTATTGGAACTAATAATAGACACTCTTTTTTTAGAAATAACTAATGGGACCAAGAAAAAAATCTATTGTTTTCTTCAGAAATGATCCAACATTTCCAATAAAATAAAAATAAAGGAGAAATTTTATAACAAAAAGGATAAAATGATACCTGAGAGTTTGAAGTCTCCTTAACTAAAACAATAAGAAATGGCAGCAAATATGTATTTTTCTGTCACATTGTAAATAACAAATGTTTGTATTGTAACTTTTAAAGGGTAAAACTGCATTGTATTCTTGCTTTATCTTGAAACCGATGATGCTAGGAGTCTCTTGTCATCAAAATAATTGGCATATAAACAAGAACATTATTATTATTTGAGTTTTTTCGAAAGTGTCATCCTTTGGTTACCTGTCAGGCATTAGTGCTTTAACCTTATGATATTTTGGTAATTTTTTTACACTTATAGTCTACTTAGAGTCAATTTCAACTTTTATGTATCACTATTTTGTACAAAAAGACACTTGAGTTCCGGAATTCCGGAATTCCGGAATTGAAATATTGAATATCGAAACCCAATTCCGGAATTGAAAAAGCGTCCGATATTCAAGCCCTAATCGACAGTGCATAGGACGGTCTTAAAGCCCATAATAATATGCGATTTATTGCAGTCTACCATGGGTTGATACATGGTAGATATGGAGGGCAGTGTGTACAAATATAAAGGGTTACATTACATACATTACAGGTTAAGTCGACCTAGATTTTTAAAAGAGTTGTTGTTTCATCATTTCTAACTGATTCTGTTATGAAACACCATAGCCCAAACATAGCATAATTTATGAAAACAGTCGATAAAATTACAATAGACAAAAGTCTTGTCGATTTATGTCGTAACTAGCCTTCCGCCAGAGGCTTCGGCCGCGTGGACCTGTTTTATAGGTTACCGTAGGATAAAAACCATCCTATGACCTTTCCCAAGGTCCAATCTATCTGTGTTCCAAATTTCATTAAAATTGGTTCAGTAGTTTAAGCGAGACAGATAGACAGACAGACATACAGACAGAGTTACTTTCGAATTTATAATATTAGTAGGGATTTTATCGTATAATTCTCGTTACCATTTCTGTATGTTAATTATCTGGAAGCTTTCCATGGACTCGACGTCAACATATCTTGTATGTATCAAAAGATGAACTAGACTAGAGTTTAAAGATAACGTACCTAATAGTGTGAGGTTCGTAATGGTTGGCGGCGCGCAGAGCATCTGCCCGATACTTGACTTGTACGGCGCTGGCGTGCGTCTTCTCCACAGCCACTTGGAACTGGTCGTGCTCCCTCTTGAGCTGCTCCGCCTCCGACAACGTTCCGGGAATGGAGAAGGATGCCGCCAACATTGCCTCACCGTTCCTTATCCAGCTCACTACTTGAGCGGCGTCCTTTTGAAATTGTCCTGCAGAATATACAAACAAATATATATTACAAATAGTTATTAATATAGATTCATATGTAGCAGAACTTGCATGGTTCGAACAGGTAAATACTGCCGTTGCGATCAAGCTTTTCTATTTTATAGAAAGGGGCTTTTGCCGGCACCATTTACAAAGGCTACAAGGAATCTCAAGAGTAGCAGCAAACAAGCAAGAGGTTTACATTATGGTCATTCAACAACGTGGCTAGCATGCTTTTCTGCTACTTTATAATATATGTACTCCTACGGATATTAGCGTGATATTATACAGGTAGCCCATTTTACTCAGTAAAAATGAGAAATTGGTCCAGTGGTATTCAAATTTATCTATCCATAATAAAAATCCTCATCTTGTTATCTTTTGTAGATAAAAGTAGTTTTTTTGAATTTAAATTACAAAACGACAAAATTTTCTTACCCAATTGTACACATTGCTCAAATCGAGCTCGTCGTTCTTCGGCCAACTCCTCGAGATCCAACTGCCGGTCGTGAAGAAACTCCAGCAGAAGTTGGACCCTAGCCTGGGCGTCGAGGGGTGCCGATTCAGATCCATCGTTGCTGGTCGCCATCACGTCCGAGGCTTCAGCTATAGCAGCGGCTAAATCTTGTCCTTGTTGCACTACCTGTGATCATATTTCCAAATTAACTAAATCTTAGCATTTAAGTGATTTGATTTGATGAAGTCTATATTTCATTAAAACATTTAATTAATGGATGCTGTGAGTTTAATAGTTGTTTTATTTTATTGGTACACCAATTAAGTAAATTTTCATACATCATCCTCACGCCACTGTCCAAAAGGCCAGAAAATTGTTTCTTTAAAACACTTTAGTGTTATTAATTAATTTTTAACCACTATCATTGCCCGTAATACTGGGCAAGGGACTTTGCTTCGAAAGGCACTTCAAGCTGGTGTTACAGTTTCATGACAATGACTGTGAAGAGATTGAAGTTGATTAAGTGAATATTTGTATTTTAAAAACAAAATATTTTGAACTTTTATCGTTTAAACATTCGTTAAACCTTGTCGGAGTAAGCCTTAAAACTCGACTCTCCACCTACCCGAATTGAGCAGCGTGGTGGAGTATTCTCCAAGTTACAATGACAATGTCGAGAGTTCAGTGCCCAACAGTGTGACGGAAGAAGGGTTGCCCACCTGGAAAGTAGCATGTAGCATCCTAGCGACACTCTCGTTGTGCGCGACAAACGCCATTTTAAAAACAAAATATTTTGAACTTATATCGTTATCGATAAACATTCGTCAAACCTTGTCGGAGTAAGCCTTAAAACTCGACTCTCCACCTACCCGAATCGGAGCAGCGTGGTGGAGTATTCTCCAAGTTTCAATGACAATGTCGAGAGTTCAGTGCCCAACAGTGTCACGGAAAAAGGGTTGCCCACCTGGAAAGTAGCATGTTGCATCCTAGCGACACTCTCGTTGTGCGCGACGAGTGCCTGTTCCGCCTGCTGCGGGTCGCGCGGCGGCTCCGTGCGCTGCAGCTCGTCGCCCCATAGCTCCAGCCGAGAGGACACCTGCGACATAAACACATCATGTGAACAACTCCTCCTAAAATTTACCGTGAGTATTCCCGGTTATAAAAACAATCGTATTTAGTACGCTCACTATTCGTTTTATAATGTTTTATGTTGACAGTATTATATTGTTTTATATTGACGTATTTATATTGACAGCCTCCGTGGCGTAGTGGGTGATGAGCCGACTGCGAAGCGTGAGGTCGTGGGTTCTATTCCCACCCAAGACAAATATTTATGTGATGAACATGATTATTTGTTCTGTGTCTGGGCGTTTATTTATCTATTTAAGTATGTATTTAGAATAATATAAGTATGTTTATCAGCTTTCTGATTACCATGGCACAAGCTCTGCTTAGTTTGGAATCAGATGCCGTTGTGTGAATTGTCCAAAAGATATTTATATTTATTTATAATAAATAATACTAAATTGGCAAAATGCAAACTACTACGTATGCTGTGCATACGAACTAAGGTCATCTTTACGCCGTAATTGCCGTAATAAGGTGTTTTTAAATCATAAGACGTCTGAAATCAATAACGCAGTAAAATCATAGCCTCCCACTACAATTCCCTGCGTCTTGGGTACCATGGACACATACGGAGACAGGAACACAAACAAAAAACACAAAACCTAGACCGGGAACTAAAACTAACTTTACGTTCCTCGTTCAAATTTCTGCTTGGCCGGGAATCGAATGCGAGATCCTTGGATCAGCAGCCCGGTGTTATCATTGCCTTACGGGTCGTCGTAATGAGCATACTCCGAATATTGCATTTGTATATTGTTTGTTAATGTGTGTATGTTCGTTAAATCCTTGTCCACCTAACCTGGTGTCATGGTGTAAAAAGGCATTTTCTTTAGATTTTTGTCTGTTTCTATGTTTGTACAAGCATGACGCATGCAATACAATGTACAAGCATATTGCATGCAATAGAATTCTATTTTCTCCGATGTATTGCTGCATAAATGCTACATTGCAGCTTAAATGTAATACCTAATATTACTAATAGCCGATTTTTCAATCTCCAGATAAAGTAATCTATCAGTTAATATTATTGCTATTCTTTTCACATGTCATAAGAGTGACAACGACAGCGCTAACATTTATTCCGCGAATACTTTTATCCGGCGATGGAAAAATCGGCCCTAAGTAAAATACTTTATTCCGATCGTTTTAAATTTCATAGTACCCGTAACATACGATGATAAATGTCAAATAAATGACTTGAGGGGTATTAACATCAATGGCGAACACCTCACACACCTTCGATTTGCCGATGATATAGTAATCTTGGCGGAGAACCTGGAAGAGCTCAGCACTATGCTAGGTAACCTCCATAGCGCCTCACAAAGGGTGGGTCTTAAGATGAACATGGACAAGACGAAGATCATGTCTAACGTCCATGTCACACCTATACCGGTCGTTGTTGATGGCGCTACTCTCGAAATTGTCGACGAGTACATATACCTGGGACAAGCGATCCGTATGGGTAAGTCCAGCTTCGAGAGAGAGGTAACTCGTAGAATCCAACGCAGTTGGGCAGCGTTCGGGAAATTACAAAGTGTCTTCTCGTCCAGAATACCTCAGTGCCTGAAGTCGAAAGTTTTCGAACAGTGTGTGTTGCCAGTGATGAGCTACGGCGCTGAGACGTGGTCCTTTACAGTTGGCCTTTTCCATAGGCTCAAGGTCGCTCAGCGGGCGATGGAGAGGGCTATGCTTGGTATTTCTCTACGCGATAGAATTCGTAACGATGAAATCCGTAGACGAACGAAAGTTACCGACATAGCTCTCAAAATTTGCAAGCTGAAGTGGCAATGGGCAGGCCATATAGTTAGAAGAACCGAAAACCGATGGGGAAGAAAGGTTCTCGAATGGCGACCACGTCTCGGCAAAAGGAGTACAGGCCGCCCTCCAACCAGGTGGACTGATGACCTGAAGAAGACAGCGGGTAGTCGCTGGATTCAGAAGGCCCAGGACCGGGAGGAGTGGCGAACGTTAGGGGAGGCCTATGTCCAGCAGTGGACTATAAAAGGCTGATGGATGGAAATGACTTGAGGAATAAACGTCTATACTTGCGTAGTAAAAAGAAAAGCTTCAACCTATATTTTTATCAATTTTTACTCAGAAATTCATAAATTTCACCTATGTTTCTGCCTATCAAAATACTGACGTGAACATTAACGTTGTGCATTTTTAATATTTTGGAATGGTTAGGGAATAATTTCGCACGAATTGCTTTTATTATATTATTTTTCATCCAGTATTTTCAGTAGGTTTTCATCTAGTATTTTTATAAAGTACTCACTCATTTTCTTTAACGAATTTTACAAGTATAGACAGTAGAGCCATCAGCTGTCACCCCTCCGTCTTACGAATATTCGATCAGGTCACGTGTCCTGACGCGAGTTTAAGATTTTTTACCCATCCCAAAAAAAGCCGCTAAAGAAGTTTTACTTCAAAAATATTGTTTCGCAACGACATTCACATTGCATTATACATATATGTTTCGACATAAATACATTGACCTCGGATTTAATCAACAGAAAATTTATATTTCTTTATATTAGAACATTATTATGATGAAAAAAAACACAATTTCTCTTTTATAAGTTGCGATTTAATGAATAGTAACTAATCAGTCCTTATCAGCAATCCCATGAAAGTCATGGATGATCGAACGACCATGGGTTAGGAATTCCATTGTACATACAATATCAGTGCAACGCGCACGTTACGCTATGAATTAACTGCGTTGGCAGCGGTTCAAGATTTCTGCTAGCCGCCGATTAATGTTTCATTACATGATATCGACCCCTGTCGCCGAGATGTACCTATTGCATATGCCAACATACATTGAAGCTGCAGAAAACCCCAAAACATGTTTTACGATTTTGTACTTCTAAGAAAAAAAAGGTATAAAGAATCCTTGCACTCATAACGATAACCCGAAGATTCGTATTATTAAGAATTATGAAGCCTCTTCGAACAAAGTCAGGCATATCGCTCCACATGTCGAAAGTCTCGCAATTCTAATCATTTATGCTTAGTCATACACACACATAGTGAATAAGTCACCACTGATAAAGTGAAAAGCGGATGCATGAAAATATTTTTGAGACATATTTTCGGAATGGATTGATGTACATAACCAGCTTCCAGTGTGTCTGTAAGTACGACCGAATCTTATGAAACCTGATATTTATTTTTATACACATTGGCAAATTCTTACTTACGCTGTCTGTTAGTTTATTTAGAAGTCTGTCAAGGCACTGTTTCTGACCGAGTCATTGAGGGTTTTTTTAATTAAAGGATAGTCTCCAAAAATTTAAACCTTTCAGGTGGTGAGTAATAGTACTAATAGTGAGGTATGGGTGTAATATTACATATAAGCTATTAAAATGTTACTAACCTCCAAAGCATCCCTTTCAAAATGCCTCAGTTGAAGTGTAAGTTCGAGCCGCCGCTCGCGGTCTGACCACAGTTCCTCGAGGGCCCCACGAGTGCCACGCAACCTCTCCAAGGTGGTCTCCACCGCTGATGTGCTTGCCGCGTCCGAATCCCCGGAGGATCTAAAATTAAATTAAGAAAGAAATGTAAACAATTTGAGAGTAACAAAAAATATAAATATTTAAGGCAAACGATTTATATACTGGGATGTAGATAATTAGATAATGACTTAGTATATATAATAGAGTTCCTACTGACTATTCACTAAAGTATAATAGGTAGGTACCTACGTAACGACTATATTGATATTATGATGATCTAAACTCACACATACTTGATTAGTACGATATAATAGCAAATTGATTGTACACCTGAATGGAAAGTTGGAATCCTTTATTTATTTTATGTAAGTTGTCACTGTTTTTCAACCGGAACATGGTAATCTAAGTACGTACCTACAGTATGGTACTAATTCAGGTGTATCTACCGATTTAGCTATTAGAAATACATATTATATAAATTGATCTGACCGGCAATCCAACACATTAAGGCGATTGCGGATGGCCAATTTATGGGCATCGGCGACATAGTAGTACACTTTGATTTCTTAAGCCATTTTATAAATAGCAATAATTAATGATTGAAATGTTTTAAATGAAAAACTTTATTTAGTGATCATGTCTTGTCACCATAACTAAAGCAACCCGTAAATTTCAGCTAGGTGTTGCACAAAGTACAAAGAGGACGTGTTAAAATTTTGAAAAATAAATTTTTGGTTCGCTGATTCTTTTTATTTATTTTCATGTAAGCCTTAAAAATCGTAGATTAAAGAGGAATTGTTTGTTAAAATATATCTACAGTTAAAATAGTTAATGAGAGTGCAACGACACGCGTACTACGGCTCGGCAATTTAACTTTGCCGAATGTTAATTACAACTAATTAACGGAGTCTACGAGGAGATACTTAAACTAACCTTTAGCTAGTTTTAAGATTAAAAGCGGATTTAAAGCAATACAAACCTCCATCTTAAGCACTGCACTGGCGACTTGTGCCTATGGGAGCGCCGGTGATATTTGAGCATTTTACACCAAAATGTTCATTTCACCGATGTCGGCGCTAACTGTTCGTACGCTTCGATGTCGTTAATCACGCACTGTCGCCGCGAATGCTAATCGTCGGTAGTTAAACAACAGTTATATTTTGAGCACGTAAGGAGTTTATTAAGGTGGGCAATTGTGTAGAGATGGTGATAAAACTCGACAGTGACCTACAATTCTGCGGCGCCTACTGTTATGTTACGGTCGGTTAGTAAATCTCTTACGCCAATTTGCTCTCGTGCCATAGGTAATCACTTATTGTATACACTAACGTGTTGTATACAGCTGAATTGATTGTTTTGATATGCGTAAAGTTATTGACAGAGCAAACGTGAATGGTTAGTGGTTAGCTGTTTATTTGTTTGGGTTCGCTATAGCGAAAAACAATAAAGTTTTTATAACAATATTTAACAAAACCTCGTAACGTGTTAACAATTCAAGACTCCTTAGAAGAAGAAGCCTTATGGAAATACATATGGGACTTACCAATCACTTATTTATTTATTTATTATACATTAAACATGCTTGCAATACTTAGCAATGACAAAATGCATTGCGAGTTAACATAATTTTTACAAACCAGCTATAAATTTTAAAGCAATAACTCACTAACCTTTAAACGAGCAATTCTTATATATACCAATATATACATAATTTGAATCTCGGAAACGGCCCCAACGATTTTCATGAAATTTAGTACCCAGGGGGTTTCGGGGGTGATATTCGGGGGTATTTTTTATTTTAATTAGGATTTATTTCAGATGACGTTGTTAAGTAACACTAAGCCAATGAGTGTTTCGTTTGAAATTAAACCAAGAAATTCAATTGTTTTTATTCGAGCAACCCTCGGTCGTCCTGGTACTATATCATACTTGGTTTAAACATCTAGCCACAACCTATCAGATCAAAATAAAACATAGGCATGTAGGATCAATTATTTACCACCCTAATCAACAGTCACCAAAACATGTCCGCAATTGAATTCGACGAAAATAGGTCTTGATAACCCTGATATAGTGAACATTTTACGGATAAAAAGGTTCGTGGAAATCTTTAAATGAAAACCAAAGAGGCTTTATAAATATTTACGCAAAACTATGCATGTTTGTTGGTATCTAAAAACTATTTAGACGGAAAGGTTTCTGAAGTGAAAAGGGACTAACGTGCAATATCCCGTCATTGTACGCCGGGGCCACTCAGGGCCTCGTAACGTACGAAAAATTGCCTTGTTCTATTTTGTACCACTTGTCCATTTCATGTCTATTCTGTGAAAGATTGTGTAACGTTCTAAATAGCAACCACGGCCCTCGAAGACAATACGCCTTCCAATACGCCTTCCAATTCCGAAAATAAGTTGAACAATAACGATGAAAACAGTGACTTTTATGTTACTTTGTAAATATATTTTTAATAAAAAATATCTCTTGAAATATGAAAAGAAATAAATATAAAAATTTGCAGTAAAATTATAATAATAAGTAAAATGATAAGATATATTTTTTATTCACAAGTACTTTGGAAACATTTCAATTTCAATTTCATTTATTTGCAATCAACATTATTCGAACAAACCTCAACGATCAGTAAATTGTATGTATGACCAAACAATATCCACACAGTCGAGTTTTAACTCCATATTTTACTACGTGCCATATAAGTGTTTATCTTAATTTTATATTTAAACTTTATACGTAAAGGTTTGCTTTTCTCGGGATCAATGCACATGGAATAAAAAAAGATGAGAATTCCGTGTGGCGTCAGTTTCTACTGTCGCCAGAGCGCGGCATTCCTCACGCGTCGGCGGCCAATCGGAACCGAAGATATCCATCGAACATCGAGAACTCACCACTTTAGCCGTCACATTTGCATATTAAACTGTCGATAAGTCAGAGCTCAGTATTGACTGCAAGCTATATACTTAGAAAGAAATACCAAATAAAATTGAGCCAAAAAGATAAGAATCAATACGGCACCTTAAAACCCAATTATCTATCAGGTTAAATGATTGGAGTATTATTGCCATGAAGTAAGTACAATTAAACAAAAAATGAGCAGTTTAATGTACCAACAATACCTCATTTGTAAAATTATGAAATATATAGGTAATTTGTATGTAAACAGACTAGCAAACCAAATATTCCAGGCAAAATCGTAACCCTTCTGTTTTCTATGTCATGGTCGGGCAATAATATGTAAACGTCCTATGATAACTTTTAAAATTTCACAATTTTAAATTGCCTAAGTCGAAGTTACTCAAGGAGAAATAAGTAGGCAGGTACCATGCGTAAACTTCGCTAATAGTTGGAAAGTTTCCGTAATCAAAGGACGGCGGCGGGGAGATTCTTACTTAACAGGGAAATTAATTTAGTGAAGGGCTGCTGTAGAAACGCTTCTCACTGACATTTCATTGGAAAACCGCCCACGTGTATGTTAAAATGCAACTTACTTAAAACTTCAAGCAAGGAACTATGTAAATAAAAGTACTTATGACAAAGTAGACGCAGCACGCTCGTAAAAATTCAGCTCGTGACTTGCCAGAAAAGGATCCTAGCTGTTCGACAATTAGGGCTCAGTGGTAGTTTTATGGGGCGTTAAAAGGCATCCATCGGCGAGCATTTTATATCCGGTTTTATAGGCGCAGAGGCGTGTAAGGATTAAAAGTTATCGGCCGACGCCTTCCTGGTCGCGAGATCTACGATTTCTACGCATTGCAAAAGCCTGCCTCTTAAAAACATAATTTATAACTGAAGTTTCTCTCTCGAAGGCTAGTATGGACTGTCCGAGTTTTGAGTGTTCCCAGACGTAATTATTTTCCAAAAGATCCCGTCGTTCAGCTTTAGCGTGGCACTGCCAGCTAACATTGCCCTGTCTGAATAAAATTGCCTAACGTTATATTTATTGCCATTAAACGCTAAGTAGCAATAAAATGTGTCGAACACACAACAGGAGGGTAAATGAATAGAAAAACTCGAATGAGTGATTAACTGAGCATATCGCTCGTGGAGAGCGCTGAATACCTACTTGGTATTGAAATATACGATTCGAGAAGACATCTATCAACAGCAGCGACGGCAAGCGACAAGCAACAATAAGTACACGCAAAATACTTGTGTGGAAACTTAATAACGTTAAATATTATGATTGAAAACGAGCCAAAGCATGCGACGACATTGTCTCTGCCGCCCGCGGTACGCACAACGGACAACTTTTTTAATAAACACAAACCAAACTTGCGGTCTTGCTGCATTGTCTGCCCTGTTACGTCAGAGGCGATCAAGGGCATCTGACAGCAACAAAGCGATCGCCAAAAACGACCACAATCAATGTATCCAACGACAAGTTAATAAATGGACACCGCTTCGAGTATTGCTGAGCACTAAGTATTATTTTGTCAGAGGGTTATAATAATGTAAATAGGATTTACTTAACAAATCTATTATAGTACAGATTCCTCATGAACATAATATTTTAAGTAAAAAAACGGTAATTTATAAAACTAAAAAGCCCGACTTCCTAGAATGGGTCCCGTCCCGACTGCTACAATTTTTCTTGAACTTAAAAATATTGTTATATATACAATGAAATCCTATTCAATAATTTACCTACCCTTATTAGTTTTTTTTCTTGCGTTAGGGTTTTTACATTTCGAAATTAACACATGAACGCAGTCGGGACGTTTTTTAAATTACCGTTTTTATTTTTTACCCAGTGTCACTTTCACAGTAAATACGAATCTAACGACACCTCTCAAGCTAAAATCCATCAAGCCGTTCAGGCTGCAGAACGTGGCAAAAAATTATACATAGGTACATACATATATACAATACATACTCTCGAAAGGCATAACCCTCCCTTCTGGCGCAGTCGGTTAAAAATTATAAGGTAACTGCATTTGCAACTGATCTTAGATTCCAAGAGATGCCCTCCAAGAACGATGGAAAATCTATACCAATATTATAAATGCTAAAGTTTGGATGTATGTTTGGATGGTTCAAGAACGGCTGAACGTATCGGAATGAAATGAGATACAGTGATATATTTTAGTTTGGTATCACAAGAAAGAGAGGATGAAAATAACAATTACGTTTGTCCAACAAGAGATCAGACTTGTTCAATGCTCTTTAACCTCAATTCATCCCAAGAAATCAAATGTAGATGTAAATTTCACCAATAAATCACAATATTCACAGTACACAAATACTAGTAGATCCAAGCTTTCTCTGGTAAGTACCGACAAATACGATAATTACAAGCAAGACAATAGTTCCGCGATGCTATTACCAGCCAATGTTATGTTATTGTAGGCATATTGAAAACTGTCAATGGGAACCAGGAACACGTGGGAAAAGAAACACGCACACACTAGTGCATTACAATTATGTACTTTACCAATATATTTTTTTATTTTGTCGTTTCTGGTAACGCAAATAGCGATATAGTTAACATAACATCATCTAATTAAATTCAGATAAAAATTAAATAAATAAAAATATGGATAACATCAAAATCCAATTTTGATCTAAGCTAAGCCAATACTAAAACGCTTTTCCTGGTTAACAATACCTATATTTTTAGCAAAGTGAATACTTGTATTAAAGATTTCAAAAAGAGATCAGAATTGAAAATCATCAACATTTCAGGAGACTGCAAGAGAGGTCAGACATAGTTCAGAGTTCAAAAACCACCATTATTAAAAGTTGCAAAGAAGGCATGCAAGCAAATTTGCAAATTTGAAAGGAGAAATGAGGAGACGAAGCGGGTCCCGACTTACGTCGAGGGCTCTCTGCTTTACCAGGTACAGGTCATTGAATAATTACTGGCTCTGAGTGGTCTAAGCGGGCCCTTACTATTATAATGATATGCTGCATTAACCAGGCACAGGAAGCAGAAACGACGGCCCTTATACAATAAAAAGGCGATAACTCCAATTTTAAATATTAGACTGGGATCACTGCATTAAAAATTTTGTCTTCAGCAAAATGCATACCTATAATCTTTTAATGCTTTTCAGGGGAGTAATTTTGTTACTATAGCAATATAACCGTGAGAAAGTTAACATTGCGTAGAATATTAAAGTGGATTACATTTACACAGCAAACACAAATTATGTTATGTTGCGCAAAATAAAAATTGCGTCGATAAAAACATTAATTGATCACGCCTTTCCCATATGCAAGATTAAATAATGTAATGCTCGAGCATTCTCTCAATCTGAAGTCGGTAGGTACATTGTAAATATATATGTAAGTCTCCTGTGAACATAAGTACAATCACGATTCACGGCACTGACGACGAGTGGGGGCGTTAGGGTCCGGCGTCGCACCCGCCGGCGGGAGCGGGAACAGTTTGTCCTTAACCGTAGAATCGCACCGGAAACGCCGATTGTGAGACAATTTAAATCACTCCCGCTACCAATCGCCTATTGTTACTAACTTCCCGACGAACGTTTTTTTAAATCTACAGTAATCATGTTTAGAGCTAAGGCTGTATAACCAAGACATACCCACTTAACATTGAAGAGTAGATAAGATGGAAATTCAATAAATCAACATTTTAACAGTGCACATTACAGTTTATTCTGTTTTGTATGTTATGGGAATGCAAAGATAATCTTAATATGAAAACCATTCAACTAAAAAACCAGAAAGTTAAGTTTTTAATTTCAGAGATGAGAGTAAAGATGGATCGATAATTGAGCAGAAAATTTTTATGTTGGCAAACTATACATATTATAGGCAGGTAAAGCTGGCAGATTGTTTGAGTCGGACAATAGAGCAACAGGGAACGATGCGAAAGATTGGTAGCAAGGGTGCAATCGCTATTTTTCCGAGCCTCCCCAGATGGATCGACAAAGTAACAAGTGGAGAGTATTCCACTGAACAAATATTGACCTAAACAGCAGCAAGCAGACCGATGCAATAAAAAAGAAATTATGCTGATGACAATCGCAGACATTTCGCAATATTCCGTAGCATTTAACAAAGACAAAACGCAGTAAAATATTTATAGTAACAGAATTCATTGAACGTAGATAAAACAAAAAAAAAACAGTTAAATGCATAATTTAAGATAATTATTAAATTTATTATTATTATCATGAATATAAAACAGCAAATTGCAAAAAAAGACTTGCAAAGCTCTTTCTAACAACAGTCGCAAGATTTATGAATATAAAATCCAGATTACATAAAGAGGCATGAATTATTTTTTCACTTTCCAACTGCTATAAGCAGTAAAAGCTATCCAAACAAAATTAAACAACAATCTTCCTTCCTTTAAACGTGAAATTTCGAATAAACTTATTGTTACATTTAGTAAGGCTGACATCATTAACAGATTTTTTTTAGCCTTTCAGTAGTGGACTTTGGAAAGTAGAATAACATTGTATCAACTGTTAATATTCAGACTATGGGTTTACTTAAAGTAAAAACATTTAAAACACCCAAAGTTAAATACTGCATGATGCCTTTGGCTTGTGTACAGCATAGGAAGTCTAAGATTTACGTGGTGGAAAATGTTGGTTGGACTAATTAGTAATGGCAGACTAAAGTTAATAGGTACATATTTAATAATATGCTTAATATAAAACATGCTTTTTGACCTAGCACCATATACGGAGACCATAAAGAAAGCAGTGTTTACAGCGCTCTACATTCAATTTTTTGATATTATCAGCTATCAAGTCTGTCTTTGACAAGTTTTTACTACATTAACGTTTTTAAATTCGTACCATATTGAATATTGATAGATAATTTGAGTAGAACCTTTAATTTATAAGTCCCAAATTTTCATAAGAGGCCGCAATAATTCACCGCCTAAAGCAAAAGATATGTAATATACATATATCTAGAAAAAATTAAGCAAAGGAATTAGGTACTACTACCTATGTCTTTACTCAATCGAAAGTGTTTATTATAACAATTATTATCGTTGGAAAAACAGTATTATATAGATTTCTCCCTTGCATAACTCTCATAAGACATTTTGCTTGATCTCATCTAAGTATAGAAAATAGTCAATCCAATTATGTAACGTAACTTTTACTTAAGTACATCCATACTTCCCTAATGGGAACAACGTGATCTACCCGATATTTTTCCGGAAAATATGAACGTCTGTCAACCAGACGGACCTATATAATATTGGCAAGCAGTGATCGTGATATTTGGCCGAGCTCTCCCCTTTTGCAACAGAAAGAAAATACGCTAGTGGTGGCACCCCGTCCCTACCAGACGGAAATTTAATCATATCTACACAGACTGAAGGGATATACACCAATATTATAACCTATGTCCAGTACAATCAAATCAAGTAATAAAGGATGTAAATCGATCCGATGTAAGGAGGGGTACATTGATGCGATTACATTGATAAGTGCATATTCAAACCACTTCATAAATCAGTATTCAAGACGTAAAAACAGTTCTTCCAAATATTTCAGAAATATTTAAATGTAGATTCTTATTATTTATTGTCTATTGTTTTCGTTTTTTATGAATTTTCGTATAGCGTGTGTTACATAGCCGCTATTAAACGGAGGTGAATAATACACAAAAGCACATTTTTTTTAAAAAAATCTAAAGAAAATGAACTAAATAAAAATAATGAACGAAACTGGAAAAGTAATGATAAAATTCCGGTTGGCGCGAAAGCGTTTCACGATCGCTTGCGGCGCCCGGCGTCGCGGAGTAGACGTCGCTCCGCGCTCTAACGCGACTGCGGACTGGACTCAGAACCGGTGCAGTCGCGGTGGCTGCTTTTGTATACATCCGAGAAGAAGCCACTTAAGAAAATTTTCTGTATGCTTAACTATAGGTAAGTACATGGAAACTATCATTTTACATACATAAAATCAACACAAATTACGGTACCAATTTCGCCAGTTTCCGAGTCCAATCGCGTTTACATTGAATATTGTAAACAAAGTGACATACTGCACTACAATATAAAATTATGGTAATTCTCAGTTACATACATTTTCATTATACTTATTTTCTTAAGCATCTCTATTAAACAAATTAATAATAAAATATAGTAAATACCGATGTTGGCTATGTTACGTCTTTACATTCTAGCTTTCTTTTGGCGAATAAATTAATAGTTCGAGGCCTATTCAGTACATACAAAAAAGTGATTGGTCATAATAATCGTGGTAGAGACAATATGCTAAATAGTTTTAGTTGCTTTTTAGGGTACCTACTCCAACCATCCATCAGCCTTTTAAAGTCCACTGCTGGACATAGGCCTCCCCTAGGCTGGGTGGTCTGTGCCTCCCCTAATGTTCGCCACTCCGTCCGGTCCTGCGCCCTCTGAATCCAGCGGTTTCCCGCTATCTTCTACAGGTCGTCAGTCCACCTGGAGGGCGGCCTGTGCCCCTTTTGCCGAACCGTGGTCGCTATTCGAGGACCTTTCTTCCCCACCGGTTGTGAGTCCTCCTAACTATATGGCCTGCCCATTGCCACTTCAGCTTGCAGATTTTGAGAGCTATGTCGGTAACCTTCGTTCGTCTACGGATTTCATCGTTACGGATTCTGTCGCGTAGAGATATACCAAGCATAGCCCTCTCCATCGCCCGCTGAGCGACCTTGAGCCTGTGGAAAAGGCCAACTGTAAAAGACCACGTCTCAGTGCCGTAGGTCATCACTGGCAACACACACTGCTAGAAAACTTTCGACTTCAGGCACTGCGGTATTCTGGACGAGAAAACACTTTGTAATTTCCCGAACGCCGCCCAACCGAGTTGGATTCTACGAGTTACCCCTCTGTCGAAGTTGGACTTACCCATACGGATCGCTTGTCCCAGGTAAATATACTCGTCGACAACTTCGAGAGTAGCGCCATCAACAACGACCGGTATGGGTGTGACATGGATATTAGACATGATCTTCGTCTTGTCCATGTTCATCTTAAGACTCACCCGTTGGGAGGCACTATGGAGGTCACCTAGCAGTACTTACTACTATATAAACAAATAGATAATAAATAAACGTCACATACTCATAGCCCCACATTAACGTAATTAATATCCTGTGTCGTGGGTACCATGGGCACATACAAAGACAGGACATACAAAGACAACACACAGACCGAGAGCAGAAATTTAAACTCATCATTCAAATTTCTGTTTCGCCGGGAATCGAACCAGGAACTCCTCGATTGGCAGTCCGACATGGTAACCATTGAGCCACGCGGGTCGTAATGCCTTTAATTGATTCAGGATTGGATATAGCTATCACTTACTATGATTTATATCAATTTAATTACTAGACTGCGACATCTGTGCGAGGCAACATGTGAAAAACTAAGTTAGATTGTTCATAGTTAAATATATTTTTACCGACTTCCAAAAGAAGGAGGTACTGTATTCGGCTGTATGTATTTTTTTTTTATATATATGTTCACCGATTACTCCGCCGTTTGTGGACCGATTTTAAAAATTCTTTTTTTGTTCGTATGCCTATACTTCCGAGGTGGTCCCATTGTCACCAAATCAGGATCTGATGATGGGATCCCAGAGAAATCGAGGGGAACTCTCAAATTTTATAGGCACACACATTAATTTTCTTATAGTTTCTGAAGCATAAGAGATATTTACGCATAGAAATCATCATCTCATGTTGTTGAGCTGATGATGGAAGGTACTGCGACAGTGAGGAGTTGAGAGCAAATTCTTTCAATAAATAGTTTTTTTATCGAAATCTTACATTCCCGAGGTGGTCCAACTGTCACCAAGTCAAAGTCTGATGAGGGGATCCCAGAGAAATCGAAGGGAACATTCAAATTTTATAGCACAACAAATGATTTTCATATTTATACAAATCAAAACGAACATTTGTTTATAATTATCGTCATATCATGTTGCTGAACTGATGATGGAAGGTATTATGACGGTTAGGAGTTGAGAGCAAATTCTTTCAATAAATGGTTTTTTGTTGGAAATCTTACATTTCTGAGGTGGTTCAACTGTCACCATGGCAAAATCTGATGATGTGATACTAGGGAAATCGAGGGAAACACTGAAACTTAATAGGCACACACATGCTTTTAGTCATATTTTTAACATAATACAAATATTTATGTCTGGTAATTATCACCTGCTGTTGCTTAACTGATAATTGAAGGTACAACTCCTCAACGGTTAGGAGCTGAGAGCAAATTCTTTCTTTAATTTATACGTTCAGGTGGACTGATAGTATGTCTTTCAGACTTTTAGATGGCTATTAGATAAACATGATTATAAAAGGAAAATCTGTTTAAAGTTTAGAAGTTGTGAAAATTTTTCCAATTATGCTAATACATACAGAATTATTAAAATTACTAAAAAGAGTGAAATAAATTAAGTTTTTAACAAAAAAATAGAACCGACTTCAAACGGTAAAAAATAAAATTGTTCAGTACCTACTTCTTCCGGCTTATGGTAATGACTCTTAAAACTATTTTTGAAGTCGGGCCCTTAGTGAAATGTCCTGTCTTAGTAAATATAGTGTACCTTTCGTTCTGAATGGGCACCGACTCCAATATAGTTTTAACAGTCATTACCATAAGCAAGAAGAAGTAGGTACTGTACTACTGTCTGTACTGTCGGTGCCAATTTAGAACGAATGGTACGACATTTACTAAGGGCCCGACTCCAGAAATAGTTTTAAGAGTCATTACCATAAGCCGGAAGAAGTAGGTACTGAACAATTTTATTTTTTACCGTTTGAAGTCGGTTCTATTTTTTTGTTAAAAACTTAATTTATCTTATTCTTCTCTATTTCCTTAAATGTAATTTTGTTTTATAATTCAGAACCATTTAAAATATGTATAATGGCCAGATTTGTCAGGCTACAATACAACATATCTAAAAGGGGGTAGGGAAACGTTAAAGGCGACACAATTTTGTAGTTATTAAATCAGTCGGTATCATTAAACACAGCAATGATATTTTCAGATTTTATTTGATCTTCCCGTCCGTATGGAAATGACAGTCACGGGCGTCGTTTTGTAACGCCTCTTTTACGTATCTAGCGGGGTAAAGCGCTGCACCCAGCAAAATAAGGTAAAAAGCAATTTAATATGCAAGTTAATATGCATATAGTCACGCAGGACAGCTAAGATGGGCCTAGATCAAATTATTTAGATTACTACTATCTACAAAAGAACTCCAGTAGAAAGATATTTATTCACCTCAACTATTTTTCAGAAAATGAGGTAAAATGGGTACTTATCCCTTTTCCTGTGACGTCATCATAACTTTTTCAGTTTTTATATTTATTCCCTTAAATGAAGACGCATAAAAATAAAATAAAAACAAGTATTTTTATTATGAAATAACAAGTGTTATTTTTCTTTAAACAAAATAAATCTTTAGTCGTTAGTCGTTAACATAAGTTGGGCAGTAAAATAGTTTATAGCTTAATGAGTGTACAACTATTCATTCAACGTTACATATAGCTATCATTGCATATTATGTTAAGTACCTGGACGCCCGAGCATTGCTCGGATAAAATCAATTGATTTTCTTTGTTTATTTTTAAGCAAAACATTCATTGGCTTAGTGTTACTTAACAAATACTTTTGAAATACCTAGCTCCCAATAAAAAAAATTGTCACAAAAAATAAAAAACGCAACTTGCCTACTTGAGGTTTGAACCCGGGTCTCTAGCTCCGTATTCAGCTTTCGTAACCATTCGACCAAGAAAGCTTTAATTCCATTGACGAAATTTTTTATAGAGGTCTTTCATATCGACATTGTCGTTTGTTTGAAGGGCGGATTGACGGACGACATTTGACGGCTTTCTGTGCCACAATATTATTAATATTCTCCAATTGATGTCAGTAAGAGTAATTTTATATTTAACGGCATAAACATTAAATAAAACAAACAATTTCAATCAATAAAAATTTGCTGGATCTATTTATCATCCCCGAAACCAGGGTACTAAATTTCATCAAAATCTTTGGAGCCGTTTCCCAGATTAAAAAAATATATTTAGATATATACCTACAAGAATTGCTCGTTTAAAGGTATTAGATTTTTAGGCTGTAATGTCTGTCCGATATGGGGAAAATTGGGAAAAACTAAATTAGAATGTTAAAAAGTTACGAATAAAAAAATAAAAAACTGTATTTTTAGGCATTTTTTAAACATTCTCAAGTGTAGGTATGACCTTATATTACTCCTAATACCATAGTTGGTAAGTTCCTAACTGAAGAAAATGTTAGTAAGCATCGTGAGTTACTGACGCCCATTTTCAAGGCATATTTTTCGTTAAAGTGTAAAAAGCATTAAAAATTAATTGTTAAACTTTTTTTTCTTGTTCAAACATAAAAGTTTACACTTTTCGATTCAACTCTGCTCGAATAAATACCCTCAAGCTATGTTCATCGGATAATAAAGCACAGAACATAACTATATACATATACTAACAATCATAGTTATATGAAAAATATGGGGATCGCTTTTGTACGCGCCCCTCCTGTGATCAAAACAAACTTAAGTACTGTTTTCAAGCATCCCACCCGCCCGCGAGTATGGGGCTATTGAATACTTTATTTATTACCCGATGAGAGAATGAAGGGACAGAAATAATTCGACAACATTTAACATCCGAACGACCGCGAAGTACAAAACGGAGAAACCAAACAAATTCGTATAGATGTAATCTGTTAATATCTTTAACCGATTCGGAAAATAATTTATTTTGCGATATCGACATACTACAAATAGACGATTTTTTAGATTTTCCTTATAACCGCAAGACGTTGGCTGCATATTAAAAATTCTAGGTCTAAGAAACGAAAAGAAGAAGCTCTGTAAATGTTTGATATTTACATAATTTTATATTATCGAAAAAGCTCTTGCTGGAAAATGCTCTTTTCAGACACGAAAACGGGGTAACTATGGGAATACTTCTTTTATTTTGTGATACGAAATACTAAAAATCGAAGATACATGATAGAATACAAACTATGTAGAGCTTAGATACACCATTATCTCATTCATAGATTATTACGTTTATCTCTTTGTTCGTACAAACGAATCAAAACGAAAAACATTAATCACGCACTCAACAACTAAGGCGCGCAAAAATCTGCCTCTGATAATAAATTTCCTGCCTACAGGCTAAAGTGGACCTAGTAAATTCTTTTAAAGGCATTCTAATTCTAGACTTAAAGGATAAGGTCCTAGTCATCCCATAGGAACTCGGCGCCTGTGCTGTCGGGGCCACTTTTCCTGTTACGGTAAACAAGTTAGACAAGGGCTGAATCATTTTATGCCAAGAAGCAATTATGTATAATGCCCACAACAAGCCTCGCTATATACGGAGCTCTTCCACTATTGTACGCACAAATTGTACATAGAACGAATCGGTAGCGAATCATAAGTAATAACGTTCAGCCGGAAAAATTTATATGCATTGAAGCTAGTGTGATAGCGGCTTCGCTTTCGCTTTGCGTTGACGTTATGTAGTAACCGAGAGCGCGACGTATGAATAAAATGAATACGACTTCAGTCACTTCTCCTAGATACGTATTAAATCAGACTGTTGACTGTGAATTGAGTGACTGACTTGAAATAACAAAATTTCAAAATGCATATCGGAGACATCAGCGCTATCATCAGCATCATGAGCGCTAAGCAAGAAGTGCCAATCAAACTCAAATCATTGTGTATACAATCATTACAATCTATTATATTATTATATGCGTAAAAACGCAGGGCAGAATTTACAAACAGAAAGAAAGACCGTAGAGATAAATATTATGTCAACCAATATAACAACCGGCGCGGTCGTCGAAAGGGCAAGTTTTTCATGCGTTGAGTAACTCTCCGCATGCACGCCGATGTCCGCCAAGTTCTCCGACCTTATACGGTATATGACTCGATATTTTTATACCCGTACTTAGAAGACCGCTAAGCGAAAAGGGAACGGATCGCAAGTAAATCGACTGCGTTAGGCAAATTAATGTATTCATGTTTTTTTTTATTCTAACCTATGGAAACTGCTTATATCTTAACGTGTTATACGTTTCTAAATCTTTTCCTAAATTATTTGTGTTTAAGTGTGGTTACAAAATGATGCTAGGAATGTCAAGTAGGTACCTACCTATATGTAGAATAACTTAAAAGAACTTTATTCTATTCCAAAGATAAAGTAAATTTAATATAATATTTGTGAAAAAATAATTACTTGTGCTTAGTTATTAATCTTACTGTTAACAATTTTATAAATTTTAAATAAACTAAAATATAAGAGTCAATAACATGTATTTGTAGCAAGTAATACCTACTTACTTCCGGCCTGCATTATGCTTGAAAACATTGTATCACATAATTTGGAATACATATATTGTTATATCGATCATACCGTCCGGTATTAGCGTTAAATACAAGTTGATTAAGACCATTCACGCGTTGCACTTAACGTGCAATTTGAAAAGTCAATCTCCGGCAAGAATCGCAGATAAATAATACATCGGCTGCACTACATATTGGTATCGCGTGTGGCTAGTACATTTTCACTGAAAACAGTAATGCTCGAGTGTGTTCTATGGACGTAGAAATTAGGTCGCATACCGTTGGGTAACGTCCCGTGGGCTGCGCGACATCCATGCTATTGTTTGCATTTTTTATAATAAAACACAGACTGTGAATAAATTATTTCCTTGATGAATTGCAGTGTTATGGTAATGGTTTTCTATTTACACAGGACCGAACTGTCTAGGTCCCTCGTTCCCTTAATGTTTTTTTACATACCAACGATGGCGGAATTTTATTGGTTATATTCAAAAGATTTCACAGTCATAAAATAAACATCTGCGGATGTTGTAAACAAATATTTAATATTCGTATTTAATTTGATCGGTACAAATTATTCATCAAATATACTTAAATTAAAAATACATAAAGATGACTATGATTTAGTAGCATAATTAAACTCCTTTCCACTAATAAATTAAGACAAATACGAGTACATGATTTATTTTGCTGAGACAAAAAATCACAAAGATTTTTTAAATACCAACAAATCCATGAACATTGTATGTAAAGGCCATCCAAAAAATAATATTTTTGGAGTACAAACAAACAAACAGACAAACAGATGGACAACTCTTTTTCATTTACCCTAAAAAGACAAACAATAAGATACTGTAATAGCTTAATTAAAATATTGTATACATCCATTAAAACTTAAAAAAAAACTTGTAACATAATAATATTTATAAATACTATGAAAAATAATGAGCCAAATATGTAAATTTGTGTCATACAAAACTATCTAACGAAGCAAAAATTACGCAAACCATGTCAGCCTTTAAACGTTGTAATTTATTTGCTTTATTCCTTTGACTTTCAAAATAAACAAGCAATCAAACAGAGTGGACACTGCCCCGCAGCGAGATCCCTTTAGCAGAATATATTATGTATATTTGAATTTAAACTCATCATCCGGCGCGCGAATTAAAGTCGTCATGTCGAGTAAATAGAGAGAGTAGCGTTTGAAGAATTCTACATAATTTTGAAATATTTGCTTTAGAAATTATTACTTTAAACAGATCATGAGAACCGGCCTTGAAAGAAAAACAAAGACATAACACCTGAAAAGTGTATTTTTTTTAACTGTGGTAAATAACTTAAAACTACATTGGAGGCTGTGTTTTTACGATGTCACGAAATCCTTTCTTAATCTTAACTCCTAACCGCAAACTTCCTCTTTGCCAAGTTATGTTATCATCAACAGGTAGTATTAATTTGGTAGTAAAAAAGTAGGCGAGGACTAACAAAGTAACTGAAAAAATGGATCTCTCCACATTTGGTTGAAACTTTTGGTTTGTCAATCAATATTCCTTATTATTATTATTTCCTGATGGCCCGGATGTATGAAGCGTGCATGACGTGTCGGATGTGAGATGGGAGAGACCGCTTGTGGCAAAAATTCAAGCGCGGTTCTGTACTTCGTAGGGCATTTTAAGCTGTCGGTCCCGGTTGTTATCGCTCGATAACAATGGTAAAACCTTGTCAGTGGCTTCAGGGGCGATTTGAAAACATCCGACAGCGAGTTGGCCACTAACCGCTATCTCGGTCCTCATATTTTGCACCACTAATCCTATCTAATACTTGCTTCACTTCACTTTCTTTTTGAGCGGTTCACCTTGTCGGAAATAGAATGACGTCGCCTAGTCAAGTATGTATCGTCGAACAAACTAAACATTTTATGTCTTTATAATTAAACCATTTAAAATTCAAATGCAAAATTTTACCCAACGTTTTTTTTACTTGCTATTCAAAATTATTATTTTTGAATTCGTTTCATGACAATTGTGTATCGTTTTTAGAAGGAACATTTTGTAATTAGTTCACACACAGGGCAAAATTCTATATATGCCCAAAAACCTTGTTAAAAACTAGATAAAATATAATATGCATATTATAATTGCCAGTAGAAGTGAGCTTACTTATAATTAGAGTAAGGCATTTACACTATGCCTACTCAAGATATGAAATTAAAGCTCTATATTTCAAGTTCAAATCACCAATTAGCATTACTCTCACAGGCCCCCTTTGATTTTACATGGAGAAAATGAGAATAAAAATTATATTATCACAGGACTTTCATGTCGCGATGGGCGGCATGGTGCAAAAGTGCATAGAAATACCTATAAACCTTATTTCATAGATGTAGACGTATTTAATAGAACACACGTGTTCTTAGCGGCATCTAGCGTCGAGAAGTGGTCTTACTCGTTAGTGCTTGCTATAGTTGTAAACGGCACGGCTTACGTCTATAGCAACCGCACTGGACATTGCTTAACTTTGTTGACTCCCATCCTTCTTATTACCGCCACTTGATGTTGCTTAGTGGCCACCCATCCTACTTTTGACTGAGACTTATTGACACCATTACTACATTTGACCGCACTAGATGTTAATGAATTACCACCCATCCTACTTTTGACCGCACTCGACATTTCTTAACTTTGTTGACACCCATCCTTTTTATAACCGCTCTAGATGTTGCTTAATGGCCACCGATCCTTCTTATGACCACACTCAACATTGCTCAGATTTTTGCCACCGATCCTACTTTTGACCGCACTTGATGTAGCTTATTGACCACTATTGGTCGGTCACCCGTCCTACTTTTGACCGCACTCGACATTGCTTAGCTTTGTTGACACCCATCCTTATGACCGCACTAGATTTTGCTGAATGACCACTATAGGCCACCCATCCTACTTATGACCGCACTTGACATAGCTTAACTTTGTTGACACCCATCCTTTTTATAACCGCTCTAGATGTTGCTTAGTGGCCACCCATCCTACTTATGACCGCACTCGACGTTGCTCAAATTTATTGCCACCGATCCTACTTTTGACCACACTTGATATTGCTTAGTGGCCACTATTGGCCACTCATCCTACTTTTGACTGCACTCGACATTGCTTAGCTTTGTTGACACCCAAACCTAAAACTAATGCAGGAAGAAGAAAAAAACATTATGAAGCACAGAAATCAAAGAAACAAGAAAGTAAAAAAATACAACTTCGTTCCATCCGGGTGTCCCTTCACACCTCAGTTTTTTTCTGTGAAATAGGTGCTTCAGTCATTAGAATGATAAAAACTTTGTTTTTGAAATATTTGTTATTAATTGTTCTTATTCGAATTAAATATTCATACTTAAGACAGGACTATGTATGTCGGGTTAACTAGTATACAATAAAAAGAAGCATCACAAGAAGAGATAGATTTGGACCCGTAAATGGATATTAAAGTGTGAAGAGCAGAGCAGATGCTCCCATCTGATAATTTTCTCACTCACATCACGTTCATTCCACTTTTTTTATTTGAGGTCATTTTGTTTTATTAAATACGGTCCGAGTGAACAGAAATAAATAGAGCATAATGCACTCGGATTGAATGCTGGCGTCATTTTCTTTTTGTATAAGAGGGATATACATCTTCTACTACATGTATTTAAAACAAAACTTGCACGTCATGGAAAAACACTAACAATTATATTTGTTTAATGTTATTAACGGTTGATTTTTGTTAACTATTTATATGTATTGTTCTCAAGTAAGTGATGTATGTCTTTATTGAGAATAAATGAATTAAACCTAACCTAACCTTCAAAAGGTGCCCGGCACCTTGGGAGAGGATACCGGAATATATGGGTTTTGTATCGCACTAAATCCCATTCGGTGGCCTGCCTCGGCACTTGGGAGAGCTCTGGGATCGCTACCGGTGTCCTCCACTCCCGGCCCATCCTCGGGAGAGCAAATGTGCTCTTTTGCACCTTCCGGTGCTTACGGCGGCATGCTGCCACGCACACACCGCCATCCTACCCGGGGCTGCTGGCTAGACGGACCGAACTCCCACTCTCACCGCCCGCAACCCCGGAAACCTCCTTTTAGTCGGCTCTTACGATCAGGCAGGCAATACCGTAGCTCTATTCTTAATTCCGAACCTACGTCCTAGTGGGGTCGGATTACATGTTTACACGATACAAGTAGCGTACGCTCAGTCAATGCACTCGGTCCGAGCTGACTGTTATCGTGTCGGCATTACAGTGAGTACTCACCTGAGGTCCTGCAGCAGCGCGTCGCCCTGCGCGATTGTAGCGGCGCAGGCCTCGAGGCTGGCGGCGCGGTGCTGCGCGCACTGCTCGAGAGCGCGCCGCGCCGCCTCCGGGCTGTCGTCCGCTGGGCACACGCCGCCGCCGCCGCGCAGCGTCTCCAGCCATTGGATCAACTGCGCACACAATTTTTAGTTTATTTGACCGGTAAACTTATTTTATTAGAGAATATGAAATTTGCTATATGATTTTTGATATAATTATTTTTTTACAGTATCTATCGATCCTATTTAGCATAGGGATCAAGTGTTCTTAAAGGACCACATTGATTGGATGAGAAATGTGAGCTAAAGGTAAACATCAATGCGTAGCTTTAAAAACGGCCGATACTAACATTACTAACTAGGCGGGACATATTATGACGTCAAAGCGCGTGAAACGCCGTACCAAAAAATATGGGAAAAAGAAGCGATTGGCAATTTTAAAACTTAAAACTGCGTTTGAGTATATGGGTGTCGTATTTGTGTTATTTTTTTTTAAATATAAAAAATTCCGAAGAAAATATTAAAAAAAATATTGGACAAAACACAAAAAATAAGAAAAATTTCCATTTTCCACATTTCGATATTTCCTAGTTTTCGAAAACGAGACTTCTTGTCCATTTTGTCATTATTATTTGCAAATTACGTTAGAAAAATTATGCATAATCCCTATTGTCAAAGAGGATTCATCAAGATAGTTAAGGGAAGCATTCCACTTAAGGCTCACATAACGTACAATTAATAATGTTGGGAAAGCCGTTCCAAAAGAAGTCAGATTTTTTATTTGATTTATTAAAGATCCACCATTTGTAATTTTAGCGCAATGCATAAAACACGCCAATAAGGGGGAGGAGAGAGGGGAGAGTTCCTAAGATTTTCGGGCGATTTCGGACGAGCCGTTTTCGGGATTCAAATTATATATTTAGGTATATACAAGAACTTCTCGTTTAAAGGTATTATTAGATGAAAACGTTAATAAGCTAATGGCTTAAAAAACTACGTTAAAGAGCATAGTCTATTTGAGCCCTCAACCGAACGCACCAAAAGCGTTACAATCCAGTAAACACATAGAAATTCTAAGCAATGACCGAAAGCTTTCAGTTTAAAACAACTCCTTAACTGACCCTAGCCAGTTCCAAATAACCAATTTTTACTTTTTAACCTAATGTACCTCTTTTTCATGCGTATAGAGCAAAACGGCGAGGTCCAAGCGCCGCCGCCGCCTGTCCACTCTCGCAGCAAACGCAGCAACGTGTGCCTCGAGTTCTCTCGCTACTCCTAACACCTCTTCCGGATCGCATTCGCCGGAACGAGCCAGTTCTTCCGCTGCTGCTAGCAACTTCTCGGCGTTTGTGTATGTATTCTGGGCAAAGAAACAACATTAAAAAAAACTGGCTACGATGGGAATCTTAAAAATGAAAGTGTTCATACTTGAACGTTGACTGCATGTTGACTTGCAATGCCTAGTTTAAAAGTTAATTAATAGAGGTTTAGTTACTCGACATATCCGATAATTTACCGGATGAAACGTTATTAAACAAAAAGTAAGCATAATAATATAATTTTATTGTTACATGATCATTACTATGTTATGAAACTAAGAATTAAGACTTACCTGTGCAACATTTTCGAAATGTTCATGAGATTTCTGATAAACTCTAGCTTTATGGAGATTCCTTCCTATTCCCGTATTTTTCTGTAGAAAAACTTCGCCATGGTTTGCGAGCCAGTCCAACACCTGCAAATAAAACAGATCCTTAAACCAAAGGATTTCTTCATTCATGCATGGTGATCAAGTCTTATCATCACAAATCTATTTCCAGCTTTTGCTAAATAAGATCTGATAGTGATATATGTATATAATATATAACATATGTATATGAACAAAATATAACTAAGACATAATTTGACGTGAATGTCTACAATGAAGTAAGGAATCTTTGGAGTGTTACTATAATATCCAATAGTAAATACTAACCATTTCTGGTGGATGACAACGCATGCGTGGTAGTAACCAGCCTTTCAAAATTACTGTGGCCAAAGTCCTTGTATATGGTACTATTAAAGTTCTAGAAAGACATTAACTGCCGTTACGAACCTGTCTACAGTCTTCCTTGTAGAGCAAAAGCGCGAGTCTCTGGTGCAACTTGAGCCTCGCCTGGTGGTAGCGTGCCTCCAGAGCGCGGTGATGGCCCAAGATTTGGTGGATGACCGCCAGCACGTGATTGGCTCCCGAACTGTAGTCGGCCGCCGGGTCGCCGCCACTGCTACCCGCGGAGCTCACGGTGCCGTCATTCTGTTGAAAATAATGATGGGTACATATTGTAACGAACGTGCCAATTGACGTCTCCCTTCAGCCAAGCCATGCCATAGCCAATAAGGAGGGAGCCGAGGGAGTCATATACCAATGCCAGCAGCCATTATTCTGTGTCAGTCTGCATGTCAATAAATATGCAGACGCTCTATTCGTTTTATTTCTGATATCTATTCTATATTCTATACAAATAAGTAAAATTGGAATGTCTGTTTGTAATATTAAAATAACTGCTTTTTACTACATGCATATGAATGTTTATACGGTACATATGCCAAATTAACATTTTTTAAATTTTTTGTCTGTCTGTCTGTTTGTCTGTTTGTCTGTTCCGGCTAATCTCTGAAACGGCTGGACCGATTTTGACGGGGCTTTCACTGGCAGGTAGCTAATGTAATAGGGAGTATCTCAGGCTGCTTTTATTTTGTCTCTCTGTCTATCTGTCTATTTGTTCCGGTAATCTATGAAACGATTGGACCGATATTGACGGGACTTTCACAGGCAGGTAGCTGATGTAATAAGGAATAACTTAGGCTACCTTTATTTTATAATCATTCTAAACCTACCACTATCCTTTATACGCTTCTCCGACCAACGAATCAATATCACAAAGTTTGCCTGTTGCGCGGGCACAGAACTCGCGAGCGGGCTATTGCTGAAGATTGTCTCAAGGACTTCGTTTAAAAATTGGTTTGTAACACTTATATGATAATTTTATGTTTGATAGCGATCCGTTCTTCTTATCTTTATTTATAAATTATATTTTGTTACATTTTAACTGCTTTCCTTTTATTAATTAACAGAGGGTTTTAGTAGTTTATTTTATGAGAGCTAAGAATGAAGCGAAACTGGGGCTGGTATTGTACTCATTATGTTAGAATGACAATGCGGCGGTGCAGCACGGCGGTTACGTACCTACAGCATATTATTGGTAATAGATCGAGGACTTCATACGTAATGCTGTAGATAATTTTAAATAAAATATTGAACAAATTTGCGGAGTATATTCACTTCATGCTAATAATCCTTTCTAACGCGGATGAAACCGCGGGGCACAGCTAGTTTATGATATAAATAAAATAAAATTGGATTTTGCAAAGTGTGCTTAGTTTTCGCAACTCAACTAAAATTATAAAATAATATTTTAAGTATAACTAATAATATAAATAATAACTAATAGTATAAATAATAATGGATTGATAATATTTTTCCTATATAAGACATGAAAATTATAGTGAAACATACCATATCAGCTGGATCTGTTTGATGGCAGACTTGGACTAGATGGTCCAGTTGATAGAGAAGCTTTTTACTCGTTGAATGTACCTGATGCAAAGAAAGTAACATATAAGTTATGGATACAATAGTTAATTTGTGACTGCTAACAAGGAAAGAAATTAAACAGATTCAAGAAGTATTTCCATCTAATTTGATCTAGATGCAGTTACAGTTTGCTGACAATACAGTGTGGAAAAAAAGGACTAGGCATGTTACTGGAACTGCTATGGTATTTTGTTTTATTTGGTCTTCTTAACAAAAATTTTGAAATAGTGTGAAAAAGACTTGAGGATTAATAACAGAGTTCGGGTATTCTCTAATTACTCGATTTTATACTAGATTCGCTATGAATACAAATTGAAATGATTAATGGACTCGAAATAAACTTAAAAGATTTCAATTTGGTGTAGGGCAACAACGTGTCGCGTGAGCGTAGGTCGTTGCACGGCGCTTCGCCCTGCCACACACTGCGCACCCCATCCTCCCACCGCCAACGCGTACGTCTCCGTCTTGTAGTAAAATAAGATCGATATGGACACTAATCTTTTCGGTAAACTCCGGAGTTTACTGGACTCACCTCTATGTAGACCTGGCGTACACCTCCGTCTCGTGCTGGAATACCACCGAGAGGAACAACACTAATCATCCCGCTAAAATCCATTCTACACCCGACACTCACCTCGGTGTAGGCCTGGCACATGTGTTCGTAGAGCTGTCGGTGCCTCTGCGCGTGTTGCTCTAGCGCGCGCGGATCGTTGCACGGCGCCCCGCCCTGCCCCGTGGCCAGCTGGAGCGCCACCGCGCACTGGGCGCCCCATCCTCCCACCGCCGACGCGTACGCCTCCGCCTTGTGGTGGAATACCACCGACAGTGATAACACCGCTGAACGCTCTTCTAGACCTGGAAAAAATACAATTTCGATAAACAAATCGTATAGCAAATGCCCGTGCATAATAATATGTAGAGCTCATGTTATTTGCTCTGAATGGACTATTATCAGATCTACAGAGAAGCAGACTACTAATATATCTACCTATAGTACTTTTGAACAAGTAATTCTTATACATACATATATGTATAATTTGAATCTCGGCAACGGCACCAACGATTTTCATGAAATTTAGTACCCACGGTTTTGGAGGTGATAAATTGACCTAGCTAGGTTTAATTTTTTTTAAATGTCGTTTAAGTCGTAATTTCTGCGAGAATCAAATATAAACTGAAAAATATGACTCTTAATGACATCTATTGGCGAATACTAATAATATAGTGGCATAGATCGCTGTCAAACGTCATCCGCCAATCCGCATTCGGTGAAGAACTGTGAAACAAAAAAAATCTACAGGGCATGTGCAATCTGACACATCGTAGGAGGTCTTGGAACTCGCCAACAACCCACTCCTATCAAATCACTCATGCATCAGCTTCTAGAAGGCCACAATTTTCTTTAAGTTATCAGTCCATCTGGTGGAGAGTTGCTGGTGCTTCTTTTGCCGAAACATGTAACTTTATTCCCCAATGGTCGGTCCTCCTATCAATACGGCCTGATATTCCCTTCCCAGTTTAGCTTGCTGATTTTGTCGGCTATGTCGTAAAACTTCGTTCGTCGATTAATACAAAATTATATAGGATCTTGACAAAATATACGTCTTTACCTGCCGATAGCTGCTTGTACGCTCGTTCGAGACGATGGGCCAGTGCCGTAATCTGCGCCTCGGCGTAATGTCGCTTGTCGGCGAGCCGGCGAGCCGCCGTCGTCACGCGCGCGACGCTCGGACGCCCCCCACCGGTGCACGCCGCCGCAAAACTGTCAAAAATAATTAAAAATTACTTTGTGGCATAACAAAATATTATTTTCATATCACATGTAATGAAACAACGAGTTTTGATTCCTGTTTTGCCAATCGAAATAAGACAATGTCAAGCCAATGCGAATGTGTCAGTCAGAAACAATGTTGTTTCTAGCAGGCACATGCATATATTTATTACTAGTGGATCCCGCAGACGTTGTCCTGCCTTAAAAGTTTTGTAAGAGGATTAGTTTCTTTATCATCTCAAGGGGTTTTTATGTTACTGTCAAATAAAAAATAAAAAACGAACAGTGATAGATGAACTGTTATTCAGACTATGTCAAACTTTTGGACGATGGTGCGAAGAACCAATGTTTGACAATTACTGTTTATATAGGAAAATAAAATAAGTTATTTTACTATTAATTTCGCAATGCTCCCAAATTTTTTCACCGTTTAAACCTTCTCTGGACTTCTACTAATATTTCAAGACCAAAATTAGCCATATCGGTTCAGACGTTCTTGAGTTTTAGCGAGACTAACGAACAGCAATTCATTTATAGAGTATAGAATAGAGTTCATATATATAAAGATTCGAAGAACATTATATTCATTTATTATTTAAAAATAACAATTTATAATAATTATAATATAAAAAACATGAATAAGCCAAAGACAATACTATACTTTATTAATCTATGAAATGAAATAAGAAACATACAATTTTTATTTTCTTTTAATATTGAATGGCTAAAAGGATTTTTATACAATGCCGTAAAACGAATTAAAAAAAATAAGAAACATAAAAGTCAGACGTGACAATTTTGATAGCTGCGTGAAAATATAAAACACCGAAATTAAATAATTTTGTAAAGAAATAATAAAGGAAAAGTAAAGTATAAGAATAAAAAAATAGAATTTAAGTTATAAAATATGATAATGGACGTCAATGAAGTACAGTAAGTAATAACATGTAGTGTATTTACGTACACGGCGCATTTCATTCATTCCATTTGCTTCCCGTGGGAATGAGATATTTTCACGCGGCAAAAAGTAGCCTATGTTCTTTCACAACGTCCTTTCTATGTTTATGCCAAATTTCATCAAAATCGGTTCAGTGGTTTAGGCGTGAAAGAGTAGCAGACAGACAGACAGAGTTACTTTCGAATTTATAATATTAGTATGGATTTATGTCTTTATTTCAAGTCTGTCAGAATCGCATTTGTAATAAACAAAAGGAGATCAAAACTCGCTCTTTCAATGCATGTGATATGAAAAATCATAATCGTCTGACAGCTGTCGTCAAATCGTTGTCAAAGATTTGAATAAATTTAATTTTAATAGTATAAGATATTACTGCGCTATTTATCTGAAATAGTCTTACTTCAACTGGCTACAGAAATCAAAACTCGTTGTTTCATTACATGTGATATGAAAAATACAGTGTATGGCACGGGATGAAACAAAGATGATTTCAGACCAGGGCGATGAACTCTCGCCCTCGTCAGAAATCGTCTTGTTTCACCCCTTGCCCCACAATATACTATTGTTCCCGGTTGTTTGACGTCAAATAAATAAAAGGTAGATATGAATCGTGCATATTGTATTTCGACCGAATAGACATACGCATAAAGGGTAAATATTAGGTCCTTAGATATGAAATTGCTGTTCAATATCAAAAAAGTGAAACAAATATTTTAATGAAATTTTCATTAAATCAATTAGTTTGTACGCACCGTTGTAATTGATAAATTTCCAATTTATAGGCAAATCATTGATTCCTTTGGAAAAAAATCCTGGGCGCGAGAGTCTATGAACTGTTTGAAGGTCTTTTTGACCGCCTCATCAGATTTGAGTTTTTTTCCTTGCAAAAAGTTATCCAAAATTTGAAAAAAGTGGTAATCGGCTGGGGCAATATCTGAAAAGTATGGTGGGTGAAAAGTTAGCCGGTTCTCCAGGGTTAAGCCATTGTGATGATTGTTCCCGAATAATCCGTTTCTCATTATAAGTCACGATACTATTCAAAATCATCTCATTATCGTGACGATTGAGCAAAGAAACGCAGCAAGCAACGCGTGTTTGTTGGTTTCATTCAGACAATTCGTGTGGTACCCACTTTTCGGGTTTTTTGAATTTTCCGATTTAACACAAATGGATAAGCATCGTTTTGTCACTTACGCCGATGGCTGCTGCTAATTCAGAAATGTTTTGATGTAGATTTGCTTCCACTGTCGCTTTCAATTCTTTTTTATTTAATTCAATATCAGGTCGTCCACGAGGTTTAAATCGAAATTTCTAGAACGGAAACATTAAATCCAAAAACGCATGGTTCGTTAGCGGTGCCTGGTCCGTACACTACGTTAATGCTTCGAGTCGTTTCTGCAGCACTGGTGCCACGTTGGAATTCGTATTCGTAAATATGGTGAACTTTCAATTTGTCCATAGTTATTGTTGTTATAGCAATGTAGTAATTTATTTTATTTTATTTTATTTAATAGTTATAATAGTCAAACAAATGATGTAAAAACAAATGAAATACGAATTTTTAAACAACATTTTATGGCTTTCGAAATAAATTTGAATTTGAAATTCCTAATCAAACGCAAGATATATTTTGATTTTAAAGTTGCGAGTATTGAGTATCGGCAATTTCATATATAAGGTACTAATACTACTATATGTGAAGGACAAAGTTTATCACAGAGCTATGAATAATATTATGTATGTATTATGTTTCAATTTGGTAGTACTAACTAAAAGAATAATCACCATCAAGCTTTTTAATTCAGTTTTTAATTTATTACCACTTAAACACGCTTAGCACATAGCCACATTATCTCTGTCAACGGCATTATTAACTTAGAGCTTATATGTTTACAAATATATATTTTTTATATTTTATCCTGGTACTTTCTTCGCTTACAAAAAATAAGAAATACCTACTTTTGATTTAAAAAATTTGATTTAAAAAGACATAAAACCATATCATTTTTCCAAATAATAGATGTTATAGGCAGTTGGTAAATTAACAAAAAGTATGAAACCTTATACCCCATTATGTTTCATATTGTCTATTTGCATGAAATATAAAATACAATAATATAAATAAAATAGAAGTGGTCATGATAAGTGTATATCTAAGCCACCTTCCTGATAGAAATCTTGTTGGAGCCAAGACTGCATTATGTTCAATGCTAAACGAAAAATTAAAAACAAATCGGCGGATGTTACAACAATTAGCTGTAATCTTTTATTATTGTACAAAACTCCGCTCTTTCCTTTTATTTCTCACATCACTTGATTTTTTCAGGATAACTATTGAAATTCAACTATACACGTACAAAATCTTCCATTACAATAAAAATGCAAATTTTGACGTTAAAACATCTTTTGTTTTAGTGAGTTACGGTAGACCAGGCGCGGTCGCAGCCTTTAATTTTGGGTCGCCAAGAAATTTTGGGGAGGCGGCCAGTAAGAAATTTGGGGGAAGAGGTGTCCCAAATTGGTATTAATTTATTATTGTTTTATTTTTCAATAAATAAATATCTTTGGACAATTCACACATCATCTGATTCCAAACTAAGCAGAGCTTGTACTATAGTAATCAGAAAGCTGATAAACATACTTATAATATTCTAAATACATACTTAAATAGATAAATTAACACCCAGACACAGAACAAATAGTCATGTTCATCACACAAAAATTTATCCTGGATGGGAATCGAACCCACGACCTCACGTTTCGCAGTCGGCTCATGACAGCCTCCGGGCTGTCATATATTTATGGATGGATACTTTATAATAAGAATTGATACCACTGACACTCAATGTAATCATGTTTTTGCTAAGTAAATAACTTGATCAACATACCGAGCATGTTCTTCCTGGAGTCGTTTCGCGGCCGCACAAGATCGACCAATTTCTACGTAGGTCGAAAGAAAGGCAGTTCGATGGTTGACAATCCATTCAAGCATCTAAAATAGAAAATAATTATTACTTAATACAATGTATAATGTAAAATATAGAATAACTATCGCAACCTCTGCTATCCAAACCACATACAATTTATTTACACTACTTCTCTGCATTAGGTCGGAAGGAAGTAGTAAGTCACTGTAGAGGGCTACGGTATTCCCTGCCTGATCGTATGGTGCGACTAAAGTAGGGCTTCCGAGGTTACGGTCGGCTGGAGTGGAAGCTTGCATCGTCCAACCAATGGCCACAATACAGAATCGTTTTGGGGTGCTAAATGTAAAACATAAACATAGATCGAACATACCTTTTCACAATCCTGTTCGAAGAGTCGCAACTGGAAACACTGGTCCAACTGCATCTTCTTGTGCTGCCACAGCTTGTGCGCATGCGCGTGCGCAGATCGTACGGCGGAGAGCTGCGCGCGCACGGCGCCTCCCGAGCCGCAGTGAAACGCAGCCTCTCCGCCGCTCCCGCTCGCCTCTGAACACGCAGCCTCCGCCGCCTCAAGCCTTTGCAGAACTCGCTCTCCTGGAAATTCAAGCTCCGTGAACATTGCTTTGGTTTAAGAATTGAGAACTGGATTTAAATAACGCTGTAGATCCAACTGATCTTGATGCTATTCGTGGTATCTAAAAAGCATTAAATAAATTGAAGTGAAGTGAAGTGTTAAATTAGGAGTCACGTTTATATAACGTAGCTTTGATTATAAATAGATATCGTTCATAATCATAAACAATTTTGCCTATGGACTTTACGAGCTTTCAGAATGCAAACGTCCTGTAGTCGTTTGTGACGAAATTATTTACTACTAACATAATAGCATAATTATATGTATTAGTAAAGTACATTCGAATGTATTCTAACAGCACTTTTTGTTAGATATTAAAAAGTGATTCGTACCATGTTCCATCGAATAACGCAAGCAATCAAAACACATATCAAAACACAAACATCCTTCAATATATTATGAAATAGTCGACGCGCAGCAATGATCTAAAACTGTAGTAGACCGCGACTGAGATCAACATTTCGGCAATAAAAAAATACTGCTATTATAAGCTACTTGGTAATGTATAAACACCCAGAATTAATTGCGTAAATTCACCGATGATATACATTGTAGAGTGACTCGAGGTACAATGCTGAAGCTACTGTATTGACGCCTCACTACTACTACCGGTTGCAAACCACTCAGCCGTGGTAAGTCACGTCATGTGTGTACACGAATACAAGGCGACTATAATCTTCGCATTCCACTTCAGCTATTGTAAATGCGGCACGAAGTTAATAAATTTTGAATTTAACACCACGCATGTGAGAGACCGTCATATTCTGATATTTATGGGAATAAATAATTTGTTTTTTTTTCCTCCTTTTCATAAGCAGATACATTTAAACAGACTTCGTACGTGTAATTTATCACCGTATAAAACGGTGATACTTGATTTTTGCGAATCAATCTAAACCTCAAAACCTTTGTTGTCTTTCGAAATACTGCTGATAAAAACGTTGTGATTTCACTTCCCGCAATAAAGAAACTATGTACGTAACGTAAATATTTTTATAAGCATTTATTATACACATAACACATGCAGTAAATATTTTACTAGTAATATTTTAAGTATTTTCTTAAGTTTCTTATAAAATGATGCAGTAAATGAGCATACAGGACATGTGGGGTTAAATGGTCACTATAGCCTACGCCAAAAATAAACTGTCAGATATTGCATGCAAGTGTGTTGCTATTCCTTAAGCATTTTACACCTCATGCAAGCATTTATAATTGCTTAATCTTAATTGTTTCTAAATGTTTTGCTTCACTGATTAAAGTGTATTTACACATTTGTCATATAGAGGGTAGAAGTGCAGAATTGAAAAAAAAATACTGTTTATCGAACGGGTAGGTATAGCGTGATTGGTGTATTTGAAAAGCAACACAGGCAAAATAAGTTTCGGGGTTTAGAGAATTAAAAAAATAATAAACCAAATACCTGTCTGTATAATATTGCAGTGCTACGTAGAATGTTAATAACAAAATAATCTCGCAAGCACGTATTTTAGATGTAAATTTAATAGTATTTTATGTCTTACTGAGCTACTCTTATCTAGCTTCGATGATTATACAATCTCGAGATGTTAACTATTCAATTCGAGAAAAACCCTATTTTATATAATATAAATTAAACAATATTAATGATATTAATTATCTTATATATTAAATTCCCAACACATTGAAATAGTTTTTTTCAGAAAAATACAGATTTTATGATTACAGCAGCTCTTCCCGATTGCTATTGTTAAAAGCGATCGCCGACTAAAGTGACTTATTGGTTTAAGATTATTACTGTTAAAATAAAACGGGTTTTCGTGAATGAGTGTGAGAACGAGTGACAGTGACAGCGCTGTGTTGTGTGACTAAACAATTGAATTATGATAATAATAGACACGCAGCGCACCAGAGGGCCTAGTCTGTACGCCCGTAAATTTTGGGCTAAGACTAAAATAAATTCTAGCAATATGTTTCAATCAGTACCTTAATTTAATTCAAAAATAATGCTAATGTAATAAATTCGTGAAATAAAAATACATTTGAGTATGCCAAAAATTATGCCGAAAATGTTAGCAGTTACGGACGAATGCGTACAGAGGTCGGCGCGCATCACGACCGCATGCAGGTCGTCCAGGCGGTCGAGCTATTCATTATTTACTCGTTTATCCTTTCAATAGAAATTCTAATATGTATAAGCCATACATTGCGCTTCCAATTCGTCAACGGGCACCTTAGAGAGGCGCTTGTTGATGTCGGCGTGCACGAAGATAACCCGCCGCGCGCCATCACATCATTGGCAAAGTCTACTCAGCAGAGATTCTAACATAAAATTAACCGTACCGTGCGCTTCCCTTTATCCTATTCCCTTTCCGCATGGATTTTAATATTAAAACAACCGTACCTTGCGCTTCCAGCTCGTCGACCGGCACCTTGGAGAGGCGCTTGTTGATATCGGCGTGTGCGTCGATGGCCCGTCGCGCGCCCGTCACGTCGTCGGCAAAGTCAGCGCGCGCCACATCCTCCTGCAGGTCGTCCAGCCGGTCGAGCAGCTCGCCCGCTTGCCACATCAACTCTTCTAACGCCTACACAGATGAAATAATGTTACTGTATTACATGTAGTTTACAAGGGCTTTGGAGAATGAGGTACCATCCTATCGTCCTCTGTTTTCTCACTTATATAGAAGTGCAACTACTTATATAGTGTAGCGAAACTGAGTAGCTCCAGGTCAGATGTATATCGAACAGTGTTATATTTAGCCCCTTAGAGTGGAACTGGTTGTCAGCCTGGTTTACATTATGTGACCAGTCAGCCTCTACAGTGGCAGGGCAACTGCATGTCATCTCAGGCATGACTCAGGGCCTCATTCACCATCTCCAAGTAAAGTGTTGATTAGTTACGTCTCAAGTAAAGTTAATTGGCAAGTAAAAGCTATGAGTACGGGTCAGTTTATCATATGATTAGTGCTACTCGAACATCGTGAAATTGAAGTTATGGGTGACTTTAACCGACAATTTGCGTACTTGTCACTTTACTTGAAGGTGGTGCAAGAGGCCCTCAGACCGCACCGTCTACTTATCACTGGGCCTGCATGCACGTCTGCTACTCCATTATGAAAATAAAAAGTGTATTTTTTCCTTCGACAAGTGCCATTTTGAATAGCTCAAGGAAAGATTTAATATTACAGGCATGTTATGTCTTGTCTATATAGATTTTAATTGGCAAGACAGACGAAACTACGAGTATTATAGATTCATTTTATTTTATTAACAAGACTGATTGTGTTTATTTATGTAATATGTATTACTATTACATAAATAAGCTCTAACTACTTATTCTACAAGTAATACTTACTAATCTCAGATCTATCCATTGTGCATGGTCATATTGTAATGTACCATCTAAGTCAGGTGTCAGTTGTGTGCAATCTATGACTTTAGGCAGTGCTTCTAAGCTAATCATGGTCGTCTGAAACAAAACAGAAATCTGTTTAGGTACTTATTTACTGGAGGAAATATCATATTTGATATGTCAATTCAAAGTGTATATTATGATATCTTTACAATAAATCGAGGTTGGACAAACACTAGTACTTTGGTAAACACAGATAATATTTTACTAGGAAACCAAATCAATTGTAAAGAACAACTACTTCTATTACTTGGGAGTATTACAGTATTTATGTTTAAGGGTACTTTACATAATTGTTAAATTAATAAGATTAAATAAATACCTCAAACTTGTACTTATGTGCTCCTATGGTTGTGCGTTGCTTTTGCCAAAAATTATCAGGCTTTACTACGAGTGCCTGATGGACGGATGAAGAAAAATGTTCTTGTAGAACTTTCAAAATGGGTTTTATTGCGGCCCATGCTGAACCTCTCATATCAATTAAAATTGTGAAGCCAGCAGCTCTGACAGAATCACTGTAACAATCAAAAACATGTTTTAAAAACAAGCTATTTTATATTTAAATACACTAATAAATTAAGTTTTTAACAAAAAAATAGAACCGACTTCAAACGGTAAAAAATAAAATTGTTCAGTACCTACTTCTTCTTGATTATGGTAATGACTCTTAAAACTATTTTTGAAGTTGGGCCCTTACTAAAATGTCGTACCATTCCTTCTAAATGGGCACCGACAATACAGACAGTGGGACAGTACCTACTTCTTCTTGCTTATGGTAATGACTGTTAAAACTATATTGGAGTTCTGCCCATTCAGAACGAAAGGTACACTATATTTACTAAGACAGGACATTTTACTAAGGGGCCGACTCCAAATATAGTTTTAAGAGTCATTACCATAAGCAAGAAGTAGTAGGTACTGTACAATTTTATTTTTTACCGTTTGAAGTCAGTTCTATTTTTTTGTTAAAAACTTAATTTATTTCAATCTTTTTAGTAATTTTAATAATTCTGTACTATGTACAAGCATAATTGGAAAATTCTTCACTTAACTTCTAAATGTTAAAAACCTTTTATGATCATGTTTATCTAATAGCCACATTATAGCCTGAAAGAATACTACTATCAGTCCACCTGAACATATAAATTAATGAATGAATTTGCTGTCAGCTCCTAACCGTTGAGGAGTTGTACCTTCAATCATCAGCTTAGCAAAATCAAGTGATAATTACCGGACATAAATATTTATATTATGTTAAAGAATATGACTAAAAGAATGTGTGTGCCTATTAAGTTTCAGTGTTTCCCTCGATTTCCCTAGTATCACATCATCAGATTTTGACATGGTGACAGTTGAACCACCTCAGGAATGTAAGATTTCGAAGAAAAAACCATTTATTGAAAGTATTTGCTCTTAACTCCTAACAGACCTTCAATCATCAGCTCAGGAACATCACATGATGATAATTTAACACAAATGTCTTTTTACCGACTTCCAAAAGAAGGAGGTACTGTATTCGGCTGTATGTATTTTTTTTTTATATATGTTCACCGATTACTCCGCCGTTTGTGGACCGATTTTCAAAATTCTTTTTTTGTTCGTATGCTTATACTCCCGAGGTGGTCCCATTGTCACCAAATCAGGATCTGATGATGGGATCCCAAGGAAATCGAGAGGAACTCTCAAATTTTATAGGCACATACATTGATTTTCTTATACTTTCTGAAGCATAAGAGATATGTGTGCATAGTAATCATCATCTCATGTTGCTGAGCTGATGATGGAAGGCACTGCGACGGTTAGGAGTTGAGAGCAAATTCTTTCAATAAATGGGTTTTTGTTCGAAATCTTACATTCCTGAGGTGGTCCAGCTGTCACCAAGTCAAAGTCTGATGATGGGATCCCAGAGAAATCGAAGGGAACATACAAATTTATAGCACAACAATTGATTTTCATATTTTTACTAAAGCAAAACAGGAATTTGTGTATAAATATCATCATATCATGTTGCTGAGCTGATGATGGAAGGTACTACAATGGTTAGGAGTTGAGAGAAAATTCTTTCAATAAATGTTTTTTTGTTCAAAAACTTATGCTACCGAGGTGGTCCAACTGTCACCAAGTCAAAGCCTGATGATGGAATCCCAGAGAAATCGAGGGGAATATTTAAATTTTATAGCACATCAATTGATTTTTATATTCTTACTAAAGCAAAAAGACATTTGTGTGTAATTACCATCATGTGATGTTCCTGAGCTGATGATGGAAGGTACTACGACGGTTAGGAGTTGAGAGCAAATTCTTTCAATAAATGGTTTTTTGTTCGAAATCTTACATTCCTGAGGTGATCCAACTGTCACCATGTCAAAATCTGATGATGTGATACTAGGGAAATCGAGGGAAACACTGAAACTTAATAGGCACACACATTCTTTTAGTCATATTTTTTATCATAATACAAATATTTATGTCCGGTAGTTATCACCTAATGTTGCTTAGCTGATGATTGAAGGTACAACTCCTCAACGGTTAGGAGCTGAGAGCAAATTATTTCATTAATTTATACGTTTAGGTGGACTGATAGTAGTATTCTTTCAGGCTATAAGATGGCTATTAGATAAACATGATTATAAAAGGTATCTCTTAAACGTTTAGAAGTTAAGTGAAAAAAAAATCCAATTATGCTTATACATGTGTGCAGAATTATTAAAATTACTAAAAAGAGTGAAATAAATTAAGTTTTTAACAAAAAAATAGAACCGACTTCAAACGGTAAAAAATAAAATTGTTCAGTACCTACTTCTTCTTGCTTATGGTAATGACTATTTTTGAAGTCGGGCCCTTAGTAAAATATCATGTTTTAGTATATATATAGTGTACCTATATATATACTAAAACATGAATTCTGAATGGGCACCGACTCCAATATAGTTTTAACAGTCATTATCATAAGCAAGAAGAAGTAGGTACTGTCCCACTGTCTGTACTGTTGGTGCCCATTTAGTACGAATGGTACGACATTTTAGTAAGGGCCCGACTCCAAAAATAGTTTTAAGAGTCATTACCATAAGCAAGAAGAAGTAGGTACTGAACAATTTTATTTTTTACCGTTTGAAGTCGGTTCTATTTTTTTGTTAAAAACTTAATTTATTGCTTTAGTATGAATATAAAAATCAATTGATGTGCTATAGAATTTATATGTTCCCCTCGATTTCTCTGGGATTCCATTATCAGGCTTTGACTTGGTGACAGTTGGACCACCTTGGGAGCATAAGTTTTTGAACAAAAAAACATTTATTGAAAGAATTTTCTCTCAACTCCTAACCACTGTAGTACCTTCCATCATCAGCTCAGCAACATTATATTATGATGATATTTATACACAAATTCCTGTTTTGCTTTAGTAAAAATATGATAACGGAATGGCTTCAAAATCTTGATTACGACAGGGTTGAAAAACTATTAATAAGAGAAAAGTGAGAACCACATTTACCATTTTCATTTATTTCAGACATACATAAACACATACTCACACACACACACACACACACATTTCAAACATACCAGAACGCATACTATCACACACACTGACATAAACACACACACTGACATAAATACACACACTCTTCAGATCTTTTGTATCCTTCTCTAACACTTACACCTATCACATGCCCCTCTTGAAGGTCGCTGCCACTAATAATACTAATAATTTCTTTTTTATAAAACCTACCTACTTCTATATTTAAGACCTATTTTGTAATCTACCTTTAAATTTAAGACTACTTGTGGGGAAGAAACTGTGCCTTATGCAACACAGCGAAAGCTAAAGCATAGGCCAGGGATTCCAAAAACTGTGTACAACTTTTATGGATATAAAGAATTTAAATTTGAACTCCTAACCGTCGCAGTACCTTCCATCATCAGCTCAGCAACATGAAATGATGAATACTATGCACACATATATCTTATACTTCAGAAAGTATAATAAAATCAATGTGTTTGCCTATAAAATTTGAGAGTTTCCCTGGATTTCCCTGGGATCCTGATTTGGTGACAATCTTGTTATCTTGTCATCGTGTCTTTGTTTCATCCCGAGCCACACACTGTATTTTTCATATCACATGTAATGAAAAAACGAGTTTTGATTTCTGTAGCCAGTCGAAGTAAGACTATTTGAAACAAATAGCGCAGTAATATCTTTTGACAACGATTTGACGACAGTTGTTAATGCGATTCTGACAGACTTGAAATAAAGACGTAAATAATAAACAAATGAAGGTGCCGGGTAGAAACAACGTTGTTTCTCCCCTAGGGCAGAAACAACGTTGTTTCTGACTGACACATTTGCATTGATTTGAAATTGTTTTTGTTGCGACTGGCAAAACAGAAATCAAAACTCGTTGTTTCATTACATGTGATATGAAAAAATAATAATACATACGAGTATATGTATACCACTATTAAGTGGAGGTCCGAGGTATTTATTTTACAAATTAAGCTTTCTCAATTTCTCAATTCAACCCAAATGGATGGGTGGTACAAAAAATCATGTACTTCATCATTTTGTTGCAATGGCAGTTTTGAATTTACAACAAGGTTAAGAATTTACAATTGCATTGTTATCCATACTATAAGCTCAATCATTTAAAGATTGAGTTGCAAGTTTCCAACCGTACAAACATATAACAGTACAAGCAATATAACAAAAACAAACTTGTAAAAATACACAGTTCTGTGCAAATAGTTCACCATAAATGATGTAGTATCATTAAGTAATAGTTTTATAAAGCTTTGACTGATCTATTAATGATGTACATTTTAAAATTGTTTGGTATTATTAAGAGTTGCCAATTATAATAATTGAAGTTATTGACGCATGATATTTATTACGATACAACGATCGATCTCAACTTGTAATTTTGTGTACATCATCAATAAAAAATTTAAAAAATTAAAATATAAAACAAATTCACTACTGTCGCTTTGAACTGTTTCTCAACAAAAGTAACTTAAGTACGAACATATTATTGTTACGAGTTACTAGTATAAGTATTACAATTTTTTGCAACCATAAGACCATACTCTAATACCTATAAACGTGCGAGGTATTTTCAGCGATAATCAACTTAAATATAAACTGAAATATACGACTCTTCCTGATATCTATTGGAGAGTATTAATAATATTGTGGCGTAGAACGCCGTAAATTTGCCGTTCAAAGAAATGACAATGTCGATTTGAAAGACCTCTATAAATATTTCGTTCACTGAATTAAAGCTTCATTAGCCGAATAGTTACGTGGGCTGATTGCGGAAAGAGAGAACCAGGATCAAACCTCAATCAAAACCATATTGCGTATTTTAAATTTTTTGTTGATAATTTTGTTATATACATATATGCTACAAACTTTGGATTATTATATGCTTTAAATTTTGTCAAAGTAGCACATTCGTTAGAAACCATAAAAAGGTTTACAAGGAAGACTGAATGTTAACGTCAGAACGCGATTGAATGGAAGACGGGCATTGTGCCCCATGTTCGCGGAGGGAAGGACGCTTGTAATTACTCGCTTTGTGTACCAGTTGTAGCACAGCCGTTTGCCTCGCGTTCAAAGGGGGTATACCGCAAGCGACAGCGATGTGTGTATGTCTGTATATATTTGTGTGTGTGTTGGGTGTATGTGTGTGTGCTGATATGATGCTACGTTCCACCTCTATCATATATGATTTAGCAGCACGACCCCATGAGGTGATGCAGTAACCTATGATGAATAATTGGCCTAGAGCTTTGTAGATTTGAATTAACAAAATTCGATCTGCTATCGATCTAAGGGACTGAATCCCCTGATATGAATTATTACATATGCAGTGTTTTGCATCAGAGGAGTTAATGTTGCAATGGTAGGAATGTGCTCGAATGTAAGTCGGGTGGCGGTTTATTAGCGTTGTTTTCCTAATGCAAATAAACTACCACCGACTAATAGCTATAAATTAAGACAAAAACTGAGCCTTTCATATCACGAAAATGTTTAAAATTAAATCTCACGTCATTAAAAACAGTTTCTTTAAATTTCTATTGTTCTAAATGGTCCTAGGAAAAATTGGTCTTAATATTTAAATCAAAATTACAATAACTCATCTTTTTCAAATCAATAAAAATGCCAATAAAAATTGTAAAATAAATTCAGATTATTATGTTATTAAAAAGCAAATAAAATCAAATACCTAGGTATGCTGATAAGATAGTGAAGTAGGCGTCTATAGTCATCTGGAGCTACTCGATCGCGCCTCGAGTTCGCAGGGAACCATATAATGGGTCCCCCTCGGCGGTCGCGGCCGCCGGTGAGAGCCGCCACCCGCTCTTGTAGGAGCGGCAGCACGTCGAGGGCGCGCGCTCCCACCTCCATCTCTGACCCCGATCAGGGATATGTCCGGACGAGCCTGTCAACAGAAATAACAAAACATAAAACTCCATATACTTTCCTAAGCTTAATACATGTTATTTATTTAGTACATTCACAAAAATATTCTTTATGTTTTTAGGTACCTACTTAATTTAAGTAACTACTTTATTTTCAATACAACTTTTATAATTTTTCTAATGACATTTACAAACTGGATTATTTGTTTAGACCCCCACAAAATCTGTACCACATTTAAATGTTTCAGTGGGCCACCCTCATCACTTAGAGGGATGAAAAATAGATAATAACCTATTCTCAGACCTATCAAGTATGAATATAAAATTTCATCAAAATTGGTTCAGGCGTTTTGGAGGGGTATGGTACGACAAGAAATTTTTATATACCTTATATAGATTTACATTAATTACATCTAATATTACATACTTCCTTCGGCCGGCTTAACAACAGAAAAATCTGTGCTTTTTCTGGTGGGACACAAAACAGGTAGCATTTAATACTATTTATGACTGATACATTGGGACAGGTATTATTATTTATTATTATTAATAATAATAATAATAATTGGGACAGGTATCCTATAACTGGCAGGAGATTGCGCAGAACAGGCTAAAGTGAAGGCTCTTATTATTGGAGGCCAAGACTCAATTTGGGTCCTTGTGCCATCTAACTAATCTTATAAAGTAAGTTATTTTTCCATACTGCAAGTCATACCACTACCACTCTGTACCACTGGGTACAGAAGATGTTTGCAGCACTAAGAAAATCTGTTCTGTTGAGCATCCTTCCTTCCTATCCCTTTTTATTGAGTCTTTTTTGTCCATGGCATGTTAATTTTGGGTTTCCTCAGTGTATTTATAACTAGTGGACCCCGCAGATGTTGTCCTGCCTCAAAAGTTTTGTAAGAGGATTAGTTTCTTTATCATCTCAAAGAGTTTTTATGTTACTGTCAGATAAAAAATTAAAAAAGAATAGTGACAGATAAACTGTAATTCAGACTATGTCAAACTTTTGGACGATGGCGCGAAGAACCAATTGTTACTAATAGTTTATATAGGAAAATAAAATAAGTTATTTTACTATTAATTCCGCAATTATTTCCCTGGACTTCTACTAATATTTCAAGATCAAAATTAACCACATCGGTTCAGACGTTCTTGATTTTTTACCAGACTAACAAACAGCAATAAGAACATTTATTATTTAAAAATAACAATTTATAATAATTATAATATAAAAACATACCAAAGACAAATACTATACTTATAAATTAATCTATGAAATGAAATAAGAAACATAAAATTTTTCTTTTCATTTAATATTGAATGGCTAAAAGGATTTTTATACAATGCCTTAAAATGAATTAAAAAAAATAATAAACATAAAAGACAGATATGACAATTTTGATAGCTGCTGCGTTTATTTACATAAACAAACACAGAAGTCAGAAAGTAAATAATTTTGTAAAGAAATAATAAGGAAAAGCAAAGTATAAGAATAAAACCAAAGAATATAAGTTATAAAATATGATATTGGATGTGAATGAAGTAAGTGATAACATGTAGTGTATTTATAACACTACACTGCGCATTTCATTCATTTCATTTGCTTCCCGTGGGAATGAGATATTTTCCCGCGGCAAAAAGTAGCCTATGTTCTTTCTCAACGTCCTTACTATGTTTATGCCAAATTTCATCAAAAATGGTTCAGTGGTTTAAGCGTGAAAGAGTACCAGACAGACAGACAGACAGACAGAGTTACTTTCGAATTTATAATATTAGTATGGATTTATTAAACTGTAACCTAAAAAAAGTTGATGTACAAAGAGGGCCTGAAAAATATCTGTTATTAAGTAAGTTAATATTGTTTTGTTTAGAGCATAGACTAGACTATAGTTACTATTAGTGATGTACTAATCATCAACCCAAAACATTTAGATACTAAATAAGAAACATATTTAAAATTATTATTTTTTACAACAAGAAAAAAGTTAAGTACTTACAGGTTGCATACAGTATTACATATGTATACTGTTATGCCAACTTCATGTATAACTGTTCTAAGCAAGACTAAAGTTTTGATAAAATAGCAAAGAATAAATATTCACATCATAATATAGTTATAGCAGACAAAAGACTTTTCAAGTAATGTTGCTTTTACATAATATTAGGAAAATGCAAAGCAAGCACAATAGGGGATAAGAATGCTCTATCTGAAAGTTCAACTACATAATCACTACAAACACTGAGAAACATGCACATGTCTGTTAATGAGTCACATGCATGATTGTAAAGATGACTTTGCCTTTCTACCAAATATTTTAAACCATTTCATTACAGACTGAAGCTAGTTCTGTCCATCAAACATTACATTTACAAAAAGAAATAATGAAAATTAACATTGGTTTATGTAAGTAATATGTAAATTTTCTTACATAGATAAATATTTTTACCTGTAGGACACTGTAGCAACATTTATATTTTAGAGAACAAATTTTAATTTAAGTTATAATGTAATCAAAAATAGTCTTTGTGATTGCACTTCTGGAACAAACACTAACGAACATTATACACCTAGTCTCAAATATAATTATTATATAAGTAACTAAAATTACTGGGACTAATATAGCTCACTGCACTTTTGTATACATGAAACTAATGGTACACACAAAAATGTTAAAAAAACCTTTATAATAATTAAGACATTGTTAGTAGAAGATCGCTTTCGGTTTTCGTGCACATTGAATGAATCTTATGAAGATTTCTTTATAAAGCGTAAGACCAACGCCAAGTAAGGTACAGTGGGGTGTATGCATTGTAGTAACACGGGTAATCCTCGCCATTGAGTCAATGAAATAAATGCACAACAATGCACATTGAGCCTACATAAAACATTCCATAAAACGGCGAATATCGTTTATCCAATACCGACGACAAATTATTTGAGATATATAACTACATGTCACAACAAATAACCTCAGACAGCCATCAATTTAACTAACCGTGGTGACTCAATGATGTCAATTAATCGGGTATAAATGGTTCGGCACGCATTATTGTCACTGTTGTTTCTTCCACAAAAACATTCATAAAAAATATATTCATTTGTGGCCTAAAAACTTAATAAAAACACACAAGCTGGTCATAATGACACACTGAGGAACACCAACCAACCACCACAATGGCGCGCCAGGGATGTTTCTTTTAAAAAATCGGTAAATGCGTCCAACGGAAAAAAATGATTTATGATTTTTTCAATAATTTTAAGTATACTAAAACAATATCACGCAACAATTGATTTGACATTAACAACGCAGATTTTCATTTCAAACATCTCATAACTCAACACCTTAATTATGTTTTTTAACCAGTGAATTAAAATAATAAAAGAAGATATTAAAATAGCGCAGTAGTGCTAAAGCTAAATTATAAAAATGGAAAAGAGGTATTGTTTTCTTTATATGTTTATTTAGATTTTATTTATAAAAATTGTACTTTTTTAAATATTGAGCAACAAACGCTATTGTAGTTTGTGGTGGCCATTGTAATGTTGGGCAGGTATTTCTTTTCCTCCGTGGGCTTTAATTTATTTTAACTTCCACAGCTTTTATGATTAAGTTGTCCAATTTTAGTACAATTAGGTACGTTAGGCAAGGTATTTTAACCATGACCATGATATTTATATAGATTATTTTTAAAATAGGTACTCTATATAAAATACCAACAACCTGATTCATGACTTGAGTCAGGTTTTTATATTATAACCGTGGATGAACCTTTCTATGAATTTTATTAATGAAGGCCTCAAATACATCTTTATTCTGGATTTAATAAAGAGTAATAATCATCTCCATCACATAATCATCTGCTTATTTCTGTACTACAGGTGTGGTCCGAAGTCCAAAAATATTAAGGCTGCGACCATGACTGGTCTGTTAATAATTTTAATCCTGTTGAAGTAAAACGGAATGATTATATAATCTTTGGTTGAAGTGTTATCGATGATGTTTATTCATTGCTACATAAAAGTACATAATAATTGATACGATTTACTCATTAAAATCAAATATAAAGTCTGCATTACTGCAACCTCTAATTCATGGTTTATCTTTATTACAAAGCTTTTAATTGTATTACGTATTTTTGTTTTCTTTTTGCATGTCTTTGGTTTTAAATTTCTGTGTCTGACAGTTTTCACTACTATATGCACATAAATCTGTATAATCATATCTATATTGATATAATATCTACATAATGTTTTAACTATTATAAGTTATAAGACTTTACGTGGATATCCAAATTAACCGGTGGCTAAAACCGGTAAAGCATTTACCGATATTTTCATAGTGACTAGTGACAGCTGTTTTTATCTATGGTAATAAGATATGTCATTTTGACAGTAAGAAAATTTGACATCTTGTAGTATGAATTAATATTTCCCTTTTTTACGGCAAAATGAGAATGAATTCCTTTAAAAAAAAACAAGTTATATGAAATGTGATATGAATTAAAATTTATAAAGAAATACTAGACGACCTGCGCGGCGCAATGGTTACCATGCCGGACTGCCAATCGAAGGGTCCCGGGTTCAATTCCCGGCGAAATATAATGAGTTTAAATTTTTGTTCTCGGTCTGTCTTTGTGTGTGTCCATGGTACCCACGACACAGGGTATATCTAGCCTACTGTGGGGCTTTGAGTGTGAAGCGTTATTTATTTATTTAAAATTCAAAGAAATATACATAGTAGTAGTAGGAGGTTTGTGAGTATTTTTTAAACATGATAAATTACCTATTAAACTACTAATAATAATGTTAACTAAGAGCATTAAAGGCTTGCAATACTGAGCATGCAACCATTCTTTATTAGTTTATTTATGGACATAAACGCGAGTTCTGAAATCTAAACAATTACAGATGTACTATTGTCTCCGCCTCCACCTATCTAAAAATGGTCACAAACCAGCGTATTTAACGTTCTTAAAATTTGATTTTCAAGCGAGTCTACGCGCGTAACTGCAATAATTGGCATTTTACCCAACAAAGAAAGCGCGCGTGTAAGCAAAAATTACGCTAGTTTGAAACCGCTCCACATCTCGACGTGGCACGAAGAACAAACAAATGTACTGGTGACTTAGATATCAATGCGCAGCCGAAGCTACTATACCTACAAATAAGAAATTTCATCTTCTAAGAGAGTGAAATAGGGAGAGGGAAGGGGTTTGGGAATTTATACGGAATTTTCTCATTTCTGAACTTAGAGGTATGTAAATAGGTATGAAATTCTTTATTGATCTGTGAAGGCGACAAAAATGGGGTAAAATATGAAAATTTTCTCATTTCTGACCTGATTCGAATGAAAATGGTTTATAGGGTCCGCTAGCTAGTCAATAATATAATCCGCCAAATAAAAATATTCTATTGCTCCTATCTTCAAGTCCTTCTTTCGAGCGATCATAAACCGTATAATATTATGTATGACAAGGTATGATTTTGGGGTCTCATTTGAAAGGTGATGAAACCTTCTATCAGAAAATGACATTTGACACTCGACCCCGCAAGGAAAAAAAGAAAATTTGTCAAAAAAAGAAAAATCGTTTATTTACACTATAATTGCAAAAATTCAAAACACATCAAAAACAAAAAATAAAGCTTAAAATTAAACTTAAAACCTAGTGTTGCCTCCTCTGGGCCTCCGCAGATCTGCCATGTGATCAGTCATGGACCTGATGAGCGTCACGATGCTTTCTTGAGGGATGTTCTTCCACTCCTCAATGACTGCATCATGAAGCTCATCGAGCGTGGCAGGTGCAGGATCACGCGACCACACCCACCTTTTTATCTGATCCGAAAGGTGTTCGATGGGATTCAAGTCAGAACTCCTTACTGGTCAATTCATAATGGCGATTCCAGCAGCATGCAGGTAGTCCCCAACAATCTGCGCTGTATGGCAGCGGGCGTTGTCGTGCATAAACTGGAAGCCACGTCCAATAAAATCAGCATAGGGGACCGCATGTGGATCCAGGATCTCCGCTACGTAGCGTCCAGCAGTCAGGGATGCCTGGTCACGGCCATTTCCTGTCCGGGAAACACATACAATTTCGGTCCTCCCGTCGACGGAAATGCCGCCCCAGAACATGCAGGACCCACCCCCGTAGCAGGCGGTTTCTTCGGTGCAGGCTGCTTACACAGCAGCACCGCTCCCCCTGTCTCCTGTACACCCTCCTGCGCCTATCGTTGGTGTAAAGGCACATCCCTCGTCTCTCGTTCAATTGGGGGCCGGTAGCGGCTCTACGGGGCAACAAATTCCTCTCTCGTAGTCTTCTTCTGATGGTTGAAATGCTCATGGATGTTCTGCGAGCTGCTCGAAGCTACTGCTGGAGCTCAAAGGCGTTGGAAAAACAATTCCGCAAAGAAGTAATCACAATTGTACCGGTCGTCTAAACCGGAAGTACAGCGTCGTCTTCCAGATCCATGCCTCTTAATGTAGCCGCCAGCCTCCTCAAACCACTGGAATACTCGTCGCACTTGAAAACGACTGATATTCAGACACCGAGCAACTTCAGCCTGTCGTAGCCCAGATTGCAATAGTGTAATCACTTGAGCTGCTTCTTCTGGCGTGGTATCCATTTTCCAATATTTTTTTCTTGCTGTTGCTGTTCAGGTGTGACCTCAGTAACGTCTGTATAGCGAATGATCCTTAATTGACCTTTAGCCCCTCTTTTATACCCGTCCATGGGGGCGTAATTAGTGACCCAGGTGATTTCAGGACTTTTCGTTTAAAACTCAATTTTTTTAGCGATGATTGTTTTAACAAAAACAAACACTACCTCATTTTAAAGGTCAATAATTGCGCTTTTAAACGATATTGATCTTGTTAGGGTTCAATAAATTATTTATGAGCTATATTCGCTCAAAAAGAAATTTTCGATATGTGCGATTTTTATGACGCCGAGTTTATTTTTACGTTTACATAATTACTTAATATCTATATAATTCTTAATATCTTAACTTTATTTATAGTAAATTACATTACCATGATTGCCACCCAAACTTAACTGTCATATCTGTCAACTTATTACTTCGTTCCGTTCACCAAAATTTCATACCTAACTTTCAATATCGTGTGTCAATAAAATAAAATAAAATTTCGTGTTGTAATGATATGGGTAATCTACTAAATAATTATAATTTGAAATGATATCTTTAATATTTATCTAAATATATTTAATTTTACTTGTTATGTTCTGTTTTTTAACAATACGTTTCATTTCACGTTTGTCGATAATATTTTAGCGGCTTATCGGTTTTCTAACTGGAACCGCGCTGCGCTGCCGTTGTCTGATTATTGATTTTCTGACGTTCCTTTCCTTTTCTAAAGGTGGCTCAACAGATTTGAACTCCTATCAATTAAAATTAAAATTACATGTGAAAACTGATCAAGATGTGGTTGCGGGTGCAGGTATTTTGTCGTGTAGTTATTCTTTATCACAATTTCTATTCAAAATTTGGAAGATAGCTATAACATAGGAGTTCAGAGCATTAATTAATATAATAATTAATGCTCTGAACTCCAATATACACTACATTTATCAATTCTAGTGTTTTTTAAAAAATGTAGAAAGTTATTAAACGTGCTATTACTTTATGTTTTAATATGCTGTTGCGTTTAGTAAGGACTTCGAGCAAGCTTTTGTTTTAATAGTAAAAATATTTTTTAGTTTATTCTTGTGTCTAAGCGGGTCAGTATTTTAATATTTAAAAAATCACTGATTGGTTTTTTAGCATTTAATAATTATAAATGCCTTAAGAAATTCGCTCCTGCGACCTTGCGCGGCGCTCTTATTGCTTTTGCGTTTCTTAAACATATATTTGCATCTGATGCTGGCTTTGCAGGAATAAAATAAAACAATTATGGCCATGAAACCGTTGATGCCAGATTTAAAATGCATGGATCCAGAAAATTACAGAAAGTATTTTCGTGCATTATGTTGGAACAGTCTGAGGTAAGCATATCAATAATCTTGTTTGATATTTATTTTGATATCTTAACTGTTATGTACAAACAATTTGTTGAGACATTTTAATAACATAACTAACATGTATCCATATTATTAATCTGACATTTAATGCTACCTGCGACCAATTTCCATTGAACAAGCAAGTGTATTATAGCTGCTGTAGTATGTTCAGTTTTTACACTAAATACTAATTTGTTTTTTATGTCAGTAATTTTTGTGGCTCACTATCCAAAACAGAAAATGAATTAAAGTAAACAAAAACTTTAAAATGTGCTGAAACTGTGTTGAAATTTCTATTACCACCAAGTACTAATTCAAGTTACCACCACTGTCCAATAGAAACTGTGACAAATTATTGTTAGGTTATTATAATAATACAATAAAAAAAACATTTTCTATTATTCTTTTTTGTCTTATTTATTTCAATTAAAATACTGGTTACCATTATTATCAAGGAACCAAGGTAAAAACAGAGTATAGACTGAGATTTTTGAATATGATTGATGCAGAGCTGGGGTACATGTACCAAATGGAAGATACAAAATAGTAAATAAGTATAGGTATAAAAGTTCAGTATCATTCTCTCCAAAAATTTTCAGAAAATCAGACAAAAGACCACCAAGGAAGCTGAGTAGAAAGGATAAGTTGAGACGACTCAAAGCAATAAATGTACTAGCTGTATGTCATGCTCCAAGAATTCTACCCAACCCTTCTCAATTTGCTGTTTATGCTACTGTCCGCAAGTCCATTTTGACTCGATGGAGATATGTCAATGGCTATCCATACGAATATTCTGATGACAGCGATGATGACTACACCCCTCAACAGCCAACACACAAAGTGCCAAAGGTTATAGTTCAGTTTATAGTTGATATAATAACTAGGTTTTTTATTTTTAACATTTCCTTAACATTATTTTACTAAATTACAGATTACAGGCATTGGCTTACGTGCAGTATTTACGCTTATATCTCAAGCCAGATTCACTGATTCACACTTTTGTGAGCATGCCCTCAGAGCGTTACTAGATGTCCTTCAAGGTCATGCTCCAGAAGAATTGGCACAAGAACCGCCAGAGGTATTGTAGCACAAAAACTAATAACTTTCATTTAATCAATCATAATGTCTAAAATTTATCATTGTATTCTCCTCTGAATTATAGATAATATCAAGTCTACAGACAATGCTGGTAGAGATAGCATGTGGAAGTGGCCCAAGTGGAAGAATGGAGTTACCATCCAGTCTTACAGCTATAAGTAGTTCTTGCCTCATGGCTTTGTCAGTGGCAAGAGGGGAAGCTGAGCTAATACTTAGCTCAGTGGCATCACTCATCATGGCCCCTCCAGCTCTAGCAGAACAGAGTGTTAAGGTAAATTTGTAATCAGAAAGGTTTCAAAGAAAAAGAACTTTATTTGTTTCAGAAATTGAATGTACAGCTAATAGTATTTTTAAGCTATAAAGTTTTGTGTTCACAATTTTCTGATTTTAAACATTAGAACACTCAATGGGCAGCCCTAAAGTTATTAATAAACCTTAACAGAAAAGTTAATCAAAACCTAATTATTATGAGAGTTTTCAGGTACCTTACAATTTAACAACACTTCAGCGAAGTGTGCAGTCAGTTATCCTTGGTCCACCTTCACGTAATCAATGGCTCCACTATGGGGTCCCACACCAGTCACTGGCCACCAGCTTCCCAGTGGATCTTCCTCCTCAAGTAACGGCCGGATCAGCTGATCTTGTTGTGCGTTCACTTGTCTCTGACGGTTGCTTTCTATATGTCTACACATCCAGGGGCCTACTAAAAATCGGATCAGGATATGGAAGTTCAATAAAACAACATGTCTACTTGTATAAACCTGATTTCTTTGCTAGCGATCGACATGGATGGTTGGGTTATTGCAAGGTACATCTTTAAGTTATTGCTATCTACCTCAGAGTATATTGCAATAAAGCAATTTTAATAATCCTACTGCTTCTTACTTTTTAGAACAAATTGTATGTTAGAATCGGAAGGAAAAAACCAGAAGTTTATGAAGTAGACAAGGAGACTCTTGAAGTTAAAACTATGGTGAGGTTGGAACCTGGACCTCAGGTTTCCTCAGACCAAAAATCTGCAGTTTTTACAGATGGAAAACGATTGGGATTAGTTCTGCTAACAAACATAGTAAGCAATTTCTTAAATTATAAAACATATTTGTATCATAATTATTAGATGACATGCTATGACATTTTATAAACATTACATATTTCATATAGTATCATATACATATTTTAAACATAATTAATGTGTTTTTTACAGGACATATTAACCATCAAAATGTATGATGTGGAAACACCTCCTGATAGACCAGAAAATGGTATCCATACAGTTACTTCACGCAAAGAATTAAATGTTCACCTCTTAAGACGTCGCACACTGGCTTTGGGCAAAGCTCCTTTTGAAGATGGATTATCAAGAAGAGCAACAGACTTGGATGCTCCTATTGCTATGCAGTTTGATGACACTGATGATGATCCATTGACAGGAATTGCTGCTGGACAAGACTTTGGACTTTTGTCTACTAGATCTGGCAAAGTAAGATTTATTTTTTATTTTTTCCATTTACATCTTTTGAATAGAAATATGTATGTATGGATGTATTATAAACATTGCAACATAATATTGTAGGTGTATTATACTGGAAAAGGGACTAGTCTTGGATATAAGGTGACAGCTTCCCATACAGGCAGATGGACATTAATGAAGGAAACTCTTTTTAATAGGCATGATCCGGCCAACCCAAAAAAGTGTAAAGTGATGCAGGTGAGTAACAATTATTTAAGAAATGATAGTATGTTATTATTCCCTACCATGAAAATGAGCCTCAAATTTTTATCTATTTATTGTGATTTTGTTGAATGTTTTTTACTTACATATTTCATGTAAAATTTATATTGTACCCTAAGATCACTGACCTGTTTATGTTACTTTTAAATCTACTGTGTAAGTAATTTTTTGGAGGGTTTTTGAATAAAATGAAAGATCTTATGTTAACATCACAATAGTAAGTAGGATATTTTGTTTTCAATTTGGAGATTTTATTATGTTGTAAATTCATTTGATAAAGGACTATCTTAGTTAGCTAGTATTTACTATCGGTGACCTAATTTACGGCTAAGTTTTACTATTTGTTTTAGGTGGCAGTAGGTCACGAGGGTGTACACGCCATCCTGGTGTTGGACAATGGAACAGCATTATTTACGGGTGTAGCTCGCCGCGGAGAGGACGGGGATACCAACAAACACAGGCGCTCTCCTAAACCTACTAGGCCAAGAAAAATACTCAAGGTTGGTCAAGCTGCTTGCGTTATTTAAAGGGTTAATTACTTTTATTTATAATAATTTTTTTTTTGTTATCACAAATATATTATTAGATAGACATATACAAAACCTCATATTAGGTCTTTACATATCTAATTGCCGTTCAGTATCAAAAAAAGTGAAACAAGTTTATTTCATGAAATTATTATTTAATCAATCGAAGGATGAGTCGTTGCTATCGATACACTTCCACAATTTTATAGGCGGATTATTGATCCCTTTGGAAAAAAAAACCTGGGAGCGAGAACTGTTTGAAGGCGTTATTGACTGCTTCATCAGATTTGAATTTTTTCCTTGTAAAAAGTTATCCAAATTTTGAAGAAATGGGTAATCGGTTGGGGCAAGATCTGTAGAGTATGGTGGGTGACGCAGAGGTTTCAGTCGCAGCTCTTCTAACTTGGCGATCGTTTGATGTGCAGTGTGTGGTCTAGCGTTATCCTGAAGCAGCAGTGGGCTAAAGGAATTCTCCAGTCTCGGTTGTTTAATGGCGAGCTTTTCCATCATTGCAATTTTTGGCAATACAAGTCTGCAGTAATCGTCTGGCCTGATCTCAAGAAGCTGTAGTGGAAAACACCAGTACTGGTCCACTATAATGTTTAGTGTCTCAGTAATCAGAATCTTATTTTTGGTCAGTTTTCGCTTAGGGAAAAGTTTGCGGGTTCTCCAGGGTTAAGCCATTGTGATGATCGTTTCCAACGTTGGAACCTAAAACGAACCGTTCGTTCGTTAGCGGTGCCTGGTCCGTACACGCTGTTAATTCTTCGAGTCATTTCTGCAGCACTGATACCATATTCGTAATTACCGCAAGTTTCCAATTTGTCCATAGTTGTTGTTATAGCAATGTTGAAGTTCATACAAATGTTGTGAAAACAAATGAAATACGACTAAACTGACTGACCTTGCTAATACTGATCTGCGATGGCCGAGTGGTACGCGACGGCCAAGTGGTAAGTACCGTGGTCTCTGACGCGGGAGATGCCGGGTTCAAATCCTCGGCGCGCTCCTCTGACAAATAGAAATTTATAATGTGCGCATTTTATCGCTGCTCCACGGTGATGGAAAATATTGTGATATTTAATTGATTAACATGTTTCCCATTGCCGTGCATGCCTGAGAGAAACTCGTAATTTCTCGAAGGTATGATATTCACCAAGCCGCGCTAGGCCAGCTTGGTGGACTATGACCTAAATCCTTATCACTTGTTAGAGGAGACCTATGCCCAGCTGTGGGACATAAAAAGGTTGGTGAAAAATACTGATCTTAATTAGATATAAAATTAAAGTATAAATTAAAAATGTATAAAATGTAAAAGGCTTACAAATAAAAAGAGTTTTAATAATAAGCCTTTTTTATATGTGTTGTGTTACTGAAATATTTTGAGTTTTATTGGCCCTCTTGACACCGCAAAATACTCGAGCTGTGCAGCCTATTATTTAAAAAGTTTAAAAATAATCTAAACATTTTATTGGTAAATTAAAAATTAAACAAAAAAAGATATACTAGTTTATAGCTTTCTGTTCTTGTCTGTAATTAAACTTAATATTTTTTTATTTTACATTACATAATAATAAGTACTTAATATAACTTTACTAGCGGCCGTCCGCGTGGGCTTTGGTATTAGTCACAGCATGATGTTAAAACAAACACACTATAGATTTTCCTCGTTTTTGCAACATTTTTCATTGATGTTTCGCTCCTATTTGTTGCAGCGTAATGTTATATAGCCTAAAGCCTTCCACGATAAATGGACTATTCAACACAAAAATAATTTTTCAATTCGAACAAGTAGCTCCTGAGATTAGCGCATTTAAACAAATGTTTCAGCTTTATATATTAGTATAGATTTTCTGCGGTTTTACAACATTTTTCACTGATGCTTTGCTCCTATTGGTTGCAGCGTAATGTAATATAGCCTAAAGCCTTCCTCGATACATGGACTATCCAACACATAAATATTTTTTCATATCACATGCATTGAAACTGGCTGGCTACAGAAATCAAAACACGTTGTTTCATTACATGTGATATGAAAAATACAGTGTGTGGCACGGGATTAAACACGATTTCAGACCAGGGCGATGACAGCCCTTGCTTCGCTCGGGCAGTCACCTCTCACCCTCGTCAGGAGTCGTCTTGTTTCAGCCCTTGCCACACAATATACTATTTCTATTCGAACCAGTAATTCCTGAGATTAGCGCGTTCAAACAAACAAACAAACTCTTCAGCTTTTTATATTAGTAAGTATAGATTTCCAAATTTTATTGCTTTGTAACCAGGCTGATGGACATCACATCGTTTACGCCGCTTGCAACTACGGCTCCACGGCGCTAGTGACGCGACAAGGACTAGTCCTTATGTTTGGAAAAGACACCCAGCATTGCGACTCAAATGGCTTGGTCACTGGCCTACGCCATGAGCGGGTTATACAAGTAAGCATTAGTTTCTTATTTTTACTAAAAATAAATAAAAAACTCAAATTGCCTTTGTATCTACATAAAATACTAATCACTCCACTATATTATGTATGAAATTTTCTGGTTATTATTAGTTATTTTTTGATTGCATGCATTTCAAATTAGGGAATAGTGCAAGTTTTTTTTTAATCTTATACAAATTTTTATGGTATAAACAGTCAATTTGCCATGCAAAGCCCTTCTGTAAAATATGAACTTCAAGTGGGCTTTAATAGCTATAGACTCAATAGCTTGGCAAACTTACGCGTTTGACATATTTAATTTGTCAAAATATTTTAATGTCACAAAAATATTAAACATTATTTGTTACAGATTGCTCTTGGTAAAGCTCATGCCGTGGCCTTAACGAATTTCGGACAGGTTTATACGTTCGGAATCAACAATAAAGGTCAATGTGGTCGAGAGTTTGGATACACGAAAGAACGTAAGCGATTTTCTATTTTAATAATAAAGTACGACGAAAACTATTGGTGTTTTTTTACGTTGCAAACACTATTAATGATGTATTGTATGGAATTTAAGTTCTAAATGATTATTATTACCAATGTAATCTTGCGATCTATGCAACTAAGCCAAACGGGTGCGGTCGGGTGTGAGATGGGTGACCGCTAGTGGCAAAAAAAAATCATGCGCGTTTCCGTGCTTCGGAGGGCACGTTAAGCCGTCGGTCCCGGTTGTTGTCGATAGATAACAGTCGTTAAACCTTGTCGGAGGCCTTATGGGCGGTTTGAAAACATCCGACAGCGGGTTGGCCACTAACCCGCATCTCCACCAACCCGCATTGGAGCAGCGTGGTGGAGTATGCTTCAAGCCTCCCCTCTAATGGGGAGAGACCTGTGCCCAGCAGTGGGACACAAAAAGGGTTGCAGCCAATCTTGAAATATATTTTCACTATTATTATTTGGACCCCCGAGTGTTGCTCGGATAAAAACAATTGATTTTCCTGGTTTATTTTAAGCAAAGCAGGCTTAGTGTTACTTAACAAAGCCTTTGTAATACCTAGCTCCCAATTTAAAAAATTGTCACAAAAAATAAAATAACGCAACTTGCCTACTTGAGGTTTGAACCCGGGTGTCCAGCTCCGTAGTCAGCTTTCGTAACCATTTTTAAAGACTAAACAAAAATTTTAAAGAGGTCTTTCATATCGATCGACATTGTCATTTGTTTGAAGGGCGGATTTACATTTGACGGTTTTCTACGCCACAATATCATTAATATTCTACAATAGATGTCAGTAAGAGTAATTTTATATTCAACGGCATAAATATTAAATAAAACGACAACGATTTATCATCCCCATAACCAGGGTACTAAATTTCATCAAAATCTTTGGAGCCGTTTCCGAGATTCAAAAAAAATATTTAGATATATACAAGAATTGCTCGTTTAAAGGTATTAGATATTAATAAAATTATGAAACCAAATTAACTAGGAACTGCATTGCTTTTAGGCTCGTTTTAACTCTACTTTCTCTCCCTTTTTTCATTACCTAAGAAGTAATCAATCAGTGAAGTAAACTCGTGCACCGAATCTTTACTATAGTTACTACCATGTAACTGATAACAATTTGACAAAGACAACGTGCACGTGTATGGTGAATACAAGTGAGATAGGTCAATTTACTTAACCTGGCACGTTCAAAACACTCACTCCAATATTATTTAATATATAGCGTTACTTATAAACATTACCTATAAGGTACATCTGTATTGTTACAAGGTATGGTAAGTTGTAATGTGGTACCTAATTGATCTGGTTAAAAATAAATACCGAAATAATTGTTTATTATATTGCCCACTTAGCAGTAGTAAATAAAATTAAAACTGATAGAAAATTAAAAGCAAAAATATATTTACATTACATTACAGGGCCGAAAAATTGTCTATCTTGGTGTATAAGCATTGAAAAAAGTAATAATACACAAATTATAAAAATAACTATTTATTTTATTAATTATGTGATTAATAAAATAAATAGTTATTTAAATAGTAGGTAAGTAATGCAACTTTTTGGCAAATGCTTTTGACTTTGAAATAGATATGAGCGCCGATGGGTGGGAGGTCGGCGGCGGCGCGCCGACTTTTTGGTTTCGGCGGCGGCGGCGTAGTCGGCGGCGTGACCTCCAAAGGATTTTTAGATGTTGGCAGATAAAAAATAAAAAAAACACGTAGTTTATCGATAAAAATATTAACATTTATTAAAACTTAAAAATAAATATATAACGATTCAGGAAAGTGCGACATTTTTGGCACATAGGAAAAAAAAAACAACGTAATTATACAATTTCGAATAATAATTCGCCGATATTGCAGGTCGGTGTATGACAGAATAGTTTTTTATAAACTGTACAAAAAGGCAGACGGGCCGCGTGGTGTTAAGCGATCACCGTCGCCTATGGACACGGGTAACCCCAAGGGAGCTACCCGAGCATTGTCGGCTTTGAAGGAGAGCTTTTTTACAGCTTTCTTGAAGAACCCCATGTCATAGTCCACTGGAAATGTCTCAGCAGGAAGGTTGTCCCATAACTTACACGCCCGTGGTAAAAAAAAGAGCGTGCATAGCGGACTGTGGAGGACCGCCACGAGTCCAGATGGTGTCGGTGGCACTTTAATCTTTGTCTGGTGGTATATTCATGAAATGTTGACGTCATCATTTTAAAAAGTTCCTCAGTGCGCTCATCATAGTAAAGTCGGTAGAACGTGCAGAGCGATCCTCTTCCCAAGCTTAGCGGTTCTAGCCTGTCGGTCAAGCTTGGGTCGTTGATGATTCGGACTCGCTTTTGAACGGAGTCAAATGAATATAGCTGATATTTTGGTGCTCCTGCCCAGAGATGGGAGCAGTACTCCTTGTGAGGTTTTACCTGGGCCTTATACAGCGTTAGGAGTTGCCCCGCAGTGAAGTACTGCCTCACCCTGTTGAGGACATCAAGCTTTTTGGATTTCAATTTGACCTTGTTCTCCAGGTGATTCCGATACTGCACTTTACTCGTAATGTCAACTCCCAAGATACCGACACTTTCACCAACGGTGAGTGCGGTTCCCTGGAACTTGGGCGCTATAGCAAATGGGTGTTTTTTAGCGGTAAACGCGCAAACTTGTGTCTTTGTAAGGTTAAACTCAACAAGGTTAAGTCGACCCTATTACGAGAACCACTCCAGAGAGTTCTCGACTTCAGACACAAGTTTGATTCTGCTTTCCTCCACTTGTGACCGAAAGGCATTGGCTCGACAGGTGTATAGTGCGTCCACCGTACTATCATCTGCATAGCAATGTATACCGCGTGATTTTTGCAGAATGTCATTGATATGCAGAATGAATAGGAGACAGCACTGAGCCTTGGGGGAACACCGGTGTTAATGGGCTTCATATCTGAGCAGCATCCGTCAACAACGACCTTAATCTGCCGCTCAGACAGATAGCTTGCCACCCAGTTGCATAGACTCACGGGAAGACCTTAAGATGGAAGATTCGCGAAAAGGACCCTGTGCCAGACCCGGTAAAAGGCCTTTGCGATATCCAGGCATCTGCCAGATAGTTGATTTTTGGAAATTTGCATGGCCACAAATGCATTAAGAGGCTTTAGGGGATAGTTTTCGTTATTTTTTTAGTTAAGGTGGTAAATTAAACCCTTCTGACCACAAATCTGCAATAATATCAAAAATAAAATAAAAATAGATGAGGAAGTATAGCCATAAATAGCAGTCTTTTCCTTTGCATTTCTTAAACATGCGTCACAAAACACTTGATCGTTGAGATATGTTCTTTCTTTTTCATCTTAATTTACAATTAAGTTTTCAAAATAGTTCCAGGAGTAACTGTGCTTTGATTTGACTCGGGATAGCGTCCGTAGCGACGTCACTGTATTTTTTCTTTTTTCGTTTTATAAACGTACACATTTTCTAGAGCCGACGATGCAGCCATTTTTCATAGCTAACTGCTTAACGCGTCCTACTTCAACAACGAGCACGTTCATACTATTTGACTAGTGACCGATTCAACTATCTCTCTCGCTCACTCGGCGCGCCGTTACCTTTTCGCGGCGGTGGCGGCGCGGCGAAATCTGCGGCGGCGGCGGCGCGCCGGCGCGGCGCTCATATCTACTTTGAAATCGTAAATAGACCACCGATACTGAATGCAAAGAAGAAAAATTTAATTTGATTGCATTATGTTTGTTGCATTTGCATTAACAAGGAAAAATACAATTGCTTTAAAGCAAATGAAATCGATTTAACTAATTTATTGCTCCCCCAAAATTATCAGCACTTGAATTAATTTACTTATAAGTATTATTTTTCGTTTAATTTCATTTCTTTTTTTGGAAATTAAATTTGGTAAAAGTTTGGCGAACCTAACGGCGAGGCTCAAACGAAACATCATGCTTAATTTATATTTTTTACAAATCGAGCCTTAAACACTATGGACAATAATGATTTCTCATCTCATCACAAGTGATTTTCTTCTCTGTTTCTGTTACTCTCGTAGGTTTGTCCACGTGCGACAGAGACAAAAAGATTTTTCGTGTTACCTAGGGTTATTGAGTCAGAGGCAATGTCACTGTCACTATGCTTTTGTTCTATCAGGACAGACTTCACAGATACTGCACACGCCATCATGTGAATGTATGGGTAGGCGCCAGCTTAACTTAATCGACCAATATAAGAACTAGTTTTAAATAGTTATGTTTTATATGCGTTGATCCATCGCAGGTCCTTATCCGCCACCCAAGCGGCCGCGGATGTACCGCGACGACCTGGAATTATGCACTGTCCATACGTGGTACTTGGACTTCTGCCGCGTATGCTCCATTTGCAAAGAGTGCACCGGGTTCTTCAGTGCGTGCTCCTGCGCACGTCAAGCCGACCGCATACCTGGAGAGTAAGTTAATGTTATTATAGTACGGTTCACGAAAGATGATTACAAATGGCAGCTACTCATGTACAGTCATGAAGAAAATACTTAAGACAAATAATATTTTAATGTTAAGAAACAATATTATGTGATATTATAAATTCTAATTATGAAAATAATTCACATTCACCCTACACTTCCAAAGGGACCTAAAATGCCTTCTGCGTAGTGGTCATATTTCGTGAATCTATCTGTAACGTAAGACAATAGGGTCTTGGACACTATTCTCAGAAAAAATCAAAATGAATAGGTAACTTAAAATAGTGGCACTGAACCAAGCTTGGATGGCAGGATAATTGTTAATTTATTTTTATACATGATTTTTATTACCTTTTAAATCAATAAAAATTTAATCACTTGACTATAAAAGAGTTGTGACGTCACAACTCACTTTCTCATATAAAATATATGGACATCTCACGTTTTGAGAGCTCTTTACAAGTAGGTATGTATCTTAATTGACTTGATAGTCCAAGACTGGATTAAGATTGGTAATTAAATAAAAATCGACGATGAACAGTTGGTTTGATTTCGCTAGTAGTTTAGTAGGCAGGCGCTCCTTGTATTGTGTTTTAGTGGTGTTGCGTGTTGACAGTTTAGTAAAATATCTTCTCTATGATCCATGAACTTATTTATATTATGTCTATAGGCGTTGCGGGTGCGGCGAGGGCGATATGGGGTGTACGGTGTGCGGAGTTTGTCGTCGTTGTGCGGAGCTATACGCGCCGGTGCCGCCCGATCGCAACGATTCAGATGAAGAGTCTAATGTGCGCAGTGAAGCCGCCGCCGACGCAGGGGGTAAAAAACGCCTACTGCACTATATAAAACCAATTTCACATAATCTTTGATGTTGTATGTACATATAAGCTGTCCGCCCGCGGCATGCACAGCCGCTGGCTACACTTTTTTCACATAAGAATGACATATTTTCCCCGGATAAATAGTAGTCGATGTCATTCTCGTAACACCAAATTATCTCCATACAAAAAATCTGGTTAATTCATTGCACCGTCATGATGTGAAAGAAGGACAAACAAACATGTTTCTAATATCACCTTTATAATATTGTAAAGCAATTTGTATCAGTTATAATCTGCGGTTGCCGGACAGACTGACTTGAGGCGACTATATAGTCTGCTAGACCTGGAGGGGCCATGATGAGTGGCATCACCACTGAGCTAAGTATTTGCTCAGCTTCCCCTTTTGCCACTGAAGTATACCTCCGTAGTAGCAGTGCAACTTTATATTATATTCTCAAATAAGACTTTGCACTCGTTAAAAGTATTATATTTAGCAAATCTTCCGATAAATAATATTTACCTATTGATAGCTATAGTAATTGATGACTGACTGCTTAAGTAATGCAGACAGAGACAAATGGTAAAGGTCTCTCAGGTGTCTATGTTAACAAATTCCACTTCTTGCCATTTTTTAAATACCAGAAGGCGCTAGCTGTGCGTACGAGAGTCACTCGGGCGGCTCGGACTCTGACAAGGACTCGAGTGTGAAGCTGAGCTGCCTGCCGCCCGCTCGAATCGCCATCCCGGGAGGCCACCGTATTGTCGCCGTCGCTTGTGGCCTGCACCACACCGTGCTGCTAGTCGAGGGAGGTAGGTAACACAGTGTGGTTTAAAAGGGTCCGTGTCCGTACATCACATTGTAAACGGTTTTTTGATGATTGGGTTGCGTGTTTTTTAATGATTTGTGTGATAAGGATAAGTATAGTTTTTCTGCAATTTTCGTGATCATCTCTGAAATAGAATTAATCCCGTTACCTGCTGATTTGCTGTTCACTTATTGCTTAGTCTTTAACTCTACTATTTTATCTGCCTTTGAAACCAGTAATGGACTTGTGACCACTAATAGATTTTCGATAACGTCATATTTTTATTTAATGCAATTTCTTGCAAAACTTATTTTCAATAAACTAATAATTTTCTCCGATTATCAAATACAGTCAATAAAATATGTTCATAATACTATTTCTTTTGTTTGGGACACTCTAATGTAAGGCGATTTGGTGAATATACTCGTACACTGCTATCCAATGAACACAAAAAAATCAGCCGAGACGTTTCGACATTAGTGGAAACCCTATAGTACATATTATTATTTTTTAGTAAAAAATATTATGTATTTCAAAATTACTTAAATTATTCGGTGTTATTTAAAAAAAACTGTAAAAACGGTGTTATTTCAAAAAGTAAAAACAAGACTTAAAAAGAAGAGACACATTTCTTTGACATTTTGATGAAAGACGGATTTACTTTACAGCATTGTATGCGGATTGTGGACTTTGTCCTCGTGCTGCAATGTTAAGAATTTAGTTATTTCCTTTATTTTTAAGTTATAAAAATAGTTATAATCTAATTTTTTTAAGAAACTTTTATCCTTGAGATTTATCCAACTTTGGTGTACCTGACCCTAAGTATTCTCTTTACCAGGCGAAGTGCTAACGTTCGGTTCGAATCAGTACGGAGCGTTGGGAGCGGGTGACGTGTCGGTACACCACCGCATCGTACGAGTGCGAGTGCCGCGCGTCAGCTGCGTGGTGGCCGGCAGTAACCACACTGCGGTACTGACGCGCGAGGGAGAGGTCTACACCTTCGGCGCGTACCAGGTACTGTGCTATGTAAGATGGAGTCACTATAAGACGTTAGGAGCGGGGGACTACACCCACGTGCGCGTGCTAGAGCCACGCGTCAGTTGCGTGGTAGCCTTCAGTAACCACACTGCAGTACTCAGGCGCGAGAGAGAGGTCTGTGCCATGCAGTATCATATTATTTTAGGCCTTTGGTGAGTGAGCAGCAGCCACAACCCACTTCTCACTGCCGAGGGTCTACACTTTCGGCACATATTAGGAACTATACTATGCAACATGAACAACCTATTGAATCACGTGCGAGATTTCGGTCTACACCTTCCATATGCGACCTTAGGACTTTGTGCCTGGCATACCTCACATCATGAAACCATATTTTTTTTTACTTGGAATGATTATTATTATTGTATTGCAACTTATATTTGAGGTTTCTACAATATGTAAAAGTAGACATTTGATTTTGACTTAACTGTTGGCATTATAAAAGGCCCCTGCAGGTATCGCTTGGTAACAGGTACTTTGATTTAGTACCGATCACACTAAATATGAAATAATATGCTATAATGCTATATGATAGAGAGTCCACATAAAATATTTGTTTTCAAGATATTGACTGGATGTGAAGACCAAGACCAATATTTTGCCAAGTCAATTTCTTACAGTAAAATTATTTATGTACAGAAAGGGGCACTCGGCCGTCCTCGTATAGACGAACCCAGGTCTGACCGCGGTCCCATTTGGTACGCGACGCCAGGGCGCGTGCCTCGCATCGGGCCACGTTTCGCCAACAAGGCCGTCTGGATATCCGCCTCTGGAGATCAGACCTTCCTCCAGGTCTCGCAAACCCTCATCAAGACCGATACCATCTTCAGTGCCACTATCACGGCGAATAGCAACACTATAAGTAAGTTATATTATATTTTGATTAATAATGCTTTATCAGTGTTATTGAATATGGCTGAAATACGCTTTTTAAGTTTAACACTTTCTTGAAATAATCTTATATTTTTTTCTTTCCAGTCGTCCTTCCAAACCGTCCTGAGCATACTTTCAAATGCATAACCATCAACAAGGCCGACGGTTCGTGCAATGCCTGGACGGGTCCGGAACAAGTGGACTTTGTTAACACTCTCGCATGTATCGATCCATTATACGACGTACTGTGGTGCTACCAGCCGGGCATGCGTCTAATGAAATGCTACAACATCCTTGCATTTGATTCCCACAAGTTACAAAAATGCTGTTACAACGATCCAGACTCGTACGCTCCCGATTCAGACTTCGACTACCCAAATTACGGAACCATGAGAAGACTGGAGGATTTTAAGAACTTGGAGAACTTTGAATTCGTCTGCAATAGCGATCAGAAACATACGGAAAACATGGCGCTGTCGAACATGTCCATATTAAACCAAGAGTTGGCCATCCCTTCCGCGCATGGTTGTTCTGTTACAAGGATGCACGCGGCCTTGCATCTTCTGGGGTGTTTGGACTCGTTGACGTACGCACATGATGCTAGGTAGGTAGCTTAGATAAACAATCAAATTTGTTGTTAACAAAAACATAACAAATGTAGATTATTCAAAAGATTAATATTTTTTTGTGTACAGGTTAGCTACAGTTGAATGCAAGAGGGAAAACCCATCTTCACCGATTCTCCCTGCAATGGAAGATTACCTAACTGTAAATAGATTTGAGAGCCATGGCGGGGGCTGGGGCTATTCTGGGCATTCAGTCGAAGCAATTCGCTTTATGTGTGACAATGATATACTACTGGGTAAGTGCCTAATAAACAATTTACCACATCATCACTACTTGCTAACAACTAACAAAAATAAGAATGTAAAACTATCAACATTAATATTTCAAATATTTCAAATTTAATAAATTAATCATTATAACGACTCGCGGGTTTGATTCCCGGCGAAACAGAAATTTGAATGAGGAGTTTAAAAATTATAAGTAGCAATTAAATTATTATAATATTTTGAATACCTAGTGTTATAGTTGCACAATTGAAGCTTTAATATCAACATTTCAGGAGGTTTTGGTCTATTCGGAGGGCGAGGTGACTATGCAGCGCGAATAAAACTATTCGACATTGGGCCTGAAGGTGGAGAACAGGAAAGCGACGGGGATCTCCTTGCAGAAACTGATGAAATAACATACGAGTGCCCTCCTCGTGACAGATTTCCCATACTATTTGAAAATCCTATACCACTTGCAGTAAGCAAATTGTTTCTTGTATTGAGATAGATGAATAGTTTTCTTTACCTAAAATTAATGATAATGTTTTTTTTTATTATACAGGCAAGTCGATGGTACGTCGCTTGGGCTTGCATTAATGGCCCCTCATCTGACTGCGGCTCCTCGGGGCAAGCAATGGTTATAAACGACGATGTGGGGTTCCACTTTAAGACGTCCAAGAAGTCGAATAACGGGACCGATGTTAACGCCGGGCAGATACCTTGCCTGCTCTATAACGTTATTAGCTCCGACCACTCCGTGCCTATCAGGAATATAGACTTTGGAGAACCGATCATAGTTCTTTCCAAAAATCTATCCCGTAAGGTCACGGTGCACTGCTTCAGGTCCCTAATCAATCTTCTTCAATGGAGCTGGAATATATTTAAAGAAATCGTTCTAGACACAAATGGTCAAGTTCCTATCAACTATCAGAAGCTCACTACAATGAAGCACCAGAAGAGGTTGGTGTACGTTATTCGTGCTTGCATTCGGCTAGTAAAGTCTTACACGAACGAGATATACCCTAAGAACAACAGAAGAAGAAATTCCCACGATTACATGCCCTACTTGGACATCATCGGAGAAGCCCGGAATTTTATCCAAGGCATCATGGCCGACCCTACGCCTACCTGCGCCATGCTGCCTCGCAAGGCGGGTAGGACCAAGAGCCACAGGATTTGCTACGTGCAATTTGCACTTGAAATGACTAATTCGATCCTGAATGAAGCTCATGAGACATTAGTATCATGTTTTCATGCTTTTTTTCCAAATCCGGCTCTAAAATGGAATTACCTGTGCTCTCTACTCTACCATGTTAAGGTATTGTATTCTAGAATCTGCTCCAAATTAAATATATTTTATAGTAATAAGATGCTAATCGTGAATTACTATTTTTTAGGATGGGGTAGTTCCACCATCTCATATCAGGGCGCTGACTTCGACCTGCGCAGCGATGTGTGACTCGCGCAGTCTGTGTGAAGTATTACAATACATTGTACCGATTACACAAAATTCGGTCTCCGATCGGCCACGACCAGACAGCCGGGTAAATAAAGTTCTTACCATAAAATAATATAAAGTGTTAAAGCTAGTTAAAACATTTAATAACATGGACCTTGTCTTCAGGCGATGAAAGACATTCCCTCGAGATCGGCGACTGTACCACGTTCTACCCATAGCCAGAAGCCGCCGCCAATTCCGCCACGAATTAACAGAGATAACAATAAGGTATTTAGGTTTATTTAAATTTAGGTAACAACTTTTTAATTATATACTTGTTAAAAATAATGTTGAACAAATACGGTAAAGTAACCATCAGATAGGCGTGGTCAGAAATCAGAAAAGTGACAGCTAATAGCAAATTTCATGAAGGCTTCATGCTTTGCATAGCATGTAAGGTGTTCTATCCTCATTGTTCACTATAGATGGCAGTCATTAAACCTTTTCAAAGGCCTCATGAGTGGTTTGAAATTGTCCAATAAAGATTAGTGAATTAATCTTTGTCTCCATCTCCAATGGAAGTTGCATTGGAGCTGCTTAGTGTTGCATAGTCAGTATCAAACATACTTTTAACGAATAGCTGCAACTTTTTTTAAGTCAAATTGCTTTGCACATTTCACCTTAAAATTTGGGAGGCTTAGAGCTTACTCTACTATGCTGCTTCAATGCGAGTTGGTTGGCGGTTTGGCTGTATATCAAAAAGATTGCTGAAAAAATCTTTGTTGTGTCATTAGGTAATTTATTCAGTCGCCTTTACAGCCGCCTCCAGAGATCTCTGAAGCCAGGTCGAGCCACGAAGACTGGCACCTAATGGACGCGGTACCGAGACTTCTGGACGTGGTGATGGTTCCCATCAAGCAGCAGATGATGACGCGCCAATGCGGCCAGCCGCACGACCACGGCGAGATCAAGCAGAGGGATCGCCTCGCCGAGTATTGTTGCAAGCTCACCGCTCGCATAGTGGGTGACCTTACGTATAATGCGTCTAATGTGAGTAATGCTGGCCTTGTTAATTTTTGGAATCTAAAACCTTTAAACGATCAATTTTTGTATTTAAATACCTATAATATATAATCTGAATCTCGGGAACGACTCTAACGATTTTCATGAAACTTAGTAGGCAGGATGTTTCTGAGGCGATAGAACGATCTAGCTTTTTTTTAAAAATCCTTTTATCCGTATTTTGAGTGATAATCAACTTAAACAAAAATTGAGTAATATGACCTTCCTGATATCTAGTAGCGAGTATTATGTATTTTTAAACAGGAGCTGCTTTTTTATTTGAATGGAGTATGCAGGCCACGTGGCTTTAAGTGGTCGCTGCAGCCCATGGACATTTACACACAACCTCAAGCAAGCATAGGTAAGTCTTATCTGAGGTCGTATGCAGTTGCGCTGTTACGCTGGAGGCTGGTGGTCGCCTCATGTAAGTGTGGCCGGCAACTACACCTTTCCACCGAAACACAACAGGTTTACGGCAGAAGTGGGTGCAGCGGTGGTACTTCCCCGGGCGAACCATAGTAGTTCTACCACCATAAAAAAACCTGCTTTAGTAGATAGCATTGTTAAGTAACACTGAACCAATAAGTCTTTAAAGAAACAGTTGCTTTTATCAAAACAACGCTCGGAATGCTAAGAATGATGTTTGATTAGCTTGGTAGGTATATTATTTATTTCATTATAAGACCGATTTACATTATTATACATTTTGACTAAAGTATAGATTTTCTGAAGTTGAGCTTGTAGAATATTAGAAGCTTGGCTCTACACAAGATCAGAATATCTTTTTGTTAGGACATTGTCATGGCAACTGCAACATTTTACATGACAATGCTAATAATATAATAATGCAATAGCTAAAGTTGATGAATTGATTTTCCATATCTCAAGCGATATTTGATTGTGAGTTTCATTATGTCAGAACATTATCTCCTAGATTCTATTCTAGGACCTAGAAGATTTAGAAGAAACGCGCTACAAATAAATGGGCAATAAGTAAAATTATTTATAAATAAATTGCGTTAATTCAAACTTCGAATAAAATAGCATTAAGTAAACTCTCAACCTCTCTTCTTACCAGGAGGACATGGGTTCAAACACGGTGCGCTACCTAATAACACCGTCGCGGTTCATGCGCGTGAACCAGAGCCGGGTGTGGAACACCGGCAACGGCACGCCCGACGCCATCTGCTTCTCCGTGGACCGCATCGGCATAGCGCTCGTCGGCGCTTGCATCTACGGAGGCACCGGCACCTATGACTACACGCTGGAGCTGTTGCATGACGTGCGAGTAAGAATCTCCAATATGTTGACATAAATTACCTTTAACGTCAACGCCTTATTAACGACCTATGTGAAGCAGTGATCACCACGACACTGTGCAGTGTAAGATGTTTCAGACTTGTCTAGACTTGACAAACATGTCTACATGATTAATTTACCGTTTACCGTTGTGGATGCCACCACGACACAGGGTATTTTATTATGCGGCTTTGAGTGTGATGCATAATTTACATAATTTTCTAAATATAAGAAAAAAACTTAGCTGTTGTGGAGACCATAAACAATATTGATGGATCTACGAGTACAAGCAATGTTTCGTCATTGGCAGACTCGGTTTGGTGCTGATAACTACACGAGTTATAACAAAACCACGCACACATACATTTTTAATTTGACCTAATCGACACAATAATTTTGATTGAAAAAAGTGCAAAGCTGTAAGGGGTGCTTTTAATGTTGAACAAGACAAAGAAGTTCCAATTCTATATAAAATGCGTCCACGCAGAGTTATCAATGCATTACGTCTCCTAATATGCCCTTTACATTTTAGAACAAGAAAACGTAAATTTCCGAATGATAGCTTTTCAATACTTTTTTACTGTTCCAGCTAAAGGCTCCATCGGATGAGACGAACCCTTCACACTGTTGGGTCAGCGTGGAAACCGTGCACGGAACATTCACAGGCACGGACTTACAGCATGACATGGTGCAGATCAAGTTTGAGCGTCCTATTCCTTTGAAGGTGAGTTTAGGGGTGTTACTACACTTTGAAAGTGACCTTATAAGTAAGGAAAAAAGTTCTACATGATATGAGTTATTTACTCTCTTCTTTCTATCTACGCTTACAATATTTAGTGTATATTTTTTAAATCTTTCATAATTTGTATCCATTTATAAATTTCAATCTTCATTTGTTAAGGAGGAACTGCGCTATGCGTTGCGGCTGTGCAATCAAGGAGCGCGTACAGCTAGCGGCGACTGCGGCTTGCCTTCAGTGAATGGTCCAGATGGCACCACTTTCACCTTCACGTCGTGCTCGCTCAGCTTCAACGGCACCTCGCTGGCCCGGGGACAGATACCTTGCCTCATATATCAAGGGTATAAATTGCCTTATCATGTTATTCTTCGTTTCCTTCGGAGGAAATGCGGTACACGTTATGACTTAGGCGCCCGTACTGCCAGCGGTGATTGCGGCCTGCCAGTGAACGGTACAGATGGCACCACTTTCACCTTCACGTCTTGTTCACTCAGCTTCAACGGCACCTCACTGTCCCGGGAATAGATACCTTGCCTTAGATATCAAGGGTGCCTTATCATGTTATTCTTCGTTTCCTTCGGAGGAAATGCGGTACACTTTACGGCTTAGGAGCCCGTACTGCCAGCGGTGATTGCGGCTTGCCTTCAGTGAACGGTACAGATGGCACCACTTTCACCTTCACGTCTTGTTCGCTCAGCTTCAGCGGCACCTCGCTGGCCCGGGGACAGTTACCTTGCCTCATGTATCAAGGGTATGTAAGAGCCTTATTATGTTATTCTTCGTTTGATTCGGAGTAAATTCGGTACACGTTACGGCTTAGGCGCTCGTACTGCCAGCGGTGATTGCGGCCTGCCTGTTTGTTATACATGACGTGGAGTCATTAGCAGAGTAATTGACGGACGACGACGGAGAGTAATTCAAGCTTTATGAGCTGATATACGGGTTCAAAATGGCTCTATTAAATGTTGATTACTGCAGTAAACTGACAGGCTGCTGAGGCGTGATTGATTAATTGACAGTTTAGGTGTGAACAAGTGCACTATGGGAACAAAATGTGAACACATTTGGAGATGAAATCTATACAGTTGTCACAGCGGATCTTTGTCCCTCTGAAGTAAAGTGCTGCAACTTCTGCGCATGTACTGCTATGTGGAAAATTGTTTTAGAACGGTTTCTGGTTCAGCGCAGCTACTTGAAGCCAACTTAACATATTGTGTCATGTTAACTTGACCGAGAAGTAAGCGATGTTATTTTGGCTAAGCCGCATGTACAGATTGTTATCTCACAAATGTGGGTTCACCATCGTCAACATTGTGCCAGTCTATAGCCGAGTCCTGTTTGCAGGTCGTCCAAATCTCTGACCGGGAGCGAGAGCGGCGACCGGCTGTACTCGATCTATCGCGGGATCGCGCTGCGGGTGGCCGGCAACATCATGGACCGCGGCGCGGAGCTGTTCGCCACGCTGCGCAACGAGCTCACCGCGGAGGACCTGCGTCGGAACGCCACGGTGCTCCAGCAGTCGCCCGTCATCAACACCCTGCTGCCTTATACGCTGGCCAACTTGGACGAACTTGACGATCCCATGGTGAGCATTAAATAAATAAACGTTTCACACTCATAGTCCCATAGTAAGGTGTATATTTTAAACTTATCATTCAAATTTCTGCTTCGCCGGGTATAGAACCTTTTTGACGTGATAACGTCTTTAAAATCGTTTTAGTCGGGTGACATGTTCAGAAACTTGTGTCACACCAAAACCTCACGAGCGCGATCGCAGGTATCACGAGAGAGAGACGGACCGATCTCCCGTCTCATCTCGAGCGCTGCCAGTCATTCCGTGAAACTTGTCACGCGGAATCCTCACGAGCGGAGGCTGGCATAGCGTTCGAGTGAGTGGACCGATCTTCCGTCTCTCTCACTCTAGCGGCATACAAACGATAGGAGATTTTCTCGTGCGGACGTTATCACGTAAACATCTCGATCGTAAACCTACTTTACAAACAATTTGCCGTTTTTTTTTGTATCTGGGGATCTCCATAACCCGGCACCTTGAGAGAGGATACAAATAACGTTTTAACTCATGTCCCCACAGCACGGTAGATATACCCTGTGTCGTGGGTACTCTGGACACACACAAAGGCAGTAGGAATACTGTTTGTATTACTGCTGCCTTTCTGACATTTAAATTTCGATCTCGCTGGGAATCGAACATGCGACCGTCCGATTGGCAGTCCGGCATGCTAACCATTGCGCCACAGGGGTCGTCATTGTTTTGAGTTTGGGAATATAACTTGTTTTGATTTTATATTTACTTTCTTTCAGCTTTGTGGTGGCTTTTATCAATCTATCACCCCCCAAACCCTAGGCACTAAATTTAATGAAAATCGTTGGAGCCGTTTCCGAGATTCAAATTATATATACTTATAGGTTTTTACAAGAATTGCTCGTTTTAAGGTATTGGATTTTAAGGTATTAGATTTAAAATGGATGATTTGACGGCTACTGAAGGGACTTTTTTTCTAACACAGAGTGCAGTTCGGATGCTGGAAATGATCCACGAGCTGTTACCCCACGTGGCTGCCATGAACTTGCTGGTGCCGCCTGTGGAGGAGATCACTACCAATACCACCTCACACTACTACACCTGGGTGGAGAGCGAGCACCCTTATAAGCAGGCCATCGTCTCCAATATGAGGTTAGTTATGTAATAAAAATTATGGTCCATTGAATACACATCACAAGGTCACATACCTCCAGAGTGCAGTGGATACCACCTCGCATTACTATGTGCGATGTTGATACCACCCATTTTGGGTGGAGAACGAGCCACTCGAGGTCCATTCAGCTTATATAAAAGATAAAAACGACGAAAAGAGCTTGTCTCATCCCTTAGTCGCCTTTTTTATTGGACTCTAAAAACGTCTTCTGAAGATAGAACATTATCTAAAAATCAAAAAATAATCTATAAGAAAGAAATATATTTGAACTAAGACAGAATCAAGTTTTTATCTACTTAATGTTTAAAACAGTGTATAGAATAGATTGAAACGCCTGGAGTTTACTCCACCACACTGCACTAATAGTGGACCGACGTCAGATGTTTTTAAACCGCTCATAAGACAAGGTTTAATGAGCTATCTATAATAACCGAGACCGACGGCTCAAAGTGCCCGCAGCCGGCCCATACGCGCTTTACACTACTCGAATGTGTAACAATAAACAATAAATATATAGATGTTGGCATGCACCCATGAAGATACAAAATTAACATCTATTGTTTGGAACAGAGTGCTGTTTCCACCTCAAGTCTCGTGGATAGTACTGGAGATGGACCCGCGAAGTCTCACAGCCCAACCTGAAGACAGCCTTACCGTGTACGCAGTGGCCGGCGCGCCGAAACACAAATGCCACTGCACCAACGAGATCCGTATCGCAGACCCTCCCTTCAGAAAGGTATACAAGGTAGAAATCATTTCACATTCATTCATTACTAAGTATAACTTCCACGCTTGACTGTCAGTTTAACAAGAACTTCAGCTAATCTATGTGTATCGAAGAATAACCTTTTTGACGCGCTGTCGTTCACCTTCATTCATTACATTTAGATAAAATAGGTACTATTAATATGATATTTAAACGCGAAAACTGAATAAATATTTTCAATGTAATACAATAGGTATTTATAATTAAGAGTGTCGAGTATTGCTTTATTCTTTTATCTGGTATTAACAGCCTGGCGCAAGATCAAGGTAAAAAAACGATTCTATGAATCGGAAGCGAATTTTTAACCCGTCTAAGTTTGAAAAAACTTCGACATCTACAAAGCAGTATGTAATTGACGGCATTCGAATTTAGTCGGATTGTACATCTTTTGCCGCCATGCGCGTCATGTTGACAGTGACTTGACTTTGACATTTATTTTATATTTGTGCTATATAACTGAGAAGTCAGTGCTCTTTTCATTAAAACAATCTAAATATTTGCGATATTTTTGGGAGACTGGGAGTAGTGATCGTCTAGAAAGTACTTAAGACAATTACAAAGGCAAAAATGAGTGGATTCAAAAAGAAAAAGTTCGAAATATGTGGAGTAAAAACTTGTCGAATGAACGGCCAAAAAAGAATATTCATGGCAAGATTTCCTCTAGACGAAGATCGGTAAGTACAGAATATAATTTTTTACCGCGTAAAATAACAGTGTGTAAATCATAACTTTCATCAAACAGTTGGGTTTTCGAGTAAAATAATGCATAACCTTAGTGATATGTAAAGAATAGTGTTGTGTAAGTTTTATCGATAATTTTCATTTGAGGTGAAGGATACCTGGGTTGATACCAAAATGTCGTTCTTAACTTAATCTATCAAAACAAAAGCCTGTTAGGTACCTGCAAGTTTTCGAACAGTATATTTTTTATATATTTTTGTACTTAATAAGAACATTCCACGTTTGTTGCAGATCGTATTGTTGCAAATGGCGGTATATTTTATGTGGAATCAAATAAAAATATTACAATAATCTTTGTCAATATGGTAAGTCGAGTTAGTCACTAACATAGTAGTACATGCTTTAACTCTGGAAACTGCTACTGAAATGAAGTACAATATAAATAACTTAACTTTATAAACATTCATCATACATTAATTTCTACTCGGATTTTTTTTGCTCATTTATTTTGTAACTAGTCTTCCGCCAGCGGCATCGCCCGTGTGGACCCCCTTTATAGATTCCCGTAGGATACCTATGTCCTTTCCCATGGTCCACTCTATCTGTATTCCAAATTTCGTTAAAATTGGTAGCAGACAGACAGACAGACAGAGTTACTTTCGAATTTATAATATTAGTAGGGATAAATTATATTACAAATAAATAATTTATGAAGGGGTCTCAACTGACTAGAATACAGAAAGCTATATTTTAGGTACCTCACAAATAAAAAAAGTTTTCAACCCTAATTTTAGTAATGAATGCGTTCACCATGCGTACACCATGCATTATTTGTATTGCAGTACTTCCAACCTGGAGTATGGAGTGAAACCAGCCAGGGTTCAACATGACTACCAAGAACGAGTAGGAGTAAAGGAACTAACATTTTTCAACATATTAAAGTTTGATCGAAATAAAACTCTTTCAATATAGGTACTTTGTTTTTTTTTCATTATTAACCTACCTAAACTATTAACAAAAATTCTCAAGGGTCACACACTCATATCGACAAATACCGATATCGATAATTTGCGGCTTCATATTGGCAACATTGTTTTCGATTTTTCGCCTCCGTTTCATACTTAGTAGAATTTACGCTATTTGTAAGGCACTCCCGTCTCTTAAAACGTAGTGGTTATATCCTCTTTGGTATTAAGGGACCTCTTTATTAATATAAATAAAATTTTGCTAGTACTCACAAGTTACGGTTGCGTTATTTTAAAATTATCAAAACCCCTTTCAAACGCTTTTCTTTCATTCAACTATAGGTATCTACTGTATCCGAAATTCAGGTGGAATAATACGTGAATAATACTAAATCCTATATGTATGTTAATAGCGCAAGCCGTTTTTTGTCCCAGTGATTAAACCACGATAGCTGCACATAAAAAATCGGATATAGTCCCATTTTGAAGAGCATCAGCCATAGATGTGCAGAAAAATAAACATACTTAATTTAATATATATAAATAAAAATAAAAATTTCTCATAATTATAATTGTTTCGACTTGTCATAATTATATTTATTATTATAATCTTTTTTTTAATAATGGCTTCGCAAACTCTGGCATATTGCCAGTATCAAGTATATTTTTGCATGACTTAGTAGTCATAGAAAAAATCAGTAAGTTGTCAGGTATCAGTCAGTCTAGTCATTCAGATGTTCAAGTAAAGTGATGGCTACTTTACCAGAACGTGTCCGATGGAGTTTTGGAGGCAAGCCGAAAAAACATGTTTTCGCACTGTTATTTTATTTCACAACACTCGTGCACTGTCCTTAACCTATTTCAAACAAAATGTCATCAACTTTATCCGATATAACTCAAAAATACACCAAGTAAATGAAAAGCACAAGAGCACAACTTTTCTCTTCAGACTTACCTCCAACAACAGCTCGTTATTGTAATCGTTTCTCATTCAAAAATATGACAATAATGAAGTACAAGAGGCGTCTGTCATCATATTTTTTTCGAATGGCATATCGGTCTTTGATCATTTTGCCAATGTCAAATTTGGGGTGTCATTCATTACATACTTTTTAATATTTTATTTAACACTAGCGTTTGCCCGTGACATCATCAACATCAGGACATCTGTTTTAATTATCCCCCGTTATACACCTTAATCTAATACCTTTAAACGATCAATTCTTGTATGTATCTAAATATATTTTTTGAATCTCGGAAACGGCTCCAAATATTTTAATGAAATTTAGTACCCTGGTTTCGGCGATGTTAGATCGATCCACAAAATTTTTATTGATGGAAATTTTTAGCTGTATAAAAATATTTTCAATGAAAATCAATTTAAATATAAACTGAAAAATACGACTCTTCCTGACATCTATTGGAGAATATTAATAATATTGTGGCGTACGTAAACGCTGTCAAACTGGGGAGCCCACAAGGCTCATTGTGGATTTCCTCAAGCGTCATCAGGACCTTGTGCTTTTTATAGATTGGGTGGTAGTAAGATTAAAATATTATATTATTTAATATTATTATACTTCATGACGTTTTGCGTTTAACCGGTGGAGAGAGCGCCTATAGGTTTTCAAAAATTTTATACGAAAGGTCCAGGTAAAATAGTACAATAAATTAAATGCATGCTAAGTCATATTTCAGTAATCTGCTGCTGATTTAAGTATGAATGTATACAAAACAGCGAAATAAAAAAACGGCATTTTGGCAAACTCTGAAGAGTTCGAATTTTTATTATTTAAAATTCATGGCTCAACGGTAACTGGATTTTCTAATCTGACCATTTTGACATCCAGAAGTAAGAAAAAAAACTGTACCTACATAGAAGGTCTTTTTTAATCGTAGAAGCACTGAACAGGATGCAAGGTATACCCCATATCTTAATCTGACGCGCTCGAGTAAATCCGTAAATCCCCTCTTGGGCTCCCCTATTACCATACGCCAATCCGACGTTCAAAGAAATGACAATGTCAGTTTGAAAGAGCTCTATGAAAATTTCGTCCATTGAATTAAAGCTTTCGTGGTCGAAAGGTTGCGTGAGTTGACTGCGGAACTAGAGACCCGGGTTCAAACCTCAATCAAAACCATATTGTGTATTTTTTATTTTTATGAAAATAACTATTTTTATTAGGAGCTATTTCAGATGGCGTTGTTAAGTAACACTAAGCAAATCAGTTTCGTTTAAAACTAAACCAAGAAAATAAATTGTTTTTATCCGAGCGACGCTCGGTCGTCCAGGTACTATATCATAATATATAATAAAACACTTAAATGTTTGAGCTATATCGTCCATTTCAGTTCAATGAGTAAAATGTAGTAGTTCACGTAAAATGTACGAATAAAATGTCCAGTTTATCAATATCGTTAAGAGGATGTATGGAAATTATCTATACTGCATTGGGTGTGTTTGCATAGCGGCTGGTACATCTGACTTCGGAGACCGGAGAGGCTGAGGAGTTAGAAGATGCCAACTCGGACGCGCCTTGCACGCATTACAACTGCACCTATGTGAGCGTCACACCTCGGTTATCCAACGTGTATGTATATATTTACATTAACAACTAATTACAATAATTATATCTATTCACTTCTATATCATTTCTAGTTTATTTACTAGTTTAGTTTCTTAGAATTCTCTTTAGGCCTATGTAGTTAATTCAAAAGAATTCAAAAGAATTACCTAGTATATAGAAATTAAAAAAATCCTTATTCATTTATCAATCGGTCCCAGGCGTGGGGTGGGGGGGGGGGGGTAAACATAAGCCAATTTTGGACACCTCTTCCCCCCAAGTTTCTTAATGGCTTCCCTTATTTATTGGCAACACAAATTGAAGGTCATGTCCATTCCCAATATGACTACTTCCCGATATAGTAATTTCCTGGAATAACGTTATCCTGATATGACCACTTCCCGATATGTCTTCTTCTCGCTATGGCCACTTGGCAGTCCGACTACTTACATTTTAACATCAACCAAATTCAATAGGAATACTTGTGTTTTAAAGTTGTTCCATAAATTATTAAGTTGAAAATGTATTGGTTCTTAGATAAGTTACAATGATAAGGTTAACAAAAGACATACGTTGAAGACACATTAATTATACATTCATCTATTTGTTTTAGTCACAACGCGTGGCCCAAGCAGGCGGTGATGGTGCCCGGCAACGAGGTCATATTCTCTCTGGAGACCGCCTCAGACTATCTGAATGAATACAATAAGCCAAACAAGTGAGTATCACTATCTACATTCATTGAATGAGAAATTTTCCAGAATGGTAATGTCCTAAAATTCCAATTACAGATTTTATTTATCTTCCGATAATACACAAATCTGTAAAATACCCTTTAATAGAATACTCTTTGGAAAAACCTAGTGATAAAGAATATTGACAACACATATGGCGTTATGTCGCACTGCCGTTCGAATGCTTCAGGGTTGGATTGTCTGCGTTGTCATTTAAATTTCTGGTCTTGTGCTAGGTGTTTGTGGCCTTGTCTTTGTGTGTCTACTGTACCAACGATACAAGACATCTTAGTGTATGTACTATGTGTGTATAGCTAAGAGTATAAACGCTACATTTTCAAATTTTATTACAGTATATTTCTTATTTTCTACAAAATGCTGGGGAATTATTATTATTATTAGTATATAATAATAATATTAATTAATTAGAGAAAAGGGCCCTTTAATTTATAACCTTTGTGATCGAAAACATATGGTACCTATGTACAATCTATAACATCAATACAATGCAACCCATGTACGTCAGGTACATTGCCAATGTTGTCTATAATAAACCGTTTGTTTATCACGGATACAGTGAGGAGAGTCGATTCGGCTTTCGATGTCTTTGCGTGGGCTACGAAGACGCACCGTTCATCTCGCAGAAGCAAGGCCTCACGACCCTCGAGATGGAGCTTGTATACGCCGGGTCCTCCTGCGCCTCTCGACTTCTTGCTCCTGACGTGGAGATACCGCCTTTGCAATTCTGTAAGTTCTTTACTTCTTTGACATAAATAATGAGATAAAAAAGTAAATTATTTTAAGTCTGTAAAGTATGACAGCCACTTCTAATTTTCTAGTTAAGTATTTTTTAAGTTTGATGTTAAAATGATAACATGGATATCAGTCTAATAAAGCAGTGACTTGTGTAACCAGAACAAAAAGTTTCCGTCAAACGCCGCGTTTTTTCATCAAAACATTGCATTTTTCTTATGTTCTATATTAGTTAGCTCAGGAACGACCTACGAAAGTTTTTCTTTTTCAATCTATATTGAAAACAGATGAAGATCGTAGTTTTTTAATTCAAATATTGGTAATTTATGGTAAAAATAATATGAATTGAGCTAGTACAGACAAAAATGCCTTTCGAACCGTGGGTAAACCGGCAATTCTTATAATGCTAATCTAGATTATGCTAACAGAAATAACAACTTTATTAATTGTAAATATCTGTTCTCGTCAAGTTAGCGATCTTCACCCAAAAAATCTGCAAAACAAGCTGTTTTGTTAATGTTTATTATTTTACTGCGATGTTTATCTGCACGCTGTCAAAAAAAAATTGCATAATAATTAATCTACCAACAAAAACATAGCATTAGTCTCCGTCTAATAACTCCGTTGGGTTAACAACCCACTGAATTAAACTTTTTACGAACATATTTTTATATAACACAGTATATTTTAACACAACGCGTCCATTTCCGTAGTTTGTCATAAAATGAACAGGTTTTGTAAAAACGGCCTCGGTCTTAACATCATTCTAAATATTATAGAAAATATTTTAGTTTTAGGTAAACTTTGCTGACCCTGACATTCCTAATTTTTATACACGAGAAAAAAAATACTTATTAGTAATGACATTTTGGCATCTATGCATGGTGTAATCGGGCGATATAATATTACAAAGTCAAAACAGTCATCAGAATTATCTTTCGAGTTAAGAAAATGAAAAATAAAAGAGCACAATGTGTTTTTAACTTTCCGCCAAACTCTGCTCATAATTTCAAACTACTCTTAGTTGATAGTTATAGATACTGATATTGTTATAGTTATAAATACTGATATTGTTATAGTCGTGATCGGCATGCTTAGTCGCAGGTGTTAAAGATACCATTGTGCGTTGAATCACTCAACCTGAGTGTCAGCTGTTGTTCTTTGTGCTTCCGTTATTGTGTTTAGGAAAAGCGTGTATAGGCTACGTTATAGTGGGACCAGATTTTTTAAATACTACGTTAAAATTTATTGATGAAATTTACTGTGATAAATCGATAGTTGAAAATATGTCGTAATAAGTACAAGCTTATAAGATCGGTTTTTCAAACATTCAGGGGAAAATAATTTATACCACCTTATCGCATTAATATTAAATTTGATTTTAATAACCTGGCCTTGTATGGCGCCGCACCGGTGTACCGGTCAAGAAGGTTACATTTGGAATTTAGCTAGAGAGATTTCTAAACGATGTGTATTCCTGAGGGCTGTCTCTGTAGTTATGAAAGAAATTATTTCATTTACTTTGATTGAAATAATTTCTTTCAGAATTACAAAATGGGCCCACCATTGGCTGATTTCTAATTCTGAAAGAAATTATTTCAATCAAAGTCAATGACATAATTGCTGTCAAAATTACAAAATCAGCCCTCTGGTCTGGTTGTTTATGCCTTTTCCTTTGTGTGTGTATATGACAATCCATGGCATGAATGACACATGGTATCCTAGTTTAGGGCTATGAGTGTGAAGCGTTATCTATTCATGATAGTTATTATTTCATTTAGTAATCAAACACCGCGGATAGGGTCATGAGGAAACAGCAAGTTTTTTTTATAAATTTTACCTTACTAACTTTAATAACTGTACAAACCAAAGCTTCCACCCCACTGAGTCCTTGTTACAATTGATGCAGCCACAATAATGGATCTGCAAATGACGGCGGCCGGCATCGGAGGGGAGGCGGAGGCCAGCGAGGAGAGCGACGCGTTGCTGCTTGCGCGAGGCCTGGAGCTGTCTTCGCCGCCCTCCGTGCACCACGTGCTCGACGGGCTGCCCCTCATGCGGTGAGTGTTACGCTTTCTCCTAGTAAAATAACTACGATAATAGAGAACATGAACGAATTTTATTTTTACCTAAGAATATATATATTTGAGTTACAAAATTGAAAATAATAATAAAGTGAAAAAAAGTTTTCCTCGAAACGGAAGGAAACGTAATTTTTTTAGCAGTATGGAACTGCACGTCGACCAGCTTGTTATGAAGTGATAAATGCTCTATATTGTACTATTTTTTATTTTAATTTTAATGGAGGAATAGACGAGCATTCTGACTAAGTGGTAACAAATAACCACTTAACTGTACTCCATGGACATCTTAAACAATGCAAGCCTAACATCCATATTCAAGAAATACTTAAGTAAGCAGGCAACGCTATGCAAGAGCCCTATTTGACGTTCGTTCGTTATGTCAAGCCATCGATTCATATCGATTTTGACAAACGCGCAGTAGCAGGCTTCACTCAAGTATTGTCTATGAATTCGGTTAGATGACCCTATGCATTGGCGAGCACTATGAGACCTCATAGTATTGTTTATGAATACGGGTGTAAGTCTCTCCCGAAATCGTATGCTTTTGTGCAATACACACTGGCATATAAAACTGTTTTGCACGTGCCATCTTCCAGAAATAGACTTATACGCGTTAAACGTAGTAAAAGCACCACGTTAGGACCGGCGAGGATGTCTACCTATTCATATATACGCGTACGTGATGACCTGTAATGTAAGTATCATAGACATTCATAGGTATGATTTTCCTATAGGCGACTCAACGCTGGTTTTTCGAGAGGTAAGTGTGTAAATGTGTTGCAGCATTTCGGCCGAGTCCTGGGATGATTACCGACCCTAAATTTAAAAAAATACTTCTCATAGACGTTTCGAAATATTACACCAAAAATCAACTTGTTAGTGGTATCTTTGTTCAAAACGATTAGCCATACAACTGTAAACATTATCATTTTATTAGCTATAGCAGCCGTCCGCGACTTCGTCCGTATGGATTTTAGTTATAGATTATTTCTAAAATAAAAGTAGCCCAAGTTACTTTTTATTACATCAGCTACCTACCAGCGAAAGTTCTGAAATCCTGGATTGTGCGTATTAATATCAGACAAACTTGACCTAGTCTAAACTAGTTTATCCTATCGAGCTTAGGACTTACTAGTTTGAACTAGGCTAAAACAGTTAATCCTATCGCGTATAGGAAACACTAGTTTAGCCTAGGAAAAACTAGTTTATCCTTAAATCAGGTTTGGCTGGTAGCAAATACAACATCAATACTTTGAAAATATACTGTTTGGTGCGTCAACTAGCTTCCTCAGTAATCTTCCCTTTGTTCAAAATGAAGACGATGTGATAGTTGCCATAATATCGTTCAGTTTTAATCAGGGTAATTTACAGCAAATGTATTACGAAATAAATAGTTAGTCTTGTCGCTCTTGTAAACGTTATCTAAAACAATAAGATAATACAGCTTATTAACAAAATTAAATAATAAAATTAGTTTGAATTCTTTCATTCGATGTTTTTCAATATTAGCGTAATGCATACTATCTACAAAAAAATTAAACAATAAGTACCTTAAAAAGGTTGGACTAAACCACGTTTGGCAAGCAGGATGATGGTTAATTAATTTTTTTAGATGATGTTTATTGTATGTAAAATCAATAATAATTTAGTCAATTAACTATAAAATTTCGTGATGTCAAAAATCATTTTCTCATACAAAATGTATGTAATCACGTTTTGACAGCTCATTAAACATACGGGGCACATACAGTGTGCAGTATTTAAAATATAACAAAGTTGAGGAAGTTGGTTGCCAGCCGTGTCCAATGAGTAACTGTAATGTTACAGTTACTATAATTGCGGTCTGTTATCTTAAGTAAAAGTGAGAATTCTTAAAAGAACCAGCCCGTCAGTCAACTGCATCTTGAATAATTAACTCTGCACCGATTACGTATTTCTTATATTTTTGGATTTTATGTAGAAAACACGGAAGTTATAATTTATTTTGGAAATTTTTTTAAGAAAAAAGTCTTCATTTATATTATTACTTCATTTCTTGCATTTAAATTAGATTATGTATATATGGGAATATGACGATGTGATTTAATGAGATAGGTCATAGTACCCGGATGACCGAGCGTTGCTCTGATAAAAACAATGATTTTCTTGATTTAATTTCAAACAAAACACTCATTGGCTTAGTGTTACTTAACAACGCCATCTGAAATACCTCTTCTACGCCACAATATTATTAATACTATTCATTACAAACATACATACACACAAAAAAACAAATATTTCCTCTTTAGAATATCCCCCGAATCGTTAGAGCTGAATGTCATTCATTATTATAGGTACGAAGCAGCTTAAATTTAATGTTTATAATATTGGTATGGTACTGAGTAAGTATAACATTTTCAGCAGACAGATAAGCTACGAGAGCATACATTAATTTAAATCGCTTTCATTGAAGTATCGCAATAGCAATTTGAAAAACTTGTCAATTCGTTTACATACGTTTCTTATTTTCATAATATTTTTAAGGTACTGATTATAGTCCTATATATAATCAAATAAATCAATGATGTTAATATGAACTCTAATTTAAGCCTATTGAACAATATACCAATGGCTGTACCATCGTGCCACTGATCTGTGTAGGTAAGTCATATTATGCAGTCATAGACAGACGCAAATTATGTTACAGCTGGTTTTCAAAAGCCGTGTATTTACAGGTGTTATAATTGGCTACATTGTTTCACGAGACAATTCAGGAGTTACCAGCGACTCGTGAATATGAACAGAAGATCTATACAAACTTGATCACATTTTAGGTGTACCTGAAAATAGACATCTCCCGTTACAATAGTGAGAGGTCAACTGTCAATTCTGTCATTGGTAGCGAACTATAACAGGCCGAACACTCTATAAAATGAATTTCGCTGCTTGCCTTCCCCGGAGAAACTATTTTAAAATTACATTCCATCAAATTGGTTATTTTAGGTGTTATTCGCATAGCATTCGCGTAAGTGCAATAGCAAGCAAATGTGCCAGCAAGTTTTAACATAAAATAAGTTGTTTTTTAATCAAGCGTAATTCTTAGGTACTTAAAAGTAGAGAGAGATAAAATAGAGAGATATGGAGAGAGATAAAATACTACGAATACAACGAATACTACAATACAACATAAAACTTTGCTGTCGCGTTGCAAATTACGAATAAACATATAACAGACAGTATCTGGATGATCGAGCGTTGCTCGGATAAACAGTTGATTTTCTTAGTTTAATTTTAAACAAAACACTCATTGGCTTAGTGTTACTTAACAACGCCATCTAAAATAGCCCCCAATAAAAAAAAAACAATGGGTTGCACTCCGGTAGTGCAGGCAGAAGTGAAAACTTGAACATTAACGTGGTGCATTTTTGATATTTTGGAATGGTTAGGGAATAATTTCGCACGAATTGCTTTTATTATCAGTATTATTTTTCATCTATTATTTTCAGTAGGTTTTCATCTAGTATTTTTATAAAGTACTCACTCATTTTCTTTCAATATTTCTTCGTCACTTTTTTCATTAATAAATGCACTTTGTTCAATGTCCATATTTTAAGTACTTGATATATGTTGTTGTAAAATTCGTTTTACAAGTATAGACGGTTGAGCCGTCATCGGCTGTCACCCCTCCGTCTTACGAATATTCGATCAAGCCGCGTGTCTTGACGCGAGTTTATATTTTTTTAAATTTTTACCCATCCCAAAAAGTGCACAACGCCGTTAAAGAAGTTATCACTTAAATAAATAAAAAACGCAACATGCTTGCTTGAGGATTGAACCCGGGTCTCTAGCTCCGCAGTCAGCCTATGTAACCATGCGACCAAGGAAATATAATTCTACCAATTTTTATAGACTCTTTCAAATCGACATTGTGACATTGTCATTCGTTTGAACGGCGGATTGCCGGATGACGTCTTACGGCGTTCTAAGTCACAATATTATTAATATTCTCCAATAGATGTCAGCAAGAGCCAGAGTTAAAAATTCGAATAAAACGACAATTTCTAAAAATGGAGGTGTTAGATTGTTAAAATTACAGATTATTTAAAATTTTATTAAAGCAGCTTATGAAAAATCAAAGGAAAAAAGAAACACAGAAAAATATTGTACTTAGTTTTATTTTAATTATTTATATAAAATATAATAATTTAATGCAACGGTTAAACAAATTGGATTCGCTTTATCAACCTGCATAATACTGATTAATTTATAACTAAAGTTGGCACAATTGCGACTGACAACATAATGAGGTAGAGCACTAACCTACTATAATAGTTAAATGTCACTCGTGGAATGTTTGATGTCCATCATATGATTTGTCCAATAAGTAAGACGAGGACGATTACATTTTTATAATTTTTTCACTGGTGAGAACAGTAGCAGAGATCAATTATATTTCTTACAAAGTCTTTAATCATAAGTCTGTTGTGAGTAGTTCGGCTCTTTCTACAACTATATGAAATTCTGTCTCTCTGTAGGTTTTACCGTCTGGTAACACTATTTGGAGCTTCTTCTTTTTCTCATTTTCTCTCCTCACAATAAAAAAAATTGCAATCGCGGCGCCAATGATAACTATAAAAATGCCCACCACTACAAAAATCCAAAAGTTCTGTTTAAAGGAACCACACCTACTATCAACAAATGTGGGCAGCGACATAAAGTGTTCTTCCAAAGCGTACCAACACGATATTATCCCGCCTTGTTCGTTCAGCACTTCCTTCCATTCCTCGGCGAGTTCGCACGTGCACGTTATGTTGAGGTGTAGTCCGTCAATACGTAGCGTTACCGACGTTCGATTATGCATTAGTGACGACGGTGTTATGTCGGTGGCGGTATTGTTATCGATGAGTAGCTCTTGTCTACCCATTGCTGCAATCACTTCCATCTCAACTGAAAAGCCAAAAAACGCTCCTTTCCTAATGGAGTGGATTGTGTTATTTCTGAAGGTAATGGGGCCTCTAGTTGCAATGTGAAATCCGTCTCCCTCTAAACTATCTATGTTATTATTCTCTATTAAAACTCTCTTTGGTGAATTGACAAGAAATGTCAAGCTAGACAAATATTTAACGGTGACTCCCTCCATTCGAAACAGATTAGTCACTTCTACATCCGACAAAAACCTGCTCGGCAACGTTTTCATGACGCCGCCGCGCAACAAGAAATTTAAGGTCGTAAACTTCTTGAACGCTTGTATTTCAATATTTTCGAAAATATTGTTTCCCAGTTCTACATTTTTGACCCCAGTAAGACTGGAGAATGCAAACGGTTTAAGGTTCTTTATCGTACTATCGCTGATAGTTATATCGTTCACGCGTCCTTGAATTGCGTGCGAAGAGATTTCGTTTATCGTACTGTTGATTATTACGATTCTAAGCCCGGGATTAAAATCGCTGTTTCGAGAAAAAGGGGACCATGCCAGAGCTCTCTCATTAATTACTACATGACTAACGTTTCTTATTTCTATCGACCGCAAGTGAAGGAGACCTCTTACAGAATCCTGTAGGAAGTGAACGCGTGAGCATCCATCTATAATAATGCCAGTGGCGGTTGAGGGAATCCTGTATGCGCCATCTGGTCTCAGTGTCACCTCCTGTAAATAAACAGTGGATAATGTTTAGTTTGACCTTGATAAATTGATAACACTCATTTGAATTTTAAAGTTTTTCCACCACTATTAATTTTATTGAGCGTTAGATGAGGTGAAGGCTATTATTATATTGTTTGACCTACGTATTTTGAGAATCTCTAGACACAATCAAGAGTTGCCATGCGAATATATACTGGGTATACCTACATATTACGCAATTAAAAGTGATTTAGGGTGCCCTTACTAAATGTTGTGTTCGGGTCAACATGGGACTTTAAATTTTAAAGTTTAAAACTACTTAATTATTAAGCCCGACGCGGCTCTAGCGTTCTGAGGTAGGTACATATCTACGATTTCCATAGTATAAAAATCGAAAAGAAAGCATGTTTAAACACCTTCGGAAGATAATAAATATATACCTACATATTTACAAGTGTTATTATGTTTTGAATTCTTGCTTATCATTTTTAATAGATGGCAAGGTTGTTACCAGCGTCTTTAAATTGATCGATGACTTATTGACATTCATGATGGCTTTTCAAACACACTACAAATTGTAAGAAATAAATTGCCTACTCTTCACATTGTTTAGATGTTAATCCAGTGCGATATAGTTCCGTAGTCCATTTCAAAACTTTAATAACTCGTTAGACAACATACAAATTTAATGTTGCCACACAACAGTAGTTGTTTTAACGATATTATTGAATACAAAAATATTATCTAGACTTACTTTGAATATCTTAATTTAATCGACAACGTGTAGGTGTGATCAAGTTACACAATAAATAAACGAATAAATCATAATTACATACAAGAATATGAATCCTGTTTACACTTATTGTTTTACTGTCTGTAAAAATTCTTTAATTTTTAGGTCATTTTTAGATCTGACTAATGTTGATAAATTACAACATGGATGTAATAAAGTGCGTAAAAAATTTACAATATAGACTTTTATTGACAATTTTTTCAAAGAGTCAGTTTAGGCAAACGAGCAGTTTCGGTCGATATTGAAAAGTGGAGATTTTGCAAGAAACATTTATACGCCCGTATTCTTTTTTATTCCTACGGCTGTTATACCAATTGTTACTTCTTAGCAGACAGAAAAAAAGTTTACCTCAAATCCGCGCTCGCAGTTGCATATGACCCTGGTGAAGGCGTCGCAGCGGCACGCCTCATCCTCGCAGATGGTGGGCGTGATGGTCTGCGCCAGAGCCCGTGCGTGCACCACCAACAGTATTTGCCACCACGTTGCCCAACGCATGCTATGCTTTCACAGATTTCACGTCACCATCTCATACGATTATGCCGTCTGAAACAATGGTAAGTTTCACGTAAGTATGAAGTATGAGTAGCGATAGTTTAGGGTTACGACGCGAACGCCAGGCTCTCACGAATGTGATTATGTTCAGGTGCTTGTTGCGCGTTGCGCACCTATTACAATGAAAGAAATTATGTACGAACTTCATCTTTCGTAAAGAGAAAATCGTGATGTTTCTGGGATGATCGATGGTTTCTGATATAGATTTTGTCTGAGAAATATGCCAATTTTGTACACGTATTTGGCTAGCGAAGAGGGTTATAGTTTTTATCCTTCCCAATTATAAGCAAAGAGCCACACCTACAAGAAAATGCCAGCATTGGGTTATATAAAAAATGGTGATATCCAAGGAATAATACATTCATATTTCGGCACTCTGAAAGCGCACAAAAATATTTAAGCTTCAAGTTTTGCGACGACATTAATTTGAAAAATGTCGTTTAGTAATTCATTCACTACTTGATGCAGTCATAGATACAGTCGTAGTCATAGAGGGCTTGTCTATAAGGTTTGTAACTATGTCTATAATCTTATAATGGCTACCACACTAGCCCGAGACGATCCACAGTTTAAATTACCTATATCATTTTAAAACAAGGCAAAATGTTTATTTTTGATATGAGGTAGATTTTCAATGAAACGTGGCACCGATTTGTAAAATTAATTACTGCTAAATATATTCAAAGAATCATATCGGAAGGAAATACTAATATCACAAAGAATGGGAAAATAATGCGCAAAACATGATTGCTATCTTTTATGTAAAGTAAAATTTACGAACCAAACTAACCGCATTATCGCACTTTATTTTATATTATAAGTGAATCATAATGTGTAATAATAAAATTATAAGTGAATCATAATGTGTAATAATAAATTACAGAATGATATTACCTGGATATTAGGGCAGGCGTTCCTTATTCATATTTATGAATATTGATGTAAATGTGGCACTATTTCAATTTGAAGTTCACCTTTAATTCGCATTAATTAAGATTTTTTATAAGCTACTAAAGCTAAAGCGAGTATTTTAATAGTATAATTTTTTCTTTGATTTTTTTCCGAAGTGTGGTGTTCATGAGGCACTCATTTATCGATCTGAGTCAGCTCGGCGTACTCTGTTATCGAGGCGCGTTATCAGATAGCCGCATAGGTGGTGGACGGCTTACATACCGCATCGAAACGTGCGCGTGTGATTTTAGCAAGGCTATCGGAATAGATAGCTGGCTTCTAGATACGCCTGTGTTGATGACCTCTGCCTTTGTTTTTTATTTAACTGGAATAAAGTCAACCTCTCAGTAAATAGCGAGTGTCAATTAATGGGAAGTTATATAGAAAATACAGTGACGACCGAGCGTTTTTTTAATTTCAAACAAAACACTCATTTGCTAATAAAGAACGCCATCTGAAATAGCTCCCAATTAAAAAAAAATCTAAAAAAATACTCTACAATAGATGTCAGGAAGAGTCATATTTTTCAGTTTATATTTAAGTTTAATATCGCTAAAAATACGGATAAAACGTCACTTTCTAAAAATGAAACCTACCTGGATCGATTTATCACCCCCGAAACCTAGGTACAAAATATCTAAATATAAATATAAATTTAGATATTAGTATTAGCTATAGGTATATTACGTACAGACTATCATAATAATATGTTTATTAACCTATACTATACATATCATAAAATTAAAACGATTACATATCTGAACAATGTAGTATTCAAGAATAATTAAAATGATAATTGTTTTTTACTTAGGTACTGTAACTGTAGAAGGTTAACACGCAATAACTACATCATGAAAAACAATACAATTTTCACACTTGTATTGTTAGAGGTCTAACATAAAATGTGGTCTGAATTTTAAATTTGTTTTCTTTAAAGAGCAAAGGGGTCCTCAATAATAATAAGTATAATAACTTAAAAACCGATGATATCTCCAGCGTATATTCACGCTTTCTTTCAAGCAGGTAGGCATGTAAAGGTGGGACAGTCTGGGACACATCTAGTATACATTTTTAACTAATGTAAGATTAGTACCCTAATATTTTAAGGCACCTTATGGTATTATTATTAGTATATATTACTTGTACCTCATTGATACTCCTCCTCCTCATTGATTACCTCATTGATATCTATCAATTAGGTAAGTGGTCTTAAAAGATTTTAAAGAAAGTGTGATGTCTATTATTGTCGCTAACTAATAAACATAACTCTACAATGTATCTGTAGCTCTATCGTCTATCTAACATTATTGTTTACAATATTCTTGCCGTGGTGGGTTATTTTGTACAGCCTAAATTTATATACATGTCTCACAAATTCTTCAACCCGTCATTTGTGCGTCATGGATCACATCCAGATCTCAATAAGCTCGATGATTCATGCTAATTTGGAAAACTGCCCATACAGTGGGTATAGTAACGTTCGTGGGGATAACAGTACAATAGTTACATTTAATGTTCCAAAAGCCGTTTTGTACCAACAACAATAAAACGAATTAAATTAAAATAAAAAATATTTCGTTTAGGTACGTTTGGTTTAAAGCAATATTATTATGTGAATAGGTACTACTACTACGTCTTTGTAGTAGTGGTGCAATTGCTAGATCACATTCCTTAACCTCCGACCGCACCCCTTCGGATCACGGCCGCGATATTTATGTGGCCAAGAATGTGTATAAGAGAAGTGTATCTTTGACGCGTCTGCAGGATCCGCTAATTACGAGCCGCGTCGAGCTATTTTCGAATTTTAAGGATGCTATTGGGATTTATGCTTGGCTTGCGAGACTTGTGAGAGATCGAGGAATTCGCTATAGGGATGATTTATTTTTAACGTCTGCTCGTAGAAATAGCCTGAATGTTTCTTTCTGCATATCTGCATATTTACATTAATTTGAGACTGCATTCGATTATTACATTTTGGAAATAAATGACTAAAAAGTTGTAACATAAAAAAATCACGAAATCTAAATTTCCATAATTTTTTCTTAAAACTTTTACTGCTTGTAATTATATATAGTAATATATTAGTTTTGCAAATAACGTAAATAAATTATCAATTTTTTTCAGCTTCATAAAAAGGTCTTAATAGTATACAACAGATAAATTTAAAATTGTCGAGCCAGGAAGTAAGCCAACTATGCATTGGGTACCCACTTTTAGAACATAATTTCCAGTTTTTCAAATATGTTTTATTATTAATGTTTTCTCAATAGACTATTGATAAATTCCAAACAAATAAATTAAGTTGTAAACAAAAAAATAGAACCGACTTCAAACGGTAAAAAATAAAATTGTTCAATACCTACTTCTTCTTGCTTATGGTAATGACTCTTAAAATTATTTTTGGAGTTGGGCCCTTACTAAAATGTCGTACCATTCGTTCTAAATGGGCACCGACAGTACAGACAGTGGGACAGTACCTACTTCTTCTTCTTAATAATTATGCACATGTGTAAGCATAATTGGATTTTTCAGTTAATTTCTAAACGTTAAATAGATACCTTATATAATCATGTTTATCTAATAGCCATCTTATACCCTGAAAGAATACTACTATCAGTCCACCTGAACGTATAAATTAATGAAAGAATTTTCTCTCAGCTCCTAACCGTTGAGGAGTTGTACCTTCAATCATCAGCTTAGCAACATGAGGTGGTAATTACCGGACATAAATATTTATATTATGTTAAAAAATATGACTAAAAGAATGTGTGTGCCTATTAAGTTTCAGTGTTTCCCTCGATTTCCCTAGTATAACATCATCAGATTTTGCCATGGTGACAGTTGGAACACCTCAGAAATGTAAGATTTCCAACAAAAAACCATTTATTGAAAGAATTTGCTCTCAACTGCAAACTGTCATAGTACCTTCTATCATCAGCTCAGCAACATGATATGATGATAATTATACACAAATACCTGTTTTGCTTTAGTAAAGATATGAAAATCATTTGTTGTGCTATTAAATTTGAATGTTCCCTTCGATTTCTCTGGGATCCCCTCATCAGACTTTGACTTGGCGACAGTTGGAACACCTCAGGAATGTAAGATTTGGAATAAAAAACTATTTATTGAAAGAATTTGCTTTCAATTCCTCACTGTTGCAGTACCTTCCATCATCAGCTCAGCAACATGAGATGATGATTACTATGCACAGATATCTCTTATGCTTCAGAAAGTATAAGAAAATCAATGTGTGTGCCTATAAAATTTGAGAGTTCCCCTCGATTTCCCTGGGATCCCATCATCAGATCCTGATTTGGTGACAATGGGACCACCTCGGGAGTATAAGCATACGAACAAAAAAAGAATTTTGAAAATCGGTCCACAAACGGCGGAGTAATCGGTGAACATAATATTATATATATATATATATATAATACATACAGCCGAATACAGTACCTACTCCTTTTGGAAGTCGGTAAAAATTGGTAAACTGTTTAACATTTTTAAATTAATATACCATAAATTTGTAACATTTAAATTTTTTTTCTATAAATTTGTATTTGAAAATAATTTTTCAAACAACGTAAATGAATTCACCGTTTCCTCAAATTTCCAAAAATGTATGAATGAATGAATGAACCAATAAATGAAATTAAAATCTTTCTAGTCTTAGTTTGTTTCTCAAAACAAGAAACAATTTTAAAATGATTCACTCCCTAGCAAAATGGTGTTTTAAATTTTATTTCATCACGCAAAGAATTTCCGATTACAAGTGACAAAAAGATAAGGCTATTTAATTTATGAATAAGTTTTTGAGTAACTTATGACTCTTATACATTCTAAGATATTTGAACTATAATAAATAACTCCTATTTATAAAATTTACTTTACAATCTCATTCAGATTTTCCGATTACTGAAAATCATACCCTAAAAAGTATGCGAAAAGAAAATATTCACAAGAGATATCAGGAAGAGTCATATTTAATAGTTTTTATATTATTATTTAAGTTGACTATCGCTGAAAATCCAGATAAAACGACATATTCTAAAAATGAAACCTAGTTGGATCGATTTATCACCCCCGAAACCAGGGTACTAAATTTTATCAAAATCGTTGGAGCCGTTTCCGAGATTAAAAATATATATTTAGTTATATACAAGAATTGCTGGTTTAAAGGTATTAGATATAAAATAAAAGATGTAAAAAATAGTAAAATTTAAAAGGTTGTATTACATACAACATTTGAATTTTATTTCATGGATATTCTTAAAGATACAGAATTATGTCATGCCAGTATCTTTAGACATCATAATTGCGTCATCGGTGCGAAATAAGGTTTATTTTCGTTAGGTAAGGTCACACTGTAAGTATAAATGTACATACATATAAAATAATAATGTTGAACAGACGGTTATTATTTACCTGCTCTACGTGTAATTTACGTTTTATTCGTATTTTCTTTATCTTTTAAGTGCGCATAGCTGCGGTTAGTGTACTAATCTACTTTACTAAGAAAGTCATAGCTTTCGAAAGCGTTCAGGAGCTTATTTCATGCGGAATCTTTAAAGGTCACGGTCACGTAAACCGTCAGCCGATAATTTCGATTATTTTCAATGAATGTAATGCAGTCGTCAAAGTTTGACGAAGCCACCTGACAGCGGGATGACTGTTAACTTGTATATCGTAGCATTGTGGAATTATTGAGGAACTATGTCGTCAGTTTAACCCGCATCTCCACCAACCCGCATTGGAGCAGCGTGGTGGAGTAAGCTCCAGGCCTTCCCAATAATGGGGAGAGACCCGTGCCCAGCAGTGGGACGCAAAAAGGGTTGCGGCCATGTCGTCAGTATATACTATCTCGATGGGTGGAATAAGCCTTTTGTCCTTCACATTCGTGGGCAAAGCCCATGTCTAGCGATCTTAAAAAAGAATTGTAATAATCTGTTTTCTTTTAAAAGAAAACTGCAGCACTTGACAGGCATTTTAAATTTTACTTTTCGCTCATTTGCATATTTTATTTAAGTTTGATAAAACAAATGAAATTTATTTGAAGATAATTATAATGTTGGATTTTGAACAAACATAAGTTGTTGCGATTTATGTCATTTTATCAAAATAGTATCAGTTTAGTTCATAACGGAAACATTGGGCTTCAAGTTTGCAATGCTAAAACCTGCACAGATTTACAATATTTTTAACCGTGGTGTAAGTCATGAGTACCAAACTAATATACACATATTTCGCTCGTATTGATATTGCAAATCTAGAGCACAATACGTCTCGCTTTGCTCGATAAGCTATTGGAATAGCATTAACATAACGCGGAACGTGAACTGGAAAGCACGAACGTTGTTTGTGGCTCTGGTACTACAATTGTTTTTAATGCCTATTTTTAATGAGATCTTATTTCACTATTGTGCACTTGAAACAATACACTCCTGCGAACAGGAAGCCCTCCAACTTCTTAGAAGCTCGTGTTCTTTTCAATTGCTACGAATATGATGGAAAAGTGGAAATATCTGATATTATTTGTTGTAGATAGCCTCATGACCTTTCGTTAGAAAATGAACTAACATTTCTAACTGCATTGGCTTTTAGTCTTATTGTAGGTATTGATCCAATAGCTATTTGTAATGTTTTAATATATTATTACGTTGACCCGCGTGGCTCAATGGGGTTTTTCAATCTCAACGATTGATTTAATTGCTCAACATTACCTTTGCAGTCTTTCCTACACAATCTTAATTTATGTAGCATAATCAATTTTATTGAACACTTTATTATTCTGTTTATATAACGATTTCTAATTAAGTAACGTCAGAAATAACTTGAAATCTGCTTCTAGACCTAATTTATGTGGTGATTTAAGTCTTAACGTATACTACAGAAAGACAACGTTTTACGGATTGTTATTTCTCACTTGATAACTCGTACCTTGACTTTCTTCTTTATCCTCATTTAGATTTTCTACGTTTCTAATGTCCTTTTTATACGTTTTACGTAGTTGTTTGTTACGCATTTGACCGCACGACCTCAGTTATGACCAGTTGTGATTATTGAATTAACCTTTAACTCACAACTTCCCGGCGAGACCTTTATATCCTTCACGAGGCAGATTCCAAAATATATAACTAACATTATCTTCATTATTTAAATTGATTACATCACTACATAACTAAATATAATTATTGATAAGTGAACACCTAAAAGTCCTTTATTCGCAGCAATAGTTTCCCATTTCGTGAAGTATTTATTGATATTTTTGAAATAAATATTAATAATTATAAATATTTCACGAATACCTGTACTATTTACTCTTAAATGACTTCATTGGCTGCTTAAGCAGTTGAGCCACGATAAAACGATTCAATAGAAATCATTTATTTACATTGTTTCTTATTTCGGTTTGTTTACACTAACAGTCAGTTCCTAAAAGTAAGCCCGAAGGTGGACGTCTCGAGTTACATAGGTAACAGCCTTAGAGCATCAAGGTATGACAGGTATGACACCCGTCAGAGAGGAGTGGCCTTTACGGGCGAACCCCTCGTCCCAACGTCCATGCACAATGTGCCTTCTAGTTATACAACTAGTGTGTCCGTGTATGTCGGTGTCAGTGTTGACGGTGCACAGAAAATGACTTTGTTAATTGAAATTGACATATTGACATATGAAATAATATTTGCGAATGTGTGACAAAATTAAAATGTGTGCGTTCTTCCCCCGCACCAGATTTGGCACAACAATTATGTATCGAAGCGAGGCGCTATGCCGTCTCTACTGAAGGGTGAGTCAGTAACTTTGATGCTCTAAGGTAACAGCCGAGTGTTTGTATGCACTGTAAGAGCGTTTGTCCACGTCAGCTTCATACACTTCACAAGAAGTTGGTAGATGACGATACATAGTCCGCATTTTACAAAAGCGACTGTCTACCGCATGCCTATCCGATGTGACGGTATTCGAGCAGATAAATGAATGTTTGTGTATGAGATGTCATGTTTGCTGAGATAAATAGTCAACAATCCCTATTCCAGGCTGAACAAATCCCTTAACAGTCGTTGAAAACGCCAATACACGCACTGATTTTTTAAACTAAAGAGACCACTAACTAAAGAGAACTTGTTTTCCTATTTTCTCGTTGACGTCTGTCGTCTTGTGTGTCCACTGCCATGGACAAACGCCATGCGTACTTGCCGAATCAAATAAGAAACTTTCCTAAAGTGACCACAATCCCGACTCTACTTGTTGATTTTAATTTGTCAACTTTTCCCATGACGATAGCTAACATGTATTCAAAATTTTAATTGCGCATTTAGATTGTTAAGGAAAAATGTAGCGCAGTTTGTATAAAAATTACTATTATCTGTAATCTTTGTCAGATGTAGTTGTACTCGTATGTCGTAACTCGACATAGTTTTGGCTACAAGAAATATTGCCAAATTAGATGTCGTATACGTACGTAGATTTATTTAAACAATTATTTATATGCACCTCTTATTTAAGTTTAACTTATTTTATTTATTGTTATTCATCATTTATTCATTACTAGATTAGCGTAGCAGACAGACAGACAGACAGAGTTACTTTCGAATTTATAATATTGGTAGGGATTATTGATCTGTCCCTGTAGCTTCGGGATTAAGAATAGAGCTACGGTATTCCCTGCCTGATCGTAAGAGGCGACTAAAAGGGGGCTTCCGGGGATGCGGACGGTGAGAGACGGTGAGAGTGGGAGCTTGACCCGTCCAGCTAGCAGTCCCGGGAGGGACGGCGGTGTATGCGTGGTCGCATGCCGCCGTGAATACCTGAAGGTGCAGGAGAGCACATCTGCTCTCCCGAAGATGGGCCCGTTCTGGGGCGCCGCGCGTGGAGGACACCGGTGCATTCCTATGGAGATCCCGGAGTCCTCACAAACGCAGAGGCAGGCCACCGAGGGGGTTTTAGTGCGGTCAAATCCCAAATAACCCGGTATCCTCTCCCAAGGTGTCGGGTACCTTTTGAAGGTTTCCCCCCCGATACCAAAAAAAAAGGGATTATTGATCTATTAAACCCCGACCCATATTGATGTATTAAAATCTTAGTAGCCAAATCTGAGTTGCCAGTGGAGATGTTTTTGTAGATAATTTTCCTCGTTTATAAAATTAAATTAGGTAGGTAGGTAGGTAGCTGTTTATTTACTAGCTGCATATAAAAGTAACGTTGTCCGTCATATTATTATGTTAGATTTTAAAGTAAGTATATATTTCTAGTAAAATTAAAGATAAACGTTGCTTTTATAAATTGGTAAACAGTCTTAAATATATATCATACCTATTATTAAATTATTTTCTGGGATAGTGTTTGCGTCCGTCTGTCCAATTTTCCTTGATTGGATTACAAACTAATAGTTATTTCTATTTTAAGTAACTAAGAAACTGTAAAGAAATTTTATAGGGGCATTAATTGTATGACGTATTTGGTACTAATGCCTCTTGATGACATATTGTTGTGGTTATGGTTAGCGATTTACACGAAAATCCCGTTATTTCTTGATTTTATAATAGTATTTTAGACAGTAGATATATTATCAAATTGATTGCCGAAAAAGAGTATAAATGCTTTGGTAACGCATTCATTTTATGATTTCAATTCAAGTGGCGCGTGTTCTATAACAAACTTTGATCGCATGCCAAGTCGATCGACGTAGTTAGTACGTTTGTTAGGATTAGGTTAGGTATGTTGTAAAAAAGGAAATATTAATACTGACCTGTCAAAGCGCGGACTCGTGGGACAAACATTGAAAATGATAACACCGGTAGGAGTCAACGTAAAAATGTGGAGTCACAGTGATTACTGGAACGCGACATTTTGCTGAGGTAGAACCACGTAATATGAATCAAAACAGTAATCGCACGTACTTGCGCGGCGTATCGCAATGTTTGTTAATCGCGCACAGCGAGAACAATGCATCCGTTGGGTCGGTTAACGCTCATGCGACTGATGGAGTGAGCGAGCGAGCCGGCCACAAACAACGCTCGGTACAACGGCAACGTTCGCAGCGGCTCCACGAGGTTCGCTAACGCAACCGCGCTGTCCGTGCGACCTTCATCTTACGAGTATATCAGTTCTCTACTTCTCGACGTTCGCACTACATTCAAAATTTATAATTTTTCCCCGATTTTATGGTTAACATTTTATTCATGTAACTGAGGATCCCAGCTCGTGCATAACAAAGGATGTCTTCGTGTCAATTCGATTATGACAAATGGACTGACTTAGTAGCAGAGGAGACGTGGAAGATTGACCTTCACCGTTCTGATAACTCGATGAGACACATTTTTATCAAATATATATGCCTATAATAACTTGCCTATCGAAAAGTGTTCATAGCTATTTTTCATATCATGTTCGCTCTTGTGATAACTAAATGAGTTTTATCTCAATTGCCAAGAATGAGGTGATGAAAGAAAATTGATTAAATTTAATTAAATTAAAAATAGCTATGAACACTTTTCGAAAGGCAATTTATCATAGGAATAAGTATATGTTTATATTATATCTTAGACCATAGAAAATGACTGCTGCAGGTCCTAATAATTTTGCCAAAGCAAATATTGTAAATTTGAAACTAACTCAAAAGGATTGACACAGACTGATGATAAAAGATCGACACAGATAGAGATGATTAAAAAACAGGGCTGTTCAAAACCGCGATGTTGAACTTTTGATAATAAAAATAAAACATTTTGCATCCTAGTTATAAAAATTTAATACCTTAAAACGAGCAATTCGTGTATATAAATATATCATTTAAATTTAAGAAATGGATCCAACGATTTTCATGAGATTTAGTACCCAGGGCGTTTCGGATAAATCGATTTGTGATAAATCGATCGATCTAGGTTTCATTTTATCGTTATTGTCGATAGTTTATCGATATTGTTGTTTTGTCCGTATTTTCAGCGATAATCAACTTAAATATAAACTGAAAAATATGACTCTCTGACATCTATTGGAGAGTATTAATAATATTTTGGCGTAGGGCATCGTCAATTTGCAGTTCAAACTAGAAGAAAGAAACAAAGAAAATGTAGATTTAAATGATCTCTATAAGATTTTCGTCGATCGAATTATTAAAACTTCCTTGGCCGAATAGTTATGTACATAGGCTGACTGCAGAGATAGATTTCCGGGTTCGAACCCCAATCTAGCATAATAATTGCTTTTTTAATTCTTTATGACATTTTTTTAAATTGAGAGCTATTTCAGATGGCATTGTTAATACGAGGAACAGTAAGTGTTTTGTTTAAATTAAACCAAGAAAATCAATCGTTTTTATCCGAGCAACGTTCGTCGATCGGTCGTCCGGATACTGATGCTTTACAAGTGAAAGATGGAGACTAAGAGTTTTCTGGTATAGGAAAAAAGGAGAGTTAAGACACATACATATTTATACACTTATATATATATAAGTTACGATATATTCCAATTTGGGAAAATTATTTTATTTTATTTTTTGCGTCAATTACGGTTTCTCTTTCAAACACCTTTTACTCTTCCGTGCAACCGACAATCTAATCAATATTCAGTAATAGCACAGCAATGGATACGTTCACTTACCTAAATAACAATAATAACGAAATAATAATCAGTAGTATTTGCATGAATCGCAGGTTGTGATGTAGTGCAGCAAAAATAATATTTTTATGTGATATTTCAAATAATATTATTTTGTTGCAAATCGTTAGTAAATTATAAGTATTATAATTTATCTTTAGATATTTTTTTATATCCTTTTGAATTTATTGTTTTCAATATAAATTATGTATGTAAGTATAGTACTTATGTATGTATCAACGTGAAAGTATTTTCTCATTGTAATATATAGAATAGATACTCGTAGTTCATCATTAAGATAAATGTATAGATAATAGGGACAAGATCATTATTATGGAGCGGACAAGGGACACAGTCAGTAAAAGAAAGATATTTTACCAAAATTCTATAGAGTACATATTAATGTGACTTAATTTAAAGGATTCTACTCGTAATAGCGTGGTGGGACTGAAAATATACATAGTCTCTACATGTTACTCAACTTAAATAGGTAAGCAATATATTTCGTTTAGATTTTCCGGTTTGTATGGTAGAGTGAAACACGCTGGGTGTAATTCATGTGGTCATTACTTTCCGAGCATTATAGAGACGCTAACCAGGCCTTCGATACATCAACTTTGTTTGTAGGCAGTCAATAGGTTTACGAAACACGTGAGACGTACTTGTTTATTTATTTAATTCCGTATCACATCCGAAGCGGTTTCGGCTGAGTTGTACCCTCTGCGTTGAAATACATACTTGAAATGCAATATGTTTAAGTGCAGCTTTAATTACTTCAGTTTGAGTGGAGGTAAGTCGTTAGAACAATTTATAAGGGAAGCCCAAAGACAAACGATTGTCGACACAATGTAGGTTAAAATAGTCTTTCACTTCGTCTCATTACACGCTTTTTATTAGCTTCACCTGTATGTTTGTATGTTTGTATGTTTGTAACCGACTTCTTTGGGCGCGATTTTGACCCACTTTAAACGGCCAGATTTCGTTCAAACTTTGTAGATTTATTGAGGACCGATGACAATACACTAATTTGATAAAATTATTCCATTTTTCAATTTGCAAAATATGATTTTTGTTCGATTGCGTTTATAGAGCTACAGCTATTATACGACTGTTATAGATCAAACGATCTAATAACGAGTATTTTAGCCACTTTAATTCAGCATCTGCTAAAAGGTGGAGTAAAAGTGCTAAAACATAGTGCTGTAAACGTTTATTCGACGTCCTTAAAGCACACATTAGCAAATATTGCCAAATAGTCGAGATAACCGCTATTACACGATAAATGGGTGTTTTAAGAACGGTTACTCGGCTCTTATACGATTAAAGGCTGAGTAATCTAATTACTATTCGACTATTTTGCTGCTTGGGTTGCTCATATTTATGTAGGGGAGTAGACTATTGGTGCTCAGTAACCGAAAACGTGTATGAGATATACCTATAAAGAATATAAATAATTTGTTAAGTCGTAAGACAGGTGAAATTTTATGAAAACGTAAAAATTAAAAAAAAATAAATAAATAATGTAGTTTAAAAAACTAAAAAACACGCTTTTGAGAAAATACGAACTAAAAACTAAAAAAATAAGAAGAAAATGTATATTACTGTAAATAAAGCGTGGGGTGCATGGTGTCAATAGTATCTTAAAAACCACCCCACGCTTTATTTACAGTAATATACATTTTCTTCTTATTTTTTTAGTTTTTAGTTCGTATTTTCTCAAAAGCGTGTTTTTTAGTTTTTTAAACTACATTATTTTTTAAATATCAAGTACCTGGACGCCCGAGCGTTGCTCGGATAAAAACAATTGATTTTCTCATTTTATTTTTAAGCAAAATATTCATTGGCTTAGTGTTACTTAACAAAGCCTTTTGAAATACCTAGCTCCTAATTAAAAAAAAAATTGTCACAAAAATTAAAAAAACGCAACTTGCCTACTTGAGGTTTGAACCCAAGTCTATAGCTCCGTAGTCAGCTTTCGTAACCATTCGACCAAGAAAGCTTTAACTCCATTGACGAAATTTTTATAGAGGTCTTATCATATCGACATTGTCATTTGTTTGAAGGGCGGATTGACATTTGACGGTTTTCTACGCCACAATATTATTAATATTCTGCAATAGATGTCAGTAAGAGTAATTTTGTATTTAATGGCATAAACATTAAATAAAACGACAATTTCTATAAAAAAAAATCCTGGATTATTTATCATCCCCGAAACCAGGGTACCAAAATTCATCAAAATCTTTGGAGCCGTTCCCGAGATTAAAAAAATATATTTAGATATACACAAGAATTTCTCGTTTAAAGGTATTAGATTCAAAGAGTATCTTTAGACTATTATTTATTCTGTGCTTTAGCTTAAAACTTTTTTTGCTTCCCACTAATGAACACGGCTCTCTTCCTGTTTTTAGTGATCCCTGAAAGTATTTCCACCACGCTGCTCCATTGTGCGTTGATGGAGACACGCTAGTCGCCGACTCACTATAGAAATACTCGTATCTATATTAAATATGTATAAGCATTAAAAATTTTGCGCAACGATTCGAAAGTATTTACGCAGCAGCACTTTATTAATATATTTATTAATCTATACAAATAAATAAAATTGGAGTGTCTGTTTGTAATATTAAAATAACCGCTTTTTACTACATGCATATGAATGTAAATACGGTACATATACTAAAGCAGCATTTTTTACAAATTTTGTCTGTCTGTATTCTATCTTTTCAGGCTAATCTCTGTCGGCTGGACCGATTTTGACCGTATTTTCAGTGGCAGGTAGCTGATATATAACAAAGAGTAACTTATGCTATTTTTATTTTAGATTAATTCTAAAACTAAAGTCCACGCGGATGAAGTCGCGGGCGGCCACTAGTGCAATAATGAATACATAAGTATGATAAACACAGAAGGTAAACTGTATCACCTAGGATCATTCGAGCGTCTGTCCGTCTGTCACAGCAGTTTGCTTCGAATCTACTGGACCAAATCAGAGGAATTTGGTAGGATGGTGTAATCTTATAATCCAAACACAGTTGTGCAAAGTAATTCATTTTATTAAATAAAGACCATTTACGGGGGATAAATTAGGAAATTTAAAAAATGTTTTGCAAACCTTACTGTGATCAAATACAAGGCTCGTTATAAATAGTTTAAATTATCGTTGTTAATAGTTTAGATTTTATTCACGAAAGAATACGAAAATTTACCATTCTCTCCGAATCTCCGAAGCAACGGAGCCTATTTTTGAAAAACGTATGTAATATCATTCATTGCTTCTAGAATACAGGATAAGAAGGGTTAACTTTGTACGTAGACACGGTTTTCTCTATTATCATTAACTCCAATCAACTTCCCGTTGAGGTGGTAAATACCCCTTAGTACGTAGATGATAGTTAGGAAGTTTGATCGCGGTGGGTGGAAAAATCTGAAAAAAATTATATATGTACTTTTCTAACCAATAGGGACTTCTGGGTGGATCTCAAAATTTCTGGGATGATCTAGCAAACTATTTTAAAACTAAATTTTATTGAGAAAGATCGAGATAGTTCAAGAAACTTCTCGAATCATTTTGATTTTTTAAATAATTTCAATAAATTGAGAATATTCGAGAAAGCTTCTCAATTGATCTGGATTTTTTTAAATAATTGTAATATTTTTTCGAATGATCTGGAGATTTTGAAAGTAATTGCATTTTTTAAATTAATTGAAAATATTCGAGGAAGTTCCAGAAACTTCTCGAATGATCTGAAGATTTTTGCAATTTATTGCAAACTGTTTTAATTAATTGAGAATGTTCGAGAAAGTTTCAGAAACTTCTCAAATGATCTACATATTTATAAACGCAAAAGTTTGTAAGTATGGATGTTTGTTACTCTTTCACGTAAAAACTACTGAATGGAATTAAATGAAACTTTACTATACTATAGCTTCTACATCAGAATAACACATAGGCTACAATTTATAAAGATATTGTGTGAATTGTCCAAAATATGACGATAAGTGTCAAGTAAGTAGGAAAAAATTTACCATCTGCGAGCTATTCTGGCGTGCGCTGCCAAAACCGCTAGAGTTACACATATCTTATATATATAATTCTTCTGTGAGTGTGTATGTCACTGAACTCCTCCTTAACGGCTGGACAGATTTTAATGAATTTTTTTGTGTGTATTCAAATGGATTCGAGGATGGTTTAGTTTCACAATTTGGGCCACTGGAAATGTTTTTTAATTATTTTTATTTATTTATAAGTAGTTTTCCCATATAAATTCTTCCTATCTGTCAAACGTTTGTATTTCGTGCCGTGCCCTTCTAAACTTTGACACATTCAGAATAACAGGACAGTTCGTATGTCATTATTTGTTTTATATTTTTGTTTGATAGTAACATGAAGTCTCTTTAAGATAATAAAAAACAAATCCTCTTTGAACAACGTCTGCACCCGGGCGGAGCTGGGCGGGACCACTAGTATGTTATGTATGATGGAAATGTTTATCTTAAATAGTCCTACAAAAAAGAGCCGGTCCACGGCACTTCAGAACTTTATGCTAATGATCCTCTCTAACACGGGTGAAACCGCGGGGCACTGCTAGTTATTTATATAAATTAAAAATATTGTGGTAAACTCACCGTAATGGGTACATTCACTGACGGAAAAAAGTTCACTAAAACACTACTAGATGCGCTATCTAGTGGTGTTTTAAAAATTAAAAGCTTCCTCTTTGCAACCATCCACATCAGTAATTTGTTAGAGCCCTGTGTGCTTCATAATAAAGTGGTTTCTTGTGAATGTGAAGTGTCTATGCCTACGTAGCTAGTAACAATAAGTTTTTGAGATTTCCGCCCCTTATGTAAGAGCTAGACTGTTCGAAATTAACCAGCAAACAACCTTGCAACAATGATGCGTTCAATGAGATGAATAGACTCAGAAACCTAGCTAGCGATTACTAAAAAGTAGAAAACTAAAATAAAAAAACTTAGAAGATTTTATTTAAATGCTGTAAAAAGACGAAAATATAATTGTCCTTTAAAATTTTAACTATCAACTTATAACTTCATTATACACAAATTATACGATTAAAAGCTTGTCGCGCGATTTATTTTTGTAAATGAACTAGTAACCGTTTAATTGAGTAACTTAATCTGCTAGTTAAAATTTTAAAGAACAGTTTTTTTAGAGCATTTAAATAAAAGCTTCTAAGGTAATTTAATTTAATAATTCATTTAAAAATAAAAACTTTTTTAAAATTCTAATGGGTAATCGTCAGAATCGTCGCCGTGGTTTGAAAGCTTTAATCTCAGGAATTATTGGTTCGAATTGAAAGATTCTTTCTGTGTTGGATTTATTATAACGCGGGTAAATTCGCAAGGCACATATTACAAATTTACTATTTATGTAATCTTTTAGTTTTATTCAATAGGAATTATGGTACTCGTATATAATAAAACAAAATTGTTGCTTCAACATTTATTGCAATAAAACATTCATAGGATTTGTGAAAGGTCCTTTTATCTTGGTTTTAAAATTTTGATCACCTACAATTAAACAATTAATATCGCTTATATTAAGATGAGATAAGTTTGAAACATTATATTCAAATACAATACTTTAATCTTGACACCTATACAATACGACTACTTATTCTCTTGCATGATGCATAGTTTTATCATATTTTCTTAGTTTAATTTATGTATTTTAATGGAATATTAGAAAAATACTAAGTATATTTACATAACTACAACTTTGAATTTTAAATATTTTTTTTACATTCTTAATTAAAAGGATCAAATACAATCTGACAAAAACTATTCACCTTTTTTCTTCTAAACAATTTTCATTCTTCATTGAGCATCAAACATCAACATACTACAAAGTATTTTTGATATGATATACAAAGAAAAATAATATTACGAATACTTCACATTGAACAACTTGATATTAAAAAATAAATAGGATTCAAAACTCATCACTAACCTTTGGATGTTGCCAGTTAAGAAACATAAAAAACAAAACAGCACAATCTTACCTCTAAGAAACAGGTCTAGTACACCTAAAATGCAATGATAAATTTACGTTAATGTCTTTCTTTACTTCAAAAAGGTAACTGCTATTTGGTATTTCATTTTGTTTAATTTTTTAATAATATGTAACAATTGTTAATTTTACATCTATATTCAATATTACAATATTAATTTTTAATAGTCGTCATGTGCAAATAAAGCTTAAGTGTCGAAATATATCTTTTTTATATAATACATATAATTTATTGTTAACTTAACATCTTAAATAAAGTGGCACATAAAGTTTCGTGAAACTAACATTAAATTATCAGACTTAAAATTATGTACAAATAAACACATTACGTGTCTGGCATGACACAATCACTCATATTTATAACTATGTTAAAAATATAATAAACGAATTAATATCACAGCAAAAGAAATAATTAAGCGAATTCGCCTGTGTGCGCGCTTTAAGTCGTCATTTAAGGGTTAAGAGACCAAGGAAGTTAAAAAGCATTCGTTGTGGGTTGAATTGGAGAAACCTTTGGCATTTCCCTGCGCAAAGACAGATTTTAATGTTAATTTCTCCGAGTCCAACCTTGGGCCTTAACTGAGTCGAATCGAGGAGCATTCGCCAGAGTCTAACGAAGCAGGTTTTTGGGGCAGAGGCCTATTGAACATCTTGCCAGTCGGGCTGTCAGACACGTTAGACATCTTTTCACGTACAGCTCGCAAGTAAGGACCTCGAGGCATACCTGGCTCGGCGACAACATCCGGAATAGCTCCCAACATTGGTTTTTTTTCTTTATCGTAGTTTATTATTTCTGAATATAAATGCACAGCGAAGTCTTTCGGTTCAAAATATTCATGAGCAAGCGCTGTTCGTCGGTGGTATGGAGAAAGAGGTAATAAATTCTCAATTGATGGTGCGTCTGTGCCAACGCTCTTCATTTGTTTTTGATTTTTCCCAATCCTTGGTGCCGTATTTTGGTATGGTAGTTCGTAAATGTTCTCCACAACACTTGCAGTTCTTACAGGGGTACTGTTTGTATCCTCAAATTTAATGAGATCGTACAGATGTTCAATCAGTTCCCTTGCTTCCATGTAATTTTCAGGATCTTCGAGCTTTACTTTTAGGTTTTCCAGAAGATCCCTTGTTAACTCTTCTGGCAGTGTTTGTGTTATTTTGTCTGCCATATCAACGTAATCAATATTATTTAATTGATGATTGGTCGTCATGGTTTCTTGTGTTATTTCCGGAGTTCGAGGTTCATTTAAGCGTTGATGTTCAGAATATTCTACAACAGAAAGCTGTGACGTCGCTCTTGTATTATCCGTTCTATTTCGTTTACAAATGATTAACCTATCACAAAAAGCTCCACACGATAAACTACAAGATACTATAGCATTCTTTAGGCATAAACAGTGTCCTCGACGTCTAAGCCATCTTATGAAACTGATGATCAATACAATAATGACACACCCTATTGCAGTTACAATAACAATGCCAATTACTTTTTTGTCACGATCACTTATGCCACTATCTTGATTATCTGGTTTTTGATGTGGGAATCTAGGATTTTTTACTTTGGGAATTATAACACCTGGTTTTTTCGAGTGTCCCTCTTCACATTGTATTGTTGGTTCATCAGTACACATCTTTGATGTAAAGGTATCGAATCGAATATTTTTTTCTACGATGTTGAAACAATAAGCGAAAAAATCATCATCATTATCAATTGTGCAGAAGCTCTCTGCAGCAAAGTGATCCATGGACGGTGTATCTAGCGCCTTAGCTACCCATGAAGTGATATTGCAGTTGCATAAATGTCCATAGTAGTTCTGTTTATATATAACATTGAATGGGTGTTTTGTGTAGGCGGGGCCTATAAATCCAAGGCTGCCGGGATATACAGTTTCTATTTCATTTTCAGAGAAAACCAATTCATCCACTGAACCGCCTGGAGCAGATATTGCGTTACTTAACAACACGTCGAATTTGTTGCGACGCATATCAATTTTGTTCCAAGATGACAAAACAAATCCTTTCTCACTGAACTCGTGGAACTCGCTGTCCCTTATTGTTACTGCGACAACGGTGGCATTGATTGCCCCTCTTTGCACAATGTTAAACCTGAAATTTAAGAAATACAGTTTTAAAAAAAGCAAATTACTCATAACATAATACTTGGTTAATGCATTTAAATTATTATATATACTACTATTTTTAGGATAGCCGAAAGTACCTTCGGCAGCCCCATTTGAGTGCAACACTTATGGTGTTAGGTTCCACTTAGGTACCTAAGATATGTATTGAAAGAACTTCATAGATCTGTTACCGTCATAATGAACAACAATATTTTCAATGTCCCACTACTGAGAGCAAATATTGTATTCCATCAAAACGGATAAATGCTTTAATTTGCTAATGCGAATCTGTGCACCCATCGATAAACATAATGATTTACATAGTGTACCTAAATATGTAATTGTTTCCGATTCTATATTTATTGTTTTTAGTAAATTTACGGATGCCGTATCTGTACATTAGTGTCTTACTTAAATTGCTATTATTTATAATTTACTCACTTGCAAGCTGTTATATTCATTTTTGCTACTGCTGAACGCATGGCTTCAGCAGCTAGTTCTTGTATACTGCATCCGTAAAGGTATAAGCTATTTATGAGAGATTTTTGGGCAAATGCTTCTGCTTCTATAAACTGGATTGAGCAATTCAACGCCATAACAATGTTATATGTGTTGGCTGAAAAGGCTCCTTGTCGAATAGTGCCCACTGTAACAGCTTTCATTATCACAGATGCAGCGGAAGAACCAAAGGTTCGTGTGGGAAATTCGGGAACATTCACATCGTTCATGTTTATCTGTAAATAGGAACAATATAGAAATTGTAATTATTGAATTTATTTATGCATTGAATAAAAATACACTTTTGAAGCACATCAATCTAAAAAAGTGAAAAATAATCCTTAATTTAAGCAAAAAATAATAAGGAACAAAAATACTAGTATAATTGTGAAAAAACTGTGGGTTTCTCAATATACGAAAAATAAGGCACAGGGTGCCAGATTAGCAGAGCACAAATTATAGATAAATACACTCATCGAGAACGTAAAAACAATTTTTAACAAATTGTGTTTAGGAGCTTAGTTTTATTTTTAAAATAGTATTTTTCAAGTTCTCGGAATGAGATAAACTCATGAAATGAAATTATTGTATTGCCACCGATTCTTGATAAGTATCCAAAGTTTGAATTTAATCTGTCCGTTGAAAGTGGGTCAAAACCAAAATCGAGTCCAAAGGAGAGTTACAAACGTACAGGAAAATCTTATAAATTATAATATTGCATGCTATAAGGCATGACGAGAATTGCAATGTGAGAAAAGCTCCGGCAATACCAGACAAGAAAAAGGGCAGAGGCAGACCACCGGCCACGTGGTGGACAACCGTTACCAAGGATATGGAACGGGCTCAGCTGTGTTTACAAACAACCCAGGACAGATCTGGCGCCAAAGAATGAGGAGCGCCGAACCGAAAATAAATGGAGCCAGCAAGGAAGAAAAAGAAGAAGAAAATGATAATATTGATCATACGAAAATCAATTGCTGAGCAGCGCTTAGAAATTTATTTATTTCGCAGGCAAAACGCATTGCAATTATAAGTAAACAATTGTTTTATAAAATTCAAACACAAATGCACGGGCAGTTAATTCGTTAAATCTGGGATAAATAGCCATACTGACCGACATTCCAGGTCCATGTTCGCCAACATTTCCTGCCGAGGGGTCCAAGGTAAAGGATCCGTTGCTAAGCCATAGCTGTTTGACATTAGTGATGTTCATCATAAGAAGCCATGATAATGCTTCCCCCTCAAGGTATACCTTATCGCAATTTTTAATTTCAATAGATAATGGCCCTGAAAAAGAAAAAGTTATGAATAGATAAGCTTTCTTAAATATTATACATGTAGCCATCCTTACTAGGTTCAATGCAGGGTTCGGCATTTTGAATCCAATAATATATCTTCACTTTTAATATTACAAATCCATCCAATTACATAAATATTGTATATCACAGAATTTGTGTGAAAACGTTGTTTCGGACTTTTTTTTTAAATTTTATTTATAATATAATTAATTTTAATCACTTTTCTTTCATCACCTCACTCTTGTCATCACCGAATGAGTTTTATCTCAATTGATCCTACTTACTATTATAAAGGCGAAAGTTTGTAAGTATGGATGTATGGATGTTTGTTACTCTTTCACGTAAAAACTACTGAATGGATTTGAATGAAACTTTACCACAATATAGCTTATACATCAGAATAACATATAGGCTACAATTTATAAAGATATTGTGTGAATTGTCCAAAATATGACGATAAGTGTCAAGTAAGTAGGAAAAAATCTACCATCTGCGAGCTATTCTGGCATGCGCCGCCAAAACCGCTAGAGGTACACCTATGTAATGTATGATGTTAATGTTTATCTTATATAGTCCTACAAAAAAGCCGGTCCACGGTACTTCAGAAGGGACTTCACTTTATGCTAATGATCCTCTCTAACGCGGGTGAAACCGCGGGGCAAAGCTAGTAGTTTATAAAATACAGAATATGCCTGGGTACCTATGTTGTATGCCAAGAAACCTATATTCACCTACCTGTTCACATCTACTTGCCAGGTAGCCATGCACGGAAATAAGTAGGCAAGCCTACCTTAGCAAATTCTGTGTGATAAAAACTATCAATTGAGATAATACTCATTCGGTTATCACTAGAGTGAAGGTGATATGAAAGAAAATTGATTAATATTATTAAATTACAAATAGCTATGAACACTTTTCGGTAGGCATGTTATCATAGGCATATGTTTATAAATTATATTTGATAAAAATATGTCTCATCGAGTTATCAGATCGGTGAAGGTCGATCTTCCATGTCTCCTCTACTAAGTATAGCAGATTTTCCTACTTTAGCCAGAAAGTATCATTGTTAAATTTAAAAATTTGTAACACTTTCAATAATTAAAAAAAAAATTACCGAAGGTTAGTGGACTAAACGAGCACATAGTGAAATGTATTTTATTTTCATTATTTTATAGGCCAAATCATGAAAAACTAAAACGTTTTTAGCTATAGCGACGTATCTTGAAAACTACTGAACCGAATAGGTTTCTATTCTACTGCCACTCCACAGTATTAGATGTAAATAGTAAGTTGCCCAGCGAAATCTTTGTTACCGTCAGAGCGAAAGCACAGTTTTGTTGACGGAACCCTGAAAATTGCGTCGTCTTATTAATTAACAATAATTTAAAACATTTCTATTGTCTCCGATACACACTTTCTTTTTACATCACGCTTCACTCGCCTCATGAGTCATTATTCTGTAAAACATGAATACCGAATCGGGGAAATGGATATTTTTAGAAGATGGTCCGCGGGACTGCCGACTCGCTACCAGCCGCATTACGGAGGTGAATTTCTATTTGAAATTGATTTGAAAAACGTTAGTCATGGACTGATGAATGAAATTTAATCAGTACTGATTGCATAATTGATCGTCATTGATCTCCATAGTGAAGGAAGACACCATCATGAAACCTGTTTCTAATCATGGTGAGGTCCATTTTATTTTTGCAATGATACCCGAACCCAGCAGTGATACCTAAAATTAGTTATTGGGGATGATGATAATGACTGTGTCAATCATATGTTAATCATGCTTAGGGCCTCTTTCACCACCTTCAAGTAAAGTGACAAGTACGGTAATTGTTGGTTAAAGTCACCCGTAACTTCAATTTCAATTTCACGATTTTCGAGTAGCACTAATCATTGATAAACTGACCCGTATTCATAGCTTTTACTTGCCAATTAACTTTACTTGGGACGTAACTAACTAATCAACACTTTACTTGGAGATGGTGTAGGAGGCCCTTTGTCTGTGGTTACTTGAGATACTGACTAGAAGAAGCGAATATAGGCTTCAAAGTGGGGGTGCTGTATGACTATTCTCATAGTTTCGTCTTTAGTTTTATGTAAGTTTTAATTCTCTAATAAAACACTCTTACTTCTTACTATTAAAGACTACACTCTAACTTAATTGGTCAAATCAAACTTTATTGATAGTCTTTAGTATGATAGACTTTGCTTTCAGACAATACTAATGTAGGCTATACATATAACAAAAGTAATGTAGACTTATTCTGTATTTTAACGGCAAAATCCCATGTGTTAAATCAGGTAAATCAGCGAAATTGGCAAAATTTCGTATACGACCTCTTAAGTTAATTTGAGTATATTAATAAAAGCTTAGCTTAGACCAAACAGCGTCTGTAACTGTATCATCCAACCATCCATCAGCCTTTTAGAGTCCACTGCTGGACATAGGCCTCCCCTAATGTTCGCCACCCCGGTCCTGCGCCCTCTGAATCCAGTAAAATCCAAATATTAAATATTTATCCTGTAACTGTATATATGTATATAGGTAAATTTTGCAAATATTAAATTGACTTACATGTTTATCTTAACACAGTTTTACTACACTTATTTATAATTGATTTGCGGTAATTACTTGTTATTTAAATATTAAAAACGTTAATGCAAAAGATCAAGCATTACACACGTGAGCACAATTCTAATAAGCTACTTACAGTTATCTATTCTAGTCATCAAGTTAAATAAGTATTGACATTGTCTTGTAGAGCCTCAGGTAGATATCGATAGAGGTTACTATTTATTCTTTTCCGCTAGTATATGACTTCCTTTGTTCTTAACTGTATTAGAATTTTTAATAGCATTGTAAGTTTCGAAGAAAGTTATAAAGAAAAAAAAATTCATAACAATTTTTTCATCTAGACTGCTCAAAAAACTTAGTATGTTTTAGGGTTCACTTATATATTATTATATGCTATGTGAATCCTTACTTATTTCTGAGTCCCTGATAAAATATCGTTCGACACTATCGTTACATCACTCCGAATGATAATGATTATAAAATTTTCAAAATACATATATCTAAATGGCGATAAATTCCCAACATATTTTTTAATTAAAACAGTAATGCAGCTAGTTACATCGATTTTCGTCGTGACGATGTGTCATGTAATTTTCCTATTTATATGATGGCCTAAAACACCGAGGTAAAACTAAAAAAATACGAGTAAAATAGCTTGCTAATAATATACCTTTCTCACAAAAAAAAACATCCAGATAAGTTAAAAAAACATGCAGATAAGTTAAAAAATAATACGAGTATAAGTTTATTCCAATTGTATCCATCCATCCCCATAAAACAATATTCAAGATAGATAATATAATTATGTTTAGTGTAAATGTTTACATTGTTTGCTATTGTATGAGATGCTACAGCAGGGTTTAGTTAGGGGGAATGTCAGTGATCATTTCGAAAAAGTGCACGGGGAGGTTCAACTTATGTAATAGTAGAGCCCGCCCGCGACTTCGTCCGCGTGGACTTCATAAAAGTAGCCTAAGTTACTCTTTATTACATTAGCTACCTGAGAGTCCCGTCAAAATCGGTCTAGCCGTTTTAGAGATTAGCCGGAACAGACAGACAGACACCAACTCAGAAACCTTGGTGGGCTCATGCACACCACTTTGCTGAAGATCATGACATGATCAAATGCACAATTTACGATTCTATATACATACAAACATTCATTTTTATATATAAAGATAATAAAAACGTTAAAGATTCATGAGTTTAATTTGAAAGTTTTGCATTATTAAAATTAAAATTATTTGATATTATTAAAATTAAATATGCATAGTCAGTCTTATTAGAAAGCGGCTTTAAGATCATTGCTTCACCTGGCTTTCGACATGTTCTACTGTATCAGACACATAAGCAACATTCGCACACACAATATCGCATTCGCAGTTCTTAAAAATCATTCGCGATTTGCAATAAAAACTACCTCATCAATTTTATGATGAATTATAATATATATCAATAAGATTTATATTAAATTAATCGCTCGCGTGATTTAAATGGTCGGTCCTATATTATAAATTACAAATAATAATTTTGCCAGCTTTGACATTTAACCACAAATTACGCATCGGCGGCGGCGCGCCGAATTTAACTATTGACCACACAATTTTACGTTATAGACAATTTTGAAGTTTTATTTAATTTTATTACTGAGTACATCTACATAATAATATGTCAAATGTCTAAATTTTTATTCATTTAAGAACATCAGCAACAAAAAAGCAGTGCCTGATACGTTATAATCAGTGAAAGTTTTTACATAATATACGATTATTGAGCAGCGATGGCCGAGTGGTAAATAACCGCGGTCTTCGACTCCACGAACCCGCATTGGAGCAGCGTGGTGGAGTAAGCTCCAAGCCTCCCCAATAAGGGGGAGAGACCCGTGCCCAGCAGTGGGACGCAAAAAGGGTTGCAGCCTTCGACGCGACCGACCCCAAGTTCAAATCCTCGGCGCGCACCTCTGACCACATAATAAATAATAGTGCTCTGACAAAGAAATTTGTAATGTGCGCATTTATCGCTGCTCCACGGTGATGGAAAATATCGTGATGTTTAATTAATTACGGTGTTCTCCATCGCCGTGCATGCCCTTGAGAAAATAATTTCTCGAAAGCATGACGTCCACCAATCCGCACTTGGCCAGCGTGGTGGACTATGGCCTAAATTCCTCTCACTTATGAGAGGAGACCTGTGCCCAGTAGTGGGACATAAAAAAAAGGTTGAAAAAAATACGATTATAAAATTAAATACAACTGTGTCTTTTGTAAATGTACTATCAGGGTTTTATTTTTTAAAGAACTTGTTACCTTCTTAACTATTAAATCAATCAAGAAGAAAAAATATTAAAGTATGACAACTTAAAGGCATATTATATCTACGAAAACACAGCCCAAGCTGGAGTGGCTTAAAAAATAATGTATGGTTTACAAAAGCAGTTTAAAATAATTAAAGAAAAGGTCACACATATCATAGTTACCTTTTATGTTGCTGAACGCCTTCTCTTCTATTTTCAAGAATTCACATTGGTCGATTTCCAGGTATAAGCTAATGATACTTAAATCCACTGCTGTCGATTTCTTTATAATTATTTCTTTATTCCGATGGAAGAAAATTTGTCGTATATCGCGGAGTCCACTTAATGCGTTGGGATTTATAAGCAGGGCTTCTCCTCCAGTAACAATCAGGTTACTGGTCGCAGGCGGCAGATCGCGGGCGATTATGCTCAAACGCTGTAAGGAAATAATTACATGTTAGTAAACATCGACTGTTATAACTTTTCAGGAGAGCCAAAAAACAAAAATGGGTATGAAAAATGTTAATAACTCTTTCAATTCTAAAGCTACCACAATGATTCCTACACCAAATCAAATGAAATTGTATAGAAATGATCAAATCTTGATAAACTTACGAGTTAGTTAAATGTAGTGTCCCCTACAAATAAGTAGCTATTTTTTGAAAAAAGCCCCGTACGACGGTAAGAATTTTTTAAAATTTCTTGGTTTTCAAATTTGTCATATTTACCAAATCATCTAATTAGTTTGAAAATATTTTGATGTAAATCTCCGAATAACTAAAAACTTATGTAGTAATATTTAGTAGTAATTGTAAATTTTTGTGTTGTTGAGAAATGTTACTGAGAAAATTGTCGTAACTTGGTGGTTCAACTAACGGTTTTCTACAGAACAGAATTTTTTATTATAAAAATAAAAAATATTGGTTGATGTTTATATTTATTTATTTGTTTTAAATGTAATCTTAATCTATAATATAAAAATGAATCGCAAAATGTGTTGGTAAGCGCATAACTCAACAACGCCTAGACCAATTTGGCCAATCGTTTTTTTTAAATGTTCGTTGAAGTTCAAGGATGGTTTATACGGCGAGAAAAATTCGAATAATGGCCGGAAAAACCATAATAACAGCCCTTTTCTTTTTCCCATACAAATGTTTTCTAACTAAAACGTAGTCAATTTGAGCTTTATTGCTATTTTATAAAGTTCATATTAAATTACAATCACTCACTGTTGTCTAAGCAATGTAGGTGTGTTCCTAACGTCAAAGATCATATCTATCAAAACAGTGTGCGTGTGTGCGTTGGAGCACAGAATACATCGTTGGAGGAGTTTAATATCGCATAGCATGATGTTATATAGCTTATAGCCTTCCCTAATAACTGGACTATTCAACACAAAAATAATTTTTCAGTAGTTCCTGAGATTAGCGTGTTCAAACAATCAAACATCCACGCGGACGAAGTCGCGGGTGGCCGCTATCCCTACTAATATTATAAATTCGAAAGTAACTCTGCCTGTCTGTATGTTACGCTTTCTCGCTTAAACTAATGAACCAATTTTAATTAAATTTGGAACACAGATAGAGTGGACCATGGGAAAGGACATAGGATGGTTTTTATCCTACGGGAATCTATAAAACGGTCCACGCGGGCGAAGCCGCTGGCGGAAGGCTAGTAATATATATAATTCTTCTGTGAGTGTGTATGTCACTGAACTCCTCCTTAACGGCTGGACAGATTTTAATGAATTTTTTTGCGTGTATTCAAATGGATTCGAGGATGGTTTAGATTCACAATTTGGGCCACTGGAAATGTTTTTTAATTATTTTTATTTATTTATAAGTAGTTTTCCCATATAAATTGTTCCTATCTGTCAAACGTTTGTATTTCGTGCCGTGCCGTTCTAAACTTTGACACATTCAGAATAACAGGACAGTTCGTATGTCATTATTTGTTTTATATTTTTGTTTGATAGCATGAACATGAACATGAAGTCTCTTTAAGATAATAAAAAACAAATCCTCTTTGAACAACGTCTGCACCCGGGCGGAGCTGGGCGGGACCACTAGTGTAACTTATAATATCCTTAGATCTTCAAAATAAAGAAAAAATAAAGGAATTATTAAAACGATATCAGTGACATGACTAGGAAATACAGATTATTTATTACCTTTAATTCTTTTGGTACTAATTTTTTAAAACTAAAAATGTGGCGAACATTATGTTCGTACCAAATAGTACCTCTGCCCGACCTCACGAACAACTATTAAAAGTAGCTAACTATAGAGCAACTCGCGAACGGCTGCTTGTCAGGTCAGGACTAGACGTCGTTTTAAATCTAAATAAAACATTCAAACAAAATGCTTTGTGCAAGTGCACGCATTGATTAAGTAATCAATAATCATTCAGGTAGCTTGACATGGTAACGGCTGCTCCCAATAAATCGCTCTATCTATAAGGTAGATTGATTATTGGTGACGGACGTAAATCAACAATAAACATGATTGTTCATAAAAATATCTTAGTTATTATTATTTCCTACAATGGCAGTAACATGATTCACTGATGGCGGTAGGGTGCTGCCAGAAACATACCTCTTTACTCGAAAAATAACACAGTCTATTCCACCAAGTCAGTCTTTGTAGTCGTCCTCTTCATCCGTTTTAGGCAAGATATCACAGAATCGATCTGTGACAAATGGGGAAGATTCAAATATTCCCTTAGAGCATCAAGGTATGACAGGTATGACAGAGGGTGAGTCAGTAACTTTGATGCTCTAAGAATATTCCTGATGAAATCGCTTGTGTATTGTCAGATTTTCACATAAGCATTTTAAACTACAACTTATGTTTAAAGTTTATACTTACGTACTAATTATAATCTTATACCTTATTATGTCATATTTTTGATTGAGGAACGAACTCACAATTATATGGGAAAATAAAATTGTTATTTTTTATTATTTAAATGTTTATTTTTCTGTACATCTACAGACGGAGCTCTTCAAAACGAGACCATAACCGATTTTTTATGTATAGCTCTCGTCCCGTAATCACTGGGACAAAATCGGCCATGTTTATAGGATACCGTTTAGGAAGACACATTGTATTTCCTGTAAATTATAATGTATTCTGTATTACTGTGATTGGTTAAACTCATTATTTTTTTAATTTAAATTTAAATATTCGATTCAATTCGTGTTGGCAATTTTTTTCTATTTCTTATCCAATTCATTATATTGTGTTCATTATAGTTAAGTACCTGGACGCCCGAGCGTTGCTCGGATAAAAACAATTGATTTTCTTGGTTTATTTTTAAGCAAAACATTCATTGACTTAGTGTTACTTAACAAGCCTTTTGAAATACCTAGCTCTAAATTAAAAAAAATTGTCACAATAAATAAAAAACGCAACTTGCCTACTTGAGGTTTGAACCCGCTTCTCTAGATACGTAGTCAGCTTTCGTAACCATTCGACCACGAAAGCTTTAATTCCATTGACGAAATTTTTATAGCTCAGAGGTCTTTCATATCGACATTGTCATTTGTTTGAAGGGCGGATTGACGGTCGACATTTGACGGTTTTCTACGCCACAATATTATTAATATTCTCCAATAGATGTCAGTAAGAGTAATTTTATATTTAACGGCATAAACATTAAATAAAACGATAATTTCTATCAATAAAAATTTGCTGGATCGATTTATCACCACTGAAACCAGGGTACTAAATTTCATCTAAATCTTTGGAGCCGTTTCCGAGATTCAAAAAATATATCCATACTAATATTATAAATTTGAAAGTAACTCTGTCTGTCTGTCTGTCTGTCTGCTACTCTTTCACGCTTAAACCACTGAACCGATTTTGATGAAATTTGGCATAAACATAGAAAGGACGTTGAGAAAGAACATAGGCTACTTTTTACCGCGGGAAAATATCTCATTCCCACGGGAAGCAAATGAAATAATGAAATGCGCCGTGTAGTGTTATAAATACACTACATGTTATTACTTACTTCATTCACGTCGATTATCATATTTTATAACTTATATCCGTTTGTTTTTACCGACTTCCAAAAGGAGGAGGTACTGTATTCGGCTGTATGTATTTTTTTTATATATGTTCACCGATTACTCCGCCGTTTGTGGACCGATTTTCAAAATTCTTTTTTTGTTCGTATGCTTATACTCCCGAGGTGGTCCCATTGTCACCAAATCAGGATCTGATGATGGGATCCTAGGGAAATCGAGGGGAACTCTCAAATTTTATAGGGACACACATTGATTTTCTTATACTTTCTGAAGTATAAGAGATATTTGTGCATAGTAATTAACATCTCATGTTGCTGAGCTGATGATGGAAGGTACTGCAACAGTGAGGAGTTGAAAGCAAATTTTTTCAATAAATAGTTTTTTATTCCAAATCTTACATTTATGAGGTGGTCCAACTGTCACCAAGTCAAAGTCTGATGAGGGGATCCCAGAGATATCGAAGGGAACATTCAAATTTTATAGCACAACAAATGATTTTCATATTTTTACTAAAGCAAAATAGGCTTTTTTGTATAATTATCATCATATCATGTTGCTGAGCTGATGATGGAAGGTACTATGACGGTTAGGAGTTGAGAGCAAATTCTTTCAATAAATGGTTTTTGTTGGAAATCTTACATTTCTGAGGTGGTCCAACTGTCACCAAGTCAAAGTCTGATGATGGTATCCCAGAGAAATCGAAAGGAACATTCAAATGATTTTCATATTTTTACAAAAGCAAAATGGGTATTTGTGTATAATTATCATCATATCATGTTGCTGAGCTGATGATGGAAGGCACTATGACGGTTAGGAGTTGAGAGCAAATTCTTTCAATAAATGGTTTTTTGTTCGAAATCTTACATTTCTGAGGTGGTCCAACTGTCACCATGGCAAAATCTGATGATGTGATACTAGGGAAATCGAGGGAAACACTGAAACTTAATAGGCACACACATTCTTTTAGTCATATTTTTTAACATAATACAATTATTTATGTCCGGTAATTATCACATCATGTTGCTAAGCTGATGATTAAAGGTACAACTCCTCAACGGTTAGGAGCTGAGAGCAAATTCTTTCATTAATTTATACGTTCAGGTGGACTGATAGTAGTATTCTTTCAGGCTATAAAATGGCTTTATATAAACATGATTATAAAAGGTATCTCTTTAACGTTTAGAAGATAAGTGAAAAAAAATCCAATTATGTTTATACATATTTGCAGAATTACTAAAATTACTAAAAAGAGTGAAATAAATTAAGTTTTTAACAAAAAAATAGAACCGACTTCAAACGGTAAAAAATAAAATTGTTCAGTACCTACTTCTTCTTGCTTATGGTAATGACTCTTAAAACTATTTTTGGTGTCGGGCCTTTAGTAAAATGGCCTGTCTTAGTAAATATTCGTTCTGAATGGGCACCGACTCCAATATAGTTTTAACAGTCATTATCATAAGCAAGAAGAAGTAGGTACTGTCCCACTGTCTGTACTGTCGGTGCTCATTTAGAACGAATGGTACAACATTTTAGTAAGGGCCCGACTCCAAAAATAGTTTTAAGAGTCATTACCATAAGCAAGAAGAAGTAGATGCTGAACAATTTTATTTTTTACCGTTTGAAGTCGGTTCTATTTTTTTGTTAAAAACTTAATTTTATTCTTATATTTTGCTTTTTCTTTATTATTTCTGTACAAAATTATTTACTTTCTCTGTTTGTCTATTTACATTTTGACGCAGCTATCAAAATTTTCATGTCTGTCTTTTATGTTTCTTATTTTTTTTATTCGTTTTACGGCATTGTATAAAAATCCTTTTAGCCATTTAATAATAAAAGAAAAGAAAAATTGTATGTTTCTTATTTCATTTCATAGATTAATAAAGTATAGTATTGTCTTTGGCTTATTTATGTTTTTTATATTAGCCCGTTAATCAATATTTTAATCTATACATAAAGCTGAAGAGTTCGTTCGTTCGTTTGAATATTTGTTTGAACGAACTGATCTCAGGAACGACTGGTTCCAATTGAAAAAATCTTTTTTGTGTTGGATAGTCCATTTATCGGGGAAGCCTTTTTTTAAAGGCACACGGCCCGCGTGGTGTTAGCTATCACCGTCGCCTATGGACACGGGCAACCCCAGGGGAGCCACCCGAGGGCTTTAGGCTATTTAACATCATGCTATGACTAATACCAAAGTCCACGCGGACGAAGTCGCGGGCGGCCACTAGTTTAGATATAAACAAGAATTGCTCGTTTAAAGGTATTAGATTATATTATATTCACATATAAAAACTTTCATTAAAATTATTCATGATCTTGATATTGATCAAGAACAAGTAAGTAATAAAATAAATTCTAAAAAAATCATAACTTCAAAGATAAAAATTGTAGGCTTCCTTTTAAATATTTTGTTGCATATGTACGTGGATGCAGTGTAGAATTTAATATGTGTTTGTTTCTAACTTTCACCAATCTTTTAGGTTTTTATAAAAATGACTCTACAAAATTTGTACAATACAATTCAATTAAAATCTCTATACTGACATTTTTTAATTTATCTAAAAATGCTATAAATTTTTAGAAATGTTCAATACGAACTGGACTTTAATTCGTTTTTCGTTATAATAGCATTTCTGTAAACTGGCCTGTAAGTTAAAAAAAAAACATCTGTTGATTTCATCAGTTCAAGTACTCTCGCCAGATTTTTAAATAATATTTTCTTTAAAACTAGTAAATTATTAAAAAAAGTAAGGTTCTTTACTTACATATATTATTTACCTCAATGGTTTGACCGTAGCTTGTTTTGTTTACGTGCTTAAGAGCTTATGGTGGTGCACAAGAGGGGCCACAAACGGATACGGGCGACTGATTGAATTACGAATTCAATTCCGCAGTAATAGGAGCGAGTTATGATTGTTTATTTTAACAATAACAAGGACAGTTTTCGAATTTTTTAATATGTAGTTTTGCAGCCTCCTTAACTACATGATGACTTATGCTATAATGCTTATATTTATAGGCAAATGTATGATAATTTCATTTCATAACATTCGTTGTTTTAACATGACAGGTTTAATATTTACACAGTTTTGTAATACAATAGGAAGGGTAGTTTATTTGCTTGTCCAAATTTATATTTTATCAGCATATTATACAGTTTGTTTCTTCCGATAAGCTGGCTCCTTGTTCTCTCGTTATCGATGCGTTCGCATACATAGACGCACTGCCATAGATAGCGATACTGTGACTCATTATAGATACTCACCTAATTGTTTGTAATATTGTCTTACAATAACAACGCCTAAAGGTAAAGTCCTTGCCTCGCCTGCACGATACATAGTTTGTTAGCAATTTTTCATAATCTACATAATTTCTTACATAATCTAATATTTTATTCTTAGATGTTTATATAGCGACAATTAAGTATGTTTTTTTAATTAATTTAATAAAGCTGCAGTGCCCAGTGAGGTAAGCAAAAAGTTAACAAGTCCCGTATTGCGTACTTTCTGAGTCAGAATCAGGTTGGAGCAGTTTTGTTTTGCAACTACATGTTGAATTGCGACTGCCATTTACGGTGTTTCAACAGATGACTGCGATATGCCTTCAGACTCTCCAGTCAATTTAACAATGCTGACTTAAAAATGTTTTATAGATACATATAATGAGTTTCGTTATCATAATAGAATTTATCATATTATTTAACTGTTAGGATCTGTTATTATTCTACAAAATAAATCTAGGTATTCGGCAGTCTTACTTGGCTTCTCATGTCACATGAAGAAATAGCATGCATCGAAGAGCATATTATATTCTCAAAGCCTATTCCGCGGCCAGCTGTTGCGCTGCGTCCCTCTCTTACACAGTGAAAAATACACGCAACGTTTCTCGCTCGCGCGTTCCTTAAAGTATTTACCGAATTTACTAGGATAACTTCATGTATCCATGTATCTCGTATGGGTTAAATATAATCAATCAACTTTATTTACAATTTTGATATTATTGAATTGTTGAAATTATGAAATTGTTGGAATGATATGATCCTGTTTGTAGATGCTAGACCGGCAGTCCTAATGTAGCAGATAATACATTCGGCAAATACAATGCCCGGAGATCTTTGCACAGCATTGATACAACATAAGTCACTTCAAACAATAGTGGGCGGGATCCTCATTTAGTTTATTATCGTTTTGTTTTCAAATTAAACCCGAAATGCGTATTCCCTATACCCTATTCAAAATCAAAATTTAATTCAATAACAGTTGTACTATTTTTCATGTGTACACGCCTCTAAAATGAGCCATACAAACACACACCACAGACCAGAATTGGCTCTGATTTTAAATTGGCTCCAGTCGACGACATTGTGTTAAGAGTTCACTAGGGGTTATTAATATTCTTATCTCTGATCTTAATTCTTTCCTAGTATTGACTTTGATGACGTTGTAATAATAAAGCAAAAATTTGAAGTAAATAATAAAAAATGTGGTGCTGTAGAGGCAAACTGTGAAAGTATAGAAGTCGACTAGCTGCGAAGCTCCAACTGGTTTGTACTTGAAACTGAGAACGGGCGAATGAATGACGTAGTTGCGTCTCCGGTCAACAACATAAATATGTGTCCTTTGAGCAACAGTTATACGAGCAGTCGTATAAAAATCAAAATTCATCAATCATTTTCTATATCTTAGCAGGGATTAAAAATTTTAAAACCCTTAGTCCTCGTACCGACTGAAACTGTCCGTTATCTCGAGCGGGCGTTCTATTTAGATAATAAAATTTGAGTTGGTGATTAAAAACCTTTTGTTTGTGCATTATTATTATGACACTATAATAATTGTGCATTTACTACAAACGATAGGTAAGGTTCATTTTACAGATAATGATGAAGCATTAAGTGACACAAGCAGTGTGCTCGACACGAGACACGCCGTGCCAATTTCATTTTGTAAATATGATGTGCAGTTGTCCCGTTTTGCAGTACATAGGTATACGTACTACGACCCGTACAGGATTGCACGCGTTTGTATGTGTGTGTGCTCTTAGTAAAATGGGTTAAACTGTTTTCTGGAGATCTTCGTTTCTACGGAGTAGTTGAACTCGAACGTACTGAGTTACATTTTTCTTGTGAAATTATATTAGCACACTATAGTCCCTAAGTATATAGAAATTGGCTCAGCAGCCTATCATAGTGTGTAGATACAAAAGTGATAATTTTTGATGATAATTTGTCATAATTGTGTTGTTCTAGATTACCCTACGAATAAACAAAAATTGAATTAAACATTAGAATGGTTTGTATTTCTCAGAATACTCTTGTCTGTTTATTTTTTTAACTCATTAGTTGTTTAATTTAAAAAATATTTCACCTTAATAATGTAGTGTACATTCCTCAGACCAAAAAAATATTTGGTTTGAGACTGAGACGAGTTTGTTGGGACATCTTTTATTACTTTATAAAATTTTCTTGATGCAAGTGCAAATTACTTAATAAAATAAATGTACGAATTCGGAACGCCTTAAACATACGGAAAGTATTGTTTCACCGAGTGGATTTTTCGTGATAGTGAGATGTTTATATCGAGCGAGAACGTGGTAAAGGGCACGCTCATCGCAGGAAGCGATCTCTCATTACGTTTTTTTATGGTTTGTTCGTTGCTCCCGGATCGCTGTTCTCTCTCAACATGCGCTCTCGATGTGCGGCGGCCAGCTTATGGGATAATATTTTTGAGTACCGACAGACATTTTATTTCATTCCGCTAAGTTATGTATTTTTCATACCACTAATATAAGTATTTAAATGTAATTATATGTACCGGGTCTGCATTGCTATAACTACTTTAGCCTGTCGATTATCCCCCGTCCCGTTCTAACGCACTTTATTCCTTTGGTTGGACAGTAACAGGTGTAGGCATGTTCAAGTTTTTGTGTTCTATCGCCTCTTATTTTTTGTATGTAGTGCGTGTAAGTATCCAAGTGTTGTATGGCATTGTGTATATCTAAAAAATAACGTGTACAGGTATAGTGCATATCAAACTACATATGTATGGTAATGTTAAACATTACGTTACAATTATTGAAATATTGTGCGACTGTGTACAATATTATACGCAGATGTTTCATTCCAAGAGTAGACAATGGCTCCACCAGGGACATATGACGATATTAATTAACTTCCGGTTTTACGTGCTACGACACTCGTCAGTACAAGTTTTGTTATTGTTCTATGATAAAGCCTAAATACTACGTAAATTTTAAACCTTTTAATTTTGAGATATTTCATTTTCTTCACGATTACGGGTAGCTCTTAGTTTAGTATGGCTTTTAGCCAGTAAACCAACTGACTCAGGCAACAAAGTAAGACAGATGATATGTCTTTTATTACATTAGGATAAATGCGTTGTTAGAACAGGACAAAGAAAATTTAAATCTACTCAAATATTGTTTGTATTCTCATTGCAGTCGGTGGAATCGATAATTACCTAATATAATATAACCTATTTTTCTCATTATGAATTGTCAGAAATAACAAAGTTAACACTACAATTAAATACCTAGTCAATAGACCAAATATTCGGGCCGTAATATCTTTATATCTATTTATAAAGTCATTCTTCTCAGTGACCAAGGCGTTTTTTGAACTCCGTCTTGGCAATAACGAAGAGTGTCAATAAATAGATCTAGAAGTGACACGGCGTTTCCGTCTGTATTTCTATGTAGACATAAATTATGTGATGGTTAAAATTTAACCAAATAAAAACGCCATTACGAAAAAAAATGTCATCAGTGAAACCAGGTTTGCTTTCTGATATTTTTTAGCTGGAGGTTTTCGTTGCCATTGCTTTAGACTTGTATAATTTTAAAACGTCTCGTCTTGTCGCATGGGTTCAACCGGCGAGTTAACGTGCCGGAGTCGTTTGGATTCCATCTGAAATTAATTCCACGCAACGTGTTTACGTATGTACTAGTCAAATTTGCGAATGCGCTGGCGTCGCCGCAAATAACCTGTCCCGTATTCTGACTGGCCCGACGTGCGTTGTTCTGTTCTAACCACTCATTTGTGAATGGGACGGAAGTAGGCAGTCGAAAAAGCATTAGGGACAAAGATATAGTTTCAGTCATACATCTATCGTATATTTAATCTTTATCTATTATGTATTTCAATATTATTTTCGTTTGTTCAGCCGTGGAATTAGGGTGTCTTACTGGCTTAAATTATCACGAAGGAATTGATGAATTGATATTGTTATACCTTAAGCCGTAATCAATTTATTTGGATTAACTATTACTTATTTGATAAGCAGTGCAAACATAGTTTGAACGTCACTTATTTCCACTTTTAGTATTTATAACTCTACTAGCCTTCCGCCAGCGGCTTCGCCCGCCGCGTGGACCCGTTTTATAGGTTCCCGTAGGGTAAACTATGTCCTTTCCCAAGGTATACTCTATCTGTGTTCAGAATTTTATTAAAATTGGTTCAATAGTTTAAGCGGGAAAGCGTAGCAGACAGACAGACAGGGTTACTTTCGAATTTATAATATTAGTAGGGATTTAATAATGGACCACGTAAATTCAATAAATGTATACCGATCTTGATATAATATCACAGAAGATTACACCATTGCAGTAATGGTAATTTACATGACTAGCCAGAATCGAAACGTCTTATTTTATTTGAATGGAGTAGCAGACGAGCATGCAGGCCACGTGGTGTTAAGTGGTCGCTGCGGCCCATGGACATCTACATACAACCTCAAGCAAGCATAGGTAAGTCTTGTCTGAGGTCGCATGCAGTTGCGCTGCTACTCCGGAGGCTGGTGGTCGCCTCATGTAAGTGTGGCCGGCAACTGCACCTTTCCACTGAAACACATTAGAATTGGTTCATGGCAGAAGTGGGTGCAGCGGTGGTACTTCCCCGGGCAAACCATAATAGTTCTACCACCTACCAAACCTACCAATTCGTCTGGCGAAGAATGAAGAGACAAAAGAGACAGAGAGAGAATTTCCTTTTTTTAAACCTTTATTTATATAATGGGGGTTTGTCACAGTGTGACTATGGTGACATAGTCACCGTACAGGCTAGCACTTAACATATTGATATAATTTAAATCTAATGCCTTTCAGCGAACAATTGTTGCATATGCCTATATGTACTTATATAGTATAAATATATTTTACTTGACCGAGACATGATATTCAATTTATTCAACATTTAAGTAGGTATACGAAATAACATATTTTTAATTAAACAAGCTTTTCAACAAATACCTATAGTGAGTAACGACTGTCTGACTAATGAATATTATTATTTGAACTTAATGTTATTATCGCGGTGTTATACACTGTTCCACTTTACGTTTTATATCACGGTGTACAATTTGTAGCCTATTCTTCTAACGGCCGTTTTCAATAACCTATCTATCTGTCATTTCACCTACTAAAGATAGACAAATCTATCTTTTCGTCATTACTTTCGTTTCAATAACCTATCCACAGATACAGTTTTCTATCGAAGTTATCTATCTATCGTTGGGAGGACGGATAACGTACAAAAGATAAAGACGCCATACAAGTTACGCTTACCTGCGTTTCAATATAAGTTTCAACTTATTGTCGGATAGATGAAGCTATCTCTAGTAATGTAATTCTGTTATCTGTCAAACTTGGCCGATAGCTTTGAATAATTTTGAAAAACATCCCCTGTATTATAATATAATGGATTATTTAAGCAGTAAAGACAGTGATACCTATGTCTATGTAATTATTTTATTGGGAAGATTTTAGATTGTGATACAGATAGTAACAGTGATGCCGACTTCTTACATGAGCCATTTTATTTCGCTTTGAAATACACTAAAAAAGCTGGAACTTGAAAATAACCATAATTCGCGTCCAAACTTCAAGAGATGCCTGCCACAGATAAAAGAATACTGAATAGTCCAAGTTTTTAAAACGTTCCGTTTCATTCTCGACGTCCGTAAATAATAAAATAATTCTTTTTATGTTTAGATACATTTTTATGAAGATAATAATTTACAAGAAAAATAGTATACAATAATTAAAAAAAAAAAAAAAAAACAAAACAAAAAAATAATAATTTGTTTTTGCGTCGATACCTAGGAACGAAACGTCACAAGAAGCTTGAAGACAGATGAGAGGGAAACTACTATCTATCGTTGATGAAAGATAGATAGCTCTTATCCATGATTGTGAAATTGAAACTAAGGATAGATACGCTGCTACTGATTATCGGAGATAGCGATCAATCCATAATCTTCGATAGGTTATTGAAAACGGCCGTAAGTTGAAGAGTTGCTTTTTGTATGCAACACAAAAAAAAATAGTAACGGAGGTTTAGTAATTAAGTGAATCGTTTGTGTGCGTTTGGTACATAACGTATAGGGGCAGAGGAGAGCCACTTGATGCTCTCGTTTGCAAAGATGTCGCGGGCCAGTACAAAGTTCTCCCGTCTCGTTCCTACGTAACCTGGGGCCCGAAGTTGCATACGATCTAATTTTTAAAGTTCGACCTCAGGTAGGATTTGTTTACCTCCTTCCTTCATTCATAACGACCGACTTTTTTTTACATTTTATCAATCGTTTTATAGGTTATAGTCGCGACTCTCTCTGTGTAAGCGGTAAAATGGAACAAGTGTCACAAAAAATGATTATTCAATATCATTCATCAGTGTCATTGAGTTTGCTGGTCAGGAAAATTAGGCAGGGAGGATTTTACTTCGTATCTAAGGTATATATATAAGGTAATATGTACTTACTTATTTAATTGTCACTAAAAATAATTTATTAATGGTCATTGATCATATCTATATCAATCAGTTTGCTGGGTAGCAAAGTAAATTTATATTAAACAATTTTAAATTAGGCAGTGGGTCTTACTTAACATAATATAATAGGTATTTACTTATTGTAATAATAGCAAATATGAAAGACAACATAAAATGTTTTAATTTAATTTAAAGTTTTTATTTGTGCTGAACAAAAATATTTATAGGTAGGTACCTACTTAAGTGTAAGTGAATGTGGAAATTTATAATCATCATACTTTAAAAAATATTAAATTATTGATCTGTTTAAATTGTAATAAAAATCATACCAAAACGATAGTAAGTTTTTAATCTTAAATTAAATATGATTTACAATGACAAATAATTTTTACATCTTATCTGTCTAAACAAATACCAAATAATGTTAGTCAAAATTCAGTTCTAAATTATTTGAGTAAGTAAGTTATACTTATAAGTCATCTATATTCTATATGTAATAATCTATAGGTATGTATTAAATGAATAATACATGTACTTACAACTTCAATTTCACCAGAAAAACTACCTATTATTTACAGAGCACTAATATTTAATTAGCAAACAAATAATTTGAAAATGTAGACTTTTGATGACATAGCTATATATGTATGTTTATTAATTTAATATATTGGACACACTTAGAAAGTATAGGAAGTAAAAAGAACTAGGTAAGTGAGAGGCAATAATTAACAATTCAAAAAGTGTCTGTAATAAGTACTGTTCTGAGAAACTCGTACGATAATATCTAAGCGGAAACTACCTATACTTCTGTACTTGGTGGTACTCCTTTCTGAGACACAAGTTGACCCTCATTGGTCATTACCGCCTAACATCTGAGTTAAATGCTAGCAAAGTACATGGACACAAAAGATCTCTGTGTTCTAGAAATGAGTTAGACAGATGATGTAAATAAAAAAATAACATGAATGAATTTTCACTCATAGTGACCAACGTATGTGGCCCGATTATGTCGGTGGCGAACAGTCCGCGTACGATTCATCAAGTACGTACCTGCTCCTTTGGCACCGTGCAGTTGACCGTCACCCACAAGGGGTGACTATCCGAAGTACACGTGCAGCTCGCAAAAGAGCATATGTTATTGTTTTGCTCCGAGCGAGCCCAACAGCCGACGCACAGCACAACTAAAGTAACTACAGAGAGCCTCATGGCTACGCGCTCGAGCGCGATCAACCGCGCGCCCCAACCGACCGTCATACGCCGACTGGCCTGGTCATTGGCTGACTGGCGAGAGCGGAGCGGTCCGCCGGCTCCGCAGATCAGCGTCGCTATAACTTGCTCCGTGCTCCTCTATCAACATGAATACATGAAACGTTTAGAGATGCCGTTGACGTACGCACTAATTATCGATATCGACGATTCCATTAGGTAATTCATTATGATTATTTGCGCCCCTGTTAATTTTTATACTTAGCTAAAAAGGAGCACCAAATCATGTGTTGCTTTGTATAATTACTGATTAGTCTGATTACAAATGACATTAACAATTCTAAAAAAAACTTAGTTTAATAAAAGCACAGAACAACATAATTCTATTTCTATGGTTTATAGGGGGCCCTGAAATGACATTTATACCCCTTCCATTTCACTTTACCTGTCACAGTACAAATAGGTACTTAAAACATTTTATGTTACGTTAGAATCTTAAAGCATCAAGGTGTGATAGGTATGACACCCGTCAGAGGAGTGGCCTTTACGGGCGAACCCCTCGTCCCAACGTCCATGCACAATGTGCCTTCTAGTTATACAACTATTGTGTCAGTGTGTGTCGGTGTCAGTGTTGACGGTGCATAGAAAATGACGTTGTTAATTGAATTGACATATTTAGAAATGTATGCGTCTGTAACGATGAAAGAATATGACAAAATTAAAATGTGTGCGTTCTTTCCCCGCACCAGATTTGGCACAAAAATTATGTATCGAAGCGAGGCGCCATGCCGTCTCTCCTGAAGGGTGAGTCAGTAACTTTGATGCTCTATAAGGTTAGAATATTAGTTTTTTATTTAAATTTATTTTTATAATGAAAACATTTTTTTGTGTAAGTATACTTAAACATTAACACTTTCTAATATTTCAATTGTTTAACATATTTTATTTAGAATCCTTTATTCTTTGGTAAATATCGATACTAAATGTTGAGTCCCTAAATTGTACTGGACTCATTATATTATGATTTAGAATCGAAGTAACAAGTGGAAGCGTAGAGTCGCGGGAAGATAAGAACGCGCTATCAGCGGTAGTTGCTATACCTCCTCTCAGCTCCCGGTGCCGTGTAAGGTATAAGTCACCAGATACATAATACCTCTTCTCCTTTTCTTACGTAACCGACGGAACAAATGAAACGACCCGACACGATGTACACAGACACACAGTAATTAAAACATTAGATAACCTAGGACAAGATATAGGTACCTAATACCGTTCACAGGTACATTCCATAAGAGATCCTGGAGAGGACCAGAGGACCCCAGTATCTTTTTTATGGGAGACCATAAACGCAGAGGAAGGCAATCAAGTAGATCCAAAAAACCCCGTGTCATCACCAAGATGCTCGGGTACATTTTGAAAGTTTCTCTCCTAATATATATGACTTATAACTCCATTCTATTCTATTCACTGGTAATGCAGAATAAAGCGTTAATTCCATGGCTCAGATTATGTTTAAATTACATAAAATATTATTTATATTATATTTTTATGCAATGCTGTGATTAATGAATCTACAGATAATTAATGTATATCAGATAATTAAATTAAGAAGGATTAATAATTTGAAAATTTAACTGTGCAAATGTAAATGCAAAATAAGCTATTTTACTATTAATTTCGCAATTTTCCCATATTTTCTCACCGTTTAAACCTTCCCTGGACTTCTACTAATATTTCAATACCAAAATTAGCCATATCGGCTCAGCCGTTCTTGAGTTTAACGAGACTAACGAACAACAATTCATTATATAGATTTGTGGCTTTTCGAATTCGCTTATCTTCAGATAAGTATAAGATAGGGATAAAAGTAAGTGCTTACAGAAAGTAATTTTTTTTCTATCTTGAAGCGGAGTGATTCTTAAAGATAGTAGATTAATTCAGATTATATTAATATGGATTAAGTAGATAGGTACTTGCTTATTGTGAGAGAAATCATTACTATTAATATATACCCATGTTGTCGCTAACCTTGATGTGGAAGGGGTAATGACTGAATAATGATTTTAAAGAATTATGAAACCCTCACCTGATTTAACATACACTGCAAGTTTTGATATAGAAAGCCTGTAAGAAAACATGGAACTATAAAAAAAATAAGATAGCGCCTACACTTTCATTGCATTTATTTACTAAGAATGCCTACAATTCAATACTGAAAAAACACTTGAAGTAATTTAAAACATAAAATATAAATAATACTATGGTCACAATTAAAAGTATAAATTACTATAGTTTGATGATAAAATTATACGTTTACTATATTAAATTAATCGAGAATGGTCGAGCGCCGGAAGCGATATGCAGCGGAAGTCACTATTCTATTTCTAAGTTCGCCAACGCGATTCAGGAGCTGTATCAAATCAATGCCAAATGTCTGTAAGAGTAAATAATGCAAGTTGAAAAGAGCTTTATCTGTTATCAAGTAATCCTGACTTTTAGCAATTAGCATCGCCGACGGCGACGGCGCTTTTCTTGTACCTGACACTCTTAGCACAATACAAGGAGCGCCTCTTAGCGATATTTGACTCCCAGCTACTGTGTGTCAGTGTTTCTAATAGTTTTCAATATCACATTTTATTAACTTAGTACCTGGACGCCCGAGCGTTGCTCGGATAAAAACAATTGATTTTATTGGTTTATTTTTAAGCAAAATATTCATTGGCTTAGTGCTACTTAACAAAGCCTTTTGAAATATCTAGCTCCTGATTTAAAAAAATTGTCACAAAAAATAAAAAACGCCACTTGCCTACTTGAGGTTTGAACCCGGGTCTCTAGTTCCGTAGTCAGCTTTCGTAACCATTCGACCAAGAAAGCTTTAACTCCATTCACGAAATTTTTATAGAGGTCGTATCATATCGACATTGTCATTTGTGGCGACATTGTCATTTGTGTCAAAGGGCGGATTGACAGTCGACATTTGACGGCTTTGTACGCCACAATATTATTAATATTCTCCAATAGATGTCAGTAAGAGTAATTTTGTAATTAATGGCATAAACATTAAATAAAACGTCAATTTCTATCAAAAAAAATTGCTGGATCGATTTATCATCCCCGAAACCAGGGTACTAAATTTCATCAAAATCTTTGGAGCCGTTTCCGAGATTCAAAAAATATATTTAGATATATACAAGAATTGCTCGTTTAAAGGTATTAGATTAGATATACTTGTACCAGTCTATTGAGTGTGACATCACGTAAAGGATTTCAAAAACAATTAAGAATATTCATAGTTGTATTGATTGATCATAGAGGCCACTACAGTTTCCTTACAATATCCTTTATTTATTTTGTCACAAGTTTGTTGTTTATCTTGTAGCGTTTGAATTTTACCATATTTATCTAATTGATTTATTGAAGGCTTTCAGTAATATGTGATCAAGGATCGATTCAATTCGAAATGCCATAGGTATATATATGCATTTATTACAGACGCCCGTGACCGTAGCCTTCAATATGTATGTAGTTTAAATACTGAGCTTGTATATTATATTGTATTGTTGTAGGTATATTGTGTATATTCATTTATAACTAGTGTACGATGCCGTTGTAAAATATATTCATCAATTAAGAAAAATAATGGCAATCTACAAACGCTGGAAATATTGAAAATGTACTTCCTAATAGGAAGTGTTAGTTCTATCACCGAGCCCCTAGTCAATCCATTTGTATTTTCGTTCGCTATTACAGAATTAATAGTGTTTCTGGAACATGTATAGATAATTAATTCGTTTTTCATTCAGTAGTGGTAGTAGAAGCGATATAGCGGTAGCGGCATGTGGGTGGCGCGCATCCTAAGTACACTAATTGACGAAGTTACCTGCGATGCGAACCCACATCAGAGTTACAATAGAGAGGTGCACTCATGTACCGCTGGGCGATCATTAAATTGCGTACACTTGATATACAATTAATGCTCTTAAGAATGTATCTTGCTGGTTTTCATTAAGTTTAGTAACATCAATTACCCTCCGTCCTACCGAGTTAAAGGGAAATGCGCTTGACCTTTTCTCTATGTAAACGCTCTCGTCTCTTTTCAGCCTGGTATTTTTACACTGTAATTATTTTTTAACTGATACACATTTTCTAATAGGGCCATTTAACCGCTATCATTCATGGCCAGGCCAGGGTATAAACTTAATGTTATTAACCTAATATTAATTTAAAAAGGAAAAGGTAGAGATACAGTTAGTCCTTTTTATTCAGTATTGAAATCTTTTTTGAATTTCATTCCGTTACGTTCGAAGCGAACAGTGGAGAGGTATAAGAATTGGAAACTCACATGAGAACGAAGTGTAAGTGGACCGCGTTGAAGTTGAAGATTATTCAGTCTGAAAGTAACAAAGCCGCAGATTGAAAATATTTTAAGAGTCATTATTTCGTGTACATTTGTGTAATAGCGACCCAAGCGAATCAAGTTTAAAGTCCTTAAAGACATAAACATAAGAAAAAAAACATTTGTAAAAATTAAGTTTTTAACAAAAAAATAGAACCGACTTCAAACGGTAAAAAATAAAATTGTTCAGTACCTACTTCTTCTTGCTTATGGTAATGACTCTTAAAACTATTTTTGGAGTCGGGCCCCTACTAAAATGTCGTACCATTCCTTCTAAATGGGCACCGACAATACAGACAGTGGGACAGTACCTACTTCTTTTTGCTTATGGTAATGACTGTTAAAACTATATTGGAGTTGGTGTCCATTCAGAACGAAAGGTACACTATATTTACTAAGACAGGACATTTTACTAAGGTCCCGACTCCAAAAATAGTTTTAAGAGTCATTACCATAAGCAAGAAGAAGTAGGTACTGAACAATTTTATTTTTTACCGTTTGAAGTCGGTTCTATTTTTTTGTTAAAAACTTAATTTATTTCACTCTTTTTAGTAATTTTAATAATTCTTCACATATGTATAAGCATAATTGGAATTTTTTTCACTTAACTTCTAAACGTTAAAGAGATACCTTTTATAATCATGTTTATCTAATAGCCAACTTATAGCCTGAAAGAATAATACTATCAGTCCACCTCAACGTATAAATTAATAAAAGAATTTGCTCTCAGCTCCTAACCGTTGAGGAGTTGTACCTTCAATCATCAGCTTAGCAACATGAGGTGATAATTACCGGACATAAATATTTGTATTATGTTAAAAAATATGACTAAAAGAATGTGTGTGCCTATTAAGTTTTAGTGTTTCCCTCGATTTCCCTAGTATCACATCATCAAATTTTGCCATTGTGACAGTTGGACCACCTCAGGAATGTAAGATTTCCAACAAAAAACCATTTATTGAAAGAATTTGCTCTCAACTCCTAACCGTCATAGTACCGTCCATCATCAGCTTAGCGACATGATATGATGATAGTTATACACAAATACCTGTTTTGCTTTAATAAAAATATGAAAATCACTTATTGTGCTATAAAATCTGAATGTTCCCTTCGATTTCTCTGGGATCCCAACATCAGACTTTGACTTGGTGACAGTTGGACCACCTCAGGAATGTAAGATTTCCAACAAAAAACCATTTATTGAAAGAATTTTCTCTCAACTCCTAACCTTCGAAGTACCTTCCATCATCAGCTCAGCAACATGATATGATGATAATTATACAAAAATGCCTGTTTTGCTTTAGTAAAAATATGAAAATCATTTGTTGTGCTATAAAATTTGAATGTTCCCTTCGATTTCTCCGGGATCCCAACCCAACATCAAACTTTGCCTTGGTGACAGTTGGACCACCTCAGGAATGTAAGATTTGGAATAAAAAACTATTTATTGAAAAAAAATTGCTTTCAACTCCTCACTGTTGCAGTACCTTCCATCATCAGCTCAGCAACATGAGATGATGATTACTATGCACAAATATCTCTTATGCTTCAGAAAGTATAAGAAAATCAATGTGTGTGCCTATAAAATTTGAGAGTTCCCCTCGATTTCCCTGGGATCCCATCATCAGATCCCGATTTGGTGACAATGGGACCACCTCGGGAGTATAAGCATACGAACAAAAAAAGAATTTTTAAAATCGGTCCACAAACGGCGGAGTAATCGGTGAACATATATAAAAAAAAAATACATACAGCCGAATACAGTACCTCCTTCTTTTGGAAGTCGGTAAAAATTATAAGAAAATTAAGAATCACATTGCAGATTCATCCAGTTAATTAAAACCGTTTATTTGCGAAATTTTTAAAGTACTTACAACAAATCTATTGAAATAAGTATTTTTTTCGTTTCTGATTTATCAATTGTCTGTTCAGAAAATATTGAACAGCATTGAAAAATATTCAAAAAAGCACTTAGTGTTTCTGTAACGAAATAAAAATTTCCATCGTATGGGCTCGAAGTGACCACTTTTCCATGTGACTATTTCCCAATACGACCAAATTAAGCAATTAGCGATGGCTACTTTACCAGAACGTGTTCAATAGAGTTTTGCAGGCAAGCCGAAAACACATGTTTTTGCACTGTTATTTTATTTCACAACACTCGTGCACTGTCATTTTATTTCACAACACTCCTGCACTATCATCCCTACTTTAATATTATAAATTCGAAAGTAACTCTGTCTGCTACGCTTTCCCGCTTAAACTACTGAACCAATTTGAATGAAATTTGGAATACAGATAGAGTGGACTTTGGGAAAGAACATAGGATGGTTTTTGTCCTACGGGAACCTATAAAACGGGTCCACGCGGCGTAGCCGCTAGCGGAAAGCTAGTTAACCTATATGTCATCAATTTAATCCCTACTTCCCAACTAATATTTTAAATTCTAAAGTAACTCCGTCTGTCTGTCTGCTACGCTTTCACGCTTAAACTACTGAACCAATTTTTATGAAATTTGGAAAATAGATAGAGTGGACCTTGGAAATGGACATAGGGTGGTTTTTTCTTACGGGAACTTATAAAACGGGTCCACGCGGGCGTAGCCGCTGGCGGAAGGCTGGTACTATATAATATAACTTAAAAATACACCAAGAAAATCAAAATAAACAAGAGCACAACAAGTTCCTCCAGACTTCCCGGCAAAACTCCCAAAAAAATTATGAAAATTTAGATTATGTGCAAAAAAAATATGTATGTTTCAACTTTTTGTTACGGTTACAACGTCTTTTATTTCAAAAATATTGAGCTGTCTATTCATTTTATTTATTATCATTTATTAATGTCTACTCAGAAAACATAAACAATAAAACATGAGACGCCTGGTATAACCCGCGCAGATAAAGAAACAATTTGTAAATGGCGGCGGCTAATTGTAGAAGCGTCAGCAAAAAAGTCGTAAAAATTAATTAATTTTGTAAATATTTTAGGAAGTGTACTAGCGGCTATTTAATTTTGATAGATTTTTAACGCGTTATGTTATAAGTATTAATAAAAAAAATATTTATTTATTTATTTATTTTAATTAATTAGAACTACTTAATTTAGAACCACCTTAAACTAGGGGTTACAAGGTAGACTTAATGCCTAATGGCATTCTCTGCCAGTCAACCCTGGGTGTTGGAGAGAACTTTAGGTAGGCGGACGGAGAACAGCGACTTTATGCACGATAACAAAGTATTTTATTATATTGCCAGAGATTATTTATATACTATATAATAATATAAACAATATAATCAACAGATACATATATATATAATACATACATACATACTTACATACATATATACTACATAACACCATACATAAATACATATGTCTATACATATACATAAATATATTATACGTGACATACATTATAATGTGAACTCAGAAGCTCGTAGGGACTCATGCATTACTTGATAACAAGTGTTTGCGTAGCAACTTCTTGAAAGCACACTTTGTTGGTGCCTTTCTAATATTTTCGGGCAGGGCGTTCCAGAGTAGTATAGCCTGAACATTATATGAGTAACGAAAGAAATCACTATTGTGAGGAGGCGTATAAAGTTTAAGATTACTAGTAGAACGGAGCCCTCTGTTGTGAGATGAACAGAGGTACTGAAAGTTTTCCTTTAGATAATGTGGAGAAGTTGGATCATGTAAAATTGAATACAGGACCAAGAGAATTCTAGAGTTACGCCTCTGACGAATAGTAAGCCACTTAAGCTGACTTCGATAACTTGAGATGTGGTCATACTTACGTAGATTGAAAATAAATCGGATACAGCTATTTTGAAGGCGCTCTAGCTTATTTAGAAGTTCTTCATTCAGGTCTGGGTAGCACACGTCAGCATAGTCTATAATGGGTAGAACAAGACTGTGAATCAATATAAGCTTAGTGCTGTATGGCAAGAATTTCCTGAAACGATACAAAGACTGTAATATTCCGTTGACCTTACGGCTGATCTCAGTCACTTGCACTCGCCAATTCATACAGCTGTCAATGTGCAGACCTAAATTTTTTACACTTATATTGTAATGAATGGCGTTTGATGCATAGACCAGCTTTGGTAGATTTGCAATATTGATCCTGGACAACAGTCTCGAACTACCCACTACAATCCCCTGGCATTTTGCAGGGTTAACTGCTATTCCATACCGATCACACCAGGCTCTAATGGCTTCCAGATTCTTATTAACAATGTTTATAGCATTCGGAAGATTGTCAATAGCAGAATGAACATACAGTTGGAGATCGTCAGCATACATATGGTACGAGCAGTCAATGAAAGAAGTAATGGAATTAATGAATAATGAAAAAAGTAAGGGAGAAAGAATACCGCCTTGTGGAACGCCAGCTGGCAGATCAGCCCAATCAGAGCATTCCTGCCCAATATGGACTGACTGTTGACGTCCACGAAGATATGAAGCAAACCACTCTACAACTGTTGGTGCAAATTTGAGGTGTGATAAAGTGGTCAGGAGTAACTCGTGGTCGACTGTGTTGAAAGCATTCGAAAAGTCAATAAGCACCAGTACTGTGACCATCCTGTTGTTCATGGCTAATCTAATACTGTCAGTGACTTTGATCAATGCAGTCGTGGTGCTATGACCTGGACGGAACCCAGACTGATACACACTCAGTAGGTTATATTTACATATGAAGGAGGAAACTTGCTTGTGTACACAGGCTTCCAGAACTTTAGATAGGAACGGGAGAATAGATATAGGGCGGAATTGATTTGGTAGTGCTGCGTTAGGTACCTTAGGGAGCGGTCTCACGTATGCCTTCTTCCAGATGCTAGGGTATTGGTTGGAAAGCAAAGAACTATTGATGATGTGAGTAATGGTGGGTAGCAAGGTCTCAACAATAGGTGTTATCATGGTTCTACCAATAGAATCACATCCAACGGCTTTAGATTTAAGAGAGCCAATGACCTTCATAACCTCGTCATGAGTTACAGCTGAGAATTGGAAAATTGGTACATTTGGCGATGGCATGAGTGGCATTGAAGAGATCGTTTGATGCCGCACAGTAGGATCTAGCAGAGTCGTAGATGCAAAGTGTTTGTTTAGAGCATCTGGGGATAAGGAGGAAGGAAAGTCATACGTAGGTGGTTTGCAGACACCAAGGGATTGAAGGAATTTCCATATGTCAGCTGGAGAAGAATTGCAAATATTTTGGTGAATATAGCGGCGTTTAGCTGTTCGCACCATCTGATTGCAGCGATTCCTAGCTATTTTAAAAGAAGCCCAATTTTCGTCAGTCCGATTCGCTTTAAATGCACGAAAAGCTCGATCCCGTCTTCTCATCGCCATTTGGACTAACTTGGACATCCAGGGAGCTGGTATCCGTTTCAGCCTAACACTGTGCATGGGAGCATGCCTGTCATACAGGTCACAGATAGCCTTGTTAAGAGAAGTAACTTTGCGGTCGACATTGCTAGTCCCAAGCACAGGGCCAAGGTGAAGGTCAGATGCGTCTCTCCTAAGCTTGTCAACATCTAGTTTCCGAAAGTTTCTGATGTTTAACACAGTTGGCACATACTTAGGAGGCTTAACCTTATAACACATATAAATAAGGTCATGACGTGAGAAGCCGGGAGCTGAGAGCTGTCCGTGCGCCTGCACCCGGTCTACCGAAGACGCAATCATCATATCAATCCAGGTAGGCTCTGTATTTGCATTATAGTGTGTAGCTGACAATGGTAGCTTATTAAAAAAAAATAGCTTATTAAAAAAAATTATCACTTTATCTCGGGACTTTGACTACATGTGGGCGGGCGGGTTAAATAGGGCAAATAAAAATATTTTTTTATCTTATCCAAATTTAATCAATACATAATTTTAAATAAGGGCTGACAATGATGATGGTGATGATGATAATTCAAAATTAAACACTAAGACCGGCCTCACCACCACCACTTGTCCCTTCGCATGGGTCATCGTCAGGCAATGGTGCTACGCCCATGTCGACATCCACACGCACATGACGACATGTGAATACTAAATCAAGACTGTCGTTTTTTTTGTACTCAGTACCACGCCGTGCGACTATTTAATTTTATTTATTTATTTAATTTAATTAATTAGCACAGATAAACCAATTACACTAATTATTATAATAATGCCACAAAATTTGAATTCATAATAAATAATAATTAAAGATAATAAAAATAATAACACAAATATCAAATTATAACGAAAATTAAATAAAACACAATATCAAATAACATTAAAAAAAACAAATGTCATAGCAAAATAGTACACACATACATCACGCATTCATGGCACAAAACTTCAGACACTCCATCAATATTTTCTTCCAGTCATCCGCGAATAGGTCACAATTGGGAGAAGCGTCCAGGAGAGCATTGGAGACTATAGACGGAGCGAGTGTGTGAGCGAGATAGCATGAGACCGCCCGCCATTTACAGATTGTTTTTTTATCTGCGCGGCTTATAGACGAGAAACGGAAGTGACACATCGTGTTCGTACAAGTAATAATAATATGCATAAAAGACAAGATTACTACAGGTACAAAACACAGCATAATGAAAAAAATGGGTGCCAATAATGCTAAACAATGTCGAGTGCGGTGAAAAGTAGGATGGGTGGCCATTCAGCTCCATCTGGTGCGGTCATAAAAAGGATGGCTGTCACCCCAACAATCCAGTAATATCCGTGGTGGCGTCACATCGCCACGGCAAGCGTCGCTACACCAACAATCCGGTTTACGCGCTCCTTTAGATGTTTCAATTCAAATAAATATTTCAGTAATCAGTAATACTGATTACTGATAAATATTTCGTATCAGCAGTATATTTTGTGTGGTCTATAATTTTCCCTTAAAAATGGGGTATTTTCAGATAAAGTACAAATCATCAAATACATAGATATTTGATTATTACTGAATACTGAAAATCGGACTTTTTTTTACAGCAAATCGCTTATTTTACATTCACCCCTTAAGAGGAGTTACATCTATTATTATCATCCTGTATGCTATCTCACTCACATATCCTCACGAATACCGGTAATCTTATAGCTTTATGTTTCGTCGTATTTGGGAAAAAGTTACCACTCAATATTTGTGTACATTGAAAAAGTTATAAAACACTAGCCTTCCGCCAGCGGCTTCGCCCGCATGGACCTGTTTTATGTGGTCCCGTAGGATAAAAACCACCCTAGGTCCTTTCCCAAGGTCCACTCTATCTGTGTTCCAAATTTCTTTAAAATTAGTTCAGTAGTTTAAGTGGGAAAGCGTAGCAGACAGACAGACGGATGTATGGATTTCCAAATTTAATCAGCATTTAGATCGTTTTAGAGAATAAAGGCTCACAATGTTTAATATCTAAAATTACCGACCAGTTGCGTTCATTTATTTCTTTGACGCTTTGTACCCGCAGAACTTATTTTAATCAATTGTTTTTGATTAGATTACTCTGCCTACATTGGATTCGTATAGTATATTTTTACCGACTTCCAAAAGAAGGAGGTACTGTATTCGGTTGTATGTATTTTTTTTTTTTTTTATATATGTTCACCGATTACTCCGCCGTTTGTGGACCGATTTTCAAAATTCTTTTTTTGTTCGTATCCTCATACTCCCGAGGTGGTCCCATTGTCACAAAATCAGGATCTGATGATGGGATCCCAGGGAAATCGAGGGGAACTCTCGAATTTTATAGGCACACACATTGATTTTCTTATACTTTCTGAAGCATAAGAGATATTTGCGTATAGTAATCATCATCTCATGTTGCTGGGCTGATGATGGAAGGTACTGCGACAGTGAGGAGTTGAGAGCAAATTCTTTCAATAAATAGTTTTTTATTCGAAATCTCACATTCCTGAGGTGGTCCAACTGTCACCAAGTCAAAGTCTGATGAGGGGATCCCAGAGAAATCGAAGGGAACATTCAAATTTTATAGCACACCACAATGATTTTCATATTTTTACCGACTTCCAAAAGAAGGAGGTACTGTATTCGGCTGTATGTATTTTTTTTTTTTTTTATATATGTTCACCGATTACTCCGCCGTTTGTGGACCGATTTTCAAAATTCTTTTTTTGTTCGTATGCTTATACTCCCGAGGTGGTCCCATTGTCACCAAATCAGGATCTGATGATGGGATCCCAGGGAAATCGAGGGGAACTCTCAAATTTTATAGGCACATACATTGATTTTCTTATAGTTTCTGAAGCATAACAGATATTTGTGCATTGTAATCATAATCTCATGTTGCTGAGCTGATGATGGAAGGTACTGCGACGGTGAGGAGTTGAGAGCAAATTCTTTCAATAAATGGTCTTTTGTTCGAAATCTTACATTCCTGAGGTGGTCCAACTGTCACCAAGTCAAAGTATGATGATGGGATCCCAGAGAAATCGAAGGGAACATTCAAATTTTATAGTACAACAAATGATTCTTATATTTTTACTAAAGCAAAACAGGCATTTGTGTATAATTATCATCATATCATGTTGCTGAGCTGATGATGGAAGGTACTACGACGGTTAGGAGTTGAGAGCAAATTCTTTCAATAAATGGTTTTTTGTTCGAAATCTTACATTCCTGAGGTAGTCCAACTGTCACCAAGTCAAAGTCTGATGATGGGATCCCAAAGAAATGGAGGGGAACATTCAAATTTTATAGTACAACAAATGATTCTTGTATTTTTACTAAAGAAAAACAGGTATTTGTGTATAATTATCATCATATCATGTTGCTGAGCTGATGATGGAAGGTACTACGACGGTTAGGAGTTGAGAGCAAATTCTTTCAATAAATGGTTTTTTGTTCGAAATCTTACATTCCTGAGGTAGTCCAACTGTCACCAAGTCAAAGTCTGATGATGGGATCCCAAAGAAATGGAGGGGAACATTCAAATTTTATAGTACAACAAATGATTCTTGTATTTTTACTAAAGCAAAACAGGTATTTGTGTATAATTATCATCATATCATGTTGCTGAGCTGATGATGGAAGGTACTACGACGGCTAGGAGTTGAGAGCAAATTCTTTCAATAAATGGTTTTTTGTTCGAAATCTTACATTCCTGAGGTAGTCCAACTGTCACCAAGTCAAAGTCTGATGATGGGATCCCAAAGAAATGGAGGGGAACATTCAAATTTTATAGTACAACAAATGATTCTTGTATTTTTACTAAAGAAAAACAGGTATTTGTGTATAATTATCATCATATCATGTTGCTGAGCTGATGATGGAAGGTACTACGACGGTTAGGAGTTGAGAGCAAATTCTTTCAATAAATGGTTTTTTGTTCGAAATCTTACATTCCTGAGGTAGTCCAACTGTCACCAAGTCAAAGTCTGATGATGGGATCCCAAAGAAATGGAGGGGAACATTCAAATTTTATAGTACAACAAATGATTCTTGTATTTTTACTAAAGCAAAACAGGTATTTGTGTATAATTATCATCATATCATGTTGCTGAGCTGATGATGGAAGGTACTACGACGGCTAGGAGTTGAGAGCAAATTCTTTCAATAAATGGTTTTTTGTTCGAAATCTTACATTCCTGAGGTAGTCTAACTGTCACCAAGTCAAAGTCTGATGATGGGATCCCAAAGAAATGGAGGGGAACATTCAAATTTTATAGTACAACAAATGATTCTTGTATTTTTACTAAAGCAAAACAGGCATTTGTGTATAATTATCATCATATCATGTTGCTGAGCTGATGATGGAAGGTACTACGATGGTTAGGAGTTGAGAGCAAATTGTTTCAATATATATTTTTTTGTTCTAAAACTTAAACTCCTAAGGTGGTCCAACTGTCACTATGTCATAATCTGATGATGTGATACTGGGCAAATCGAGGGAAACACTGAAACTTAATAAGCACAATATTATTCATAATATATGTACAGAATTATTAAAGTTACTAAAAAGAGTGAAATAAATTAAGTTTTTAACAAAAAAATAGAACCGACTTCAAACGGTAAAAAATAAAATTGTTCAGTACCTACTTCTTCTTGCATGGTAATGACTCTTAAAACTATTTTTGGAGTCGGGCCCTTAGTAAAATGTCCTGTCTTAGTAAATATAGTGTACCTTTCGTTCGGAATGGGCACCGACTCCAATATAGTTTTAATAGTTATTAACATAAGCAAGAAGAAGTAGGTACTGTCCCACTGTCTGTACTGTCGATGCCCATTTAGAACGAATGGTACCTACGACATTTTACTAAGGGCCCGACTCCAAAAATAGTTTTAAGAGTCATTACCATGCAAGAAGAAGTAGGTACTGAACAATTTTATTTTTTACCGTTTGAAGTCGGTTCTATTTTTTTGTTAAAAACTTAATTTTATATTATCATATCCTTTCTTCGATATGAATTGTTGAATTGGAAAATTGCACCGCGAATGTAATGGGTATTCAAGTGGAAGGATTGCAATGATGGTAGAGGACCCAACAGGCTGACACTATCTATTTCTAATAAATCTTATTACTTATGAGATTTTCTTCATTTGCACGCTTACACTTCATTTCACCTTGCACGTGTTGAAAGTGTGGAATATTCGATCGTCTAGAGAATTACATTTCGAGTTACATAATATGTATTCCTATTTTATTACGCGTCTATAATTAGAAAGTACTATTTTTTATTTACCGACTTCCAAAAGAAGGAGGTACTGTATTCGGCTGTATGTATTTTTTTTTTTTATATATGTTCACCGATTACTCCGCCGTTTGTGGACCGATTTTCAAAATTCTTTTTTTGTTCGTATGCTTATACTCCCGAGGTGGTCCCATTGTCACCAAATCAGGATCTGATGATGGGATCCCAGGGAAATCGAGGGGAACTCTCAAATTTTATAGGCACACACATTGATTTTCTTATAGTTTCTGAATCATAAGAGATATTTACGCATAGAAATCATCATCTCATGTTCCTGAGCTGATGATGGAAGGTACTGCGACAGTGAGGAGTTGAGAGCAAATTCTTTCAATAAATAGTTTTTTATTCGAAATCTTACATTCCCGAGATGGTCCAACTGTCACCAAGTCAAAGTCTGATGAGGGGATCCCAGAGAAATCGAAGGGAACATTCAAATTTTATAGCACAACAAATGATTTTCATATTTTTACAAAGCAAAACAGACATTTGTGTATAATTATCGTCATATCATGTTGCTGAACTGATGATGGAAGGTACTACGACGGTTAGGAGTTGAGAGCAAATTCTTTCAATAAATGGTTTTTTGTTCGAAATCTTACATTCCTGAGGTGGTCCAACTGTCACCATGTCAAAATCTGATGATGTGATATTAGGGAAATCGAGGGAAACACTGAAACTTAATAGGCACACACATGCTTTTAGTCATATTTTTAACATAATACAAATATTTATGTCTGGTAATTATCACCTGCTGTTGTTTAACTGATGATTGAAGGTACAACTCCTCAACGTTTAGGAGCTGAGAGCAAATTCTTTCTTTAATTTATACGTTCAGGTGGACTGATAGTATGTCTTTCAGACTTTTAGATGACTATTAGATAAACATGATTATAAAAGGTAAATCTGTTTAAAGTTTAGAAGTTAAGTGAAAATTTTTCCAATTATGCTAATACATACAGAATTATTAAAATTACTAAAAAGAGTGAAATAAATTAAGTTTTTAACAAAAAAATAGAACCGACTTCAAACGGTAAAAAATAAAATTGTTCAGTACCTACTTCTTCTTGCTTATGGTAATGACTCTTAAAACTATTTTTGAAGTCGGGCCCTTAGTGAAATGTCCTGTCTTAGTAAATATAGTGTAGGTACCTTTCGTTCTGATTTCATTTCATTTCATTTCATTTCATTTCTGAATGGGCACCGACTCCAATATAGTTTTAACAGTCATTACCATAAGCAAGAAGAAGTAGGTACTGTCCCACTGTCTGTACTGTCGGTGCCAATTTAGAACGAATGGTACGACATTTACTAAGGGCCCGACTCCAGAAATAGTACCTTTCGTTCTGATTTCATTTCATTTCATTTCATTTCATTTCTGAATGGGCACCGACTCCAATATAGTTTTAACAGTCATTACCATAAGCAAGAAGAAGTAGGTACTGTCCCACTGTCTGTACTGTCGGTGCCAATTTAGAACGAATGGTACGACATTTACTAAGGGCCCGACTCCAGAAATAGTTTTAAGAGTCATTACCATAAGCAAGAAGAAGTAGGTACTGAACAATTTTATTTTTTACCGTTTGAAGTCGGTTCTATTTTTTTGTTAAAAACTTAATTTATTATTGATTTAAATCTACCTACCTACCACATTTATCTCCACTTTTGTATGATTTTATAAAATTTCACTCGTTACTGTAAAGCCGAGGCTGTAATACCAACCATAAACGCCATAAAATTGTAAGTTGTAGTAGGAATGTATTCTATGGAGTCTTATATTTCTATCAACGCACATACGGCGCTGTGAGCGTGGCCGCATGCCGCCCTAAGCATCGGAGGGTGCAGGAGAGCACATCTGGTCTCTCGAGAATGGGCCTGTTGTGACGCGCCAAGCGTGGAGGACATCGGTGCGGTTATGTCGACGACGCGAAAATCGAAGCCCGAATTTAATAAGTTTTAATAAGTTAAGAGTTAATAAGTTTGAGTACTAAAGCATCAATTATAATGCTATGATTATAAAACTTTTTATATCCAACCCGGCCTTAGTCAGCAGCTCCGTGGTGGAGGACTGCGATTGGCCTGATTCCGAATCCCAATTGGTGGACCTAGGCCTAGCAGTGGGATTATATACTAGTTATTTATGGGTAGATGTTTGTCAACAGATCAGCGTCAACGGAACGGAAGTTCTTATCCGACTTCGTAGCGGGCGCGGAGAGTACCGCGGGAGGGCGCTTAGCCTGCTGGCTGTCTCCGGCACCACGCGTCGTGCCCACCAACTGCGAGATGAAGCCTCCCACTTACCCCATACGACCCGCCACTAAAGTCTCTCTGCCTATCATCGTGAAGGACCAGTATGGAGAAGTTGTCACTTCACCTGCCCTCAAAGTAGAGGTAAGGAAACGATAATTGATTGTTGATAAAGAGACACAGTGTCAAACTCTTGATTTTCAACTCAGTGTTGCTTTTATGTACCTACCTCTTGGTCATAAGTAACTGCTACTGTTTAAGCTTTCAAATGCGAAACTCTAAGCCTGCCGATAACAATCATTTCTAGGTAGGAGGTAATGGTAGTTTGTTAATAATGTTATCATAATTAAAAATGTTAAAAAAGTTTCTAAAATGTGATAACTGATGTTAGATACCATAAAAGGGTAATTAGGTGTACTTATACGATTTGGAAGAATGCGGCATTATGGCCTTCGTTTGGTGCCAATGTATTTAACAAAGTAGTGCTCATTTCATAAATTAATCTATCACGATCATGACGTGTCGTTGCCATGCTGGCTGCCATTGGTGATTTTATTCAATTAACTTCACTCTTGACTATCGCGCTGATTTCTGATTAATGTTTAATTGAGGGCGTTTATATTTGGTATAGCTAGATATCGGCAGATCATAATGTGCACTTAAGAGGCTTACTTAAATGTCATTTGTTTAAAAAAATCTGTGATTAGAATGTTAGAAAATTAATGTTTAATGATAATATAATCATACAGAAGCATAATATAATCTTTTTTATGTATATTCACATAATTGAATATTCCTACCTAGGTCACAAGTAACGATGTACTAAAACTCTATACCTATATTATACGAGACGGTTACGGATATCCTACAAAACAATCAAATTTCAGATGAGAATATTTTCACTACGGTAATAATGCGATAATGGATAAAAAAAATATTCTTAAAAATCAGGCAGCTAAATCTCAAACCAGGAGCTCATTATAATTTTCAAGAGCACAATTACTTCGACCAAGTAAATCGGCACGTATGTAACAGGTCTTTCAAGTGCATATTTATACTTACCGCTACTTACTGCACATTGAAAAGAGAAACTTGAATTAAGTTTTTTTTCATTATCCGATCAGTGTGTTTTAAGATATAGGGATCATGTTGGTTTTTATTTTTTATTCTATTCAAATCATTCGTTATTAGAACTACTACAACTTCTAGAATAGCAGAGTTTAAACACCACATAACTTATTTAGACTATCTTGCTGAACGTTATAATTATCTTAACCTTAACATGATGCCTCAATATTCGAGTTGCCATTCCCTCAAAATGAACTTTTCCACTCACCTCTTTCTGTAGATGGAAAAATCTTAATTCCACAGGCCAGTTGTTTTTTTAGAGTATCATAGTTTAAATTAAAATGAAGTACATTATGCATTAATATGATCTGAAATAATTTTATGATTTAATAGTTCAGTGAAAAAACTAACTTTGGTAACATACTCGTAGTCTCTACAACTGCTACTTTCCAACCGCTGCCACTGGCGCTAGCGTGACCAAAGAAATCAAGTTGTGACATATTGCATACTCACAATGTTAATGTGCCACGAGCTCTTTGACTCTTCCTTAATATACAATATGGCTATGACACCCACCGTTTAAAATTTGCAAAGTGTAAAATTTTACATCATAAATAGTTACGCAGAGATTTGCTAAGCCCGCAAACGTTTCTCGAAACCTTTTTACTCAAACTTTTTTCGAAGTAAAATAGAGTATTGGCTGCTTTTATGTAGTAGAAACACTTTAATGCCGCTGTGTAGTGGTGTATTAAGTGCAATATTAACTTGCAGTTAATATAGGTAGGTACTCGTATAACACACTTATATTAGCTTGACCTGTATGTATGTATGTATGTATGTATGTATGTATGTATGTATGTATGTATGTATGTATGTATGTATGTATGTATGTATGTATGTATGTATGTATGTATATATGTATGTGTGTATATGTATGTAACGGAATCTTTTAAGTTCATTTTAACCCACTTCTAAGCGTCTGATTAACTGAAATGATGAAAATTTGCACAGAGGTCAAGGGCCGATGACAATGCATTAATATGAAAAAAAAACAACTAAAAATTTAAATAAATAATGTATAGGTTAAAAAACTAAAAAACACGCTTTTGTGAAAATACGAACTAAAAAGTAAAAAATCATTTTCTTATTTTTTACTTTTTAGTTCGTATTTTCACAATTTTACTGCAAAAAAAGCGTGGGGTGTTTTTACAAAAGCGTGTTTTTTAGTTTTTTAAACTTTGTTATTTTTATATTGATCAAAGGTGGTGGTCCAAAGACTGGAGGAGCACAGGCAGAGCCGCGCGCCCAGCTCGGAGCGGCGTGGCAGCGTGCCCGATGTGCCCTACAACCCCATTGTTCGCGAGACTATGACCTTCAAGGCCATCACCATGATGAAGGTTTGTAAATCTTCGAACTCTCTTCGAAATACCATGCACTTTGACCTATTAGCTGTAGGTACATAAGTACACGGCATGTCACTGTGAGTCACGCCGGACATGTGTAAAGCTCAATACTGCGCTCTATTGTAAGCAATCTACTACTGTGTCTGTACGTGTATCCGATCAGTATTGCAATATATTCACTGTGGCATTGATTGCTATTTTGGAACTCCATCTTATTCGGGACCGTGATCGTGAAGGTTCTCGTAATGTTAGATAATAAATTTGAAGTGATTTCTGATGCACGAAAGTTAATAGGTATCATTTGTATCTGTGATCGGATTCAACATAATGTAGTAAATGGGATTTTATGTCGTTCTATGGAGATAACATTAGGAGTCAGTGAATTGGGAATAATTTAATAACAAAATGACCTACTGCAATAATAAAACAGTATGGTATATAATAAGAGATGCGCCGAATAATTGTTTAGATTTCGGTATTAGCGTATCGGCAACTTTTCACTATTTGTATTCGGCCAAATTATTCGGTTTTTGGGGCCGAATATATTCAATTTGAGTATTTCTATTTTCTTGGCTTGACGACACGTTATAAAAGTAAAAGATCAAACTTCTTATGTAAGATTGATGTTACCTATATTATTATAAGTCAAAGAAATCCTATGAAGAATGTGATGAATAAAGTTAATAAAATAAAGCAGTTATTAAAATTCAAATCAACATTATTTTTTAAACTTAATTATCAATGTTTTATTTCTTGGTACGTGACGACCGTATTTAACGCGAATACGTTGGTGGAGAATTTTATTTCTACTAAGTACTTCTAGACGCAACGCCGGTACGTGGAAGTTGTTCTTCGAATTGAGAAGATTATCTTTTACTTCAAAGTACATAGCGTTGAAATGAAATCCTTTCAGTTCTTTTTATTTTGACCTTGCGCCGCTTTTCCAAGTTTCCAACGAATGCCTGGTAGTCGAACGCCGATCGATGTTACAAGTTTCTAAGTTACTGTCGTCGGACGTCGTCGGCTTAGCTTTATGAATGTCTTATTTCTTGGCTTCCACATATTATTTAAATTGAACATATTATTCTTAACCCCGACGCAAAAACGACGGGGTGTTATAAGATTGACGTTTTTCTCTTTCTCTCTCTCTCTCTGTGTGCGTGTGTCCTTTTTAAAGTAGGTAGGTATAAATATTAGGTATTTATAGTGTTTAGTTAGTTGAGTTAGTAACTTAAGTAAAAAATATTTATCGAGTTTTTAGATTTCATTTCGTTAGTTAATATACACCTCATAACCTTTCAGTACAGTGTACATTATTCTACTATTCAAGACCTTTCATTTGATACCCATATTGAGAAGTGCATACTAATAAATATTTCGACAAATTGGATTTAAATTTTTTTTGTAAAAAATGTGCGTACATCTACTTCACACTATAAAATCATATCGCAAGAAATAAACTTTACGTTTATAGGAGAAGGAAGATGACTAGTGCCGATACCATAATCCGCTGGCTTTGTAAGGATTTGTGCAAAGTGACGAGCATTAAAAGCCTTTACAAAAGGCTTTCTTCATACAGATAACATAATTATCTGTATACAGGCCACTAAAGCCACCAAACGTTACTTAACATCTACCTACGCCATAAATATAGAAATAGCATGTCACTGCAAACATCCAATGCAATTTCTGTTTGCTTAGGTAACGTTGAAAAATTGCGTAGGTTGCTAAAGGTATTTATTTAACTGTTACTTACTGTTAATAAAATGCTCATGCTCAAATTTACTTTTTCAAATGACGTATGTATTAGCTATAATATTAATATTGTGGGATCATATAAGGGAAACGTAGTACGTGAGATTCCAAAATTTGAATTATGAACATAAACTATGTAATTCAATAAAATTTATGGGTTTTATGTAGTAGGACGAAAATTAATTTTTTCGCAGAATCATAGAGCTTTATGAAATGGATAAAAAGTTTTTTAAGTGTTCTTTGAACTGGTTAACAAAACATTTGTCCGGAGGTAAATGCCAATATATCGGATGCCAGTATAGGTTTTGCAGTAGGTATATTATTTTATAACTACAAAATGTAATATACATATATACAGTTGAAAATATTGTAGGTCGTATAAATACCACATAATAATAATCGTCTCACTCGATTAGCTATCACGTGCGCCCATTATTGACCTATAGTTATTCTGTTATTTCAAATACATATATAAATGTACTTTTTTATAAGAGAGCTGCTGGTAGTTTTTTGTCCGCCGCCTTTTTTTTTCTTTCAGTTCAACATCTAACCCAAACGGACGCTTAAAGGCGATGACCAAGAAAATTTACATTCATAACGTTTCTCACTAATAGCCCCATATTAGGGTAGATATACCCTGTGTCGTGGGTACCATGAACACATATGTACAAAGGCAGAAACACAAACATCCACACCGAGAACAGAAATTTAATCTCATCATTCAAATTTCTGTTTCACTGGAAATCGAAATAAAAAATCCTTACCATTGCGCCACACGGGTCGTTTCTTTTCTTTATGTACACAAGTTTGGTGAAAAGGTGCAGTGTTTTCAAACAATTCTGTTTGAAAACATCCGATTGCCCTCTCCACCAACCCGCATTGTAGCAGCGTGGAGGAGTAAGCTCCGGGCCTCCAGAACAATGGGGGAATACCCCCCAAGGATTCGGTAATTTCATTAATGCACCAATCGGCTAGCATATTATTTTTATGAAATTGTATTGGTAATTGGACCTGTAAAATGACCTGTGTGCTGCCATGTAGGATTTTAAAATATATTCTATTTAATCACATGGTCTTTGTCGCTTTCACCTATATACTTACCATTCCGTCATGCCACTGAGAGGGATCGATACATGAATGGTTATCCATACTATAATATTATAAATTCGAAAGTAACTCTGTCTGTTTCTGTTTTCTGTGTCTGAAAGTACTTCTGTCTCTGCTACGCTTTCCCGCTTAAACTACTGAACCGAATTTAATGAAATTTGAAACGCAGATAAAGTGAACCTTCGGAAAGGACATAGGATGGTTTTTATTTTACGGAAATCTTTAAAACGGGTCCACGCGGGCGAAGCCGCTGGCGGAAGACTAGTGTATACATATGTAGTTAAACTATTAATTATCCACACAAAAGTTCTTTTTGGTAGGTAGGTCTATTACCTTTATGATATATTCTACGTATCTAAAATTTTGGATTAGAATAATAACGTTTTATGAGTAAAATCATATTGTATTTTGTATTCAACAATAAAATTTGGATTTTAAAAGGCATTAATTGTTGATTGGGGGTTTTACGTGAAGTCTGATAGTGAAACATTTTTTATTACCGGCTTCATGTTGTTGTTTTTAATAGAGAGTAGTAACTTACCAATTTATTTTGTATATATATCACATACAGATAGGGGATAAGTACCATATATTGGGTACTTATAATAGAAGCCTATGTAATAGGGCTGCACTTTATTTTACAACTATTAACTTGATCACAATTTTGTAGTTTGCACAAATATTGATTTAAAGATCAAAATAATTTCAGCATAGAGTCGATCTCTGTAGGAGGGGCGGCGACATGGCTTATGTGTATATTTTGCGATTGCGCATAAAGTGGAGTTTGATGTATCGTTGGCAAAATGTTTTTCATCTTCACAGGCTTACCAAAACTTTTCATTCGAGGAACTCCGTTTCGCGAGTGGAGTGTGGGGCGGGTCCAGCGCGGCCGCCAGCGCGATCGCCGGAGGTGGTCGCGTGCCCGCCGAGCGCATCTCGGTCCACACGCAGCCGGACGGCACCTATTTAGCCAGTTGGACGCCCCGGGCACCCGGGACTTATGAGTTCCGATGCTCCTTGGACAATGTTTCTTCTAAACAGGTAGGTATTATAGATAATATTATAGTACATAAAATACGGTAGTCTAATCAGAGTTACGTAAGGTTACAAGTAAACTTATTATGTAGCTTCACTATCATATATCTGATAGATATTTTTTGCTCAAAATTCTTAAATGATCTATCATTTACTTAACCAGATGATACACCGGTATCGGTAAACAGCACACTGTAACCTGTGTGCTGTAACTTGTGGGGAGAAGGCCGTGTAATGAATAAAATAAGTTTTGATTTTATATGATTGTACTAATCTATGCAATGAGAATAGTACATTTTCCGAGATTTATACGAAATATACCGGAAAATGTACTATTATGTCGATGTGCTATTCTAGAATAAAATCTATATCTGTGCCAAATTTAACCCGATCTGTTCAGCCGTTCTTCCATACATCAACAATCATCCATGCAAATATCAAAAATTTTGCATTGATTTTATATCAGTATTTATTTATTACGAAATATTTTACAGGAGCTTACAATAGAGGTAGTAGAGAGTCCTTCCGAGGAGCAAGCCAGCCGCACTCAGGGCACAGTAGCCCCTGTTATGCCATCAAAGGTGAAGATCTTCACGGCGGAGGACTCGACGGCGCTCCGTGTTCGTGCCAGCCCCAGCCTACAGGCCGAGGAGATCGGTCGAGTACCTCCCGGCGCCAACATCGCCTTCGTTGAAGAGGTAACACTCGCCCACCATTAACACTTTTCTTCGTTTAGTAATGAGATCGCATCTGGCAAATTTGTTTAATTGAAACCGGGTCATACATAATTTAGTCAAAGCGTAAGCAGTCTTCAGTCAGTCAGTCAAGTCAGTCAGATATCCAAGTATGTTTCTCGACCGCTTTATTTTTTATTTGATAATGGAAATAAAAAAAGTTCTTCCGAAATTAAAAGACTAAGCACGAAACCTTTTTCAAAACATATATATTTTTCAATGCCCTGTCTTCAACGTGTTCTCAATCCATTAGCAACAGGTTGTTTGCGTTTATAAGGATACCGGTTTGTGCGCAGTTGAAATGCAAACTAATGCTTACTGTATGTCAAAAAATCACATCGCGTATGCGTGTAAGTATTCATATGAAACCAACAAAATTTAATCAGTATGTATTTTGCAGCCATCTGGTTAAATCAGCCACTCAATTAAAAGGCTGTTCTTTAAACATCAACATTCAATGAAGTGGTTAAATGATAGCCAGCCAAGTTGTGTAATGTAACGTCTAACGACTCGGCTAAACTTCACTTACCCGTTTTGTTAAATAGATTATTGACGAATTTGTAATGTTTGGCTAGGATGACCTGACGGTCTGACGTGCGCAACTTAAATGATCATTTGGCATAAAAAAGGAAACTCATTATTTAAGATTCCGTTTAATAAGCCAAACAACTTAAACAGAAACTGAATTTGAATAAAAGATAAGTTATAAACTTATCAACTCCTGAAAAACTTGTAGATGGCGGCGTAATATTATGCACATATACTCGTATGTTATCACACTTTCTTTTAACAATAATTTATTATACTTTAAATTTAAGAATCTCAATGTTGTTGAGTTTCTTAAATTTAAAGCTGACGCCATATTTGTTTTGGTGACTACCTGCGCCGCAGTGACAAAAATATGAATTAAATTTATATCACCTTCCTGATTTTACGTCAGCCATCTTCAAAAAGCTACCTTACAATAAGCCCAGTAGTTGAAAGTTGAGTGATGTAAGTTCAGTGAACTATCGGCCTAGGCATTAATTTGAATGCCGGTGTATAATGAACGGGCTAGCCTTTTAATTGAGTGGCTGGTTTAACCAGATGGCTGTGACATATTTATGTAGATGCGCCATCGATGCAAACGCAAGCCTCAATAATATGCGACTTGAGCTTTTTCAAAAATACTTTATGTGCATAGAATGTTAAACTTGTTCATAGTGTAATTTATGGATGATCACTCACAAATATTTTATGTTTCTTCATGTTTATCTACTCGTAGTTAAAAGAATCCACAATGCGTTCATTCACTTTTTAACGTATGACTTAGAAATATTAAGAAATAAATCTACAACTACAATATGTTGCGCCGGCAAAGTACCCATTTTTTAGTTAAAAACCTTACTACTTAATTTTTTTCTTTTGCATTGAAAATGTGTATATTAAAATAAGCAATGAAATAAGTGACTAATGTTATATACAGGATGGATTTTTAGACGCTTAGATTTAAAAAAGGAATATCGAAAACCGAGAAGCTTTCGAAGAGTTCGAAACTATCGAAAGGAAACTAGTACTCGTTTCGATTTGGGCCAGTTATTTTTTTTACTTAAAGTGAATACAGTATAACACTATGATAGTTATTCGGAATATGAATTACTTTTTGAATCCGGGGGAGAATGCTTACTTTTTTATGTATCACATTTTATGTATTGTTTAACTTATTAAAATCCAGTGGCGTCTGGAAATGCATTATGTATATTATCATCACGTTAAAACAATTCTTTAATGGAATGGAAGGAATTGCTATAATAAGAGTATACACCGTATACATCTTTGGTATTGGAACCTCATATCTTAATGAATGGATTTGTAACAAATTGAATGAGTCGTTGACACAAGCTGTGTATTGTGTATACTTTTAAGGTGGTTAACAAAGACGGTACTTGGGTCCGGCTCAGTGCTGAATCGATCATGGCGTACACCAGCGGTGCGCCCGTCGCGTGGTGCATGCAGTACCACCGCCCTTACGACAGGATTCTCCTCCAAAACATCGACCGCTCGCCCGCTGTACGTATTCGAGGCACACGCTAAGTATCTGCTCAATTGCAGTCCGAATATTGTTTTTTATAATTTTAGTTGGTGTTGGTTTTTCAACTTTGTGTGTTGGTGAACCGAATTCGATAATACAATGCGTGCTACCTGTTGCTCCGATCGAAACATAGATGTTAGCTCGTTGAAATCAACTCACATAAAAATTAAACATGCACTGCCTGGATTTATTTATTTATTTCTCTGGTAAGTTTTTTATTCTCTAGAATATTAATTGTAATTTTATGACATAGAATACATAAATCTTTATTTACTTGCTTACGCGATTCTAACTTTTTTTGTACACCTAACTACATTTCAAATTGCTTTACAGTAGTACGTGATCGTGGATTATATTATATTCAAGTTAATTGTTATTAAAATTTTAAAATATCCGTTTTATGTGAAATTCACACTAACATACTTAACAATAAATAGTTCTTTTTAACATAAGCCCTGTTCATACATAAATATTGCATTTTTAAAAACTTAATTATATAATGGATTTATAGTGAGATTAAATTTAGACTATTTATTTGCTAAACACGCTTTAGTAATATAAGCTAGTTGAATAGGATCTTCACACTTCCAAGAGTGGATGAGTGGAATATTGTCCTTGAACACACTTTTTAAAAAATCAATATAGTAGGACTTAACGATAATCTATTAGATGTTTTCACATCAAACCATACGTACCATTTCCTTCATATAGATATTTTATATAACATATAATTCAAACATAAATACATATGTATGTATGTTTTAGTTCGCGGTAAAGGTTAATGATAGTATTAAATAAAGGGGATAAACTGAAGTTGATAACGCCGAAAATTATTGTAATCTTTTAAGTATGATACATGACTTCAATGGAAAAATGTGTTCCATATTTTAAATAAAAGAAAATTACAATTATATTTACTCTTAAATGTTATGCATATGACAAATATAATATTGTACATATAAAAATATGTGCAATATTATATTGTTCATATTTGTACATGTACATGTAATATAATATTTTATAATATAAATTACATGTATTTAAATATATGTTCCTAAATGAATATTGCATGTACTGATGTAATCCCCGTGAATTTTTAATGGGTTGATTATTGGGAATTTGTAAATCACCTGGCATTTCTTTTTATTCCATTTATTTACACTAAAACATCTATGTATGACTTCAGACAGGACTCAGTTTTATTTGAGGCCAGACATAAATGTAAATAAATATGCTAGTCTTGCTATTTGAATGGTGTGATCTGCTTGCATATTTGCTATTGAACAAATTATGTTCTTTAGTGGAACATATGGTGGCTTCAACTAAACATTATTTTATAAAATTCACGAATAATTCGGTACACATTTCTAAAAAATATATTGACAGTAAAAAGACAAAGATATTTTAAATAAAATTGACAACTAGAAAAAAACTAAAAAGACTAAAAATAAACAAAAAGTATTTTCTTCTTCAAAGGCCACAACATCCTCCGGCCCGTTGAAAGGCCACTTTCAACCAACTTGGTTTGCAGCTCATAGCAAAGGGCATAGTTGTATAGCAGCCCTTCGACATAATCTGATCACTGCCCTTCGGACATCTCCTTTGGCGGTTCTGATCTCTGCTACCCTTGCTATACCGTCAGAAGCAGGAAATAACTTCTTACCGATGTAGAGCTTTAGCTGCACTACTGATCGTTTTTGCTGAGCCTAGTGCAGTTGTTGCTGTTGCGCGATGTAGAACTTTAGCTGAACTACTGATCATTCACCAGCTCACTGCCACGAGTAGCTCGGCTGAGTTTGTCGCTGCTGCACGATGTAGAACTTTAGCTGATCTACTTGATCGTTCACCAGCTCACTCTTACTCATTCCTCAACGGTCACCCGAGTTTGTTGCTGCTGCACATTCAGTAGCTCACTCTTGTTTATGTTCCCGTTTGGTTTGGTTTTTCCGATTTTGCTTGTTTTTCGGATTGGTTTCCGTTCGTTCCCCTCATGGGCCACCAATTTATGGTCTTTAGCGGACCATTTAGGTGGCTTCAATAATAGAAATTGTAGTTTTTAAAGAAATTATCTATATTATTGAGCACACATTTTGATTATAAAATTGACAGTGAAAAAACAAAGATATTTTAAATAAAATTGACAGCTAGAAAAAAACTAAAAAGACTAAAATAAACAAAAAAGTATTTCATTCTTCAAAGGCCACAACATCCTCCGGCCCGTTGAAAGGCCACTTTCAACCATCAGAGTGTAACAGTAGTGTATTTATTAGGTAGTTCGTACATTACGTTTTTTTTTAATTCGTTTTGCGATACAGGAGGACACTGAAGGAGCTGTCGGTGGATTTGGAGAAGCATTCAGTATCGAACCACCATCGTGGAATACAGGCGATGAAGACGAAGGCGCTTTTGGGTCTGGCGGTAAAATTTCAAAGCTTTATTTTTAATTTGATAATAAGGTTTGTTACATTTTCAAATTATATGAGTTTCTTGCCGAATCTTATTCTATGATAAGCCCAAGAATTTAGATAATTGGATATAACAACAGGTGCGCCGAGATTTTTGTGAATAGATCGTTCTAATAAACCATAGTATAGTTTACAAAAGTGTCTAAAGATTGTGTAATAGAAAACGACTTCTCGATAATGGCTTGCATGAATACACAAAGTGGGAAAAGTAACGCTGACCTGTCTTTTGTCTGTTGCAGATTTGAGTCTTGATGAGAGAAGATTTCCTTTTGCCATACGAAATGATGCTGAAGAGGTATGAATTAAATAATGTTATTTTATTAAAGTTAATTATAACCTAATGATTAGTATAGGCTATCTGTCTGATAACTAATTTCTCTTTAAAATTATTCTTTATAGTAAAATCAATAAGCTCCTGTTATATTTTTGTAAGATTTGTATTATTTAAAACATAAAACGATGTTAAAGTTTAAATTCTCAAATAAGCGCCAAAAACGCTTCTCCTTTAATGTCATCTGCCATATGCTTAATGTGACGTCCCATGCAGTTTAGTTGACAAGCAACTAATGTAAAATATAATAGCGGATACCTGCTTGTGACGTCACCAAAGTTGTAACAAATCTCAGATCGTTTCGGTTTTTCGCAAAAATATTTGAAATTTCTGTGAAGAATTTCTTGAAATTAAAGGTTATTGGTTCCGTACCTCGAAAGGAAAAAACGGAGCCTTAAATAGGATCACATTATAGGATTTGTTCTCCATCCGTCCGTCTATCAAGACCCTTTTTCTCAGGAAAGCGTGGAGAAATCAAGCTGGAATTTATATCAAATACTCTGGTCTTACTGTCCCTTGGAGCTGTGAAAAAAATCTAACTTCTAAGCCAGTGCAATCAAAAGATACAGCCGTTTATGCCGCAAATTTCCGCAAATTTTCGACACTCTCAAGGAAATCAAAACCTATAGGGACTCAGAATCTTGAAATTTGGTACGAAGCAACAAGTCGAAGAAGTCTTATATTATAGCACAGATAAAGGAAAAATTGCGGAAACTGTAAATTTTTAGTTACATCTTATTTTAAAAATATTTTATTTTATATTAATAATTTTAAACTTATTATCCCTCATGAATGCTTCAGCCCACGTAACCATTCGGCCAAAGAAGCTTTAATTCAATGAACGATATTTTTATACAGCTTTTCAAATCGACATTTTCATTTCTTTAAACGTCGGATTGGCGGAGAGCGTTTGAAGGCTTTCTACGCCACAATATTATTAATACTCTCCAATAGATGTAAGAAAGTGTCGTATTTTTCAGTGTTTCATTTAAGTTGGTTAAAATTTCTAAAAACAAAACCTAGCTGGATCGATTTATCACCCCCGAAACTAGGCTACTGAATTTCATTAAAATCGTTGGTGCCGTTTCCGAGATTCAATATATATATTTAGGTATACACAAGAATTGCTCGTTTAAAGGTTAGATATTTTAAGGAACCCTTGCACTTGGTCGGTTTTTTTCCTTTGAATGTAGTAGCAGACGAGCATGCAGGCTACGTGGTCGCTGCAGGTCTCATGGACATCTACACATAACCTCAACTAAGCCTAAGTCAAGCCTACAGTTGCGCTGCTCCTTAAAAGTTTGATGGTCGCTCTAAGAGTAAGTCTGGCCAGCAACTGCACCTTTCCACTAGAACACAATAGAATTGGTTCACGGCAGAAGTTCTACCACGTACAAGATCCAAAAATGTACCATCATATTTGTACATCAATGTACATCTTGTTACAGCAGCCGTGTGACAGCAGCTCGTCTAGCCCATTCATGTTCGGGCTCGAGCCCAGCAAGCGCAGTCGCTTCGCCAGGTACGAGTCCACGTCGGTTCCGACTCCTAGGTGAGATTTATAAAAATAACGCGATTTGCATGTACGAACGGTTTCAAACCAGCTTATTTTTCGACGAGTGCAAGCGCGTTTTCCGAAACGACCGTATACGCGCCGGAAAATACGCTAGCTTGAAACCACAATAACGCTTCACACTATCATTCCCATACTAAGATTCCTTGTGTCGTGGGTAATTTGGAAACACGCAAAGACAAGTACAATCACCCAGACAGAGTATTTTAAAGTGGTAACATATCTGGTTGGTTATTTACGGATTGTTGATCATATACGAGTGTCCTTTAAAAAAAAGTTGTTGATACTTTTTATTGAGATTGTCACGTTGAACTACGAGTATCGTCCGTAAAACGAATTTACAGACAACCATTTTTTTATGAGCTTCAATGAGGCTTCTTTCCTTTCTGTTATATTTTCTTATATTAATTTAAATTATTACGTTGACAAGTTGAAATTAAAAAACCACTAGGAAGACGATTTTGTATCGTTTCGACTGTTTATCCCATTTACCAGTATTTTTAATAATTTTGTGTGATTTGTTGGCATTAATCTATAGAAATCCTAATCATGATTACGTAGCCTACACGTTTCGTCTGGGTCACAGTTATTGGTTTACGTTCATCTTATCAATTCGAATACCCTGCTTGGATATTTGTCCTTATGTATTAATTAGCGTCTATTCAAACTACAAAAGGTAACAATTATTGACATTTTATTGTTATTGGCTATATATATATATATATATATATATATATATATATATATATATATATATTTGCAAAATTTACTCGTACATATTGGTTAGATTTATAATTTAAAAACAAATTATTAATAATAAAACACATCTTATAGAACTTATTAAATTAATAGCAGCTCAATCAAAAACGCATATCTATTAAATATACAAATTTCACTCGTGTATTTAATCTACAATAACTCGTATATTGTACCTTGAATAGATAATTTGTATTTTATTTCCGGAGCATTTCGTTGTGGGCTCTAATAATAAAATTGTATGTATGTTTTGACGTCTGGAGGTGAAACGAGGCTGACCTAAATCACGTGCCTCTAAATAGGTTGATAATTCGGTTTCATGGTGGCAGGCGGCTCCCGCGGCGTAGCAACGGCAACGCAGATGACTGGTGGTCGCCGGTGCGCTATCGCTCCAGCGATAATCTCGGTGACGTCAGCTCCGTGCCTGAGGTACTTTGATAATATCTATATATACATCGTGCGCGAGTCCGACTCGCATTTGGCCGGTTTTTTTTTCATAACAATTTTAAAGCTTTGAGTTTTAGCGAGTAGTTGTAACAAATGATCCCATCAGACACGTTCTGATAAAGTAGTCATCGCTTCCTTTGACTTGACTTACTTTACTGATGACTTATTTGACTTTGGCTATCATTGTACTGCCCGCTTTAAAAGAAAAGGGCAAATACTGGATACAAACGATTACTTTCTTGTCGTTAACAAAAGCCCGAGACTCAGAAAAGAAGGCATCTTCAGAATGTTGAAGCTCTAATTATGAAAAACAATTCATTCACGGGAAAAACACCGTATGAATAAATTCATAACTACAACATAAAAATAAAAACTCAAAATATGGGATAAATAACGTGGTTTGTAAACTTAATAAATAAATTAGTTATTTAGATTTAAGTCAAAAAGTTGTTTAGATTTAAGTGAAAATTTTATTTCTTTAACAATATTTGCTTACTGAGGTATGGCGGACTGTTAAAATTAACAACTTCTGTAATACCCATATTTGTATGCAAATAAACCATTTTTCTTTTCTTTTCTTCACTAAGCAATATTTTTATAATATACAGTTAAAATATTTTCAGTCAATATGGTACGAAGTTGTTGGAACCATTGGAACTTTTGAGAATGAGGATAATGCTCTTCGGTGATCTCTTTTCAACTGTTATTCACGGAATCAATATCGATGGATAAGGAAGTTGCGAGTTTCATATGCAGCCAACGTGTCGTATAGTGAAATTTAAGCTCTTTCAAATAATATAGATGTAACATTTAAAGTGATATTTCATGGATACATTAGATATGTATTATATTCATGAAATAGATGATATATTAGAGCAGAGAACCTATAGAGACAGATGTCATTGCAGGGCGAGATGACCGAAGCTGAGATCATGTTGGGCGGGCGGCTAGCACAGGCGTGCACGCAGACTTCGCCGGACACTGACGAGAATTCGCCCATACCACATTTCCACATTGGACCCCCGAGGGTATGTATTTGCGTCTATCGAAGCTATGGATATTCTACTTGTAATAAAATTCTAACTGGTTTTTCTGGTCATACATTGGTCGTTTGTAATGAGGATCTTTATTGACATGCCCTGTAATTACTGTTTAATTTATACAGTATTCTTTAACACTCACGCTTTCTGACACATCGTGTCGTAAAAACCTTATATTACTGCGACTGCTTGGAATGACATGTTAGGGTTTGTTCTTTAAAAAAGCTTAAAAATCAAATTTTCACATATTCGATACGATCGTATAATGTATTGTTGTAGTGGTGATAAAACACTATTACTTTTTTTATGTCCCACTGCTGGGCACAGGTCTCTTCTCACAAGTGATTTCGGCCATAGTTTACCACGCTGGCCATATACGGATTGGTAGACGTCGTGCTTCCGAGAAATTATGAATTTCTCTCAGGCATGCACGGCGATGGAGAACATCGTAATCAATTTAATATCACGATATTTTCCATCACCATCACCGTGCGCGCCGAGGATTTAAACCCGGGATCGGTCATCGCTGCTCAGTATTACTTAATTTTACATAAAATTAAGAAATAAAATTGATTTATTTCTTTGAGTAGATCCGTCCAAGTAGTTGAAAATAAAGTGGATGTATCATGACGTTGATTGATAAAAGTTTAACACCCTTAAGATGAAATTCAACAGATTTTAGCGGTGGTTCGATTTCATATTCCTTTTCGACGAGACGCTTCTGTTATCTGAAATCCTTTTCTTAGCAGTAATAAAAACGAAATTTGTTTTTGTTAATTTTATTCCACCATCAGGATGAACCCATTAACAGCCAATAAATTGAAATGTTTTATTAATTCTAAATTATTTTAATTAGTAAATTAATATTTGTTGCCACATGAATAAATGAATAAAGATGATTTTACTTTCATGTAGTCGTCGAAGACTAAAACTAGTTATGTAAATTTGGTAAGGTAGCATTTATTGCTGTGTTTTACGGGCTAAACGGTTTACATATGCATCATAAATATACGAACTAGTTAGCTTAATGACGACTGTTTTATCTGGCATAAGAAAACGTTTATACTGAATGAAGCGCGCATGGTTCACCAGCTGGCGTAAAACGCAAGCTAAAAAACTAGCTGGATGGCTGGAGCTGGACCTGGATCGAGAATCGTCCATTGAAATCATGGTAACCTCTGTTTGCGGCCATTTTCCAACTGGCAACCATGGATTTTCGTAATTAGTATAAATAAAACTTTAATTTTGTACTAAGATTTAAAAAAACTGGTGAGTGTAAATTACTAACACTAATATACCTGTTTAAACCTGGCAACCCTAACGTTGCGACTGACTGAGAGCTGGCAAGAGATGGAGTTTTGGAGGCAAGCTGAAAAAATATATTTTCTCAGTGTTATTTTATTTCACAACACTCGTGCACTTTAATCTATACTAATATATAAAGCTGAAGAGTTTGTTTGTTTGTTTGAACGCTCTAATATCAGGAACTACTGGTTCGAATTGAAAAAATATTTTAGTGTTGAATAGTCCATTTATTGAGGAAGACTATAGGATATATAACATCATGCTATGACTAAAACCAATGAAGAACTTCGTTCTAAAAACTTAACCTTGTCGTTCTTGCGTGCAGGAAGGCAAGGAGTCCCGTTCAGGCCGCGAGCGCAGCCGCGCGCGGTACCGGCGCTCGAGCTCGCCTCCGCCGGTGCCGCTCCGAGCGCCCGTGTTCGCGCCCCGCAAGTACGCGCTGTCACCTGCGCAGGCCGAGTGCCTGCGCGCCGTGTTCGGCTCCATGCTTCGCCACGAAGGTACGTGTATCTACACAGTGTTTATTTCTCATATTTAAAAATGGAACATTGAAATCATAGACAGTTATGTTTCGTCATTATTTATGATTTTTTCTCTGTTACTGTCTCTCTCGTAGGTTTGTCGACGGCGAAAGAGGCAAAAAGCTTTTTCATGTTGCGTATTCAATATTATGTCAAAGTAAAGTGACGTAAACTATGTTTGTGTTGTATCGGAACGGACTTCACAGATACTGTGCACACCATCATGTAAATGTGTGGGTAGGTGCCAGCCCTATATCCGTTGTGTAAATTTATAAGTGACCTTCTCCAAAATTTGGAGCGTCTGATGGTGTGCTACTACATTTAAATAAAAAGACAACAAATGAGTATTGAGTTTATTAAAAAGACGTAATTTTGCTACGTTCTTCAGCTTCGATAACGTCTTATAAATCGATATATCGAAAACCGGCTGCACGCACGAAAAATTATCACGTTCAGCCTGAGCGAGCGACAACGCGGAACAAGCGATACAGAGGCACGATCGGCCCAAGCGTCGGCTTGTGTGTGTGTGACACATTTATCTCTCTTCTCGCGTGACATCTGGGCTAGCAGTGTAAATAAATGTTAACGAAAAAAAAATTTTCAATTAAATCCTTCTTTGTATATTATAACAATACATATAATAATAATTCAGTGATAGTGATTCAATGCAATTCATAAAGATATGCAATTTTTCTGTATAACGTTATCACGTTAAGCTATCGTCCATAAAGCGACTTTATAGACAACGCATTTTTTGTTTACCAAATAAAAGAGTCCAAATATTTATTAAATATTCTATAAATGTGTTACAGGTATAGTGGCGGACGCCATAGCGTGCGCGGCGTTCCTTAAGTTCCACCCGCACCTGCCCAAGTCGGGCGCGCCCGTGGTGACGCGCGGCCTGCACGACGTCGCCACGCACAAACCGCAGCGGCACTCAGTCGAGGTGTCAAATGCTGGTGAGTTAATGCACCATTATTCCCGAAAAATGTTTCTAACAAACTGGATATTCAGCTGCCCATTATTTTACGTGGTTAATGCGCAAGCATTATGTTTGAAGTATTTGTTAATAAAATCTAATGTATAAAATTCTCGTTTCGCTGTATTTATTGCCAAACTCCTCCGAAACTGCTCGATCGATCTCATGAAATTTTGTGTGATATATATCGGGTAGGACAGAGAATCGGTCAACACCTATTTTTCATATCCTATGTGTGGTCCACCGTAAAAATTTAAACGCGGTACGGATTTTGCGGAGTCAGATAGTATGAATATAGATTTCTTATCATCGCATAAATTCAAATAAACATGAATAATGGTCTAGCTAGAATTACGTTCATAAAGTTTAAGGTCTATTCCTTTCTAGTAAAACTTTTTTGATATTTTGTGACGAAACGATGCAGTATTGCTTTCTCTGTCTAATGTTCAATTTGGACTACATTCCAATTCTCTAAAGTTACCCTTGATTCGATTTGTGTGTTGGTAATCACCACAGGTACCAACTACGCGAGAGCAGAGGTCCGCACTGAAAATCAGCAGTCGTGGTTTCTACCGCGACACAGGCTGAGTGTGGTCCTATTCCATCTCGTGGTTCTGCACCGATTCACCTTTTTATTTTCTGTTTACATATTTATTTATTACATATTAGTTTATGCTAATAGTATTATATAGGTCGAATAATTTAACCTGGCACGAAGCACAGATTCACATGATGGGTGTGTGCAGTATCTGTGAAGTCTATCTTAATGGAATATAAACATATTAAACCTAACATTAGTTTGACATTGTAATGCATACCCAATAAAAAATAAGTATGTCGCACCTACACAAGATAGACTCGGGAGTAACAAAAGAGAAATAAATGGGCTTGGTGACAGATCATTATTGTCAATCATATTATTGTTCCTTTTTTAAATATGAGAAATAAAGCATGATTTTTTTGTGAACCAAGGCGTCAAGTTCCAACTGTCAAGTGTTTATAATGATACTACATTGAAATAAATTATTGAAGAAAGAAAACGGAAAATAAGATTTGATTGCGGACGATATTATTTGAGCAAAGTTCAATGAAATCTTTAACAGAAAAATCCAGATTTCAAAAATTAGGTTGGGTTGAGTTTTTAGTCTAACTATTGCGGCAGCTCATTAGACGATCATTAAAACTTTTTTTTATGTGTTCTTTTATATAATATAAATATGACTTTTAATAGCATTTATCTCTTTTTTATGTTCTCGATCAAATAAAGATACATAAAGAAAATATATTAATTACCTGTGGCTAATAAACATTTACATGAGAAATTTGGTTTAACAACAAAATATAGAATTTTTAGCTTAGTTTAAAACTTGTGCCTCCTCAAATATTTGTTTGAATACGATAAAATGACTAACGACTAAATAGATCAGAGCTCAGAAAAACAACAATATGAATCATACATTTCATGTCTAAAATGGATTTGAACGTCATTCTGTAAACAAAAAGTGCAGATTTTATATGGGTCATAAATATTCAAGAATCGTAAAATATTTTTATGATTACATGCTTATCAGTTAATACATTTAAGTTTTGAATTGAGTAGGTTCAGAATTATTTTATGTTTATTTTCTACAGTTTCTATTTCTACTAAAGGCTGAAAAGAAATGTAAATGTGGTAATATTTTAAGAGCATGATATCGAGTGTCCATACCATCCATTTATATGTATAGTTTAGTCAATGTAAATAAACAAAGGAATTTAAAAATTTGTGAACATTCATTATTGGTGAATAGGTACGATTAATGTATTACCGAGAAGAGTGACGCGTCGCAATGTGACTCATAGTAATATTATTAGCTTTGCCGCCTTGATCACTTATGCAGGATAATGTCTAATGCTATAAAATGGGAAGTCGTTCTTATTCGTCTTTACAAATGGCGTTGGTTTAACAATTTTTCCAATGTCATGTAAACTTTTTTCCAGGTTTGGTCCTTTTTGTTGAAATCGGGCGATATAATAATAATCAAAGTCGTATCAGTCGTCAGTAATCAGTCAGATATCGCAATAAAGTAATAGCTAATTTACTATAGCGTGTTGCATGGAGATTTGGTGGCAAGAGGATAAAAACATACATGATTTTATTTCACAACACTTTGCACTGTAATGAACCCATCGGAAAATCTTCTTTCCACCATACAACACAGAAATACACAAAGAAAATGAGAATTAAAGATCACGACGCTCTTTTAAATTCTCGTCGGGGAAGTTGTTAGAAAATACTTTTCCCGTATGAAGTATTAACTGATAGCAATTTGTTGTCCAGGCTCGTACCTGCGCATCAACCCGTCGACGCTAGAGTCGCTGACGCGGTCGGGCACGGAGGCGAGCGCCAACCGCGCGCGCAAGACCGACCTCGAGGCCGCCATCCGTGAAGATGAGCCGCACTCCTCGCACGCTGACCCTGGTATGTACGGACTTAACAATTTTATGTTAAATGGAATATAGCAAAAACAGCGTGAAATCACATTTTTATGAAAAGTCTTTTGTACAATTTTAATTATTTTTTTAGATATCCGATAATTTTTCTAAAGTGTTATTCACAAATATATGACTGACATAAATTTGTTTTTCTTCATCTGCCTCTTCCAAATTCATTCAAAATTATCGTACACTCGTATGTACAATCAACGAGTAATGAATCGTATCGAGAACACTTAATTCAGTCTGTACATGATCTTATAAAAAATATCTGTTATTTTTCTTTTAGATGCAACATGACTTAATTTTTTTGTCATCAAATTTTTCTACTTTTTTGGCGCCGTTCTAATTAGCTCACTGTCAGTATTTTTAAATTGCAACTAAGGGGCACACGTAAATTACATTAATAATGTTTTGAATGCAATTTAAGGACAACTTAGAAATAAGAATGCGGCAGATTTATTCAATGAAATCTGCTGTCCGTAGGTCCGTCCACATCAACTTCAGCGGTGGTGAACGTATTGCCTCCCGCGTTACGTGCGCTCGTCGCTCTATGGGATGCCCTGTGCGACTCCGATCAGCTGGCAGTAGCTACGGATAAGTATGTTAAACCTTACTTAAATCTTTATAATTTTATATCTAATAACATAATAATAATAACTTTAAAAGAGCAATTCTTGTATATATCTAAATATATTTTTTAAGTCTCGGAAACGGCTCCAAAGATTTTGATGAAATTTAGTACCCTGGTTTCGGGGATGATAAATCGATCCACAAATTTTTATTGATAGAAATTGTTTTATTTAATGTTTATGCCATTAAATATAAAATTACTCTTACTGACATTTATTGGAAAATATTAATAATATTGTGGTGTAGAAAGCCGTCAAATGTTGGCCGTCAATCCGCTCTTTAAACAAATGACAATGTCTATATGAAAGACCTCTATAATAATTTCGTCAATGGAATTAAAGCTTTCTTGGTCGAATGGTTACGAAAGCTGACTACGGAGCTCTAGCTCTCTAGACCTGGGTGCAAACCTCAAGTAGGCAAGTTGCGTTTATTATTTTTTCTGACAATTTTTTTAAAATTGGGAGCTAGGTATTTCAAAAGGCTTTGTTAAGTAACACTAAGTCAATGAATATTTTACTTAAAAATAAACCAAGAAAAGACAATTGTTTTTATCCGAGCAACGCTCGGGCGTCCAGGTACTTTTATAAAATTATATATTTGACATGTACCTTCTTTAGCAATGATAATTTTTTATAACTATCTTGTTACTATATAATAGGTTTCGGAAGGAGACAGAAACAAACGAAAATGAAGAAATCAGACCTATAAGTGGTGTTCGTAGAAAGAAGGATTCCAAACTTTGGCCTTCCTCCAGGTCGCCTTATTCTCGTGAGTATATTTTATGTTGATATCTGTGTTTAATTCATCGATAAGATCTTTTAAATCTTACTTTTAACTTTCCTTGCAGATAAAATATTCTTAATTATATCTGTCGAAAAACAATAGGTGGAGTAATGTGTATTAAAAATTATATTGTATCAGCTATTCTTATTTATCCTGTTATGACTACTTCTTTCTTCTTTCGCTACTCCATAATTCAGCTTAAAAATTTCGAATGCAAACCTTCTCTCTTTATGCTTACTGACCCGCTTCTTTTATACCTTGGTCTTTGTAACTATTAAGAGCAACTATTGACTAAGGAAAAGGGTCGCAAACAAAATTAATGCAACGAGCTAACAATGTATAGTGTTACGCATAGTGAGATGCGAGCTGTGCGGCGGGGCGAACGTGGCGCCCCCTCTGGCGGGGCACATGAAGCAGGCCCACCCGGGGTGTCGGGCGCCCACCTCTCGGGGCTACGACCGCGCCGGAGTCTACCGTGAAGCTGATCCGCCCCCCGACTCGCCCTCGGCCGCCTGTGGACAACTCGCACAGGGTAAGTTACAATATTTAACGCTTACGTGAAAACTACCGCCGATACATACACTGAGTATCTCGTCGAAGGTTCTAATGGATATCTTTCGTGGCTCGACGAGCTGCTTACGTTGCTGCCTATCATTTAATTTTGTGGCGCCAATCACGTGGTTTCAGTAACGAAACACGAGGAGCATTGGCGTTTGTTTTGGCGTATGCCTATAGTTTTCCGGCAGTTTATTTACTTGAATAACATTTTAATGACCACATCATACTACTAGTTATATTTGAATCATGGAACATTGGCAGCTTTAAAAAAACTGTTTATATTATAGTTAATATTTCAAATACACAATATTATCACAAAGAAAACCATCGTAAACGTATTTTTTCATAATGTTAAATTGCAACGCTATTTATAGAATGCCAAATTTTGTTCACACGATTTCTACTATATTTTGATATTTTGTTTGCGTACATGCCTCTTCATTTTATTTGCCTGTTCTAAATTTCGTTTTCATTTTTACGGTCATCGCTATAGATTTGATCGGTGTGAAAATTCGAGCTACGTTATCAGCGTACCAGCTGTGGTACATCTACTGCGAGAAGTGCCGCGAGAGGTCGCTGAAGTCGACGTCCTCCGCCAAACACAAGACGATCACGATCATCGAGGGCCCGGAAGAATCTATGGACCAAGAGCTGGACCATCTCATGATCAGAGACAATGCGCTGTTTCTATTGGACCTGGCTCCACTAAACAACTCAGGTTTGTGATGTATTTTTTATTAATTAATTTTATATTTCATTATATTATTGTAAACATAGCGTGAAGCAACTTCTGCTTCTTTTTCTAAGTCAGAGACTGCTATTATTATTCCGAAAACATATAACAAAACATTATCTTACTTTTTGCGAAAGTCAAAAGTACAGACGGTTGTTTTGTTTTTAGCTTATCCATAATGATGTAAGTAACTGTATGCCACAGCATGCACCTTTCAGTGCATTTGCATGGTTTAATGTTCTTTGAATTTTAACTAACAATTTAAGCTCCCCTTAACTCTATGAACTAGTGGCAGGGCCGTTTTTAGTAAACGGAATCTCGTCTGAATGTCAAGTAATAAAAATGCAAGAAATAAATGAAAGTATTAACAAATATAAATTAAAACGTCTCGCCACACGTTCGACTTGTACCATTTTCTAACTCTGCTTTAACAGAGTTTAAATCTTTTCTAATTTTAAATATTATTTTCACTAACAAAACAGTCAAAAGTTGACACGGACAAAATAATAATAAAAATAAATCACAAAATATTTCTTTTGAAATGTAGACAATAAAATTTTTACACAAGTACAATTTATTTCTTAAAATGTTTAATCCTATTTTATGTGGAATGGTAAAGACAAAACAAATTTCAGTAAAAATCTTGAAATTTGTTAGTAGGTATGTAAATTAAATGTCATGTTTTCATATCTATTTTCATGTTAGAGATTTGATCACTATAATAGGTAGTTTAATTTTTGTCTATCAATAGAAATGCAAGTAGTGATTCCCTATTTCAACAAATTTCTTATTTATAATGAGTAGTCATAATTTTATGCTTGGTCGGTAATTTTTGAATTGCACCATAGTTAAATTAGTAATTTGTCTGTTAAGGTCATAATGCCTACAGTAGCATACCTACAAGACCTTTATTTTAATACTTATGAATAATATTTTACATGATTTCAATATCATATCTGCTATACTTATAACCTTGTCCCAAAAAAAATTTTAAATAGTTATAAGAGGTGCTGAAGAATTTTATGTTTACTAAAACTGTAGGGATGTGTTTGGCTAACTTTTGCATTGCGGTCGAAAAACCCAGAATACCAAAATTTAAGATCAAACCACGAGCTTAGTGCTTACGGAGATTCCTTGGTGTGACCTGGCGATAATGAAGACATCATGGCGTGAGCCAGACACAATCCAATTCTCTCATTGTTGCAAGCGTCGACGTAGAGCGATGTAAAAGAGCTTGTTAGATCTCTCATAGCTATGATTCGCAGGTCAGTTCCTTTTTTTATGTCAAATAGCTTTCCGCCCGCGGCTCCGCTTACGTGGTATGCGGTTATCATTCCATACGAAAAATTATCCTCTATTTCTTTCCTACATAGGTCGAAATGTCAATTTAGTACAAATTTTTATTTACTACATATCCAGCCGAAATATAATGTTTTTATTTTATTTTCGACGATTACAACATTTCATACAAATTTCCATCCCATATTTCAACCCCTGTTAGACTATTTATCGCGACAAAAACTGTCCTATGTTCTTTACTAAGGTCTCTATGTATTAAATTGTATATTAAAATTGGTTCAGTAGGTTAGGCGTAAAAACATAACAGACACATAGACAGAATTGTTTTCTCTTATAAAATTAGTATGTAAGTATCTACTAGTATGGATTTGTTTACTTTGCTCAACGCCCGCGCTTGAAGCGACAAGCGAATTCTCTTTGAGCGTACGGCTCGGGGTCATCTAGTAACTATTGCGTACGTTCATGCAGAGGTGATGAACATGTCCCCGTGGAGCGAGATGCCGGGGCGCAGTCCGCCGACGCCGCCGGGCAGCGTGTGGCAGCCGGCGCCGCCGTTCCAGGTGCTGCCGGCGCTGGGGGCTGCGCCCCGGACCGCCGCTGCCAGCGCGGAGCCCCCGCGGTACCACTCGCTCGGAAGACCGCCCGCCCCGCCGCCCGAGCCTCAGGTAACTACCAAACTATTAATGGTATTCTTTTTTTAAATGTTCAGCTGCTGGGCACAGACTCGGGCCATACTCCACCACGCATGCCCAGTTCTGTTTAGTGGGCTATGATTTTTAATGATGACGAGTGGGCCCCGCAGACGTTGTACTGCCTTAAGAGTTTTGAAAGAAGATTAGTTTCTTTATCATCTCAAAGCGTTTCTAAGTTACTGTTAAATAAAAAAATATAACACAAATACGTAGTGACATATGAATTCTTGTTCAGTTTTGTTATTCAGACTGTGTCTTGTTGGCGCGACCCTTGATTGACATTTACAGTTTACATGGGGAAAATAATAAGTTGTTTTACTATTAATTTCGCAATTAATCCATATTTCATTACCTTTTAAACCTTCCATGAACCTACACCTATACGAAATTTTCAAGATTTTATTGCTAATTCGGTTCAGCCGCTCTCAATCTCAGTTATATCCAGTCTAACGAGCAGCAATTTTAAATATAGAGATTATATATTTCATATCATATATAAACATTACAGATTTAAAAAAAACCCAATGCGTTTATATACATCGTTACAAATTTTGTATGTACCTGCCCGCTGCTCGACGAAATGCAGCCGGCGGAGTAAAAAATATGTCTATGCTAGTGTCCTTGGCCAGAACACCATGGAGCAACGTCAGGGCTCGTACGAGCGGCGATTCTCTTAACAATACCAGCCTGCAGTGCGGAACTGCAAACAAGTTTTGTTGCCGAACATGAACGTTCCTAGGGACGCTCAGCGAAATAAGTTCCGGCACAGAAGGGTTACAGATATTACCCTTAATTAATTGATAAAAATAATCTATCAATGCCATATCACGCCTTACCTCGAGGGAGTCATATCCCAACATACCCTGTAGGAATAGACTCGGATATACATGCGGGTATCCGACATGGTAACCGAACTGCTTAAAATACAGCCATCTCAAAAATTTTCTTTGGAGTTTCTCCAACATGAGCTTATGTTTTGCATCTGGAGTCCACATCTCCAGATAACTGCGTTGGTTTCTAACTGGCTCCTAACGAAGCAGTTATACAACTTTTTGACCGCAGCAACACTTTCAAAGTCCTTTGACTGCCTTAAAACAAATCCTAATGACTTGTAGGCCTTTGTTGCTAGACTACAAATATGACTGGCGAAATTGAGATCCGGTCTAATTAAGACTCGTCCTTTACCGAAGTTGATCTTTATATATAGAGATGTAAAAAAAGATTGTGCCAGTAAATAATCAAAACATGTCTGCGTTCAAAGTTGAGACCTATGACGCGTAATTAATAAATAGCCTAAACCAGGTGAAAATACAGTCGTGTGTAACAAAAAGCAACACCAATTATATTATATGGATACCTAAAGATCACGACATCTTGTGTAATGCAATATTGCAATAATAAAATAACTTCTATTCTCTCATGTCTATAATATATAACTCAAGTTAAGATATAAATTTTATAATCTTTCTGACTCTCCCGATCCTACTTCAAACTTTACTGACTTAAAAGACAAAACCTCCTGATCGTTGTCGTCGTCGTCGTCGCAACGAAACCTCGGCTTGAAATAGAGTTTTTAGTCTCGAGAAGTTTCTGCCTTTATAACGAATAAATACGTAACTATAAATTAAAACATACAACGTTAACCAAGCGCATTTCACAGAACGAAGAAATAGCAGGCCCCTCACGAGTACATCGCTCGGTGTCCATGGGGCAGGCTGGCGGAAGGGACCTAGCCTCTGCCGCTCTTATGCCGCTCGCCGCCAAATGGGAACCAGATCCTATTGACACTTTACCAGGTCCGTAAATAAAACGATGAAAGTTTCTGTACTGTAGTACTTAAATTTATAAAGATTTTAACTTGTACTTTTTTATGTTTGTTCTAGAAAAAATGTAAAGTTGTCAAAATAGTATAGTATGTTGGAAGTTGTCTACTGTTGATTTCTGAAACGGAAACAAATTGTAACAAAAGTTTGTTCTATACTAATTAATACTACACTCGTCATAAAATGTTGGTTTTTGATTTGGCATTGATTTTTTTGTTAAATTAACGTAATTAGACGTCTTTAAATGAATTTCTTCTAAAAATGTTTTATTCATCGACAAACGACACAGATTTTATTTAAGATCCATATACTATGAATGCTATGGTTGTCTCTACATACCGAAAATCTAGAAACTATAACATGATAAACTCAATAACTCAGGCGCTGCCGGCTCATCTCTTCTGGCACAGCCGAGTTCGGCTCTACAGAAGCTGGTTACTTGCGGCGAGTGGACCAACGAGGGCTGCACCCTGTCCGCGTTCGAGCCACCTGCGTTGGACGTGGACGCGCTCATGCGAAGCCCCGTCATGTCCTTCGTGCTGGCCAGGAAGGACCTGCATGGCTACCGGCAGAAGATGGACGCCGCCGTGAGAATCAATACTGTTAGACAGTACGGGTTCGAGGTAAAATACTTATAACATTATATTTCCACAGTAGAGGAACTTTGTAAGTTGCAAAGTTCTTATAGTATAAATTTTCTGTTTTGTATTTGAGACACAGTTCACACAGTACTCGGATTTTCTAATGTACTTACCTTCATCAAAATAGTATAGTAGAAGTATGATCGATGACTTGCCTTACCTGCCAGCTCTATGTATTCGGTTGTATGTAGGTGAAATGAAAAACTGTACTATAGTGCGTAAAACATAGCTCCAGGATTTTGGCAGATATCGTCTTGTCGGATAACGTGACTTTGACGCAGCGACTAAATAATGTCAATATCACAAATGTTAAAAGTGTACTAAAACACATAGGATTATAAAATGTATTTGATAATATTTTCGTTATTATTAACAATTATGTATATATCAATTCAAATTTGGATACTTTAATCTTTTTTGCCGTAGTCGGCCTAGAATTTAAGAACCACAAAACCACAGTGACAGTGAAAGCCGTTTGTACGTTATTTTCTATTTACTAGGTTTGGGACATAAATAACAGGATGGGAACTATTATTTGTATCAGTGAATTAGACAAATTAACAAACATTTCGATTCACTTTAAAAATTCGGTGTTACATTCAATTCAAATCCAACATAAAAATAAATAAAGTTTTTAACAAAAAAATAGAACCGACTTCAAACGGTAAAAAATAAAATTGTTCATTACCTACTTCTTCTTGCTTATGGTAATGACTCTTAAAACTATCTTTGGAGTCGGGCCCTTACTAAAATGTCGTACTATTCGTTCTAAATGGGCACCGACAGTACAGACAGTGAGAAATTACCTATTTCTTCTTGCTTATGGTAATGACTGCTAAAACTATATTGGAGTCGGTGCCCATTCAGAACGAAAGATACACTATATTTACTAAGACAGGATATTTTTGATTTTACTAAGGGCCCGACTCCAAAAATAGTTTTAAGAGTCATTACCATAAGCAAGAAGAAGTAGGTACTGAACAATTTTATTTTTTACCGTTTGAAGTCGGTTCTATTTTTTTGTTAAAAACTTTATTTATTTCACTCTTTTTAGTAATTTTAATAATTCTGCACATATGTACATAATAAGCATACTTGGAATTTTTCACTTAACTTCTAAACGTCAAAGAGATACTTTTTATAATCATGTTTATCTAATAGCCATCTTATAGCCTAAAAGAATACTACTATCAGTCCACTTGAACGTATAAATTAATGAAAGAATTTGCTCTCAGCTCCTAACCGTTGAGGAGTTGTACCTTCAATCATCAGCTTAGCAACATGAGGTGATAATTACCGGACATAAATATTTGTATTATGTTAAAACATATGACTAAAAGAATGTGTGTGCCTATTAAGTTTCAGTGTTTTCCTAGATTTCCCTAGTATCACATCATCAGATTTTGCCATGGTGACAGTTGGACCACCTCAGGAATGTAAGATTTCCAACAAAAAAACATTTACTGAAAGAGTTTGCTCTCAACTCCTAACCGTCATAGTACCTTCCATCATCAGCTCAGTAACATGATATGATGATAATTATACAAAAATGCCTGTTTTGCTTTAGTAAAAATATGAAAATAATTTGTTGTGCTATAAAATTTGAATGTTCCCTTCGATTTCTCCGGGATCCCCTCTTCAGACTTTGACTTGGTGACAGTTGCACCACCTCAGGAATGTAAGATATCGAACAAAAGACCATTTATTGAAAGAATTTTCTCTCAACTCCTAACCTTCGTAGTACCTTCCATCATCAGCTGAGCAACATGATATGATGATAATTATACAAAAAAGCCTGTTTTGCTTTAGTAAAAATATGAAAATCATTTGTTGTGCTATAAAATTTGAATGTTCCCTTCGATTTCTCCGGGATCCCCTCATCAGACTTTGACTTGGTGACAGTTGGACCACCTCAGGAATGTAAGATTTGGAATAAAAAACTATTTATTGAAAAAATTTGCTTTCAACTCCTCACTGTTGCTGTACCTTCCATCATCAGCTCAGCAACATGAGATGATAATTACTATGCACAAATATCTCTTATGCTTCAGAAAGTATAAGAAAATCAATGTGTGTGCCTATAAAATTTGAGAGTTCCCCTCGATTTCCCTGGGATTCCATCATCAGATCCTGATTTGGTGACAATGGGACCACCTCGGGAGTATAAGCATACGAACAAAAAAAGAATTTCGAAAATCGGTCCACAAACGGCGGAGTAATCGGTGAACATATATAAAAAAAAAATACATACAGCCTAATACAGTACCTCCTCCTTTTGGAAGTCGGTAAATAAAATTAAATACAAAATCAATAGTAAAACTTACAAAATTTACTAGGTTATTCATGTCAATTAGTCCAGGGTAGAAGCCTTTAAAAATAATGAAAAGTGAAAAAAAATTATAATAGAATGAAACCCATTAGAAAAGGAGGGAAATATGATAAAAATGAAAGGAAAAATAATTTACGGGCGATCTGAGGTTGGGAAGGGGATGGGGGTGAGTTTTTAAGGGTAAAAAACGGTTTTTCTCGATTTCCGACAAAACTAAAAGTCCTATCGAAAAAAATCAAATGGAAAAGTTGTAGATAATAAAAAGATCTAAAACTTTTGTATTTACACTTTTTTCACATAACCTCAAAATTTATGTGAAAAATTCAAAAAACCAAGTTTTTGGTTTTTTATTTTTATCTTTTACAAAAAAAAATTTTTTTAACGTAATTTTGTGAAAACTTACCTTTTTATGTCCCAAATACGCTGTAATTTATTTAATTAAAAATATTTATTTTTTCACCTTATTTTGAATTAATATCGAAAAAACACCCTAATTTTCAATCGAAAATTCACCCGTCAAAATATCAGCTTTTTTCAAAAAGTTGGTATGGTTTCTGTTCGTTGAAATCTCTACTTTCCGATGGTGAAAAAAAAAAATATGTTACTATGGTAAATCTTCTCAGAAAATGCAAAAATTCAAAAAATAATCTGAAAAGACAAAATCGAATTAATAATGTATCTCACTCCCATGAAAAAAATAATATTAAAGAAATCAATGTCAAAATTTATAAATAATATATTATAAATCTATAAAAAAGTATAAAATATATATGAAAATCGGCCAAAAGTTTATTTTAAAATATATTTACGATATATATTTTATATATTTTTTATAGATTTTAAATATATTTTTTATAGATTTTGAAATATATTTTTTTTCATGGGATTAACTAAATTTGTTTGTGCAAAATTAAGGAGATAATTATTTTTTATCTTGTACTAAAATATCATTTAATTTCAATCTTTAGGTTATGTTAAGTTAAGCATACTATTTTTTAAAGAAAATATTACGATTTTTATGGTTGAGTTGATTGATACAGATAAAAATAGAGATAGTATTTACCTTCCTATGCAGATTCGAAAAGTTTTATTGTTTTTTTAAGTAAACTTATCACAATTATCTTCAAGAAACTCAGTGCCAGATTAGTCGTCCCGGTACTACGAAGAAACAGAGATTAATCTGAGAATAAATTCTTTATTAGTCGAGTAAAATTATTTATTATTACCTCCTTATAGTAAATAATACTTATAATTAAGTTATTTAAAATTGTACCTATAAATTAAAACAAATGGAGGCGTGCACGTGTATTTTTATAAACGATGTTGTATACTGTACTGTATTTCGAATACTGGTTAGTTTTTAATTTTTGCATTTTCTGAGAAGATTTACCATAGTAACATATATTTTTTTTTTCACCATCGGAAAGTAGAGATTTCAACGAACAGAAACCATACCAACTTTTTGAAAAAAGCTGATATTTTGAAAATTAGGCTGTTTTTTCGATATTAATTCAAAATAAGGTGAAAAAATAAATATTTTTAATTAAATAAATTACAGCGTATTTGGGACATAAAAAGGTAAGTTTTCACAAAATTACGTTAAAAAAAATTTTTTTTTGTAAAAGATAAAAATAAAAAACCAAAAACTTGGTTTTTTGAATTTTTCACATAAATTTTGAGGTTATGTGAAAAAAGTGTAAATACAAAAGATTTAGATCTTTTTATTATCTACAACTTTTCCATTTGACTTTTTTCGATAGGACTTTTAGTTTTGCCGGAAATCGAGAAAAACCGTTTTTTACCCTTAAAAACTCACCCCCATCCCCTTCCCAACCTCAGATCGCCCGTAAATTATTTTTCCTTTCATTTTTATCATATTTCCCTCCTTTTCTAATGGGTTTCATCCTATTATGTTTTTTTTTGGTTTTAAAAATTATCGACCCTGGACTAAATAAACTATAAACATTTTTGTAAATTGACGGGGTTTATAAAATATATATAGAATATAAAATCTGTGTGCTCAAAAAAAAGAATAACTTCTTTATTCTGTTACATATATCCGTAAATCGACAGTGCCCGTCACCTATTTTTACCGACTTCCAAAAGAAGGAGGTACTGTATTCGGCTGTATGTATTTTTTTTTTTATATATGTTCACCGATTACTCCGCCGTTTGTGGACCGATTTTCAAAATTCTTTTTTTGTTCGTATGGTTATACTCCCGAGGTGGTCCCATTGTCACCAAATCAGGATCTGATGATGGGATCCCAGGGAAATCGAGGGGAACACTCAAATTTTATAGGCACACACATTGATTTTCTTATACTTTCTGAAGCATAAGAGATATTTGTGCATAGTAATCATCATCTCATGTTGCTGAGCTGATGATGGAAGGTACTGCAACAGTGAGGAGTTGAAAGCAAATTCTTTCAATAAATAGTTTTTTATTCCAAATCTTACATTCCTGAGGTGGTCCAACTGTCACCAAGTCAAAGTCTGATGAGGGGATCTCGGAGAAATCGAAGGGAACATTCAAATTTTACAGCACAACAAATGATTTTCATATTTTTACTAAAGCAAAACAGGCATTTTTGTATAATTATCATCATATCATGTTGCTGAGCTGATGATGGAAGGTACTACGAAGGTTAGGAGTTGAGAGCAAATTCTTTCAATAAATGTCTTTTTGTTGGAAATCTTACATTCCTGAGGTGGTCCAACTGTCACCAAGTCAAAGTCTGATGATGGTATCCCAGAGAAATCGAAGGGAACATGCAAATTTTATAGCACAACAAATGATTTTCATATTTTTATTAAAGCAAAATAGGTATTTGTGTATAATTATCATCATATCATGTTGCTGAGCTGATGATGGAAGGTACTATGACGGTTAGGAGTTGAGAGCAAATTCTTTCAATAAATGGTTTTTTGTTAGAAATATTACATTCCTGAGGTGGTCCAACTGTCACCATGGCAAAATTTGATGATGTGATACTAGGGAAATCGAGGGAAACACTGAAACTTAATAGGCACACACATTCTTTTAGTCATATTTTTTAACATAATACAAATAGTTATGGCCGGTAATTATCACCTCATGTTGCTAAGCTGATGATTGAAGGTACAACTCCTCAACGGTTAGGAGCTGAGAGCAAATTCTTTCATTAATTTATACGTTCAGGGGGACTGATAGTAGTATTATTTCAGGCTATAAGATGGCTTTTAGATAAACATGATTATAAAAGGTATCTCTTTAACGTTTAGAAGTTAAGTGAAAAAAATTCCAATTATACTTATACATATGTGAAGAATTATTAAAGTTACTAAAAAGAGTGAAATAAATTAAGTTTTTAACAAAAAAATAGAACCGACTTCAAACGGTAAAAAATAAAATTGTGCAGTACCTACTTCTTCTTGCTTATGGTAATGACTTTTAAAACTATTTTTGGAGTCGGGCCCTTAGTAAAATGTCCTGTCTTTGTAAATATAGTGTAGGCTTTCGTTCTGAATGGACACCAACTCCAATATAGTTTTAACAGTCATTACCATAAGCAAAAAGAAGTAGGTACTGTCCCACTGTCTGTACTGTCGGTGCCCATTTAGAAGGAATGGTACGACATTTTAGTAGGGGCCCGACTCCAAAAATAGTTTTAAAAGTCATTACCATAAGCAAGAAGAAGTAGGTACTGCACAATTTTATTTTTTACCGTTTGAAGTCGGTTCTATTTTTTTGTTAAAAACTTAATTTATTGATGTAAATTTTCATCTTTATTATTTGTACTTTGTGCTGTGTTGTTGATGTTGGATTTTTTTAGTATGCCTAGGAGGGCCAAGAAATCTGGGCTTACCGTGTGTGTTGAGAATTCATTGTGCGTTTTGCAATAAATTATTTCATGATAATTAGTTATCCTCGGTATTCTCGTTATCGGTATAGCATTGATACTATTAAGAGTGAACGTGTCACATCTCGTAAACGATCTGCCAAAATCCTGGTCCTATGATGTACGTACCTACTATAGGACTAAGAAATTTTGTTGAAACAATATGAACTTTGTTAGGTACATATAACGTAAATTTGTCCATAACAGGCACTAAACTGGTTGTTACGTTCATCCACGCAACCGACGTGTGTACACGACGTAATGTGGTGGTTCTGTAACACATTGGACAAATACTCTCGCATCATGCCTACTCCTGCTACGAATGACGACAACAAGGAGGTAAATATCAATCAAATGCACAGAAAAATATGATAATTGGACATACGTACACAGAGCCTTACACCGACCACCGTTTATAAATTTGATGAAGCTAAAAATAATTTTCTAACTACTTTCATTAATTTTGTACTTTGAATTGGAATCTCAAGGAGTATGAACTCTAATTAAAAGGTCTGAACTTAAATTCAATCGTATCTTTAACTTAAGTATATAACTCGGAAGTCAGTGAAGTTTTTGACTCCAAATTTTTATGGCGATCGTTTTGTGCAACACAAATCGTTTTGTGTAGCCAGCTAACTCTATATTTTCCATACTATTCCACAAGTGTGTACGATACTAGAATGCCACTTCCTAGACAAGTGGCATTCTATTATCGTACACGCTGAACTTCGAAGGTTATTTCATAACGTCGTCGTTTATGATATTGCATTCTAAAACAGAACGCAGTGAACGAGGTGAATCCGCGCATCCTGCAGACGCCGTCCGCGTCGGCGATCTGTCCAGGTGGGGCGGTGGCGAGGGGTGCTAGGGCTGCCTTCCACGCGTTCCTGGGCTCCGTCAGTGCGCTGGCACCCTCGCTTCCGACCGCTAGCGCCGCGGGACTACAGGCTGTGCGCTGCTGGGCTCTCCATTACTCGCCGCACGACCGCTCCTTCCTGCACAGGTGAGCACAACCTGCACATTCCGTCGAGCGAACACTTCCACGCGTTCCTGGGCTCCTTCAGTGCGCTGGCACCCTATCTGTCGGCCGCCAGTGCCGCGGGAAAACAGGCTTTACTTTGCTGGGCTCTCCATTGCTCGCTTCACGACCGCTCTTTCCTGCACAGGTAACTCTTGGACTTTATTTATATTTTTGGTGCAGAATTCTGGGCCCAGATCGATATCGCGCGACAACATATGCCTGAATGATTGGAAGGTCCGAAAAAGTTACCACGTGTCTGCGTCTTCCTTAATAGGCACTGCAACAGGTTTCTCAAAATGCACTTTTACTGTCTTGTCTATTCCTTGAAGAATTTTTAGTGTTTACTCTTACCGTACTTCTTTTACTTTCTTATTGTTACACTTGTTGTATTTTGTAATCATACAAACCAAATAAGATAGTACATTTTATCATTCTATAATAATTGAGATTATTACTGAAAGCTGACACGTGGAACACATTCACATTCATAAGTATGTAGTATCTGTAAAGCACACTTTTATTATAGTACAAGATACATAAAGAGTATCGTCGTCGATCGTTGTAACATGAAAAATGCATTTTTGTGAATTGTGTACGCGCGCCACCTTTCAATGATCGGCCTGTACTAACGCTAATAAGTCTTCTAACTTGATATGTGAACTGTTAACGCTGCATTGGATTAGATCACAAGTGTTTAGCGTGATCAGCAAGATTTTATCACACAGTGAAGAGGGCGCTTACGAGGAAGGACTTCTGGGCGCTATACACGAAAGTTATCACAGCTACAACTCAAAGGTACACGGCATAATGGTAAAGAACTTTTATGTGGACTGAAATATAAAAAAAATAAATAAGATTGATATAAATTTGCGTGAAAATTTATTTAAACTAGTCCTGCATGATATATAGAAAAATTCAATTTTATTGTTTATTTTATATATTGTCTGTTTCCTAGCCGTTTCCTAGCTATCAACGACGACGAAGGCCTTAATGGACATTATTATTTTTAATTTATTGTTCTGAACTGATAAATTCGACAGTTTCATGCAAAAAAAGGAAAACCACCAAGTGTATTTGATCTGTTAACTGGCTGGCTGCAACTGTTTTACGTCCCACTGCTGGGCACGGGCTCTCCCCATTATTGGGGAGGCCTGGAGCTTACTCCACCACGCTGCTCCAATGCGGGTTGGATCTGTTAACTATTATACGTAAAACATACCAACCGAATTATAAACCTTCTTTCTTCTTTTGATGAAGTCGGTTTAAAACCTTATTGAATTATACACATTGACAAATAAACAACGAAATAAAAATAGACGAATATCGCATTAAAAATCTGTGTAAAAATATTATTTGAATAGCGTTTTACTTTCAGATTTGGTTTTATATTGATTTTGATTAAAATGACAACATGACAACGTCATAACAAATAAAGCTTCACACTTATAGCCCCACAGTAGGGTAGATATACCCTGTGTTGTGGGTACCATGGACACATACAAAGACAGAAACACAAACACCCAGACCTAGCTCAGAATTTTAAACTCATTCAAATTTCTGTTTCGCCGGGAATCGAACCCGGGACCCTTCGATTGGCAGTCCGGCATGGTAACCATTGCGTCACGCAGGTCGTTATTATCGATTATTGATTGATTCAGGTATATGTTACTGGCTGCAACCCTTTTTGCATCCTACTGGTGGGCATGGGTCTCTCCCCATTATTGGGGAGGCCTGGAGCTTACTCCACCACGATGATCCAATGCGGGTTGGTGGAAATGCGGGTTAGTGGTCAACCCATTATCGGATGTTTTCAAATCGCCCAGGAGGCATCCGACAAGGTTTAACGACTGTTATCTATCGACAAAATCGTGCATAACGGCCCTCTGAAGAACGGAAACGCGCATGAAATTTTTTGCCACTAGCGGTCACCCATCTCACACCCGACCGCGCTTGTTTGGCGAAGTTGCATAAATCGTTTGCGTTCTACTCTAACCACCGGGCCATGTGCGCTTCAATATGTTACTATTTTTACAAATTTTTATTTAATATTTTTTTCAGCAGCCGAATTATGTTTGGACTTGTCCCGACGTGACGGGCTGGTGCGACGTGGCGGTGTCATCGCGGCAAGGCATGGCCGGCGCGCTAACCGACGGAAGCACGGAGACCTTCTGGGAGTCCGGCGACGAGGACCGCAACAAAGCCAAGTGGATCCAGGTCTCGTACCCGGGAGGCTCAGCCGACGAGCGTCCGCACGTCGTGTGCGTTCATATCGACAACACGAGGGATACTGTGGTGAGTGCTTGGTTTTTCTAAGTTTTTTATTACTTTAAGCAGTAGCAAACCAGCACGCCGGCCACGGATTGGTGGTCGATGCAAACGCATGAACAATCAACAAGCAAACCTGAGTCTTGCCTAAGCTCTAATATACACCGTCTTTATGAGGACATGCATAAATTTTACTCAAGGCATTACAGCTAATGAAGAATATAATCGCCAAAGAAAGTATTTGTTTCAAGAGCTTAGTTCTGAAGTTATTGACCATTAATTCATAGAATTCGTAGAATTTTCCTTATTTTTTTTAACTACGGCCTATCGTTTGAAGGAATGCATTTTTTTTCAGAACAAAACATTGCTGATTTCGTTCTTGTTCAGTGGTGGAACTAGCGAATTATTTCACATGCAAGATTTGGAAGTTGATACCAAGTCGGCTACCTGGCTCTGCTATACTTTACCGAGTAAGTTATTTTTCATTTAATAATATTGGGATTGGTCGTATAGCAATGCCCTTATGAATAGTAAGCAATGGAATTATTTGGTTTTGGCGTGTCCTTAATACTAATTCTTAAGACTAAAACATTCAATGGATATTTTTCAATTTTCAGTTGAATGCTTTGGAAGTAAAGTAATAAGAAAGAAGTAAAATACAAAACGACCATTTCACTATACCATATTATTATGTTTGTATTTACAATATTCTAGGTTTGCGAACTGCCAAGTTCACCAATAACAGATTCGTACTAACGCGCTGGTAGAATAGAATAGAATAGGAATATACTAGACTTGTATATTTTACAATCAGAGAACAGTACTAGAATGTACCGTTTTGTAGTAAATTCTATAGATTTCGTACGCTATAATTTTTAAAAAGAAAAAAATAACAGCATAAAAATTTGTAACAAATAAGATTATAAGACGCCATTTGTCAGTAGTCAGTACCAACAAAATGCACACGAGTGCACCTGTACCCGTATGTGCGCAGGGATGGCGAGCTCGGCGGTGCGCGTGCGTTGTGAGCTGCGCGGGCCGGAGGCGGCGGTGCGCGTGCGGCAGGTGCGCGTGCTGGGCGCGCCCGCGCAGGCGCCGCCGCCCGCCGCCGTGCCGCCGCTGCACGCGCTCGCCGAGCGGGACACGTTGCGGGTCTTCCGGCTGCTCACTTCGCAGGTACATACATTTTTGTCTCAACATTATATTTGTCACTCTGAAGTTAGGTACAACAAACGACTTCGAATATACTGTGTGCGTGTTTTGATTGGCTTACGACAATTTTTGACTTCTGCACTCGCACGAAGTTACGGACAAAGATTCGTTAGATATTAGGAAGTACGATAACTGACCCCACGACGACATACTTTTAGATGTGACGTGAGCTCTGTGATTTCAGATTTATAATACTACAGTTTATATTTCCGCAAAAACCCATAGCGGTCATTCAGTTTTAATGGACGGTCAAGATATTGAAGTACTCACAGTATTTGAAAGTCACCTTGACTAGAATGGTTTGATTGGTGAGCGAAGTGTCCGCACGAACCTTTCGAAGAAAGAAAGCTAACAGACAAAGAGTTATAAAATTATTTTTTATGATACATAATACATTGTATAGTAAAATTCACGGATGACTACTTTTGCATTTTTAATGGTACTGACCAGTAAACATACAGATTGTAAGGGGAATCGTAATTATAACGTGTTTCAACAGGTGTTTGGCAAACTACTGGAATGGGAGGAGTCTGCCAGCGAGTTGGGCGAAGCTGTGGCTACGGAAGAAGTGGTGGGCGATGACACAGATTTGCGGGAACACGTCGTCGGCATTCTCTTCGCCGGACACAAGCTGACCACGCTGCAGGCGCAAGTGAGTATCCTGATCAATCCATACTAATATTATAAATATGCGAAACGAACTTTGTCTGTTTGTGTGTCTGTTACGTTTCACGCCTTAACTACTGAACCAATTATTTTGAAATTTGGCACACAGATAGAGTGGAACTTGGGAAAGGATGAAAATTTGTATGAAGTGTCATCATCGTCAAAGATGGAAACACGATTCTTTGTATTTGTAGGTACTAACTAGCTAGGGAGTAATGTAGAGTTTTCGACGCTTCGAATTCCACCTTATTCGCGGGCGAACCCACGGGCAGAAAGCTAGTATAATTATAGAACTGTGTTTATTTGTTTTTTTTCAATAACTTTTTTATGACGGTTTGGTAATAAGTGCGCGCAGAATAATTAAATTTGTATACATTTTTCATGTAATTCTGAGAAAGGCAAATATTAATAAATATTTGTAAATATTATTAAATATTTGTAACAACCAAATCATGTGTGAACCAATCATCTTAACCCACTTGTGTAGATGCAAGGCCAGTAGTGGAATAATAAAGATTTTTTTTGTTATTGTGTACAGGTGATGTCCCACATCGTGATGGCGATTGGATGCGAAGCTAGCAGGGTACGCGACGACTGGGAGACTGCCTTACTGTGTGCGGAGAGCGCTGTCCGGGAGGACGTGGAGGAGCCGCCGCGGATCCAGAGCCACACGCAGGACAACTACTGCTTCGAGATGCTCTCCATGGTACAAACATAATAAGGGAAAATTTTATTTCATTTATATCATATTATATTAATTAGATAGCAGACACATACGCTACAATCCATACTTATATTATAAATTCGAAAGTGACTGTTTGTCTGTCTGTCTATCTGCTATGCTTTCCCGCTTAAACTACTGAACCAATTTCAATGAAATTTGGAACACTGATAGAGTGGACCTTGGGAAAGGACATAGGATGGTTTTTATTCTACGGCAACCTTTAAAACGGGTACATGCGGGCGAAGCCGCTGGCGGAAGGCCAGAATATAATAATAATAACTTGCATTGGACGATGGTGAGTAGAGTAAGCTCCAGGCCTCCCTCATTATGGTCTTATCAGCGTTGATAGTTGGAAATGCTTGTTTTTTTATTTTAAATGAAAAGGTAAAAAAATCTTGCGCATATAATACAAACTATTAAGATATCTTTATGTCCAGAGTACTCAGGAGTAACACCACAATTGTAACATAGGACTCAAGCTTACTTATGGTACATGTCCAGAGTTGGTGACCACTGATCGTAAAGATTTCTCACCATAAACAGTGCCTAAGAAGGGTTCGTTTTAAAAGTTAGCATTAAGGGGAGTTGTAACTTTAAAAATGGACGTTTTGTTTGTCGGTTACATCCTCATTAACTCACAAAGAGCAAAAAAGTGTCTTTCCATGAACGTTTTCAGATTTATTATGGCTGTAACTGTTTATGCGTCCCACTGCTGGGCACGGGTCTACCCCATTATTGGAGAGACCTGGAGCAAGGTTTATCATACATGTATAAAATTAAATTCAATATTAATTGTCTCAGTTGCTGGCACTTAGCGGCAGTGCCGCGGGACGCGCACATCTCGCCCAGCGGACCGAGTTACTTCCCGACCTATTGGCTCTACTTCACACTGGAAGCGAACGAGTTCAGCGACAGGTCAGTTAAAAAATAATAATCGATGATATTCCACAAATGTGTAATTTTAAAGAAAGAATGGTTTTTCTTCGTATATTTCGCCTTTATCTAAATTAAGAAGCTTTGTATTGTGATAGCCCAATAGCTGACAAAAGATTCCCAGTTGCGATAAAAAACGAGTTATTAAAGTAAAACAATTATTTTAACAGTTTTCATTGTTACACAAAAGTTTTGTTCGTGACTTACGTTTTTATGCACGTATTGCAAATTTTGTATGCGATACCAATAGTTTTTTTAAATTGCAGGTGATATCGTTGCTTCGTCGTATCATCATCGAAATACCACCACAGAAGATGCTTGCGGCGCTCAATTTTGGAAACGACATCGAAGTTAGGTAATGTTGAAAACAATAACATATTATTTAATCTGGTTCTAATTCTAGGCAGTTTATGCGTTAACCATGTCGTGTACTATATTATGTCAAAATTTGCTAAAAAAGTTACTGTTAATGGGTATTCTTCAGGAAAAATGCGGGTGACCTTTTTCATCTTACAAAGTCTCGTCATTTTTTCCCTAGTTTCAGGCAACAATTCTTTTTCGGAGATGTTAAGTACCTACCTACTACTTATCTCTTACTGTTATCTTGCATCTTTCCTTTGTATTTGAGTATTTTGACAAAATAATTAATATATTTTGTTTTGAAAGAGTTATAAAGTCAGACTTCCACTAACAAAATCTTTATTGTTTTAAAATCCATCCCTGCAGTCATTTTCTTTAAAATCCCTTATTTTCTATAAGGTTTATCATTTTTATATTTCAGGGTGACCCTGCTAGACCACCTTGTATGCTACCTGGGCAAGGCGCTGACGGTGCAGGTGAAGGTGAAAGGCGCAGGTGGATCCACCAGCTCGGGCTCCATCACGATGGGCGGCAGCGTCACCCCCGCACCCCCTGCCGCGTGGTTCATGCGCGGGGAGACCCTCAAGCAACACTCGCATATTGTGTCCAAGCTACTGCTGGACATGGCTGAGGTTTGTGTCCGACCCTTAGAAGTTTACTGAAGTATTGTTGGTGTACCACTGGGAAACATGATTCCTTGACCAATCCAATACTGTCGACAGATACAAGAAGAAATAGTCTAAGAGTTAACCGGAAAAGCGAAAATAAAAATATAAAATCTCAACTGTAGTGTTAAAGAAGCTGCACAGCTACAGTACTTCTCTCGCGCACTTTCGCAATTTATGTTAATGGAGAGCTTAAAGGTAACGAAAAACGAGTGGTCTTTGGAATTATTTATAATTAGCATGACTGGTAAATCAGTTGGCTAAATCCTCGGTGCAGTGAAGTGCAGGTGGAGGTGAAGGTCCACCAGCTCGGGCTCCATCACGATGGGCGGCAGCGTCACCCCCGCACCCCCTGCCGCGTGGTTCATGCGCGGGGAGACCCTCAAGCAACACTCGCATATTGTGTCCAAGCTACTGCTGGACATGGCTGAGGTTTGTGTCCGACCCTTAGAAGTTTACTGAAGTATTGTTGGTGTACCACTGGGAAACATGATTCCTTGACCAATCCAATACTGTCGACAGATACAAGAAGAAATAGTCTAAGAGTTAACCGGAAAAGCGAAAATAAAAATATAAAATCTCAACTGTAGTGTTAAAGAAGCTGCACAGCTACAGTACTTCTCTCGCGCACTTTCGCAATTTATGTTAATGGAGAGCTTAAAGGTAACGAAAAACGAGTGGTCTTTGGAATTATTTATAATTAGCATGACTGGTAAATCAGTTGGGTAAATCCTCGGTGCAGTGAAGGTGAAGGTCCACCAGCTCGGGCTCTATCACGATGGGCGGCAGCGTTACCCCCGCGTCGCCCGACGCGTGGTTCATGCGCGGGGAGACCCTCGAGCAACACTCGTATATCGTGTTGAAGCTACTGCTTGAAATGACTGAGGTTTGCAGTAATGTGTTAGATCCATAACGGCTTAGTGCTTTCTTGAATCTAATCTTAAGGTAAGATTAGAAGTTCCAACCAATATGTCTGGAATTTTTCGAATACACTTTTCGAAAACTTCAATGGATGCTCAAACTCATAATTTTTTAATTGTGTATTAACTAAGATGGGTACGTCAGTTTATTATTTGAAGGAGCATCGCGGTCAAAAAGTTGTTATTTTGCCATAAATTTCATAGAATATTACATATATACATACATACAAATAACAACCCGTATAAACTCTGTTGCGGGCTTTAACTAAATTGTAAAAATTATTGATTATATGTCAGCCCATACACTGGAAATGTTAAAAGTTGAATTGGCTACATCTCAAGTATTGTACTTGAGTCTCTCTCCATAATTTGGGGAAGACTCAACTTCACCGCGATGCTCCAATGCGGGATACAACTCGTATCATTACTTTGAATGTAGCAATGCTGGCTTTAGGCAAGCAGGCTTTCTTCATGTGGGATTGTTTACCTGTGGGACACTTTCACTTAACATTTGCTTCGTGAATTGTGAATTTTGTATATGAGATTCGTGCTGGCTTTGAGCACCTTGTAGATAATAAGAAACGTTTGTTCCTTCCCAGGACAAGATGACGCCTGCGTGGGGGGCGGAGACGCGCGCGGGGCTTGCACAGTACGTGGCAGCGATCGCGCAGACGCCGGATGGCGACCGACAGCCAGCACGCTGCCTTGCTGCACCCGCTGTATGGATGGCTCTGGCGGCGCTGTGCGTGTGCGAGCAGGCACACATCGACCTGTAAGTTAGCCCTCCATGTGTTACCAGGACAAGATGACGCCAACGGGGGAGCCCGCAATGTGGATGGTTCGGGCGGCGCTGTGCGTGTGCGAGAAGGCACACATCAACCTGTGAGGTATGCGAGAAGGCACACATCAACCTGTGAGGTAGCCCTCCATGTGTACATCACCAGGTCAAGATGGGACAGTACGTGGCGGCGATCGCGCAAACGCCGGATGGCGGCCGGCACTCGGCGCTGCCTCGCCGCACCCGTCCTGTGGGTGGCTCTGCAGCGCTGTGCGTGTGTAAGCAAGCACACATCCACCTGTGAGTATCAAGCAACTCCTAGGCCACCATGTGTATGTTACCAAGAAAAGATGACGCCGGCGGGGAGAGCCTGCTTTTCATTTTTGGCTCTCATCGTGTGCGAGCAAACGCACATGACCTGTGAGTTGTTTGCTGATGTTTTTAATCACGCCCTCTGTTAGAAGGTTCGATATAAATAATATTAGTAAAACGAATAATATTAGTAAGAATTCTTCGAATCTAAAAAATTTGTAAAATTATTTTTGTAGTCAAAATCACATCTATAAAAACACATGGACTATGAAACACACGACGCACAGATTTTAACGACTCAGTGCGTCAAAGATATTAAGTGTTATTATTTTCACTCATAATGAAATAAAATTTGCTGTGTTACTTTTACAGCGGAATGAACTGTTTTAATATGAATGCCTTTGGGGGACAGCAGTCCTGAATGCTGATTTGCAGTTACTTATAAGTCTGTTTACAACGTTTTGTCACAAATAGTTTAAATTATATACATACCTGCTTACAGAATCAACAACGCGAGTGAGGCTCGCAAATGTAAAATAGAGACAGCTTCTTCGGCTTCGTCTGTTTCCGGGACGGCGCCTTCAAGTCCTGCGCGGCGCTCGTCCGGTTTGAACGAAGCGGCTCTCCCCACACCCTCCGAAGTTGCGGGGCCTTCCAAACCGAGCATTTCCTTTGAGATGCCAGGAACATCGTCTTCGACTCCTGGTCCGTTGAGGCCCAAACGAAAGCCCTATCGAACCATTACATTAGCTGAAGTTGTAGTCGAGAAACCACCAATAAAACCAGCGCCATCTGAGAGCGAAGATGATAAGGAAGGCGAGAACGGCGAAGGCGAGGGGGCGGTGGCGGTGCGTCGTATGTGCGTTAACCACGACGACGGCACCACCTGCGCAGTCATCGACTGCCGCACGTGTGGTCCGCTGTGTACAGAGTGTGATCGGTTTCTGCATCTTAGCCGCGTCTCCAAGACTCATCAGAGACAAGTGAGTTTTTAATTTTCTTGGCATGAAACGTAGCATGAAATTTACCTATGAACATAAACTGTAAAATTCTTGATACGTGAATAGAAGAGTGTAAGAGAGAGAATATGTGAATAAATGAAGATTTTATGAAAGTACGTCCTTAAAGAGGGTCCTATTGCACATACTAACGTGTTCCCGGTGTTCGTCGGTCTCGTTAGGTTTGTACTGTAGGGGCATTGTAAGATATATTTTACGTTTATTTGGGAAGGCTACTAGTTACAGTCTAGACCGAATATTTTACTCATCAGTACTGCCGAAAACACCATAGTGATCGCGCGTCATCTAACATCATTATTAGCTACTCGTAATTAATAAATACATAGTTATTATTCACGAGTGTTATTTTATGTATATCCGTTATACGTTATACTGTCCAATTTCGATGTAATTTATGGCGTATTGAGGTTCCTGCTTAATGTACGGATTTACTTCTTTCTCAGGTCTATAAGCTGTACTGTTTCTGAAAATTCGTTGATTTTTGCTTTATGTATTTATTAATTTTATGCAGTATATGTCTGAGTTGAGGTAATTAAATATGTCTATATGTTTATTCATCTGACAGATCTGCAAGGAGGAGGAGAGCGCGATTCGCGTAGACATCCACGAGGGCTGCGGTCGTGCTAAGCTGTTCTGGCTGTTATTACTGGTGGACCGGCGCACGCTGAAGGCGCTGGCGGAGTTCCGCGGTCTGGAGGGCGGCGTGTGCGAGCCGGCGGGGCCGAGCGCCCGGGCTCCGCTGGCTGGCGTGTGCCGGTACTGCGGCGTGCGCGGCAACTCCGGCCTGCTCGCCATCGGCAACGTGTGCGCCGACCACCAGTGCCAGGTGAGCTGTTCATGAATTACAGTGGTTACGACATACGGTCCTGTAATATTCGGGTATCGTTCACGTCGGATTTTAGCTACTAATTTAGTAAGACACAGTTGCAAAACAGTGCAAACAAAAAAGTGTTATATGTGTACTTATATGTATATATTTTCTGTGTGTCTCACTATTAAACATTACTCTTTTATCCACAGGAGCATGGTCGCGAGTCGTGCACGCGCGTGTTGTCCTGCGGACACGGGTGCGGCGGCGTACGCGGCGAGCGCGCCTGCCTGCCGTGCCTGTTCGGCTGCGGCGGCGGCGACGCGCTGCGCCAGGACGCCGACGACATGTGCATGATCTGCTTCACCGACCCGCTGCAGGCTGCGCCCGCCATACAGGTATACTATTGGATATTGGTATGAAAAAAATCTATTCATAGAAATCAAAAACAATCAAAATTTCCAATTAATAATAATTATTTAAAAGAAATATGAGCCATTGTGGGACGCCGGACATAAAGAAAAGAAGAGAAAAGTAGATACCTACATTCTATCTTTATATCTATTGTGAGCGTGTTCTTAGGACACACAAACTGGAGCCTTAAAAACGTAATAAATTCGCATAATGATGCAGTTCTTAGATTATACAGATTTTTCTCTTGGCTGCCACTCTGTTTACGGGCTTTAATACGGGTTTTTCTTGATCATACTGTAAATTGCTTCAAAATAATGTGATTTGTTACTGTCCACAGTTAAAATGTGGACACGTGTTCCATCTGCACTGCTGCAAAAAAGTGATCCTCAACAAATGGAATGGACCACGCATTACATTCTCATTTTCACAGTGCCCTATTTGCAAGGTACGTATTTAACACTTTCTTTAAGATTTTTCAATTTCGGGTTAACAAATAGTTAGATAGTTATATCTTGTTCAAATCAGTTAGCAATTTATAAAGTCTCTTTGTAAAATTAGCTATATTTAAAAAAAAAACTTATCTTGCATTTGAATAAGTCCTAATAATAGAACCTTACTTTTCGGTCCATATTCTGTATGAAAGCTAATTTATTGTAACCCAATATCCTATCTTGTTCTTTTATTCAGCTCAGCTTTTCCTATGCGAAAAAAATATAAAATAGCACTTAGTAAGAGTTAGTAAAAACACCGCACAGTGAATAAAATATTTTAATTTTCAACAAACTATGTATCCATAATATTATTCTGCTTGCAGGAGGACATGAACCACTGGACCCTAGAAGAGCTGTTGGCACCGATCAAGCGGCTGAAGGAGGAGGTGCGTCGCAAGGCGATGATGCGGCTCGAGTACGAGGGAGTGGCGGCCAGCGCGACCGCTCGCGGCCGCGCCATGTCCGACCCCGCCACCTACGCCATGGAGAGATATGCGTACTACGTCTGCCACAAGTGCGGCAAGGTAAAGGAAATATGATCAATGTATTGTGTCTTTTATTAGTTAGTATTAATTGTCTTGATATTAATGAGCAACGGTGGCTGCGCGGTAAAAACTGCGGTATCCAATACGGATATTTTAATTTTTTACTACTATTTCAATTGTTTGTTCAGACTTACGTTTAGAAATGCCGTAAGTATTCAGTTTGTAGATGTTAAATTTATTTTCATTGAATTCTAGATAAGATAAATTTAGTTTTTTGCTACTATGCAAGACATACATAAGGACATCTTAAATCGACTACAACTAGAAAGTTTCACTTACTTATTACGTCCTTACACATGAAATTGCCGACACTTGTTGACACTGGCAACTTTGAAATCAAATTTCTTGCGTTTGATTAGGAATTCCAAATTCAAATTTATTTCGAAATAAAGCCAAAAAAATATTAGTTCTTCGCTATCGATCATCAAGAGTACCGCGCGTGACTCGCGTATTTAATTTCATCATAGTCTTAAGTCAAGTCATCTTTTATGATTCGTACGGCCAACCTGTACAGATAAAATAATAATTTCATTAATTTTTTTTTTATATCATTTAATTTTTTTTAACAGCATCATTATTATGTAAGGACCTAATAAAATTAGTTTCACCCACTGATTGACGGCATATCGACATGTGCTTTGCTTTCTTAGGCGTACTTCGGCGGCCTGGCCCGCTGCGAGGCTGAGACCAACGGTTCCTGGGAGCCGTCGGAGCTGGTGTGCGGCGCGTGCAGTGACGTAGCCGGCGCGCGCTCCTGCCCTAAGCACGGCGCCGACTTCCTCGAGTACAAATGCCGCTACTGCTGCTCCGTACGTATATTGTGTCGTAGTACCAAATCACTATCACATTCTCCCTAAATATCACACAAAACGCGCAGCGGTTTGACGAAATTCTACATCTTTATATTAAGAGCTCGCCTGGCCATTTTATAAAGTAACAAACAAAACAATAACTATATTATTCTATTTTTTATTATACAGATAAGAATGAGACCACGTAATGTTCAGTGGCCGGATCAGTCTATGCTCACGTATTAAGGCTTGAGATAATTTGTAGAGTTAGTTGCAATACTACTCTCAGCGATGTTTTCCTCCCATGTCAGCCTGTCCGACAACCCCACCTATACTCAGTACTGCCCTGTTACTGAAATACCCTGGTCAGATTGAGTCCGTGTTGACCATTACCCTATGTGACTATTTCCCAATCTGACCAATTAATTCTCTGTATGTCCATTCCTAATATGACTACTTCCCGATATGCTCATTTCCCAATGTGGTAATTTCCCGGTATAACCAATTACCGATATGACCATTTCCCGATATATGCCCTCTTTCCGCTATGGCCACTTTGCAGTCCAACTACTTATGTTTTAACCAAATTCAAAAGGAATAATTCATTGTGAATACCTTTATTCGAACCCTGTCACGTTCTATCACTTACAAATTGTATTTTATTGTTTACAGGTAGCTGTATTTTTCTGCTTTGGCACGTCACATTTCTGCAACGCGTGCCACGACGATTTCCAACGCGTGACTAATATTCCACGCCACATGCTGCCTCAGTGTCCTGCCGGTAAGAAATCATTGACACTATAACCTTACAACCTAAAACCCTTGTATAGTAAATGTTACATTTTTATTTTTAATATGAGAGAAGAAGTTCAATAATATAATCGTTTTTAGCAACAAAACAAAATTAACTGCCGTAATCGTGTATTCAGATATTTAAGTTTGTACTATATTTTAAAAAAATGGTTGCAGGTCCTAAAGCGGAACAACTGCCGGGTTCGTCCGAAGAGTGTCCGCTCCACGTGCAACATCCCCCCACGGGTGAAGAGTTCGCGCTGGGTTGCGGCGTGTGTCGTCACGCGCACGCCTTCTGAGGCACACAGCGCGCGCCCGGGGCACCCTCCCGCGCGCTAATCCGCCACGTCATGATATAACCGCCACCTACTAGCTTGCCACAAACGCCACGGATCTTATCCACGATGACAAAGAGCAACGAGCGCACAAGAACATGTCATTGTGTATAGGTTAGGCGTGGGAGAAATGTCACATATTTGCGATTGGAACATTTGCATCTCTATCAGTCAACTGTTTCGAAACACTCTTATGCATCATTTGGGACATTTGGAACATTGCGTTAAAGATACAAAATTCAGATTGATACGGCACGTTGCGGATGAACCGAGGAACTAGGTGGGTCGTTGACGGTTTTTTACACGCGTCGCTTTATATTAGCTACAAGTGAAGTTTGTAACCGACTCTTTAGGGTGCAATTTTGACTTACTTTAAACGGCCAGATTTTATTCAAACTTTGTAGATTTATCGAGGACCGATGAAAAACCACTAATATATATTTTATTTAAAATAAATGATAGTTTAAAAAAACTAAAAAGAAGATTACCGAAGATTGTAGTGTGGCTTATCTCATTCCCTGTCTCATTCTAACTTGCTTATAATTTATTGTTTTCCCGCTCTCTCTCGCTACGATGTTGCTCACTGCTCAGTATGTCTCAGTGAGTCATATTAAATCTTATATGGCTTCGAACGCGCTAAACAAAGAGCCAAGTAATTTTCCAGTTACAAATGATACATTCGAAACATTCCAATCTTTTGTAACATCTAAATGTTTCGTAACAGTGAGTCGTTTCAGTAAAGAGTTACTCACGCCTAGTATAGGTTGATTACACAAAGCTGGCACGTGTACATTCACGAGAAGTTCGTGCGCTAATTCAATATGTCAGAATATAACCACCACCAACTAGCTGTGCACATCGCCACGGATCTCGGTACCCACACTGTCATAAAGAGCGAGGAGTATAAAAACATGTGTTCATTTTTGTCCGTCGGATCTTTGTCTTTTTGAAGTTAGGTGCAACAAACGAGTGCGCTTGTACTACTGTGCAAATAAGTGTTTTGATTGGTTTTGAACAATTTTTGACTTCTGCGCAGCTACTTGCACGAAGTTTCGAGAGACAAATTTCCGATGTGAGTATTGTAAGATGATTACTGTGCAATAAATTTGCGAAGATTTCGCTTTAGGCTGTGGGGGTGTTCGCTGCTCACGCTCGGACCACCGTTCCGCGAGCTCATCCGCCACTTTCATTCAATAACCACCACCAACTTTATCTGGCTCTGTGTATTGCCAGTGTCAGGTATAAACATTTGAATCCAATTTTGCTGATTTCACAAAAAATCTAGTAATCAGTCTTTCAAGTCAGGCGGACATCTGACAGCGATGGCTATTTCCTAGAAAGTGTCAGTTAATTCTATATAAATTAAAAATACTCACACAAAATTAAAAAAAAAAAACAGAAATACTACATGTCAAGAAGAAGTGATTTTCAAGGAATCGCGATTATGTTAAAATTAAATCATGATTGTCAAATTACAGTTGGTGTTTGGAGTATATGGAACTTAGATCCGCGCCGGTTTTATAAGCATAAACATGTAGAATACTGTGACCACAAAGGCTATACCGCACCGAATAGAAGGTAGAAAATACAGATAGAACTGTTTTCTTTCTACTTTTTATTTAGTAAGAACATAACAAAGAAGCGAATAGCTCTTCACTGTGTACAGGCTCGCGCTAACGGCGCAAAACAGCCCTTGTGCTATAAATAACAATGTTAGCCATTTCAAAGTTGTCACTCTCTTTTCAATATGCTATATGACCATGTTTCCTTATCGACTATGTCGAAAAAAAAGCCAGGGAAAACAGTTACTGCTTAGAATATTCCATTACTCGGAATACTTACAACACGTTTAAGAAGGAAGTAAAATATAAATGTAACAGGTTTTTAGTAATGTAAGGGAAAGACGGCTGCGAACTTTATTATAAATACTTTATTCGTTGGATAAACATAATTTTAATGCAATTTCTCTATTACATGGATTAATGTAATATATTTGTAGACGAAAAAGTGATGAATCGATCTTGTGATGTTCATTGTTATCAATCGAATTATCCAAAATGTGTATTTACAGTTAACAAATTGAACACTATTATACCACATAAACGATACCAGACTTATTAAAAGTAATAAACCTACACATATTATTCCGGAATTGACCAATATGAACAATATTTTCAGATAATATATTAAGGTAACACGTACGAGAATTTATATATTTATTGTTTAAACTTTAACTCCTAAAAACAGTATCATCATTTATCAAAAGAAAAAGTATTTTTAATATATTAATATTCCATTCTCGAAATACTAGAGTATTCCCCGTTTATGATTTACTTAGTACGATGTCCACTTAATGTTTTAACTATATGTGAATAACTGATATGGGAAATTAGATAGGAACGTGATAAATATATTAAGGATTGCTAGCAAATTAAATGTTTATGTATATTGTAAGAGATACATTTTAGGTGTAAAAAATGTTGTCAGTTAATTATAAGCGGAGTCTCCGGATGCTTTTTAATTTATTTATCTTTTAGTATTTACTTTAATTACTTAACATCACGTAGATTAAAAAAGGCACGTAAAAAGAAAAAAAGGAGCTGACTTAGTGCCACAGAAACTATAATATTAATTGCAGTATCACATTGAGAGCTATGCGGAACGTCTGAACGATTTTCTCTATTAATGTGATTATTTTTCATTCCGATCCGATTACGAACTATTTTTACAAATTCTCAGTAAAAGGAAATTTTGAAATTTTGTTTTTTTTTAAATCACCTTTTCTAACATTGATGTCCATTAAAGTAGCTTATAAATGTAATAATGTGTACTTGTAGTTGCAAACGGTACTTTTTTTTATTAACGTTATTGTAACTGTATAATCTGCATACAAACCTTGCCCTTCTTTGCTAGTTTTATTGATAAATTGTATGTACTTAGTTTTATTATGTAGCAATAAAGAATCGTTTTTATATTATATATATGTATATATACCATAATATTCTACTATACCATTTTAAATAAAGCAAATGTTATTTTTGTTTTTTAATTAAATTAAAGTCTGCTGATAAATAATTTTATTTTAAAGCTAAGCTAAATCCATTAACAAAAAAAAAATCCACATTCAATATTACTACCAAATATAAATATCTTTTGCTATTTATCTGCACATTTCCACCGCCTCCCTAAAAAAATGTTCAGATTTTTTTGTCATTATATTTTGTATTTATTATGATATCGAAAAGTCTTGTCACTCGGGACATTTGGGCACTAACATTTGTGTCTAGTTTGGTGACTGTGGCGTGACGACGAAAACATATCGAATTTCTAGCCGATGCGTCTATTGGAGAATAGTAATAATATTGTGGCGTAGAACGCCATCAAACGTCATCTGCCAATCCGCCGTTGAAACAAATGGCAATTATAGTTTCCTTGGTTGAATGGTCACGTAGGCTTACTGCGGAGCTAGGATACCCGGGTTCAAACCTCAAGCAAAGCGTGTTGCGTTTTTTATTTTTGCTGACAATTTTTTTTTATTGGAAGCTATTTTTGTTTTTATTCGAGCAACGCTCGGCCGTCCAGGTACTGGTATTTAACTACGAAATCAATTGAGATAGTTTTATAAACCGCGCGCTATGTGAATGGAATGGAACCTCGTCAAAGTAAGTAATTCAAAAATTACAGTTTTCAAGTAGGGGTAAGTTCTGAATAACACAGTCCATGTAATCTAAGTGATATCGTTTCATACTTTTTAAGTCGAGACATTTTTGATTTGCCTAATTCGTACAATTTCAATAACTTTTACCGTAAAAATATACTATTGTTTTCAAAAGATGTACAATTCTTAATGACAAAAATATTTCCAATAAGTAAGAAATAAATGAAAATCCTTTCTTTAATACCAATAAAATAAAATTAACCATTATATTATATCTGTAATACTTAGCGTTATGACTTCAAACGAACTTGTATAAAAATAATCGGTAAAAATATGTAAATTATCAAGGTGTTTGGGTATAATATGATTCCTTAATAGCGCAAATCATAAGATACTTGTATTGTAAGCAAAACTCCAGAAAAATCTGTATAGAAAATATTTCTGTATAATAAACACAAACATCAAAAAAAAAAATTAATTTTTCGAATTGACGACCCTATGAATTCTATCTGCGTCTCAGTTCCAAAAGGTAGCATCCCATTGTCATCGCGCGTGGATTATAGTGAGCTGTCCGCGGTATCTAATATATATGTTTCTTCTGTGAGTGTGTATGTCACTGAACTCCTCCTTAACGGCTGGACAGATTTTAATGAATTTTTTTGTGTGTATTCAAATGGATTCGAGGATGGCTTAGATTCACAATTTGGGCCACTGGAAATGTTTTTTATTTTATTTTATTTATAAGTAGTTTTCCCATATAAATTGTTCCTATCTGTCAAACGTTTGTATTTCGTGCCGTGCCGTTCTAAACTTTGACACATTCAGAATAACAGGACAGTTCGTATGTCATTATTTGTTTTATATTTTTGTTTGATAGTAACATGAAGTCTCTTTAAGATAATAAAAAACAAATCTTTGAACAACGTCTGCACCCGGGCGGAGCTGGGCGGGACCACTAGTCTTTCTATAAATCTTATAAATCAAATTATGACATTTTGTTTTTTTATGATGCCAATTGGTTGTCACTCGTATATATTTTGCTCTGTGGTTAATGTAACCCAGATTAATCCGCTCCAAATCCGTCCGCGAAATACCTGGATCTGAACATAAACCGATAATTACATCAATCGTACTAAACAACGATGGCGATCGGAACAGATACCGACAAATCCCTAACATTTTACATTGTTGACTCTTTTTATTGTCAAAAACTGAACCTGTTGATACAGAAGCAGATGTTCCTGACAATCATGAACGGCATGATCATGATTCGATTTCGACATTTTAAAAAGCTCTCATATTACTGCCAGGGTTTTATTAAATACCGATATCCTATTGTGTTTTATCAAAAACCGATATATCCAGTTAGTTTGGTCAATAACCGATATATTCTATAAATATCCATTTTCCTTTTTTTATATATAAAGGTTTCCAAACAGTGATGCTAACACCAATAAATTGATAGATTTCGTTTGACTCTAAATTAGAAAACCATGAACTTTGCCATATTTTTATCTTTTCCCTCAAAAAACACAAATGTGATTTATCGGTTTTTGTTCTGACGCTCCCAAATTATCCTGCTTCCCGATCGTAGTAGTTCTGTGCAACTTTTCAATTGCAATAATTAGTGTTATCACATCACAGTTACTATGCTTGCAATCTGGAAAATAATTAAAGTTTTGATTAGTAAATTGGTTCAAAAATGATTTTGACAAATGATAAAGTATTGGAATTATTCTTATTAATAAAATTTCAATGTTTCATGTTTATGTAGTATTTCCTGAAATTATTGGCTACTTCTGTGAGGGAGAACGCATAAATAGCAGTGGTCGATTCATATTAAATATTTATGTTTTCTTTATGATAAAAAAATAAGGGGGAGGTGGTGGAAATTATCGATTGAACACACGAAATAGAATTAAACATAATCGACTCTGATTCCATTTCGGTCACAAAGAAAATTGTAAATGTTATTCTTTTTTTATCATTGAAATTTAAATTTTTTCCTGTTTTCACACAAGACACCGATACTCGTATGGTATTGCACTGTACGTCTTGCTTATCTATTTTAAAAATATTTAAGATCGCGTCCATATGTCTAGGTCTAAAACCTTCTAAAGGCCGATAGAACTTACATGTTTTGGCTATAACCTACAAGTGTATATTGTAGATTTTGCTGATTTATTCCTACTGTTTTCCTATCTTCCTTTTGTACTAATGTATAATATGTTGTTTTATGAATAAGTAGATCTGTGTTGGTTATATTTTATACCAAAAGTTCTATTACGTGTTTTAATAATGTTAATAACATGATAGTTGTAAGTTAGAAAACGTAATACGTTAATACGTTTAATAGAAATGGCTTGCAAGTTTTTAGAACTTGGCACAAGATTTTCAATTTAGAACTTTGATCGTCAATATGTTTCAAGACTGACGAAGTATGCTGGAAAATTTAATTTCAAAATTTTTAGTTTTTGTTATATTTTATTTGTATTCTTAACGATTTATTTAATTATAATTTCATTGTCAGTATCTATTAGGAAAAAGAAGTGCCCGTAGTATAATATGCTTAGTGTCTATTAGTTTTATTTCACACGTAGGTCTATAAACGGTAGACATTTTACGTTTAGTTTCAACCAAACGGATTCGGTGCTTCAGGGGATATTAAAATATAGAAACGTATCAGAACTTTTGGTCAGTATAAATATTAATGTGATTGTAATATGTATTCCAAATACTTCTTCCAGTGATGATTTGAGTTTTGTTTTGCCCTGCTATAGGTCGCGTTTATTATTCTGCGTTGATCCAAATATTGACTGATCGTGTAGATGTGTAGGCATAAGGTAGATTAGTTACGTATTTAATCAAATGTGTTAAAAGTCCGTTGTTCTGCTTTGGCTATTTTGAAGTCGAACCACCGCAACGCTGACTCTGAATTTTTGTCAACATGTAACTATTGTTGTTATAATTTTAAATACTACTTTATTAAGTATTCTGTAGATATGTTCATTATTATGTGGTACCATAACAATACTTGGATTTTTTTAAAATCCAGTTGAAAATTTCGTTTCTAAGAAATGTTCCTTGTATTATCTATTTAACTTATAAGTATTCATCATTATGATTGAAAATACATATTAAATGTTTCGTTTTCTTGCTGTCGCTATTACTTTTAACTATTTAGAGTCAGCCACCAGTTTCTATCTGTTTCTAATAATATTAAATGTACTATGTCTCAATAAGGAAAATAGCAACGAGACATACAAATTTTACCTTTTTTAATCACTCAATCATGTAAATGGCCCCCCTAATTTTAAGTAAATTAAAATTATGATTATGTTTGTAAGTTTATGAAAATGTCAGTCAAAAAGCTGTACTACAGTAAATATATTTACCAAGTAGAAGTTAGTTAACTACTAATAATATCAGGACAGATATAAATGGCTCAGGCAATTACTAAGAGGTTAGGGTAATTAAATGAAATAATGCTCTACACTATGACTGCGCAAGCAAGTGGTGATGATTATTTTATGTCCAAATATTGAATGATTTACCCGAAAAATATAATTAATTTTATGTGTATATGAATTCAATAATCAATCAACAATCAATGAAAAAGTAATCAACTTCGTAACGGGGCCGTTATTACTATTGGATGCACCTTAGTCGTCTCTATATTGTATTAAAACTGTAGTTGTACACGTACATGTAAGACATTTTTAATAAAGTTTGAAAAGTATCTGTTGTTTTATTTGTATTGCTATCATTAACAAATATAGGAATTATTACTTATACGAATTATTAATTATACGAATAAGAAAAAAAATACGTTTTAAATAAGTTATTCCAATAAAGAAAAAAAAAGAGTGTCATTGAAAATGTCGTTTCAATGATACTCGTAAGTCACTCACTCAGCGCATAATTATTTTAGTTTTTCATAAAATAGCATCTGCAAGATTAAAACAAATCAATTTATGAAATAATCATCAAAATGGATCTATTTATTTGACGCCATATCGGAACAAACTGGAAACATACATGTATAAATACACACATGTATTTAATCACGCTTTTATTATGTTGCGCATTCGGGCAAAAAATGTCGCCATAATGTACCGTTGTAGAAAAGTTTGAACATATCTCATGGCATCGTGCATTATCTGTTAAGTAAACAAAGTGTAGGCAAGCCACTTGAATCGGACTGATAACTGCTCCTAAAGATGAAGTCGTCACTGCATCTGATCAGATACATTATCTCACACACTGGTACCTGGGACGGTACTATTCGATACAGCACGTAATAGCGTTAACAAAATACGAATAGAAATATGGAATATGTGGCATCTGTTTAATTAGTAAGAGTGATATTAATATAACTGGTGTCTAATGATGATTGATATATACAAGTTAAAGGTGAGATCAACGTACATTTTATTCAAGTTACAATGATTATATCTTTATGTAGATAATTATTCAGTAAATTCATATAACAGTAACCTTAAGTGATATAGCGTAAAAAACGTTTTAGACTGCGCGTTTTAAAAAGATACGAGTTTCTTTATTTATTTAATTTATGTTTAAGGTTTTATTGAACTGGCCCTCGATCCGCGCTCACATATGCACAGTAGCGGTAGCTCTATCTTTTAACAGCACTTGGCGAGTACCAAGAGATGCTTTCCGATACGGAGGAGTAGCATACGGGCTCGTGTTCACCGTGTCTATGACGATCGTGGCTCTGCCCACTGCTCTCTTGCAATTGGCAGTCGGTCAGTTGAGCCAGCAAGATCCTGTAGGAATATGGAGGGCTGTCCCATTTTTCAGAGGTAATAACATTTAACATTTAATACATTTCACATTCATAGCCCCACAGTAGGATAGATATGCCCTGTATCGTGGGTACCATGGATACACACAGAGACAGAAACACAAACACCCAGACCGAGAACAGAAATTTAAACTCAATCGAATTTCTGCTTCGCCGGGAATCGAACCCGGAACCCTTCGATTGGCCGTCCGGCATGGTAACCGTTACGCCACGCTCACGCGGGTCATGTAAGGTCAATTTTAATCTACAAAATTTTCTGACTTTTTTGCAGTTTATTTCAATAGATATATGTATAATTTTTAAGTGAAATAGCGAAGTATCTTTCACCTTTACTAAACTTATCAATCATTTCAGTGATTTCCGCAAATTTTTACCAACTTGTACCTTATTTTATAGTCGTAAAGAGGGGCTAGGCCCGCATAGAATTAGGACTGTAACTGCTTCTGCACTATCTACGAAATAAATTGTATGAATAATTGTTTTTTGTTTTAGGTGTTGGTTATATGCGATTGTTGATATGTTTCCTGGCTTCGATCTACACCGTCTCATATGTTGCTATTACAGTAACAAACTTTTTTTATTCATTGAATAACTCCGTTCCTTTTTTGGATTGTTCGGTTTCGCGAACAACTCAGGTGACAATCATCTTTACGTATAAAATACCTTTATAATACAAATAGATTCTATAAAAGCCAGTAAATACATATGCTATAGGGTATACGAAATGAAACAAAAGACTGGTATTCTAGCTAAATAAGGGGATTTTTACTGATTCACAAAATTTTCACGCCCATTCCTCTTCCGCACAAACTCTAATTTTGCGATTGCAATGAGGATAAAATATAGGGTATTCTACACTATACCACAGACTATCAAGCTGAAATGGGATTAAAGTTAATTTTATTTTAACCGTCTTCTTTATGGTATTTGATAAAATTTATTCAAAATTTGTTTTAACTAACTTGGACATTACAGGATACTAACGATACTAATGGACTTGTTTACAACATGTCAACGTGTTTAGGGTAAGTTTCCAATATTTTTGCTAAATATACCTGTATTTAGCTATATTATATACTACATACTTTACAACTACATATACTGATGCTAAAACGTTCAAGTCACTTGATACTGAGCAGTGACTGGTTACAATTTACTGCAGGCCAAAGAGCCCTTGCAACTATAGAATAGATGGCTGGTATTGATTTATAGACTACTAGTCTTGCGCCAGCGGCTACGCCCGCGTGGACCAGTTTTAAAGGTGCCCGTAGGATAAAAACCATCCTAAGTCCTTTCCCAAGGTCCACTCTATCTGTGTTCCAAATTTCATTTAAATCGGTTCAGTAGTTTAAGCGGGAAAGCGTAGCAGTCAGACAGACAGAATTACTTTCGAATTTATAATATTAGTATGGATTAATGTAGTCATCGTGCATGATCCTTGCTGCTTTAATAGGTTCTGACTGTCCGGCGGAGCTCCGTGTTACATAGTAGCCATACATTTGTCGGATTTTTGCATTTGGCCACTCTATTGATAGAATCGAAGGTGCAGTGTTTCAAAAACGAAAACGTCTATCTAAATAAATGCCTTCTAACGTTCAGGAATGAATAAAAAGTAAGCGATCTACTAAATATTCAATTTTAAGCATGGCTGAGTTGGATGGGTTAGATGCGCTTTCGGTCTAGAAATCTGGATATCTCCGATAAAATATAGGGTATTGTGACACAAAAGTAGTTGATACAACCTATTGTGTCTAATACTGCTCCTGCCCAATTCGCATGGGAGTAGCATAAAAAAGACCCATACAAACCAACGATATTTATGCATAAGTATCTTTATGTACGTGTAAACTAGTTTTTTCTAGTGACACAACTGCTAAGTGCTTTGCACTGCCAGTAGTGCCATGGTCATATTTAATCTCTCGTGGCACTACTCGTTTTACAAAGTGCAACGGGAAGATTTTAATTTCCCGTAGCACCATTCGTTTGTTTACACCATGCGTTGAAAGGGATTATGAAATAATTATCAATTTTCAGTGGGAAGGTGTTGGCGCCTGTCCGCGAACAGCCCGAATACTTCATGGCAATGGCACTGATCTCGGTGCTGCTCTGGGTACTGTTTCCTGTTGTGTACGTTACTATTGTTTGGCATTTTTTGTGCTTGTTTGTTTCCTCTTGTTTCTTTCCATGTTCATAATAATGCAGCTCATTTAAAGAGAAAATCAAAGTCCAAATTTGCTCTTCGCACATAATATTTTTTATAAGTGGGAAAACTTATTTGGTTTAATCATCAAAGTAATACCGCTATAAACATTTCGACAGAGAAGCAATTTAGGTGTTTTATTGTGGTTGCCGGCCACATATATGAGGTAACCGTCATCGTTAAATAAACCGAGAATTGATATCCATGATACGATCTCAGACAATAATTGAGCATTGACAGAAGTCGTCGAAGTTGTCGTAGAACGTTAAAATGCCCATAGACTGTAGCAATTCTGTTCTTCGCGTTTTCAATTTATAATTAAAATATACATAAAGTCGTCTTTTTAACTTATGAGACAAGATTGCCGTTGCATTTTGATAGAAACCATACGAATAGGTATAGTATTTTGGAATGTACGTAAGTGTTAATATTTAACTTTTGATTTCAGTCTGTACAGTCCCGTAAAATGGATGAAGAGAATATTTTATGGTGCGGCTCCTGTGGTGTTGGTGTTAGGGATAACCATATTGTCGGGGGTGGGGGACAAACATGACATCTCATTAATATCGGACTCCGCTGATTGGATTTCTTTTACTCAGTCCAAAATTTGGTACAGTTCCATTGTTCAGGCGCTTTGGTCCACTCAGATAGCAGGAGGCTATCTCATATCAGTCGGGGATACTATATATTCCTGCACAGATGTACAATGGTAATATTCTCGTATACATATACATTTTTAAAGGCAAAAGTGTACGATTTCCTTGATTCAAGTGGAGATGTAATATTGCAGCACCTATTTCTGCTAAGTATGAAGCGCGCATGGCCCAGCGGTTAGCGTAGAACGCAAGCGATCTACGCAACTAAGCCAAACAGCCGCGGCCGGGTGTGAGATGGGTGACCGCTAGTGGCAAAAAAATCCTGCGCATTTCCGTGCTTCGGAGGGCACGTTAAGCCGTCGGTGCCGGTTGTTGTCGATACATAACAGTCGTTAAACCTTGTCGGAGGCCTTATGGGCTTAAAAACGTCCGACAGCGGGTTGGCCACTAATCCGTATCTCTCCAACCCGCATTGGAGCAGCGTGGTGGAGTGACCTCCAGGTCTCCCCAATAATGGGGAGAGACCCGTGCCCAGTAGTGGGACGTAAAAAGGGTTGCAGCCAGCCATTTCTGCTGTGAAGATATTATTTACATTTTCATAGAAAAGTGCACTTGTCTACTGCAATTCAATAAGGAGACCAACAGCCTTTGGAGTAGCAGAGGGCCTTAACGTGGGCGTCGAACAATTTTAATAATACGTGGCCTGCATGCTTGTCTGTATTTTGAAAATAAAAGTATAAATTTTGCCATGCTAATAATTAAATTAATTGAAGTTTGATATGCAGCATAACATAAATTAAAACTAAGACGAAAAAGCTCTCTGCTATAGTACCTATATAAAGTTGAATTTATTCTTCGCAGGACAACTGTGATATTCTTTGGTCTCAACATATTGGCTGGATGGTTTGGATTAATATTTTGGTACGCAGTGGGCGGGAGTGGAGAAAGGGATAAGTCCGTTGTGGCAGTCCTCCAACAAACTTACAATATGGCAGAGGAGAAAAACTTGGGTGCAGTGTGGCCGCCGTTCATATTTGCCTTTTTATTTGTGTCAGGCATTATAACTGTGGTGAGCATTTTCTTATAAACAAATATGTATGTGAAATTATCTCTAATTTTAAGTATGTGATCTATTCAATCTGTATTACTCGTCGTGATACGTTTTGTAGAGACTTTTGGCTCTATCATATCCTGCATTGCAATGAAAGGCAGTGTAGGAAAGTAGTGGCTACCGACCTTTAAAATATTATAAATGGAATTTTATTGGCTTGAACCTATTATGATTCTTTTGTCAATTTTGATACTTTTAAGAATATAGTAATAAAATGTTAGTTCCTAGGTTATATTGCATAGGTCTGAATCCAAAGGTAACGCGTGTCACTAAACGTTACTTAGCATAACTTTTTTTTCAATACTTAATTGCGTAATAATATAGTTACAATTATAAGTTGCATACATAACAATACCTTAAGAGGGTGTTTCAATTTTGTTTGTTGAAACTTTTGAGTTACATACCAGTTAATCTACGAATAATTGCAATGGCTATCCTAACCATACCACCAGTACTCGCTTATGCACTTTTTTATATTATATTGTTTATTTATTTATTGGAATAATAAGGTATAATATTACAAAGTTGGTCAATATGATAAGAGTACATCTTATTCAAACCCATAAGGGTATGAGAATTAAGACATTGCATACAATTATACGAGTACATTAATTAGCCACGTTACTATAAATTAACTAATATCTATTGGTTTAATTAAGTTATTACAATTATATTCACTTTATTTTGTTATAGTTAAAGTATTCGTCCATACTATAATATGCTGATGTCAGGAGTATTTGTTTTAAATTATAATTAAATACATTAACAGGCATACATTTTAGTTCGTCACGTAATTTATTAAATATATTTATGCACATTCCGTATGCATTACGCTGGAGCAACGAAATACGCTGTGGCTCTGGAAATACTAGCCCTTTCTTATTCCTAGTACATCTTGAGTAAGTTTGTTCAGCTGTAGTAATTTAATTATTGTTTTTTTACAAAGAGGCAAGCTTCTAACATATAAAAACAGGACAAAGTTAGAATTTTTCGCTTTTTAAAAATCGGTCTACAAGATTCATATGGGTGCATTCCATTGAGAGCTCTGACGCAACTTTTCTGGGCTAAGAAAACTCTTTTTGCATGAGTAGACATCCCCATAACAGTAAGCCATATCTTAGATTCGACGATATGTATCCATGATATGCCATTAATGCTAGTTCACTAGATGCTGTTTGTCTCAGTCTAGCGAGAACGTATCTAAACTTATTTAGTTTCGTGCAAACCTTTTCAATATGTTTGTCCCATACCTAATATGAATCAATCGTAATTCCTAAGAAAGTAGTATTCTCTACTTTCGCTATTGTATGTCCGTTATAATTATGGTATAAGTTAATATCTTGTTTACCAAAAGCTAACACGAAATAAAGTTATTTATCATATTAGTTTTTACTCTCATTAGCCATTATTAGCTCAAAGATGTTTCAGGAACAAAATATATAACCCAAAGCTATATTAACGTATGTTTGAATTATTTTTCTTTTTACCAGCTGACCCTACTGTATCCAATGTACGACCGATTCAAACGTATCGGCGGGTATAAGTGGCGGTACCTGGCGGTGGGCAGTTCCCTGGCGGGCGTAAGCGGGGTCCTGACCGTCCTGGCGCTGGGCCTACCTGCCCTCACCCTTCTTGAGGATGCTGTGGTGCCCTTCCTCGTCAGTGTTACCACAGTTCTCGAGATCTGCCCCTTCATTTTTATTTACGGTAAAGTTTCATCTCAGTTTATTTTCGAAACTTGTTTTTATTATCGTTAGAAAACTACTTAGCAAGCGCAGCGTACATCAGGAACAATGTTAAAGTCGTCTTTTTTCACCAGTTTAAAATTATAGATTTTTGGTCGAAAAGGTACAAAGTTAAAGAAGTAAGATGAAAAAATAAGTTTTTAAAGAAATAGCTACGCCATTCTTCAGTTGGTAGCTAAGGTATTAAAAGTAGTTGCATTCATTTATTTTTGCTAGAAATTTGACGTATTGCGGCGCTTGTGTCGGTAATGCAGTGTAGTAGGTAATAAAGCTGAGTGACCTTCGCTGCAAATTCAATTTTAAAATTACATTTTGTACAATATTCAGTTAATAAACTATTAAGCATAGATAAAAGGAAAGACCTCAGAAAGGAGGCTTTACATCACTGTCCACTGTATTGGCCAGAAAAATAAAAAATATGCTTAGAAGTGAATATGCTTTAATGAAAACTTTCAGGTTGGCGAGTCCTAATCGAGGATATAGAATTTTTGGTCGGGCGAGACCTAACAAAATACTGGGTGTGGGGTTGGTGCGCAGTGGTAGCCATTCTAGTGCCTTTCACGGCGTGGTGGCTCGTCGAATACTTCATGGAGCCGCACTGGGTGGAGCCGCCGTGGACAGGCAGCGGTGTGGCGGCCGCCGCCGGCACGACCCTGGGCGTCGTTGCCGTGTTTGCCACTGTGGCCGTGGCGCGCCAGGTCCAGTACGACGTGCTCGGGGTAAGAATCTGTTAATTTCCGCGAGGCAACTTTTTGGCGAATTTTAATACGTGCGATTCAAACGTTTTCCTGCCTGCGCATGTAAAGCCTCGGCCGTCTTAGATAATAATGTTAGCTATCCCAATTAAAGCGTTTCCTAGTTCATTAAGCGCCTACTATTTCTTTGAGGAAGGAAGTTTTATTTTTACCTCGTCGTAGAAGCTGAAGGCGTCCTTTGTGCCCTCCCGGCACTGGGGCCCCCGCGACCCCATCACCCACTACTACTGGCTGGCGAGGCGCGAGGAAGGCGAGCGGGACCAGCCTCGGACCAGGTACAACAGGCGGCAGCTGGGTCAGTTCTCCGGAAATACGAGCTTTTTAAATATCACCAAAAACACGATCAGCAAGAAGGAAAGTCTGACGGAGAGTAAAAGACGCTCCAATTCGGACGATTGGATCTTTACGTACCGAAAGCAATATCTGGCGGAGCTGTATAAAGAACAATTATGCATTAAAAAGCGGTCAAAGTCTCTAGATTGGGCCATTGTAGGAAATCTCAAGCACAAACACAATGGTTATTCGAAACAGCTTAACGTAGATAGTATTTACGTTACACCCGTGGAATCAATTATATCGCTGCCGAATGATAGCAATAGAGTCAATCATTTGTAAGGAAATGGAACTGGTGCAGGGAAATTACTTGATACCAAAAAGTAATTGTTATGTACCTATCTCTAGTCAGGTATTATTGTTACGTAGGGTACAAATATATTGTAATTTTATGTTTCACTTCATTTATGTCAGTAAATTATTTGAATTACATCAATCATTAATTTGTGTACAATATAAAGTTACGGAAAAAATAAACTATAAAACAAAACTGATGTTGTTTTCTTTTTTCTAGTGCATAAATTATCATCTATCTAAATAAATCTAAATAGTATATATCTGTGGCCCTAGTGAAAAGGGGTACAAGTCCAATTTTGTCGAAAATTAGTTAAATATACCAAATTGATCAGAAAGAAATGCTCTATCATTTGGTGTAAACGGATCTAAGCTATCTCTAAAAACAAAGAAGTTATTTGGTGCATATGGGTTTAACTAATACGAACAAAACTACAATAATCGGATTCAAGTACTTTCGTATTGTTTTAAACTGAAAAATAAAAAAATAAAATTGTGTTTTTTAATCTAAATTAACATAAACTACCTAAATTTTTATCAAATTGGTGTTTACCAATACAACAACAGATGGTCCTTATTAAATGGCTTAGTGAGCCTTAGTGAGTAATGATATTACTAGACATCAATTTGTTTTCACCAAAATAAATGTCAAAAATCAAGTATAACTCTTTTGAGATCAGTATTCACATTATGCTATTGTGAAATTAATAAATGTAATATAATACAATTCTAGTTGTATCCTACGAATAGCTTTCATTTTACGTGAGAAACGATATGACTCGTCGCTGCGGGGGAGTGGTGCGGGTGAGTGGGGAGCGCATAGAGCCCGCGTCCCGTCAGTCGCTTGCGCATCCTTTTTTTCATCTCAATTTGTGATTTTTCTGCAGATTAAGATGTGAGTTTCTCTTATTTTTTTTGGTATTGTTCAAATACACACTTACAACTTCTCCTTGGCATATGGGTTGACGCAGGTGGTACACACTTTCATCAGAGTACCAGATATTGAGACCCATACTGCCTCTCTGCTGGACCTTCTGCTGACCACACATCCATCTGACTACCGGGTGACGGTTGGGGCCCCACTTGGGACTTCTGACCATTGCCTGGTAAGTTCTGCCGTGGAGGCAGCTGTGCTTCACCTCGGGTGATCCTAGCACGTGTGCGGAATCGATAGCCGATGTGATACGACAGGGCATGATTGGTTTTATTCCAAACTCTGTAGTATCCATTGGCGGGCGAAACAAGCCCTGGTTTAATGGTTTTAAGGCTTCTAGCCTTAAGCAAGAAGCTTTTAAAACCTGGGCTGATGCGCACACGCGCAAGGACCCCGAAACGTCTAAGCTTCGGAAAAAATTCAACGCTGCCTCCCGTTCGGCAAAGAAGCAAATAGCCAAGGCGAAGTTTAGGCACGTCGGCAGAATTGGCCAGCGTCTATCTAGCTACCCTTGCGAGAGTCGAGCTTTTTGGTCGCTTGCCAAGGCTGTCGAAGGTAACTTCTGTCGGTCGTCTCTACCATCTTTACGCAAACCGGACGATACTCTGGCTCACACGGCAAAAGGGAAAGCCGATCTCCTGGGTACCCTGTTTGCCTCAAACTCGACTCTGGACGACGGAGGTGCCACACCGCCGACCATCAAGCAATGTGAGAGCTCGATGAAGGACGTGCGTTTCACTCAAAAGGTCGTCAGACGAGCTCTGCTAGCCCTCGATGTCAAGAAGTCGAGCGGGCCGAATGATATCTCCGCGATCGTATTAAAGACGTGCGCTCCCGAGTTGGTTCCCGTCTTAACGCGCTTATTCTCGCTTTCCTACACCACTAGTATAGTACCGTCTTCGTGGAAGGTAGCCCTAGTACACCCAATCCCGAAAAAGGGTGACCGCAGTGACCCGTCCAACTACAGGCCCATTGCGATAACCTCCCTGCTCTCTAAGGTGATGGAGCGTGTTATAAATACGCAGCTCCTTAGGTACCTCGAGAAGCACCGGTTGATCAGCGATCGACAGTATGGCTTTCGCCAGGGCCGGTCGGCCGGTGATCTCTTGGTATACCTCACACACCGCTGGGCTGAAGCCGTCGAGGGCAATGGGGAGGCTGTGGCAGTCAGCCTGGATATCGCAAAGGCCTTTGACCGGGTCTGGCACAGGGCCCTTCTCGCGAAGCTTCCATCTTACGGTCTTACCCTGAGGCTATGCAACTGGGTGGCAAACTTTCTGTCTGAGCGGCAGATTAAGGTCGTTGTTGACGGATGCTGCTCAGATATGAAACCCATTAATGCCGGTGTTCCCCAAGGCTCAGTACTGTCTCCTACACTATTCATTCTGGACATCAATGACATGCTGCAACAATCACGCAGTATACATTGCTATGCAGATGATAGTACGGTGGACGCACTATACACCTGTCGAACCAATGCCTCTCGGTCACAAGTGTCTGAAGTCGAGAACTCTCTGGAGCGGGTCTCGGAATGGGGTCGACTTAACCTTGTCGAGTGTAACCTCAGAAAGACATAAGTTTGCGCGTTTACCGCTAAAAAAACCCCATTTGTTGTAGCGCCCAAGTTCCAGGGTACCGCGCTCACCGTCGGTGAAAGTGTCGGTATCTTGGGAGTTGACATTACGAGTAAAGTGCAGTACCGGAGTCATTTGGAGCACAAAGCCAAATTGGCATCCAAAAAGCTTGGTGTCCTCAATAGGGCGAGGCAGTACTTCACTGCGGGGCAACTCCTGACGCTGTACAAAGCCCAGGTCAGACCCCATATGGAGTACTGCTCTCATCTCTGGGCAGGAGCACCAAAATACCAGCTATACCCATTTGACTCCGTTGAAAAGCGCGCAGTCCGAATCGTCAACGACCCAAGATTGACTGACAGGCTAGAACCACTCAGCTTGCGAAGAGACATAGGCTCGCTCTGCGTGTTCTACCGACTATGGTGAGTGCTCCGAGGAACTTTTCAAACTAATGCCTACATCACCATTCCATGATTATACCACCAGACGAAGGTTAAAGTTCCACAGGCATCATCTGGACTCGTGGCGGTCCTCCACAGTCCTCTTTGCATTCCCAGTGGACTATAACATGGGGTTCTTCAAGAAAGCTGTAAAAAAAGCTCTCCTCCAAAGCCGGCAATGCTCGGGTGGCTCCCCTGGGGTTGCCCGTGTCCATAGGCGACGGTGATCGCTTAACACCACGCGGCCCGTCTGCCTTTTTGTTCGGTTTACATATAAAAAAAAATACGCAAGAAATTTAAAAAAAAATATAATTTTGTATTTCGCTTGTTTTATATCCATTAAAATATGGGTTTAAGTAGCACAAAATCGTTCATATAAGTCTACATGTACCACACGCCACGTATAAAATCTTTGTGAAAAAGACGCCAAGATATTTTTTTTCATAATTTTCAATTTTTTTTAAAGTTGACTTAAAGTACACAGCTAAACACTATTTTCTTATAAAATGAGCTATTAAATATTTCATTTAATTACTTGGTTATCATAAAATTCATTCAAATGCGTATTCCTTTTCACATAAGCGAATTCTCAATTTACTTATGTGTGAAGGGGTACAAGTTATTTTATACCCTCGAGGAATTTATTTTGTTGAGGGTATAAGTCATTATTTTTAAAACTATTAACTTTACATAAAAAATAACTCAATAATAATAAAGAACATACTCTGTTTACCTATAAAAAACATCACATGTATTACTTTTGCTGGCGGTTTAAATGTCATACGAGGACAAACACGCAATTTGAGCGCGCCGTGTGTTTTTTGCCTCTCCTGTAAAGTTGTAGTTTTAGACTTAAATCCCTTTTCACTAGGGCCACAGATATATGAACAGGTATATGTACCTAAATGTCTATAATTGAAATACAGCATTCATCATTCACATCAGAATGTATTGCTCATAGTTTATTAAGGGTTTAGGAATAAGTGTGGAAAGCGGCAAGGGATACGAGGTAAAGGCTTTAAGTCAATCCTGCTTTAGGACCTCCATTGAAATGCGCATTGTCTCCTTATCTCGTGTTTTTGATACCAGCAGCTTGCCTTTGGTATTAAACTACCTGCACTATGCGTTCCACTTTTACAGAGAGAAATGTAAATGACTTTCGTTGAGTTTTTTCTTTCGCCATTACGATACTCAATAGGATACCTACTCGTAATTAACAACTTTTTAATCAGGGATATTTAATGCTGCTGGGCATGGGTATTATCTCAAAGCATAAGGGATTTAGGCCATAGTCACATAGTCACTTAGATAATGTTTAACTTCGCATAGAAGAGGAAGTGAATCAGAGCATGTCGCGGCGTGGCTTGTCCTAACAGCTCCGGCAGGTTGGCCTACGTGACTGAAGTTCGTACTTTATGACCTTCCTTTAGGAAGATGACTACACTGCGCCATATACGGAGTGCCTATCCTTTGTTAGTTCGAGACTTGAACGATAATGTATTCCCGGCACACGCCTTTGGCGTCACGCTGGGACTTGATGGATGCGGTGAAAAATAATTGCTCATTAACTCTGTTTTTGTAAAATTAAAGTTCATTGTATGCCAAGCGTGCAGGTTTCTTCACGATGTCTTCGTTCATCGCAAAGCGATTGTGACTGATTTATTGACAGAGCGAAGCGAGCTCTTCATGTTTGTTTATATGTATTCTTAATGATTGTTTCTTCTATGATGAATATTAAATTAGCAAACTTTGTCTAATTTCGTGAGTCAAAAGTCTCGGTAAAAATCATTATTTTATTTATTTATTTATTTCACTATTTTTGTATACAGATACATAATAGATAATGGACATTAATAGAAATGGGGTACAAAGGTACTGCTTATTCCTATAGAAATTTCTTCCAGCAGACCTGTAACTGGAGAGCTGGATTTTAATGGTTGAGTGTGTGTACGCACTTATACATAATACCATATCATATATAAATATATATTCACATATATAATATAAGTACATATAATACATACACATATATTCATATATAATTATAAAGAAAAATACAATAACATATATACCTATAAAAATATCAAATAAAACTGTTATAAATATGACATTCTATGATAAGGAAAGATAGTGGTCCTTGACACGACCCATTAATCTAATCCTACCTACATTATGTCTCACTGCTGGGCACAATTTTTGGGATAACGTTTTGTATAATTTAGGATAATTCTTTGGCATACATATTACATCAAATGGTAGATACTTAATAATAACTGTACAAATAAATAATATTTTTTATTTGTGTCTGGTGCATACACTGCTGCTAGGTATTTCATACTGGTACCCCAGGACATCACCGCCGTCTTGGTTACTTGATTTTTTTAATAAAATCAGAGGGGCTAGCTAGTCACTACAGCAACGTTAAAGAAGTTTTCGCTACAACATAGGCTTCCGCAGCCTTTGTAGCGAAAACTGCGGAAGCCTATGTTCGCCTTATTGATGTGGGGCCAGAAATTTCACCTTCCCTAGGAAACACATCAAAATTGTTTTATTGTAGAAATACATCGGTGTAGCGCCGGTTCATCCCCGGTCCAGCCATACATAGTTAAGTCATTGTTTGATACGGGTTTTTCATATTGATACAAAGTATAGTGGACACATAAAAAATGTGTAAATTATTTGTTACAATTATTATTAACGGTTAGTTCTTATTCACACGATCACAATACAGAGATAACTACTGGAAAAGGTCCTGTACCTACCTACAGTAGGTATTTATGTCATTGTAGTATCATCGAACTACAATAATAATAGATATGATATTACTAACACACTAGGTACTTACTTAATCGAATACCTTTAAACGAGCAATTCTTGTACATATAGGTGCCTAAATATATTTATTGAATCTCGGAAACTGCTCCAAAGATTTTGATGAAATTTAGTACCCTGGTTTCGGGAGTGATAAATTTATTCAGCTAGATTTAATTTTTAGAAATTATAATTCTTAAAAAAAATTTCAGCGATAAGTAATCGTCTTATAATCTGAAAAATACGACTCTTCCTGACATCTATTGCCGAGTATTAATAATATTGTGGCATAGAACGCCGTCAAACGCCATCCGTCAATCAGACGTTCAAAGAGATGACAATGTCGTTTAGAAAGAGGTCTATAAAAATTTCGTTCATTGAATTAAATTGAATTAAAGAGGCCGAGGACCGAATGGTTACATGGGCTGACTGCGGTACTAGAGGCCCGGATTCAAACGTAAATCAAAACCACATTGCGTTTAATTTTTATTTTTTGTGATTTTTTTATTGGGAGCAATTTCAGATGGCGTTATTAAGGAACACTAAGCAAATGAGTGTTTCGTTTGAAATTAAACCTAGAAAATACATTGTTATAAAACTAGCATGTTTAGATTTGTGGTCGGTAGAACTTATACAACTTTTTGCAGGTGTGGTCTGGTTAAACCAAACTCTTACAGATTCCGAGATCCAACCAAGATAAGATAGATGTTATCAAATAAATTCCAATGAAACTGTTAAATATCCGTAAACAGGAATTGATACGCTCTATTGGGTCCAATGTCGATGTAGAAAAACTGTGAACATTTTTTTATCTTGTAATAATAAAAACTGAGTATAAAAAATACAATGTCACTTCAGTAAACACTCAATTGAAAAAGTAATAAATAAATATTTTCGTTAATCTGACGGACACTCATGAAACGGGTACACCGCAGGACTTATGGATATTAATATTAGAAAAGTTTTAAAAGAAAATGTTTGAAATAAACGTTTGTTCGGACACTATGGAATGATACATATTAATGCCTTGTTGGACACAATATTTGTAGGTGGTAGAACTATTATGGTTCACCCAGGGAAGGACCTCCGCTGCACCTACTTCTGCCGTGAACGAATTCTATTGTGTTTCGGTGGAAAGGTGTAGTTGCCGGCCACACCTACATGAGCCGACCACCAGCCTCCGGAGTAGCAGTGCAACTGCATACAACCTCAAACAAGACTTCCCTATGATTGCTTGAGGTTGTATGTAGATGTCCATGGGCTGCAGCAACCACTTAACACCACGTGGCCTGCATGCTCGTCTGCTGCTCCTTTCAAATAATAATAAAAAAATACAATAGCATAAAGCAAGCAAAGACTGATGTTACTGCTAGTGACTTTCAAGACCTTCATTAAAAACCTTACCCTGATGTTAGTCTTGGCAATTGATAAAAACATGACACTTAGACTATAAAGAAATTGAATTCGATGGGGCTACATGTAATGGCAATTAGTTCTTTCCACATCGGATCATCAAAATTGATAGGTGGCTCGTACGGTCTGACTTAAGTCGTCATAACTTTACTTATATGCGAAGAAATAAGATAAGTATGTAAGGGGTTTTTGTGTAAAAATAAGTTTAATAAGGATTTCTCGAGCTTGTCTTATAAGGTACCTGTATGTTCGTAATAATCGCATTACAGCGCTAATAACATTTCAAAATACTTTGCTCATGAATCTCGACTGTTTTTTTCGTTTTTTCGCTTGCTGGAATCAATAATAGCAGATGTCGAAGTTTTGGCTTTTAATGTTATGTAGTAATTATTACCTGTTCCAGGTTATGAAATACCGAGTTGTTTTTAATGCATAAAGTAAAGTAATAAAAGAACAATAAAATTAATTACTAACTTAAAATGCCAGAACTTCTTGTGCCAGAACAGTCTTGAACCACTATTGAATTCAGCAGACGTTTAAATAGAATTACAATCGAAATCTAAACTGAATTAAAATCACATAAAATTCAAAACGGCTTAAAATGTAGGACCCGATACTTGTGATTGATATCTCGCTACTTAGCTTAGTTTACTTAGTATGTATTTGCATACCTCAAAAAGTTAAAAATATGGCGAACTAAATAATATAAAACATCTTCTGTTAACACCCGTATTTATGCAATACTACCCTTATACGTACATGCCTTTGTCTTTGTCTTTTTAATTCTATGCACGAGAGTATAACTTGTGTTGGTTCATCAATGATATAAAAATATTTTCAATCACTATTTATTAAGTACTTATAGTTTAGTCTGTAAGATAATTTATTTTCTGCTATTACAGACTTCAAGAATCCGTCTTTTAGAATTGTCATAAGTATGTAGTTTACAAAATGATGATGTACGTCCAAATTAAACATTATTGCTCCGTCGGCTATGTTATAATGTCAACATTTTGTGGATTTTTAATTTAGTTATTTACTTACTCACGAACCTTTTTTCGTTGATATTCCACTTTATATGACAATGTTTCTGGTGTAAATAGAACAGTTCTTTATAATTAAGAGCATGAATTTTGTAAAAATCCCATTTTTGTGTTTGTTTACTATTTATGTCATTTTTTAAAACGAACTGTAAACTACAACAACGATATATTGTTATTCAAGCGGACATTAAAAAGGCGTATTAACGGTAGAAACTGTTTGTATAAATAACATAAGTCAATGCAGGCAGCATAAGGAATGTGATGCTATTGTGATCCGATTAGCTAATTGTGTGATCATGGCAATAATTACAAGTAAATATCCAGTATTCATTTCGCATTCATTGCTCCTTTTGTGACTAATCTTTTAAGTGCTGTTACGAATGTAAATCATCATCATCAAAGCTCCGCTCTGCTTACGTCGCCCCACAGTCATGCTGCATAATGAATACCCATTGTACCTGAAAATTTATTTAAAACAGGGCTGGAGGTTTTTTCCGCCCGCTTTTTCTCTTAGCCCATATATGCCTTAGCGCACCCAAAGCGGATGAGGGTCAGCTGATGGCCGTACAACAAATGACAAACATCAAGGTATATTATTACCCACGATGTTAATAAACTATTTCATTTCATTTCATTTCATTAGAAATAAGAAAGGAAGACACAGTAGGCCCTAGTCTACACTCTGAAAGCTCACTACGAAATTGTTTAAATTCACATGCTATAGAAAATAAAGGAGGTAGAGTTTTTAAAAGGATGCTTTCTTCGCGAATAAGTATGAAATATGTGCCGCTTGTCCACTAATTCAGAAAGCATACGTGTGCCCTGCAGTAGGACATTAAAAAGAGTTGAAAAAATTAAAAAACAAATACGCACATAAGAAGTAAATCAAAGTACATTTCGACATCGAAATCGAACGAATTTGTTGCTTTGTTGTTGAATTTGTTGTTGAACGCTTGTATTCCCATTACTTACTAATTATAATCAGGCACTACTAAGTATAAAATAAATAATATTTTTCCACTGAAGGTTTTTGACAAGCACAGAACTGACTATTAATTACGATTGGATGATGGATAAAGTATTGTGTATTTGTCCAATATATGTAGATAGGTTCGTAATATCTCGCGCCACTTGCATAATACAGAGATTGTAGAGACATTTCTACTCAAAGTGAGGGCTATCTCGGACTTTTTAAAATTGTAGGCTAATGATCACAGACATTGCAAGACTATTATTAACTCTCGTTTATGACGACGGACAATACCAGTGAAAAAAACATAAAGGTACATTCAACGCCAAAAACGTAGGGCCTGGTGTCCTTGAAAGGAAACATTACTTTTACGGCGAAAGTGTTAATGATTAAGGAAGTCTTCTTGGGCATTTTCTCGTATGACGTTAAGACGGGTCACACCTACCACCTACGGGCGCGATTGTGGAGCGGCGGCGCGGGCAAGCACGCAAGCATTCGTGCTCGAAACTGCGCGCGAAGCAGATCGCTTTGCGGTTACGGTCGTGCGCGAGTGTGAACATAGAGCTAGTGATGTCCAGGGATAACCCCAGATTGAGCAGGCTGGGCGTGCTGGCCCCCGCGGCGCTGTCGGCATGCATGGACGCCTCGGTGCTGGCGGTGCCCGCTGCCGGGGCTATCGTCTCCACTGTGCTCAAGGAGCTTAGCAAAGCTTTCATGCTGAAAAAGTAAGTTCATGGTAACTTGTTATAAGCTCTGAAAGACAACAGCACTTGAGATGCAAACTCGCATATATCTTAGGTGTTTTTGTGTATACCAGTGTTTACTTATAATATTTAGGACTTCCTTATTTTCTTTTTAAATTTTAACATTCAAATACGCAGTTGAAGCTTTATAGCGACTACCTATATTTCATAATTGGACATTGTATGCTAAATTTTTTTTTCTTTTGATCCAGTAGTCTGTCATCGAGTCCAGTTATTGCGTTGATCTCTAAGCTATTTGCGATATCTCATAATTAGATCCATTGTTTGCATGCTCTACAAATAACTAAGTGGTATATAAGGTATATTATAAATCGATCATTTAAAAGTACTTTGGATTTTTTTATGAACTAGTTTCTGATGGTTTCACGTGTACTTAGAGATGTGATGATAAGTTAGAGATATAATTTTGCACCACTTCAGTACCATCGCGAAAATGTGAAGGGTGTAGAGCAGTCCACTACGGTGGATAAATGTTGTAGACGCTATCACGTATGCATTGTAAAAATGGAGATCATAAGGGTTGTAGGATTTCCCTCACGGGAGTGCAATTGATAATTAATCATATAGTGATGTATAACCACTATATGTTTTTGTGAGAGGTGCACGCCAGGATTTGAACCTTCGTACGATGGCCTCGCCGTGGTGAGCTCGTGACTTAATTTTTATTATAATATTATTATGTAGATAGGTATTATAAAACTTACTCAAATGCATAATTAATCAAAAGTTTTTATATAAACCTGTCGGCGCCGGTTATATCACATGCATCAATTTTCAATTAGTAGAAACACAATAGACATATATTCTTTGTATTGTGGTAGAGATGCAGAAATAAGATCATAGCACAGACTACTAGGTGGTGGGTGATAGATTGGAGTGTATCTGAAATAAATTATTATGAGGTGCGATCATTAAATGAGAATAAATATTTTCGCGTAAACATACATGTATGTTTACGCGAAAATATTTATTCTAAGGTCACATTCCATTCTTCTGCCAGTATTTAAATTGATTGTTTTCCTTTTTAGGTGTTTTCCATATTTTGTGTATAGTGCTATTTATGAGAGCAACCCAATTTTTTTTTAAATTTGGGAGATATGACATCAAGCAATTATAGTTAGGTAATTACTTGGACATCCCTGAGGACTTTATCGCAATTCTGTAATATTCTTCTGTAATGTAATCTCTGAATCTAAAAAAATATGAAGGTCCTGTAGTTATGTAAAAAATATGAAGGTCCTGTAGTTATGTAACTACAGGACCTTCATATTTTTTTAGATTCAGAGATTACATTACAGAAGAATATTACAGAATTGCGATAAAGTCCTCAGGGATGTCCAAGTAATTACCTAACTATAATTGCTTGATGTCATATCTCCCAAATTTAAAAAAAAATTGGGTTGCTCTCATAAATAGCACTATACACAAAATATGGAAAACACCTAAAAAGGAAAACAATCAATTTAAATACTGGCAGAAGAATGGAATGTGACCTTGGTAGAAAATACTTTCACATCGGGACCTTGTGGGGGATGACATGAAGAATGCCAAGTATTTCATACCGGACGCGATGCGGTCCCCACGTACACCTGTTATGTTAAGCATGTTAAAAACCTGGATTAATTAAGCGAGAGCCTTTAGCGCTTCTCCTCGTTTTTCTGTTAATTAACCTGAAGCAGACAGGATATTCTCAGGGTGTATTTTTAATATTTTTATTTAATATAAGTGGTAGAAGTAGAAAAAATCGTGAAAGATGCCATATTTGTTCTTATAACAATTGCAATGAAAATATAAACAATGATAGCTTAATATTATTGTTACGTTGTTTGTTTACATTGAACACTTGCTTCCGATTGCGAGACTTATGAATGATCACACCGAATGAGTTACGTGGCACGTGATTTATGTTAATTGTGTTTAATAATTTGTAGTTTAATTTTTTTTATTTGTTTTTTTATTTAATTTTGTTTTTTTGTATTCCTTTAGAATTTTTTTACAACCCTTTTTATGTGTTACTGCTGGGCACAAGTCGCATCTCGAAAGTGAGATGGATGTAGGTAGGCCATAGTCCAATCTCTGGTCAAGTGCGGATTGGTGGACATAAAGCCTTGGAGAAATTATGAGTTGAAATGAAATGAAAATATTTTATTTGCACAAATATGGGTGAAAAAAGGTTTTACAAAATATTTAGAACTTCATATTTATCTCTTAGGGTGTACAAATTTTATTATAAACTTAATTTAAATTCTTAAAATTTAATACAGAAGACTACATAAGAAACGTTAAAGTAGTTTTAAATTTTACAGTTTTAGTTAATTAGACTTAAATCCAATTTTGTGCTTTTTATATATTTTTTTATTTGAACAAATAAAAAGGTGGCGAAATAAAACCTCCCAGGATTTTATGTTACTCCTAGAGCTACTTTTAGGCATGCTCGATGATGTCAAACATCGTAATTAAATATCACAACGTTTTTCTAAACTTGGAGTGCCGATAAAAACGCACATAACATCGGAGACCGCGGTCCTTCATCCTTACTGCTCGGCCATCGCTGCTCACATAGAATCAGAAACTTAGTTTTGACTACTATAAATAACATGTCACACTCATAGCCCCACAGTAGGGTAGATATACCCTGTGTCGTGGGTGCCAAATACACACACAGAGACCGAAACAAACACACCCAGATCGAGAACAGAAATTTAAACTCATCATCAAAATTTATAATCGAACCCGGGACCTTTCGATTGGCAGTCCGGCATGGCGACTATTGCGCCTCGCGGGACGTCTGACAGCTTTTGATCTAAAGATAAATGGATAAAACGGAATATTATTTTACAAGCAGCAATGCTTTTCCGATTGAATCATACCTATGAAATAAATATGCACAGGGCACGTAAAATGAATATCTACATTACATTGATCGCTTTTGTTTTCTTTTCTGCAGCTCAGAAAATTCTAAGCGTCAGCTCTTCGTCAATATATTGTAAAAACGGCGCCAGATTTTTTTGCCATCTGTGTTAGGAATTAACGTCGGTAGTTGAATAAAAAATGTGACGAAGTAGGAGAAAACGCCTATAAAAGCGAGGCCTCCTCTAGGGGGGGATTATTAGTGCTGTGACCGTAATAAGGGCAGTAACTCTGCCCGATTGCGTACTGAAATTCTGTATTTGTGATTACCTACGTATTATTTAATTGTGGTTGTGTAACTTTTGTGTTGTATTACTTTTAAATTGTATAAAAGGCTTTGTGAATTAAATGGTGATGTAAATATTCTGCTTCTGGTTTTCATTCTCAAAATCTAACTGTATAATCTACAACAGCTTCGCTATTTGTACTTTTTGACATTGTAGTTTGAATTTTATGTATTATACTACAAGGATTCCGCACGCGGCGTGATCAACACCTTTGTTAACATAATTAAGAGACATTTTCCCTTGGTAAAAATTAGCCTGCCACTTTGTATAACCCTCACTCTATCTCCATATAAAAAATCAGAAACGTGAAAGAAGAACGGACAATCAAATACCCTATTACAACAACTTATAATATTTGTCGGCTTGTGGCGATTTACATCCGCAAATTGCAGGGATACATACAGAGCAAAAGTCTTTAAATTTTAAATACCTATATAATATTATGTAAATAAATGTACAAAGGTATTGTGTTAGCTTGTATAATTAGTATAATATAGTTCTAGTGCGGTAGAATATACTGAGATTAGTATTATAGTAGAAGATACCTACTAAGCTTAAACCCGAATTATTCATTCATACCTGATTATAATGAGAATAGAATACTTAGTACAAAAGCGAATATGCGTGTATTCATTATTTAGTAACTGCGCAACAACGTCCATTTACGCGTTAACGTAAATGGTGACTATTAACGCGTTAAGGAAGTCATCGTTAAGGAAACACGAGACGTGATTTCGGGCAACTTAGATCCATATTAGAGTAGTTAAAAGACATAAGTATTGCGTAATAATAATATATAATATAATAGTTTTTGACACATCTTTTTGGTACCTACCTACCATAAATATATACGACTAGCCTTCCGCCAAAGGCCCGTAGGATAAAAATCATTCTATGTATATATATCCTAAGGTCCACTCTATCTGTGTTCCATATTTCATTGAAATTGGTTCAATAGTTTAAGCGGGAAAGCTTAAACTATTTGACTGATAGACAGACAGACAGAGTTACTGTCGAATTTATAATATTAGTATGGACTAATATTAGTAAGTTACACTAAAAGGTAAGTAGGTCAATATTTAGGTAATTTTTATTATTTTATCAACAAAAAGCTTGATTTAGGTATTTCACCTTTACTGTAAATGAGTTATTATGTAAATAAACAATATCTCCTTGAAAATGGAATCAGACCAACTTTTTTAATACCTAGTAGTTCGTAAAAAGAAAAAAAATATTTATTTCATATTAGGAATACAAAATATTCGCTTAATGAACGTCATTTTTTCCCGGTCATCGCCTTTAGTTGCCCGTTTGGGCTAGATATTGAGCTGAGAGAAAAAGGTGTTAGGCAGAGAGAACTCCGCTAATTGGTTAGTTCTGTGCACTGTGGTTGCAGGTAATGGATATCTTCATTCGACCTCCTGCGCTTTTGCATTATGCACATATGCAGAAATTACTGCAACAGTGTTATTTCTCCAATGAAATATGCAGTTTCTAGCACCCGGATTACGAATGTCGGGATAAATCTTTCTGATATTTTAAATTTTATTTTTTAACATAATGCGTCAAAATAATTGTAAGTATAAAGAAGCCACTTAACAGACTTCACTAAGTCGAGCGAAACTGCGATGACAAAACAGGGCGATGTAATACTTGATTCCTTATCCGGCGGGAAGGTGGGCAGCGGCAGCGCAACCGAATTCGTGACGAAAACGCGATCTTGTGGCCGAGGTTACCGTCGCGAGCGGTCACCGTTGAGGTCACTCCCAAATAACGTTGCCCAGACGTCCGGATAACGTCGGACATAGTCCATATTCCTTAGCTTAGAACAACGACCGATGCCATCAAGCGCTGGTGTCAATACTGAATTGCTCTATTCAATGACCAACTATGTTGACACTACTCAAATCCAAGGTACTCTTATCTTGCGCGAGAACTGAAATGCTAGAGAGTAGGTACCTACCTACCTACCTGGTTCCCTCCGGACTACGCACTACTGTCCAGTTAATCTACGCTTACTATTTTGGTAAAATTATGGAGCAGTCCGGCTATTACGATTTAAGTCTTGGCAACCCTACTCCCTAATAATTCATCACATTCGCTCTATTGACAGATTCACTTAGAACTCGGTACTTCCCGTCGCACTCGAATCGGCTTTGAGATTCGTCGTTTCTGAGGCCATGATAATGATTACACAGAGGAAGACTTCCGACGAGCAACCAGACTAACAAGTAACATTGCATGTTTGTGTTTATCTCGTTAATCATAACTAGGCATGGCCCGGTTTACAAGGTTATTGCGAGATACAAAATATTGCCTACCAAGACCAAGGCCTGAATCACATACTGTACTAAACTTGCGTAAGATTTGTAATAAATCAACATACCTATTAGGTATCTATAGTTAAATTCTAAATTGCTTTTGCTACGTCAAAACATAGTGCAATGTTTAATTGCTGTTGACATGACGACCCGTTTGGCGCAATGGTTACCATACTCGATTGCCGATCAGAGGGTCCCGGGTTCGATTCCCGGCGAAGCGGAAATTTGAATGATGAGTTTGAATTTCTGTTCTCGGTCTGGGTGTTCGTGTTTCTGGTTCCATGGTCCTCAGATACATGGTGTTTCTACCTTACTGTGGGGCTATGTGTGAAGCGTTATTTTTTATTTTATTTTTTATATATTATTACTAATTTATTTGTGTTATGTACCTACATATTATCTCCACCAACCCGCATTGGAGCAGCGTGGTGGAGTAAGCTCCAGGCCTCCCCAATAGGGAAGAGAGGCCCGTGCCCAGCAGCGGGACGCAAAAAGGGTTGCAGCCATGTACCTACAGTAAGGATGTCTAGAACAATATAATCTGCAAAGCTTATGCATGAAAAATGGGGGTGCTCTTTGACGTAGAGTTTTCTATTTCATTTACAAGTGTTTTTGATTAATTTACATTGGCCATACCTTTTGTCTATCTGGACTATTTTTAATGATCCGAATAAATTTAGATAATATACAACGTAGTAGGTATATCAATTTTTATTTAACAAGAAAGGCAGTTGCCAGATTGCAATAGCCGCTTAAATCTGGTTTACACTTTACATAATCGTGGTAAAGAAATGGCATAAGCCTTCGTTTAATCAATATTAGTTCATTGTACGTAGTACATAATATTATATTGAATTTATAAATATATTGAATTAATATCCCACTGCTGGGATTGACCATATTAATTGACATGACATCCATTATTTTATATAACTCCCAAAAACACTAATACTTATGTTGAATTTTAATGTATGTATACCCAGATACGGGTATAAAATCTATGGAATTTTCATTCTTATATCAGTTTATCTCTATGAGGTATAATGATGATTGTTGAGGAGAGTAAGCGGGTTTTATCACCTTAATTGTAATAACATTACAAGTGTACACAGTTCTGTGCTTATTATGGAGCCACATCTATGGTGTTGTATAGCCTCAACCGATCCCCGATCAGTAACTATAGGCGCACAAAAGTGGGCACTTGCTAAGTTCTAGATACAAATAAAATATTTTATGAGTACGTAGGTGTATACTGTGTGTATTGGTGTATGGTATGTCTATATTAACGTACGCATTGTTTTGGTACTCACAGCTACAAATCGTAGTAATTACGACGATTTATATGCTAGCTTGTTATTTTTATGTCATTGTTTATCATACGGGTCGTACCTGGTGTACATTAATGAGATCCCTCATAATCTACCGCACATAGCTATAGACTTGTATCAACTGATACAAGTCTGTCCGACTAGTCTTATTCATTACTGCTACTGAATAGAATACTACTAATATAAATTAAGTTTTTAACAAAAAAATAGAACCGACTTCAAACGGTAAAAAATAAAATTGTTCAGTACCTACTTCTTCTTGCTTATGGTAATGACTCTTAAAACTATTTTTGCAGTCGGGCCCTTACTAAAATGTCGTACCATTCGTTCTAAATGGGCACCGACAGTACAGACAGTGGGACAGTACCTACTTCTTCTTGCTTATGGTAATGACTGTTAAAACTATATTGGAGTCGGTGCCCATTCAGAACGAAAGGTACACTTTATTTACTAAGATAGGACATTTTACTAAGGGCCCGACTCCAAAAATAGTTTTAAGAGTCATTACCATAAGCAAGAAGAAGTAGGTACTGAACAATTTTATTTTTTACCGTTTGAAGTCGGTTCTATTTTTTTGTTAAAAACTTAATTTATTTCACTCTTTTTAGTAATTTTAATAATTTTGCACATATGTATAAGCATAATCGGAATTTTTTACAATTTTTTTCCAAACGTTAAAGTGATACCTTTTATAATCATGTTTATCTAATAGCCATCTTATAGCCTAAAAGAATACTACTATCAGTCCACCTGAACGTATAAATTAATGAAAGAATTTGCTCTCAGCTCCTAACCGTTGAGGAGTTGTACCTTCAATCATCAGCTTAGCAACATGAGGTGATAATTACCGGACATAAATATTTCTATTATGTTAAAAAATATGACCAAAAGAATGTGTGTGCCTTTTAAGTTTCAGTGTTTCCCTCGATTTCCCTAGTATCACATCATCAGATTTTGCCATGGTGACAGTTGGACCACCTCAGGAATGTAAGATTTCCAACAAAAAACCATTTATTGAAAGAATTTGCTCTCAACTCCTAACCGTCATAGTACCTTCCATCATCAGCTCAGCAACATGAAATGATGATAATTATACACAAGTACCTGTATTGCTTTAGTAAAAATATGAAAATCATTTGTTGTGCTATAAAATTTGAATGTTCCCTTCGATTTCTCTGGGATACCATCATCAGACTTTGACTTGGTGACAGTTGGACCACCTCAGGAATGTAATATTTTGAACAAAAAACCATTTATTGAAAGAATTTGCTCTCAACTCCTAACCGTCATAGTACCTTCCATCATCAGCTCAGCAACATGAAATGATGATAATTATACACAAGTACCTGTATTGCTTTAGTAAAAATATGAAAATCATTTGTTGTGCTATAAAATTTGAATGTTCCCTTCGATTTCTCTGGGATCCCCTCATCAGACTTTGTCTTGGTGACAGTTGGACCACCTCAGTAATGTGAGATTTTGATTAAAAAACTATTTATTGAAAGAATTTGCTCTCAACTCCTCACTGTCGCAGTACCTTCCATCATCAGCTCAGCAACATGAAATGATGATTACTATGCACAAATATCTCTCATGCTTCAGAAAGTATAAGAAAATCAATGTGTGTGGCTATAAAATTCGAGAGTTACCCTCGATTTCCCTGGGATCCCATCATCAGATCCTGATTTGGTGACAATGGGACCACCTCGGGAGTATAAGCATACGAACAAAAAAAGAATTTTGAAAATCGGTCCATAAACGGCGGAGTAATCGGTGAACATATATAAAAAAAAAAAAAAAATACATACAGCCGAATACAGTACCTCCTTCTTTTGGAAGTCGGTAAAAAATAAATAAAGAAAAACGGATAACGTGCGAGTTCACATGTTTCTTTCTTTCATTTCCTTCTTGCAAATCATACATATTTTACTATTTAAAACCGTGTATATTACAAGCTTTTATTTAAATTCTGGTTTTACCATTAGATAAATAATTTCTATTTGGTACCTACCTACTACGACGGTAATGATTATAGTAACTAGGTATTAGGATACAGAGCTAGATGGATATTTAATAAATAATTGAAAGATGGAGGTATAAAAAGTAGCGTATCTAAAATATTCAATGTATACAAAATATAGAAACAAATTAAATGTGACGTAGGTCCGTTGGGTTTTTCAGATTGGAAAATTTTCAAGAGAAATAATTCGGAACTAGGAGAAAGACTCGTAATTTGGAGGTTAGCTTCTCGAGTAACTTGATCTTTCACATACACATTCAGTCGTGGTACTGTCGCCTCTACTGAATTGCAATACAGCACACATTGGTTTGAAGATAGCAGAGCTGACAAAAGTGGGGATACTGGTTTGAAGCTGCGATCGTCCCCTACGAATTCTTTGTGCAGCTGATACTCAGGCCACATACGGGAGCGTTACATTATGTGCTACTTATTACGGGTATGATCATGCACGTCCTCGGTAATTTTGAACATTAAGTACATATGTAATTCAACAAATTACGTTATTACTGGTTGTAAGGAACCGTTCGAACACATGCCACAGTCATTCTGAATCGTACCTAAAGGTACTTAAGCCTTTCCAATTGGTGTCATGATTGTGATGATTGAGCCAAACGGGAAGCAGTCAATCATGATGACCCTGAATAAAATAAAATGATTTGCAATTCGATAATACCGTTACCCCAGAACTTGTTTGTTTATTCTAAAAAATAAACGTGTTTTAGTCTACACCTACCATCAAATAAAGTTAATGATTAAACGAACTTACCTTAAGTGAAGTTCTATCATAATTATACGATGGCTTCGTCTGAGAAATTAGATTACTTGTAGTAGACGTACTGTACTAGCCATTCATACACTAAAGTTGAGAAATACAACCTAAAAAATAAAAAGGTTGTAATAAAAAAACATAAAATCACTCAAAAGTCTGTACACTGACAACACCTGTCATTCGTCGCTATCTTCATTTAGTTTAGAGAGCAATGCACGAATTTTATTTTTATGACAAATTTTTCCCTGGGGCAGGGTGGGAGGGACCTAATTTCTCAGACGAAGCCATCGTATAATTATGATAGAACTTCACTTAAGGTAAGTTCGTTTAATCATTAATTATACTTTGCTTCGTCCTCGAAATTAGATTACTTGTAGATCTTGAGAGTCGAAAAATTTGTAAATAAAAATTAATTTAAATAGTAAATAAGTAATTTTATTTACTTCTTAAATTCAATTATTAAATAATTTTATTTATTAGTAAATAAATTATTCACTATATAATTATATTAATATCATTATATTAAAAATGTTTTTTTTTGTAGTAAAAACAAGCAAAAGAATATAGGATGCATTTTTAACACAACTTGGTATTTTTCTAAAACAAAATCTCCAGTTGTTATATAAAATATACATATCAACAAAAGTAAATATATACTTTTCCCTTAAACAGTTATATACCTACAGTCACTGTCACTTATGATATGACTTATGACGCATTTGATTGTAAAATGTAATTAGATTGTAAAAACAAAAACGCATTGTAAAATATCGTGAAGATAATTATATCGTTCGTCTGCAATAATAGACCGTTACGGCGGCTTTTCGTGTAAGTTCCAAACTGACTATGTACTTGTTACGTGCAGAAGACGTGGAAGTATAGTCTGGTGGAATGAGCAGTAAATATTTGTATCTATACCGCTAAATATATAATACTGTAAAAAACAATTATATAATACTGTAAATATTTAGACAGAACTAAAGTTTTACAGTATACCTTATATTTTCTGTTTCTATTTTTGTAATCCAATATCCATCTCTGCCGCGATGCCACCGCGACCGGCAGGAGCTCCTGAAGAAGGTCCTCGTCAAAACATGTCGGCAAATCCGATAAAATTTACGTGAATACAGCCGTGTCATATATATTACTACAATGTTAGTGTACACTCCCGATTCGTTCAATAAGAAAATCCAATAAAACAGTTACTGGGCTAATTTGAATTTTTTATTTAAAAAATGAGAGAATGAATGTGGGTTGGATATAGTCACTATCTATATGTTTTAGTTAAATCTGGTATTTAGTAATTATTTTTATTACCTCCATTTATGACCTCAATATTATTAGTACTCGCAAGACTACTACTTAAAGTAGTAGTTTGAATTCTATAAACAGTGACTAGTTCTAATAAAATGACAGCTTTAATACTCAATAATTATTCTAAGCTGATATGTGGGAACCAATTTTCTAAAAAAATAGCCCAGTTGTTGGATTTCAGGTAACTTTAATTTTGATAAAGACAAAAAAGTAAAGCCGGTAATAAAAACTTTAACTACTACGGCTAATTCTAATATCAAACAATTTTTACGTGTAATCACTCCGAGACAATGCAAACCTGTAACTATTTAATGAACTTAAGTGAGCATTATCTATCATAGAAGCATAGTGTTAGCAAGGATAAAAAAATGCTTCATACTATTAATTTAAAGAAAGTTGCAAAAAATAAAACTATTTTTTGAAAGCAACACCATTTCGTTTTACCGAGTTATCAGATAAGGAGGTACACAAAATATCTAAGGCTTCGCGGCAACTATTTTAACTTAACTTTTGATAACCTTGTTTCAGAGGTTTCTCTTAGGAACAGAATATAATATTTATTTGTTTTTGTTCCGGGCATAATAATTAGACTTTCAAAAATAGAAAACAAAGGTTGAGAGTGCCTTTGGTATTCTCAACCACTGAACCTTCAGCTTTGTCTGTAACATAACTCAAATTATAATCAGTTAAAATAGTTCAAATCTTATAGTATCATTGAAAATCTTATTTTTAAAGTATCTAAAATCGTTGGAAAGGCGTAAATATATAGATTATTCTAATTAAAAGTAAATAAATTGATAGCTAATGAGACTGGGTCTCCATGAAATATCAAGCTATGCTATGCCAAGATAGCAACTTTTTACATTTCGAATCTTGTGGCAAACAAGTCTATGTCAGCCATTTCTAAAAGCTCGACTATTTTACTGAACACAATGGTCGGTTGGTTCACATTCTATATCAGGACATATAGTTATGTACATCGCGATTCATATATGCCACTCACTGTCTTGGAAACTAATAAGAGGCAAAAAACATAAATATTTTTATTGTCACATCTTAAAAGTCATCTTGGTGATTCTTTTATGATGTGGGCATATGGGAAACGCATACCAGCCTTCTTAATATACGAAATGGAAGTTATGTTATAGATACACAACTAATGATTGCGAAGAAGAATTTAACACTTCATTATGTGCCGGGAAAATAATTTTAAACGGAAATATGCAGTCAAGATCTCGTTCCATATTCTCACCGCATATCACAGCAGCCTTCCCCCCCCCCCCCTGTCCAGTTTTACTTGCATTGGAATAAATATTCAGGCAAAAGCTATCGTCTCTTATCGAGCTAATATGCGTCGGTTATTAAGATCATTATGAAACCATCATAATCATCAGTTTCTATAGCAAGATATGCACAACTCTCAATACTAGTATTATACAACCAGCCAGGCAGGACAGGAGGCGAGGAGACCAACTAAATGAGCGAACTGGCGTATCGTAAATACGCTTTAGTATTTAAAAAAAAATGTTTACTTGTTATATTCTAATTTGTTTTATATGAGTAAGAGCGATAAACTAATCATCTAAGCAAATTGATGATGTTAAATAGCCTTATTTGTATTAATAAACAAAAACTAGGGATGCTGTATTGAATCCAAAAAAAAATAATGTTAAATTCATATATGTAAATTGTTGTTGAATGTGAAGCGTAAATATTTTTGAATTCATTATTAATTGACAATAAAAGATCGCATCAATCTTTTAAGCCAATATTTTTTGAAATTAAATTTTAAATGGTTTATAAATATAAATTTTAAAATAATTTGTAATAATGAGTTTGATTAACGAATCTGCTTTATTCATTGATACTGTGAATCAAATGAATAGCATTTAGATATTGCACCAGAGTATAAAAACTCAACTATGATGTTAATATCGCCTGAAATTGATTTGTTTCGACGGTTATACGATAATATACAAATAATTTTTAGAGGCGGTACAAAATTTTGTATTGCTATGGTTTTGAAAGATATTTTTAGTATGACACGACACTATTATTAGTGATGTACTTCCATCTGGTGTGAAAAAGCGCTAATCTTCCAGGAACGTGGTGTACCTCTGTTATCGGCGAGTCTGTGTGCGCACTGGTGCAGCGGCGTCGGAAGCATTGGGTGCGCAGCAGCCGTGGCTTGTTGTGGCAACGTGGTTGCTGCACCAAAAAATGGTAGACTTCTCCCCGCTCGTGCTTGTCTCGCTAACATGAGCGGGCTCTCGAATTTAAAGTCTTGAGAGTGGTAGAAGTTTCTGCTGTTGATATTTTTATAGCGTCTTTATTATTAGGTACCTATATTATTATTTTTTACCTTGACCCTGAATAAATCTGGAGCTCTTATAGCTTTTGCTGATTAACCCTTCAGCCAATTTTTCCCCAAATGCATAACTGTTAGTTTTGGTAGAAATTAACTGATATTTTATACTTAGGTAAGTATCTTTATTTGATTGTAGACGACAGAAAATTCGTTGCGACAAAGATTCTACATAATGTGAATCATACAAAATTCTAGTTTCATCTATCATCGGCTTCAATGGTCGTTCGATAGACGGGACGACGGGACAGTTCTGTAAAATTAAATATTATCAAACTCATTTCTTTCGAAAGACCAGAAGTAGGTATAGTAATATGTTCCCAACGAACAGCCAGTTCATCCTGAAAAGGTGAAGTCTTTCTCTTATTTTTAGAAAGAGAAACACCAATACTTGACGCTAGGTTCTGATGGTGTCGATGGTGCCAGTGAGGCCGAATCCAAAGACCTATAGTGGGGTCAATGGGTCGGAATATGAGGTAATTCCGAATTAAAAGGTTCGGTATTCGGTTGGCGACATTTAAAGTTTATAAAATTAATTAATCTCGTCAGTGTTTGTTGAATCTGCCAACTCACACATCTGATTGCCTGAAATGATAGAATGTACAAAATATAAGTTTTGCAGTATACTTATGAAAGCATGAATTTTTTGCATATAGATACAAGCCTATACTCATATAGCAAATAACCTATACTCATGCATTCATGCAATGAAGGAATCATCCGTAATAGATGAATCTCATCCTTAAATCGTAGATGAATTTATTCATCACATCACTTATCATTTCATTATATCAAAAATGTTTTACAAGGCAACACTCCCTTGAACTCAAGTAATTTCTTGCGAACGTAACATTCTCAAAAGGAAATGTACCCAACGCATATGTATTTGCTTGTAGGAATGTTTCACAAAAGATTTTGAATACTACTTAATTCGTAGATAAATACATCAATTCCAATTTTCATTATTTCATGTTAACGATTTTACAAGGCGATAGTCCCATGAACTACCCTCAAGTAATTTCTTGCGAACGTAACATTCTCAAACGGAAATGTAACTAACGCATATTTATTTGCTTGTAAGAATGTTTCACAAAAGATTTTGAATACTACTTAATTCGTAGATTAATACATTCATTACATTTTTCGTTATTTCATATTAACGATTTTTATTACAAGGCGATAGTCCCATGAACTACCCTCATGTAATTTCTTGCGAACGTAACATTCTCAAAAGGAAATGTACCCAACGCATATTTATTTGCTTGTAAGAATGTTTCACAAAAGATTTTGAATACTACTTAATTCGTAGATTAATACATTCATTACAATTTTCGTTATTTCATATTAACAATTTTTATTACAAGGCGATAGTCCCATGAACTACCCTCATGTAATTTCTTGCGAACGTAACATTCTCAAAAGGAAATGTACCCAACGCATAATTGTTACTACATACTTTACACAGCGCGTTAAAAAACGCTTGTATGTCTCACCCAACCAGCATTGGCACCCGTGCCCAGCTGTGGGACGGAAATAGGGTTGCAGCCATCTTTTACAATAGTTGTATACGTGGTGGAAAAAGCTGCAGGCCTCCCCAATGGGGAGGGAACCGTGCCCAGCAGTGGGACGGAAATAGTGGTGTTGCAACCATGTCGCGCAATAGTTATTGTATACTATACATACCTTTCTGTGGTAACAATTTCATAATAGAATTTTATTTTCAGAAGATTCACTCGATATCCATTATTGATTTTGTTTCTAACATTTTTTCCTGCTTTCTTATTTTTCGTAACACATTAATCAGTAATTCACATCTTTATTTTTCCTGTTTAACAACTTCACTTTATAAGAAAATACTTTCACGTGTTGAACGGCTAGGCACTAAAACGCGAATGAAGATAGCGACGAATGACAGGTGTTGTCAGTGTACAGACTTTTGAGTGATTTTATGTTTTTTTATTACAACCTTTTTATTTTTTAGGTTGTATTTCTCAACTTTAGTGTATGAATGGCTAGTACAGTACGTCTACTACAAGTAATCTAATTTCGAGGACGAAGCAAAGTATAATTGTATTTTTCTATAAATACAAAAATGCATTAAAAAAGTACACAATATAATAATAACATGAAAAGAAATCGATAATTAACGGTAAAAAGTAAGATAATAATAATAAGAAGGAAATTCGACAGGATACTAATAAAAATAAAAGAAAAGGCGCTGTCTTTACAACCACGGGAACGGTAAGTGTTGAACCAAACGCCATTTCATTTCTTTTAGACTAAAAACCTCAAACATGATATGACACGGTCATTGAAGAAGCGTTTACTACTGTCATAATTAAAGACCAACTTGCGCATGACCGGGATTTGAATGATTTCATGCAACCATCCATCAGAATTTCTTGGTTCATGGTTGGTACTCCTCTAACGTTCGCCGCTCCACCTGGTCCTGCAATTTGTGCTGAGCGCGCTTTCCCCATGGTCCAAGTGTTGACCTAACTAATTGTATCACGAGGATTTTTTCCCGAGGGACCAACTACTCGGTAGTCCAACTAAAATAGGGCCGCGTGTGCTACTTTTGCCGAGACGTGGTCGCCATTCAAGGACCTTTTTTCACCATCGTTTGTCTGTCAACATTACTATATGGCCTAGCTAAGCGTACAAGTTATTATCGATATATAGTTGGTTGTAAAAGGTTGCTATCGATAGATAGGTAATTGTTAAACTTCGTTAGAAGCCTTAGGGGAGGGGTTTCGTTACTAAACCATTAGTAAGCTATTCTGATTTACAAATTAAGCATCAGAGAAATGTGTACAGAACAACTACTACAACTACAACTATACAGTGGTGGTACTGAATGAACCGAACCTAAAAGTAAGACGCAATTAGGTTTGACTTGTACTCATGTACCTACCACCGTAAGCTCATTCTTACCAACATTCTTACATTCGCACAGATTGCGTAGAGTTTTACATGTTTAGTAACATGTATCTGTGCTCAGAAATTCTCTCACGGCTAGTTTTTGCGCACACGGTCCACTCGAGTGAATAATGTGTCGTGTTAATAGTATGAACTTCAATTCTCACTTCAACAGTTTAAGTATTCATAGCTGGTGCGTTGAACTATGCATTGTCACAAAAAACGGCACTCAAGACTGCTGCTATAAAGTAGTGATATAAAAGAACGATACATTTATATAATTTATTTAGGTTCTGTACGTCAAAAGGCAAAAGGAACACTTCGTAATTCGTCCGTGCGTTTCTATTTCTATGGTTGTATCTGACGGGTTGTATGAGTTAAAAAATAATAACAAATGCTCAAGTCTGCAGTGTCTGGAACCTGAAAAAAACATGCAAAAATTAAACTTATGATAATACGCAAGAAGACGCTAAAAAGACCGGGTGCCTTTTGTTTTTCATAATTTTGCCATTTCACTTAAGGTAAAAGAGTTCGTTCGATTTCGAATCGCACTTTACCGTTCTTAACTATATAAGGCTGGACAATTATTTCATTAAAAGGCAGTGTATGTGCTTTTGTTTGTAAACAAAACAACAGTGTTCTATGCATTCGTTACCATTGTTGTACTATAATTTACAGGCACTCCATAATAATATCTAATGTAACCAAAACAAAACCATTGACAACTATTAGCTACTCATAAGATAATAACAGTCTATAATATGTATACCGTAAAACCTTACATCTTTGCCCACATTTTTGGGTTTTTTTCAATTAAAAAAATATATACACACTCTTTTTTGAGGGCTATTGAAGTTTTAAACGAAGCTCTCTGAAACGAATATACTCTCAAAAGTAGGCGACATAATTTCTAACAGATGCTGAGAAAATAACAAAAACACACGCGTGCAAAGTTATCTCCACTTTCTTACATTTTTGCCCATCCTAAATTTCTCAGCAACTATAAGCTCTATGACTTTGATTTTAAGATATATTGTTAGGAAATGTGCAAAATTGTATACCATTACTATTTCAAATAAATAGAACCCTATTTAAAGTTTTATTTGTGGTGGGCAATGTTATCATCACATTTAGTCACACTTTCATACTAAGGGATTTGAGGTGCTAGGGCTGTGTATCAGATGACAGGAAAATAATGAACTGATTTTGAAGCAATTTTTATTTGACTTATTAAGTAGGTATAGTTTTTCAAGTTCGCCCGTGTATTTTTATTATCTAATTATAATCTAATCTCATTTGTGTGGTATTTTTTTTCTTGAGGTGTCTTCGGCTTTTTTATTAGATAAGACCATCCTGCAAATAAATAGAAAAAAAAACCCAGGTTAGTACTTCCAGAAAATTACCTGCAAACTAATTTGCAGCATAAATTTTAATTAATCATTTAAGCCTATTCAATGCAAACAAACAAATCGTTCCTCTTTATATATTATTACTTTATATCATAAAACATACCTACATAAACCAGTAGTTAGTTTTCAGAACAGAAGTTAATAGTAGCTATGCCACCTAGTTATTTTTATACCGTTTTTTATACATATGTATGTATATTTTTATGTTACTATTATATATATATATCAGTCAGTTATATATATAGTTAGATATAAGTATATATAGTCAGTTATATATATATATATATATATATATATATATATATATATCAGTCAAAAATAAAAAGTTACATTATAATGACACCGCAACATTGCAGGGCGCATCAGATCTGTCTATAGATAGGTGCCTACATATTTCTTTGTTTTTTAATAGTGCCAACCCTAAGCACATTTTTGACCTGGGCAATGTTGTCAACCTCAGTCTACAAAATTGCTTACAAGATTGCCCACACAATTTTCTCACTAAATAAGACGAATGTAAGAAAAATACCATGATTAAAAGCAGCAACAATTAATACTCTACACGTAAATAATAATGAATCTTACCTGCACAACGTTTCTTGGCAATGACGGACGCAAATCTCCAATAACGTTTTTGCACCACCTTCGACAGTGTCACTTTTGACGGCAGCTGACACTAAACTAAATGAAGTTAGCTGCGATTGTAGTAATCAGTGTTGCCAAACAGATATTCTAGTTTCCTCTAGACGTCACACAAAGTTGCCATTTGTTAAAATGAAAATTCTATTGGTAGTTTTAGTTAATTTTCGTGTTCTGGCAAAGATGTCCCCCAAGGGCAAAGTAGTAAGGTTTTACGGTATTGATTTGTGAAACGGAACTTTATGGTAAGCATTGCCCTAAATTAGGAGTTACTTAGTAAGGCGTTCCCTTGTTCGTTGTTAGTGAAAACGGGCATATGCCTCCTAAGAAACCACAAATGCAGATCATGATAATGATCTCCTCTGGTCATCTTTTGGAAAACCCGAGATGCAATCAAAACTTCTGTGTTATGTGTTACTCATGGTCCCAGTGACGTATAAACCTGTTACTGGCAAATGCTTTCTTATAATCAGTATACTTGTAGCGCGGCTCGTAATGCGATTTGGATCGTTTTCCCCGTCCGTAACTTTCTGGATTTCCCGGCGGCCGCATTAATGTGAATTTGAAATGCATGATTGTTAGCTGCCTTACCTGGCTATTGGCAATAAACCGTTCTATGACGTATATTTCATTGGATGACCTTTTTTATTGTGAGAATGATTTGGTCTTGTACAGATTTAATCCGATGGTATGCAAGGTTCTTAATTAAATATTGTACATACATACTTGACATTAAAGCTAAATAGCACTACATCGCATATCCGTTAAAGATTGGAAGATAGGACAGAGTTAACATTTGAAAAAAAGTTAATACAGGAGTTTTGAGTTGTACCATACAATAGTTATACCATTTGTATGTATATAGACACTAGACAATAACTTTCAATGATTAATTAGAGCACAAGTTGATTCCTAGGTCTAGGACAGGGTCATGAATACATTAGGTATTATATTCAGGAAATATTAATATTTAGATAGAAAAGAAATAATGTTCCCAAGGTGTCTTAAATACAAGAGAAAGGTTTCTCCATTATTAAAAACTCAAAGTAACTAACTATGTAAATAGTAAGACTAAAGTAAATGCCCCTGAACTAATGTCAGCAGCGATGGCCGAATGGGAAAAAACCGTCTCCGACGTGACCGATACCGGGTTCAAATCCTGGGCGCGCACCTGTGACATAGAAATTTGTTATATGCGCATTTATCGCTGCTCCACTGTGATGGAAAAAAATATCGTGGTATTTAATTGATTACAATGTTACACATAACCCGGTATCCTTTCACAAGGTGCTGGGTACCTTTTGAAGGTTTCCTCCCGATACCAAAAAAAGGTATGAGTTACGAGTATACATACATACTTACCTACCTATGAGTTTAAGAGTAGATTCACCGTCGTAAAATTGTTGAGTATCATTAATGGTAGAGCTATGAAGCAGATCTATGGAATGTTACCGACTACTTTGACTAATCAGGGTAATGGAAGGTGCTCGTATGTTTTATGTATCACCGATGTCTTAGCATATGCGTATATGAATTTATGTAATGATATTGGCATTTAATTATCTCACTATACATTAGACAAGTGAAGGTACAAATTACTTGGAACACGTAATACTTACTAATCGGGTTACCGCTACCGTAGTGATGAAAAGATGATATAAAACAAAAAATGTGGGAAATAGTATTTCACTGTATAATAAAGAAAAAACATTGTTATTTTTGCTATACTGAAGATATCAACTTAATAAAAAGTAAAAAGTAAAGTTTGCCTTGTACTATGAGTTTCTTAGTTGCCCCTAACTTGGTTAAATTATTACTAAAAAGTTTTAGAAATCTTCCTAAATTAATATAAGACTTATAACAATGCATTCATTTAAAGCAGCGCGATAAACTTAGTCTGAGATGCGCGCGGGATTTGATTACCTTTGCGTTGGAAACCCAATAGGCGAGGGCCATCGTAAAAATATATCGAACTACTCGCAAAAATATATCGAATCATAAATACTTTTTCATATCACATGCATTGAAACAGCAAGTTTTGATCTCTGTTTTGCCAGTCGAAATAAGACAATTTCAAACCAATGCGAATGTGTTAGTCAGAAACAACGCTGTTTCTGCACTAGGGGAGAAACAACGTTGTTTCTACCCGGCACCTTCATTTATTTATTATTTGCGTCTTTATTTCAAGTCTGTCAGAATAGCATTGACAATTGTCGTCAAATCGTTGTCAAAAGATATTACTGCGCTATTTGTCTGAAATAGTCTTACTTCGACTGGCTACAGAAATCAAAACTCGTTGTTTCATTACATGTGATATGAAAAATACAGTGTGTGGCACGGGATGAAACACGATTTCAGACCAGGGAGATGACAGCCCTCGCTTCGCTCGGGCAGTTACCTCTCGCCGTCGTCAGAAATCATCTTGTTTCACCCCTTACCACACAATAAACTATTTCATTTTCGAATACCTACAAATATGCGCTGATTGTGTTTTTTTTTGTCCTTTTGGTCAATCTGATGAGCTGAGAAAAAAGGGTAGCCAATAATCACATAGATGGAGGACTCCAAGTTTTCCCAAAAAGGAAGCATTTATGCGCTCTTTAAAGTCTGATGCGTGCGGTCACTGAACTTCATACGCACTTGGACCGCGCTTGCTGGGCAATAGTAACCACCCATAGAAACCCTCTTTTAGTCAGCTCTTTCAGCAGGTAGAGAAAATCGTACGTTGCTTTCGGTCATTCACAAGGACAATAATGTGACGTACGTACCAACAAACACCCGTATTATTGTATATGATTGGTATTTATTTTATGTAGATAACCGCCTCAACATCCTTAACATTCCATCGATTTTTATAATGTTTACATCAATAAATTCGTTTGTTACAGGTGGTTTCACGGTATTATGTCGGCCAAGGAGGCTGAGCATCTGATCATGGAGAAGGGCCGCAATGGATCGTTCTTGGTCCGCGAATCCCAGACCCACCCTGGCGAGTATGTGCTATCGGTGCGAGTGCGTGGCCGCGTCAGCCATGTGATGATCAGACGGCAGGTGAGTCGCTAGATTAGTACCAATATTAAATTAGGTTTTTTATATATGGTTTTTTATATTGTAGTATTGACAGTATTGTAGACTTGCGTAATATATGTAGTGGTGTAGTTTGACAGTGTCGCAGTTGCAAGTTGCAAGCGACTTGCATGTAGGGACATCCCAATAAACCTACTTACCTTAAATGCAAACAAGAAAGTCTGTTTGTCCCGGTTTGTTCAAGCGTGGGCAGTATTTATTAACTTCCTAGGATCTTTCTTGATATTAGCGTAAGGAAGATTTGCACGAAAATAACAAGTTCGATGGCTGTTACTTGTTAGTATTCGAAGAATGGTCTAGATCTATGATTAAACTGAATAAAATGTACCAATCATTGAGCTTAATATGTTATAGGTACGAGTACATTTGATTCAAGTACAATTAAAATTATCAACAAGAAAGTCGAAATAATTTCATCTTACACTTATTTATATCACCTTTATATTTTCATGCCCTATAAAAATAATAAATCTGCTATAGGCAAGATCTACGAATATACACGATACAAATACCTAATAAGTAAACATAACATAAGTTTTGTTACTTAAGCTTTTTGTTATGTTTTTTGCTAGGATAGTCGTTTCAGTGGTCCAAGCCAAGTATGGTGGGCTCTCATTAAAGAAATGACCGCGATTCTTACACAACTGACCGTAACGAACAAAAACTACGCGGTACAATTGTTCTTCGACGCCTCTAGTCGTTGCTTTGGTGGACAAAATGTTTGGACAAGAGGAGATTTTAGAATTTACTCGAGCGCATCAGATATGGGGTATATGGCACCTTGTCTTAAAATACATACACAACGAAGAAACAAACGTTACAAAGAACTTCACACAGGAACAGAAGATTTTGGATCTATTCTATTACTTTCGGTCGGGCCGATTACAACTCAGATTCAGATTTGTTTGTCGAAATCTTTTTAAATTAACAAAAAAATAATAAGCTGACCTCGCTTTGGTGCGTCGAAATGTCATTTTTATAATTTTCCAGTTGAATGACGTTTCCATCATCACAATTCATATAAAATCGTAAAATATATATGTAATATAAATAATAATAAAATATGTAATATAAAACATCATTATAACCTTTTCACTTGCACCTTCCAATCCGTGTACAAGTTTTTCTAGACGCTCGAGTAAATCCACAATAAGCCTCGAGGGCTTCCCCACTATTTTTTTGGCAAGGCTCATGACTTCCCACCTACGCACAGCTTAGTAGGTACAAAAAATTGAGACGTATTGTTCAAATTCATCATCTCCGTGACACTAGAATATTAATTATGGATTACCTACTTGAGCAGATAATCTTGTTTTTGAACGACGATTGATCTTGACTTGGCTCCTTGATTAACAGTTGAATATTTTAAATGTACTACTACTTTCCGCTAGCGCGTTGCCCGCGTGGTGACAGGGTTTTATTCTATGGGAATAAAAAAAATCCCAGAGCAAAAAGTACACTATGTCACTCTCCAGTGTCAATCAGGCCAATCCGTAGCAAAGAAGGACAAACAAACACACAATTCAAATTTTAAATATTAGTGGCCTTTACACACTGTAGTGCATAAGCACACATAAATAAAGATAAATAAGTCATTTTCGGGCCCAGTTGTAACACGTTAAGATATACGAGTATCTCAAAAACTGTTATAATAAATAATATCATAACATTAAATAAAATATCAGTTAGTTTGTTAATCCAGGAATCAAGTTTTCAGTTTTTCTTACTATTAAATTAAACTTTACATACACGATAAAAGAAATTGTTTTAAAATTAAAGCATAAAAAGATTGTGAAACGGTAGTAGGTGCTTCTTTCTGATCTCCTTGAATATAATAAGTGATAACATGTATAAATTTGTAAAACATAGAATATAGGGATAAATAGTATATTATACAATATAGCTATAGTTTGGGTGAGAAATTTACGAATTATTATGAAATTATTTACTAGCCAATTTATTTTTAGGAGTAAAGTACTTTATCTTATCTAATGCCTTTAAACGGGAGGCGGGAGGCCTATGTCCAGCAGTGGACAGTAAAAGGCTGATGGATGGATGGAATGCCTTTAAACGAGTAATTATTGTATATACCTAAATATATATTTTGAATCTCAGAAACGGCCCCACCGATTTTGATGAAATTTAGTGCCCTGGTTTCGGAGGTGATAAATCGATCCAGCTAGGTTTTATTTTAAGAAATTTTTAATTAATAAAAAATTTCAGTGAAAATCAACTTAAATTTATAAGCTGAAAAATACGACTCTTCCTGGCAGGATTGGAAAGTCTTGTTTTAATAATATTGTGGCGTAGAACGCCGTCAAACGCCAACCGCCAATCCAACGTTCAAAGAAATGACAATGTCGATTTGTAAGACCTCTATAAAAATTTTGTTCATTGAATTAAAAGCTTCCTTGGCCGAATGGTTACGTGGGCTGACTGCGGAACTAGAGACCCGGGACAAACCTCAATCAAAACCATATTGCGCTTATGCTTTTTTTGTGAAAATATGGATTTGCATGGACGTATAGTAATAGATAGAGCTTTTAAATAAGCCGTTATTATGAAACTTGTTACTAATTCATGTATGAATGCATGTTAATTTTGAAATGGCGTGCTCCTTTAGCGAACAGAGCAACGTCGAATCTTGTTATAATAATATACCTAGATATAAAAAATAAAAAACACGCTTTTGAAGCACATCAAACTAAAAAGTGAACAAGTTCTAGGTTTTCTGGAAGAGATTGCTATTTGTAGCAATAAGACCGCCTTTGGCTTTCTTTACGTTGTATCTTTTATTGTATGTATGTTTGATTTGGTGCAATAAATAATTTAAATTGTATTATTGTATTGTTAAGTGAAACATAATCCTTAATTTAATATAAGCAGAAAATAATAATGAACAAAAAATACTATTGTGAATAGAGTGGGTTGCTCGACTTACCTATACGAAGAATATGGCACAGAGCGCCCGACGACTTTTCACAATAATATTAGGATATTATTTTGTTCATTATTATTTTCTGCTTATATTAAGGATTATTTTTCATTTTTTGAAGTGAAAACTTCTTTAGCGGCGTTGAGCACTTTTGTGGGATGGGTAAAAACTGTGAAACTCTCGTCAGGTCACGTGTGCTGATCGAAAAACCGTAAGACGAAGGGGTGACAGCTGATGACGGCTCGACTGTCTATACTTGTAAAATTCGTTTATATTAAGTATTTAAAATTAAAATATGGTTATTGAACAAAGTGCATCTATTAATGAAAAAAATTACGAAGAAATAGTGAAAGAAAATGAGTGAGTACTTTATAAAAATACTAGATAGAAATTAATAGGTACTGATAATTCAAGCAATTCGTGCGGAATTATTCCCTAACGATTCCAAGACATCAGAAATGCACAACGTTAATGTTTTCACTTTTTTTAGTTTAATGTGCTTCAAAAACGTGTTTTTTTAGTTTTTCAGCTATATTTAATTTTAATTTTTTGGTTCGATTTATTGTGAAAAATAACAAGCTTTCGAAATTAGATAAACTCATGAAATTATTGTATTGCCACCGATTCTTGATAAGTGTGCAAAGTTTGAATAAACTGAGCTCTTAAACTCACAGTTACAAACATACAGGTGAAGCAAATATAAGCGTGTTTTAAAGCATCCAATACACATACGGATTCATCATCATTTTAGGAAATTATTTTCCTAAATATTTTATCGGTTCAGGTTTTGAATAACCTCAAAAATATAATTATGTTTGTAATTATACTATCAATTATAGTGCGTTTGTGATTTGAAATGAGTGCTATACCGCCGTAAAATATTACTAAAGCTTTTCTTTATATAGTTTTATGTTCGATAATTTAATTACCTTCTTATAACTCTGTTATTTTTCTAAACAATATTGATTTTGATTAAAACATGTGTTATATTTTGTTATTATATCATGCATCATACTCAGTATAATTCATCTGCCCAATATATTGTCAAACTGACGGTAAGTATAACTGGCTTGATTCAACCAGGGAGCACCACGTACCACTAACCACAACAAGCACCACCGTTGCAACCACTTTTGGGCGCAAGTCTTTTGTCGGCCATACTTGCATCAGATCACAGATCAGACTCCTGCTTCTTTGAAACTGTAACAGAGCTGAAGCGTCATTATGCATGTTTAATTAATTATTTTTAGAACATAGTTGTGGTTAATCCATCCATCCATCAGCCTTTTATAGTCCACTGCTGGACAAAGGCCTCCCCTAACGTTCGCCACTCCTTCTGGTCCTGGGCCTTCTGAATCCAGCGACTACCCGCTGTCTTCTTCAGGTCATCAGAGTCACCTGGTTGGAGGGCGGCCTGTGCTCCTTTTGCCGAGACGTGGTCGCCATTCAAGAACCTTTCTTCCCCATCGGGTGTCTAACTATATGGCCTGCCCATTGCCACTTCAGCTTACAAATTTTGAGAGCTATGTCGGTAACTTTCGTTCGTCTACGGATTTCATCGTTACGAATTCTATCGCGTAGAGAAATACCAAGCATAGCCCTCTCCATCGCCCGCTGAGCGACCTTGAGCTTATGGAAAAGGCCAACTGTAAAAGACCACGTCTCAGCGCCGTAGGTCATCACTGGCAACACACACTGTTCGAAAACTTTCGACTTCAGGCACTGAGGTATTCTGGACGAGAAGACACTTTGTAATTTCCCGAACGCTGCCCAACCTAGTTGGATTCTACGAGTTACCTCTCTCTCGAAGCTGGACTTACCCATACGGATCGCTTGTCCCAGGTATATGTACTCGTCGACAACTTCGAGAGTAGCTTAAGACCCACCCTTTGTGAGGCGCTATGGACTTAGCATGGACGTAGTTGTGGTTAATAGTCCTAGCATTATTTTGATGAAATGTTTTTATATTATTTTAAATTAAATAATCCATAAAAAACGAGAACTATTTCTGTGCAAAGACCTAACTGGTCCATGGATCTGCACTCGTGTTGTTATTTATAAATAAAACCCCATTTAAACAGTGAGCGACCAAATTCCTCGTTACATCGTTAACTTCGGTAGTAATAAAATACTTGGAAAAATAATTTAGATCCTTATTTAATGAAGAACATGGGTGTTTGCCACGGCACGTAATGATTGAAACATACCTGACTTTTTGCTGCTGTAATTTCATTTTTTTAAATAAGAAATGATGCGGTTTTCAAATTATTATAGTATCATTATTGCATTATATATTATACTGTCCACTAATATCGTACAATTATGGTGATTATATTAAATTTACTTTGCTCGTATACACTTACATCTACAATATACATAATTATTATTGAGAAGAACAAAGGTGAAACAAGGCCCCAGACCCGAAATAATGTTTATAATCGAACTTCAAAGTTCAAGAAGTATCAAGATTGTAATTCTTGATCTTATCCGTCCGTCCGAACATGCCTAAACCAGTGTTTATTGGTAAACACTGATCTGCTATAGATTTATTTCACGCAATCAGGCAGAGTCACAAATGACAGCGAAAATATCCACACTTGTCTAATTACAAAGGACATTCATAGTACGAGAAAAAAAAACCGCCATAGAAATATATGTGACCATCGTGGTCAATGGGTACTGCGGTAAAATAAGCCATGAATGTTTCTGCGTAGAAACTACCAGTTTAAAATAATTATTATGGCATATTTTTACAAGATTAGGGTTTCTTGATAAAAAATGAAACACTTATGTTTAAGGTTTTTTGAAAATCAATCCCTAAAGGTGTATAAGAAAAACCGGTCGGTCGGTGAAACATAAAGAGTTTCTCCCTACAAACTCTTCCTTATGGGATTTGTGTTGAAAGCTTGAATTAATCGGTGTAACATAAAAAATGTTTTTACTATCATCCCTTGTCGGTGCCCACTGTGCAGTACATTTGATTATTTTTACATTATTAGTACATTTTGTTTGCGCCTGGTGTTGTTTTTTTAGCATTGTTCTTTAGATTCTACAAGACGTAAAGGAACAGCTCTACTTTGTATTGTATAACTTGGTAGAATTACCGCTATAACAACAAGCAAAAACACGACGTTTAGTTGACTTAAGCATTCCAGTTAGTGTCATTAACATCAAGAATGTATTGTCGTGAGGCACTCACATAATAAGAAGCTAATTATATTTGCCAAGTTTTTCTCAGACGTCGACTTGTAGACGGACTTGCAAACTCTTACGTGTATAACTAGAATATGTAATAACTATACTTTACTGATGAAGCAAGATGAGCCTATTTTCTGAAGCCATATTAACTAATAATATCTTTGGGTCTTAGCACTCTATAGATTTCTTCATTGATAAGGATTATTATAATCTCAGAAGAACTAGTAGGCCGTTTTAAGTAAGGTAAGTCGATTTTGTCCCCAGTTACAGTTTCATTGTTTTCAGATTAATAACATATCTACATAAACTATGTGGCGTGCAGATTTAAGGCCAAAACGTAATAACTGCAACAGGATGGTCCCTAGCTACCCTGGGTCTCCTTTGTTTTATCTGACTTTACATAATCTTACAAATATTCAAAAAACAAGGTGAAATGTGGGCGGTCTTTTCTCTATACAAACGGTCTTGACAGTTTATTAAATGACACCTAGAAATGATTCTTTTGCCGGGGAATTGATAATTTATTTGATTGTTGGTTTAGAGCCCAGAGCATCAAAGGCACAATTCAAGGAGCGCCTGCCGCTATATCTATATTGTGTCAAAGGTACTGACTCACCCTGACGGGTGTCAATACCTGTGATGTTCTAAGGTTTAAAGTTAAGAACAACCGCATTGGTCTACCTACCAAAAAAAAATGACATTCTTATTCGGGAATTTAATTCCTCTTGATTTTAAACTTCTTTGTTATGTACTACGAAAGCTACTTTATACTTTTCGATTTTCGACTAGGGCAAATATGGGATTTATTACTATTAAAGCTATGAATGCATTTTTTAAATTCTAAAATAAATTAATAGTACGATGGTTTCTTAGACCAAAATTAAATAGTGTCTCTCATGCTTTACTTTGCTGGAAAGGAAGACTATATTAATATTTTAACCTAAATTCATTATCATTCAAACATTAATTATCAGTCAACCTTAACAATTTTTTTTCATATATAGTTATCAATTTCAACGACAAGGGGCCTTGGCCGTGACAACACGCGTTTATATACAGTGCGTATTTATTATTTACATAAACATACACAAAGATAATGAGCTACAAATTCAGTGATAATATGTGTAATAACAGCAAATTTGTTTTTTATCGTAAAAAACTTTGTTATTCGTATTTTTCAAAATTGACTGAACTTTTTACTGATAAACTCATTTGTGTCTGAAGCAATTCTTTTGTGTTACTCTAAGACTGCCGGTTAAAAGTTCTCATGTAGCGAAAATATATCCTCTGGGCTGCTTCTTCGTACTTACGCAATTACATGTATATTATGTATATGGTAATAGGTACTACTACATTTTGACAATGAGCACTGAGGTACATTTGACCGTTTCATATTACGCGATATATAAAGTAAAGCGAATGTAAAGTAATTAGTGATTCGGCCCGGCTTCGCTCGTGTGATTTAAGATTATATGATTATACTTATCTACCCAACGGGAACATAAAGTTTTCTTTTTTTGATATCACACTGCTAGGCACAGAGGGCTGATTTTGTAACTTTGAAAGAAATGATTTCATTCACTTTGATTGAAATAATTTCTGTCAGAATTAAAAATCAGCCAATGGTAGGCTGATTTTGTTATTCTGAAAGAAATTATTTCAATCAAAATAATTAAAATAATATCTGTCAGAATTACAAAATCAGCCCCCTGGTCTCCTCTCATAATTTAGTGAAATTTAGGCCATAGTCCATCACGCTGGCCAAGTGCGGTTTGGTGGACCTCATGTCTTCGAGAAATTATGAGTTTGCATGCTTGACATGCACGGCAATGGAAAACATCGTAATCAATTAAATATCACAATTTTTTCCATTACCGTGGAGCAGCGATAAAATTCGCACATAGCGAATTTCTTTGTCAGAGGTGCGTGCCAAGGATTTAAACACGGTATCTCCGTGTAACCACGGTCTTCACCAGTCGGCCATCGCTGCTCACTTTTTTGTTACGGATCGTCCGACATAAGTATGTAATATCCAGTAATATCTTACTTCAATATTAGCGATCGATAACTTGATATAATAATATTGCAGTTTTTGCTCTAACTGGACTCGAATGTCGGGCCCGGAGTCGCGTGGGTGGCGTCAATGACTCGGTTCAAGTTCTCAGCCGCCTGAGACACACGGATCGGAAATATATGTGAATTCCTATTTTATTATGGCAAAGTGTTGACTTGACGCGTAAAATTTCCGATAAATTATATCTAAATAAATTAAATTAAATTTCGCTTAGCTGTGAAACGCTCAAGGCAAATCTCATGCGCGGAGGGTATGTTATGTTAAGCCGTCGGTCGTTTTATCGCTGGACAACATTCGTCAAACCTTTTCGGAGATGGCGAAACCTTGTGGGCGGCTTGAATACTTCCGACGTGTTGGCCACTAACCCGCATTGGAGCATTGTGATGGGAGAAGTTTCAGGCCTCTCCAATATGGGCAAACACCCGTGCCCAGCAGTGGGACCCAAAAATCAACCTTTTTTGGCCATAATAGTAATAAAATCAAGATAAAATGTTCTCTGTAGCAGTGATATGCTGCATTATTTCAATTTAATAAGGCTGATTGTTTTTGATTAGATAATCACCTAATCAGTGAGCGAGAAATGTTCTGATTGGATTTCGTCTTAGACCATTTTGCAAAAATGTGGGTTCGTATATGTGACGAATTCAATGAGAAAACATTAAACTAACGCTAATCTATACTAATATTATAAAGAAGAAAGATTTATATTTTTGTAAGTTTGTAATGAATAAACTCAAAAAGTGTTCCGATTTCAAAAATTCTTTCACCATTAGAAAGCTACATTCACCCTCAGTAACATAGGCTACTTTTTACCGCGGGAAAATGCTTCATGCACTACGTGATAACGGGTAATAGGGTCAACATGGTTGAAGCAACTGACTAAAAGCAATGAAGCCTGGAATATTTTAGGCTATTTTTTATCCTACGGGGCCCATTAAACGAGTCAACGTGGGCGAAGCCGCTGGCGGAAGGCTAGTAATCTTATAAAGTTACTTCATTAACTGTCTATAACACATAAATTTAGAAAAAAAAATACAAATATTAAATATTAATAATAAACCCTAATATAATTAGTATTGAAAAAAATGGAATAAGTAATTGATTGCTGAACTATCTAATTTTACAAATTCTTTCTAGGTCTGTGTAAGTTACTACATACTATGTAGGTAATGGCCTAAACACTTCTTCTATTTCCGTCACAAGGCAACCAGGCCTATATTGTACTTTAATATAGCGTTTTTTGTAACAATGCGTAGGTTTTTATGATGTAATGCGTGTAATAGTTAGAGTCATAACCACAGCACGCATTACAGAATAATGATAAAAAATTATGTTGACGCTATTAAACTAGACTCAGGCGAAGGCTGTGTGTCATACTCTGAATATATAATTAAACAAACAAGTGACTTGTATACAATACTTGACTGATGTACAATACCGTCGGCGGTACCATGGCTGCTGCGCAATAGAACCAAAAATTCCTTTTTTAGAAACGTACCTGCTTACCTTAACTAATCTAATTATGTCGTACATAGACGTACAGTGGCGGATCTAGAGTTTTAGTTTGGGGAAGCTTGAATTAACCAAGCAATATTTTCACGTACTTGAAACATTGTTATTGCAACAGTTCCCGACTTTTGTGCAATCCGCATGTTCTTTGAACGCATTCGGGTGACGCGTGGATTTGAAAATTAGTCGCGATACGTATCTATAATTTTAGCTTTGTCAAGGGCCAAGCCGTTGGGGTTCACCAATGGTTGGGTGGAGGGGGGGGGGGGATTCAGCCCCCTAGCCTCCGATGAGTATCAACCATAGTTATTAGGTACTTGTCGATAAGTCATGAGTGACAGTTTAACGCTAGCGGTTCATTGATCTCTAGACTGGGCCCGACTTTTCCTAGGTATACGGATCGCTCGCAATCTAAGCCAACTTTACCGAGGACCACGAGCCGAACGAACGCTTATGAAGATAATACGCTTATGTCCACGAAATTAAGCTATACTTATCATAATCGTATTGTTATTGTCACTCTCATTTTATAACACTCAACGCTGACGCTTGCAGCGACGCATTCGCTTTCAGCGTGTAAATCGTGGCTCTCCGGTTAGGGTTAATCGCGCTGCATTGAACTCATAATAAAGTTATTTGAGGTTCGTCATCAGACAATGACTATTATGATCATAAAGATACAAGTAATAATATCTACGGTAATCATATCGTCCAGCCACTTAGCAGTTAGATCACCTTTTTAGCAATACAAGTGGCGGTTTATGGGATATGAACTTTGTTAATATTACCAGATGTGTAGGTACTCGTAATATAAATTGGTATAATTTAGGAACTCTACCTATAGTTCCTCTAAAGTTGTCGAAGGACTAACTAGAAGTGGATTATGTTACTATTTACTTACATTAGTTCTACTTGCTATGTTGTTGCTATAAACAATGCACTTAACAAATTTTACTAAAAGTGCGCTCCGAATTTTGAACTGAGACCACCCGCTTGGGAATTCGAGGTCTTAACATACAAATTAAAAGATTTTTTTGTACATTATTTAGAAAATGTCATCGAATTCTTATTTTTTATTTTTATGTTGCTAGGGAAACAGATGTCATTCACAACATACTCCGGTGGAAAAAAACCGGAAGGTGTTCCAACAATAATATTAACTATAAAATTATAAACTAATAATTAAATTAAGTAAATTAATAGTTATATCTTTATATATTAAATAAAAAGGCTATTAATAATATTATCATTCGTGTTGCTCTAATTTCAATCTACACGAGCTGCATAATATACGATCTTATTCTAGTCGGACTTTTTTTGAGTTTTCACAACTCTATTTGGCCATTTGATACGTCTAGAATCTTGTAATTTATTCTGCAGAAAATCGACCTCTAATGCTGCGCACTTATTTTTATTTATGGCACGGATTGACTGAACCATCATACTATGCTAATGTTTATCAACTCCTCAGCTCTAGGCTACATGCAACTACTCAACTACCACTATAACATTAAAATTTAAATATATTTTTTGCACTATCATTATGCCACCTTACCAGGAAACCAGGAGTATCGAAGAGGTTGCGTTCTCGCGTATCGGCTACGAAACGCCGCCGTTGCACATTCGAAAAATGCAACTAGAGTCTACGTTGACTACGTCTGACTATGAAACGTAGTCGACGTTTTCAAACATATTCTTAACACAAAATCTTGTTACTAAATTAGAAGCATAATAATTTGGTAGGTATACGTACCACAATTATTTAATACCAAGTGACGCCCGAGGTTTTTGTAAGACCTAGCTACCTAGTAAATTTGATTTTTTTATTTTTATTGTGTACAAATCCTTTTAATAACAATGTTGACAATAAGTTTTTAACGAAAAAATTGAACCGACTTCAAACGGTAAAAAATAAAATTTATTCAGTAGGTACTTACCTACTTCTTCTTGCTTAATGAGTCTTAAAACTATTTTTGGAGTCGGGCCCTTAATAAAATGTCGTACCATTCGCTCTAAATGGGCACCGACAGTACAGACAGTGGGACAGTACATATTTCTTCTTGCTCATGGTAATGACTCTTAAAACTATATTGGAATCGGTGCCCATTCAGAACGAAAGGTACACTATATTTACTAAGACAGGACATTTTACTAAGGACCCGCCTCCAAAAATAGTTTTAGAGTCATTACCATAAGCAAGAAGAAGTAGGACTGAACAATTTTATTTTTTACCGTTTGAAGTCGGTTCCTTTTTTTTTTGTTAAAAACTTAATTAATTTCACTTTTTTTAAAGAATGTATGTGCCTATTTAGTTTCAGTGTTTCCCTCGATTTCCCTAGTACCGCATCATCAGATTTTGACATGGTGACAGTTGGACCACCTCGGGAGCATAAGTTTTTGAACAAAAAACATTTATTAAAAGAATTTTCTCTCAACTCCTAACCATTGTAGTACCTTCCATCATCAGCTCATCAACATGATATGATGATATTTATACACAAATGCCTGTTTTGCTTTAGTAAAAATATGAAAATCAATTGTTGTACTATAAAATTTGTATGTTCCCTTCGATTTCTCTGCGATTCCATCATCAGACTTTGACTTGGTGACAGCTGGACCACCTCAGGAATGAATAAGATTTCGAACAAAAGACCTATTTATAGAAAGAATTTGCTCTCAATTCCTAACCGTCGCAGGACCTTCCATCATCAGCTCAGCAACATGAGATGATGATTACTATGCACACATATATCTTATGCTTCAGAAAGTATAAGAAAATCAATGTGTGTACATATAAAATATGAGATTTCCCCTCGATTTCCCTGAGATACCATCATCAGATCCTGATTTGGTGACAATGGGACCTCCTCGGGAGTATAAGCATACGAACAAAAAAATAATTTTGAAAATCGGCCCACAAACGGCGGAGTAATCGGTGAACATAATTATATAAAAAATACATATAGCCGAATACATTACCTCCTCCTTTTGGAAGTCGGTAAAAAATTTACGGAAGCGTCGTCGGAAATACCCTATTGGTAACCTTAAAATTTGATCATCAATTATGACTTGCTGTTTGCGGTGGATTTTCTTATCCTTATTTACAAATTACATATTAACAAATCTTAATCATGATAAAAAAAACAACCAGTCAAAACGACTAATACGTGTTTAAAATATGCTTCATTTTTGTAGGTCTTTATGTATGTGTGATGATTGATTATTATTCATATGAATTTTTCTAAATTTTTTGCCCTCAATATATTTACCCTCCGAACACCATTCACTTCTCGGTCGATAGTTCAGTAGGGCTGTTCTTGCTCACTCAACTTTGTATCTTACTGTCTATCTATTAAAATCACAGCCTTATAATACCTACATTTAATAATTAGTTCGCGGGCGCAGTTAACTTTGCGGGGGCTCTAATACATATCAGTTTCAGACTCCCTGTCAAACACTCAAATACTTAAACATACTTTATAAGGCCATTCGTGGATAGCCACACTGACTCATGTGCGAGTTCTTGGATTATAGTTTGGGTTCTTATAAATTGACACGATCATGACTCATAATGTTTTGACCACAAGTGCACGTAAGTCATCCGAAATTGCACAATCTGCCGAACCAATTACGGTGATTATAAAAATATTGGATTATATTTTTAAATTGCTGCTAACGATTGCCATTTTTATTTTAACAATATTATTATAACTAACTAATATTATTATAACAAAGAGCAGCGATGGCCGAGTGGTAAAAAACCGCGGTCTTCGACGCGACCGATCCCAGGTTCAAATCCTTGGCTCGCACCTCTGACGAAGAAATTTGTAATGTGCGAATTTATCGCTGCTCCACAGTGATGGAAAATATCGTAATATTTCATTAATTACGATGTTCTCCATCGCCGTGCATGCCTGAGAGAAATTCATAATTTCTCGAAAGCATGACGTCCACCAATCCGCACTTGGCCAGCGTGGTGGACTATGGCCTAAATCCCTCTCAATTGTGTGAGAAGGAGACCTGTGCCCAGCAGTGGGACATAAAAAGGGTTGAAAAAAAAAATTATAACTTAATTTCAAGAACCACCAACATAATCCCTACTTAATATTTCAAATTAGAAAGTAACTCTGTCTGTCTGTCTATTGTCATCTACGCTTTTCCGCTTAAACTACTGAACCAACTTTAATAGAGCTTTAATTGAGAGCATCAAAACATGCATTTTGTGCGGCAAAAACTGCAATATCATTTTTTACGATATTTAGAAGTTTTATTTTTGACTATCAAGATACTGTAGTCCTACGTATATGGTTGTAACTTTAACTCAATATCTCCAAGCGTTCTAGAAATTATTAAGGGTCTTGACAGATAGACGGATATACATACAACTATGTGATCCTATAAGGATTTTTCCTTTTGAGATGCGGAACCCCAATGTGGCAGTATGAAGCAATCCATTGTAACCAGCCAAACAGAGCTCCCTGTTCTGTGTTTGAACAGACAACATTATTTTTCTACAATTCAATATTATCTTCCACAAATGCATTAACTTATCAGCGAACCTGTATACTTTTAATTTTAAATGTAGATAATGAATGGATATTGCATTTTTATGTAATGGTATGTGGGTGAACAATCAAGTGTTGCTTAACTTGAGATCACGTGGACGAGGTGACACGTGCCTCTGATTCTCACGCGAGTATGACAGCCGTATTTAGGAATACTATTATACTTGCATAAGTAAGCAGGCAACGCTATGCAAAGAGTGCTATTTGACGAGCGTTCGTTATGTCAAGCCCTCGATTCATGTCGATTTTGACAAACGCATAGTAGCAGGTTTCCTTAGAGCATCAAGATATTGACAGGTATGACACCCGTCAGACGAAGTGGCCTTTACGGGCGAACGCCTCATCCCAACGTCAAGCACAATGTGCCTTCTAGTTATACAACTAGTGTGTCTATGTGTGTCGGTGGCAGTATTGTCGGTGCATAGAAAATGACGTTTTTAATTGAAATTGATATATTTAGAAATGCATGCGTCTATAGCGATGAAATAATATTTGTGAATGTGTGACAAAATTAAAATATGTGCGTTCTTCCTCCCGCACCAGATTTGGCACAAAAATATGTTTTGAAGCGAGGCGCTATGCCGTCTCTACTGAAGGGTGAGTCAGTACCTTTGATGCTCTAAGCAGGCTTCACTCAGAGATCGAGTAGACCCTATGCGTTGGCGAGCTCTATGAGACCTCATAGTATTGTTTATGAATACGAGTGTGAGTATCTTGCTTCATTCCCCACCGTACATACCCGGCATTAATACAGGATGTACTTAACTCAAATTATTACCTTTGGGGTAGAGGAATAGAGAGAGGTTTAAAATATGTATCTTTTGCGTTTTCGGATGGTTTCAATGTTATTAGTATCTTGAAGGTACAAATTTATGGTCTACATTTAATGTACTAAAGGTAAAGGTAACTGTTTAAAAGATCATTAGCATGAAGTTAATATTCTTCGTTAATTTCATGGGTCCCAATTGCAACTCAAACTTTTATTATTTACTTTAGTCTGATTGTTGTAGCTGATGTCACATCACATCTTTCTTAAACATGCTCATTATTAAAACAGCCATAGGTATAAATATTAGGCACAACTATTAGTATCCTGCTAAAAATAAATAAACATTTTTATAGTGCTCCAAAAAAGAACAAACGCAAATCATAGAATACTGGCTTTAACCCGCGGCTTCGCCCGCGTGGTCAAAGGGAATTATCAATGAGTTGTTTATCATACGTGACACATTTGTGGTGCATAAATAGTGACAGTTCCACGATAAAAATATACTTAGAGGAACCAGCGGTAATGCTGACCGCAGATAAGGTGTACGTACACTGACATACTGGAGCTTTAAGCTAACTTCAAAAGAAATGTGCTGGTGAAAATAGGGTCTTGGACACTATGCACAAAAAAATTCAAAAACCTTACCTTAAAAAGGTTGCACTAAATCACGCTTAGAAAGCAATATAATTGTTAATTCTTTTTTATACATGATTTTTATTACCGATTAAATCAATAATAATAATTGACTATATATGATAAGTGACGTCACTTATCATTTTCTCATACAAAATGTATGGGGATGTCACGTTTTGACAGCTCATTAAAAGTATCTCAATTGACTTGGTAGTCCAAGACCGGATTGATGCAGGATCCACCGATCATGCTTACGTGTACAGACATTACTAACGTGGAGAGCACATATAAGTGTGATTAGTTTTCCAAATGGGTGTGATTTTTTCTTTTGAAGTGTTTCCAGCCATGCACGGCTTGGGACACAAAGCAGAGCACTATTTTAATACACTACTGTAGACGACATTATATGTCTTTCCATTTGGGGATAGTATGTAAAGATTCTGGTCATTGGACACACTCGAATATGCTACATATAATTTGTCCATGGCCCCATGGGAGAAGCACGGTTTTTCTAAGTTCACCCCCGAACTAAATATCTAGCAATTAATAAAACATCGATCTTACTATGGGGATGTTTTACCGCGGTAAAAAGTAGCCTACGTTACTCTCCACCCTCTTCACAATCTCCACACACAAAAACCATACCATATAATAGATTCGTTGCGACGTGAAAGACGGACAAACAAACAAACACACTTTTACATTTATAATATTAGTAAGTAAGTAAGTATGGATTATAATGCTAATAACACAATTAGCGATTGTGTACGGGAAATGGATGACCACCATCAACACCAACTGTCGTTGTCACATTGCTTTGATTTTCCATCCCAACGGGGATAAAAGATCACACTCTTACATTATTTTTGGGCGAGAATTTCTTTTTTAGTTACAAAATTTCTCAGTGAAATTGAAGTAGATAAAAGGGGTACCGATGGCAAATGATGAAAAATCCATTCGGCTATTAATAAATAAAAAATATATAAAAAATAACGTTAATAGTGCATCACGTTTCACACTCGTAGTCCCACAGTAGGGTAGATATACTCTATGTCGTGGGTACCATGGACCCACCCCATGGAACCGAAACCGGGTCCCTCTGATTGGCAGTCCGGCATGGTAACCGTTGCACCACACGGGTCAAATTAATGGAATTTATTCACCTCAAAGGCAAGTTGATATTTGTGTGCCTGGTTAAAAGTTAATAGTTTTGTCACAGATTTACACTTTTCGCATTCTCCTACGTAAAAGGCGATTTTATTTCACTATAGCTACTTTAAATATTTCAGATTTACTTGCCAATGTTTGTTATTTGCTTAACCTCGCTTATTTTTGCAATTAATATTTCATTTAATATGCCAAGATATCAATCGTTTCTTTTCATTACCTTTACTCCGCTCTAAGCTCCCTAATTTGTTTGGCGTAAACTTTTACAATCAATTTTAAACCCTACATATCTACAAAAATATCGAGCTTTTTGACACATTTTATGATTATGATGTACAATGCCCATCAATTTTACTACCGCTATTCTTATTTCAAAGTCGAATGGCGATTTATCATCCATAGATTCTGATTTTTTTATATAACTATACTACGTACGAAGTCATAATAAATCTATGTATGTTATCATCAATACAGCGATCCCTATGATATACATATATACGAGGTTGTGTCAAATGAAAGGGATTACGAGCAAAACTACTATAAAGTAGACTGATATAAGCGTGTTTGCAATGTTATGGCGGTTCATTGCATCTAAGTAGGTATAGCAATAAGGTCGATTACACTCTGATAGCACAGATTGATTATAATAAAATAATTAATTTCTCACGATGGTGGCGAATGCCTTCGATATCAATTAATTGATTGCTGAGCTTATTTAATTCGAAAGTGTGTCATGATTTGAGTAGATGGAGCAAAGTCGGCCTTTGGAAGCGGTGCTAACCTTCGTAGAGACAATCATAGGTTAAATAACTTGTATATATTATATACAAATTGAACCAGTTTGAGTTTAAACTGTCCCAGATAATGTAAGGACATAGCTAAATGATCATTGTTATTACATAATACAAAATCAAAATTTTCAATAATTTTTTGACAATGTGAAAGAAGCTAAGTAAACGTTTACAGAAAGATTTGGATATTGGAATACCTAAACTTATAGCTGTATTGACCGGCGTTTTTTACGAAGGTGTATAGTTTTTATTGCTTTAAAAATATTTTTGAAGTGAAAACTTCTTTAGCGGCGTTGAGCACTTTTGTGGGATGGGTAAAAACTGTGAAACTCGAGCGAGGTCACGTGTGCTGATCGAAAAATTTCGTAAGATAGTAGAGGAGACGTGGAAGATCGACCTTCACCGACGGCTGTCTATACTTTTTTTCTTTAATTATGGAATCGCAAACTCTGCATATTGCCAGCGTCAAGTATAATTTTATCTTAAAATTCGTTTATATCAAGTATTTAAAATATTGAACAAAGTGCATCCATTAATGAAAAAAGTGACGAAGAAATAGTGAAAGAAAATGAGTGAGTACCTACTTTATCAAAATACTAGATGAAAACCTACTGAAAATATTAGGTGAAAAATAATACCGATAATTAAAGCAATTCGTGCAAAATTATTTCCCAACCATTCCAAAATATCAAAAATGCACAACGTTAATATTCAAGTTTTCACTTCTGCCGGCACTCCCGGAGTGCAACCCGTCGGTTTTTTTTTAAACTAAAATGTGAAAATGTTTTTGTTCCAAAAATAACTTAGGGCCTCGTTCTCCATCTCCAAGTAAAGTGTTGATTAGTTCAGTGGTCAGTTTATCATATGATTAGTGCTAGTCGAACATCGTGAAATTAAAGTTAAAGTTACGGATGACTTTAATCAACAATTAGCGTACTTGTCACTTTACTTGAAGGTGATTAAAGAGGCCCTTAGTGTTTGTTTGTTTGTTAGGAAGCAGGGCTTTAATTTTCGTGCTTGCGCTTTACTTTTTGCCGTATACAAAGCACTATCTAGGTACGTAATTTTCGAGTTCATCTTTGTAGGGTAGAATACAACAGTGTTAGATGGTCTGAATCGTGGCTACCAGGGAATTATAACTGTGCAATAACTGAGACACATATCAGAGGCGTGTGTACGATACACACACCTACGGAGCTGTCAGCTGATCCAGTGCATCACGCAGTCGAACTCATTGCACACGTATGCCGTCATATAAAACATATTAAAAGACCTCTCACAGATAATATCGAATACAGACATACAAATTGGACTGCTGATTTTGCTGATTTAACACATGAGTTTTTTCAGTTCAAATACATTTCCATAAGGTTTTTTGTACAATACAACTGATCATTTCAATAATAATCTAATATATTAGCCACTTTTTTTAGCTTGTATCAAGGACTATAAAGCGAGTTTTAGGTTACTTTAAAATATTTTTAACGCCAAATTTTCATAGATAATTTGATTTTTTTTTCAGGAAACGGATTGATTATAAACTGAGGTGTATTTATGTGTATTAAATTTTATGAAAGATTATTCCAATTTGCCGAAATTAAACGTAATTTCTGGCACATTTTCTCTCAAAATTAACTAAGTTCAATGCTTTTTGATAATATTTTTTGTACGAGAGTGGGCAATTTACTGTGCATTGCATGCGATTTTTACAGCAAAACATAGCATTTTTTCCGAACCGTTTAGGTTTTAAAATAATCCGGAAATATGTAATATTCTATACCTATCACAGTAAAATTCACAAAACTGTCGTCTTCAGGCAAAACAACGTAATAAAAATGAAAAAGTGGTCGGTTTATTATTGAAATGATCAATTATATTCGGCAATAAAACTTATGGAAATATTGTATTTTAACTGCGAAATCTCATATGTAAAGTCAGCTAAATCAGCGAAATCGGCAAAATTTCGTATACAGTCTCTTAAGAATCACGGTATTTTGTTAGTACCTAAGCAAGTATTTCGAAAGACAAATTCGTTTTGTTTCTTTTGGTGTATCAGGTACATAATACATTAAAATTCGTACACCGTACCGCCAAACATAACATCGCATGCCGCCGTGAACACCTGAAGGTGCAGGAGAGCAAATCTGCTCTCCCGAAGATGGACCCGTTCTGGGGCGCCGCGCGTGGAGGACACCGGTGCGTTCCTATCAAGATCCCGGAGTCCTCACTAACGCAGAGGCAGGCCACCGAGGGGGTTTTAGTGCGGTCAAATCCCACATAACCCGGTATCCGCTCCCAAGGTGTCGGGTACCTTTTGAAGGTCCCCCCCCCGATACCAAAAAAACGGTACCTATATACTTTAAATTTTACTAAACAGTTTTATTCTGAGTTAATATTAATAAGAAGAAATTAGCCTTTGGGAAGGTCAAAGCTAAGAATCATTGCAATCAACATAAAACTGCATAGGTAAATAAATAATCCACCAGACTTGTATAATCATCTGATGTCATTTGGAACTGAACTGTTATTTCAGTTACTACCTTCTAATAGTTTCAACTAATATTTTTTATTTATTTTACTGCTGGCACCAGCAAATACAAATTGTTCAGCTACTCCCACGTAGCTACCTACGATAGAAGCTGTCTCTATAATATAAGATGCGTTATTTCGACAAATTAACTAAAACTGCTTTTTAAGAGGCTGTGATATAACACACTGCTGCTATTATGATGACAGAATCCTTGCGATTCTAGAGTTTTAATGTAATAAAACATCTTAGATGTTTGCTAGTGGTCCGGCCCAGCTCCTCCCGGGCGCAGACGTTGTCTTTCAAACCTACCAAATTACCTACCTGCCGAACTACCTACCTTTACCTACCAAATTATAGGTAGCCCACCTAGAAAAGTTCTCTAAGACAACAGTATTCTTGCACTAGACCAGTGTCCAGTACGGGATATTTACTCGTTTTTTATTGATATCCAATTGACCACATGGAATGCACACGCATTTGCCGCTATAAAAAGTTTAGAGGTCAGAAAGTCTCGTGTATCAAATTTATATCGCTGTATGCAACAATGTTGCACTCGCTGATTGTACCAATAAAGTGCGCTTGCAACAATGTAATAGCTTTGTACCAGGAATGTATGAATTTCAAGATATTGTTATTTAACTACGTCATTTGGTATACCACTACCACAATACAAATAGCTTCTTATTGTCTATTATGCCACTACTATGTATTGGCCTTAAATAACACAGATTAATCAATAATATAACTAGATAATGAACTTACCTACTTAAATTCTATAATATTTTGCTCTTCTAGTTACTTATTTAGAAGCGCGCATGGCCAGGCGGCGAGCATACAATACAAGTGATGCAGCTAAGCCAAACGGGCTCGGTCAGGTGTGAAATCGGTGACCTCTAGTGGCAAAAATTTCATGCGCGTTTCCGTGCTTCGGAGGGCTTGTTAAGCCGTCGGGCCCGGTTGTTATCGGTAGATCATCCATCCATCCATCCATCACCATCCATCCATCCATCACGTTCTCCAATCCTCCCGGTCCTGTGCTTTCTGAATCCAGCGACTATAACTATAATATCGGTAAATAACCTAGCCTAAACTTAGTCGGAGGCCTTATGGGCTGTTTGAAAACATCCAACAGCGGGTTGGCCACTAACCCACATCTCAACCAATTCGCATTGGTGCAGCGTGGTGGAGTAAGCTCCAGGCCTCCTTATAAAGGGGAGAGACCCGTGCCCAGCAGTGGGACGCAAAAAGGGTTGCAGCCAGTTACTTATTTGCGTAGACCCAATACTTCACCTGGTGCAAAGAATTATGCAGTTTTTTAATGGATAAGGGGTGATTAAGAACCAAATTAATTTATTTTATTGCTTTAATTTCAAACGAAACATTCATTTGCTAAGTTTTACCTAAGAACGCCATCTGAAATAGGATCCAATAAAAAAAAACATGAACTCGGGCCTCTAGTTGCACAGTCCCACGTTATCATTCGGCTAAGGAAGCTTTAATTCAATGAGCGAAATTTTTATATAGCTCTTTCAAATCAACATTGTCATTTCTTTAAACGTCGGATTGGCCGATGGCGTTTTACGGCGTTCAACACCACAATATCATTTAATAATCTCCAATAGATGTCAGGAAGAATCATATTTTTCAGTTTATGTTTAAATTGATTATACCTGAAAATATACTTATTTTAATTTAAAATTTCTAAAATAAAACCTAGCTGGATCGATTTATAAACCCTGAAATCAGAGTACTGAATTTCATCAAAATCTAAATATATTGTTTTTTGATGCACCTCAATTATTAAATAGTTAGAGACAGATATCGAGCGAGAAACTCTTACTAATTCAAAATTGAGATCTGGGACGTAGTAAAGTCGTAACAGGCACATAAATGGAGTGGCGAACGTTATGGGAGGCTCGTGTCCAGCAGAGGACTATGAAAGTCTATATGATGGATGGGTGATATGGATGGAATGGATGAAAGATATAATTTTATTATCACGCTGAATCATTGTAATGTACAAATGTACATAACACTACACTGCCGACTGCAACTCCATCTTGCTTATAAGGTTTCATAAACGAATGACAAGGCTGCATTATATTATACACTGAAAAGTTGAAAACTACATAAAATGTTTTATTATAGTTTATTTAAAACAATGATTATAACTAAAATAAAGATTATAATAAACATATGAATTATAAAAGAAATATACCATCTAATAACCCATCCTGCGGCATAGTCCTCAGAACTCTGGCAGCATTACCACGTTGAAACGCTAAGCTAATTCTTTGAGCAAAGTAGCTGCCCGTCCTCCGGTCACCCGAAGTGAGAATGAGCATAGTCGACATTTCCCTCATGAAAACTTTCATGTCAGCCGACCAAGGACCCATTTGTTTCCAATGCGAGCGCCAATTCATAATTTACAGTAATAGTCGAACATTTTTGAAAGCTACATTGTGTTTGTCCTGCAAGGATAAATTTCTTGTATATAATTAAAAAATGCATTGTACAGATCTATCTGTCCATAATCCATATCAGTTTTATAAATTGAATTTAGAGTAATAAGATCTATAAATCAATAAAATGACGCTTAGAAAATGAATCATAGGAGATAATCATTTCTTCACTACATAGGTATATACTATACGTAGATCGCCGTAAGTAATCGCCGCAGCGTGAAAACATTAACGTGAAGTGTACGTCGTGTACTATGTATTAAAGTGTATTTACAGTGTGAAAACGTCCATTCATATGTCAATTCGTATTGTGGGGGATTTCCTTTAGACTGATGTCATATGATGTGAGTCACGTGCACCCCCCATAAATAATAATCCATAAAGCATCCTATTACGGGGTATAGATACCCTTCGATATCAGGATAACAGAACAAAGCCGGATGTTGGTTGCGGTTAGGATCTAAAATGTAAGGAATACCGCATAATATTGCATCCACTTGTTGCATTCAGGGTCACATCCATTGATGACTCTATCAAGATGCGTATGGATAGGAAAATTAGTGAGGTCCATTTTTAAGGCGTGGTCTATTTTATAAATAAAAATAACATGGCCGCTGTTAACCAAAAATGAGCATAACTTAGTGTAATAATAGCAAACAAGATCCTAAACAGAATATATTATTCACGTTTATTATCCGCAAAAGCTTCGGTAATGAAAAATAATTTGGGTTGTCGGTGGTATCTATAAAATAATTCAGTATTCCCAAGCATTTACACAATTATACAAGTAAAATTTGTCCCACAAGACTTTTAGTGTAGGCTATTATACCGCATTAACCCGCATTGGGGCATGGTGGAGTAGGCCTTCCCAATAGGCATGATGACACTATTAAAGAATCAGAGAATAAATGGTTTTACAGAAAAATATAGGTTAAAAAAATTCTAAAATATGATCTCGTTTTAATATAAACATTAAGATCAATAAGATTTTCAATAAAATAAAAGTATTAAATAGAGCAATCGGCCATGTTATCTGAAACGTCAATCAAAAGGAATGACGTCACGTCTCAGTAAAAGTCATCGTGTTTCTTGAAGTTTGACGAGCAAGCCGACGCCATGACACCTACGAGCGTTTTCGCGCTTAATTCAAATTACACAGCAGAAAATACTAAAATACGTTAAAACTTTAATTTATTGCTGAAATAAACTTTTTTTCGAAACTAGGAGACGTGTACCTACAATAAGGAAAGGTATTTAAAAGTCTGTCATCATGCCTATTATGGGGTGAGACCTGTGTAGGACGTAAAAAGGGTTTGTTGCCCGTGGTATAACCGCGTAGTCCAACTGGGAGTACCACGGGAAACTTTTTTTACCCGTGGTACAACTATTTGGTTCTGGTCCAACCTGTATGAAGGGCAACAAGCCGTAAAAAGGGTTGCAGCTATCATTGCCTTGGCTTGGATCATTGCATTGGCTTGGATCTTACTAAACGACTCACTAAAAATGTTCTAGAGTTTGCGGTAAATTGGGTAGAAATGTGTACTATGTACAGAAAAATTCAAAATGCACAAATGACCTGAAAAAGGTTGTACTGAATTATGCTTGGTTATTAATTTTTTAATTATTTTTATTTCATTTTAAATCAATAATAATTAATTCAGTTCAGCCTTGTGACGCCATAAATATTTTTTTCATACACAAATTATAATATAATGTCGCGTTCTGACAGCTCATTAAAAGTATGTACCTATCTCTTTTTATGTTATCTACTAAGGTATGTTATCTAGTGTCTATTTTTTATGATTTCTTTCTTTACCTATTTTATTTAAGAAAGTCACAGGTACTTACGGGTACCTTGTTCTTTTATGTGTCTGTTGGCCTCAGTTGTCATACATATAACTAGTACCTGGACTCCCGAGTGTTGCTCGGATAAATACAATTGATTTTCTTGGTTTATTTTTAAGCAAAACATTCATTGGCTTAATGTTACTTAACAAAGCCATTTGAAATATCTAGCTCCCAATTTTAATAAAATTGTCACAAAAAATAAAAAATGCCACTTGCCTACTAGAGGTTTGAACCTGGGTCTCTAGCTCCGTAGTCAACTTTCGTAACCATTCGACCAAGAAAGCTTTAATTCCATTGACGAAATTTTTATAGAGCTCTTTCATATCGACATTGTCATTTGTTTGAAGGGCGCATTGACGGTCGACATTTGACGGCTTTCTACGCTACAAATTCCAATAGATGTCAGTAAGAGTAATTTTATATTTAACGGCATAAACATTAAATAAAACGACAATTTCTATCAATAAAAATTTGCTGGATCGATTTATCAGCCCCGAAGCCAGGGTACTAAATTTCATCAAAATCTTTGGAGCCGTTTCCGAGATTCAAAAAAATATATTTAGATATATACAAGAATTGCTCGTTTAAATGTATTAGATAGATAACAACTGTGGCCAACAGACTAATTAATCAGATCAACCGCACTGGTTTGATGACTTGATCTTCATAATATGTTAATGTATTATACACAGATGTCTTTCTTTTCACGCTTTGTTCCACAGTTGGCATTCATTTCGATTACAATTTATGACAAAATATTAATTTTTGTAATAAAACTAAAATAGCTTTTCAATATATATCAAATTGTTTCAACATATATCAATCTTTGTTTAATGTTTAGTTTTGGATAGAAAGAAAATCATGTAATAGATTATAAATGAACACGTTTATAAAAACGTAGGTCAAAGTTGACACCAAGACAGAATTGTATTGAAGAACACCTATAGCGAATGCGCCTCACTCACGGCTCTATAATGATAATAATGTCGGTGCAATTTTGTAAATAACCCGTTGCAACATTGTAGTAGCCCGATACCAGGATCATACAAATCAAAGGAGCTCTGAGTGCAACTTTATTCGATAACAAGATGCCATGATGTCATAAATCAGCATCACAAAGTAGCAATCTCCTCACTCAGAACTTGTTGGAAGTGTCATTTATTATGCTTTGTATAGATTCATATATGACTCGCATCTGCAACTACTACTTGTCACTGCATTGCTTTCTGTGAAATAAGGAAAAGTTTATTATTTGGAGGAAGGGGAATTAGGAGGTTGAACCAGTTTGAGAACATAAAGACATTCTTTTGGGTTTCGGTGGTGGTGGATTTGTGTAAGAGTGGTGTCTTTTGTATAATTTGTAGAAACTGCGGCAATATTGGTAGTGCGTAGCAGGAGTGCCACAGGCAATGAACGGATGTCTCAAGCTCTGATCTACAGATCAAATTAGATAATTTGTGAATAAAATTAATAGTATAGGATACTAATTTAGTGCGTTGTTTGGTAATACGGTTTCGCTCTTGTTTTATTGGAGTTTTCATTAGATCGCAAAATGACCACGCCATTTATGGTCTCTATGTACAGAAGAGCTAACGTATACGGTAAGTCGGACTGGCTCCACGGGAAAGCCTACAGGGTTAAGGTCATGAACGTGAAACGTCGTAACTTAATCTAAAAGTGAGTAATAACAATTCTTACGTTGAAACTCTAAGCACAGTTATCAACACGCCAACAAATATTTATGAATCAACCAGCAGTTGTTGCATTTTGGTGGTTTTCATTAGATAGAATAATCACTTATAAACGTTACACACTCATAAACGTTTATAATCACTTGTGCAGTTATTTGGCCACAGTCAGTTTCCTTGATCCGTTTCATTCCACATTTCTCAAGAAACATTTCACTGAGCGAGACCCACTGCCTGACTCTTCTTCAAGAATTCCTTACACAAACCGCACATCTAGATTCCGTTTCGTTTTACGCTAGGTTTAATATACGCGTTCCTTGTGGTAAATGTCTAATTCCAATACGAATAAAGTGAACTATTAAGAAAGGTACGAGTACCTTACTTTTTCCTCACCATTGAACAACGAGAAAACACTAGGCATATTTTTCCATTATCTTTAGTATCCTTCAAAAGGTTGCGTTATAATTGATGACGAAAAGCGACATTTTTTAAGCCACAATTTGTAAAATTATTTATAAAATGAGCATTTTACAAATTTTAAATAAATCGTACACATGTAAGTCACATAATGTCTTGATGTTTATAAAACATTTTCACCATAGAGTCACTCAATAAACCTTCAAAATATAGGTAGTTTTAGTATCTTTCAAGTAGTCATGCTATATTCGTTTATTAATTTGTCAAATGAGTGCGTCCACTGTGACATCTGTACATAGTCTTTTAGTTATAACATGCTAATCAAACGGTATTTCTCTGGGAAACCTATATTTTTTACGGTACCTATTTATAAATAGATTCCTGTGTTTGTACTTTAAAAGAATGTTTTTGACATAAAAATACACCTAATATAATAACCTAATGACTCAATCTCAATCAATGACTCAATCCATGATAATCGTTCAAATATATTCTCGTTTAATTTTTTAAAATGCTTTAATAATTAGGATTTTTTCAAAGTGACAATGTGAACTTATTTCTGGCATGGTCAGTATCTTCATTTATCACAGTTTAGATAGTATAACCTGTGGTATAACTATGATGCATTTTAATCTGCATATTCGAGGATGTCAACTGTAGTTTTCATTGAAACTCCAAATAATGTACAAAATTAAAAAAAAACTGAAAAATTCACACTAGATTCAAAAAGAAAAAAAAAACAATAAAATACTATAATTGTATTTCAATATGATTTTTGTAATGCACAAGAAAATTAAAAAAATGTACCGTACCATGAAGAGTCGTATGTTCCATTGATAAGAAGCAAGAAACATTTGCAACATTGTATGCACCATATACTAGAACTGCATAAAATCGAAGAGGTTTGAATGCAAGTAATTACAGACATTATCTTTTATGCTTGATTTCCTTCAGAAAACATAAAAACACGTGTTGTTGCCACCAAGCCACAATACAAAGAGCGACTTTACACTTAATATCTATTGTGCCAAAGCCGTCCAAAATCCTTACAACTCCTAAGAAATCTTGCATTTCTGTAAAAACGACCCGCGTGGCGTAATGGTTACTATGCCGGACTGCCGATCAGAGGGTCCCGGGTTCGATTCCCGGCGAAGCAGAAATTTGAATGGTGAGTTTAAATTTCTGTTCTTGGTCTGGGTGTTTGTGTTTGTCTTTGTGTGAGTCAATGGCACCCACGACACAGTGTATAACTACCCTACTGTGGAGCTATGAGTGTGAAACGTTATTATTACTATTATTATTATATGTTTTCAATTTTAACAGAAATATAAGATGCAGGTAACAAAAGATGTCGTTAGAGACTATCGTGCGAGAATCTAACGATTTTTTTGTTTCTTTTATATACCTATACATTGCATATAATTAATATTCATTTAATACAACTTAATGACTGAAGTGTCACTGAAAATTAAAATTAGGGTTCATTTAACATTTTCCTTCGCGCGAGGGGAGCTCTGAGTTGACTGGTCTGGGCGTGAGCGTTGCAGGTCAGCTCAGATTTGCAAGTGCATGTTCAGTGCAACGAGATACCAGGAGAACAAAACAGTGAAGGAGTTTTACGTGAACTTTGACATGCTTTTTAACCGGAAATCACTGTTGATGCACGTATTTCCCTATTTTCTCCAATGCTTGTACAATTTAACATAAACTGATCCTTTTCCTTAAGTATATTGTGTTTATACTTAATTAACATGCTTAGCTTATGAGTATTAACATTTATTTTACATTTTTGACTAAAAAGTAGTTATAAAGCTTTGTGTGTAAAAGGGAGTAGTGTATATTCATGTTTCACCTGCTGACGTCACAGGAAGTAGGCGGGCTAGTGCATCTATTGGTGAAAGCCTGAAACTGAAAACCACTTGCACACAACCATAGGCACTCACACTACATACACACTTACTACTAAATTCAAATTACTGTACAAAGATAGAAAATTGATCAGATTTTTCGCCCTACTACATTTATCGTGTTTTTATAAACTTATAACCTGTTACCTTCATTTTTTACATACATATACATGTGTTGGATAACAGTTGACGCATGTATACGTCTGTCTATCCTATATTTTAAGTGAAATTCTCGTATATTATTAATGCCGATATGAAGAGCGCTATACTGATGATGCACTGGAGAATGTTTCCCTCTCACTCGGAACGGGGCGGGACCTATTTTCCATCAATAGAGTCATACTATATTTAAGATATACAATATTGCTGTTTCATCCTGCCGCTCTTGCACTGCTACGACAGATAATTGATTTATTACGTTAGCCATATATTGTGTTACCAGTGCATCGAAAACTAAAATGCATCAGGAATTACAATATTGAATTAAATTTCTTGTGATTTTATTACAACTAGCGGACTTTAGTATTAGTCATAGCATGATGTTCAAACAATAAAAAATATTATACATCAGAGTTCAAATACACTGGAATTACTAACCATCTTAATAATAATTAGGTACAGTACCGTGCTATCTCTTGTGTTTTTTATTTTTATTATTGCTTAACGAGTGAATTTCGTGTGATAAAGCTGTTATTGTTTATTTATATATAGGTTTACTCCTTTTGATACTATCAAATGACCTTGTCGTGTCAATCGTTTAGTATTTCGTTTGTTGCTCGTAGTTCATCTTCAGAAATTAATATTATAAAGAAAACGGCTAATATTATAAAAAGTAGTGGTCTGGGAAATTGAATATTAGTTAGTGTTGTCGTAAAGTGATCGCTGGACTGAGAGAGAAAACATAACATCAGAGAGAGGAGTACAGCAAACATCGCTACATGCAAATCAATCAACACATGCGCTCTCCGCTTCTGGAATCGGTGCATCTATTAAAAGTGTCCACAAAAGCCTGTTGCAACAAATTCAGACTTCTTAGTATGCGAAAAATGTGTGATGTGACTTATAAGTAATGTAAAATGATTGACTCTTGTGATACGCGTCTGCCGCTGAAAATGAATAAGGATAAAAATTGATACGAGCAAGTTTATTGGAAATTGTGCGTAATAGAGGCGAAATGGCATAGCAATGAAGAGTAGCGTTCCAGCTTAAGGAGCTTAACTTAAAAATGGATAGGGACAGGGTGGCAATTCAAAGAGAGTTTAAGAAGAATAGAAATATGAAGAGGAAGTGTAAGTTACGAAAGTCAAAAGAGAAGATGAAAATGGAAAAAGAAACTACGCCCATGCATATAGTATGTGTGGATTTAACAGAAGACAGTGAGTCTGAAGTATACATCAAAACGACGCAAAAGCACAAAGTAACTACGCGTTTACGAAAAGGTACACCTATGGCTGAAAAAGACAAAACTGTATCTAGTGGACAAACCAATAAGTCAAAAGATGAAGATATTACAGCTGGAAAAATAATTCATAAGACAAAAAAGAAAGAAGAGAAAGATGAACTCATCATTGTAAGTTCCTCTTCTTCATCTCAGGACAAATATCCTGAATTAATTTGGAAATCAGAAAAAGAAGAAGAGGAAAAAGCTAAAACCATTAGGCTTATATTAACTAACATGGAAGATGATATAATAACAAGTGAAGAAGGTGACGTTGAGAAGATTAGATTAAGTGAAATTTTAAGAAATACGAAGGTAGAAGAAGAGATAACTACAAGTGGTTTAAGTGAAAATACAAACGAGGATGAAGAAATTGACGTCCCTTTATCTTTCTCCTTTCGGGACATAAAAGAAAAAAAGAATTCGGAAACTGTGTGTGCAATGAAAGTCAAAGATGATTGTAACATAAAAATGTCAAATAACGATTATTTTAGCCCGAATGACGACACAAGGATTATTAATTACAAGCAATACGAAGAAAATATAAAACAACATTGTGAAAATCAAAAAGCCTTTGATAAAAATGATGTTTTACACTATATTCCAACCACGTCCAGTGAAATGCTTGAGACACCAGATAAAGAAGAAGAAGAAAAGAATCGGACCTATAGTAGTGTAAAAGAACAACAAAAGAAAAACATGAAAAGTAATAAAAAGACAAAAAAAGTTAAACCTATATGCACAATAGAAATTCCAGACGATGAACATACAAAAGAGGGTATTTTCATTGGTGGATTTCTAAGTAAATCAAATATAGATGGAAACGTTGCGCAGTATGACGAAAAAATTTCAAAAGAAAAGATACAAACCGTAAAAAATGCTAAAAGGGGAGGAAAATCATATGATACGCTGTCTGTTTTACATAATGCTAAAGATACACCAACTATTCAGTGTTCTTCTGTATTTACTAAAACAGACAATTCTAACGATAGCTTTAGTGAGTCTGCAACGAAAAACTCAAATATTAATATTACTGAGGAAGACGAGGAGAAAGACAATGGTAAAGATGACAAAGGTGAGGGAAACGAACATCTTGAACTTGGCGGGCCTAAAAGACTGTTTCTCAAGGAGGAAGAAGTAATTTATGACAGAGAACCTCAGATGACAGAAAAGGAAGAAGAAAATTGTATATGTCAAGATGATAAAAAAGTAGCCGAAACGAAAGAAAATTGGTGCGGAGCGGAGCGTAATAATCTAACTGAACAAATTGGATACATGGAAGATGAGACCACACTTAGTGGATTTCCTAACGATGTACATGTTATTCCACAGAAGGAAGACCTATTACTACCGAGCAAATTTAATGCGAAAGTGATTGCGTTGGATACGCCCAGCGGATTATTTATGGAGACAAATATGGAAGAAGAGCCTGGACCCAGCGTATTGATGAAGAAGGAAAATTTAAAAATTCACATGAATTGGTATAAGAAACAGAAAATAAAAGCAAAAATTTTAAATATGTTTCCTAATTTAAAAAAATATTGCTCGTCTAATTATGATATGAAAGTGACTTTTAATGTCAAAGCTAACCTGGGTCGTCTACATACTAAAATGTTTTGGTGTCGATGCACTTGTAAAATTTCTCGGCTTTTTAACCTGGTAACAAAAAAATCAAGATCTCTTGTGGGCTTAGTATTTTATATTAAGTGCAGAAGACACGCGATTCTCCAACCCCTGTGCCGATTTGCGCGTCTAGACCCTGAAGAATGAAGACCATAACAGAGATCGTGTCCCCTTTTCTAAATTTAAATCTATAAGTGTTAATTGATTATATAATTATACAGGATGGTTGGTAACGTGTTGGCAATACATTAAGGGGATGTAGGGGAGGTCATTTGCAACCTATATCAAATAATTATAGTGACAAGAAGTTATCTTTTAAAATTTAAGTGTTCAAAACTATGGTTTTGAATATTCTCATAATGATAATGTTTTATGTGGCTAAAGATTCAGGCAAATGAAGCTATCTGTGTACTTGATCATAAATTTATTGTTAAATAGGCTAAGTGTGTAAAATGATTCAATAAAAACTTCTATTTGTCTCAATTGTAATTATTATTGACAATTTTTCAAAAAATAGATCCATCATCATAAGCAAAATGATTATGTTATTTGATAAATGACCCCAAGGGTGTTAAATTAAGTTTGGCTGCAATCCTTTTTGTGTGCCACTTCTGCGGGGAGGCCTGGAGCTTACTCCTTCAGGCTGCTCCAAATTACGTTTACTTGACGTTTATTTAAGCAGGGAAACGGCAAAATACTTACTCAGTTGACAAGTACCTTATCGACTATTATGTAACGTTTTTAGATTTTGTTTTAATAAATCAGGAGTTATAACAAAACTTTGGAAGCAGTATGTAGAGTCAAATCAATATTGAAATAAAAAGAAAACAACTTTTTATTTCAATATTGATTTTAAGTTATATCGATTGGAGTCGATAGCAAAATTAAAAGATAAGAGCGTTTGTATGTAGTAAAATCTCATCACTATTAATGGTACGGTCTCTAATGATAGTAAATTTAAATAAAACACTTCGTTATAATTATGTAGTTTGCTTTCAATACGCTTTAAAAGTTCCGAAGAACATTTTGCCTTTTCCGTGAATTTAATATTTACACTTACCCCTACAATTTTTCAATGTTATAATAGTGATATTATAATAATAGACTAAAAATGTTCGTGCAAAGCAAACCATTAAATTAAAATATCCTTGCATATCATTTTCAAAGTCTGCCTAAAGGCACACTCACCTACTTACTAACTAAAATATCGGCCATGGGGTCATAGGCACAATACAGGGAGCGCCTGCCTTCATAGGTATCTGAAATTATAGGATTTTTCCCTGAATGTTACTAGGATCTCATAAGAACAGCACGGGTATTTGTTCGTTATTTTAGTTGCAATACTGCACTGTTGTATGATCGTTGGGCTGCCCGCCCGCCTTAGTTTTAAACCGTGGGCTCCATAACATTACACCAATACATATCTTGGTATGAGTTTACATTAAGGTACGAGCATGTACGAGTACCATGTGAGAAAAATTAAAGAAAATAAATAATACATAATAACTTCAGTATATGTTATGGAATAACAAGCTGATCATGAAAAATGTGAACGATTTATGAAGCTAAGCAATATCTGAATAGGTCGGAAGTTGGATGTGTGACCAGTGTACTTGCTCTTGATATACCTGTGTCACACATTATTTGTAATTTTAACACACTAAATAATAATATGAAGTTCTTACTTTACCCAATATGGAATTATTGATTAATCAATTTATTTTTATATTTATATAGTATTTTATTGTATTTATTAATTAACCATTCTAACATTGATTTATTAGAAATTAAATTTAAATTTCTATCTATAGGAATTTCAACATTTTAGGGACTGTAATGGACTTCAGCTGGAGATCCAGCTAAATTTCCAGCTGTGCAATTTTTTCGCGGAACAATTACCAGGAATGCATAAAATTAGAGAGGAATGACGTTAGGTATAGAATGCACATCACGTGGCAGACTTCACGGTTTTCAGGGCCTGTTCGTCTGGAACCGCCCACCGGAAGCCGATAGGCGGGTCAGCCAGGAAACGTTGCAACAGAACTAGTACATTCAGCTCTCTCTACTGAAAAGGTTAAAAAGTAGAGTCAGCAGAAAAGGTCTAGTGCCGTCAAGGATTGCTCAATGAAGACGAAGTCTGGGGTTTTAGTGGATCATATTATATGTCTGAAGGTTTTTTGAAGATTTTATAAAAATACCACGATAACGACGGCCACCTAGCTAGAGATTTCGAGAGACTCTGGTAAACACAAAAAAAATACGCGGCCTTTAATTTTACAATTACCCAGATTGTCACATCATAACTGTCATGTTACTATGCATACGAGTAAAGACGTTTTATGCTTATTTATTTTATTTATAACTACTTAAACATAGTTTTAATTGATTTCTACTCTGTTGCGCTATTGATATATTTGCTAATCATCAATCAATTTAAAGGTTGATTTTTGACAAAGAATATAAACTTTCACTTATAAATATGCTAGCGTATAACATTTTTCAAGTATTTTAAAATGTTTTCTTATGGGCACTCTACTAGATTATCTGTATTTTATAATATTCTCTTGTTGTCAGCTCAATTCATTCAGTTTCATGAATGGAATGGCGTCTACGTAGTGTACCATGGGGAAAAAATCCCGTGATAGTACCGGTGTGGTATATTAGTTAGTTCCTTTTTTAACGTGGATGTATATGTAGTGCATATTTTAGTTTTTAACACATAAAACTACAGTGGATTAGGTTTTTACCTGAAGAATATTATGTCAATGTTAAGTTGAAAAGCAGATAAGAGTTCAGAAAATGTGATCGATTGTTTCTACGTCTATAAGCACATTTTGAATGTATTATAGTGTTTTATAGAATTAAATCTAAAAAGATTAATATGACCGTTAATAGTTTTGGCATTGTTTACACAGTCAGTTACAAGAGAGATAAAGTAATTGTCAGTGAATTATGTAGATAGCGAAATTTAAAAACAGATGGCATAGTTGATTGCAGCTATACCTATCTTTAAAATTAACATAATTTTGCATTAGGAAATATCAGAATAATAAATAATAAAAATTAACTCGAGAACGAATTAAGAGTCGATTTCAATATGTTTTGCTTGTCGTCGATTGGGTGATATTCACAATTTTGTATTGGTTTGCGTGCTGTCGTTACTTTTTAGGCACCCTAGAATAGCAGGTTGGTTCAGGACATGCGCGAAGCATAGGGTAGTGGAAAATTGATTTAAAAGCGCACCGAGAGTCTGATGCAACGCTTGACGTACAAATGCGACGTTGCATTTCGCAATAGCAACTTGCTCTTATCGCAAAGCAATCGGTGCATAAAATTGCAACCGAAGTACCAGGATAACATAAGCTCGAAGATATTAATAGTGTGTGACACGTACAGATATATTCCTGTGAGATGCAAATGCAGTGAATTGCGCATAAGCGTCTTGGTTTGACATTTGCTTCGTGATAACGGTGGTGGAAAAGCAATTGTTTGGAACTAGTTGTATTGTGCATCAAGTGAAAATTTATTTCAATTAAATGATTAACAAGGTGAGACCGTAACAGTTCCTGTATTTTTTATTTTTTAGAACTCTCAAAACAAGACTTGCTGTAATTTTTACATTGGGACGTAGGTGATAACTTGTTCAATATAAATCATTTATCAGTATTTATTTAGGTATCAGATTCATTATTGTGCGTTCTTTATGTTAAAAGTACAAAGTTTACCCTTTTAAAACGACAACCTATGATCTAGAATTTGTTATAAAACAACGCTGTTCAGACATTCACTTCAATTTGAAATTGTAATTTTGTAGATCCAGACGAGAACTAAGTCGAATTAGTCCTTCCATTTCGGCAAGTCGGCAAAAGTGGTGTTCATTTCACGTGAAAACACATCACAATAAATGTGCAGAAATATGTGAAAATAAATCGGTTCCACGAAGATAAAGAATATAAAACCGTAGTCCTCGGAGACGAGCAAGCAGTAAGGTCATCTAGCCACAGGTACGTTTCAATGTACTATTGAATCTAGTTCTAAACATAAAATGTGTTTAACAGACGCATAAAGGTAACATTGTACCATCTAGGTTGTATTATGTTAAAGATTATATCTTACACATAAAGTAGAATAGCTAGTTACCATGACTAAGTCGTACCTATTATTATTTAAAGGACATCTTTCGCTTCCACGATTTTATTGAATTGTGCGAATAATATTATAAATTCGGTGCAACGTTCAAATGCTGCAAGTCACGTTATGAATCCCGGATTCACTGACCTGCCTACTATTTCATCTGTATAGAAGTACTGTAAAGATTCGTGATCTATTTTAAATGTTGTGATATTGGACTTAAAAAAATAAACTATTTCTATTTATTTTCTAAAACGTAGGTAGTAGGCATCTACTGTGATGACGTTCAGCTGTAAAAAAATATAATGCTTTCAACCCACAACGCAACAATTCTTGAAAGTGTTGAAATGTGAAATTCAAAATTAAACTACCGACAGTAAATTTAACATACGTTACTACCACAGGCGTAGCCAGAGGGAGGGTTTTGGGGGTTCAACTCCCCCCTCCCCCCGATAATTTATAATTTTAAATATTCATAATTCATAAATTTAAAATAAAGAAGAGTGCTTGGAGCATATCTCATTCATTACGTTACAATTCCCACACTAAAATTTCTAGTTACTTTTAGGGTTCCGTACCTCGAAAGGAAAAGAATGAAAAAAGAAACCCTTATAGAATCACTTTGTTTTCCGTCCATCTGTCTGTCAAGACTCTTTTTCTCAGGAACGCGTGGTGGTATATTTATTTATAAGTTATATGTATATTATAACAGTCTGTATAACAGCCGATAATGGCGCAAATTTTCGACACTCTCAAGGGAATCAAAACCTACAGGGTAGTTCAGGGAACTCAGAATCTTGAAATTTGGTACAAAGCAATGTCTTACAGCATGAAGGAAAGGAAAAATTGCGAAAACCGTAATTTTTAATTATATCACACATTAAAATATTTTACGCAACCCTCGGTGCGGTGCGGTCCGACTCGCAATTGGCCAGTTTTATTTTTCTTTTACCCCCAGACACTAAAACCTGGCTGTCCTTTTATTTTCTTGAACCCTCCCTCCCTGAAAACCCTAGAAAATTAAATAAATTGAAACTGTTGTAGATGGTAATATAATACTTCAAAATGTAAATATACTTGTTTTTGTAAATGCAATAGAATGTAATAAATTGTAGACCCTATTTTTATTTATTATGTAATTTATTTATTAGTCAGTCGTGATGGTAAAATTGTATCTACTTATAACGCTATTGATCCAATTGCAAATAATAGCTAAAAACAGATACCTCATAAAAGGTATTACGTGCGCAAATACGTCAGAAAGAGAAAGAGTTTTAGACAACGCAGCTTAAATTAAAACCTCTTATCGCAATTGCATAACGGTTCTTTATACTGCATCAGCTACTAAAGAGATGATATCCAAAATTGTTGCATTCGAAACCAAATAGCAAATGGCAAGTATACGGGTCTATGACTTCCCATTTTATGAGTATCGACAAAAATACGAGTATATTCAAATTATTTCATGTCGAAGCCATCAATCATAATATCTCTTTGTCTTTTATTTTATATGAAAAAAAACAGATCCATTATTAAGGTTTTAGCTGACACTCTTATACATATCACTGCTCTCACACTCGACAGAGCCACTATCTAATCCACGGTACCCAAGAGGTGCGTGACGAAAGTGAAGATCTATACAAAAAAGTCTACTTTTTGGGGAGGGTCACCCCAATCACTTGCGGGGATGCAAAAAAAAAAAAAACAACAACATATTCTCAGACCTACCAAGTGTAAATATAAAATTTCATCAAAATCGGTACAGTCGTTTCGGAGGAGTATGGTAACAAACACTGTCACACGAAATTTTTATATACATACATAATGTATATGCCGTAGCTGTAGAGTACTTCTGCGTGGCTTGTACTGAGTTCCGGTTTGAGATGCGTGACAGTGGGATTAATTACAGCCACTGGAGACTCTTTTCAAGGTAGTAGTGTACCCGTGACGAACCTTAGGGAGCTAGAATCCCACTTATATTCACCCAGCATGACTAACCAGAATCATTAAAAAAAATTACCTAATTTTTTATCACAAGTATTTATATTATTTTTTATAATTATCTTAACGTTTGATGGTTGCTATTATGTATCTTCGTGTTGCGTATGTGGACTATAAGAAAGCCTTCGATTCTATTGAGACCTGGGCGGTGCTAGAGTCTCTCCAACGGTGCCAGATAGACTATCGGTACATCGAGGTGTTGAAGTGTTTATACAAAGCCGCAACCATGACAGTCCGAGTACACGACGGAAGCACTAAACCTATTCCTTTGCAGCGCGGAGTACGACAAGGGGATGATATATCCCCGAAACTGTTTACCGCTGCACTGGAAAACGTGTTTAAGCTGATGGAGTGGAAAGGGCTTGGTATTAACATCAATGGCGAACAGCTCACACACCTTCGATTTGCCGATGATATAGTCATCTTGGCGGAGTCCCTGGAAGAACTCAGCACAATGCTAGGTGACCTCCATAGCGCCTTCCAACGGGTGGGTCTTAAGATGAACATGGACAAGACGAAGTTCATGTCTAATGTCCATGTCACACCCATAGCGGTCGTTGTTGATGGCGCCACTCTCGAAGTTGTCGACGAGTATATTTACCTGGTACCTGATCCGTATGGGTAAGTCCAACTTCGAGAGAGAGGTAACTCGTAGAATCCAACTCGGTTGGGCAGCGTTCGGGAAATTACAAAGTGTCTTCTCGTCCAGAATACCGCAGTGCCTGAAGTCGAAAGTTTTCGAGCAGTGTGTGTTGCCAGTGATGACCTACGGCGCTGAGACGTGGTCTTTTACAGTTAGCCTTTTCCACAGGCTCAAGGTCGCTCAGCGAGCGATAGAGGGGGCTATGCTTGGTATTTCTCTACGCGACAGAATCCGTAACGATGAAATCCGTAGACGAACGAAGGTTACCGACATAGCTCTCAAAATCTGTAAGCTGAAGTGGCAATGGGCAGGCCACATAGTTAGGAGGACTGACAACCGGTGGGGAAGAAAGATCCTCGAATGGCGACCACGTCTCGGCAAAAGGAGCACAGGCCGCCCTCCAACCAGGTGGACTGACGACCTGAAGAAGATAGCGGGAAACCGCTGGATTCAGAGGGCGCAGGACCGGACGGAGTGGCGAACATTAGGGGAGGCCTATGTCCAGCAGTGGACTCTAAAAGGCTGATGGATGGATGGATGGATGGATTATGTATCTAAATTAGTAAGTAACATGAAGACTCTTATTTATAGGCTTATCACCACGCGGCCCGTCTGCCTTTATGTTCGGTTTATTTATATAAAAAAATAAAAGAGAAAATTATGTTTTATCACCAAAATATACATTTTCTCCAGGAGATCGAAAAAAAGACGAAGGAAGTTTAATTTTTCTGTATTCTTCTTTTAAAATTTTTAATTGAATTGAAAATTGCATAAATAAAATAGTGCATCAACCAGTGTTATAAAAAGATGTATTAAACCCCTATGATCATCATATTACATTTGAGATTATTACTAATAAAGCTATCTAAAAAATCAAGTTAGTTACAAATAAAATTTGGGAGCTATAAGTACTAAACTACTTGGCGATCTGTCCCGTACTGGGCTGTGGGGTTAAATTAAAACGCAATCGATAACAGCTGTCTAGGGCGCTTCCCTTCCGCAAGTACAAAGGGTGCATTACGCTTATACTATAGACGTCACACCTGTATACAACCTGTGTTGGGTTTCAATCATAAATCTGAGTGTCACCGGTTGTGCGCTGTCTTTTTGGTAAGCACATTAACTTTTATGGGTAAACAGAATTAATAAGAAGGAAGAAAAAGTGAAACGTCTGTGTACATTAACGACAATTATAACGTACCTATGTGATTACTTTTTCATCTTTTATAAGTCCGCAGCTGCTCTAATGTTCGCCACTCCGTTTGGTCCTGCATCCTATGAATCCAGCGGCTTCCCACTGTCGTTTTTATGTCGTAACTAGTTTTCTAGTAACAGGTTCAGGTGATCCTGTCGCCTAATCCTTTTTTGCAAAACGTGGATATAATAAGAGCATAGTTAATTTAACAAATATAGTAGAAACAGAATTTCAACAAAGTTATGCCAAAAAAGCTCTGTGTTTTGTGGTTATGTTCGGTTCGAATTTAGAGTTTGAGTTGAAGCAGCAGCTGCGGAATAAAAACATAACATGGATTATTTGCCGCACGTCCATTTATTAAACGATCTGCTCTGAATTGCTTTGTATTTGTTCATTATTAGTTTATTATTACCTAGATTCTGGGTATTAAAATAATAAAAATAATGTAGAGAATACGTGTCGTTGAAACATTTTCTCTAAAAATAATATAACCTCTCAGATTTTGAACTGTAAAACAATCCATGAATATGGTACAGACAGAATTAACATTTAACTTGTACTGTTTAGAAAAATATGCAGACTTAAAATGGGACAAGAAGAAAAAATTAAAAATTATACTGGCTGTTTTAGTTATCTAAAAATGCAGACGTGTTATTGCCACAGCTTACCAGACAGTAAACGGAGACATCTACATACAACTGGTATAGTCCGTGTAGTCGTCGATGTCATTTAAAGAACCCCAGTCTGGCTTCAACCCTCGGCAATGTGCCAGTAACTAAAGTGAAAGGAAAAATTAAAAGTGAAAATAAATATCTTAAAAGTGTAATTGTAAGTTATGTTTATTTCTTTTAAATGAATAGTGCCTCAAAATCGCGGTCAGATATTTATAAATGATGTGGTATAAGCCGCTACATAATTTTATTATTTTAAATAAGAATATAAGTTTTTGGTGTCACAATAATAATCTTCTTCTGTATATATATAAGAGATTTCCACCCATATATTGACTCATCACGATATCTCTGGAACTATAAGACCTACCGACTTCAAATTTGGTAGGAATATTCCTTTCGCCGAGTAGAGGTCAGCTAAGAACGGATTTTACGAAATTCCACCCGGAAGGGGGGGTATTTCCACCCATATATTGACTCATCACGATATCTCTGGAACTATAAGACCTACCGACTTCAAATTTGGTAGGAATATTCCTTTCGCCGAGTAGAGGTCAGCTAAGAACGGATTTTACGAAATTCCACCCGGAAGGGGGGGTTGCGGGGGTGTTAAGTAATGTTTGTATATATGACATCGCAAAACTCAGAAACTATTCGACCGATTATTATGAAAATTGGTATGTACATGTATTTTTTCACGGAGAAGGTTTATATGCTATCCATTATTATTATTATTATTTAATATTTAAACGCGATACGGAGTTCGCGGGGTCAGCTAGTAGTATATAAAAGAAAAAATAGACATAAAGTTACTTGTTCCTTTGTTGTGGTGTAAAATTCGTTCGTTCGTTCGTTTGTTGATCACTCATAAAGCAGAGCGTCTGATGAGGCTGGTTGCTTGAGGGGTGACCGTTAGTACTAAATAATTATAACCGAATAATATCAGCCTAAAGGTTTGTTAATTGTAACAATACAAACTAGAGTTGTAAAATCTGCTGACGACAACGGGGAAGGATATCACGGAATAACGGACTTACAGTTCTTGGTATGCCTTTATTGTTTATACAATATAGTTTTTTTAATCGGTTCTCACGGTATCATAATATTGAGTTTGTATATCTAATTGACTACTTAGTGGCGTTAAATGTACCCACTTCATCCATCCATCCATCCATCAGCCTTTTAAAGTCCACTGCTGGACATAGGCCTCCCCTAATGTTCACCACTGTACTTTCCCCAATGTATCCACTTATCCTATAGTAATTTTTATGTACAATTTTGTACACCAAAAATTATTCTCCCTGTTTTTTAGATGTTTAGAAGTATAGGAGTTTTCTTTTGAATTACAAACAGCATCAGAACATAAGCTCGGAATTATATTGAAAGTCTATTTTGCCCTCATTCAAATCATTATCCTGTGAACTTGAGTGTAATGTCAAATAAGCTCACAGAATTTAGTCCTAGTTTTATGGATAAACTAAAATGTAAGGTAAAATGGTTACTTTATAGATTTAGTTGGTGTATTAACTTATATTTCTAGTAAAATTAGTTACCTAATTCTTTTGAAATTGTAGTTATTACTTAGAATAAATACGTATAGAATGAGTGTCTTCATACAAGCGCATACTGTCAAAATTGAAGCACTAAATAGATTCTTACATCTGTCACATCTGACAAACAAAATATTTTTATTGTGAACAAATTAACTATAAAATATTGTAAAATATTGAAAACACTGTGAAAAGTTATTTTATTAGACTTCTTTTGTTTTAAAAAAGTGTTTTGATAAAATTTAACCTTAACGGAGCGGCCCGGCGTTTTCAATTTGGGCGCGCGAACTTTGTTTCTATAATGTAATTGTAATTATTCAAAGAGTTATTAGGTATTTTAAAAATAAAATGGTTAGTTCTTGATATAATAATATGTAATTATAAATGGAAGCTAATCTGAGATGTAATTACAGTGGTTTAATATTTTTTTCGTTTTAGTAAGATACTTATAAGTGAATTGACTAATAAAAGCTATAAGTGTTATTTATAGGTTGAAATCGCGTGATACAAATGAATACCTACGAGTACAATTAATCCCTCTATATTTTATTATCATTCATTTTATAAACTGACATCCATATTAATGTTCCATTTATTTATTGTATTATTTACAGAATAATAATTATTTTCCTCTGTAACATTAAAGGTATGCAATTTTACAATTTAGTGTTTAGAAAATATTACAATTACAATTACACTTCACATTTTGACAACCTGCGTGGCGCAATGGTTACCATGCCGGATTGCCAATCGAAGTGCCCCGGGTTCGATTCCTGGCGAAATAGAAATTTGAATGATGAGTTTAAATTTCTGTTCTCGGTCTGGTTGTTTGTGTTTCTGTCTTTGTGTGTGTCCATGGTACCCACGACACAGGGTATATATATATACCAGGGTAAATACCCTACTGTGGGGCTTTGAGTGTGAAGTGTTATTTATTTATTTTTAACATACGTATTATATATTTTATATTATTATCACTTATTCATAACTTTTAAAATATACCTAATAATTAGTCATCTATAGTAGAAATAGTTAAAATATCGATGTGAATTAAGATTACAATAATTTAAAACGTGAGTACTTAAATAATAACAATAATTAAAATTACAAACATATTCAAATATCTATAGGTATAATTTAGCATAATGTCATTTAGGTACTCGTCAATACTATACCAAGTAATATTTTTTCAACAACATTGATTTTAATTCTTTTCTACTACTTATACAATTCATTTCCTTCATTTCATCAGGTATCTAAATGATAAAAAAAGGTTGCAGCTAGATATTGCGTTTAAGAAACGTATTACACGTAGGATAAAAAGTATCTTTAAAAAAACGGGTTGCACTCCGGTAGTACTGGCAGAAGTGAAAACTTGAACATTAACGTTGTGCATTTTTGATATTTTGGAATGGTTAGGGAATAATTTCGCACGAATTGCTTATATTATCAGTATTATTTTTCATCTACTACTCATTTTCTTTAACTATTTCTTCGTCATTTTTTTCATTAATAGATGCACTCTGTTCAATGTCCATATTTTAAATACTTGATATAAACGAATTTTACAAGTATAGACAGTCGAGCCGTCATCAGCTGTCACCCCTCCTCCGTCTTATGAATTTTCGATCAGGCCACGTGTCCTGACGCGAGTTTAACATTTTTTACCCATCCAAAAAAAGTGCACAACGCCGCTAAAGAAGTTTTCACTTCAAAAATTTGGGCCCATATCTATATACTTATTTTACTTACTAATCTATACCTATTAATATTTAAAATGCCACAGTTTAGATATTTGGATGAATTCTCAATCACGCAAGAACGGATCGGGAAGAACTTTGGAAGCGAGATAGAATATAGTCTTGTATATTGAGTATAGGCTTGTATCCCGGAAAATATACATTTCCCCTGAGGTAGATGATAAATAATCATATAAACTCAAATCACTCGAGCGAAGCCTGTATTAATATTAAGTTCAGTTTCCTAATATGACGGTCACTCCGTTTTGAAGGTCCATACGTGACTAAAATAACAAAATACAAAAATATTCACGTTTTATAGTAATGTGTAGTATTAATGATACGGAAACTTTGGAGCCTGCGTGCCCCTAAATAATACGTGACCATCGTCATGAATGACGAGCGCGACCTTCAACCATATGGTTGTTTTCATGACAATTTTTTTATAATGATAATATTGATGTTGCAAGTAACAGAGTGAATAAAGATGAGAGGTAAATAGGTACTTCCGGATACAAGATATTTGGCTTCGCATTCGAAAGATTTTAAACTTCCTTTTTTAAATTTTTAATAGACATCTATTAAAAATATCCTCTCGAATTCGAAAATTCGAATGACTAGCGAGGAGTGCACGGCATGGAAAACATCGTAATGCAATGATACAATGTTTCCACTCAACGTAGAGTAGCGATATATACCAACATAATAGATTTATTAGCCAGAGATGGATTTGAACCCGGTATCTATTCTATGAGTCGGAGAATGGCGTGTTTAACCTTCGGCCTTCCCTGTTTTTTTCTTTTTACATACCTTTTGTCACCCAATTGCACCAGAAAAGACCGCCATTATAACAAGAGCATTCTGTTATATTTTGTTTGTTTACTTTTCGGTAGGCCTCACTTAACAAAATGTACATAAGGTATTATTTTAATATCGAAATTACCGTTAATCTTTTATATCTACCAGTTATAATAATGTAATTTACAACATAGTTCTAATTTCTGGAATAATTATTGCTTGGCAAGGGTTCTCTTCCGATTATTTATTTGAGAGGTCTTAACTTAACCAAGCTGCTCCAATTCAAGTTGCCGAAGTTATTACTATAGGTATCAATAATAAAACATTGAAACAAATAAAATAATAAAGAAAAAAATAGGTATTGATCTATATCAAAATGAATTAGATCTAAATATTAACAAACACATGACATGACCTTCAACAAATTTTTTCATCTGTTATTTTCTCGTTCCAGCAAAATAAATACGACGTGGGCAGCGGCGAGCAGTTCGATGACCTGGTTGGTCTGATCGAGCACTTCCGGTCCTACCCGATGATAGAGACCTCTGGCGACGTGCTGCGGCTTCTACAGCCCGTCAGCGGGACTCGCATCAGAGCACACGACATCGACCAAAAAGTACAGGTGAACCTTTAGCTTGCTTTTAGGACGTTGTAGCTCAAAAGTTAGTGACAACTGATGGAGAAGAGAGGTCGTCCAACGGCGACCACTTCGCAGCAAAAGTAGCAAAGGCCGCCCTCCAACCAGGTGGACTCATCACCAGCGGGAAGCCGATGGAATCAGAGGGTGGCAAACCGTACGGACTAGGGGAGACTTATGATCAGCAGTGAATTTCTAAAGGCTGATAAATGGTTGGAACTCTAAAACGAAAGTCAAAGGTTTGTATATAAATCAAATAGAGATACTTCCCATTTCTGTATCCGTTACTTTACGGAACTAGTATGGTGTTTACAACGTACAGTTGAGAAATAGGTAAGTTGTTTCTTTTGTTCCACTACTACAAGTTATTTAATGATAAAATTGTCAATCCTGTACTTATTGTAGTCTACAATTTCTCACACATCACATGGACGGTAATTATGATGGAAGAAGGCCAGCTTGACATTTCGTAGAGCATTTACTACTTCATAGAAAAGTTATGTCTGTAGGTTAGTTGCCCCCCCCCCCCCGGACCCCGGAAACTGACGGCTTTTTTTAATAGCAAGCAAATTTGGAAAATATATGTCAACATTTTTATAGCACACATGTAATCCTTTGGGATGAACCTGTATGATCGCTTCATGTGTGTATAAATGAATAAACGAAGTAAGTTTCCGTTCGCATACCCTGAGACTGACGCACGGACTGACGGACACCAGCGGCGCACTAAGGAAGGCGCGTTTTACCAACCTACAGTGGCCTGCTGAGGCACTGGCTTAGGAAACCGGGGAGTATTTAAGAACCTTTGGGTGGCATTTAAGGTGCTAAGTCTCAGATAAAAACTACAGGTGAATATATAGCTGCTTCTTACAGTGCTCTAGATAAGAAAGAAAAAGAAAACATGTTGTTAGTTTATTTCTGAATGAAATCTGGACCTTACTATAATTTATTTCTGCGCTTAGATCAGAAACAAACAGGTATAAACATAAATTTTAAAAATCCATTGTACTGTCTTCCAAGTGCCTAAGTACCTAACTGCAATTAATTAAAAACAATAAACCATTTCAGTTCTAATAAGTAATGAATAGATGGTATTGTGTTGTATTTGAATATCCTTTAGAAACAGAATCCATTTGTGATGTCAGTTATTGTTTATTATTTTTTACGTAGATTTCCATAAATTGACTATATTTACTATACAATACAACGGAAACAGATATTAATTATTATTGACAGTTATTAACCACTGACACTGAATTACCACCAGCTCTTCCTATCTTTGTTCTACACTGCAATAAATGTCCTCTTCATTAACATAAAATGTTTTCGCAGTAAAGGTTTGACTGCAAACGCGAATGATCTATTCTTAGTGGCGTTTTACGATTAAACATAGAATATTTCTTTCTCATAGGAAATGGAAGAGCTTCACAAGCCGGACAGCAAATCTGGATTTGAAGGAGAGTTTCAATCTCTGAAGATAGTCGATGACATACCGGTCTTCACCACTAACGAAGGCTTGAAGATAGAAAATGCAGCGAAAAATAGATATCGGAACATACTACCATGTAAGTAAACAATATTTTTATATATATTTCCCACGTATGTTGCGATATGTTCTGTTTGCTTTGATAAGGTAAACGTCCATACTATCGTCAGTTTTTGTCAGTGTCCCAGTACTCGTTATTCTTAATACTCTTATAAGTTTTTGCCCTTTTTCTATGAAATGACGAGTACACTGTCACAATATGCACGTAAACCTTATATGATATTTTAATCATATCGTAAAAGTAAATAAAAGATACTATAACAATTACATTACAGACAAGTGATTATAATGATTAATATAATTTCTGTACTTAATTTTTGATATAAATTGTATCATACAAGTGATTATAATGATTAATATAATTTCTGTACTTAATTTTTGATATAAATTGTATCATTGTAACTTTCCGACGAATCAATTATTATACAGATATTCGTACTCAATCCATCTCTATTTTGTCTTCTTGGTACTGAGTACACAAATATCGTAAGTATATTTCCGCATATCCGGCCACAAGATTGATTCTCGAGGTCGTTTTATTAAGCCAACGTAAAGCGAATATGTACCTACATGGTGGGCCCACTACATTAGTATATAACAGTGAGCTTATAAATACTAGTAACATTTTATATCATTGGTATATAATGTGTACGAGATACTCTGTCTTTTTTAAAGTCCGTCTATACAATTCTTATACGGTGTAATAGCTTGCAGCATATATTATAATACTATATATTATTATTTTCGATAGGACGGTAAAAATATGATTTTCAAGATTACTATTTTTTATTTTTTGTTGACTAAAGAATGATGCCAATGATACAATACAATTAACAAAGGAATATACCGTTTTAGTTTAATCATCGTTGTGTTCATAATCGAACCATAGGTACTGAGGCCTTAATGTAAGTCTGCACACGCGAAAACGTTACTAACGCCTTTGCGTTTTAATTTAATTTAATTTAACTATCGACCTTATTCCTTTCAGGTTAAGATATATCTGTCCAATTTTAATTCTGACGCAGTAGTAAAGTTTGCGCGTTTAAAAACTTACACTAAGAGCTCTGCAGTCCTACACTGTGTAGGACAGATGTAAATAAAAAATCAAACGAAGACGAATCCATTGCTATCCTCGCGACTTCGACCGGTAGTGCGAGGATACCGAATACGTTGTAGAATGGTACAGCTAATCGGTGCATTGCACTTAACATGTATCTTAGAGCAAATAGCAGCATATTAAATACTAGGGCGTTTACTTATTTTTTATCGGTTCTATCGAGGAATGCGTTTTAAACAATTTGCCCACAAATCAGATTGTCCGTTACTAAAAGAATACCTAATGATGCATGATACGAATGTTTCAAATTTAACATTAGCAGCAAATATAGAAATATGACGCCATCTTGTTGTATGACGCACAAAAAATTAATAACTTAGATTCTCTAGATAGGGTTCGACAATAATCTATAAACGTTTTTAATTCAATATTGATATCGATTTAGTAGGAAGACTATATCTTATTATATTTTAGTCATAAATACGTACAACTTAATCGCATTAATCATTGCCAAATTCTTACATCTTACTAGCTGACCCCGCGAACTCCGTACCGCGTTAAAATGTGTGGGGAAGCCACCCTTATCACTTAGGGGTACGAAAAATAGGTAGTAGCCGATTCTCAGACCTGTTGAACATGCATATAAAATTTCATAAAAATCGGTCTAACCGTTTCGGAGGAGTATGGTAACTAACATTGTGACACGAGAATTTTATATATACGATAAAACACTAGATATGACATGAAGTTTCTATGTGAATTTTGAAAAACGAAAGTTGCCTTATATTATATAAGCCTAATTCAATGCAAAATTGTGTCTTATTTCAGACGATCAGACACGTGTTGTTTTAGGAAAGAACAATGACCGCCCTGACACGGACTACATCAACGCCAATTTCATCCGTTCTTCGCGCCTTTGCGATTCCTCCAGTTCCGTGCAGTCCTCCAACGAGAGCTTGGATAGTGTTCATTGTAAGGATATTCGATGTATTTCATCACTTACCATCATCATCAATACAGTTTTTAATCAATATTATTTAACCAATATAGTTTTTGAAGAATGATATTTAATCTTCCTTCTAAACCTTTTTGAAATTAACCCTTTTGAAAACTTTCGTCAAAAAAAATTCTACAATAATAAAAATAACACCGTAGTTTTACGAGCTTTATGTTACAGCAATAACTACTTCAAGACACTAAAATATATACAAGCTGCCGCCTCATCACTAAAGTCTGATCTTTTGAAAAAAAAATACTACCATGCTTAACAATACTATTTTGCTTGCTATTGTAATTGTTAAGGTTTATGAGGTTAAATATTTTTTCACCAATCACACACGACAGTGAATGTACATTTAAAATAAGCATGGAGGAAGGTGGTTAACATGTAGCAAATAAAAAAATGTGTTTATTAACTTAATTTTAAATAAAATAGAGCTTTGTTAAGGGCTGAGTGTCAAATTTAATAAATTCAGTATATAAAACAGTACTAATGAAATAAGGTTGAAAATTGACCTTAGACAATACCAAAATACACGGGGTATCTCTGCCTCCGAATTATAACGTAATCCATTAACGATTTCATAAATCATGTTATCGACGACATATCACAAAGATTCAGATCCTGTTTTCGGTTGAAGTGCCGATACAAGGAAAATTGCCATCATTGTCGCATGCCTGAACCACGCTGGCGCCATACTAATGTACTTGCGGTAATACAAGGATCCTATATCCCTCGCCGATCACGTACGCACCCTCACGTAGGTGATGGTCATGTTAATCCATTAAATATTAATGTAAACACTTTACTGCATTGTTAATTTATTGTACTCTACATTGCAAATGATGGAAAATGTTTCTTTGTCTTTCTGTGGGTCTTTATTAAGGTTAAGATTAAATGGTAATATAATCGTGAATGTTTAAATGTTAATAAAATGGCGGATAGATGATACTTATACAACATTAAACTGTGTATGGCTGCAACCCTTTTTACGTCCCACTGCTGGGCACGGGTCTCTCCCCATTATTGGGAAGGCCTGGAGCTTACTCCACCACGCTGCTCCAATGCGGGTTGGTGGAGATGCGGGTTAGTGGCCAACCCGCTGTCGGATGTTTTCAAACACCGCCCATTAGGCCTCCGACAAGGTTTAACGACTGTTATCTATCGACAACAACCGGGACCGACGGCTTAACGTGCCCTCCGAAGCACGGAAACGCGCATGAAATTTTTTGCCACTAGCGGTCACCCATCCTTACACCCGACCGCGCCCGTTTGGCTTTGTTGCATAGATCGCTTGCGTTCTACGCTAACCGCCGGGCCATGCGCGCTTCGTAACTGTGTATAGTTAATTACATTTTGCACAAAATATTCCCACTTACTGCCACCGTAAACTTGGTGGTGAACATTCTGTTACTTAGTCTTTTAATTTAAATGCAAATCTTTAATGAAGGTGTTATTAATCTTTTTATTCCTCATTTATTTTTCAGCGTTGGTGCTGAGGAGTGAGTCAAAAAAACCTGTTCTTCTGGTCTCAAAATCTCTCTCTGACGACGCTCTCAGAGAGGTTAAAAGATGCATCAAGATGGACAAGATGAATGGGAATTTATTTAGGAATACTAGTAAGTGTTGTAAAATTTATGTTTCAAAGACTAATGTGACAAGAAACATGAAAGATCTCTTCATACATTCGGCAAACATATGATAGAAAAGTAAATGTACGTGCTCTACTGATACTACAGCGGATCTTCAGGCTCTTTGGACTACTTACTAAAGTAAAGGAATGCCTCAATTCCCAATGCACCATTTTGTCTTATCGGCTTGAGTACCGTCAGTTGAGCATTTTTAAGTATTATTAAGGAGCCCTTAAAAAGAGAAGAACTTCATAAACCTTGTAATAAAATTTACACTAGGAATAAATCTTTTAAAATTAACCTATAAATAAATTTCTATTTTAGAATATCATCGTTCACAAGATTATAAGGTACATAAGGCATTAAAGAACATTACAAGTTAACCTTAATAGGTTCTTCTAGATATATCGATGCGTAGATTAGATTTCTAATTAAGTGTGTCATCATGTGTCACACATAGCCTAAGTATGGAAATTTCTGCGCTCTGAGAAAATAAAGATTTATTTATTACATTTACATGTAATACCTTTAAAAGACCGATTATTTTAGGTATATAGGTACCTAAATATATAACCTGAATCTCGGAAACGGGTTTTCAAGAAATTAGTTTTTCGGGGGCAATAAATTGATCTAGCTAGAGGTCTCATTTTTTTAGAAAATATCGTTTAATCCGTGTTTTCAGCAAAAGTCAACTCAAACATAAAAAAATATAGCTCTTTCTGACATCTATCGGCGAGTATATGTAATTTTATTTATTTAAATTGTAAGCTGAAGTGTATAATAGTAAAACGTTATAGACGTTACACATTCATAGCCCCACAGTAAGGTAATTAATACCATGTGTCGTGGGTACCATGGATGGACACATACAAAGACAGGAACATAAGCACCCAGACCGACAGACCGAGAACAGAAATTTAAACTCATCATTCAAATTTCTGTTTCGCCGGGAATCGAACTCGGGACACCTCGATTGGCATGTCCGGCATGGTAACCACTGCGCCACGCGAGTCGTCGTCGTGTATGCCAATGAGTCTCTGAGGAAAATCAATCGTTTTTATCCGAGCAACGCTCTGTCATCTGGGCACTTAACATTATAATAAGATTAAGATTTATGCTCCAAAGTTATTCCTGGGAGTCATCCACTGCAAACCTCCAAGACAATTTGTTAAAGTGCTGATTTGTCACTTTATGAAGGAAGCATAGCTTAGAGATTTACCTAAATTTTCTTAGAGACATGCCAGGTCGGCCCACTTGTACTACTTTAACATGGTGAGCTTCTCCTTCTCACTTAAGAAAGGCCCGTGCCTAGTAGTGAATCATTAAAATAGTTATTGATGAGGTATTTACTATTACAGTCAAGGATAAAGTGTACATCGCAACCCAAGGCTGCCTCCCCAACACAACTGATGACTTCTGGCGAATGATTTGGCAGGAAGACGTCAGAGTTATCGCAATGATCACCAATGAGGTCGAGAAAGGAAAGGTGATCTCTTATAAGTTAATATTGTTATGCTAGCAAAAGTACGAAAGATTTTTATGTAGCAGAAAATATGTGATTCCATATCAATCAGAATTTCCTTATGTTTTGGCTGAAAGGTACTTTTTGTGGCCAAACTGACTAGTGCATCTACATTTGGTTCTCAAAAAAGATTCGAGCTTTGCTTAAAGTTATGTAGATGTCCATAGGTTCCCATTAATGACATAAGATTAGCTAGTTGTTACCAAATATTATATTTTATTTTATATTCATAAAGGCTATTATAGGCTGATTAGTCAATAATTTTTATGATAATGCTATATCGGCCAGCTTTTTAAACCTCATTGTAAAAATTGTGTAAGCTATAATAAATTTCATCGCATAATATATTTTATTAATTTATTATTCTTTCAACCTTAATCTTCATAAACGAGAAAGAGATAGAAAATCAATAAAGGTTAAGTAAAGAAATGTTTATTTACAGAAAAAGTGTGAGCGTTACTGGCCTTTATCAGGAGACGAGGAGCGGTATGGCGACCTGATAGTCAAATCAATATCAGAAACCCACTACGAAGATTACCTTTTAAGAGAGTTTGATGTCTGCGACCACAGAAACATCTGTAGGACTGTTTTTCAGTACCAATTCACAGTAAGTATTTGTTCCTCCTAAATCCATATTCCGAAATAAAATTGGCGTGGCAATTTTTATGAACTACTTAAATGAGATCCTATAAAAAACAAAAGACGAAACGTGACGTCAAACAGCGATCCTGGAGTTCTGGCGGGAAGTCGGAAAAGACATATTGTGTTCTGCTCTTGTTTTATTTTCATTTTCTTGGTGTATTTTTGAGTTATATCGGATAAAGTTTATGGCGCTTTGTTCGATAAAGTTTAAATAGTGCACGAGTGTTGTGAAATAAAATATGCAACAGTGCGAGAACATGTTTTTTCAGCTTGCCTCCAAAATACCATCGGCCATGTTCTGGTAAAGTAGCTATCGCTTTACTTGAATGCCTGACTGTCATGACTGACTGACTCCTGACGACTTACTGACTTTATCTATTATTACTCGCCCAGTTTCAACGAAACTGGCAAACAAGTAATGCCAAAATTATAATTGACGCTGGCAATATGCAGAGTTAGCGATGTCATAGCTTAAAAACAAAAAGACAGTGACCCCAGTGTTAGGCCTATTCTGTTTTATTAACGGACCCTTCGATCTTTTTGTAGCCACCATTAAATACTAACTCTAGTGGACCTATCATCAGTGGCCATACTCGTAGAAGAATACCCAATTAACAAAGCTTTAAAACCTGAATAAGTTAATATCGCTCCGACAGTTTATTTAAGAATTATTATTATGCATTTTTACACTCACTCATTGAATTCTATAAAACAATTAATTTCTGTTCAAAGGCGTGGCCAGACCACAGCACCCCAGAAGAAGCGGAGAGTGTGTTGACCTTCATAGATGACATAAACAGAAAAATGTACCAGATCTCGCAGGAGAAGGATGCTCCAGAACAGGTTTGTTCAAATAATAACAACAAAATGTCTTTTTTGACGTGATAACGTCTTTAAAATCGTTTTAGTCGGGTGACATGTTCAGAAACTTGTGTCACACCAAAACCTCACGAGCGCGATCGCAGGTATAACGAGAGAGAGACGGACCGATCTCCCGTCTCATCTCGAGCGCTGCCAGTCATTCCGTGAAACTTGTCACGCGGAATCCTCACGAGCGGAGGCTGGCATAGCGTTCGAGTGAGTGGACCGATCGTCCGTCTCTCTCACTCTAGCGGCATACAAACGAATGGAGATTTTCTCGTGCGGACGTTATCACGTAAACATCTCGATCGTAAACCTACTTTACAAACAATTTGCCGTTTTTTTTGTATTGTTTTTATTCTGATGCGAACTGTTACGTTATCATAATTAGATGTGTCATTAGCGAAAGCTGTTTCAGTGCACTTTCTCACTGAGGCTTTTACAGTTATTTCTGTAATTTATATCGCGTGTAAACCTCTTTAGTGGACATGCTTCTTGTGAACCGGCCAGGTCTCCATATCTCTACTCTCTCTACACTCTTCTACTCCATCCGAACATAATGCTGTTATACTGTCAAAGGATGCATTTATAGTCTCATTTGAGTCACTTATAACCCCGAAAGTACTAAGTAGTCTTTTACGACAGAATGTTCATTATTTCTGATTGACTAGCCTTGGTCCCGCGCAAAATATTTTGAGCGAATAGACACGAATCGAGCCATTGTCTCTCGCATTGAAGTTTTCGCTTCTTTGGTGGGACGTCTAAGGTTAACGTTAAAATGGAGGTAAGGAAATGGTGGATACACCAATTCTTCAGCTTAATTTAACGATTACCCGCTGCTCTCATGCTACATCTGTTGATTTTGAATGTGTGCAAAATAAATTGTATTATTAGTAATTTTTTCACAGATTTTCGAAATATATTATAATCTAATATTTCGAAAATAATCAAACTCGATGTTTGTGAATTCCAGAACGTGCTGTGCGTCCATTGCTCCGCAGGTGTTGGCAGGACTGGCACCTTCATAGTTCTAGATATGCTCATTGATAAAATAAAAATATCCGGTGAGCAAAATTTATTAATTTTATATATGGAGTCTGTTCACAAAAAGATTAGGCATGGAACTGGAGGCTGTTGTAATTTTGCATAAGTCGATTCGAGTTCTTTTAAAAGGAACTTTCTTTAATGACGTGATATCTAATCTCTTTATGGACGGACCCACAGTTTTATGTTGCAATAAGTAACATTAAGTACCTATTATATTTGTCTCTCGGTTTTAAATGTGTTCTATTGATTAACTGACATTTTGTCGTATGTAATATTGCGTTCTAAACCATAATGTGCAGTCTTAACCTAACAATTTAGTAAAAACATAAATGTTTATGTCGTAGTTGCTAAAGGTAACTCGTAATTTAATTGATTGAGTAAACTGTTTGTAGTTTAGTTTTATATATTGCTGGCGCATAGCGTACCTACTTACCTACTGCTTCTAATTTTACTTTTGATGCATAAGTATATTTTATATTTGAATGGAGTATCAGACGAGCATGCAGGTTACATGCTATTATAAGTGATCGCTTCAGCCCGTGTGCATCTACATAAAACTTCAAGCAAGCCTTAGTATTGTTAAAGTTCGCAAGCAGTTGCGCTGCTACTTTCAAGGCTGACGGTAGCCCCGTGTAAGTCTCACCGGCAACTGAAAATTCCACCAAAGTAACAGAATTGATTTACGGCGCAGGGTTAAGGAGTAGTAGTCCCTGTAGTTTTGGGATTAAGAATAGAGCTACGGTATTCCCTGCCTGATCATAAGGGGCGATTAAATGGTGGCTTCCGGGGTTGCGAGCGGTGAGAGTGGGAGCTCGATCCGTCCGGCCAGCAGCCCCGAGAAGGACGGCGGTATGTGCGTGGCCGCATGCCGCCGTAAGCATCGGAAGGTGCAGGCGAGCTCATCTGCTCTCCCAAAGATGGGCCCGTTCCGGGGGCAGGGCGTGGAGGACACTGGTGCGTTCCACTGGAGATCCCGGAGTCCTCTTCAAGCGCAGAGGCAGGCCGCCGAGGGGGTTTTAGACGTTTTAGTGCGGTCAAATCCCACATAACCCGGTATTATTTTACAAGGTAGATATTAGTAGATACTTCCTCAGTTGAACCAACAAAGTTCTCCTACCACCTATCCACATGACGTCTATTATTTTCTAGCGATAGTCTTAAGATTATTTTTGGTTGGACTTTTAATTTTATTCGTGTAAGTTGTGGTAGAAATGTGACGTCGCGGTTTGCAAGACGCGACGATGTGCGCTCGCGAATAAGTACTCGTAGTAGGCAACTGCATAGCTGCAATGTTTTTCCCGAGTGAATGTGTTTGTATGTAGATACCGAACCGTTTATATTGCCAAGTAAAAATGTATTTCGCCATTGCGCAAATCTTGCTAGCTGATGCTATGTTCTAATGTATGTTAATAACTCGCGCGGTGGCAAATGAAAAGCCCGCCGAAGCTGGGGTGTACTGTTTGCTATTACGCATTCATAGTTTCATCTTCTTTTTGTGTTGGATTGGTTCACAAAATCTTTGTTGCTTAGATTTTATGCATGTCAATACTTAGAAATTGTTTTTAACAAATTCTCCCTTACTTATATCCTAGAAATGGCTGGCTGCAACACTTTTTTGCGTCCCACTCCTGGGCACGGGTCTCTCTCCCTTATTAGGGAGGCCTGGAGCTTTCCACCAGAGAGACCCGTGCCCAGTAGTGGGACGCAAAAAGGGTTCCACCACGCTCCTCCAATGCGGGTTGTTGGAGATGTGGGTTAGTGGCCAAGCCTCTGTCGGAAGCTTTCAAACCGCCCATAAGACCTCTGACCAGGTTAAACGACTATTATCTATCGACAACAACCGAGTCCGACGGCGTTACGTGCCCTCCGATGCATCGCGCATGAAAATTTTTGCCACTAGCGGTCACCCATCTCACTCTCGACCGCGCCCGTTTGGCTTAACTGCATAGACAGCTTGCGTTCTACGCTAGCCACCGAGCCATGCGCGCTACATCCTTGGAATACTTGACATTATTTTATTGTCATATTAAGTAGAAGGTTGGCACAGTGCAAATTGCACTGAGTATCGATGTGTGGTATTTCATTAAAATAATTTGTCGATTAATTTTTAATTCATTTAGTGTTAGAACGAGAAGGAAAAAATATTATTTTCCGTACAAATCATAATTTTAACATTATCATTTGCTTATAAAAAAAACCTAAAAAAAAAACCTAAACCAAAGCTGGTAACAACTCTTCATAGTTATATAATTACATTTATGTAAAATAAAATATTTTCGTAGCTAGCGAACGCAAGTAATTTGAATAGAATAACAAATCTGATCTGCGCAGAGCGGTTTATGACTGCCCTTGCTGCCATCAGCTTTTGAGCGATAGCTTTAGTTACATCTGAAGAATTTTTATATAACTAGTTTTATCTGTTCATACATTTATTATAAAAATGTTAAGAAATATTCACGAAAACGGACAAGTACACAGTAGAGTTTATGAGTAGGCCATCAAAAATGAAACGTAATGATTTTCACCATAATTGTACATTAACTGCATTGCGACTTAATTCTATACATTTCTTCGCGAACGTTAGCTAAATTATGTCTAGATTAGCAGTAAAGCTGTAGATTTAGCACAATTGCATAATGTCGTAATGCCATAATAGTAGTAGAATGTGAAGCAAAAACTAATAACGTGTTTTGTTTTCATTATCAGGTATTAACTGCGACATAGACGTCCACAGCACAGTGAAGATGGTGCGGGCCCAGAGGAACGGCATGGTGCAGAATAAAGCCCAGTACAGGTTCCTGTATCTGGCATTGCAGACTTACGTAGAAAACAAAAACTTAAAAATAAGAAAGAAGGTGCATATTTCATAACTTTTTACGAGATATTCAAATATCTGTAGGTAGGTAGAATTTTAGTTTAGAATATTTATTTCAATCGCCTTGAAGCAATTTTACTTATTTATATATTTAGGTTTCGGATAAGAAAGCTAAGAATTATGATTGCGAACATTTTTTTGTCCCACTGCTGAGCACATATTATGTCATGGAGTAATCGGACAAGCCTTCGCCATGCTGCTTCATTTGAGAGTGATGGGAATACGACCTTGGAAACGGTTTAATAATTTAAACGGTTAAAATAATTTTTATAAATTATATCAACCAGAAGCAACGACTTAAGAGGCCCGAAGTTTTGCCGATTTCGCTGATTTAGCTCATTTTATACAGGAGATTTTGCAGTAAAAAAAACAGTATTTCCTTAAGTTATATTGCATAATATGACTGATCATTTTAATAATAAACTATTAAATGAGCCACTTTTTAATTTTTATTTCGTTATTTTGCTTAATAGACCTGAAACCGGTGATAGTTTTGTAAATATTACTGTAATAGGTATAGAATATCACATATTTCTGGATCATTTTAAAGTCTTAACAGATCGAAAAAAATGCCATGTATTGCTGTAAATTACATATAAAAAAAATTACATATAATATACCTATAGTATATGAGCCACTTTTTGCCACTTGCAAACAAAAAATATTAGTAAAAAAATATTGAACTTAGTCAAATTTGAGAGAAAATGGGCCAGAAATTGCATTTGATTTCGGCAAAATGGAATAATCTTTCGTAAAACTTGATAATACTCTTAATATATAAATACTCTTCAGTTTGAAATCAATCCATTTCCTGAAAAAAAATCTTATTAATAATAATGATTCGGCATTAAGCATCTTTTAAAGTAACCTAAATCTCGCATTATAATTCTTGACGCAAGCTATAAAAGTGTCTAATGTATTAGATTATTAATGAAATGAAAAGTTATATTGTGCAATGATACTTGTAGAAGTACTGTATTTTATCTGCAAAATCTCATGTGTTAAATCGGGTAAATAAGCAAAATCGGCAAAATTTCGTATACGGCCCCTTAACGCGCTAGTCCCCATCGCCCATCTAGCTCTACCCGATATATTAGGCACCAGCAAGGCGAAACAACTATTTAATATAATGTATATGTGTACCTCTCTGCCGGCTTGTTTTGATCACCTACTGTTGATTATATTAAATATACGATATTTATCAATAAAATATAAATAAAGTATTCGTACTAACAAAATTTGAAATCGAAATTAATATTATTAAAAAAAACACCAGAGTCATAAGTATTTGTAGATTATTGTCTGTATCATTTAAGGAAAGAGACTAGGATTATTTTGTATGGCAATAGCACATCGTGACATCGCGATTTTCCAATGTCGCTCTGTCATATTAAATTTCAAATGAACATAAATACCATGCATGTTTGAGACTAGCGGCCGCCCGCTACTTCGTCCGCGTGGACTGAAGTTGTAGAACTTTTCTAAAACAAAAGTAGCCTATGATACTCCTCATTACATAAGCTACCTGCTAGTGAAAGTCCCGTCAAAATCGGTCCAGCCGTTTCAGAGATTAGCCAAAACTAACAGACAGACAGATAGACAAAAATTGTAAAAAATGTTATTTTGGTATACATGTATACCGTATATACATTCACATGGATATAGTAAAAAGCGGTTATTTCAATATTACAAACACACACTCCAATTTTATTTATTTGTGTACTTATTCAAAATTTAATTTTAGTCTGATATTTTGGTCAGTAAATTTTTCAATTCAACACCAAAAAAATTAATCATCATATCAATCCGTACTAATATTATAAATTCGAAAGTAACTCTGTCTGTCTGCTACGCTTTCCCGCTTATACTACTGAACCAATTTTAATGAAATTAGGAACACAGATAGAGTGGACCTTGGAAAAGGACATTGGATGGTTTTTATCCTACGGGAACCTATAAAACGGGTCCAAGCAGGCGAAGCCGCTGGCAGAAGGCTATTTGTATTATAAAATTATAAAACTACGTCATTCTTTTTTTTCAGGTATATATGTCAGATGCCTAACTGTGAAAAAATTACTCCCACTATTTCAACTGATTAGTTCAACCAAGTTGTAGTAGAACTACAAATAAATGGACTAAGTTTACAGTTTAATAATGTTACAGTTACAGCAGTGAAGTGATCGTAGTTACTGACGTAGATTCTAGTTGTAGTTTCTTAAGCTCATTAATTTAATGTATTGTATTTGTGATAGACAAAGCACTGTTTACCAAAATTAATTATTTTATTAAAAGACTAAAATATATTTTGGATTTTTTTTCCTTTCATTAATAGCATCGCATCTTTGCATGCTATTAATGAAAGCCAAAGTCAGTTAAACATTGGAATCCACTTATTGCCCGTTTTGTTAAAACAGGGCGACATATCGTTAGTCAGTCTGTCAAATCAGTCAGACATCCGAGTAAAGCAATGGTACCCGGTCGTATGGAGTTTTGAAGGCAACCTGAAAAACAGGTTCATGCATTTTTATTTCACTGTACAAAACTCGGACTTTTTTTTACCTGTAACGAACATTTTGTTCGAACAGTTTGCTCTGAACTTTTGCATATTTCCGCCAAAAAACTTTTGGATTTTATTATAAAATCTTCGTATTTAAAATTAGTATAATTGCTAGGTAAGGAATTTGGTTCATTTTGTCAACTCAATAAAGTATTAGTTAATAGTAACTAAAAACACGTTTTTTTTTAAATATACCGAACAAAAAGGCAGACGGGCCGCGTTGTGTTAAGCGATCACCGTCGCCTATGGACACGGGCAACGCCAGGGGAGCCACCCGAGCATTGCCAGCTTTGGAGGAGAACTAATTTTACAGCTTTCTTGAAGAACCCCATTTTATAGTCCACTGCCTCAGCTGGAAGGTTGTCCCATAACCTACACGTTACTTTAGTTACTTGCTGGTAACTAAAATAACTACTCGTTTTTTAACAATTCTATTGTGGCTGACTGACCGACAGCTTTTTGACGACAAATACAGTATGGGAGCTATCTCTCCTTGTGACAGAAGAACTGGCAACAGCTTTTTGGACGGACTCAATTACTCTGTGTCACCGTATTTGTTTCTCAGATAAGATCTATTTGCAGATGAGACACCCCCGTTGGTCAACATAACTGTTGACCCAACTGGTTGTACCAAGAGATTTTTTTCCCGATGGGCAAACTCCTCGGTGGTACAACTAAAATTATTCCCGGTGGTACAACTCGGCAATTTAGAATTCAACCACCAATTTCACAAATATTTATTTTGAATTTTAGATTAATTTTGTACATTATTTTTTTCAAAGATTTTTTACTGATTTTTTTTTGAAGAAGGGTTGTGTTCGGTGATATGTATGCAAGATATTTTTTATGTATGTTCACTGATTACTGCGCCAATTGTGGACTGATTTTGGAATTTTTTTTGTTTGTTCAAAAGCTTATAGTCTTAAAGATGATGGTTTCCCAAATAACTTAAAATTTTTTGAAGTTACATGGAAAAATCCAATACTAAGAGAAAACATCATAAACATGCTACAACTCTTTACGTCACACTGCTGGGCACGGGTCTCACCCCATTTTTAGAGTTCTAGAGCTTTTTTCACCAAGCTGCTCCAATGCGGATTAATGGAGATCCAGTTTAGTGGCTAACCCACTGTTGGATGTTTTCAACTGCACTTACGGCCACCGACAAGGCTTAATGACTGTTATCTATCAATAGCAACCAGGGCCAACGCCTTAATGTGTCCTCCGAAGCACGAAAATATGCATGAATGTTTTTGCCACTAGCGATCACCTATCTCAGATCCGACCACAACCGTTTGGCCTCTTATGAACAAAAAAATAATTTTGAAATATATACACAGAATATTTCACAATAGATGAAGTAATCGGTGAAACCATTCCATATTATGATAAACTTGCATCAATTTTTACTAATGACTACTTGGTTCTACCCCCGGGAACGATCTTAGTTGTAGTACCGAGTAGTTCGTCCATCGGAAAAAAACCCGTGCCATGGTCCTACATCACTTCAAGTATGGTGCATGTATCACTGGGCGGAAGGAAGGAACAGCAAACAAGAAAATGACGTGTATATATTTATTTATTTCCACATTAAAATATTTTCAAGCTATCCTGGTTTAACCTATACAATAAACATGAAATATTATAACTAAAGAGGAGTACAAGAATAAAAACAACAAAACATTTAAAATGTTGCTAACATTTTAGAAATATGTAGGTCAAACTTTTAAACATAAGACGTGGTGATGTTTGAAAATTACAAGTTCATAATTAAAGTAATGTACAGTAGGTTATAAATGTACTAAAGTTGTAACTTTTACTGGGTTTCATAAAATGGTAAAATGTACCATGATATGGTATAATTTGGCACACATTTTTAAAGATAAGGGTGATTTTACATATTAGGTATATTTTGTGACGATATCTTTACTGTATGCTAGTATATAGTACATTTTTAAAAAGTAATCTAATTGTTCAAAACAAAATATTACATTCCAACAAAATGATTAATTGAATTGATTTCTGATAAATGATTTAAGGAAATCACTAAATTGATGATTTAAATTTGTCAATTATCATTATACTTAATACAGAATATAACACATGAAAATATACATAAGATGAAGTAGATATACGACATCAATTAAAAAGTATACATAAAAATATACAAAGAATACAAAACAGGAATGTAACTAAATTTAAGAGAAGTTTAACAATTCCTACGCTATAAATAAAACAATAAAATACATACATCGGTATGTGATGTACATAGTTAGTACATTCAGATTATATTCGTGTGAAAATATAATTCTACTAAGTACTATTCTACTACATTTCACGATCAACAAAATACATTTGAAGCATAAATCACATGTCCATGGACTGGCAACTGAGATAATTTTTCAGGAAATGATTGGTTACTCGTGTCACACAAGACGTGTGAACTTTGTTATTTTTATTGAAAAGGAAAAGTTAAGTGTAAGGCTGGAATATTGCTACCGCATCAAACGGCATAAGTTTACGACCAAAGACTTTACAAGATTGAAAGGTAAACGCAAGTTTATGTCTTAACAACGTGTTAACTAAGTTGTCAATATTTAATTACGTAATGACTTCGTGCCTTAAATAAATCCATTGTGTATATAAACATCCTGTAAGTAGATAAAAAGACAGTAACCATTATAAATCTGGGTAAATAAAAGTGGCATTTCATTGAAATAACTGTCCACCTTGATACAGATTTTATGTTTCAACAGCACTGTAGTAATATAATTTAAAAGTTCCAGTGTTTGGTTGTTAGAATTTTGGATGGTTATCTTGTTTTCTGAAGCTTATTTCAGTAGGCTTAACAATTGTTATATTGTTTTTATATATTCCGATCTCTTCGTCAATTACTGATATTGTCTACAGCAAAACTTCCTGATAACCTCTATGAGAGTAATCTGCTGGTTGTCACAAACACCACAAAGCCTGCAGTCAATTTGTATCTGTGACAATATTTCGAGTGATATATTATCTTCAAATTGGTACATTCCATTTATTTGATCTTTAAGAAATACAATTCATGAATTATACTAACGACTTGCTTAACGACGTAGATTAAATCCATACCTACTTTATATTTACACATGCTTTGGTGTTATGATTCACGTCACATTTTGAATAGCAAACAATCGTATCTACGTCAAACATCAAAGATATAAAAAAATACAAATAATTACCTACCAATATTGTATTAAAAGCCCTTAGGCCTCTTTCACCACCTTCAAGTAAAGTGACAAGTACGCTAATTGTCGGTTAGTCACTCGTAACTTCAATTTCAATTTCACGATGTTTGAGTAGCACTAATCATATGATAAACTAACACGTACTCATAGCTTTTACTTGCCAATTAAATTTACTTGGGGCGTAACTAATCAATACTTTACTTGGACATGGTGAATGAGGCCCTTAGTAAAATAATAAAATCAAAATTATTTGTAATGTGGAATATAAGCATAATAAAATAAAAAAGCTTATACCTGGGGAAAGTGATGTACTTATAAGCTCGGAGATAAAAGTACTCAACTCATACAAATACTCAAATAAAAATAACAAATAACTAAAGTTGTAACGAAATAATAACAAGCCTTCTTTTCTTATCCAACTTTGATTACCTTGTCAAATATTTTTACATTATTACCAATTCGGTAAGTTTAACGCATATTTTAATGTTTTAAGGTATTTCAAATTAACATCTATGTGCTAATTAATTTCGTGCATTATTTATAATGAAATGTGTGATGTGAGCGTTCTCAGTAGACAGTACTAAATCGGCAACAGTCCCCAGGCCACATGTAAATTACGTCACATAGTTTTATGACTTTTAGTTTCCCTCTACTCATCTTGGTCACAGATTTGTGACAAAATTTTCATTATGTTAAACAGTGTCACACTTTGTTCTGCGAAATGTATAAATAGACCTGTTGCCGAAATGTGCTTCAACTGGGGGCTTAGAACATGTTCTGAATTTTTTAAATAGTTTAGTTTATCGAATATTCAACATTGAGTCGCTCCAAACTAGCCGGTAGTAACTTACGATCAGTTTAAAAATCGCAATCTTGTCCTAAGCTCCCAGGAGAGCTACAGTCTTGCAACGAACATTAAGAAACGCGACTTTATTTTGTTACGTACAATATCATACTAACGCTAGGTCTAGACTCTATACATTATCTAATGCAGATATATTTTGAGTCTAAAAATAAGAATATTTTTAAACATTCATTTTACAACAATATCACTCGTTAGTTCATTATCCCAATTCGACACATTTATTCTATAAAGTGAAGTGAATGAGCTAGTGAATGACGACGGTTTTGATGTGCGAGTACCAAATATTTTAGGAAATTTTGCAACTAATTCATAAAAGAACGGATGGTTTTATGTTTTTAATATAGATATTATCCGAGTTCCTGCGTAACCCCCTGCCTTAATCTGTAACATAATGATTATAAAAATTTAAATATGCGAGAAATATAGTTTTAGAATTAAAATTTTATTTTTATTTTTGCAATGTACGAAAAAAAGTTTTCCTAGTCTTTTTGCACTTTATAAGCAATTTTTAAAAATATAAGATTTATTTCCATGAAATATGAATTATGATAAACAAGTGTAACAATACAATTAAATGTATTGAATAACATAAAATTGAATAAAAACAACTCAAAAGGTATTATGTAAGACGATTTAGATTCAGTGTTACACAACTTAAAAGAAATTAGTTTTGCAACTTAATAAGAGCTGTTGAAAAAATTTAAGAAGTTTCTGCCAAAAAACAAGTTCGAAGAGTATATCTTGTAAGCAGGAGGTGAAATAAAATAACATACCATGTCTTGAAATATAAATAAGTATCTACCACAAAAACTGGAAGTAAAAATTAAAAACTATTATAACCAAATTATTCAGATTTAAATAGGTAACTTTTTATCACAGTCAATTTAAAATTTAATCTACCTTATCGTGGAAAGAAAAAGATTAAACAAAAACCGTGTCAAGAAAAAAATCTGGTAAAATGTTGAGATGATTAATTTAACTTACAATAAAGTTACACAAGCATGTCGCTACATTGAGCAAGTTTGATGGAATAAGGATATTTTTTTATGAAGGATGAGTAACTATGAGAAATGTTGATTAAGGAATGATACTTTTGATAACTCAGTCGGTACCTGTAGGAGATAGACTCGATGTGATGTGGGTTTAAAAACATTAAAGCGTATAGTCAGAATATTATTTGTTTACAAAAATTCGAAGTTTTCAAACATGAACCGCGATCTTTTTCGTTGTGACGGTTCATGCGAAAATATATTCTAAATTGTAATAGATAAAAATTAACAAGGATTTTTATAATTAGTCACGAAGGAAGAACGCCAGTCATATACTTTGGCACTTGGAAAATTGTGGAAATCTTAAAGGATACGGTATAGATAGGTAGGTTTATACTACGGCTGATAGTTAAGTATCTAAAGATTATAATAGGTAGGTATATAGTTAATTATGTACAGTATAAATAGTAAGAGAATAGAAGGGATATACAATTACTCAATTCTAGGGCACCCGTTATCATGTAGCTTAGCGCAGGTATAAATGTTATTATAAAAAGAATGATGTATTATTTTAGAAGACGACGGTAAGTATTGCGTGATTATTGACTAAATACTAATAATAATAAAACTCGTTTTTTTAAACTATCAGTGAAATAACATAGCAGACTATCAGATTTTCGATGTTTAGTTCTTTAAATAATCAACTACTATATTTTTTAATTATTATACATTTGATTTCAAAATAAGAGAGGAAAAACGAAGGGGCTACACGATCGGGGCACGCCAAAGATGCAAGACCACTACAAGCAAATGTATCAAATCAACATTTGATGAAACATTATTTGACAAGAAAAACAAACGTGTATCTCAAAAAAATAAAAATATATATAATAATAAATAGCACGTAACATAAAACAACTTGCTCCAATCTCTCTAATATTTTGTATATCTGCAGAGACTCAAATACTGATGTAATCCTAATTACATATGGGACATCCAGCTACATTTTTTTGGGTTTTATGTATTTGAGAAACATTTAAATGGATAAATATACGTTTTCTCGGAATCCTATATACTTGCCGTGTTGTTGATTATAATTTGTACCGGTTTGAAGCAAATCACAAGAAGGATCTGTATGTAGCGGTAAACCGGCAGCTCTATGACCTATGTCCGTTCTTAGATTTGGACAAATTAATACTGTGACCGTACTGTGACTATGATATCCTACATAAAAACTCGATGTAAGGTATAAAATGAAAAAAAAAAAAACATTTTTTTTATTGACCTATGGGATTTGTTTGTGATGGTTAAACCAAGAAACTCTCAGGAAGTTCACAGCTGATATGAAAAAGTTAGTGTCTAAGCATTAAGCTAAAACAGAATTACATTTACTACACTGATATACTATGTAAAGGACTGCTATGTCACAGGATGTCAGTCTCGTAAACTTTATTAGTCGTCGCCACCGCGTCGGCCACAATGGGCAGTTGACAGCCGGTCTTGTCGGAGACCATAGAGGTTTCGGCATTCTTCTTCCTGTCAACGTCGCCGGCTAAATGGGTCATGCTGCCGGAAACGTTCGCGGGGGCGAGATTTAGGTTCATTTTGCTAAGTAAGTTGGACTCGCTGCCGGTTTTCTTGAGATCGGGCTGCGCGTTAGGAGGCAAGGCGTTGCCACTGCGCTGGATCATTTGCAGGCGTGCATATTGCTCCTGTAGCGCCTTCTGCTTCTTAAGTAGCTCCTGGTGGCGTTGCTCGAGAAGGGCCTGGCGTGAAGCGGCGTTCTCGTCATCGGGATCGTGGGGTGCGTGGTGGGCGTGAGGCGTTCGGGGCGGAGAGCGCGGGGAGGACGGCGAGGAAGGCGAGGTGGGCGAGGCGAGGGGCGAGCGGGAAGTGGTGCGCGGTGGCGGGGGCGGCGGGGCGCGACGCGCGGCCATCGCCAGCAGCTCGGGGTGGCGTTCGGGCACTGGCGGCTTCGGTGGGTGCTGGCCGCGAGCGCGCACCGGCGGCGAGGCGTCCGTGTCGCTGCCGCTCGGGTACGAGTGTAGCCGCCGCAGCGGACCGTCGCCGCGCCCGCCTCGCTCCGAGGGCTTTGCGAAGGTTTGCAGTTCGTCTAGTAGCGCATCGAGGGCGTTCTCTGGCCGCAACTCCGTTGCTCCCCTTGACGGCCCGTTTCTCGCCCCTCCGGTTGCCTGCGCACCGTTCCATACAGTTCTAGCTGTGTCCGATGGTCAAGATCTTATGAGAGCGAGCTCGCGAGCGTTGTGAAAAACATAGTGCACTTTTAACGATCTGCCCAACTATTTAGGCAGCGACGTAAATAGCCCTCGTGAGCTCGCCCTTAGCTAATATGCAACACTGATCGACAGAACATATAGATACGATCATTCAAAGAGAAAAATCCACGAAGAACACTTAGTATTCACATTAAATATGAATAATAGCTAAATATTTGATGCGTCCACAACCATTCAAAAAGAATAAAAGAGAAACAAAAGGCGTTTGCCATTATTTCTTGTCGTCGAATATGCTTTAAAAATATATATTGAATACATACGTTATACAATATATATACCAGTATATAGAGCAAAGATAGTATTCCACGACAAAAAATAAGTAGGGTGTGTCGAGCGTATGGTTTGTGGAAGTAGAACCGTAGTATGGTGACAACAATTGGATAGATCATTTAGGCGAAGGTATGATTGTACAATGTACATAAAAACGCAGATGTACTTGACTGCAGGTGACAAAAATATGACATGAACGAGGAAATAATTTGTGATAAAATGCATAAAGTATTAAGTATAAAGAAGAATTTCACTCTTAACAATTGTGATGATTTTGCCATTAGTCAAAATTTATAAATAGGTGTAGGTATTGTAATGTGAATAAACTTGAGCAACTGACTACTGATTAGAAAGCTACGCGAGTGAGTTTATAACGATCAAATTAACTAAAATGTAAGCTGTTAAAGAACCGCTAACTAGAACTACCTACCGTTATGTGCCGTATTAAACAAAATCATGTAAGTTGTAATAATATTATGATAAACTGTAAGCAGTACAAACTTTAGAAAAACAAATTACCTGTGCTCCAGATGCGGGGGTTAGTCAATTTAATTTTCTGTTACGAATCAAAAAGTAGGCAAGGGAAAGGACATTTTTGTGTGTTTTTTATAGTTTGTGTTTATAGAAGAGTAAGAGGGAGATAGGAGATGAATGTGAAGTATAGTATTTTCAGAGCTAAATGATCAAATGAGTCTTTTTATGAGGTTGAAAGTCGAAAAAGTAAGGGAAGCAGGATGAGAGGGACTAAAGGATGTCATGTAACTTGGAAGTTCTAGATTTCGAGCTGCTTCTGCTATCGTGTACGTGCTGCAACAAAACAAAAAACAGCAAGATGCACTAAATCTATAAAAAGCCTGAAAATACCGTGCTTGTTAATTAAAGAGGAAAGTTTTCTCTCACACGGAAAAAGGTATTCGTTTTATATGTATTTCCTAATGATAAGATTCCAAATATGTAAGACGTATTGTGCAAATGAGAAAAGTTTAAAAAAGCAAAATGAATACCCATTCCCTCTCATTAGATTAAAACGTGCCATTGTTTTTACACACAAATATTATTTTTAAAATTAACAACCTATTTCTCTAACCTATTTCTTCATTCAACTAAAGTAACTCAACGTTTTTGTTTATGAGCATAAAAATATAAGGATGAAAAATACAGAAATTCTCATGTACCTAGTGATATTTTCATTAAATCAGTGTAACGACTGACTAAGTTCAACGAGGCTTTGGTGAGTAAAAATATACTGCCAGGAAATTATTATTTAAAAAATTTAATGCAGAATTTATATCTGTTATACTTTCAACGAAAAGCAAAAATCCATTATTTATTATGAACGGAACAGGTTTAGAAATCAAAAGATTATAGAATCATATATCCAGAACAGTCAAAAAGTATTTCGAATAAAGTTAGTTATCAAGATAATTTGTTATTTCACAGTCAAACTAACTTAATTATCCAATAATGTTTAAAGAATTTAAAATGATTGTTAGTATTGAATTATTTGAAGTTTAGTAATTATTCTTCCGTCGTGAAAATCTGCTATTAGAATTTATGAATAAAAAAAACAAAACAAAATTGCTACACATAAAAAGCTGTCTGCAGAAATTATTTTGTTCCAAACAAAGAAAGTTTTGTTCAAATATACAAACGTACTAAATTTAAATTATTTCTAAATACGTGCTTTATACGCCACATAGCATGCTGTAATGAATCGAATACGAATTTTTAAAGACTTAAGAAATATAAAACATGAATAAACTTAAATTTAATTATATGAGAAATAAAACAAATGTTATGATTTTTGGTAAACAAAATTCAGCCGTTAAAATATTTAATAGTAAATAATATCAAATTCAGCTGAAATTTGCCAGATCTTTAAATTCGCCTAATATCTACGATTCATCTACCACTGACAATTTTACAACGCTAGTTATGATGGTATTTAGTGACGGTACCGTAAGCTTGGCTGTACTTACATTGCGCTGATCTTTATTTTATTTATATTATATATTTTTTTATTGAATATAATTTGCCGTCACAGTACCATTTCTAAATACTTCATTATAGCCGACTTCATCATAACTCAAACAATGAAATGTATAGTATGTATACATGCGTACCGATTGTTTTTCAATAGTGTCTGAACTGGAAAAAATATGCAAAAATTCTATAAGTTTTCTCCAAACTGACAGTTATGAAGCGAATCTTTTGACGATGTTACTAAAGCATAGTGTATCACTGTGCACCAACATGCCTACATAAAGATAGCGAATCTGAGTCAAAATTATGTCAATGTACCTAATATGAATAATAGAGAAAAAAACATATTGAAAAAGGAAAGAAAAAATACGGATGTCGAATAAAAATATACAAATGAAATATCGAAACGTAGTCCATAAATAATAAAATATATAATAATAATGGGTATATTACGAATGTATTTATTACTCATTAATAACAATAGCCTCCCGGAAGTGATGACTCTGTCTCCAGGCAAACTGATGCGAAACAACACGGAAAACAGGACGAAATTTATCATTAACACAATAAGAAAAAATCTGATGTAATTCACAGGGTCATTGGAAATATTAATCTGACCATAGGGCAGCAGAGAGAACTGGCACTCAGCCACAGTAGGGCTAAAGTAACCGCACAACGCCTACCTCTCGTAAATCAGTATCACTTCATTTTGAGTAATCTTTTTCTTATAAGTAAGTACCCTTTCAATTTATGAAAGGTCTGAAGATTACAAGACAGGGATGCAATGACTCTACGTAAATTTATTGCTTCTCGAGTTAAATATTTGCAAGATTCAGAATGAAGTGATCTATAGATTGCGAGAGACTCGTCTGGGTTCTTATACAAGGGACAATTTTGAATACGCTCAATATAAAAATTTATGATGTATCATAAGTTAATTTGTTAAGATTGATATAAAGATTCAGTAGAAGTAATTTGTATTGGAACCGGGCATACATATACACATTTTATCAGTTACAATTAGTATCCCTAGTAACTTACTACGTCATATCCGTTGACTCATTGATTATTAAAATTGGCATTGTTTTCCAGAAGCGGGAATAAATGCGTCATTTATGGACAGTGCTTTGGTTGCAGGAATGTGCAAAAGAATTTCAAATACTTCTGTATTCTGTTTTAAGTTACCTCATCACACTCCGTCGCAATAAGTAAAAAATTTGTTATGTATAGGAATAAAATTGCGTTAAACTTCTAATTAGTGCGATATACAATTAAAAAAAAAACTCATATGTGAAATTGTTGTCAGATTTGAAGATTCATGTGCCAAGGAACAAACAACCCTAGGCTATAGTATATACAACGACATGAATATTACAAACTATTTCGTAATATTATTATATCTACGAGTAGGTGGGGAACTACGAGCTATATAAACCCGAATGATCTTAAAAAAGTGTGAGCTTAAATAGACCTTGATATTTAAGGACAGAGCGTGATGTAAATGTAAAATTTAATTTAATTTTGATATGCCAATTAATTTTCCAGATATAGGTAATATAAAGACGAAACGCAAGGAGCATTTCGATAGCACAAAAAATTTCGAGGCCTAATTGATGAAAACATTCAGAATACATAAATAAAATATGGTAACAAACCAGATCATTCCATAAGGTATTTATATTTAAACAAAGACATATCTTTAAAATTCAGTAAATAAGAAGCAGATTACAATTATTGTTAAGGGTATAAACTTGAGGATAAACTACTAATGCAATACACGTCATTAGTTACAAATAAAAGGGGCACATGCTAAGAGTCTTATAAAGCTTATAGGTGTTACTAATAAAATAGTGGGAGTTATGCTAGATCTAATAACAAGCTACTAGGGTCTACTAAGGGCGCAAAACAATTATACATTAGAAACACTCCGCAAAAAAATCGAAGTGTCGGAAAAAAATGCAAATTTTAAACTTTTGGCAAACCTGCAATTGTTAAGTGATTAAATATGTGTTTGAAATAAACATCTGGACTTGATTTATCCTAAAATGAAGGTGTCTGCTAAAACAGTCTGCAAAAGAAATCTTTTAAATATTAGCCATGTCTCTTATCCTTATTGTTGTGGAAGAAAATTTTGTTGCCCATATCTACGCTGATAACATTGTCTATTTTACTTCTAATAATTACATATCAAAAATGTTCTTCCAAGTTTCAAATAAGATACTATTTTGAATTAATCCGGCAATGATAACACCGCCACTGTTACCTTGTTGTGCGAGGTTGCCAGAGGGCATACGTTTTCAGAGTTGCATTCCTCGGAGGAAGGTCCAGCTGTGAAGGAGCTTTGTGAAGACTCCGGAGATCCGCGGCCATCGGTCAGCGGCAGACGTTGTTCTTGTACGCAAGCAAGCCTGAAAGTTTTATGAAATGATATCTATAGCGTTCTATTGAATAATATTGTGTCTAAGTAAAAGTATGTAAAATAACACTCACCGCTTGAGAGTCACTAGAGTGCCAGTCAGCTTTTTGCATCGACGCAGTGCCAGCTCAAGGCGTTCGGGCTCGTCTTCCAGCATTTTCTCCTTACGTACTACCTACATATCAAAAATATATTATGTATATGCATTATGATTTGTATTTCAATCTTTTATTTTGTACTATTTACCTTTTCCATTTCCGACGTCAGCTTGGCTTTCATTGTATCATGAAGTATGGGAAACTTTAATTTCCAATCAGCCACGGTTTTGCTACTCTTAGACAAGACCATAGCAATTCTCTCAATATCTGCCATATTGACTCTCGTCTCCCTGCAATTGTTACTAAAATTTTTACTAAAGAAGTTCAATTATTGAAGACGACGGAGAAAGAATAGGAAACAGATATTTGGTGACATAAAAATATATACTTTTTTTTAATTTTACCTATTAGCGGCTTGACCACGCAGGCGTTCAACTGTGGCTTCCAACTCGTATAGATCATTTTCCAGTAAAAGCATTTCCTGTCTGTAAATTTCTTCCTCGCGTGTCAGTTGCTAGAATTAAATAATCCATCGCTTAATAGTACAGAGACAATAGCCTAGTTCACTCTTTTTTATGTAGGTCCTAATTAGTTCATATTTGTTAAATTAGACAAAAATACCTATAATTTTTTAACGCCTATGAAACTCCAAAACTATAATATAAAATCATACTTTTCGTAAAAAAACGAAAACGCTGATTGCCATGTTAGTCTATTTATTGCAGGTAGGTTGTTGATTAGAGACGTGCCAAGTGAAACCAATATGTTAGGCGTGCTAGGTATTTATAAGATATTTTGAGGTTATCCAAGTCAGTGAACAATATACTAAAGTGCTTGTGTTATTTACCCTGTAGTTACAAAATGATATGCAAAATTAAATGTATGTTTACATTTTGTATGACGTCACGTTAGGACAGCGTTTTTGATGTTTCAAATGAAAAATAAAAAACACATTTTAAAAATTTGATTTCTAAATTAATCTTGCGCTTTTAATAATTATTAAAATCGATATAAGAGTATTTTGTTTTCCTAAGCATAACACTGTAAGAAATACTTCTTTAATATATGCAATTAGTTATGAGTACTTATGACTGAAGTAGCCAATTGAATAAAGAAGAAGGTAAATCAATAAACTAAGTATGATTTTGTCTCACCGATTCTGGATTTTCTTCCGAGTATGTAGCAGATAGTGCCCCAATCTTGACAATAGTGTCGGCCATCATTTGCCTCATTTGCATCGCGTGCGATAATGTCGAACGTCGTAAATTTCTCGTCTGTGAATCAAATTACGACACACTTATACGACACACTTAAGTTTAATCTGTAGCACAGATCGCCAGAATAAAAAAACATATCGCTAATGCTGCTTATCATTCGCAACAGGCTAAAATTGGACGTTTGCGTAGGCTCATCTATGAGAGAAGATACATCTGCACAGTTTACCTCGATTCTTAGATCACGACTCTGCTTCAGCAAGCTGCGCATCTGATTAAAGAAATCAGGGGTCACGTTGATTTGGTAAGTTTTTTGAGGCACCAGAGCATTAGGCTGCGCACCCAGGCCGGCTGGCTTAGGCGGAGGCGCCGGTTTAAGGCGATCACGTTCTGTTAATGAAAAATTATATTAGTGGGACATAAAAATAACTACTACGCTAATTAAATATTGTTCTTAAGGATGCTAGTAAGCTTATTACTAATATACCCTCTGTTTGCATTTTTACATCCATTTTCCGTTAGTTGAGCAATATTATACATGTTAAGCGTTTCAATATTTCGAAGGATAGTTCCATTTCAAAGGTTAGTGTAATCTTGGTATGTAAGAGCTATAGCGTGGATTCAAAATATTCTAGGGATATCAAAAACTTACCTAGACCTGAAAAGTCTTGCTTCATGATTCAGTTTATATTATAAAGAACAATTTATTGTATTTGTAAAAAAAACTGCATCTAACCGTTATCTTATCAATCATCGTAAAATAGAATAGTGATAATATTACTGGGTCCCCGTAGGATAAAAAATAGCCTATGTGCTATTCCAGGCTTCATTGCTTTATTAAAATCATAGGCATTTAGCCAGTTGCTTCAACCGCGTTGACCCTATTACCCGTTTTCACGTAGGAATGAAGCATTTCCCCGCGGTAAAAAGTTAAGCCTATGTTACTTAGGGTGAATGTAGCTTTCTAATGGTGAAAGAATTTTTGAAATCGCAACAGTAGTTTTTGAGCTTATTCATTACAAACATACAAAAATACAAATCTTTCCTCTTTATAGTATTAGTATAGACAAATTAATTGATACTATGAGTGTTCAAGTTTAAATGTCACATTTTTAATTATTGGTGAACGTGAGTTAAAATGAAATTATTGGATTGATAAGAACTTTTGTACTATATTAAACTCACTTACTAAATAACTTGATTGCAGAATTATAGCTTCCTATTTCTTCAATCCTAAAATGACGGCAAGAACATGAAATCGTAAGATTCATCTTAAACGTTCTATATCTAAATAATTTGAATTATTTCGAATGATATTCCTAGAACATTTTGACAATAGGTATTGTATTTTGTATTGTATACATAGTACCTATTATATTATTTGTAAGCATAATACTGTAAATATTTTTTCTCTTACCAAAACTGTTTTGGGCAGATTTTAAAATTTACCTTGAGATGAGGTCCTTGGCAATGTCGATGATTTGATTGCCGGTTTTGTTGGCTTTGTATCGGCTTGTTATGGCAAAGAAGTAAGCGGAAAGAAACCAAATACAAGAGTTATGAGTATGGTTATGATATTAACTACGAAAGTGTAGAATTAGAATTATAGCTAATTTAAACTGAGAATGAAATTAGACATAATTGAACTTAAATACATTTGTCCTCCAAATACAATCCAAAAAAGTACTTATTAAAATGTAGCACTGGTCACAGTTAGATTTCTAGTGAAAAATTATGTTAAATCGAGATGATATCAATTGCTTTCTCAGTTTATATTCAATATGATATAATAATACACATAACGAAAAAAAGACACACTATAAATACGACCAAAGATTGATTTTTACGATATATTCCACTAAATTTCAATTGTACAAATGATTTGAGAACCTTCATCTCCTTACCGTGGCTGCTGCTTGTTGCTAATAGCATATAATTAGTATAGATTTCTGATAGAGTTGTACATATATGTATAAACAAAACAAAGTTATTAGTCGATAAGCAGATAATAATTATCATCATCGCAAGATTATAGTAAATTCACGATTCTATGAACTGAGCCATCTTGTTAAATAAATATCGCAGTTTGGAATTGACTTAACTCAACAGGTATCATTCACATTCACTATTCACTTGTTGCGATCGGTGTTGATAAGAAAATATTTAGTTTTCAATGACTATAGCAGATTTGAACACAGTTACTAAAAGCAAACATTCAAAAGACGTCTAAACTATAAATTCCGTATATGACTAAATATATTCATAAAATGTAGGTAATATTTAGTTCCTTACATATGAAATTGCCGTTCAGTATCAAAAAAGTGAAAAAAGTTTTTTTAATATTATTTGATCAATCTAAGTATTTGCCGTTGTTAATCCTTTATTGACCAAATTTTACAATTTGAACAAAAGGCGAGCTTAATGCCTATTGGCATTTTCTACCAGCTAACCTTTAAGAAGTGCAGAAAATATAAAGGCGGTGCAACAAGAATCGAAATGATCTACCTGAGAGAAGGATCAGAATAGAAGTGAAATATAACAAAAAAAAAAACATATGTGCGATAAATATGAAAAGATATAAATATTGAAATACAGATAATATAACAGACATACAGAAAGACAGTCCGCCATTTTATAGGCAGATCATTGATCTTTTGGTAAAAAAATCTGGGAGCGAGTGTCTATGAACTGTTTGATGGTGTTTTTGACTGCCTCAACAGATTTGAATTTTTTTCCTAGCAAAAGTTATCCAAATTTTGAAAAAAGTGGTAATCTGTTGGGACAAGATCTGGAGAGTGTAGGAGAATATGGGTGACGCAGAGGTTCCAGGCGCAGCTCCTCTAACTTGGCGACCGTCTGCTGTTCAGTGTGTGGTCTAGCGTTATCCTAAAGGAGCAGTGGGCTGTCTCGGTTGTATAGTGGCGAGCTTATCCATCATTGTTTGCAATTGTTGACAGTAAAAGTCTGCAGTAATCGTCTGGCCTGATCTCAAGAAGCTGTAGTGGATAGCACCAGACTGGTCCACCACACACAAAGTTTTAACGGTTCTCCAGGGAGTTGTTTGACTTTTCTAATTTGTCGCAAATGAATAGGTATCGTTTTGTCACTTACGCCTAAGGCTGCGGCTAATTCAGAAATATTTTGAGATGGAGCTGCTTCCACTATCGGCTACAAATCTTCGTCCGCCACCGCGGCGAGTTGCGTCGCGGTCGTCCGCGAGGCTCATTGTGTATACCTATCGAAATTTCTAAAACGGAAGCGTTGAAACCAAAAACACACCGTTCGTTTGTTAGCGATTCCTGGTCCGTACACGAAGTTAATTCTTCGAGTTATTTCTGCAGCACCTACGGTGGAAGTCTTATTCGTAAATACCGTGAATTTTCTATTTGTCCATAGTTGTTGATATAGCAATGTTAATGCTCAAAAAATTATGTGGAAACAAAGGAAATGCGAATTTTAAAACATATTTTTTTCTGACTTTATTTCGGAATAAATAAGAATTTAGAATTCCTAATCAAACGTAAGATATATTTTTTAAAGTTGTCAGTATTGAGTATCGGCAATTTCATATGACGTAAGGACCTAATATTTAGACAATAAGTCTAATAATTTATTTTTATTGAATAACCATATTAATTGAAAAAAATTTTGCGAAGTATTGTTATTTCCAGTTTATTTATATAATGATTCCTGATCTTTATTTTAAATTGGTGTCTCATCGAAATATAGAGGAATATATCATAAGTTAGTTGTAACGGATGGGCGTGGAGATGTATGATATGCATACAGACTTTATTATTTATTAGACTATTTATTAATCCTATTGCATCGAAAAGTTTTCTCACAAGAAATACATATTAATATATATAAATAACCCTCAACACAATCAGTAAGGCTTATAATATACATATTTGTAAGCTTCATAGAGTGCCAACTAACGTACAGTTCAAAAATAACAACACAGTTCAGAAGGATAAATCATAGGATGAAAATAGGAATTGAAAAAAAAATGGACCATAACACCAAAAAAACAATTAGGATAAATTAATAAATAGCTGTAAATAGTGCGAGAAGACTTATTATTTAGATATCATATTCTGAAAGTTCATGTTTACGATAGTAAGTATTCATTATTTGGACGATATTTATTTCGATAACATGAATTTTCGATTGCTTTGTATTATTTTGGAAATAATTTTATTGACCCTTATGATACTGATTGTTAAATTGGTATTTTTCTTTCTGCTATCCTTAGGGTTTTATTACGAGATATGTGCTGCATACCTGAATGCTGAGGTGAATGTTGTTTAGGAGAGTTCATATCTGGAGGGTCATCGCTAAAGGATACCGATTTCTCAAATGACACAGATTTTTCTGAAAATAAATAGCATTTACCGAGTCAATTAAGTACGTCATGACAGTAGAATACTTTTTTGGGATTTTAGGTAACATTTCATAATCGCCAAGACCCTAAAATTTTCAGTGACGTTAAAAAAATACTGATATATTTACGCATACTTTGTCTGAATGTAAAAGTTAATAAAAATGGTTAAATATCTTAATGAATTAGATTAAATAATTGTAGAATAGAAAATTATATAGTCAAAGTTTTTAAAATTCTTCTTACGTTAATGCAATAGATATCGAAATAAGCATAGTAAGCATGTCCATGAAATTTATTGGTAAACATAAAAAAAACATTAAAAAAATATTAATAAGCCACGTTTACTTACAACAATACGAAAAAAGGACGAGAGCGATTATAAAACGCTGACCATTAAAATCTTTTAGTTTCAGAGAAGAAACACGCTTAATATCAAGATATAATATGAATCAGAAATGCTACAAAACTGAGGTGCTGAGTCTTAAGATTAAGTAGGGTAAATAAGAGTAAATTTGTGAATATTTTGTTTGAGGGACCGGTGTAAAGTGTATAAATTTATAAATTTTGATATGCAATCCAAATTTGAAACCAAATCATACAGATTAAAAATAAATGCAGACGAAAAGTGTAAACAAAAAAATATACATACTTAACACGTAACAAATTCCATAAGTGTGAGAATAGTAACTACTACAAAAATTGACGTAACTTTTAAGGATGACAAAATAAAGACACTGTCACTGCGAAACTTACAATATCAACTTAAAAAGTGACCTTTTAGCGGCTTATCACAAGAAATAATTACTCAACCAACACTAAATGATTATCCTATATGATATAAACAGTTGATATTGATGGGGGTGAAAGGTTTTTATATAAATCGTCGAGGCATTTCCAATCGTGTCCATATAACTGCAGCAGATCAAGCATGATGATTATGATATTTATACAAACCTCCTCCTGGTGGAATATACTGTAAATCTAAATACTCTTGAAGTGATATGAATCAAAATTGAAATGAGACTAAAAACACGACAATACTGAAATAGGCATCAAAATTTCATACAAAGGCTGAAAAAAGAAAAGTCCACACGAGTTAGCAAGCAAGCTGTCTGCGTGACAATATGTATGGACACTGCATAATGCATCGCGAATGTTAATTTTGATAAGTGGGAAAATTTCCCTATCGCCATGGCGTTTACACATGGTGCACGTCTTTTGTAATATGGTGAAAGTCACTTTCCCTGTCCTACATTCCGAAAGGTGCGGAAGAGGTAACTATTAGGTCTTCACATTTACTCGCTAGGCAATGAGAAGGTGGAGAACCTACAATTTGCGGTTTGTTTTTCTCCTTTGCGAATTGCATTTAATGCTGTTTGAGGTATGAACACGTTTTTTTTTTTCAATTTTTTCTTGAAATAAAACTTTATTGAATTACATCAACGTAGGTAAATCAGTTTACGGAATAAAAAGTAGTTGCTATTATATTCATCTAGTTGGAACATTAGCAATGCATTAGCAAAAAATTTGGACCGCGATTAGTTACACTTACGAAATCTGTCTTTCCCTAATTTGGGGGGTCTCTCGTGGCTGGCATATCGCACGGCATCTGAGTGTGGGAAATTCATTTTGTGTTTAGCTTTCTACATTAAAGAATGATGTTACATTTACGGAAGAGTTTTATGACATTTAAAACATAAGCTCGCACTAGACATTAACCGTCATACTCTACAAACACATGATGCGACTATATAAACATCGAAAGAGAAGAAAAGTCCACGAATAGTTTAAAAGTTTTATGTTTGTTTCTACTGTATTCCCTCGAAGAAGAAATTCTGAAATGGAGAGGAATAAATTGGCTTTAGTAAGGATTTTACCTTGAGGTTGCGGTCTGGCGTTGTACGCGGGGAAATCATTGCGAGGGGCTACAGCCGGGGCGGCGGCACCTGGTGGTACTTGAAGGGCTTGCTGAACGAGGCCAGTTAAATTGGCCAGTTGCCTTTCCATCTTCTCTACACGGAGACGCTGCATCTCCTCGACCTGGCCCAATCTATAATAGCGCAAGCAGATTTACGCAACAACTTGAGTAATGAAATGATATAATTAGTTATCAAATTACATCCAAGGCATGTTATGTTATTCAAATCGCTGGTGACTGCAATGGTAGGTCGCCGAGCTACCTAGGATTGTGGCCACAATATCGCACTGCAAGTAACGCCTAATGCTTGTCCTTATGTCGTGGTGAACACAGAAGTATCATATTATATTGAAATGTATCACATGTATATATTATATTCAAGTTGGCAAGTAAAACTGAAAAGGACTGCTAGCATTTAACGTTATTGTGTTGTCCTGTTTGAATCGCGTTTTACGTATACCTGGCATCGTATGGGGGACGGCCCATGGGTCGCGGAGCCGCGGTGATCGGGTAGACTCCATAGGCATCGTCGATTATAACGCCATCTCTAAAACAAACATTTATTTTTATGAGAATTTTGTGATATATTTTAATAAAACAGTTAAGTGGTTTATCAAACCGATATGGATTCCATGAGTAATGCGGATCACTGTTTTTTGGTAATCTCACCTTTTGTGACTTTACTCTTTTATTAATAAAGGCTTTATAAGCTTACTGTTTTACCTCGGTATATTTTAACTCAATCATAAGTATGCTTAAGAATAATGTTACATGCACCGGGTCTTGTGTTTGAAACATGCTGAGTTGATTGTATTCTATTTGTAAATTTGTGTCATACATTCGCATAGTTTGCAGGTCAACCCGCGTGGCGCAATGGTTACCATACCGGACTGCCAATTAAAAGATCCCGGATTCGATTCCCAGCACAGCAGAAATTTGTATGATGAGTTTAAATTACAGTTTAAATTATTGGGTGTTTATGTTTCTGTCTTTGTGTGTGTCCTTCGTACCCACCACAAAGGGTATATCTACCCTACTGTAGGCAACGAGTGTGAATTGTACAAAACTTGACACAAAACACTTGACACAAAACACTCACCCTGCTTCTTCATCGATGACTGGAGCAATATTCGCCCGACTGGTGGAAGGCCCAAGGAACTGCGTGTAGTAAGGGTCCTCGTAGGGAACGCGGGGCGGAGCGCGCTCCGGAGAAGACATGTACCCTTCCGTGGCGTGCACTGTAATCAATTCCAGAAATCATTGCTTAGCTGTGTATTAAGGGAATTCAGCAGCGTTATGTAGCTGAAATAAAGGCCTAGTCACACTAGCTACTTTTAGTATAGTCGACGATTTTGCGTGTGCATTGATGCTGTATTGTGTTGCGGGAACTTGGTCGCAGCATCGGTATAGTACGTCTTACTTTACCTACCTACCTTAATTAGAGAGAGGCAACGGAATCGTGCGTTTTCAAGTGCGCACGGTGCAGCAATCGGTTGGTGCGTTTAGCGACTAAAACACTGATCGCAGATGCTGAAAGTAGATAGTGTGGCTTGGCCGTTATCAGAGGGCAATATAGTCCTTAAGTCTCCGGCCTGTAAGAAGCGAATAATATGATAGCTCCTAAACATAAAAGATTTGATTTTTTGAAACCACATGAATAAATTCAATCTAATTTGTAGTACTCACCCATGCTAAGTAGTCTTTAGTCAAGATAGTCTTTTGTTGGTTTCCGTAAATAGTGTATTTCGAAACACAGTCACGCAAACATATGTATTCGACGACGGAATTCAGTGTTCGTGTAACAGTATATAACGTATAAGCATATTTTGCAATTCAATCAGACCGAAAACTTTTAGACTTTCACGAAAATAATAATTATTTTAAGTAGATATTATATTATTTTAAACTAAAGCGAACCTGTAGTGCCTGATAGCATGCGATTAAGATAAACATGATCTAAAGTGTAACGTGTGTATACGATCGGCAGCAGTACCAGGACGAAATATATTAAAAGAAACTAAACGCACCGTTATACTATTATTTAGCGTCATTAATAAACAAGCTAAGGGAAGACAAGTGAGGCTCGAGATTTAGAATAGTTTAAAAATAGTAACAAATCGTTCGCTCCAACTTTAAAATTGACCTAAAGGCGAGCTTAGAAAAAATTTGTTAGGAACAACATCGACTTTATCACGACATCAAGCGTAAAGCAAATTAAGTCATGGAAGCGTAAGTAACGTGAAAGCGGGAGCTTCTGGTTACCGGGGATAGTGTAGAGTTGGTCGGCGCTTCGAGGACATTCGACTCCGAAGGGGAAACAGCGTTCGGAACCGCCGCCGCCGGGCACGTACGAGCGCACCGGCTTTCGCGGCAGCGACGGACCTAGACACACACCTCGTTGTACCTAGTGCAATTGACCCTAACGGAACCGAACCGGGCATAATAACGTGCATATAACATAACCCTACCGTAAGATGCTTTACGAATTTCACTTATTTTGGGAGATAGCCTGGGAGTTGGAATGAGTTTCATGGGAAATGTTTTTAAAGTGACGATGATGGTCTTTAAATCGATCCGGATTTACGCACGTAGCACTTGTTGAGGAAGTTATCGTTTTACCTGGAGCAGGGATGGTCTTCACGCGGTCGGCTGGCACTGGTGGGGCAGCGGGCGAGTAGGCGCGGAGCACAGAACCACCGCGAGGCAGAGTACTGGGAGCCGGCCCTCCCATGTAGTATGCAGGAGCCTTGACCTGTAACAATAGAGAATAACTTATTAATATTTTTTCTTTATTTTATTAGTCTTTATCGATTGCCGATTTATGTCATTTTAAGGGTTCCGTATCTCGAAAGGATAAAACGGAACCCTTATAGGATCACTTTGTTGTCCGTCAGTCTGGTTGTCAAGACCCATTTTCTCAGGAACGTGTGGAGGTACATCAAATACTCAGGTCTGCTCCCTTGGAGCTGTAAAAAATCAAACTTTTTAGCCAGTGCAGTCAAAGGATACAGCCATTTATGCAGCAATTTTTCGTCACTGATAAGGGAGGCAAAACCTACGGTACGAAGCAACGTCTTATAGCACAGATAAAGGAAAAATTGCGGAATCCATAATTTTTTTTAGCATCATATTTTAAAAATATTTTGCGGGTCCCTCGGTGCGCGAGTCCGACTCGCACTTTGTCTCGGTTTTTTTAATACAGCGACGCAAACAAAATCGCATCTCAGAGTGCATTATTACTGAATGTTGCAAACAATAGACACGTAATTTATATAAGTCAAGTATCAAAGATTTATTCGTTGTTTAATAAAACACGCTTGTCCATATATATGTGTATACACTTTCTAGAACAAACTCCATATCGAAGAAGTTCTTTAATACATGAAAGTAATATTTATCAGCACATAACAGTAGGTACAGTCAGATCACAACAATGTATTTATTGAAAGAAATGTTTTCGCGGTTTACAAACATAACATCATCTCAAAACAATTGTGGTATAAGCGGCGATGAAATCTCATTTATCGTTTGGTTTTTGTAGAGAAAGCATTTAAATTTTTTCCGTTCATATCGTGGATAAGCATAAATGTTAAGTCGTTTAATTTGAAGAGTGATTTTAATAATTCGAGATAGGAAGGTATATATTAATTCCTTTTTACACTTCAAGTGCCTTATGTTATATGTTTGAAGTATTTCTTGAAAGCGCGGTGGCTTCATGTTGTTACTTGGTCAAGATATTTTAAATCCGCATTTTGCAACAAAATATCCAAAATACCTTTGAAGCGCTCTTTATCGTTGGATTGGTGATTTCAGAAATAGCTATGCTGTGGCAAATCTGTATAATGGTACTGACAATGGCAACTAATGGAAATTCAATCAATAAACCTGTTTATAAAGTTGCCCTCACACAGAAAGGATATGCGCAGGTAAGACATTTCAGAGTTTTTGTTGGAAGCGAGCAATGTTGCTCATTGTGCTGTGAACATAATTCAATTCAAGCTATATCTGGTAAGATCGTGAATGGGGTAAGAACGTATAAGTTAAATATCTACCGAATTTGTGGTTATTTTTATACTCGCAACATAGTGCGAGGCGCCAATTTGTATTGCTACTTCCTTCAGTTACTTAAAACGTTAAAAACGTAAATAGTTCCTGCTATATTTTTAAACAAAATAAATTATTCAAGAAGTATGTTGTAGCAAGTATAAGATCGGATATTTTATTTTTATAAACCTTATGCTTTTAGCCATTTGGGTGATTTTAGAGGGTATTCCGGTCTTCCCCTACATCGTCCGTTCTTTCCCATGTTTTTTGAAATGTATGTCCGTACTTTAAACTCGCATAACTCAGTAGTCGTTATGTCTGTGCAAACGAAAAAATATTTTTCTTATAGCTTGTTTATTGATTATCAGTTTTTACTTTATTTTTTACGCTGGCTGGTATAGATTATGAGAAAAAAAATAATTGCCAACATCTTAGGAATGTAGCTAAAAACCATGCGAACTTACCCCAACATACTATATTTTTCAGTTCTTGCAGTACGATGTTGAAACGCCGCCTTTGAGAGAATTTACTTTTTGTGCTTGGGTACGATTCTTTCATATGAGCAATGATCAGAGTATTTTTACGTACGTAGGTAAGTTCTTTACGACAGAAATAAAATTCACTTTATACTGCTTAGATTTACTTAATGATGGATGGATGAAGTCCGTACCATTTGGATTTAAGAATAAAATCGACAGAGGTACTTTTTATTAAGCACTGACTTGTTCTCATGTTTTTTTATAGAAACGTGTCACTGATTTTCTCAGCTTCGTTTTATTGGCTATAACCGTTTTTGCATCCCACTGCTAGTCACAGATCTCTCCCCATTATTTGAGTAGACTGGAGCTTACTCCAGCACATTGCACGTTGGAGATGTGGGTTACCGGCGTAACGGCGACCAATCTGGTGTCGGATGTTTTGAAACCGCTCATAAGACCTCCCGCAAGGTGTAACAACTGTTATTTAACGTTATTAACGTCCGGGACCGACAGCTTAATGTGCCCTGCGAAGCACGGAAATGCGCATAATTTTTTTGCCACTAGCGGTCACCCATTTCACACCCTACCACTACCGTTTGGCTTAGCTGCATAGATCTCTTGCACTCTACGCTAGGCACCGGGCCATGCATACATCGTTTTATTACTTTATGCTAATTAGGTATCTAGTACCTGGACGACCGAGCATTGATCGGATAAAAAGAATTTATTTTCTTGGTTTAGTTTCAAACGAAACACTCATTTGCTTAGTGTTACATAACGACCCTTTTTTAAATAGCTCCCAATAAAAAATATTTTCACAAAAAAATAAATAAATACCAATTTGGTTTTGACTGAGGTTTGAACCCAGTTCTCTAGATTCGCAGTCAGCCCATATAACCATTCGGCTAAGGAAGCTTGTAGAGCTCTTTCAAATCGATATATTTCTTTGAACGTCGGATTGGCGGATGGCATTTGACGGCGTTCTACGCCACAATATTATTAATACTCCCCAATAGATGATAGGCAAAGTCGTATCTTTCGGTTTATATTTAAGTTGATTATCGCTGAAAATATTTTTTTATAATTTAAAATTTCTACAAAATAAAACCATACTGGATCGATTACCCCGGAAACCAGGTTACTAAATTTCATTAAAATCGTTGGAACCGCTTCCGAGATTCAAAAAGTATATTTAGATACCAGTGGCCGCCCGCGACTTCGTCCGCGTGGACTTTGGTATTATTCATAGCATGATTTTATATAGCCTAAAGCCCTCGGGTGGCCCCCCTGGGGTTGTCCGTGTCCATAGGCGACGGTGATCGCTTAACAATACGCGGCCCGTCTGCCTTTAAAAAAAGCTTCCCCGATAAAGACTATCCAACACAAAAAGATTTTTTCAATTGGAACCAGTAGTTCCTGAGATTAGTGCGTTCAAACAAACATACATACAAACGAACGAACAAACTCTTCAGCTTTATGTATAGATTAAAATATTGATTAACGGGCTAATATAAAAAACATGAATATCCAAAGACAATACTATACTTTATTAATCTATGAAATGAAATAAGGAACATACAAATTTTCTTTTCTTCTAATATTGAATGGCTAAAAGGATTTTTATACAATGCCGTAAAACGAATAAAAAAAATAAGAAACATAAAAGACAGACATGACAACTTTGATAGCTGCGTCAAAATGTAAATAAACAAACACAGAAAGTAAATAATTTTGTAAAGAAATAATAAAGGAAAAGCAAAGTATAAGAATAAAACAAAAGGATATAAGTTATAAAATATGTATGTATGATAATGGACGTGAATGAAGTAAGTAATAACATGTAGTGTATTTATAACACTATACGGCGCAATTTCATTCATTTCATTTGCTTCCCGTGGGAATGAGATATTTTCTCGCGGTAAAAAGTAGCCTATGTCCTTTCTCAACGTCCTTTCTGTTTATGCCAAATTTAATCAAAATTGGTTCAGTGGTTTAAGCGTGAAAGAGTAGCAGACAGACAGACAGACGGAGTTACTTTCAAATTTATAATATTAAAGTATGGAAAATTAGATGCTCGATTAAAGGTATTATAGATACATAAACTAGCCGACCTCTTGATGTCGGTCCATTTCAATTTAACTGATACGGACGATGATAGTAATTGATGCTTCTGTAAACAAGTTCTCAACATCATGAATAGCCCTAATCCCCAATGGATCTGAACGGTTTTCACATATTTGCTAAACGTATTGTTCTAGCTAGAGCAATGTTGTTCTAGTGTAATGTAGTCGGAACTGTTTTTTACAGTTCTGTAACCAAATGGCAAACCCGTTTGTATGCCGGTCTGGCCATCGACATGTCACAGTGATTATTAGGGATTATTCCAAATTAATTAGGACAACACAACACATCTATAAATCGCTTTAGGATATTTATACAAAATGAAAAAATAAGGAGGGCTTCTGGTACGTACTGAAATTATTTTTTAATTATCACTAGCCTTCCGCCAGCGGCTTCGCCCGCGTGGTCTAGTTTTATAGGTTCCCGTAGGATAAAAATCATCCTATGTCCTTTCCCAAGGTCCACTCAATCTGTGTTCTAAATTTCATTAAAATTGGTTCAGTAGTTTAAGCGGGAAGCGTAGCAGACAGACAGACAGACAGAGTTACTTTCGAATTTATAATATTAGTAGGGATTAGTAGGGATTCGTGTAGCAACTTTTTGTGAAAAATGTAACCTATATTCTGGCAAATAAAAATATTGATTGATTGATTGAACGTGCGGGGTGTCAATACATAAACAAACAATATAATATCCCTAATCCACTCATCTCTTTAACATGTATATGTTTAATCATGTGTTTTGCATGTTACATTCATATTGTTTAATGAAATGAAATAAACAATGAAACAATAAAATTGGTGTTTTCACTCTTATGTTTTTGAGCACTACTTCAGTAATACGAGTTAGTAGAGTGGTCCAAATCTCTTCTAGTTACATGTAAATGTTTTGCTCATAAACCTTACATGTTCTTATAATATTAGCATACATACATAGCATATGCTCTTGATCTCTGCGTACATATTGTGTGCAATGGGCTCTTCATAAATAAAAAGAATGATTTATTTATTTATGCGTAAAGAACGATAATTTTTTTATCCACAATATATAAGTACAAGTTTCGACGATATAATTATTCAATATTAAATCTGTTCAATAATGTTGTTATATATAATCCAGTACCTATTAGTTAAGTATTATTTTCATTCATAATCATAACCTACTTTGAATTCACGGAAGCGGTCTACATTTTGTGACGATTACCTAATTTATTAACATTTTCTTACTGTATATTCAAAATTTAAAATTTTTAGAACTTACTTAGTACCTTAAAATTTGACTTTAATTATGCTAGCTCTAGCTCCAAGCTTCACGTGTGAGCTGATATGGCAGATGAATTTAGAGAATAATTAGTATACCATACATAATATTATTTTCTATCGCCTTCGAACGGTATATTTATGTTTCCGGCTAACAGGTATATGTTTCGGCCATTGAGGCGCAGTAAACTAACAAATGCATATTTGCATTTACGATACTCTGGACAACAATTTTTTGACTTAAATAATGTAATAGCTATGATGGTCTGGACTGACTCTAATAAGCATGATCTTCAAAGCAAAAAAAACCAGCTTCTCCTATTTATATATAAAACACATTTCTGATGCAACAAATTAATCTGACAGTGTTGCGTTTAGAAACAGTGATAACCGTATCTGTCGCACACCTATGTTAATAGAAAGTGAGTCTCTGCCGCTTGCTGGAGTTAAATATTGAGCAAATGTTATTGCGATATTATAATTAATGTGACCCTCTTTTTGAACCCGATCGGGCTCGCCGACTACTTTTCAATTTTGTTTGTTACGCAAGCCAAAATCAAAAAAATGTACAGACATTCTGCTGTCTGTTAGGGATTCTTCTAATCAAACGCCGTTTACGTGAAGAAATTGAAGTTTATTTCTTGAGTAATTAATGGACAATGCTAATGAATTCTTATGATATGAACGATATGGTATGCGTAATGTGCGTTTTACTGTCAGCGCGTGCGCTCCGCGAATGGCCGCCCCACCGAGCTGCCGGTGTTCCCATGCGTAAAATTAACAAAAATAGTAGATTAAAAAAGGCGTTAACACTGTCAGCAAACGTAACATTCCTGTGAACAAAAATGTTACCGTACCGATTTAACCTTCACTTTATTCGTTGCAAATATTATCTCTTGCGAAATGTCTTTGGAAGGATTGACGCATGAAAATAGCATTATAGGTTTTACGAACACGAAACGTTATTTGGATTGTGTTAATAATTTACTACTGCCCTCGCATGCAGGAAAATGTATCACGGTACACTAATTATTCCGTACACTGTTTTCGTATAAATGCAGCTCTTACCACGTATTATTCGGTGGCACCTTGTTAGCTGTATTTAAGTATTCACAAAGCACCCGTCGTACCCAGACCCTGGCGACCCCTGCTCCGGTCAGCCCAAACAGTGATGGAGCACTGAACTATGATGAGCCCGACCGATCCCCTTGTTTCATGCCACAATGAATTAATTAGTTACAGTGACACTCAGTTTACACTTTGAAAGATTATGTCGATTCATCATCGTATTTCAGTGAAAATTCTGGCGTAATATAAAATATGAAAACGACCACGAATTTGTTATTCAATAAAAAAGTAATTTACGATATGCCTCTTATCATTGCAATTAAATACAATAGTGTTATAATATAAAGTATAAGAATCGTACAAAAAAGCTGCCCTCTGTAAATCATTCTTGCCCGTATCCCAAACTCATAAAATACATACATCAACGTCTGTTTCAAAACCTTTTTCGTATACATTACGTGTGATTGAAGTAAATGTGGCGATATAAATAACTTATGAGCGTGCGATTAGCGACTTCACGGTCTAGTTGTGAATATTTTTTAGTGTTTTGTATGTTAAATTTTTTGCAGCAAATGGCAGCAACCGTGTCGTAAGACTTTGGCTGGATACAGGAGGTCGTTATGTAAAAATTTCTATCGACGAAAAGGTGTTATCGAGCGTCCCGGTTGACTTCGGGGGAGATTCGTGGCGTCACATATGCCTGTCCTATCAGTCGGATCACGGAGCCTGGGCACTCTACATAGATGCGCGACTTATATCCTGCGAGGCTGCGCAAACTGTAAGTTAGAACGCTTTTCCATTATAATTTTTATTTATATACCGTATAAAGGTCACGATTAAAAACTATCAGTATGAATGGTTCCTACATATGATTGACCCAATAATGATATAAATATTAAAGGTTAGGATTTGCTAGCGATAAGTTTGTTAAATGTATACGTTGTGAAATTTTTAATAAGACAAGGCTGTATTGGATAGATATGACGGATCAATCAGCGATTTGATCCGACACATGCGATCCTGTAGCCTATTGGTTTCTTGACAAGTTTCTTGCACAATATCACAGAAACCGTAGCACTTTTATTTTATACTGTAATGTAAAAAGAGGTAGGTATTAGAACTACAAATGTAGGACAAATATTCGAACTACTATTTATCTTGAGCTATATTATATATTAATTATCATATTTTTTAAATTGTCAAACGACTCAAATAATAAACAATGTGAAATAATAACTTATGCAGTATTTGAAGAAAACAAAATTAATCCTAGTATTCTATTTTAATATATAAGTACGTACTCTAGTTACCTACTTTAAAAGTATCTATTACGTCTTTAAATTCATAAAATATTTAGTGCTAAAGGTGTAAATGCTTCTTTTTTCGTTAGGTTTGTTTTTACGCAGTTTCTGCCAAAAACTGTATCAGGTAACGTTCAAGTTTTTGTGTAGTTTCATGAACGGTTATCTCAAACAGCAGGTTATTAAGCAAGATCAAAAATGATCATTTATACCTTATCTAAGTATATATTACGCTTCAAACATGCAATGACAAATATTTGAGTTTTGTTTAACTAAGTTTAAATCGTCAAAATGTTGTAAATAGTATCCTATTTTAACCGACTTCCAAAAGGAGGAGGTACTGTATTCGGCTGTATGTATTTTTTTATATGTTCACCGATTACTCCGCCGTTTGTTTCAATTTCAATTTCAAATTTTCAAAATTCTTTTTTTTTTGTTCATATGATCTCTAGATCCTGACTTAGAATCATATTGTCATATCTTCTTGTCATATCATATCTTGCTCTAACACACGCATAACTATGTTCTTTGTCTTTTGTATTGCCAATCTATCTTGACGTAGTCAAAGTCATAATAAATCTATGACTGACAACGACTCCAAAAACAGCAATAATTGTACCTACATTATATGGTTAACACAGAGCGCACCTAAATATTGATGAGTAGAAAATGTAACTTGACTATTGAATTGTAGAAGAATACGCAATATTTTTTTTACTGTTTTGTGCATACAGGGAATAGTTTTCTTTTGAGGATGGTTTATTGTTTTGTTAAATTTTTTGTTTATTTTATGTTTTTTAGTGAATTTGAAGTAAAGTAACGAATTTTTTTATAATACACAAAACGTGCTGCTCGTATGAGACAGTGCCATTTAAATGAATCAGTTAGAAATTCTGCCACAGATCGCATTACAACAACGACAATTAGTTGGCTATAACAATGTTATGGTAGGCGACTCAAATATTCGAATAGCCTATAAAAGATTCGGTCGAGTATCGTTAATTTGCTCCTAAGAGTTCCCTTTTTTTGTTATGGATCCCATAATCAGAACCTAACCAAACTCTTATGAAAATAGCCTTGATAACTATCAAAGTAACCTTGGTAATGACTCTTAAAACTATTTTTGGAGTCGGGCCTAAGGGCCTTTCGTTCTAAATGGGCAATGACACCAAAATAGTTTTCACAGTCATTACCATAAGCAAGAAGAAGTAGGTACTGAACACTTTTTTACAATATATAATCGTGTATGTTAGTATGTAAATATACTATTTTTACGTAAAATATTTTTATCAAATTGCTTATTTACTTTTCAGATTCATGGTCGCGTGTTACCTGGAGGAGGCAGTGTTATTGTTGGATACGGAATAGCGAATAATGGTAGATTTTGTTTTTTTAAGTATCAATTAATTAAAGCTTAGTACTTGTATGTTCTAAGCATGTCTCAAATTTTATTTACTTTTTTTCAGGAATTCCAAACGGTTTAGAAGGAGAAATTTTTGGTGTCACTATGATCCTAAGTTCAACTATAGAAAGAAACTACACCATAAAATCTCATCCTCAGTACAAGCAAAAAACATTTAACAAAAACAAATTAAGCAGTGACAATAATGATATTGAATACATAGTTTTGGGTGATATGAAAGACGATAAAATACTAAAAAGGGCCAAGCCTGATGATAAACCATCATTTTCAAATGGGAGTAAAAATTTTATTAAGTTTAGGACACCACACAGTTTTATTGAACATAATGTAGGCTTAGCACTATCTCCCTTAAAGACAAGACCAGTAGATATTTCAAATGAAAAAGAAATATTAGACCTTTCTACTACAAATATGCAAAATAGTGAAAGTGATAAAATCAATTTTTGGAATATAATTAATGAAGCAGGAAATATAGGAAAATTTAAAAGTAAAATTAATAATGAAATATCTAGTTCAGGAACTCAGCCGCTTCCAAAAATATCAGAATATGAAATGCCTCCACCACCAGATACTGTACACGACAATTTCGATAAAGCAACATTTTCCAAGGGCCCTGTTTCATTTTATGATATTTCACCAATTAATTTTCCTAAAGTCAATCAAAATGCAAAAACAATATTAAAAATATCTGATATTGAAACACCGCCACCGCCAAGCAAAGATACCAAAGTTTACGGTCAATGGACAAGTTCGAAGTTTGCAAGTAGCGTTTTAAATTATCTTAAAAGCATTAATTTTAATCAAAGGGAAATAAAAAAAGTGCCACAAACAATACCTTTGCTCAAAATATCGGACTCATTTCCTTACCCTTCTGAAATCAAAGTGTCAAAAGTTCGTCCGAATTTTAAGTATCACAGGAGAAACTTCATGAATAAACGACTTGATATACAGAAACGCGATGTAAAATATCCCCAAATAAATGTACAAATATTAGAAGATAACTTAAGAGATCAAATTATTGAATCACATGCCAAAGCTCGACCAAAAAATGTAGAAGTGATAAATAGAGGAAAAGCAAAAAATTACGAGGAACATAGATTTTATAGAAACGTACAAAATGACCTATCTAGCGAAGAATCTGCTAGCACTGAAATAACGCAGTCGAATCCCTTGACTGGAGCCCCCAAATTTAAAATTAGTAAATATTCACCTACAAATAAAAGCAATAAGCCTTTAACTATTCTACCTTTCTTAAAGACATTAGAATACTATGTTGACAATTTACAATCTAGTAAAAAAGACAAGATATCGCGTACTAATGATGATATGTATGCAAAAAGTTTATCGAATGCCAATAAATGGCATAATGTAAAGTCTTACAGTAATGATTATACTCCAAGGCAAATTAACATGGACTCTTCAGATCAAAGCGTTATTGTTGAAAACAATGTTCCGAATAACAAAAAACTACCTTCTATACGATTGAAATACAAACCTGATAGTCAGAAAGTCGAAACCGTTGAAGACTCAACGATAATTCAGGGTCGGAATTTAGCTTCCGAAGTATCAAATCCATTGAATCATAATGTGGATTCTGTGTCCTTAATTAAATATAATCACGGTTTCCTGCCTAGTCATGATGCAAAACTAAAGTTCTCAAATAAACGTGACCATGTCGCACGCGAAAATAAAAACATGAATAACTTTTTTAATAGAAATAGTTTCAACAAGAACGTCAAGTTGGGTAATGCATTAAATGAACGCAATGTGATTGGACACAATGAGGAACAGAATAAACAAAGCTTTGTGGGTGGAGATGAAACAGTTCCAGATATAAATAGATACAGATCTGATCTAGACCGTGAAAGCGGAAGCGTCCCCGCGTCTCTCGGGCCAAGAATTTGTAAAAATGTTGAATTATATGACCGACTATTTTATGTACAACCAGATGGAAGTATCGACGTGACCCACATTTTGTCTCCGGTTCGGGAAAAAAATCTCGGTATAGAATTTGTTATGCAAAATTATAAAAAATGTTCCCTCGAAAATACGGCTTTAGAAAACAGTCCCTTATTGTTCATCGACTGGAATAAAACACCCGTTAGGCTGTTTGGCGGAGCATATCCGAAAAAAACTACTGATCTGTGCGGTTTCTTTTGATGTTAACAAGCTACTTTTAATAAAAGATATACCAAATACAAAGTTAAATTGTTTTTCTTAAATTGTCCAGCTGCCAACGCAATATAAACAACATAATTAATATATATAGAAGTTCAGAAGATATCAACATTTAAATTACTCTCTATTTCCCTGTAAAAAAATACTTCTGACATTGATGTATTAAAAAAAGTCTTAACAAACTTTTGTTTTATTCTACCTCTTAACAGTAATAAGGAATTTTTAAGTAGATATGCACTAAAACGTACAACGATGTCACTACAGACCTCGCATCTCTAATCTTTCACTATGGAAATGGCGTTCCAAAGAGTTTTTTGGCGTTCTTTGGATAGTTGCTGACCGATCAATAAAAAGTAGCGATATTTCACTACGCATTAATTAAAATATCGTAGTGATAACGCATTTCCCCGTGGTGCGTCACATTTTTTCAATATTTTTAACGTCCGCTGTTGTATATGACTCTTCTCTCAGAAATGAAATGTAAAATGTGATTTTTTTTAAATAATCAAAGATTATAAAACACAAAGGATTAATAAACCATGTTGTTAGTTACACTAACACTATTCAATAATACTCATTGTTGTCTAACTTTCAATGGCTCGATTACAATGACGTTGCGGTGTAATCCCGCGTAGAAATTGTTTCTTTGATGAACCCGACATTATAATTATTGCTGTATGATATCTATTGCATTTGCTAGCTAAATATTAAAGGCAAGCGGCGTATTCCCGGCAAACGGACTGCTGTGTGTAACAGACAGATCGCATTGTCATACGAGACATTGCGGCAAAAGGGGTTTCTGTATAAACGCAACTTCCAAAACTGACCTAAATAATATGCATAAATTATTATGTATACAAGGAATTGTTTCTTGGCAAATGTCAACAAAGCCAATTTATTGACAGACGTTACCTGTTATTTGGAAAAATATAATTATAATACTTAAATATTGTAGAAGCGGTTTCACACTAACGTATTTTTCTGGCTTTATTTCGAAACTAGGTTTCCGCCCGCGGTTTCGCCCGCGTGGTATTCGGTTATATCGCGCTTTTTAGATTTTCCAGTGGGAATGAGAAGTTCTCTCGCGGTAACATATTGCTTTTCCAGGACTCAAACTGCCTCCATACCAAATTTCATCAAAATCCGTTCAGCCGTTTAGGCGTGAAAGAACAACAGGCAGATGGAGTTACTTTCGCATTACCATAAATACCATATACCATTAATAAAGCACAACTATAAGAAAACTTCTCATTCCCACGGGAAAATCTAAGAATGAATTGAATGGTACACTGGTAAAACAAACATGCAGATTTTGGGCACTGGATACCCGGGAACACGCTACATAGAGCTAACCATGCGAAAAACAATGTTTTTCCAAGTGTACTCCAGCAACCCTAAGAGTTTGGCCTTGGGCTTTATTAATGGTCATTGCAAATGAAATCCATAAAGGAAATTGAAGTCTTTTAAATTGAAATGGGAGGTCTGTTGGAATAATCGGAATACGAGGAATGAGTACACTTTCACCCTTTGCTGCGCCAGTTAAAATAGTTGCTGTAATAATATTCCGCCCAAGCTGAGTGACACGCAGCCTGGTACCATTACACAGTCTAGGGGCACCGAGATTACGCATGAGCATCACCGGAACTCCTACTTTTAATTTTAATTTGTGAGAAGGCACCCCAGATAATTCCAAAGAGTTTAAGAACTCTACAGGATATGAGGTACTATGCTCTGTTTCTATCACTGAGTCTACAGATAAATATTCAGTAGTGTCTCACATAACTTCCTCCAAAATATTTTCATTATTCATATTTCATTTCATTTTTGATTATTCATAACTTTTGTTAACCCTCTTGGACAGTCTATTGTACCAGGATAAAGGGTAGGTAAATAAGTACAGAAGCTTTTGCTTAGCTGCAGTAAAAAAATACTAAGTACACAGGATAAGTAGATGTAAAAACCAGTTTAGACGATAAACCAAATTGTACGTCATCCCTCGGGAATTCCTCATTTTTGGGGATTAATTATCGTATCATTTAGCTTCTAAGTTTACATGTGCATATCCGTTTGCAATATATTACCTTGTTTTAAATGACACACAGCGCCATCTACCACCGAACTGGTATAAAGCTAACAATATTTTTGTTTTCCCTGGGGAATATCAATACCCTATTATTTAATCTGGACTTCTAACTTTACGTCTGCAAAATTTCAAAGCAATCGGTTCAGTAGTTACGGCGTGAAAGTGGAACAAACAAACAAACTCACTTTCCGATTTATAATATTATTAGTAAGGATATAATTCCTAATCCATTGCAACATATTATTTGATTTTAAAGTTGCCAGTATTAAGTATCGGCAATTTCAAATATAAGTGTACCTAATGTAAAACAAAGTAGTGATACGTAATGTTTATGTTTTTAAATACGTGACCGTTGACATTGACACCTGCGGTAGCTGTCACGTATGTTCCTTATCTGCCCATAGAGAGCTACTGTTTAAGAAAGCTTTCTACCCCATATTTTAAAACAGGCCCTACCGCACCCAGAGCTGACAGCAAAAAAATATTAACGTTCACGAAGAGTTTGTAAAAGAACTGTACAGTGAATAAAGAATATTTCATTTCATTTCACCCAGTGAAGAAAACTTGATTATTTCTGATACTTTTAAGGCAGGAAAACGTCTGCCGGGCCGGCTAGTGGTAGAGTATAATAAAGTAAAATACATAATAATATGTTAACTCTACGGCGAAGGAAAATATCGCAAAGAAACATGTGATCTCAACAAATATTTAAATCACAAGTAAAGCCTGTCAACCACACTATACCATAGGATGATGATTTTAACTAGGTACTTAATAACAATTAAGTAATTTTACGTAGATCTAGAACTGGTCTTCCGCTGGAAGGACCAGGTGGAAAGCGAGCAAGCTGTGTGGATAACTGGCAGTAGATTACGCAGAACTGACAGAAGGTTATTATTATCGAAGGCCACGACTCAATTCGGGTCCTCGCACCATCACACTAACTAGAACTGTATCAATTTGCGATATGAAGTATTCTTACTAATATGTTGTTATGCTCGTAGTGACATATTGCTTGTAACAATGACATTATTATTGTAAGCATGGCAACGTTACCGTAAGCTTATGTAGGTTAATATTTAGACATAAATATGTAAGAAAACACCATTTCCTTTTTAAGTAACTTGCCATATTTAGATTGACATACTTAAAGTTCATACAGAGAAATTTATGATAATAATTATAATAATATTCTGTTGCAATTGTACTTAGTACCTACTTGTATTCTTGCAGCTAAGCAAAACGGGTGCAGCTAGATAGCTATTGATTACATGCGCATTTTCGTTCTTCAAGGTATCAAGCCTTCGGTCTCGGTTATTACGGGCATATATAGTTTAGTGGCAATTATTCGACTTTCCGGATATATTTGGACCAGTACGTCAACCTAACCAAAACGCCTAACTACTAGCCCTGTTTTGAGCAGCATTAGAAAGCTCCAGGCCTCCCCAGTAATGAAACGAGTTGGCTAACTCAGTATTGTTCCATTGCTAATCAATCACGAATCTTTTTTCAGAAACCATAAATTATATTTTTATCTATACTAATAGTTATTGTTTGTCTATTTCTTTGTCTCTTTATCCTTCTTTCACGACCCGATAGAGTGATCTGATGAAATAATTTTTCTGCGTAATGGGAGATCCATTATGATGACTAGAGGATTCGATCCCGGGATCCATATTTTAACGATCGATACTTTTTTTAAATAAGTCAATAAAAATGTGCGTGAAACGAAACGCACATGCCTTGATTTGACATTTTGATAGCTATCTTGTTTACACAGCTGATTTCCTTTGTTTTTGCTAACGAACGGTACCGGATTATTGGAGTACTAGGTGAGCATGTGCTGTAATGGACATTGCAATGAACATTCAACATGGACCTAGTAGTGCCTCTGGTCGTGCTGTTCCGCTGGTACTGGGAAGGACGATGGTAGCCTGATGTAGGCCTGGCCGGCTACTGTACCTTTCTAACGAAACACAATAGAACAGGGTCTTGGGCACTATTCACAAAAAATATCAAAATCATACCTAAAAATAGTTGCACAAAACTACACTCGGAAAGCAGGATAATTGTTAATTCAGTTACATACATGATTTTTACTGCCGCTTAAATGAATAAAAATTTTGTCAATTGACTTAAATGGCTTCTGACTTTACAAGTCTATCGAGCACACAAAAAATATTTAAATATAAAAGCTTTCACATTAAGTAAGAGATTGCTAATCATTCCAGAATAACGTCAGGTCATAAATAAATAGTATGATAGCTTCTTTTATTTTTTTTAAGCCAGTCAAAAAAGAAACTCTTGTTTATGTATATCCTATTTAGGGACGATAATTACTAACAACATTAAATTTACGAATAACAGAGGTATGTAAGGATACTTTCATGGAATTATATGTAATGGCCGCTCCAAATTAGTGCCGTGAGGCGCGAAAAACTTACTGGAACGATAATGTTTTCACGGGTTTCAAGCCGTAAATACACGACGATAATCTGGAGCCTCCATATTTGACATTTCATATAGTGATGTCTATTGTTTTAAATGGGCTTTTATTACTTTGGCCATGATTATTCTCTTTCTGGACTGACCCTTACTACATGCGTAGAACATTGTATATTGCGTAAGTTAAAGATACAATTAATCAATGTGTAGGTGCCGTCGTGATTTAAGCAACCTTATGTAGGTTTACAAATGATCCGTCATAACCTAGAGCTTATATTGTTCTATTATGTACACTAGATACCTATATGACAAGGTTTTAAAGTGTCAAACAGGTAGTTTTATCGGAATGGTGGGAAAGGGGAAGGGAGAAGAGAGGGGGAGAGGCAGGTTAGGTTTACCAGTTTAGTGTCACAATTTTGCAACGTTATGTTTAAAGGTCTTAAAAACATGTTTCACAAAATTAGTGGCAAAAAATACCTTAAAACAAACTTGCACATTTAGGAGTCATGACCGGAATGAGCGGCTTTGGGTTCCGGGAACAGCATCGATAAAAATAATATAATTTAAGAGTAGTAGCGTATAATAAATTGTCATGAATTTCGCCGTATTTTAAAAATACAAACATAATTTATACGGTGAGACCCATCGTTAGAAGTAGGTATATGGACATAGGAACGTGTTTATAAATTCCATCAAAGTTGTGTATAAGTTATTCATTAATTACGTGTCGGGATCTCTCGGCACTTCTCGTATGGCGTAACGCGTAACTTTTCGGAACTTGGAACAGGTTTTTGAAAGTAGTCCTACGTTCGAATTAGGGCATGCGATATGTCGCTTTATGCGTTTCGAAATTTAATGGGATCGATATTCCGAAATTTTGACCTCGTCTCGTTTGTACACTGCTTATAAAAATATAATGAAAGAGTTGGAATTATTTACAAACAGAGTAAAGCATTCTAAAGTTAATGTTTTGTATCGATACGTGTACATTTATTGAACTATCACTGAATGTCACTTTGTTTTTGTAAATGCAATCCCTACTTAATATTATAAATTCGAAAGTAACTCTGTCTGTCTATCTGTCTGTCTGTCTGCTACGCTTTTCCGCTTGAACCAATTTTAACGAAATTTGCAACACAGATAGAGTGGATCTTGGGAAAGGACATAGGATGGGTTTTATCCTACGGGATTCTATAAAACAGGTCCACGCGGCGAAGCCGCTGGCGGAAGGTTAGTAATATGAAAAGACAATGTTAAATACGGGTTAAATATTGTTGACGTGCTTTATATCACAAGAATTGTATTAATTACGTGTAACATAAAGAACACACACTGTGATTAACAATTTTAAATTTTGTTTTTCCATAATAAAATGTCTTATGACAATTTTCATTTGAGATGGTACCTTATCACAAAGGTATTTCTGTGAAATGCCAGGTGTCGGTAAATTATTTAAAATAGAAGTAAACATATGAATTTTAGTGTCAATAATTTTAAGTAGTCCGTATGTTTCTAATTACTGGGCAGTGAGCCTAGACAAGCGGCATTCGACTACCGTAATGCTTGTAGAATAGAATGAAAAATGTTAGAATAGAATGAAAAATGTATGGGACTGACATTAGGAGATCACGTGACATCTCGTTAACTAACGTCAATCCCATACATTTTTAATTCTATAATAGAATCATAGAACATATAGCGTCATATTATGAAAATGTCATTTATAAAGCGTGGAATGGAGAGTCGATTCTGGATCGGACTAGGTGAACGCAATACTTTGGGCCAAATGCAATAACTTTACGCAATACCCGGAATCATCACCGTTTTATCCGCAGATAATAACACGCAGCTGTATATGTTACCGGCAATCTGTATAATCCGGTATTTTATACTATATCTACAGAATGTACAGAATATCTAAATCGTTCAGGTAATATATGGACACACTTTTCATTTTATACTTTGCCTAGAAATTCTATACAATCCCTGTTAATATTATAAATGCGAAAATAACTCTGTCTGTCTGTCTGTCCGCTACGCTTTCCTGCTTAAACTACTGAACCAATTTAAATGAAATTTGGAACACAGGTAGAGTGAATCTTGGGGAAGGACACAGGATGGATTTTATCCTACGGGAACCTATAAAACAAGTCCACGCGGGCGAAGCCGCTGGCAGAAGGCTAGTTAAGTATAAGCTATCAGCAAATTATGTATAAGACGGGCGTCGTTTGAAAACAGCACGTATGTTATTCTACGATTAGTGGTATTAACAGTTGTTTAATGAAGTACAAATGTAATATGTATAGCCAAAAAAGTCACCTTGAGATTACTTCTTATCAAAACATTAATTATAGAGTTAAATGTTTTACAAAGCATTACATAATCTTTGCTGTACCTACCTGAATTGTGTTGTTAGCATTAATTTAGTATGCGATATCTCGCGGGGATGAAACATTTCAACTATTTCATGACGCACACTAGTCTTAAATTGGGATTAAAAATAGAGCTACGATATTACCTGCCTGATCGTAAGAGGCGAATAAAAGGGGGCTTAGGGGGTTGCGGGCGGTGAGAGTGGGAGCTCGATCCGTCCCGCTAGCGGCCCCGGTAAGGACGGCGGTGCGTGCGTGGCCGCATGCCGCTGTAAGCATCTGAAGGTGCAGTAGAGCACATTTGTTCTCCCGAAGATGGGCCCATTCCGGTGCATTCCAATGGATATCCCGAAGTCCTTCCCAAGCGCAGAAGCAGGCCACCGGGGGGTTTTAGTGCGGTATAAACCCCACATAACCCGATATCCTCTCCCAAGGTGCCGAGTACCTTTTGAAGGTTTCCTCCCAAATACAAAAAAGGTATTGTATAGAATACCTGAATTAAACAGATTGCCGGTAACATACGAAAATGAATTAAGCAGCTATACGACGTTGGGCTAGGTCGTGAGACGTATGTCCGCGCGCTTTATTCATGCGCATAATTCTGTTGTAGGTAGTAGAAACTATATGGTTGGCACCCACTTCTACCGTGAAGCAATTCTATTGCGATTCAGTGCAAAGGTAGAGTTGCCGGCCAGACTTACATGAGGCTCGAGTAAGATTCGCTTGATGAGGTAAGGCTTGCCTTGAGGTTGTTGAATGTACTCGTAGATGCCCATGGGATATAGCGCCCATTACACAACGTAGCCTGCTTTTTCGTCAGCTACTCCATTAAAATAAAGAAAATCTTTTATAGGCCATTGGGTACGGTTTACAGAGGTGAAAATGATTCAGGCCCTATTCCAAAATTTGAACCAAGTGGATTTTTTTCTGTGTGGGTATCATAAGTGCAAAGTTTATAACAGTAATCAAACTAATATCGCTAACGTCAATGAAGCAATAAAATTTAATCCATCACGATATTATGAACATCGATCCTGCCTTGCTCCGGCGTGTCACGAAAAATGCAATGACAAGATTCCACGAGTGCGTGCGACGTGATGGAGGTAATCTCGAAGACATAATTTTTAAATAATGATATCTGCACGTATGCTTTAATGAAATACGTTAAAAATAATTTTGGTTATCAATAAGGTTTCATTATTGTTTAATTTCAAATTCCTAACTGTATATTACTTAAATTACTTAATTGATTAAAACTGATAAATTGTCTGCTAACTGAAAGTTTTCCATAAGCCCTGCCTTCTAATGATGTTTAATGTTTCTAAGATTTCAGTATAACATTTAAACTTTACTAAAAGGTAAGTTATTTTGAATATCGAGTGAAATCAAGATTGTTGTTGTTTTTCACATTAATATTAAATTGTTCAAAACATTTATACCTACCATTACCAAATCAAACTAAGTAGTAATTTATCATATTTATAAAAGTAATTATAAAAACTATTTATGGTCGATTAAGATATTCATCAACTCACCCTTAAGCTGTATTGCTCTAAAATAATAGTTTGGAATTGTTTGTGTTGAGGCTTCTTGGTATAAATAAACAGATTTGTATACCTATAATGTTAACAAATTTGTATGAATAGTTTTGTACCTAACTCGAAAGATCATTGTCAGATCTATTTTTAATAAGATCATTTTCAATAAACGCCAAAGATTGATTTAAATCTATGTTCAACGCTACCTACAAAATCTAATTTAAAATAATTATTAAAATCGGTTCTTAAACTATCATGAGAAAAATGCACCTCTCCTCCTCCTCCTCCTCCTCTACCTTCAAATAATAAGAATCATCAAAATTGCCAACTAAAATAAAAGGTTCTGAGATAATATAACAAAAAAAAATACGTCGAAGTGTAAACCTCCTTTTGACAAGAAATTTATGAAAAAATAATAAGGGGCCTGCATATTCGGAGTACAGTTGTTTAGAAAAGTAGCCAAGGTCGTCGACAGCCGTTGTTGATGCCATCTGATGTCCGCTATTATGAACGACCCAATTACTACGATAATTACATTCTAAAAAAATAATTCTGCTCATTTCCGAATAATTTATTTATTTTATATTAATAGTCCATAATTTAATTTCTATAAAACATATTTTCCTTGTAGCTACATACAGAACAGCTTTGTTTACAATAGTCGCACCAAATGATTAAATTAAATTGATTTGTAGTAAGTATAGGTAGTTAAAACTATGGGAAACCTATTGACGGTAAGAATATCTGTACCTACCGTCCAATAACATTTTTATTGAAACATCGATACTAATTTACTTATGATTAAGGAGCTACTATTAAAGCAAGGGGGAAACCTTCTAAAGGTACCCGGCACCTTGGGAGAGGATAACAGGTGCAGCTTCAACGGTGGCAACCTTCACGGCGGCATGCGGCCACGCACACACCGCCGTCTTTCCCGAGGCTGCTGAATGGACGGATCGAGCTCCCACTCTCACCGCCCACAGCCCCGGAAGCCACCTTTTAGTCGACTCTTACGATCAGGCAGGGGATACCGTGGCTCTTTTCTTAATCCCAAAGCTACAGGGACTGAGCATTGATTACCTGGGAACAAATAATCTTAATCCAGCACTGTCAGACACGAACCCTCAATTGATTCAATGTTCGTCACTCAATAGCTCGAAACTTTCTAAAGGAATCACAAACCATAACCAGAATACAAAGATTCTGTGGTCCACCAAATAAATTATTATAAAATCACTGATTATTTTTATAGATACAATTGCTACTAAAAATGTTATAAAATTAAATGTAGGTATGATATAACTTTGTGTTAAATTAAAATCTACGAAATAAAAATGCGAGGTCTAAAGTTAGATAGCATTGCAACTAACTGCAAGGTATGTTCGCAGTCAAAGTTAATTTATTCCACGCGCTTATTTCAAAGCAAATTTTGTAAATGAGTCCACTTAATTCACACACAAACGTCAGTTCCATCAATGATTTTCTATATCATTATTTATTCAAGCCCCCCATCACGCGGCATTAAAAGTGAGAGTGACACTACGTCATTGCGACACACTGCGTTTCTATGACGCGCCAAAGATTGTGAGAACTTTTAATGAAAATACATAAATTTAGTATATGGATGGGCTGACCAAATATTATCGTAATAAGGACTTTTGTTTCAGCGTTCAAACTGTTGCAACAGTTTTGCAACAAATGTGGTAAGCAAGGTCAAAATAAGATCCAGTTTGGAAGTTGACAAGTGGCTGTTATTGAGAATTAAGATCAGATATTGCGTGTAATAGCTTTTTTCTATATCAGTTTATGTGATTGCGCTATTCGGTCGAATCCACAAAAATTACCTACTCCTACACTATTTATTACCTGTAAGTAGAAGTCAGTAGGTAGCTCTTATTAGGTTTACTATGGTTCTACCAAGGATGATTCACTGGTTATCAGTTACATGCATTGCCGCCGTGAAGAAATATGTGATATCTGCTTTTGACAAAAAAGGCAATATCTCAGTTAGTAATAGGTTCTTCTGGAAGTTTGATAAATACTTATGTTGACTAATGCATAATTCCTTTTTTAGTTTTATGTTGTCGACAAATCCCATTAAAATGGTCTGAATTTTATCCCTAGAATTCAGTCCTCAAATTTTAGGCTAGGAGGCAATTTATTCAAATTTGAAGGAATGTGGAAGGTGCGTAATTTACTATTAGGGCATGACACCAAACCAAGGTTTTGTAATGTTGGATCATAAAAAATATATGGTACTAAGTATAAATTTTACTGTTTGAAGGCGGTTCTTTTTTTTTAAGAATTTGTAAAATCCTGTTCCAATTAGAGTTTTGAAAGGTTGATTATTGTTGATCATAGCTTGATTGTGCGTAAGTGGCTGAGCAGCGGATGCAACGAAACGCATCAATTTAGTTCCAGAAACTGCCTGCACCTTTTACATAATTAATGCCACAATTACACAATTGATGTTATTATGCCTCTGAATTTCTGTACTACAAACGCTGGTGACTAGAGAAACCAACGACAAAGTTGGTCACTAGATGTTAAATGATCGGTACAAGCTGAATGGATGAAACCTTATGCATGGTGAACGAGATGCGCGTTGGTTACCATCCAGATTACCGATTGAGGTTCCCAGGTTCGATTCTCGGCAAGACGATTTGTATGATGACTTTAAATTTCTGTTCCTATTCTGGGTATTTCTGTCATTGACGTTTTGTGTGTACCTACCTACATGCGCTGTATAATACTTTTATGATTTTTTTAAACATTTTCCTTTCAAATACCTTCTCATCTCTTAAAAATAAGTTAAAATAATTCAAAACTCATTTGTGATGATTGGTCATTTGTGATGAAGCGTGCATGGCTTGGCGGTTAGCGTAGAACACAAGCGGTGTATGCAGCTAAGCCAAACGGACGCGGTCGGGTGTAAGATTGGTGACCGCTAGTGGCAAAAAATTTCATGCGCATTTCCGTGCTTCGGAGGGCACGTTAAGCCGCCGGTCCCGGTTGCTGTTAGTAGATAACAGTCGTTAAACCTTGTCGGAGGCCTTATGGGCTGATTGAAAACATCCGACAGCGAGTTGGCCACTAACCTGCATCTCCACCAACCGGCATTGGAGCTGCGTGGTTGAGCTCCAGGCCTGCCCAATAGGGGGAAAGACCCATGCCCAACAGTGGTCCGCAAAAAGGGTTACTGTGGGGCTATGAGTGTGTAACGTTTAAGGGAAAGAAAGATGGTATGTATCGGCCTAATTCTAGCTTTACATTTTTGATTGATCCATATTTCTTAGCGTTTATTTATGAAAACAAATTTTTGTGTAATGCATAACAACACCTATAGATGTTCCATATCACATGCTTCTATAAATGTGCATCATCTTGTAAATCCATTGAAGAACGAAGGATGAAGGCGTGAGCTATACCTTTGATGCTCTTAGCGTAAATTCAAGCGCTTCTGTGAAGTAATCTTTGAACGCAAAAGACTTTTGAGACGGGACAGAGGCCTTAGTGTAAGTTTGTAAACGCGCAAACGTTACTACTGCGTCCGAGTTAACATTAGACAGATAGATCTTAACCTGAAAGGAATAAGGTCGATAGTTAAATTCTTAACGCTAACGCGATAGTAACGTTTTCGAGTGTGCAGACTCACACTAAGGCCTCAGATGTATTATACAAGACTTGACAAGCGTGTAAACGTAGCGCTAGATCTTGTTGCAAATGTTGCGCAAAGGAAGACAGGCAAAGAATGAAGGGAACATGGCCGCAATTGAAGTCTTACTCTGATTGGCGGCTGAGGCAATCCCTAAGCCGTCTAAATTATAATGAAGAGCCCTGTCCAAGTGTTTCACAGCTAGAATGTCTTTACCATTATGCTTTGTGATTTCTGCGAACAATTGCAGGTACCAGTTTTGTAGGACGCTGTTGATTAAATAAGTTGCTGTTTATGGTCCCAAGAAGTTTGGATTTACATTGCATCAGACAAGATTTTGAAGTAATAAGTAAATAACCTGTACCACAAACCTGCACGTACCGCTTGGTAGATTATGCCATGAAGCCCGATCAGTTCGGACAGATCTTACGTTCCACACCTACAGCGGGGATAGCAAAAATACTTGTACCAAATTTCTTAACTTAAATTAACAGTACTTTGCCTACGTCTGACCTTTAGGTGTAACCACAGACATTACCACTTAGCATTACCATATTTAAAACGATTTAGCTTTACCATTCTGAATTCGGTACGGTAAAATGCCTTTTCGCAATTTAAATTACGATGCTAGTAGAACGGATTTGTGAGCACCTCTCATCTTAAGATTGATTTAAAGTGGTAAGGCACTATTTAAAATGCTTAAAAATGCTGTTTTTATGGCGACTCTTATTTCTATGAACGAGGTATCTTTTAGCTTGTAGGCCGTGATCTGTGGTTCGTTAAAATTAAAATTTAAAGGTAATTGAGCTTTTTATGGCGTGATCTATACATATATCTTTAATCTGTTCACTTTAACAAAGGCGCTCTTTATATTGTGCTTAAAGCGTAAATTTGAGGATGCTGTTCTGCTAAATTACAGGTTTTGTAATAGGTACTAGTAACATTTGTATGAAATTTATAGCGCTATCTAATTTGTTTGTTTGTTTGTACTTAATACATAATTATATATTACGTGTTGTTGTAAAGATTGTGCGTGTTGGCGCGTATCTGCAAGTTTTGAGTACATACGAGCGTTGACGCATCTGTAAGCTCATAGAGCGATTTCAGTTATAACAAGGACCTGTTGGTGCGTTTTACACCGGATTGAGAGCGAAAACGCCGGTATATGCCTGTGTACCCGAGTATGGTTTTTTAGGTTCAAAAAGTAACGTATGTAAGCGCGTACGAAGCAACGACCAAAACACCCAGAAATTTACAATGATTCGAAAGCGCTCATCTTAGCGTGGTTTCAGAATCGTGTACTTTCTAGGCGTATATGATCATGCCGGCAAATGTGCTCGTGCGCTAGTTTTTGAGCTTAAACGCGTTTTGATGAAGTTACATGTGTGGTAAAATGCGATTATACACCACAACTCCCAAAAGACTTACGCGTAGTACGCGCATTAACGCACATGCTGGTTTGAGCGCTATTAGCCGTAGAACGTGTAACAGTGTCGCAGAGGTTCGCTTAAAGAGGGAATTGCACGCTTCAAGAACTTTTATAATAGGACTTTGCGTGCACGGTATGTTAAGGTAGTGTTGAAAGCCAGTTTAAATGTTTACTTACGCTAGTAGAATAAATAAACAGCTATGATTCATCTTGTAACTTAAATGGGATTTATATTAACTAGAATTATGTAAGCCTTCATACATCACCATGATAGCTTGGGTTAAAGGACATTGTTCAAGTATCATATTCGTCTAATCGACAATTCATCAAATTTGATATCGGTCTAAATCATTGTTCAATTATGAAATAGGTATGCCAATATGCAATTGGTCAAGTGCATGTATAGTCAGTAAAACATGCGTTTAATTTTAATTTTTACATAGAAACGGTAGGACCATGGGACTCAGAAGCTAAAGTTTTTACTAAACGTTTATCCAGACGATTGATCCAGGCGACATGTGACCAGAGGCTGGCACTTACTTTGGTCAAAGATCTAAGAATAGCTTTGGCTATTGAACGAAGTAATGTTACCACTGGTAACATTGTGCCCAGAATGCTGGTAACTTACCAGCAGGCAGTATTTTGGATGCCATTTTTACATTAATTAGTTTATACTTTTTTTTCGTGTTAGTTTATTTACAATTTTTAAACGTTATTTTTTTTATTTACATTGTTTAAGTGTAAATCGTCAAAATGTTGTAATGTCCTATTATTGTTAATCGAAAGTCTGTCACTATTTCTTTCGATGATATTCATTAAAATATGAATAAAACAAGCCGTTAAACCGTCGTGTTTATACATGGACATGTTTATAATTTGTCAAACTTAAACTAGGTAAATCATTATCATTAACGACCTTATGCAAAACATACTTAATTATTTAAATCGAAGACCTAACAAATATGGGCGTAGTACTACATAAACTCATTTATTTTCTATATAATATAATATCTAATTAATGTACAGTCATTTTAATACTGCACATTGGTACACTGATAAATTTTGAATCCATTACAAATTGGTCAAATTACCATCTATTAATCTGTACTAAGTAAGGGATATGCTCATTAGTTACGTAATCAGTTAACAGTGAGACTAAAGTCCATTGAAATATATGTACAATATGTACATGTAACATTCTTGTAGTATATAATATATATGCTGCAAGAATATTTCAGTATATAATATATATATATACTGCAAGAATGTTTCAATCACAAGCATGATATTAATGTTAAATGACGTGAAAACAACAAATAGAGACGGCCGTACCATGACCAGTATAAACCAATACGGTGACTTGGTGATTTATAGTTTGATTTACTATTAATTTTTAATTTCATATTCTGTGGCTACAACTCTTTGTGCTTCCAACTTTCAACCAACAGCCTCCGTGGCGTAGTGGGCGATGAACCGACTGCGAAGCGTGAGGTCGTGGGTTCGATTCCCACCCAGGACAAATATTTGTGTGATGAACATGACTATTTGTTCTGTGTCTGGGTGTTAATTTATCTATTTAAGTATGTATTTAGAATTATATAAGTATGTTTATCAGCTTTCTGATCACCATAGTACAAGCTCTGCTTAGTTTGGAATCAGATGGTGTTGTGTGAATTGTCGAAAGATATTTATTTATTTATTTATTCCAACTGGATCATTGGGGAGGTTTGAAGCTTACTCAACCAACCCGCATTGGAGGAAAGCAATGAAATGAAAAAAGCAAGTGGCCAACCCGCTCCAAAGCACATAAGCGCGCATGAAATTTTTGCCACCAGTGGTTACTCTTGTCACACCCAATCGCGCCCGTTAGGTTTAGCTGTTAGTGATGATGCCGCACAGTTAGCAACATAATGTTTGAGTGGGCTGTATAGCCCATGCATTGTCATACTGTAAACCGCATAAGCTGAAAGAGGTGGTGTAGTGTTTGTAGTAGACTATAACTATAGGAATAGCTATAAACAATGTCTCGTGCTCATGGTGTGGCGGGGCGTGCAGCGTCAGTACCGTGCGAACCAAAGGTGAGAGCGGACATGCCGCCTGCGCACATCGAGTGACCGAGTCAGTGATGTAGAAGAACATACACTACAGGTGGACCTCGTAAAAATATTGCTTGAGAAGATCTTCATAACGTACCTACATTTTTTGTGAAAGGAACAAAAATTATCGTACCACTATATTCTAAGATGTTAAGTGCAATGCATCCCAAATTGTCATGATTTCCTGGTAGACATTCATTAATTCTGATTTAAAAAAACTGATTTGGATCGATAAATGCATAATAATAATTACTTTCAATTACAATACAATACAAACTTTTTGTTGCACACCAATACAAGGTAAACGTACATTACAAAGATACATTAAAACGAAAGCAAAAGGCGGTCTTATTGCTACAAACAGCAATCTCTTCCAGACAACCGAGAAGGAAATATACAAAAGAAAATTTAAAATTAGAGGGTAGGTTGCATTAAACAAAAAATAGGTACTGTAGGTATACATTCAAAACAGAAGTAAGACAGAAATAACAGTAAGAAGCATTAAAGAATAACAGAGACAACCAAGGATACAGCTGACAGCGAAAAAAAATTTACTTAATTTAATTTAAATGGCTGCAACCCTTTTTCGTCCTACTGCTCTGCTGCACGGGTCTCTCTCCTTTATTGGGGAGGCCTGGAGCTTACTCCACCACGCTGCTCCAATGCGGATTTAATTTAATTACTTATCGTTTAATTAAATATTCGAACTTCAAGAATTTTCCAAACGAAAGATAGAAGATATTCACGCATAACAAGATTATTAGTAGTAGTAGTAGTATTATAGTATTTTCTTCGCTTCTTATGTAATAACCCTACTCCTTATGATACTAACATATACCGGCATATACCGTACATCATACTGAGATCATACTTGTTAACAGGGTTCTATGAGGTGAGGTAACAACAAGGTAAACTTCTTACAGCACTCACCCCCTCCCACCCCGTGATCTAACCCAGATATCAAGGAGGTAAAGATTGGGCGCGCTCTTGTACGGAAATAGCCCTCCATTATGTGGAAAATCATACTTTTGAGAATATGCTACCATGATGTGTACCGTTACGACACTAAAGCTTCGATGAAACGTGAACGCTTATCGACTTTTTATGTAAAGAAAATATTTTTTAGGTTCATCATACAGTATAGACCCCGCAGTGACGGATACTCTCAATTTTTCAACCCCACGAGAACAGTTTTTACACGCTTTTTATTAGCTTCACCTGTATGTTTGTATGTTTGTTTGTAACCGACTTCTTTGGGCGCGATTTTGACCCACTTTAAACGGCCAGATTTCGTTCAAACTTTGTAGATTTATTGAGGACCGATGACAATACACTAATTTGATAAAATTATTCCATTTTTCAATTTGCAAAATATAATTTTTGTTAATTTATATAATTTTCTGGTTAACTTGAAAATTTGCATAGGGGTCAAGGGCCGATGACAATGCAATAATATGAGAATAAAAATCCAACTAAAAAATTAAAAATAAATAATGTAGTTTAAAAAACTAAAGAAACACGCTTTTGAGAAAATACGAACTAAAAACTAAAAAAATAAGAAGAAAATGTATATTACTGTAAATAAAGCGTGGGGTGGTTTTTAAGATACTATTGACACCATGCACCCCACGCTTTATTTACAGTAACATACATTTTCTTCTTATTTTTTTTAGTTTTTAGTTCGTATTTTCTCAAAAGCGTGTTTTTTTAGTTTTTATAACTACATTATTTTAAATTAAAAAATATGGTATTTACCTGTGATTCTAACAAAATAAGTACAATATTATAATGATCAAATACGGAAGGCGTGGCGAATATCGACCTTATCACATTGCCAAAGACTTATTAATGATTTTTATAAGGAACTCGTGACAGTTAAACAAAATGCAAAATAAGTTGTAAATTTAAAAGGAAACTTCAGGATAATGTGATCAATTTATGTTGCAGGTTTCTCTTCACTGCTTATATTCAGTATCAAAACGATCTTTTCTCCTCCTTTCTTAAAATGTTCAATGACAATGACTAATTTACTCCCTCATCAATGCTATATTATACTGTACCTAGTAGTAAAATGATAAGTAGTAGAATGTAGTACAGTGTCATATTAAGACAATACAATATATATGTAATAGTTAATAGAATAATCGATTTAGTCAATCACGAACAACAACGTATTCAGTCAAATTAACATCGCAAGTGATATTCCGAGAGGTAAGCAACCACATACTGGAACCATTTTCTAATGATTTGAAATTACGTCATATTGATGAAGTACAGTAATTGTCAGTGGAGTACAGTAACTATATATTCTATAAAATAATTGCTCAAGTGCTGATGGCTGCAAACTTATTTTGTATTAGAACTAATGAAAACCATTGCGCCAAACTCTAATAACCTAAATGGAGAACCTTTTTTGCTACTTTACCAATAACCGAATAAAAAAATGCGCTAAGAAAATAATTGATGATTTTAGTCGCTTGGCTCTCGAATATAGTATACTAATCTGACACGGTTTTCTCTATTATCACTAACTCCAATCAACTTCCCGTTGGGGTGGTAAATACCCCTTAGTACGTAGATGATAGTAAGGGAGTTTGATCGCGGTGGGTGGAGTGGGGAGCTGATGATGGAAGGTAATGCGGCGGTTAGGAATTGAGAGCAAATTCTTTCAATAAATGGGGTTTTGTTCGAAATCTTACATTCCTGAGATGGTCCAGCGGTCACCAAGTCAAAGTCTGATGATGGGATCCCAGAGAAATCGAAGGGAACATACAAATTTTTATAGCACAATAGTTGATTTTCATATTTTTACTAAAGCAAAACAGGCATTTGTGTATAAATATCATCATATCATGTTGCTGAGCTGATGATTGAAGGTACAACTCCTCAACGGTTAGGAGCTGAGAGCAAATTCTTTCATTAATTTATACGTTCAGGTGGACTGACAGTAGTATTATTTCAGGCTATAAGATGACTATTAGAAAACAGGATTATAAAAGGTAAATCTATTTAAAGTTTAGATTAAACATGCGACGTATTTTAACCCGAGCAACGCCGGGTTTCGCAGCTAGTGTATATATGTAGAACAGCGATGGCCGAGTGGTAAAAGCCGCGGTCTTCTACGCGACCGATCCCGGGTTCAAATCCTCGGCGCGCACCTCTGACAAAGAAATTTGTAATGTGCGCATTTATCGCTGCTCCACGGTGATGGAAAATATCTTGATATTTAATTGATTACGATGTTCTTCATCGCCGTGCATGCCTGAGAGAAATTCATAATTTCTCGAAAGCATGACGTCCACCAATCCGCACTTGGCCAGCGTGGTGGACTATGGCCTAAATCCCTCTCACTTGTGAGAAGGAGACCTGTGCCCAGCAGTGGGACATAAAAAAGGTTGAAAAAAAATGTATATATACGTCTCCACTTACACGTGACAATTAAGACGAACTTATTAATCTATGGTAAATTGATAAGCTCATCAACCTTGGTATTATTCAGATTTAATGAATGACGTACACCTTATAAGGTTGTTGAAAGAAATTAAATTATAATAGTCAAGGCTATTAAAAGAGTAGAAGTAAAAGTTAAGATTTCGTATTGAAATGTACCTTGTAATCTCTAATCCTTACTTATATTAATTTTCTGTAATGAATTATAATGGATACTATAGAAGAAAGTTGCGTAAAGAGACCTCAGCGACCTATATAACCCAACCAATCAGCTATTAAGTATTTGGTGATCAATTTTTGGTTTCAAAACGGTTTATTTCAATATTTGTATATCTATACACATTTATTATATATGTATTACTAAGTCCGTCTGGTCCGTAGATTATTGGACGATAAATTAACTACTATTATATAAACATATACATAGAAAGTGCTTTGTCCTGAATGATTGACTGATGCATCAAGCCACAGCCCATACCGCTGATCGTAGAGACGTAAAACTTGGAAGGTGTGTTCTTTATATGACGTAGGCATCCGATAACATCAAAATTCCACGATGGCAAAGTTTGTCTGAGACATCGTGATTGCTTGGTCCAATCTACTTCAAATTTTGCATAAACATTTATTAACACAATTAATGAAAGATGTATTTCCTATTTTATTGAAACTCTCATCTTCTAACGGGGTTAAAAAAGGTAAAAAGCTATTTTTTGGGTGATTTGCAATAATACTCCTTAGTAATTATCATCCCATATAAAAATAAAAGTCATATTTTGTCAAACGTTGGTACGTCATGATCATGATGAGGTTCAAAAATTTGACGCACATGAAATATTTAGAGAGGAAACAGTAAGCAACAAAACTTGCAAACATTTTCTAATAGCTTTTTTTTTAATTACATCACATCAGACAGATTTGTTAGTGTAGGTATAATGAACTTTTGCACAGTATTAAAATAATAAGTGTTTCGACCGTCAGTTATGGAAACGTTTAAGGAATGGTGACAGTTGTGAATGAATTTTTAAATATTAAAAAGTTCTAAAGCATGCAAGATGTTGTACTATTATTTACGACTTTCATGCGTGATACATCGAGTTACAAGTTTTGCATGACTGAAGATCGTGGAACTTACATATCTTTAATTGACATACTGCTTGCTTCTTAATCTTCTGGTTTTAGTAAAGTAGTTGCCGTGAATATTTTTTATGGTGTGGTAAGTACCTACTGCGCCAATCGTTAAAAAACCTGCTGACTGACGAAAACCATTTTTATACTCCACCAATTTGACCGAACATAAGAAAATTGCATTTTGAAAAATGTTGTACTTATTGGTCGCTTACCTCTCGAAATAGATCTCGAAAAAAACGCTAAAACGATATTATTTTATTTTCTTCCATGACATGACATGACATTTCCATGACAGTTTATTGAACAGTAAGATAAAAAAATACTTTTCATACTAAACTTTGGTGTAGGTAGATCCCCAAGAACCGAAGCTGATTAACTTGTGGAAGCTAAGAATATGAGCTACACAGTAAGACTGCATAAGATACGAGTAATAACAAATCAACTGTCTGATCGTAAGAGGCAGGTAAGAAGGAGAGTAGACGTTTTCTCATTCGCGATTATAATTAAAAATGAAATGAGTAGCTAAAAGGAACAAAATTCTTCCCTATAGGGGCAAAATAGGGGAGTAGAGGTTAAATTTTGTATGGAAATTTTCTCATTTCTGGACTTAGCATTTTGAAAATTGGTATATAGGGTCCTTATTACGAATACAAATGATAGCGTAGACATCGGAAACGGGTTAGTGCGCCTAATTATTTTGATTATTGTAACACCAGCTCAAAACGGTATTTTTTTTATAGTGAAGTAATGTAGTAAACTGTTATCGTTTACGACAGTAGGACATTGATATACGCACAGACACGCATGTCACAATTATAACGGGGGTTAATTAAATCATATGCCCTGATAACTAAAGTACACGTGGACGAAGTCGCGGGCAAAAGCTAATGATAGTAACCAACACACTGATCACGAGAATTATAATACGTGCTAACGACATTCAAGAAGGCAAACCAATACAAATGGTAATGGAACGATTACGGATCAATGATATGCTGACTTCGGCTATTTCTATACTAATATTATAAAACTGAAGTTTTTTGAGTCGAATAGTTCATTTATTAAGGAAGGTTTTAGTTCTTTAACATTCGTAATTTTGACGATAACTTAGTCCGCTCATTTCTTCGTGTACTGTGTAACATACAGACAATACAGACAGTATCTCCTCTATAGCTCTCTGAAAACAATAAAATGATCAAATCCGTCATTTCACTTCAACACGAAACATTTACAGATCGACCAATGAAATTTACATAGGAAACACACATCAATAGTGATAAAGATGCAAAAAATACGAAATGCGCTGTTGCGTATTGTAGTATTTAATTGCGAATGGTCGTGTGTGATCCGCGGAAGAGAAAGTGCTACAGATTAGATTTTTTGCGCGTACCTCGCCAGCGGATACATGAGACAATATTCGTTCGTAACGGATCTGATTTTAAGAGTGTTAAAATCTTACGTAACATCAATTTTATCTATTATTAACCGAAGCAAGTAAAAAAAGTTGCACTTATTACATCAGTTATGTAAGCTAACAGCTTATTTCGTACTAATGAGTGGCTTACTAAAGATACGCATAAATATTATGTTAATAAACTAGTTAAGCAGGCAGGGGCAGCGATGGCCGAGTGGTAAAAAACCGCGGTCTTCGACGTGACCAATCTCGGGTTCAAATCCTCGGCGCGCACCTCTGACAAAATAAATTTGTAATGTGCGCATTTATCGCTGCTCCACGGTGATGGAAAATATCGTGATATTTAATTGATTACGATGTTCATTCCCATCACCGTGCATGCCTGAGAGAAATTCATAAATTCTCGAAAGCATGACGTCCACCAATCCGCACTTGGCCAGCGTGGTGGACTATGGCCTAAATCCCTCTCACTTGTGAGGGGAGACCTGTGCCCAGCAGTGGGTCATAAAAAAGGTTGAAAAAAAATTGTTAATGTATAGGTAGTAAGATGCAATGTATTTTCTTATTTGGATCACTATATCTCATTGATCATATCTATGCATTTAATTTTGCAGAAGAATTCTGTGAATGTGAAAAAAGCAAAGAATTTTACGAATTCGTAAAAGGCAAATTACAAAAGTGCTAAAGTGTAAATAAATATGTTAAAATGTTTTCTTTTATTGCCTTCAACGCCTCACGTGAAACGTACCTATAATATTTTGATATTCATGATAGATTTTAGTATCAGGAAAAATAATATAATACTTATTACGAGTATAACGCGATGAAGAGTTTAAATCCTAAGTGTCATGTCACAACATTTGACAAAATTATTTTATAAGACTATCGGTATGTAATAAAATTATTCGGAAGACAAATCTAAACATAACTCAAAACGACATTTATATATTAAAAAGACGTGTCCTTGTCCTTTTCATAACTTTTTGATAACGTTTACACAAAATAAAAAATTTAAAATCACCTTTCAGAAAGGCTTTGAGGGACTTGAAGTCATTTACACTTTAACCATCTTTTACTTGGCCATTTGTTTTTCACCTGTATTTTATATTCAGTCATTATGCACCGAGCTTTTATGAAAGTTTTAACTAACTTTATTTCGATAATCTGTTTCAAGTTTACTAATTTATTTTAAGTTTATATAAATGTCTGCAAATTATCACTGGACGAACTCCACGTAAATGAAATATTATTTGCTTCGCGGTGCTGGTGCATGTGTCAAACATGCACCAGCTATACAAAAATTTCAGCTTCCATTAGCAGAGGAGTACACTTTGAATTCTTCAAAATTTTAAGAAACGGCCATTGCAGGCAAAAATCCTCTTGTCGTTATTTATACAAATGCTTAAAAGCTGTTGAAATTACAAAGTGTTCGTACACACATACACGTGTGTTCATTAAACTCTATCTAATAAATGGGTCGACGTCCATAGTCGTATTGTTTATTGATATTTGTGAAGTTTCTGGCATTTCAAAGAGTGCTGCTGAGAGTATTTCTCCTCCGGTTCTTTTCTCTCATAAAACAAGCGTACATTGTTCACATCGAGTCCCTTGAAAGTCTGCTTTATTTGGAACTAAGAATAGATTCGATATGTCTTTGACAACTCTAAAGCTTTTTGGATGCAAAATTATTTGCAAAATAACCTTTGAAATGTTGTATCAATAGGACATATATAATTTCATATAACTGAACAAAATTCATCGTTATTTATTTCAATATCCGACCGCAATGTCCACAACTTGTTCTACAACTAATAATACGGCTCTCGGGATGAGTTCCACATAATATGTGAGTAGTTCTATTAGAATAAGTAGGTACTCCAAACCAGTAAATATTCCGACGGCCAAACAAACCTATCCCTGGTTGCGGTCAATGGGCACGGTTTATTGTTATACGGACTTACTATACTGATTGAAAGTGCTTTATCATTTTAATACAAATAATAATCAGCCTTCTCAGGGGCAGGGCTGTATTGCGGGTAAATAAGTATTATTTGTACACAAATCATGATCTAAGTTTAGATCTCAGAAAGTTCTAAGGGATATTTTGCTTAATGCTTAATGGTATATTTTCCACTCGAATCTACGCCAACTTATTGTTTTACTTTTTAAACACAGTTACGCAATCGAAATACAAACTGTTGTACAATTATGAAATATAAGGCAAAGGGGTAAAAGAATACTTAAGAATTATTTTAATTATAAGAAGTTTCGGTGGGTGGTGATATGAAATAGGTGACCATAAACATGTGTCATGCGTAGGCTGGTATATTAAGTAACTTAATAACTTAACAAAAACCACTGTTTAAATTTTTTATCGTCTCATGCATAATCATGTGGGTCTACAGAAACCCATGTTGTATCGCATTTGGTCGACATTATAAAAATTATTCATTGATATTAATTAGAGCAATAGTGGGTGAATGATTGACGAGGGGTAAACATGATAAAAGGAGCTCGTAGTACTAAGTTAGGTTTAGTCTATCGTGTGAGTGGTTATAACCGTGGTTAGCCTGGTGTTGCTAAGCAAACTATAAGGCACACATTGTTCTAGTGCAGTGGGTAACGCAACGCAACCAATTGTAGCATTTGTGTCACGATTCGTAGTTAATCGACGGTCTTAAGTCAAGAGCGCCTACCACCCGTCAGCGAGTGGGGTTCGCTGGTGACCAGCTCGGACGGTCAGTGATTCCTTCGCTAGTGTTCGCGTGCGCGCGTCTCAGCCGACACTTTCGAGATCACATACTACACCGTAAGTTTTTTCAAGTGCGAATCGTTTACGCTATGCCGTCATAAAAGGAGTACTTTTTGTTTGCGCGTATCGGCTTACGACAATCATTGTTAGTGTCTCCGAATCGATTGCGGATTTGCATAGCGAGTTCTCGATATGTCAGCAAGGCGAATTGATAGTTTGTGTGTATATTCCATTCCTTCGGATGTAGCGATCTATTATCGCTTTTAAGCACATCAATCCATTTAATGATCTGTTGACGTCTTCTCACGATATTGTTTGATTTCTACAAAAGGTTACTGAATGGAACAATCGGCTTTTCCACGATGTTCCCTCTGTACGATAGTAGTATTAACTTAAATGATTTCGTTGGAAAATTGGTATATTGTGCTTGTTTTCCTTTTGTTAAATTTATGACTTTCTTTGTATTTTTTTATTATTTTTTTGACTAAACATTTTTTTTGATAAAATAACATCGTTGTAAATTTTTAAAATGTAAAGTAAGGTACTTCTATAGTGTCTAAGTAGCATCTATTATGAGATATAGATACTATAGAGATTTCCGATGGAAATAAGTAGTACCTTTGTACAAACTTTCTTGTGTATTATTTATTTAGTATTTTCTTTATTAAGTTCTCTCAACCTGTTTGTACATAAATAAATAAATCTATTTTGAGATCGTCAGTTCTGTTTACAATAAGAATTTTTTAGTTTAATAGAAAAGGTTTCATCAATTTATTTTATGAATTTGTATCGTTTGTCGTAAATTTGATGAGTCTTTTATGATGGTGGTAGTGATATTTTCATGAAACAAGTACTCGGTGGTCGTAGAGTTCAATTTATTAATTAGCTCTGAACGACCCACATTTGCTTAATTTATGCCAAAAGAACCTACTATTGGATAATCATATTATGGAGCTTGATATTGCGATGGTATTTCTGTTCAAGTGTACTTATTTTGTTACAGTTTTAATGGCTTTAAATACCGTCTTGCTTGAGTTTAATATAGTGTAATATAGCATCATTAAATGAATGTTAAGGTATTGAAATAAAAAAATGTTACTTGTATTACAATCAATGGCGTCTTATAAATTAGAGATTTGAGCCTAGTCGCTAAATTCAAAAGTACCTTTTATGAAACGATATAATACGCAAAACAATTTTCTTTTATGAATTTTTACGAGAAAGTTGACAGGTCGAGGACGTTCACGCGTTTGTTGTTGGACTCTACATACTAAATTAAATTTAAACGAAAATTAAAACCGACTTCATTAAGTCAATAATTCTAGGTGTTTTAAATAGGTATTATCATGATACTTTTCCTTGTGAATGATAGTGACTTCTTAAATTATTTTTGTTTGCATAGTATGCAATATAGCGTGGCTTTGTAAATAAATAAATATAAATAAATAATACTAGATGTTTCAAATATTGACTTGTGTATTAATGTGCGTACGTATTCTACTCAGAGGATGCGATGCCATGTCCTTAAGACATTATCGTATTATAGTAATAGACAATCGTGTTATTTCTTAATACTAACTTCTTTTGTATAATACTTACATTAGACAATATTAATAATATATTGTCTAATGTTAGTATTATAGAAATTTATTGCTGTAAGTTTACTTTAATCTCAACAAATCTCTGAACAGGGTCATAACCCGAATCTATAAACACATTATATTAGTATTTTAAAAGTTCTTAAATTGTGTATTATTCATGAACTTAAAATTTACAATGCCATTACAAAATATTTTTTTAAATTAAATCTTTTTAATTAAAATTGAAGTAACTTTAAAAAATTACAGTGTTTTTAGGTAAGTTCTTAGTTCGAGACATATGCTCGAAATATAAGTCAAATTATTTTGGCTTGGGTCAACATAAACTGTCCATCTAAACAACCTCAATTAAAATAATTGCTGTATTTGGCTGTCGGCATAGAAATCAATTGGCTCATCAAAGACTGAAGTCGGTTAATTAATTGATTAATCACACACCGACTAACAAACTGGTTATGCATTTAGAACCATTTTCACAAATTGCGTTAACAGATATGTTATATTGTGTAGCAAATATATCTTTTATTTATGTTTTCTTTTGTCAATTTATTGATTTTGCTTTAATAGCAATAATAATAAGATTCCTTTTATGAAAATATTTAAGAATTCAAACAGTAGAGACTGTTCAGCAGGAAAAAGAGATTGCACTAAGTGTTCGGTTTGCCGGCTTTCATAATTTTGTCTTTTGTTTCCAAGGGGGTCCACATTATCAACCCTTTTTTGATTTCACTGCTGGACTCCCCAAAAATGTGTCTTTTCCCATTTTTGGGGAGGCCTGGAGCTTACTCCACCATGCTGCTTCAATGCGGATTGGTGGAAGGGTTCATGAGAGAGGAACTCTATAAACAGACTCTACTTACTAAGCCAATTCCTACTATGTATAAACCTAACAGTACAGGTGAAACTGGTACTCAACGGGCTCGAGTCTATATACGTAATGAGAGGAGATGCAAAAAGCAAATATATTAATAGACTATTGACACCGGTGAAGGCTAGGCGAACGATCTACCGTGACCGTTGAAAATCCATGACCTTACGAATAATACCGGCGAACGAAAGTCTCCAACAATCACATTTCCTAATAATCTGCTTTTTTATCTTAAACTCAGAGGTGACTCACCTAACAGGATTTTGGTTGACTATTATAAATACGGCAAAATTATTTTAGCCGTAATTATAATAGTCGATATCGGTAGTCGGATATCGTTTCATAATTTTTTATCGCAATATTTATTAATTTATTTGTTATGTTTATAACGTAAAGCTTAAAATTTAGTGAATTATATATAATACGTTGCGGAAGTACAAAAATGGTTGAGAGTTAATAAAAATCTCTCAAGGCAAGTCATAGCCACCAGATATCAAGTTTAGTCCGACAATAAAATTATGCACCGAACGTTAGAATGGCTATCATGTTTCATCAATGAAAAGTGTGTTACGCCAATAAATGAGAAGTAGGAGAGCATGTTTGAATTTGTTATAGTTTTTAATTTGTAATTATGCGACTTCGTGCTAAAGCTATAATTTAAGTAGCATTTCCCAACACTTTTCCAACTTTTAAAGTTTGAATGGAAAGCGGGACAAACGTTAAAAAAATATAGAGTTCGCTAACTCGTTGTTGGGGGCAATTTTACTATGTGTCTATTTTCAAGGAGACCCATTTGGAGCAGCTGTAAAATATAATCGCAATTAACAATTAATATTGAGTTCCTCTTAAGTAAAATCCGTTCCGAACACGTAACAGACTGACATGTAACCTATCAATCTAGACAACATTTTTTGTTTGTGAGATCACTGCGGGTTTCCGCTAAGCATTTTCCGTTAATAAGACATTACGTCTGTTTCCTCATCATTTCCCCGAGTTATAGTGAGTTCCTTAGTAATTTATTTTTAATGTAATGTTTAATCGGTAGCACTTCTCTTAGTGGGACAAATATTTTTCTGTGTTTTTCTTGTGTTAAAAGGATGGTAGCCATTTTCTGCCTTGCCATAAGTTTACATTACATATATTATGTCAAACATAATATAATGTAATTTAGAATTGTTAAAAGAAAGAAGTAACTCATAGATATAAGTCGATATATGATAGGCACTATGCAGGTTTACGCTGCGCGTAATTGTTTTTTAGTGAATAAAGCCGTGAGTTCTACTTAAGTGAGTACCAAAATTATTTTGCGATTGTGTACCGAAACAGAAAAATCCGTGTTGATAACTATTCTATTGCTTACATAGGATAAGTAATACATTTTTGCAAATTGAGATTTATGCCCGCTTTCACTAAAGACGAACAAGGGAACGCCTTACTAAGTACGAGTAAGTCCTAATTTAGGGCAATGCTTACCATAAAGTTTCGTTTCACCAATCGATGTACATATCGTATAATAGGTTGGTCCTATCTTATGAGTAGCTTAGTTTTTTTGACAGTTGTCCATGGTTCTGTTCGTCAAGCCATTATCAATTTGAGCGACTGTCACATGTCTCAGTTTAGGGGCACCTAAACACTACGCCATCCGAAATCGGTGTCGTAACTTTAGGTTATGCCTAACGTCATTAGTCGCGACTAAAGGGTAAGTTAAATGTGTTTTTCCTCTAGGCAATTCTTAAATATTTAGGCACTAGCCTACCGTCAGTGGCTTTGCCCGCGTGGACCCGTTTTATAGGTTCCCGTAGGATGAAAACTATCTTATGTCCTTGCCCAAGGTCCTATCTATCTATCTGCGTTCCAAATTTTATTAAAATTGGTTTAGTAGTTTAAGCGAGAAAGCGTAGCAGACAGACTGACAGACAGGCAGAGTTACTTTCGAATTTATAATATTAGTAGGGATCTGATTTAGGCGTATCCTATGGTTAGTGAAAATGGGTGTTAATGTTGACGGCTACACACCCACCACGTTAGGTCATTCATTAATCCGGGTTGTACTGCATCATAACCATTAATAAATTTTAATCGACATTGTGTTGTAGTAACGCGTGAAGTGTTATTGTGATTACCTATGAATAACAAGCAGTTTTACAACAGATTAAGGTTTCATTTGTATGTAAATCTTTATTTTCCTGTGATGTTTATTGTTAAATCGTTTCGTTTATATATCCGAGATCATACAACCGGTTTCTGTGTGTCAATTGATGGACAAAGGGCTCTCCCAAGGCACTCAGCCCGATTTTCGGTTTTCATTATCAAGTTCATCGGTGTCCGGGGAATTTCTGATGTATCCATTCCTAACGTGTACTTTATTATTATTTCTTCAATATATTGTTTTAGAGGATTAATGCGGTTGGTGGCCAGATTTCATTGAGGCGACTAACAGCTACTGAAAAGCAAGTGCAGTCGACCTCAGACAAAACTCAAGCTTATTTGAGGCTTTAAGTAGGCCTACGGTTTGTGTTTAACCTCATTTGAATTAACCCATAAGCATAACCAATAAGCCCAAAATGAAACAAAGATAATTTTATAAATTAGATTTCTATTCTCTACTAAAAACACTAAATTAGAAAGGTTAGAGAAAATAAAGAATTTTTTTGCAACAGTCATAAGTAGCTCGCGTTTTCTTTTTCATTTCTTTTACCGTGTCAATTGGGAATTTTTTATCTTATTTTCTATTTATCTATATTATAGTCCCTGAAACCTTAAAGCTATCCATTCTAAAGCCATTTAGTAAGTTATAGCTCGTAAAAAAGTTGTCAAAGTAGACTATGCGCTTTCGGATTTGTGGACATTGTTCTCAAAAGAGACAACCACTCTTGATCCCAAGGGGTCTGCAGAGGTTTGGTTTGACTTTCCACAATATATGTCAAACGCGTAGCAATAGCCATCAGAACTAAGAAGTCCAGTTTCAGTACCCAAATCGCACTATTTTTCCCATAATAAACTGTTTGTCTGGATGATGAACATCGTCAAAGGATAAATTATCGTAAAATACTCCCCATTGACAAGAGTTAGTCTGTAAGATACCGCATACATCCTGTCATCATATGAAGCCGCTATTGTGTTATCAGTTATCAACGAAATGTAGGTTTTGTTTTATTTCTAAGTATCGGTTTCTCGAAATAAAGTTTGAAACGAGGGGTACGGTTAGATCTTCGTCCAGAGACCAATAAGCACGTTCAGAGGCTAAGCTAAGTTCTGAATATAGTTCCACTGATAGATAGTTAATGTAGACAGATGTTATATTTGTCATCATTTTCTTTAGCAATGATATAATTACAGCTTCTTCTAATAAGTAAATAATAGTTTAGTACCCAATAAATGCGTCTTTGAGCCATTGTCTATCGATAGTAATATTTGTGGAAAATAGTATCTTTTATGGTAAATTAGCCCTATGTACCTGCTAAGGTACACGTATTTTTTAACGAATGTAACTGTTTATTATTTGTAACAATTCACTGGCTAAGATAGTATGAGTACTATTATTTTAGACACAATGTACTAAGTTGTATATGAAAATAAAATAATTAATAACAAATGAACTAATTGTGCGCGCTTCGAGCTAAACAATGAAGTATTATCACATTATCAATCCACCCACATAAAGTATAAGTATTATTATTATACGCAATCTTTTCTTATTAAAAAAAAAATATATACTTGTATTGACATATCAGAAATCAAAAATTATCCATTAGAATAGCATTAGCAAAAATATTGTTAGTTTTATCGGTGCACTCGCTTGTGTGCTGCGGGCAATAATGGATGGAATGTTTGGATGGAAGATGGGAATATAATAGATTATTTTTCTTCAAGACCTTGTAGACGGTACTTCTAGCCGTCTTATATACTAAACGGAGGTCCGTGAGATATATTTAAGATAACAGTCTACCTTAAGGTCAAATAATTTTCATCTAAAATCAATCCGGTCTTGGACTACCAAGTCAATTGAGATACTTTTAATGAGCTGTCAAAACGTGACATCCCCATACATTTTGTATGAGAAAATGATAAGTGACGTCACTTATCATATATAGTCAATTGACCTCATTATTATTGATTTAAGCGGTAATAAAAATCATGTATAAAAAAGAATTAATAATTATATTGCTTTCCAAGCGTGATTTAGTGCAACCTTTTTAAGGTAAGGATTTTGATTTTTTTTGTGCATAGTGTCCAAGACCCTAAGCTTTTATGCTTTCAAACCAATGACAACCCGTGTGGCGCAATGGTTACTATGCCGGACTGCCAATCGGAGGGTCCCGGGTTCGATTCCCGGCGGAACAGACATTTGAATATTGAGTTTAAATTTCTGTTCTCAGTCTGGGTGTTTATGTTTCTATCTTTGTATGTGTCCATGGTACCCACGACACAGGGTATATCTACCCTACATTGGGGCTTTGAGTGTGAAACGTAATTAGGGTTGCAGAATATCGTCATAACATATTTTATTAGAAATTCAGCTTTTAAAATTGACGTTTTTATAACAGTCACCGTGGTATCGTAGGACCCTAGGGGAAAATGTTTGTACATTAACCTTGTTAATTAGATTCGTTTTTGTTGAGTGCTGTTTTAACGAACTTTCTGACGGACGGCGTGTAAATGTTTCGTTTATACTAAATTCAGAGGTTATCTAAATATTCCGATGTACATTAAATATAATGCGAAAACAAATAAGCTTTAAACCTATTTGATCTAAAAAACAATTGAAAGAAAAAATAAAAGCAAATATTTGATCACAAGAAAAAATATGTTGATAGTGAGGGATGCAGGGATTTGGGAGGGAACGCTGGCTTGTGGATTAGTGGACATCATATCTTCGAGAAATTATGAGTTTCTCTCAGGCATGAACGGCGATGGAAAACGTCGTAATCAATGAAATGTCACAATATTTTCCATCACCGAGCAGAGATGAAAATGCGCACATAACAATTTTTTGTCAGCGGTGCGCGTCGATCATTTGAACCCGGCATCTTCCAACCGGCAGCTAAGCCAAACGGGCGCGGTCGGGTGTGAGATGGGTGACCGCTGGCAAAAATTTCATGCGCGTTTCCCCGGAAGCACGGAAGCTTCGGAGGGCACGTTAAGCCGTCGGTCCCGGTTGTTGTCGATAGATAACAGTCGTTAAACTTAGTAGGAGGCCTTATGGGCGGTTTGAAAATATCCGACGGCGGGTTGGCCACTAACCCTCCTCTCCACCAACCCACATTAGAGTAGCGTGGTGGAATAAGCTCCAGGCCTCCCCAATAATGGGGAGAGACCCCTGCCCAACACAAAAATGTATTTTCAATTAGAATCAGTAGTTCTCGAGATAAACGCTTTCAAATAAACAATCTCTTCAGCTTTTACTATAAGTTTAGATATTGTGAATACTAAATTAGCCGTTAATCTAATCTAAACAATACTCCTTAATAACAAATTTTGCAGTTTTTGGATTTGTGTCACGTGAACATATTTTGGTCATAAATTGTCTACTGTAGTACGTAATGTAATTAATAGGCGCTAAAGATAAGACATCAGAATAGTCTATCGAGCGTAAAATTGTTATGAGCGAAGATTCTAGTAAGATACCGTAACACGTCGTTATGACGTAGAGACTGGTCACTTATTACGTAACTTTACAACCGTAAAAAAATGGTCTGTACGCCTATTCTACACGCATACGTTCGTGATTTCAAATAGTTAGCATCGACTTCATTTGCCTTTTCTTTTATTTTATACATACTTACTTATGAACATCATAAAGTCGTTACGTTTTAAATGGACAAAACACTTTACATTTGATACAGCCTATCGAAACGGCGTAGGTTTATTTCATTTATCAGCATTATTTATTTATTTTTATTTATTTACTAGCTTCTGCCAGCGGCTTCGCCTGCGTGGACCCGTTTAATGGGTAGGATAAAAATAGTTTATGTGCTATTCCAGGTTTATATCTGTATCTTTCTTCCATCCATTTGAAATACGACATAAGACGATAATCGATATATTGTTATATTAAAATCATACGCTTTAGCCAGTTGCTTCAACCGCGTTGACCCTACTACCCGTCTTCACGTAGGGATGAATCATATTCTCGCGGTAAAAAGTAGCTCAGGGTGGTAATATGTTACTCAGGGTGAATGTAGCTTTCTAATGGTGAAATAATTTTTAAAATCGAAACAGTAGTTTTTAAGTTTATTCATTACAAACATACACACATAAATACAAATCTTTCCTCTTTATAATAGTATAGTAGAAGTCCAGGGAAGATTTAAACGGTGAGAAAATATGGAAAAATTCAGAAATTGAAAGTAAAACAACTAATTTTATTTTCATATATAAACTGTTAGTAATTTTCAAACATTGGTTCTTCGCGCCATCGCGTAGATTTTTTATCTATACTACGTATAAATAAAACGTAGTCAAAATAAAATATCTATGCGCCATCGTCTAAAAGTTTGACATAGTCTGAATAACAATTCATCTGTCACAATTTGTTTTATATTTTATATTTGACAGTGACATAAAAACTCTTTGAGATGAAAAAGAAACTAATCCTCTTCAAATATTATTAAGGCAGAGAACAACGTCTGCGGGGTCCACTAGTATACAGTAATATCGTATAAGAAATATGTACAAGGTGGACTTAATGCTATAAGTATTCTCTACTTGTCAACTTGGGATAGTTTGAGAAGCAACGAATGTTGCTAATGAAGAGAAGTTAAGTTTTTTCTTTGATGCCTTTTTGTAATCCACTACTGGGCGGAGGCCTTCTCTTTTCGGAAGGGATGTAAGCCATAGTCAACCACGCTGCCCCAGTAAAGATCGGAGCTGTCTACTTATACTTTATTTCAGATCGAGTACTGTGCAAAATATTCATATAACGGCTTTAAATAATTACATAACTGTACCAAAACAGTTTCAAAGATAATATTATTTAACTGGATAATCTGGTATATTATTATACTTACCTAACTTTTAATTCGTACTAGAATCACTTAAGTCATGTGATCATAATATCATATGATTAGAAAACACGTTTGTAGGTCAACTATATCATTAAACAGTCTTTAAGGAGCGATATTTTTTCAAGAATTAAATACGTGAAAGTGATTTCGTTTTGCAGATTTTATTTTGGTTGGTAATAACATTTGCATGATTAGTAATAAAAAATGAAAACAGTTCTAATTATGCAAACTGGATAGATATCTATATAAAACACATTGATATACTAGTGAACCTGTAAATTTTCGTAAAAACCGCGGTCCTCGACGCGACCGATCCCGGGTTCAAATCCTCGGCGCGCACCACTGACAAAGAAATTAGTAATGTGCGCAATTATCGCTGCTCCACGGTGATGGAAAATATCGTGATATTTAATTGATTACGATGTTCTCCATCGCCGTGGATGCCCGAGAGAAATTCATAATTTCTCGAAAGCATGACGTCCACCAATACGCACTTGGCCAGCGTGGTGGACTATGGCCTAAATCCCTCTCACTTGTGAGAAGGAGACCTGTGCCCAGCAGTGGGACATAAAACAAGGTTGAAAAAAAAGTGCCTTGTTATAAAATAGATTACTGAAACTCACATTCAAAATCCATACGCGAAAGTAAGCCAAACCATGATGATATACACGCTAATGTTAATTTAACATTGTGACAGATGCAACTCTAACTTACATCCGACAGAAAACCGGTTACAATTCTAGGGATTAGTACCAGTATCTCTCTAATATCAAAGGTGTCACCTTACGGAAATCACTATCATTATATAACTGGTGATATTAATTACGTCTTGCGTATCTCGGCTCTCATACAGGAAGTCTTTTTACCACATTTACAAAAGCAATGTAAAATAAAAGTGTTGGTGCTAAATACAAAAAAAAAAACTAAGCAAAACACGCGAGGTTTATATGAGGATGGAGTTGCAAACATCATGCGCTTTAAGTACTGGATGGTATGTTTTTTTTGTTGTTGTTGGTCGAATTTCGGACATGGATGTATAGTAGGTAATAATTCACTAAAACTTTGTATGTAAAAGACGCGCAGTAAATAAAATATTATCGTATATTTCATTCGCTCATTTATTGTGTTGCGTTTCGGATTTTCCATTTTAATTGTACCGTAATCTTATCAATGAAAAGAAAAAGTAATTTTTCTTTGATAAATCTACATCAAACTTATCTAATACCTTTAAATGAGCAATTCTTGTATATGCCTAAATAAATTTTTTTTGTCTCAGAATCAGCTCCAACGATTTTCATGAAATTTAGTACTATGGTTTCGGGGGTGATAAATCAATCCAGCTATATTTCATTTTTAGAAAATTTAAATTACCAATAATTATTTTCAGCCATAATCAACTTAAATATTAACCGAAAAATATGACTCTTCTTGACATCTATTGGAGAGTATTAATGATGTGACGTAGAACTCCGTTAAACGCCATTCGCCTATCCGACGTTCAAAGAAAGAAATGACAATGTCGACTTTATAAGAGCTCTATAAAAATTTCGTTTATTGAATTACAGTTTTTTTTTTCATCTCATTTCATACATCAAACCAATCTTACAAGGCTTTCTTTCTTTATACAAAATATAGATCTCAAAAAACAGAAATGTGTATCTTTTGTAGAAACCTCAGAAGTACCCGCATTATAGAGGAAATTCTCGACAAAATTTAATTAACACTGCGTAGAATAACGTCGGGAAAACATTTTCTTATAATTATATTAGGTGCGTTTGGGGTGGTGAATAAATAATCAATCGGAGCCAGAAAATGTCAGCTCCGACTTCTCGGCATCGTGTTTCTGTGTCAGCTGAATCAAATTACAGTAAGGTAGCCTAGGAGGAGAGTCTGAGTTTAGTCGAGCACATCAGATAAAAATATGGGGTGTATATCTTGATCATTAAACTACTAAAGTTTTTTTTTCAATATCTGTCAATGCCAGTTTTAAAAATTGGCAGATAGGAATATTCCGTTATTCAAATCTCTAATACATACTACTAGTGATCTGTCTTGGCTTCTCTCGGGTGATTTGAGTATATATGGTTCTGGTTTCGGGGGTGATAATTTATCCCACGGGAACAGCACATTTTTCTGGGATAAATTGTCCAGATAAACTATCTCTGTGATAAATTTTATCCCGATCCGTTCAGCCATTCCTCATGCATAATTGAGTAACAATCATCCATTCAAACATACTTTCAAGCTTTCGAATTTTTAATATTGGTAGATTTTTGGCGATAATTGTTGGGTTATTGTAATACCCTACTTTGACCATCGGCGAAATCTAATACCTTTAAACGAGCAATTTCTGTATGTAACTAAATAAATTTTTTGAATCTCGGAAACGGCTCCAACGATCTTAATGAAATTTAGTACCCTGGTTTCGGGGGTGATAAAATGATCCAGCGAGGTTTTATTCTTGAAAATTTTAAATTATAAGAAATATTTTCAGCGATAATCAACTCAAATATAAACTGAAAAATACGACTCTGCCTGACATTTATTGGAGAGTATTATTGTGGCGTACAACGCCGTCAAACGACATTCGCCAATCCGAAGTTCAAGGAAATGAAAATATCGATTTGAAAGAGCTCTACAAAAATTTCGTTATTATTGAATTAAAGGTTACGGGGCTGACTGCGGAACTAGAGACCCGGGTTCAAACCTCAATGAAAACCGAATTGCGTTTATTTTATTTTATTTTTTTGTGATTTTTTTTATTGGGATCTATTTCTAATGACATTGTTAAATAAAACTAAGAAAATGAGTGTTTCTTTTGAAATTAAACCAAGAAAATAAATTGTTTTTATCCGAGCAACGCTTGGCCGTCCATGTACAAACAAAGTATGTCCTCAAAGCTTGAGTAAAATACAATTAGAGCCATGGGCTACTACTAATACCCTCTAAAGGAGCTATTCTGATATTAAGGTCATTCAGGTGTGTAGACTGACACGCATAAAGAAACCCTATTAAATTTAAGTGCACATAAAATCAGTCCAGAAGCGCGCATTGCTTGGCGGCTAGCGTAGAATGCAAGGAACTTACGCAACTAAGCCGAACGGGTGCGGTCGGGTATCAGATGGGTGACCGCTAGTGGCAAAAAAGGGAGGTTTCCATGCTTCAAAGTGCATGTTAAAACGTCTGTCCCGATTGTTATCGATAGATATCAGTCGTTAAACCTTGTCGGAAGCCTTGGGCAGTTCGAATATATCCGACAGCGGGTTGGCCACTAACCTGCATCTCCATCAAACCGCATTAGAGCTGTGTGGTGGAGTAAGCTCCAGGCTTTCCCAATAATTGAGAGAGACCCGTGCGCAGCATTGAAACGCAAAAACTCCAGCCAAGACTTATAAAGAATAACGTATAAAGAAAAACTATTAAATTTAGGTGCGCACAAAATCAGCTCTGATCATGTCATTTGCAAATGAATATGAATGAATTTGCAGATGAAATAATAATATGAACATAGGTATAGTTATTTTTAAATTTCATCAAATAATTATAAATTTTTTTTTTGGAATCTTTATAACTTATCCAGAAAAAAAAATATAACAACTTTATACTTAAACGCAGTTTTTATCGGTAAAAATGGCAAATCACTTGTTTTTCCCATAGTATTTGGTACTGCATTCACGACTTGACGTCATGTGCCTCGCCTCGTTAGTATGTGCTGTTTTCAACTGAGGTTTACCTTTGGCTAACATTTCTGTCTTTCGTGCTCCAATCGATGTGGTCATTAAAGAACACTCGATTCCTATGCCAATTTTTTTATATGTAGTATCATTGCAATCATGGGCGTACCCAGGTGGCGGTGGAGGGGACGGGGGGCAAATTTATAGGCTCTTGGCCAGGGAGGGGGAATTTTTCAAGCTGGATATCACGCGTAAATTTGCCTTCCACGTTACATGAAGACACGCACAACAAAACCTTAAATATACAAAGGAAACATCGGGAGGTAGCAAATCTAGCTTATTTTTTTTATAGGTTTTTTCCTTGAATCTTTGAATCTGGTACGCCCATGATTGCAATCTATCTTCGATCTGATTGATACCACATATATTATTATCACATGTAGTCATATTTTGTAAGTCATATTGTGCAATTAAAAACTTACGGAAATACTGTAACTGTTTTAACTGCAAAATATCATATTTAAAATTAGCTAATAAAATTTAGTATTTTGTGGCATTTAAAATGTTTGCAGTTAAGTTTTATTTAGATCATATAAAGAATCTCTTATGACTTCAAAGTTAGTACATAATTATGCTTTGATGCATTATAATACTAGCAGACACTGATATCTAAAATCAGTTTACGAGATATTATCATACCATACAACTCTACGGACTCAACTTTTAATCCTAGTTTTGGTATATGCGCTTCTAACTTTTAGATGCATGCAACCGATAACATCTCGCAAGCATTGGAAGTTGCAAGGATTACCTTACACGAAAAACCTGTAGTGGGTGGTTTGAATTTGATATACACGGAAGTTTATTCACTACCAGCGAAACCTGGTTCTATTTGGACCACTTGGATAGTCGTGACCAGAAACATAATGTTTTGAAATGAGGACAAGTGCTTATGCACAAAGTTTAATAACGATTTTAAATTCAATATAAGGTGCTACATAAAGTGGTTCAAGTTAACTTGAAGATAAATGTAACTACATATCCCGCACAGCGATTCCCAGTGGAGTAGACTTTTGAATATTGAGTACATTTGGGTGGCCCATGATACCCATGACATACGACACGATATTTAGTGGGCTTATGAAACGAATGCATTATTTGTTTCTGCGGCACGTATTGGATAGTGTTAATTATTAACGTGCTTTGCCATTAATGTAATAGAAGTTGAATAGTGTGGGTTCAAAAACAATTTTACATAACGAATTTGCAATCTTGGAAATCCTGTTATATCGTTATACTTACGCGTGATAAATAAGCACTCGATTGATAAAAAATTCGTTTCTAATCGAAACTGTAACGTTCTAAAAGAGCAAGAGTCGACCCGGAATCATCCGGGCTTACGTAATCGTACGTGGAACAATTTCACTTAACATCCACAATCACGCAATAGAGTGTGTGCTTGGATTCTTTACTTCGTTTTTTCGTACATAGCATTGACAAGCAATCTTTAGTGCTTTATTACTAGATTTTTTGGCTCAAGAATAAGTTAGAAAGAAGGGAGTTGTGGCGGGAAGTCCGAAGGGACAAGTTGTGCTCTTGTTTTATTTTCATTTTCTTGGTGTATTTTGGAGTTATAACCGATAAAGTTGATGGCATTTTGTTCGATATAGGTTAATACCAGTGCACGAGTGTTGTGAAATAAAATAACAGTGCGAAACTTTTTTTTTCGACTTGCCACCAAAACTCCATCGGATACATTCTGGTAAAGTAGCCATAACTTTACTTGAACATGTGTCTGATAGCTGACGACTTATTGATTTTTAGGGTTCCGTAGCCAAATGGCAAAAAACGAAACCCTTACGGATTCGTGATGTCTGTCTGTCTGTCTGTCCGTCCGTATGTCACAGCCACTTTTTTCCGAAACTATAAGAACTATACTGTTTAAACTCGGTACGTAGATGTATTCTATGAACCGCATTAAGATTTTAAAATAAAAATAGAAAAAAGCAATAAATTTGGTTTTGGTTAAAGAAGGTTCCTCATACTTGGAAACTCAAATTTTTTTTTAATCAACCCCATACGTGTCGGATGTCTATAGATAGGTCTTCAAAAATGATATTGAGGTTTTTAATATCATTTTTTTCTAAACTGAATAGTTTGCGCGAGAGACACTTCCAAAGTGGTAAAATGTTGGTCGCCCCCCCTGTAACTTTTAAAATAAGAGAATGATAAAAGTAAAAAAAAATAATTGTACATTACTATGCAAACTTCCACAAAAAATTGGTTTGAACGAGATCTATCTAGTAAGTAGTTTTTTTTAATACGTCATAAATCGTAAACCACAATTTACCTTTCATTCAATCGTAATGCAATGTATTATATGGATAATCAAAGGCAATGATGTATTTCTGTTGCTGCCATTGTTATATATACTAAAAATAGAATAAAATAAATATTTAAGGGGGCTACCATACAATAAACGTGATTTTTTTTATATAATGGTACGGAACCCTTCGGGCGTGAGTTCGACTCGCACTTGGCCGGTTTTATTTCTATGACTACTAAGTGATGTAAAATTATACTTGATGCTGGCAATATGCACAGAGTTTGCGATGCCATTATTAAAAAAATTAAAAAAGATAGAAAAGAAAGAAAGAAAGAAGTAAAAAAGTATTCAGGACTAATGGTAATTTAATACCGCTAGTAATTGCTGATGATTTAAATGTTTTTTTTAATTCAATAGAAATTTTGCAAATACTGTTTAAAATTATCCTCTTCAAATAACAGTCATAATTACACGTAATTGGCTTACTAAAAATATTTAAAAAAAATTAGCTTTTTAATTTTATGTATATATATACCTAATAGTGTTTTTTATTTTAGATTAAACTTTACATGTAATAAGATGTACTTACGATAAACTGATTTTTGTAACACTTATCATAACATAAGTGCTCGAAGCAGCGGTACGGGGAGCTACTACATTTAATTCCCGCATAAGATCTCAGGGAACTCGGAGCGGCTGAAAATCAGCGCAGCCCAGGTTTATAGACCTTGGGTCTGCTGTAGCTGAGCCGTTTCCTTTTGCTTCCAACAGTAGGTGTATATCAATTGTAAATTATAAATGTTTCAGTATGGAATCTGAACTTCTTTTGTATGTATTTATGTGTTGAAGCAATAAACCATTTTTATTATTATTATTATTATTATTATTATTAAAAAGTAAAAAAAGTTTTCAACTTTATAAATAGAACTTTTACATACGAGCTAGGACGGAGTAATAAGTCTTCTTTAAAAAAATACTTGAAGCACATTTCCTGAATAATGTTATATCAGATTTAAGTGTTCACGTCGTCTAATAATGATGTTGTGTGATTTTACCCATAAATAATAATAATAAATGTTTATTAATTCACAAGAAAAACATACAAGTAACAGTAAGTCACTAATATATTTATACAATCGAATGTTGGCCTTCTCCGTTATTTATTCAGTTGGTACCTACTTTAAAAATATGAACTGGTGCTTAAGTATCCTTCCCACAGAACATTATTAAGAGAGGTAGAACGGCAATAATGCGCCGTTCGTATAAAGACTGGTGTCGCCGGTCAAGCCCCGCCTTTCACCTCCATTACATCTGTACTTAAATAAATACGAAGCTTATGCACATAATATTATTTGCAATTTCAAATCTAGCCAATCTTAGCGCCGCACATCACGCGATTTCAAATGAACAAATCACACCCAAGCACGCACACAAGCACGCATATCGTAGCACGATTGCGTGTTTCTGCAGAGATTTTGGAATGTTGAGCGTTTACTCAAAATTACTTGGCGCGTCTGCCCCTTCCACATTTCCATTCTACCTCTTTTAGTATTCTGTGATCCTTCCAGTGTGGAACATAATAGGAGAAACATAACACAAAATAATCTATATCATAATTTTATGGTGTGCGTGTTTGTATGTGTGTGTTTGTGTGTGTGTGTGTGTGCTATTTCTTTAGTTATTACGGCTGTCCAGGTAATTTTACGATGGCCCTTGCCTTTGAACAATAACGGACAATATCTCACATCTTCGAGCGTTTAATCAAAGGTATCAACCACATCTGGCCTATCTGCATAATTGGTTATCTGCATACCATACACAACATAATCGAAACGCACTCGTCGCTGGAACTTATAACAGTTATTACACCATCCGTACTCGATTATATTAAAACGAGTTCGATTTAGCAATAGTAATGTCTGCATATTTTTTGGTATGTAGGTATTTAGTACCCTAAATGGTCCGGCGATTAATTTTATAAGCACAACCTAAATATGAATGTTACAATGACTACGTTTTATTAACATTATTTTTACATTAACTTTGTTCCGCAGTTTCACACGCGATTAGAAAAGATCATTAGCATAAACTAAATATTGTCCATAGGTTTCTTGGGACCAAATTGTTGTTCTCTACTTTATCACCTTTGTTGTATCGTACATAGGTACACACATAACTTCAAATCTGCGCGTTGCTATTGTATATTTTAAAATGTAACTGTGGTTATTGTGACATAACTGTAATAGTTCCCGGATTTTTTTTTGTAGATATTGATGTTTTCTATAAAACTGTATTTATTTATTTATTTATGTAAACAGTACGCGTGTACGTCCCTTATCTTCTCAACTACATAAACAACGCGTCTTAGTGTATTGCATCATCATATTTTTTCCTAAGCTACCCCTACATAAATTTTGTTTTGTCCTCTTTTGACCGAAACGATGTATAATTAATTTTGCTACTTTAATTTGTCATGTATTTCTCGTAAGTGATTATATTAATCTTTAGAGAAATTAATATAGATCTTAAACCATAAACCATTTATTTATTTATTTTACAATTCACCTATTCGAGCATAAATGAAATAAATCAGCCACTGGTATTTCAGCGAGCATACGGTTAAGTAGAATGGGCGCCGCGCAGTGAGGGGCGGCGGCCGTGCGGCGCGCGTGCACAGTTGGGTCCGCCAGCAGCCGGTTAGGCCTTCTACTGCGGCCGCAACAAAAGTGTCGTATTGGAATTTCTACCCACCCACAATTAGCGACAGCAGCCGAAGGGTTGTCAATTTTACTGTTCACTAGTAGAAAGAAATGCAATATAAATAGTGTAGTTTAGCAAAAGATCTTGAGAGATTTTTTTAGATTAAATAAGTAACTAAAAACTAAAAAACAAAAGCATTTTTTAAATCGGTCCATTAGTTTCGTAGCCTATTCAATGCGAACAAAGAAAAAAATCATATCTTCCCTCTTTATAATATTAGGATAAATGAGTAAATGTAACTTTTTTTTCCAACTTTTTATGTCCCACTGCTGGGCACAGGTCTCCTATAACAACTGAGAGGGAGTTACGCCATAGTCCACCACGTGGGCCTAATGCGGATTGACGGACATCAAACCTTTTGAAAAATTATGAGGTTCTCTTAGGCATGCACGTTGATGGAAAACATCGTAATCAATTGAATATAACAATATTTTCCATCATCGTGGAGCAGCGATGAAATGCTCACATTACAAATTTCTTTTGTCAGAGGTGCGCGCCGAGGATTGAACCCGGCATCTACCGTGTTGTAGACCGCGGTACTTACCACTCACCATCGCCGCTCTGTAACATAATGATAGAATTTGCAAAATTCGACTAAGAAAAATGCCGCAGCTGCAAAGATTTCATCTGTGAAATAATTCTGCTGAGTTTCGGTAGAAGGATGCGGTTTCCATCACAGTTAAATAAGACCATCATCCGCCTCCGGAGGAGCAGGGAAACTGCCTGCTACCACTAACAAAATAACCTTCCATATTATTATGATTAGGTACAGGTAGATATCTCGACTGGTACTTTATTTTTTAATTGGTAAAGCAAAAAGGGCTTTGAAAGGGTACACTCATGATCGCCTCACATGCGTATTAAAAATTTATTTAAACGTGACGTGACGCTTTGAAGCAGTGAGAGTGGCGGTGAGAGTGAGAGTGTACGAAACACGCGTTTGCAAAATAAGTGCGTATCCGACAAGTGTGAAATAACTCGCCTGTTGAAGAGTTCCATTTGAGCTATAAATATTAGTGCCTGGATAACCGACTTTCGCTCGGATAAAAGCAGTTGATATTTTAGATCTAATCTCAAAAAGGAACTTGAAATAAAGAGAAAAAAATATATAGTCGGATTGTAGTTATATATAACACGACTGTACTCATGTTAATGTTTATCGGGAATGCCAACATGTTGCGGTCCTGACCGAGGACATTCTTCAGGAGCTCCCGCCGGTCGCGGTGGCATCGCGGCGGAGACTGAGGTCCTCGGTTAAGACCGAAACATTAACGTGATTACAGTCATGTAATATATAACAGCAATCTTAGCGTACACTCACGATTGATTCAATAATAAAATATAATCAGATTGGACTTGAATCGGGGTCTTGTTTGCAGATTTCCCATCTAAGCTAGACCTTGTAGATGGTAAAGAAATTAACCGTTATGTTCTAATGATATTGTAGCAGTTTTTTATTGCCGCAAAACATGGATAAAATGACGTTTTCTAAAAATAAAACCTAGCTAGATTGATTCGTCGCCCCCAAAACCTCCTGCGCACTAAATATCATGAAAATCTTGGGAGCCGTTTCCGAGATTCAAATTATATACATATTTATATGTATACATTAATTGCTCATTTAAAGATATGATGATATATATGTTTTTATTAGATATGCGAGTGACAAATTATCTTAAATTTTTTCTGCCTCATTTTTTTGAGTGTACTCCTGAACTACACGACTTCCATAGACTAAAGAAACTTAATTATACAAGGTTTTTAAGTTATTGAGAAAACCTTTGATTTCTAAGTTAATATGAATTATTTATATGTATAAGTAATAATTAACATAAATAAAAGTTTAAAACCAAATAGCTAATAGATCAGATTATAAGGTTATTTGTTCATCTTCATATTCATTTATTTATTGCATGTTGTTGTTATGTGATTACTGCAATCCATGGACATCTACCGACAAATTCAGTACAATGGGTGCCCGATGGTACTTTCCCGATCCAACCATGAAAGTTCTACATAAAAAACGTACCTAGTGAAAAAAAGTTCAATATTTTCACATTTACAAGTTCCGCCGTTGGTTTGTACGAAGTTTGTAGGAACCTTTGTAATTTTACTCAGTTCCATGTTTTTAATTACTCGCTACAGTCTACGTCACAAAGGCTAGTTTAACTTTAGAAGCAATTTATTCTTTTGTAACGATGGAGGTGTTTTATTCGCAATTCCTGTATTGAAGTTGTATGATTTTCATTAATTATGTGTTTCATTAGCTGAAATAAAAACCCGTCTATGACAATTTAACACAGCCAGTTTATAAATGAACATGCAAAATTCGATCGTCAGGCACTGGCTTAGGTGAATTTAAAAATAGCATATAATAAAACATATAATGCCATGGTAATCAATCATTGAGTAACGATAAATAAAAACGTTAACTATACAAAAGATAACGTCTTCATTACGCGAAGAATCCCACAATTACAAGCAACTCAAAATTCATCATTAAAATTTGCTTCTCACTTCTGGAATTTGAAGGGAACCCTTGAACGGCAGTACGGCGGTAACTGTTTTGCTACATTATCACATCGTTAAAATGAACTCAGAGCAAATCAGTTTTAACAAATTTCGATAATCTTTATATGCTTAATTACGCTAGAAAGTAATAAATAGAAATATAAAAATTTTCGAGAATACATTTCCAGCCAAAAGTTATGTATATACCTTTTGGCCTTGTTGTATAACAAGGCTTATAAAATTGGCATACTTAACTGCCCGCGTTTAAAAATATGTCCGCTATAGCCAAAGTCGTTCTAAATTCGGGACACCCCGCATAAACGAAGCACACGAAGGACCATCAATAAATAGATTATTCGCGTCGATGGTTTTTCCTTTAGGGCTATCACTTTTCGTGAAGATTTGTAATTTTGTAGCCGCGTCCTGATGTAGAGGCGCATATTTTGAATATCACACCGAGATATGTAAGTCTAAGGAAACATGCCAGATTTGCCGTTGCAATAACCGTTTTACAACCATAACCATTTTAACAATAAACATTTTACAATATCGTTTTCCTTATATATACAACCCTACGTTAATATGCATTGACGCGAATGAAATCGATAAGCAAACAGAGTAGATTTACTTCGAATACCTCCCTTCCCCGCCATGATCCAAGCATATTATTAGGTATACGCAGGAGCTCTATACACTTATATTTCCATTAACTTTTTACTATCTATACAAATAAATAAAATTGGAGTGTTTGTAATATTTAAATAATCGCTTTTTACTACATGCATATGAATGTTTATACGGTACATATGCTAAAATAACATTTTTTACATTTTTGTCTGTCTGTCTGTCTGTTTGTTCCGGCTAATCTCTGAAACGGCTGGACCGATTTTGACGGGACTTTCACTGGCAGGTAGCTGATAAAATAAGGAGTAACTTAGGCTACTTTGGAATGTCTGTTTGTAATAACAAACAGACATTCCAATTTTATTTATTTGTATAGCTGTATAGACTAGCTAATCCGAGTAACGTTGTCCTGTTTTAACTATTAATAATGAATTCAAATAAGTCTGTATTAGTTATAATAACTAAGACCGAAGCATCTGTTTGCACGCATTCTGTCATGTTATGTCAAACATGATAAGGTTACAAATTAGAAAATTTAATAAAGTGGTGAAGTATTCTTAATTTTTTTTTATTTCGCGCAAGTTTCTTTATTTATTCTGTCAGAAAAACCTCCTCCTGATAATAACAAACTAAATAGTTCCAGCTATTTACGCGTGATGCCGTGACCAATGGAAGTAGAGATTCATTGTCTGTCTGTCTAAATGTTATTAATTAAATTAATAATAAATGCCAATCTTGCTATGTTCAATGGACTTTCGAATATCAAACAAATTAAAACTTTTTATATTCCTTAGAAATTGGAAAGGCAGTACCGATATTGTCATACCAATATAGGATTAATCTCTGGAGTACTTGCAGTGTCACGTAAAACAAACTTTATTAGTCTATTTAAGTGGCCGTATACAAAATTTTGCCGATTTCGCTGATTTAGCTGATTAAATTGAAGATGAATAATACGATGGAAATAGTTCAAAAGAATATGAAAATTTACAGGATTACATGGAATCGGGATAAGTGATAATAGAATCCATAAACTAGAGTGTGCTTCTGATTGGACGACCCATATGCTAATCCGCCAAATGGACAACCTTTCAAATGAACAAACAATTTTACAATGATCGTATCGAATCCCATTTTAGACTATTAAAAATTGATATGATCTTTCCTTTTATAATGGATCAGTTTCAGCTAATTGATGTTTTCAAAGAGGCTTTGCTGAAAAATGACATGGAAATGGATGAGTGTGATCTTGGATTTCTTAGAGAAAGTAGTGTAGTTCTTGGCTTCTCATGAATAAAGGCTCTGGTCGAATACAAGATGCACATGGAGACTATGATTTGAAGGATATCAGGATATCAGCAAGAAGTCTATGATAATAATGTTAATATGACAGGCAAATGTGACAGTAAAGGTTTGACAGTGGCGTGGCGTAGTGGGTGATGAACCGACTGCCAAGCATGAGGTCATGGGTTCGATTCCCACCCAGGACAAATATTTTTGTGATGAACATGACTAGTTGTTCTATGTATTTAGAATTATATAAGTATGTTTATCTTTCTTTTGTTTAGCTTTCTGATCACCATAGTACAAGCTCTGATTATCTGATTACATAGTTTGGAATCAGATGGCGTTGTGTGAATTGTCCAAAGACATAAATTTATAATATAAAAGACATTTATTTATTTTTGAAATACGTTACGTTTTGAAATACGTAAACACACTCGATCCAGTAAATCAATTGGGTACCGTGAAACATGCCAACTTTGCCAACATTTTTCGAATAATTTCAATTTTTGTATAATTTTTCTATGGGAACGTAAGTATTTTCTTTAAGCATCTGCAACTAAAAGATAATGAGCGTGTATTATTTTATCAGATTTAATTATTCGTCAATATTTAATTAAGTATTTTATTCATTTTGATGGCGGGCAAAGTTATCTGGACTTTTTGCCAACTTTACCCACATTGATTTTTGACGCAAATGAGGCCTCTATACAGTTGACATAAAGTCCAATACAACAATTGTGGCAAAAATGGCGTTTACTTTAGAAATGAAAACAATACCATGAAAGGTTTCCTACCAAAGTGACTGGGCAAAGTTACCCTGACCTTTTTCCTCTTTTTCATACAATCTGCATTTCGTCTTTTAAAAGTGCTAGGGTTGGCACATCTCAGTAAACTGATCTTAACGTTTTTTTTTTACCTTTTTGCAAAGTAGGTAAACAAAAAAAAAACAAAGTTATTTTTCATTTATTTATTTAATACCTAAACTTTTAATTAACATGTTTATTTAGGTACCCAATGTAACTGAAATACTAATTAAGATCAAATTCGATTCGATCATAGAGAAAAAATGAGTCACGCATCGTGTTAGAAGCGAAACAAAATAATGACTTAAATAGACATAAGATAATAATCATTAAGAGAATCACAATTATTTGGAGATTTTGAGGAAATAATCATCTATGCAATTTAAGTAACAGTATTTATAGCAATTACAATACAATCATTAGGCGGTACAGTTAATCAGATTGGCTACTGGTCTGAATTTACCTACTAAGATTAATATTATTAATTATAATATAACATTCTTTATAATATTTTCTCAATCATGTTTTAAATACTTCAGAGTTTCTCCAAATCAAAAACTAAATCTTTATTTTCTGCCAAACTGAAGAAAACACGACGTTAGTAATCAAATCACATACCTACATTTATAATAGTATACATACATTGTATACAACATATAATCTAGTCTTATTCTTTGGAGAACGCAATAAAAATTAATTAATAATATAAAAAAGGTATCACCGTTACATGGCAAAGCTTTTGTTTTGTAATTAAATAGGTACTGGTAATTTCACATTCCTAATATCACAAACCTACATTTATTCAGCCATGTCTAATTCTTCAAAATTTAGACAATTACACTTAACATTATTAAAAGATTTATAGAAAAACTACTTAATGAAGTAACTAAACATTATTAAAAGATTTACCTATAGAAAAAACTTCTAAAAAAAGTAACAAGTTTCTGGCTCATTTTTTTTCATAAAGATATAATCTGAGATCGAAGTCTTTGAAATTCGAAGTCCACTAGTGAGTGATGTGAATCAACTCCGTAATAATAACAAAAATCTCCCAGTCTTCTATATCACACTATTTGTTAGTTACAATTCTTAACATAAAGAAAAAAAATCACATAATTTGGCAATGATAAAAACAATATCTTTTCTTATTTCTAGGAGTCTTATTCTTTGGAGAACACAATTAAATTAATTAATAATATAAAAAGGTATCACTGTTATATGGCAAAGCTTTTGCTTTGTAATTAAGTAGGTACTGGGCATTTATTGAATATTGAAATTACTGAAATCGACTTTAAAAACTATTCGACCTCTTCGAATAATTTTTGGCTTGGGTAGTATTGTTATAATATCTTTTGAGTGTTGCATAATGCAAATGTCATCAACTAATGGATATGTGAAAGTGGTTCCTTCTTCACATTTAGACTCTTTAACTTTTCGGACAAACTTAACCGTAGGAATTTTGTCGTTGATCGCTAAAACGTTACCCACAAAATGTTTCAAAGTCTTTTTTGTAGCAAACTGAGCAATAATCCAGTCATCTTCTTTCATGTTTTCTTCGTTTTCTGTGAGATATTCAATTTCATGCAGTCCAAAAGAAATATCTATCGGTTCAAAATTCTCTTTTTCTTCTTGTTCCCGTAAACATTCGGCTATGTAGTAATCATCCACAGTTGCGTAATCCGAATCATCTGTGTCAACTGTAACAACGTCATTATCAGCATTAATCGAGCTAGACTCACTATCAGATCTTTTTCGTCTTTTTTTCAGTGAAGTACGTCCTCGAGCTAACTTTCTTCTTTTTAAATCATGTGTCACTTTATCTTTTCTACTAATTTTCTTTCCTTTTCTAGAATATTCTTTTTTTACTTCTTTTATTTGTTTAGTTCCCTTCACTTGCAGACATTCTGGTAAATCACTATTAGATATAGCAGCAAACGGCGTATTTTCAATCTTATTAGAAACTTCCTTCAAAATACAAACATTTGATGTCCCTGCTTTAATAACGACATCGGAGAGTATAGTTATTTTCTTTTTTTTGACAGGACTACTTTGCACATATCTTATTGTGGAAGTATTTGTTGATAATGTTTCATCATTTACTGATTGGCAGCAGGAGTTAATTATAGTGATGCAAAGTTTGCTGAGACTTTCAGGACAGTAAATATCTTGGTTCTGGGAGATAGGTAAAGACGTTCCTAAATCCAAATTATCTCCAAAGCTCTCTTCTTCTTCTTCGTCGATATGCTTATTTGAAGTTAGATCAGTTTCAGCAACAAAAAGGCCAGTTTCTTCATCTAAAAATGAAGAGTCTTTAGTTTTTCTCTGCTTTTTTTCCATTCTAAATAATTTCTGTGTTCCCATACTATTGCTAACATGAATATTTAAATCGGAAACCGTTACAGATCTGCCTGGCTCGCAATTAACTTTTTTATTTCTTTTAACTAGCATCGGCTTTGGGGCTCTGGTTTCCTTCAAATAGTCTACCAATGCTGTATCAATTCCATACGACAGTATTTCTTCTTGCATTTCAGGAATCTTTTTCAGAACTTCTTGCGGGTTGAACGGAAATACTCCTGTCGCTCGAAATCCACTTTTTATGTTCTTGGTTTCCCTCCCCTGAATTGTTTCCATTAATTCACCAACTAATTTTGGAAAGTGTTTTTTGTTTAAAGTTATTTGGTTTGGATTACGGAGCTTATAGTTGTACAAAATTTTACGCCAAGCTTTCTTTAGTGGTCCGAAAAATGCTACGTCCAACGGCTGGGTAAGGTGGGTTGACCTCGGAGGGATAAAAACAAATTTGATATCATTTTGCTGGCATAACTCGACGACTTCAACACTTAAATGACTAGACAAGTTGTCGCAAATGACAACTTTAGTACCAGAATTCTTTTGTGCCCATGGGAGGATTATGGTCTCAAAGTAATTCTCAAACATGGCACTATCAAACCATCCTGACTTAGTGCAGTTATATCTGGTTTCTGGTGGCCCTCCACTAACCCATTCTGAGTACAAATTAGTTGATTTGTAAACAACATATAAGGGGAGATATTCACCGCTTGCTGTAGCTGTAAACATAAGAGATATGTTTATTTTGGTAGAATTGCATATTCTTTCGGGATACTTGACTCCCCTCCGAAATATGCATTTCGATGAACCTGGATCATCCGACAGATTAGTCTCATCAAAGTTGGCTATATTTTCTGCTGGTATGTCTTTTAATGTTGTGCTTAGATTGTCAAAGTATTCAGCTATTTCTTGAGGCCCCTTTTCAGCTCTTGCCTTTGAAATATTTTGAGTGGTTCTTAGGCTCAATTCATCGGAATGTCGCGCCAAAAAGCCCTGAACCCATGCATCACCAGGTATCTGATGCTTGAACTTATGTTCTCGAGATTTTTTTTTTAGGTATTGGTGAACTAAAAGCTTTAGGTCTATTTTAGTAAGCGGGGAGCCAAAATCGCTAGAAGCTTTCAATACTCTCACAATTTGGATCTCTTCTTCGGCTGACAAAGCGGTGGGATGCCCAACTGACTTAGAATGTTTGTGTTTTATTTTATTCACGATTGTACGTCTTGGGATACCAAATTGTCGTTGAGCATCTCGTGAAGAAATTTGACCTGATTCTACAGACTCGCATGCAAGTTTTAACATTTCTTCTGTGTAATTTTTATACATTCTGGTTCCAATTTTTCGTCTCGACTTTCTGTGTCGAATTCGAGATTTATCCTTGTTTTTCTGAAATAAACCAAATAACAATATTATCATTTTTATCAAGGATTGGTAGCGAACGATCGAGAGAAGAGGAGGTGAAAGTGGGACAGGGAAGCCTTTGTCCTGCAGTGTAATAATAAGAATATCAGAAGTAATCATTAAAAAGTTCTCAGTACCAAAGATGGGAGTAGGTACATAGTAATTGCCTAAATTTCGAAAAACTTTATGCAAATTAAGTAGCATTTAGATAATACCCTCGTATAAAATCCCAGAATTATTTTAAAGTTTCGAATTCAAGCTTTTCAATTTTAGGTAGGAATTCACATGTTACCTACTTTCTTAAAGTTTAGGCCAATATACTCAACCTATTCCGATCTCTGGTAATACTGATGGTTTGAATGACTACTTAAACTTAATAATAATAAAAAAAAATAAGTTTCGTAAGTGCCAACCCTAAGCTTATTTTGATGGCGGGTAATGTTGTCAATAGTAGATCGCAAAATCACTGGATAACTTTACCCACCATTATAACTTTAGTTTTAAAAGACCTTCAGCAATAATAATAACATATAATACTCTTAAAGTGTTTTTGTATAACATGTTATAAATTAAACTCACCTGTGTTTTCGCCATCGCGCACAAATCACTTTTGAATTTGCACCAAAATTTACCCGCAAAAATACGCACCACACTCGACGAGTTCCAACAAGTTACTGAGTGAAGTTAGCGACACACCCGATAGACAGTGTTGCTAGACATATAACCTATTTTCTGCCAAAGTCAATAAATGTTACCATAGTATTCAGATATTTTTGCACTTTAAAGATTTGCTTATAAATTGATCTTCGGGCAAAAATACCCTTGGTGGCAATGTTGGCGTATTTAACGGTATTCATAATAATTCGTCATGTAAACAACGGGATCTCGACGTTATTTGAACATTATGGATGGTTTTAACCAGTTTGTACTCGTACCTTATACGATTGTTTTCGAGCTCGTATGAAATAAGCAGCTTTTACTTGTTTGAAAATCACGTTTCACCGTAAGCTCGTAAAATGTGTGTGCTTTATTTGTTACTGACTACGGTTGGGAGATAAAGGAAAATGAAATAATACATATTTATTATTATTACATTTAAAATCATGCTTTAAGCAAAAAGCGCTCTCTAATTTCGTATTTAACATATGGCACATAACTAATACCCATTTGTTTCAATCATTATACTAAACCTACCTACAAAATTCTTCTCGCGATTGTGTTCGGTTTAGAGAGAACTGCGAAATTGAACTGACAAGTATGTAGGTAATTATCCGGGTCATGGGCGTACCCAGGGGGGAGGGGCAGGGGGGGCAGCTGCCCCCCCTGGATCAAGGTCCAGATTCAGGGATTCAAAAATCCCAAAAGATCTCCTAAACGAAAAAAGAAACCTATATAGAGTACGCTAGATAATATGCTACCTCCTGCTGTTTCCTTTGTATATTTATTATTTTGTATGCGTGTCTTCGTGTAATAGACCAGGGTCGATATTTTGAAAATGGTAAAAAGTGAAAAAAAAATATAGTAAGATGAAACCCATTGGAAAAGGTAGAGAATATAACAAAAATGAAAGGAAAAAAATTACGAAACACATAAGTATACAATATGACATAAAATCTTATGTTTTTCGAGTAATTTAAGTATAAATTTTAATAAATTGCCCCAAACAAAATTGTACATAATGATTCAAAAGAAATTCGGATTCGAGTCTTCATTATTTGTATTTTCTGAGAACATTTACTGTAGTATTGTATATTATTATTAAAAAATTAAATATAAATAATGTACTTTAAAAAAACTAAAAAACACGCTTTTTGAAAATATGAACTAAAAAGTAAAAAATACAAAGAAAATGTATTTTACTGTAAAAAAAGCGTGGGGTGGTTTTTAAGATGCTATTGGCACCATGCTGCCCACGCTTTTTTACAGTAAAATACATTTTCTTCTTATTTTTTACCTTTTAGTTCGTATTTTCACAAAAGCGTGTTTTTTAGTTTTTTAAAGTATTTTATTTATTTTTAATTTTTTAGTTGGATTATTTTTTCATATTATTGCATTGTTATCGGCCCTTAACCCCTGTGCAAATTTTAAGTTAATTAGACTCCTAGAAGTGAAAATAAAATTAAAAGATTCCGTTACATACTCAAGTCAAGCTAATAAAAGCGTGTTAAAAAAGCAGATAATTTGACGTGAGATTTTTCCATTGAAAACTATAACGGTATATTGGTCTATAACGTGAAAGGCAAATACACGCGCGGTACCCAGCTTGAAAAAAATTGCCCCCCCGTGACCAAAAAAAATTGGTCAGGGACCAAGAACCTAAACCCCCCCCACCAAATGTTTGCCCCCTCCTGGCCAAGACTGCCCCCCCTGGCCAAGACCCCCTGGCTAAGATTTTGCCCCCCCCCCTGGCCAAGAACCTGGGTACGCCCATGATCCAGGTCATTAACTATCTTTATGTAAAATACAATCAAAATACCTCAACATTTGCTAGGTTAAACAACGAATATCTAAACCAACAAGCTTCTTCGTTTATTATACAAATCGTGATACACACGATGCAAATAACTTGTTTGACGTCTTTATCAAGAAAGATAGAATGATTGAAGTGGACGTAGGTTATCCTTAACGGGGTAATCAAGCCCACGCATGTCAGTGACAACTAATTAAAAGGCTCAATCACAGAGTCGTATTCAATTACACTATCTGCATTTATCAGCTGATACCACAAAATAAATAGGTATAGAACTTAACTTATTTGACTACCGTTTTTTAATTATTTTCATGAAACGTAGCCTGCTAGTCCAAATATATTTTAAGATTGGTCAAAGGATTGCAAAACAGCGAAAAAATCGGTATTTTGAAAAAAAAAGTAAATGCTAGGTTTCCAATAACTACACACTTCATAACTGAAGTTTGCCGAATTTAAATAAAGTAAGAGAATAATTAGCTAATGTGATTAATATGCATTCGTCATGGACAAAATGATTACATCATAACAAAGCGTTTTTGTACTAATTAATAGAAATATGTAAGCTATTTTGTACTTATTAATAGAAATATGAACCATTTAAAGAATAAAGAAAAAAGTAAAACTTAATTAATCACAATCTCAATTTAAAGTTCGTCAGGAGTTTATTCAAAACGATTAGATGGTTGTTGATAAACGAAATTTCTCATCTATTTAATCTGTTAAAATTTTTGTACTTTTTCTTAAAATATTTTGTCTACAACGTAATTTGAAGATGATTTCTATAGTACTTACTATTAATTTGAACATAATCATTGAGACTTTTTTAAATAAAGTGGCACACCAACATTCAAGGTGTTCAGTAATCGCCATAACACAGAGATATCTTGTTATGAATACAGATACGGTATCCCCCTCGTAAGAGGCGACTAAAAGGGCTCTTCCGGGGATGTGGGTGGTGAGAGTGGGAGCTCGATCCGTCCAGCCAGCAACCCCGTGTAGGTCGATGTGGTCACATGACACCGTAAGTATCGGAAAGTGCAGGAGAGCACATCTGCTCTTCCGAACATGGGTCCATTCTGGGCGCCATGCGTGGAGGACACCGGTGCGTTCCACTGGAGATGCCGGAGTCCTCCCCAAGCGCAGAGGCAGGCCACCAAGGAGGCAGGCACCTTTAGTGCGGCCAAATCACACATAACCCGGTAATCTCTCCCAAGGTATCGGGTACCTTTTGAAGATTTCCCCCCGATACGAAAAAAGGTACATCGATGAGGTCGCATACGACTGGATAAAGTATGGATTTTTAGGGGGCTGATACAAAATCCTTTACACATACTGTGCTAAAGCTCCATCGCAATAGCCGTTACAATAAACATAAAACCTTTGCAAGGCCGTGATTTCTGAAACTACATACACCGGCACAATTAGCGGAACACACAAAAAAAAATGATTTAAAAAAGATCATTGAATATGAAAAAGAAGAAGCAGCTATTATTTTTGTGTAGGAATCCTACTAAAAATGAACTTATGAACGAGTTGTACACTTTTATTTTTATTTTGACAGGTTTTATGGTTATTTTTCGAATTTGATAATAAATATGTACAGTTTTAATTCTTCAAGATAAGAACTTTATTGAATGCTGTGTAATGAGACTTTAGAGCTAATTTGGCTAATGGTATTAATAGGCGTGTTGTTTTGAGAATGAATGAGTGATATACTAGTAACTTTAGTGGCCAAGGGGGGCACTAAAATCGGGCCTTAATGGGCACCAACTCCACAACATGTTTAAGAGTCACTATCACTAGCAAGGAAAATAATCAAATGCCAAGTACTCAACATTTTTTTACTGTTTGAAGTCGGTTTTTTTAAACTTATATATTAATTAAGAAGGGTACTTATACAATAATAAAAGCTACTTCTAAATATATCCAATAGTTTAAAAAAAATAAAACCGTTTTATTTGTTTCGGTAATTGTGCCGGTGTGTATGTTAGCCACATAAACCAGGCAATCACAACACATTATGCATAATTCAATAGATTATTGTTTCTTCCGTAACTATTACCATTAACTTGTCTTTTCGTACATTATTGCTGGCGGTTATGCTTTCTAACCTCGTATCTGCGATTTAGATTGTTAAAGATAATACTGACTTGTTAGCCGATTGCAATCACTATTGTCTTATATATTTACGCAACAGTGAATACTATCGAATGGCAGGTTTTCACCAACTGAATAAACAAACACTGGCCAAGAATCGATCGACTTAGTAGCTACTATTTATATTATTTTTTTCTAGTGGTCTAAACATTTCTAACTTTAAAAGGAAACTTTAACAGGCAGCGGGACTTGTTGTTGATTATGATAATGATGGTGATGGTGATGGTGATGGAATAAATGATGATAAACTTGAACCTTTAAGAGTACATTAATTTTTTTGTATACTTAATTAATTATTATTACGCAAACCACGTGTTATGAAAAGTTTACTTCATGACGTTGTTTCATACAGTAAATTAGAGGCGAAAAATCCATATGACACTTACAATAATTGTACACGGAGGACCGGGCATTGCAAAAATTGGGTAAAAAGTGTTACTACTCTACTAACAACGCCCTATTAAAATAGTTTCCATTTAAAAAAATAATACCTAGTATTACAATTGGGTACATACAGCACGCCAACAGATGTCAGGAAGAGTCATATTTTTCAGTTTATGTTCAAGTTGATTATCGCTGTAAACATGGATAAAACAATATTTTCTAAAAATTAAACCTATCGTCCCCGAAACCCACTGCGTACTAAATTTCATGAAAATCATTGAAGCTGTTTCCGAAATTCAGATTATATACACATATATATTTATATATAGGTAGGTATATGCAAGAAAATGCAAGTTGACCATTAAATTCTAGAAGAATACGCTATTAATTTTTTTATTTGTTTTGGATTTTTTTTTATATCGTTTTGTTTTATAAAATTCTGTCAGAATATCTAATTGAATAGACTCATTGTTTACTAAAGACTGATTTGACTTTGAATAATGATTATATCGCCCGATTTCAACAAAACATGCAAAACTGGACAAATGTTCACTTAACATTGGCAATATGACAGATGCGATGCCATTATCGAAAGAAAAAAAAAACATCAGCCTCAAGAGTACCAACGTAACAGCATAATAATCACAGATAAGACCATTAGTTTAGATATTTATCGTGTGCCACAGGAAATAACTACTTAACACGTATTTCTCAGATAAAATAAATATGAGTTAAGCCCACTTTCACCTCTATTTTAATATAAACACTTAATATCCTTCGTGTGAAAATTAATCCATTCAACCCGCATTAACCCAGTCGAAGCCCGACACCATATTCGCTGAGGAATTAAACCAATTAGTTATACGTAAATTCCCCAAGAGTTTCCTTCTACAAACTTTTTATTGCCTGATATTATTAGAAACATGATCTTTATATTCTCATGCGTAACTGCTTAAGTTAATATCATTTATCAACATGTGCTTTTAAAAGGCATTTGGCTGCAACTTACTCGTATAAAAGCCATGTCGTTTTCGATTCGTCCATTTTTTATTTATATCGAATAGAATTGATGGCAATACGTGTGCATTGTGCGATGCCATTACTGAAGAAAAAAATGGCTTCTTCAAGTCTTGCCACAGTTTATACATTCGATCTCGTAGTCCCCTGCGTCATTTTCTCTACGATTTATCGCATTATCATCAATGACTGATCATGCTGTCGAAGATAGATTTAGACTGACATGCACTAAACATGGGGGTTTATTGTGAGCGTAATCAAGTCGCTTGTTAGCCGTCTTCCGTGCGAATTACGACGAATTCACGCTTCCGTGTTTCACCAGCAGTCGAGTGCTTACATATACCATAAAAACGTTCGCATATCTTTGACATACCGATGTTTGCATCAGTTCATTAATAACCTATATGACTCTCAACGGAGCTGTCTCTGATATCCTTCGCCTGAGAAAGAAGTGAGAGCCGAGTGGTTAAAACGCCAGACTCTCACTGCGAGGACCCGGTTTCAACCCCGGCGCGCCTCTTACCAGACTTACTTACTAGACTACTTGCTTCACGGTAAAAGAAAATATAAGGTAATATTCCTTATTATTATGATTTTATTTTTGTACAACCCTCACTTGGCGAGCTTGGTGAGTTGTGGCTTAAATCATGCCCGATTCTGACAGGAAAGAAGTGCCCAGCAGTGGGATATTAATGGGGTTGAAAAAGAAATTACCACACACCCACAGAGTAATCTTACAATGCAGTTATTATTTAACTTAATAAATAAAATACACCTCAATAGTCCAAAGTGTTCAGGTGTGAACTATGATTTTCTATTTCAATTCGATCAAACCGATACATAATTTGGTACTGAATATTTCAGACATAATAGGCTTTATCGATATGTTCGCACCTACACTGGTTTAATTATTGCACCTATTATTATTAGTACCTGGACGACCGAGCGTTGCTCGGATAAAAACAATTAATTTTTTTACGTCCACCCTTCCAAATCCATTTTTGGATTTCTAGGTACACTCAATAAACCAATTAACCAATATACGCGTATGTTTGATTCTGATATCTCTACTAATACTACAAACAATTTTCGCTGACCAAGTACATACATTATTCATAGCACGAATCTATGTAAAATAAAAGCGTTCATTGTTGCATTTTCTAGTCTAAAGCTGGAATCAATTGAAGTTAGATATACGGTTCAACGTGGAAATCGGAATTGTATATTAAAATCTAGTCAAGTGGGTACGTGAATGGTTCAACAATACGATCAAAGGAATGCATAAACATTGTTTTATTAGCGGAAAACAAACAAGCTACTCGCGGCTTGGTAATTTCCACGTATTTTCGATGTGGAAACCGAAAGTTGGAAATGGCAAAACTTTCGTATTGGCAGGTAAATATGCGGTTTGTTTAAATAGTGTAATGTTAGTGTACGTATCTGATCATAGATTTATTATTACTTTGACTACGTAATCTATGAATCTGACTAATATATTGTTTATATCTGCGTAACAGATCACGTTGGGCAAAGAAAGTAGCAGCTTTAACAAGTTCACATTGAAATTATTTTTTTACGCGTCGCAAGCGTGTAAATTTGCCGCCCCCAAAATCTGATACCCTAGGCTCCAACCTACTCAGCGTTTTGGAAAATCCTGCACTGCCTTTGATAATTTTTTGCTTAACTCTCAGGGTATTCCCGTACTGCTGCCATGTTAATGGAAACCATCTTAATGAAATATTGTCTACCTGTGAATCAGTGATAAATACTCACATAAGAATACTACGCGACGGGATTCGAAATTGGGTCCCTCTCGATAGGACCGATGTCTTTAGCACTCGGCTATCGCCGCTCTTATCTATTCAGCTGTCTATATGTTCTAAACAAAATGGTTCATACAGATCTTGTCAGATCTTTCATACATTCATACATCTTTTATTTTGTAATAAACTACAAAACGAAAATAAAAAGTAACACAGTTGCATAATTGAGATATTAGAATTTATTATAGTAGTGTGAATGTGAAGCATTCATATGTTTTTAAAAATATTTTTTTGTGGTTACTGCGTTATATATTACTTAATAATATATTATGTTGTAAACAATATTTTTTTTCCTTATTATCTACACACATGGCCAGTCCAATGACCCGAATAGCAAGAATGTGAAACCTGTACGAACATTACGTGAAAACGCTAAAAATGAAGTTAACGAAGACCTGTTTCATACGCGTTTTTGTTACAATTTTTACACAAATTGCATCAAGAGCTCAGTGTTTAATATTTACGAACAGATTAACTCTTACTTTGCCTTATATCCATTTATATAAATGGTGTAATGTTATATTGGCATAATTGTTATAATTGATTTCGCTTCACACTATTTTGCTTTAATGAAGCAATATAGCCAAAATTACGGTTATATAATTAACACCATTAATTATGTTAACCATTTTGTATAATACACTCCCGTAGTTATAAACAGCCAAATAGAAAAAAATATGAGAGAAGAACATAATGACGTGATATTACGAAGCAGAGTTATACGTGGTTTTTAAAGATACTATTACATTGCATTCTACGACGTGACTGTATATTTGTTATATTAAAATTAACAGTACAAAATAATTATCCAATAATGTTTCTAACTAAATTATTTTATTAACGTTGTGGTGCATTAATCTTACCTAAGAAATTAATAACTTAAAATTAAACTACTGCATTATTAATTAATAAGAGTAAACCATAATAGGATTTACGCTTGCGGCGCAGCGGCAGTTTAATCCTGCTAACTGGTAACTATCAGCAATAGCAGTTTAAGCGTGAAATTTTATTAATTATTAGCACTCTAGGACTCAGCAATTTATCAACCAAATTGGTTATCAGGATCGCGCGTCGTGTAGCGAAGCTATCTTAGATTGGGGCATTTTAACTATTTCTGGTATCCCAACGCTAGGCATGACCACTCTCCATAAGTTTTCTAATCTGTTACCCAATTTGTGGTGAATATCTGATCATATTACCTGTGCCTGTTAGATAATAGTACTGCCTATTTAGGAATGTGGTCTCCCTGCTTTATCAGGCATTAGCCTAAAAATGGTATTGTTATAAAAAAACAGAGTTATAAGCTATTATTTATTGTTGTCTGTCCATTACTAACTTTGCTTAACTTTTTTTTTGTATAGCGATATAACATAGTGACGTCACTGTACATCAAAAGTACTTATTTTGGTGTTGTCATTGTCTTATAAAAATGCCGAGGTGTAATAGATAATAATATAATAATAGAAAGGTAGGTAATCAAATTCACAAAAAAAAATGTTTCTCTCTTCAATAAGATTTAACTCTACTCTTTATTGATTCAATCACTCCGAAGCGATGCGATGCAGTAATTTTCAGGCCTCGCAAATAATTGGTGAGATCCTCGTGTCCTAGTTGGTAACAGAATGGGTTGACGCTGAGGATGTATTCTTAGATATTTGCCTTCGCTTTACCTTATCGACTATTACAACTTTGCTGATAGATAGTATCAGGGGCACTAAAAGATAAGCCTTGAAGCAACGTTTACTTATTTACTAAGCCCACAACACAATTATATACAATTTACTTACTATTATTTTAATTGCATAATGCCGTATAATTCTAGCTGTAGTATTTCTTCTTTCACATTTTATTTGGCTTTTGCAACTACTGTTGTTTTGCAATCTAGCTTCTTCATAAAGACGTTTCGTCTCAGCTTCCTGCTTTTATCCATTCTACCCACAGTGTTCCCTCTTTATTCTCTTATTTAGTTTCCACATTTTCTTTTCCTTTTTATAATGTTGCTTTTTAACCAAAACGTTTCTTGTCACCTTCTTGTTTCAATTGAAACTTTTAAAGCTAGCCACTTATAAGAGCGGTTTCAGACTAACGTATTATATTCACCGTGGAGCAGCGATAAATATGTGCTTTACCCGTCTGCTACTCCATTAAAATAAAATAAAAAATATATTAACAATCAAAGTCATAATAACCTTTTTTTCGTGGAGAAATCAATAAAACCTATAATCAATATAACCTAGACGAACTACTTACGCCAAAATCTCGGTTTTGTAATATCACGACTCGCAGTTATCTTGGAAGTAACTTGTACACTAAATATCCTGCTATGTATGTACATAAAATTTTAATAAAAAGTAAAACAGACTCAATAATGTAAAATTAATCTAGGGTTGTGGCCGAATAGTAACGTAAAGGAAACATTTCATTTCAATATATTTTCTAAGCAATGGTACAATTTTTTTGAGAAATGCTCTTACACAATTAACAACAATCTACAACTTACACAGAGCAATTTACAAGCTCAGCTGACATATTGTTTGTTTATGAAATACCTAGAACTGTTTTAAATGAACTTTACGTAAGTCGTGTCTTTGTAAGCTTGTTGAATTGTCCATTTTAGTTGCTTGTATAGAAAGGAATAAATGAAAATGAAAGAACTGAAAAGTTAAAATTTAAGTAAGAGCCAGTTAATACACGTTTATTTATTTTGCTATTTATATTGCTATAAGTTATTTTATTTTTATTTTTTAAGTTTCGTGATTGATTAACTGCCGATATTGTTTTCACCATAAAACAAATACCTAATATTCTTTATTATTTATAAAATAAAAATGGGTGCTAAGAATCAAAGGATGAGTATGTATCTACCCCTGAAGTCTAAAATACTAAATATTTCCACTTAACACGCATGATTAGACGTGACATACATAAATACTTATTTGAAACGGAAAATAGAAAAAATACAAGGCCTTATTTTTTAGGGTTCTACATCCAAAGAGAAAAACCGGGGTTTTTCTTTGCGCTGTCCCTGAAGAAAACTCTATAATTTATTTTAGGTAATCTGGAGTATAGTATAGAATAGGATGAAATATTTTTACGATGCAATAATACGAATTCGAAACCGGTAAACAATGAAATTATAACAATAATGTTAATAAGATTTTTTTTTAAATTGTAAATATGTACCTAGCACTTAAGTCACTATTTTAACTAATACAAAAAATTGTGCAAAATTAAGGCAGTTCAAGAACCACACCAATTTTTTTTCCTTTATATTTCTATTCAAAATGCTCCTTATACAAGTAACACATTTTTCGGTGTTTTCTCCCGCTGTACGGAACCCATCAGTTGTAAATTCACACTTGACCGGTTTTTCCGATAGGCGTGGCCGGACCTGCCTTACATGTTACATTGAGCTATCAAATTAATTCAAAAGGAAATAAGTCAATACTTGCGAATCCTTAATTGGTCAAACCAACAAATTTAGTTTTTTTACGCGGGACTGCTTTAGCTAGAATGTGGTTTAGTAGAGAGTTATTCTAATTTTTATCCACCTGCACATACATAGCACGGTTTTGCAATTTTACATAAAATATAAAATTGATGGTTAACTTCTAGTGGAAATAAGTGGGACGCAAAAAGTCGCGATAACTTGAAAACGCGACAAGAAAAAAAATAGAAGCTGTTATTTTTACTTCGTACGCTCCAGGCTCGCACGTGATTTTTTTAGTTGCTGGCAAGGTATGGCAAAAGTTATGTGACACACAAGTTATGTGATCCCCAGTATTGTGGGTACCGTCGTCGTAGGTACAAAGATAGGAACACAAACACTCAGACCGAGACTATTCAAATTTCTACCTCTCCCAGAACATAGAACCTTTGATTGACAGTCCAGCACGATAACTATTGAGGCACACAGATCTTCGAACATTACAAAATCGTAGAAAATATTAAACCGACATTTTATACTCGACATAATTATCTTAGAACTAGCCTTCCGCCAGCAGCTTCGCCCGCTTGGACCCGTTTTATAGGTTCCCGTAGGATAAAAATCATCCTATGTCATTTCCCAAGGTCCACTCTATCTTGTGCCAAATTTCATTAAAATTGGTTTAGTAGTTTAAGCGAGAAAGCGTAGCAGACAACAGACAGACAGACAGAGTTACTTTCGAATTTATAATATTAGTAGGGATGACTAACTGACGTCGACACAAAATTTGGAATTTTTTAAATCTTCCCCGGATTAACTAGTTCATGTTTGATAGCTGACGAGGTAGCACGTGCCTTAAGATAAATAGATTTCTAAGGGGAGTAAACAGTTCTCGGTTGTCTCTTTGTTTACGTTGCTCGTTGTCCTCTCCTGAATACTAAATAAGGTGAAGGAAGAAAAAAGTCAGTCATTATTTTATGTTTTTATTAAATACTAGCTTCCGGCAGCGGCTTCGCCCGCATGGACCTGTTTAATGGGTCCCCGTAGGATAAAAAATAGCCTATGTGCTTTTCCAGGCTTCATTGCTATATTAAAATCATAGGCATTTAGCCAGTTGCTTCAACCGCGTTGACCCGTTTTCACGTGAGAATGAAGCATTTTCCCGCGGTAAAAAGTAGCCTATGTTACTCAGGGTGAATGTAGCTTTCTAATGATGAATTTTTATGTGAATAGTGAAAATGAAGAATTTTTGAAATCGGAACAGTAGTTTTTGATTTTATTAATTACAGACATACATAAATACAAATCATTCCTCTTTATAATATTAGTATAGAGAACGTTACAATCCATCTTATATTCCTATGTCTAAGTCTTTCGTCAAGGTAATGTCCAATGAAATTATAAATAAAAAATGCAAAAACGTTTTGTGAATGAAAATTCAGTTTGAAAATTCTTCCTCAAATATGTCTTGAGGGAGTGTGCGACATATGTACATAGTTTATGATGGCAAGATGGATATGAGGAAGAACTTATCACATATTTTACAAGACTCTTTAGTCTTCTTTACACACACCGGGAATTAAGAAAACCACTATTTTTTACGATAATACTTGTTCTCGATTTCACGGGTATCGAGTTGATTAAGAGATACTACTTACAAGCGAAATATATTGTTGGCTGGACCTACTGCATTAGTACAGCAGTTATTACCTTACAAGTAAGGAGGGAAGATTTAATTACCTAACCACTACCGCGTCCGCGTGGTTTCCGAGGTGCTATAAAACATTATTATTTTGATGGTATCATGTAACTGTAGAGGCAATTTGAATTATAATACCTTAGTTTAAAATACAAATGAAAATTTATTTTTATAGCATTTCGCACTGTGCATGGTACCTGTGCTGTTTAAAAATATACGCACGAGTATTAGTTTTCTTTCGTAAATTAAAAAGAATTTCTAACTAATAATTCTATTTTTGTAGTGCGATTTACACAGATGTTATATTGTACAAAATGTAGATACTGAACTTTTAAATAATTTTAAATGAGATACGTCTTCGTATTTAAACGGGGACAGTTGGTTAGTAACACAAACCACAAGACTATCATATAATTGACTAGCTATGTTTTCGGTATTCACTTCAGAGGGAGCCATTTTCGATGAATTGCCCTATACCGCCATCTATTAGAGATCCATAGAACTGAACAATGGACACTATGATAATAATACTAAATATTTCATTTGCTTATAAATATTGAGGTCGATAACTGAGACAAAATTGCCCTATTTCTCATGTTATACCAAATTACAGATTCATTCATTACAGATCATTTATTTTCTACAACAGCCGCCAACATGCCTTATATTATAACCAACACATCAACATAAAAAGTATTTTACTGTTATATCTGTGTAATATTAACGGAAATTAGTTGTGAACTCATGAAAGCGGAACGAAACTTATTTTCATTTTTAAAATTCTGCGAGATGGATTGCTCGTATGGAATATACATTTTAGAATAAACGTAACCATTACGATAAAAATATTTTTAGAAACTTAAAATCCTTCGTAATGCAAATTTTATTATTGAAATTGGATATTGAGATCCCAGGCATTTACGCCATTTTTGGGGCCCAGTCAGTGAGTTTCCAGTCGGCCTCACTTTAGATTATTTATTAGTCTGAACGGCAGGTGTCCATAGTCCAGTCCCTCTAGCTTCGGGATTAAGAACAGAGCTACGGTATCCCCTGCATGATCGTAAGAGGCGACTAAAAGGGGGCTTCCGGGGATGTGGACGGTGAGAGTGGGAGCTTGACCCGTCCAGCTAGCAGCCCCGGGAGGGACGGCGGTGTATGCCGTATGCGTGGCCGCATGCCGCCGTGAACACCTGAAGGTGCAGGACAGCACATCTGATCTCCCGAAGATGGACCCGTTCTGGGGTGCCGCGCGTGGAGGACACCGGTGCGTTTCTATGGAGATCCCGGAGTCCTCACAAATGCAGAGGCAGGCCACCGAAGGGTTTTTAGTGCGGTCAAATCCCACATAACCCGGTATCCTCTCCCAAGGTGTACTCGTACCTTCATTCATTCACCTCGTTCGTTCATCCCTATAGACCCAATATTAGTCTCCCCTTTTGTAGCAATAGATCCTATGCACCTGGCGGGGACTATATTTGGGTCATATAACTTTTTATATGATACGGCAGAGGATGGTATCCGCTACGAGTTACCACATAACAACATTAAAGTGTCTCAAAGGGGCCTCTAAGTGTTTTCCCCTTTAAGCCTTCCCCGTAAGCCTTTCAAATGACCGGGTCAAATAACATCTTCGACCCGTGTCCTATAAAGAGAGATACAGAGATACATAATAATAAAATATTTATTTCAGACTATTATCCATATTTATATTAGTTTTGTGTATGTAACAGTTTGAACTTTTAACTATGTTATATAAGCAACAAATAATAATGAGCAAAAATACTTGTATTATTGTGAAAAAGTGAGGTTTGTTCGTGGGTTCGTGGGTGGTGGGTTGCTGGTTATATAATGCAGCTTAATTTGCTAAGATTCATACCACCTGTATTTGATCCACGTGTATTTCATTTGTGTTTGTTTTATTTTTCACCCTATCGCCGACTAAACAGATTTTGTGCTTATAACTAAATCAAATAGGTACATTTTTGTTTATTGTTTATTGTTGTTTATTGCTTACAAAACAGGTAATATAATGATGACAGGTAATTACATAAAAGTGCTCTGTTTTTACCCATTGGGTATGCAAATAATTGCTAATGCTAATGAGATATTTTTGTTTATGTTTGCAGAGCTATTTTTTTTATTTGTTTTACTACTTGTTGGATCTTAACTCAGCTGCGAATGATCACTTTGGCATAAGATATTAAAATTTTACTGTGTAATGTACAGAGCTTTAAATAACACCACACGAGGGGTATTGAAATGATCAGACTGAAGTAGTCGTTCAAAATGACTGATCTTTAAGTAGATCTTTTTTATTGTTTGTTTGTAAAAAAATTATGTCGGAAACGAGTATACATTGAGTATACAACCATGCCCCCGCTAAGACGAGCCAAGCGAATAGCAAGGGTTACTTTTTTCGAAGCGCTTCGTCGTTTTTTGAACCCTTCTAACTTGGGTTTGGATTATGACAGACCAAAAAAATTTTTCGGGATATGTTGTCAATAGTGGACTTATTAAATATAGTTTTATAATTTTTTGACAGTGCGAGTCATACAGTGTTGTCTTGGCAAAATTTTGCATGCAAATGTTTCTGTTGGGATGAATTTTAATATCAAATAATGTTGCAGATGCGGTTACTGCTGCTATGTGGTTTGCTGTGGGGGACGGCTATCGGGGAGGAGGACTGGCAGCCCATTCTCCCAGAATCGTCCATAGTGTACCACTCCTATAACAAGCCTTTGGACAGATCTTTGGATTCATCGTAAGTCTCTTTTAGTTTTAAATTAGACACATCAAGTACCAACGCAGAGTGAGAATATTCCCAATTTTATTATGCAACAAATTTGATTATTCCGACATAAAGTTGCAGCGTCAAACCAGATTTTAAACGATAAACATGTTATATCGATATTGGAGAACTAGATGCAGCCGTTATAAATCAATTAAACTCATGCGCGTGTGTTACCAGGATAGCTAGAAGCTACTAGGTTCTTGCCGATACATACACAAATAAGAGTCGTTAAACCTTATGATGCCTTTTCTGCTAGGATTGTTTTTGAAACACACTTAAAAGCGGCTTATTCAATTATATTACTAAAGATACGAGTTGCGTGTATGTCCTGGCATCATGAAAGGTAGTGAAATATCCCCCCGATTTAATTGATTGATTGAGATTGTACTGAGCATCTGAATATTGAAATAATGTTAAGATATTCCTCTCCTTTGCGACAATATTTAATATACTTTAAAACTGCGTTAATATTAAAGTGTATTAAATCTTTATCAGCTAGATATTGAACTTCAAACCAGGAGAAATCTGTTTAAAAGGTTCATTAGTAAAGGGCGAACAAAAGACTAATTTGATGTCAATTGTATTACGAAATTTCCACCACTGCAGCTTAATTGAATCGCCTAGGAAACTATTCCGTCCTCTGATTCGCCAATTATTGGACAAGTATCTTACAACAAACTCTGATTATGTCTAAAAGATGTTATGATTTGATACCTAAATTAAATTTTCATGCACGACGGTGACTAGTTGTAAGAAGGAAATACGCAGAAATAACGGCCAATCTAATAATAAGTAACTTGTGAATACAAAAGAACTACGTGGAAAGTACAAAGAAAGCTACAAAGCTGGTGTAGGCTTTAATTGGACCAATTTATGCAAACCGGAACCAACCCACACATGTCATGATGATGATGATGATAGTTTTGAGAAAAAGCTGTTTAATGTATTAGACAACTGATGTTTTGTGGATTGGTAAACATGTCATGAAAATGTTTTGTTCTGTCAAAATTGTCAGATCATTTTGGTCTTTACAGGGTCGACAGAGGGTGCAATTTTAAGCTTTTCTGTGTACTTAACTCAATTTCGGCATGAGTGTGGATTGGTTCCGGTTTGCGTAAATAGGTCCAATTAGCGTTCTGAGTTTAGCGTATTTAAGGATCAATGTACTCAGTGTTATCACAAATCACTTTTTTATACGCTTCTTCTGCTAAAAATAAGAAAATATCAAAATAAAAACAAATATGGAAGAGAAACCATTGCAAATCTAGTAAAGCGAGGGGAAAAATAACGCACAGAAAACTTCGCACTTGAATCAAGTTGTGTTCCCCTTGGCATCTTTTAAAACACATGACCGGATTTCGCCATATTTACACGGCAACCTTTTCTTGAACGAGAATTAAAAGTTCCCTAGAGAAACAGTCTGATGTAGTTATACCTAGTTGAAAACCTCACCTCTTGATCCTCAGCAAATTTCCAAAGAATTACTTAATTTTCCATTGGTACAGGCTTTCACGAAGTACGGGGAATAATAATAATCCTATTACATAACATTGAAGAATCTTTCGCAGCGGTCAATCTAAACAACAAAATGGAAACTATGAAAACAAACAACGACTCCCTAGAAATAATAGAAAATATCGAGACAACAAAAATAATAATCTTTCCTTTTATACAAAACAAGTCAGTGTTTCAGGAATGATACTCAAAGTATTTGCACAAGGAAGTATTGAAAGATTTTAATATATTTTATTTGTTTCAGACCGCAACTGAAGATATTGAACCGAAGACCAGTGAGTCAAACATCGTTCGTGAACAAACATAGCAGCCTATATCATACGGCTGCCGCCCCCATGTCTGATTCGTGTAGTGTATACAAAGTCTCCATGAATCAGGAAATACCATACCAGTATTTGGAGTACGAGAAAAGTTTGCCAGATCTCAAAGAGTTCACGCTGTGTTTGTGGAGCAAGTTCCACAATCATTCTCTTGATCATCCACTGTTCTCTTACGCTGGTAAGTGTGCTAAGACAAATTACCAAAAAGCTTTTGAAAGGACTTAGAACTATTTGAACTACTTAAATGGTACTCGTAAGCGGAAGCGTAACTCGTATCTTTAGTAGCTTTAGTAGTAGTTTCTCTGCGAAGTTGCATGAGTCAGACAGTAAAAGTAGTTTTAGACACATATTATAGGCGTAGATTATTATATAAACACCACTGTGAGCCACTGGCCAAGGTTTGTCAAATAAGTTTGTGCAAGTTAGCCTATGATCCTATGATCCGACTTACTCGTATGAGTAACAAGCTTATCTGTTTTCTGCGAACCGATGGAAGCCTGCAGGGAATAAAACGTGGTATATCTTATGTTCGTCTTCTCCGAATTTTAAAGGCTTTGCTTTCGTCTTGGGTGTATGTTCTTGCTTCGTATATATGAATGAATGAATGAATGAATGAATTTATTTATTTGCATAAATATGCGTACATATAAGTTGTTACATTATAATTAACCTGCATATTTTACCGATATAACTCAGTGTGCAAATTTTTACATTTTTACATACATATATAATAATATAAAGAAGATAACAAGTTTAGTAACACAAAATGAATTAACAATTTTGTACAGTTATTAAATGCCATTGAAATGTCAAAAAATTCAGTCATGTAAATGTCAATAGTTATAATATAAGTTTAATAAAGATTTAATAAAAATTCACAAAGATAATGTCAATAATAAATTTCTTGGATCATATTATTTTAACATCAGTAATTGGATAACAAAACAGTTCAATGTTATATATATTTGTCATTGAGAAAGTCCTTAACATTATAGTACTGTTTTACATTAAGTAGTTCTAATAGTTCTTTTTTAAACTGCCTAATATTCAATTTAGAGTACTTCTCCGGTAAGTGATTATAAATTTTTACTGTCATACAATGTGTGTTTTTATTTTTTATTTTTTAAGTGTTGTTTTGGAAACCACAGTTTATTTTTGTGTCTGCATCTACTTTGACCTACATCGTTATATGTTTGATATAGGTGGTAGTTTTTTGCTACGAAAACACATACTTCATAGATATATAGGCAGGGTAATGGGAGAATATTAAGACGTTTGAAGTACTCTCTGCAACTATCTAATGGTTTTAACCCGCATATAGATCTAATGCACCTTTTTTGAAATTTAAAAGCATCTTCAAAGTTGGTACCATTACCCCAAAGGACTATTCCATAGCGAAACACAGATTCGACATATCCATAGTAGGCTGTTATAGCAGCCTTTCTCGAAACTGTTTGACACAAGCGTTTCAGTACATAAATAAATTTATCTAACTTTCGTATCATTTTCTCAATATGAGTATCCCATTTTAGATATTTATCCATTATTATACCCAAAAATAAATGTGAATCAGCATTGTCAATTTGTTTATTTTCATAGAATATATTAATGATTGGATTAGAACTATTTTGGTATTGAAATTGCATTAATTTGGTTTTTTCAATGTTTATTTTTAAATTATTATCATTGAGCCATTTTATCGTCCCATTCAAAGCCATGTTAATTTTGTCATTATAGTTATTTTTGTCAGCACATTTGATTAAAAGAGTAGTATCGTCAGCAAACAATATACATTTTTCATTTATACAATCTGGAAGGTCATTAATATAGATTATAAATAAAAGTGGACCCAGGACACTTCCTTGAGGCACTCCATTATTATTTCGTTTAAAGTTTGACTTAAAAGTAATTTTCTTATTATCTACAATTCTCGTTATTTCCACATACTGTTTACGTTCGCCCAAATAACTTTGGAACCATTCCCATGATGTTCCTCTTATTCCATATTGATACAGTTTATCTAATAGCTTCCTATGACAAACAAGGTCAAAAGCTTTACTCATATCTAGGAAGATCGCTGAGATAGGAGTCCCTTCATTTAAGCTATCAAATACATATTTTACTAAAGAATAACATGCTGTTGTTGTAGATCTACCTTTCATAAAACCAAATTGTTCATTCTTAAGGATCATTGAAGAATTAAGAAAATTATATAACCTTTTGGATATTGTCTTTTCAACAACCTTCGCTAGCACAGGGATTAAAGTGATAGGCCTGTAATTATTAATGTCTTTGTGATTTCCTTTTTTATAGAGTGGCTTTATAATGGATAATTTTAGTCTATCTGGAAATATACCCTGTGTAAAAGACTGATTTATGATGTGACTGATTGGTCCACAGATATATGTAGCAACAACTTTTAAAATTTTTGTGCTTATTAAGTCATAGCCTGTTGAGTTTGTGTTTTTTAATGACATTATTATATTATATATCTCTCTATCATCAGTTGGCGTCAAAAACAAAGTCTTTTCGTTATTAGGAATTCTATATCTATTTGTAAGTATATTTTTTTCATTAGTCACACTATTTCCTACATTGATAAAAAAGTCATTAAATAAATTACAAATGTCATAAGGATTTTTAACTGATTTGTTATTAGCAGTAATTTCTTGAATATCATTTGCAACAGTATTATTATTAAAAACTTCTTTAATAGTTGCCCAAGCAGCTTTGCATTTATTTTTAGATCTAGCTATATACTTGTTATTTTCTAGTTTATGGGCTCCAAGGATGCATTTTTTAAAAATTGTAGAATATTTTTTATAATGTCTTTTATTTTTATGTTTATTGAAAGATGACTGTTGAAATTTAATATACAGATTTCTTTTTTGTATGCAGCATTTTTTTAGACTTTTAGAAATCCATCTTTTTCTGATAGGCTTTTTCATAACTTTTACTATTAATTTAGGAAAGCACAATTGATGGAAAAGTTGTATGTAATCATGAAAGATGTTAAATGAAGCATTGGTATCATGTTCCATAAAAACATCTTTGAAGGACAAGTTACTTATAGCATTTTTGAATTTATTTATGTTTTCTTTGCTATAGTCAAATTTTGTTTCAAACTAATATTTTCTTAACATTTCTTTATGTGTTTTGATATCAAGAGTAATGCTCTGAGCTGTTTCATGATCTGAAAGAAATAAATTATGTATTTTTACATTCACTTGCAATAAATTGGTTATGTATTTTTACATTCACTTGCAATAAATTGGTAACAATTAGATCTAAACACGATTTTTTTCTTGTATAACATGTAATATGATTTTTTAGATTGTGGTTTGTTATAATAGTATTTAACTTTCTTGAGTATTTATTATTTTTTAGAGGATCAATGTTCCAGTCACCACATAATATAATTGATTTTTTATATAATTTACCCTTAATAAGTTTGTCCATTAGTAGATCCAGTTCTCTTAAAAAACTGTCAGGTTTTGTTAGAGGACAGCGATAGATACAAATAACAATCATATTATTTCTAATCCACAATATTCAAATTCCATTGTAATGCATGGGGCCAACTCTATAACTCTGTATTCTAATCCTTTTTTTAAAAGAATGGTGGTGCCTCCTCTTGACTCACTAGTTCTAGAATAATATGCTCCTACATTATATTTATTTAGTTTCAGATTTTGTTCCCTTCCTGATTTTATGAAAGTTTCAGATAAGCATACTATATCTATCTCGCCGATCTTGTTTGAAAGTTCATCCAAAGTTAGTTCCAAAATATCTTTCTTGGCAAACACACCCGCTATATTTTGATATAATAGTGTTACTCTTTTAGTCGTGTTGTAAGTTTTAGTCTCGAAAAAAGCTATTAGTCGACCCATATGTACAGTCTTTTTTATTTAATTTAGAGAAATAGTAAGGTATCGTCCCACGTTTACATTTTTTGTTAAATTTATAATTTACAGAGACATTACATTAATCCTGCACTACTTTTTTGTTTTTTATGTCTATTTTGGAGAAAAAATAGGGTATAGTCCCTCGTGCATATTTTTGTTGTGTTCTGAAGTTTGTTACCTGTGAAATCTTTTTTTGCATATGTTTTTTAATCATATCATATTTTGGACTTATGTATAATTTTTTATATGTTATGTAATCAATCTCAATATTTAATTTGAAGAAAATGTTTGATTGTATCTAGTTTGATATTACTTTTAAACCATTTGGTTGCAAAATATAGTCACTGTGGACAAATTGACAATGTGAATAATTATTTAAACAAAGTTTAAGGTTTTGATTTAACAAATTAACATTTAGGTAAGGATTAAATATAACATTTAAAACAAATATTTTGTAGTCTTTAATTTTTTTTGCAAATGAACACATTTCTGAATAAAATTGATAGGGATTTTTTTCATTACAACCAATTCCTAATACAATTATATCATTGTGATTTAAAGTGTTAAGGAGTTCATCAGTATTTTTTAATATTTCACTACAGTCTGCATTTGGTTTCACTAATGATTCTACAGTATATACATCATTCCACTTGTTTTGCCTACTTTTTCTTATTTGGTCCGATAAGCCTCGCACTTGTTGATCACCCAAAATAAAGATTTTTTGTTGCTGTTTAATGTCTTTCGTTTGCGCTTGATCCTGGGTATCACTAGATTTACATGGTTTTGTTTCATTTTCTTGTGAGCTGGTTTTTGGTATTAGGTATTGTGTATCAGTTGGTGATTGTGAAACGTCTTCTTGATTTTGAGATTGATTCTTTGTTGAAGTATGTTTTTTTAAAATATTAAGAATTTTCTTTTTATTTCTTACTATTTGTTTTAATTGCTTTTTCATTCTTCGGATGACACAATTTTGGCGTCTTATTTGATAGTTTAATGTCTTATTTATAGTTTTTTTCTCATCAAATCTTGTCATCTGCCCTAAATATAAATTTGTTTGAGTAGATTTTGAATTTTGTTGGCTTACTTTAGGCTGCGAGCTCTCACTAACTACTTTTGCGAACTTTATATGCTGCTGGTGATGATATATTGGTTATTAGGTTGTCAGAAATCCCAATTTTTTTGTAGATGGTAATTGTTTTTTGTTGATGCTCAATAGTCTTTTTTAGCAATGAAATTTCGGATGATAGATTACTAACCTCCTGATGAGCTGACTCCAGTTCTGTTTTGAGGGTGTCCATTTCTTGTCTAAGTTCTCCTATGTCACATACTGTACCTTCTGATGTTGTAGGCATGCTTCTCATAGAGCAATCCAATAAGTTAGAGGCGTTAAACCCTGCCTCGTCATGAAATGTCATGTTGTGTAAGTCGTTAGAGATTTTTCTTTGTTTACGGTGTGTTATGAAGTTGAAATCTTCCATGGTAAGGTAACAGCTGATGCTTTACAATGCACTTAACGGTATCGGTCAGCTGTGTAAGCTAGCTAGCGGGACCGCCAGTTGTCATAGGTCATGTACGTAACCGTTGGCAAAAATGTTTGAAGTATAATCACTAATATTATAGGTATATACCTATCTTTTTGATTGCGTGTTTATAAAAAAATTTTGTCTAACTTTATTGTTAGTATTATATTAAAGTTTGTGTTATTACTTTCCGTGTTTTAATGCGCGTAAAACTTACTTAAATCATCTTAAGGAGATTTACTTTTTCCAAACACATTTTTTATCAACCTGATATTCTTGTCTAAATTTAGTTCTACTCGATTTATCTACATTAATACTTTGAATTGCAACTGACATTTTTTAATAAAAACCCAAAGGAACAAATACAAAAATGATTTTTGAAGATTATTTATAGTGATTATCTATACATGTAAAATGCTTTGTCCGAATGACTGAATGATGGATCAAGCCACAGCCCAAACTGCTGATCGTAGAGACCTGAAAGTTGGAGGATCTGTTCTTTGTATGACGTAGGCATCCGATAAGAAAGGATTTTTCGAAATTCTACCCCGAAGGATAGAATACATATAGAATTTTCTTATTTTTGGACTTGGAAGTATCAAAAAATTATTAAAAACACTAAGTTAGTTCAAGGAATTTTTGAAGCACGTTACCGAATTTCATTTTATGCATTCTAAAATAATTTTTCAATTTGACATCAGCTTCCCTCTGATAACAAATGTGTGAATCACTTTTTCCTGAAATTAGATGTACGATTTCAGTTTTCTATGTAGATATTAAGCTAGGATTTTTTTGGTTGTTTAAGGATTCATGGCGAGGACGTTTAGTGTAAAAAAGTCGCAAAAGAGCGGCACCTGGCCGTAGTCTCGACCGGTTTTGCCGTGCCTACAAGATTGCACGTTTTTTTCACCGGGTGACTAAATCGCCGCACTAAACTGTCGTCTACAAAGGCTCTATTTTTTAAGTTTCATCAGAGCAACAGGTGCATTTAGAGGTGCATTTGGGTCTTCACTCGGAACTAAGAAGGTTTTAGCATAATATATTTAGTCCCATTAGTTTGGAAGGGGGTCACAAAGAAATTTGGGGGAAGAGGGTTCCCAAATTTGCTTGTTTCGCCTTGCATCTATGCATGACTGATGGATTTAGGCATTTTTACTTCATGTTCGTATTAAATTTTCATCAAAGGTGATAAAATAGATTAATATCACTAGTTTATGAACTGATTGAAAAAAGAATGCCTCGTTACCCCAATAATAGACGACTCGTGAAGCCCAAAGCAGAAAGTTGAATGATGAGTTTAAAATTTCTATTCTCGGTCTGTGTATTTGTGTTTCTGTCTTTGTTTGTGTCCATGGTACACATAACACTATTTATATACCGTTCTGTGGGGCTATGACTGTGAAACGTTTACTTTATATATTATTAATAATTTTACTGTTTTCTCCGGGGACAACAATGCATTCAAAATCCTTAACGTATTAGTATTCGTAATGTAAGATTGTAACAGTCCACAGAGTTACAAGATGATAATATTTTGTTCAATAAAAATAATATAGCAAAATCACTAAAACAATCTTATTTTATTATCAAAGAGCTGCTCTGGTTAAATACAATGTTTATACATTGACAGTGCGCGACATTAAATTTTTATAGAACGTGTTCATCAACTCCTGGCCTGTTTTTAGTTTAAGCGTGATCTTTATGGACATTTTAATACTAAAATAATACCTACTAAGGAGATATTTCTCTTTTTTCGTTTAAAGATACTTACAACTAGTCTACAACTCTTTGCGGGAAGAGTGTGAACGTCCCATCCCATTTTTCATGTTATTTCTTCGATGGGGTTTGGATTTGTTCCAATAACGTCCAAAAAAAGCTATAGCTTTTTTTGGATTTTATTCGGAGGGGTTATAACCCCTCCGAATAAAATCCATCTGAAATGTTGTCTTTAAAAAATATTTTGCGAAATCAGTTTCTAGTGCCTATGAAACTGGCGCACAGTTAGTGAAGAAATACTTTAAAGGCATCTCACGTTACACGTAGAAAGTAATAAGCTAGAAACGAAGTGGCTATATAGTGCTCGTACATATACCTAGGTATAAGAACAGCGATGGCCGAGTGATTAAAAATCGTGGTAGTGTCGAAGACGCGACCGATCCCGAGTTCAAATCCTTTGCACATCTGGCAAAGAAATTTGTAATGTGCGCATATATTGCTGCTCCAGGGTGATGGAAAATATCGTAATATATAATTTATTACGATGTTCTTCATCACCGTGCACGCCTGAGGGAAATTCATAACTTCTCGGAAGCACGACGTCCACCAATCCGCATTTGGCCAGCGTGGTGGACTACGGCCTAAATCCCTCTCACTTGTGAGCTAGGAGACCATTGCCTAGCAGTGGGACATAAAAAAGGTAAAAAATAAATAGTGCCCGTAGCAACGCATGTATATTCTGTAATACGCAACCAATCACAAATAAGACATCTAGCCTTATTAGATACGGAACGATGGACATTTGTACTAACTTGAGTGATTTATTGATTATTGCTTAACGAATTGCATGATTCGAATCAATGTATATTGTATGTTATGTTTCATAATTATATTATTAATTAATTAGCTTTAGCCTGCGACTTCGTCCGCGGGTGGTTTACTTATCAGGGCATATGATTTAATTAACCATTCGTTGCCCAGTTTATTTAGAATGTAAATTTATACATTTGCTAGTAAATTCAGTAGAAAATTTGTAAGCTTTATAAATAATTATGTTTTTTGTTGCCTATAGTAACACATAATATAAAGGTATTGTTACGACTTTGAATACCTATAATTGGAAAGCAAAGCGTCGTATAGCAAAACCCCAAAAACGCATAAACCGATATTAGGTCTATTATCGAACAGTAAAGAAAGTTCTCTAAAAGTCAGTGATAAGAAAACAACGATTTCAATACTATTTTTTTTCAACCTTTTTTTATATCCCACTACTACTTATAAATTTCTCTCAGGCATGCACGGCGATGGAGAACATCGTAATTAATTAAATATCACGATATTTTCCATCACCGTGGAGCACCGATAAATGCGCACATTACAAATTTCTTTGTCAGAGGTGCGCGCCTAGGATTTGAACCTGGGGTCGGTCGCGTCGAAGACCGCGGTTTTTTCCCACTCAGCCATCGCTGCTCACTATACTGTACATACTCTATATCATAATTTCCATATAAATATAGTTCGGGATCCGCGTATGTACCTAAATATGGCGTACATGTGTAGTTTGTTTACATCGCGGGCTGCGGCTATTGTTTATGACTGTACATAACTAGAAGTGCGTAGTAACATTAAGGAAGGTTCGGGCCTATAGTTTTAGGTAGTTCGGGTAAATTCTAGAGAACCATGGGTAAATAAGGCACGCACCGGGACGCGACAGGCCGCAGTTTAGTTCCGGAAGTTCAACCGAAGCGATCTCTACCAAGCGACAAGGAAAAATTATTTCGACGACTACAGCAAAGATACTGGACCATAGTAAATGTGCTTAGTAATTTGGATTCTGTTGAGCAGATCTTTGTAAAAGGAAACAATAAACGCCTTCTACGTTACAAACGGAATTTTTATCACCCACAGCGCGTAACAATATTTAAAACATTCAATCCAATAGCGTAGTTGTAATATTATTGCTCCTAAAGTTTCAGTAAGTCGCAGTTGTTAAGAGGTCTTCTCTGAGGACAAAGTACCATTCAAAAATTTTTAATCAATGGTGTTATGTAATTACTTAAGTTTTGTGGTAATTTAATTGCAAGTCGTCAATGTAATCTTGTCTAGTAGGAAAATGAGTCTTGAATATAGAAAAAACTCTACATTTCATTGATTAAAATACTCAGGTTCACAAAATTGTATAGAGTAGCTGGTACCATATCGCCTTCATAGAAAGTTAATGAACTTTAAATATGGTTCTACAGTTTTTATGTCACTCGTCCATAAAGTCGTCACACTTCCAACTTTGTGCAAAGCAAATGCAAATAAAATATATTGTTATTGCATAACTGCATTATTCTAATTATAATTTATCCGAAACAACGGATCAAGTGGGTACATTTCAAACTTGTGTCTGATTATTTCAGTTGGAGAGAGTGCGAAGGAAATCTCGCTATGGATATCGAACAAGGGAGACGCGAGCTACTTCAGTATGGCCGTGCACGGGCAGAACTTTTTCAGACTTAACTACCCACTGAAGCTTAATACGTAAGTTTATACTGTGATGTAGTTTTATTCATTTCAGAATGTGGTCTTTGATGTATGAGCAGGTGAGCATATAGTCTGTGTGTGTGTATGTGTGTCTAAAGTAAATTCGAGACTTATTTGAGGTCACAATGCTTTTGCGCTGCTTCTTCTCAGAATAAAACAGAATTTCTCTACAAAAGAAAAAAGTTTTTTTTTCATTTCAATAAAAAAATATGCTTTACGAAATCCTGAAACAATATCTGAGAAACTTAAAATACTCGACACTTGTATTAAAAGATTCGTGGCCTTTCGCATCGTACACTTAACACTATATTACACACAAATACAACACATTGTCCCTTAGTGAAGTTGTCGACAGAACACTAACTTTAGCACGGTGAATATAAAAATTAGTGGTTAATTATAATTATACATTATTATAAACAAAAGTTTTAGCACTTTTGCCACTTGATAATTTTTGATTGAATAAGTTAAAGAATTACTGGGCGACGTCCTGATGCTTCCAGAGGAGGTTATGAAATGAAATATTCTTTAATCACTGTACGGTTCCTTTACAAACTCTTAGTGAACGTCATTTTGTTTGTTCATTTGTTCTATCTACTCTGGGTGCGCTTAGGCAATGCTGAGCTGAAGAAAAGAGCACGCGGAGAAAAACTTCAGCCCTATTACCCGGTAAAGCGCCCCTAGCTGAACCTACGGGCAGTATATTAGTTAATTCAGTGCATCAGCTAATTCAAACTACTACAACATCGATGTTTGTGTGAATATTGAAAAAACAAGCCAAACTTTAGCTCTAAAGGTCAGATACTAAAATTCATGTGTCATATCTACGATACTACATCAAGTATTTAAATGTTAATTGACCTGTCCATCATAATGAGAGATGAATCGAATGTTTAAAGGACATTTTTTTATATTCAGTCGCATTCAAAAACATTTATGTAAGCCTTAACCTTTTAGTTGAGAGCTAAATATTTGATCTACGATCTAAAGTCTAAATTTACTTCATATTTTAGTCTTACCATTACAAGACGATGATTTGTACTTCCAGAAAAGACGTCAAGAAACACTTATTTTAAAAATTATTTTATTGAAAGGTAGTATTGCACATTTGTACGAGTATATACATTGAAAACAACTGTTTTCATGATCCTAATTTTCTTATAATATTATTATTATACTAGCGGCCGCCCGCGACTTCGTCTGCTTGGACTTTATTTTTAGAATTTGTCTAAAATAAATCCAATGCTGCTGGCTACCTGCAAGTGAAAGTCCCGTCGAAATCGGTCCAGCCATTTCTGAGATTAACCGGAACAAGCAGACAAGCAAACAAACAGACAGACAGATAGACTAAACAAACATCAAAATAGTAAAAAAAAATGTTATTTTGGTATATGCACCGTAAACATTCATATGGATGTATGAAAAACCGGTTATTTTAATATTACAAACAGACACTCCAATTTTATTTATTTGTATAGATTATTATAGGTATATCTGACAAAAACTTCCCTTACATCAGATCTTCAACAACAATAACAAATATCTTCAACGAAATCTGTCGTATTTGATGTCATAAACTCATTTTAAGTCCCACCTACGTAATCGTAGGTATTTGTAAGTACTTACTTAAATAAACTCCTACGCAACGCAACCTTAAGAAGTTGAAGTTTCTTTGTCATTCTATTTTTACATTAACATAAATTTTCCTTTCGCGTGACCGTTTGACCTGTGTCTTTGCGTGATATATTTTGGTTTGAACTGTCCATTATTTTTATTATCAGGCATTTCGTTGATTTAGCAATCCTTTTACCACGAGCCAGTCTTTAGAGCCTTATACTTAAACCGTTTGTCCACTGCCGCCGACACCGGGCCGTCAACGAGAACGAAAATGTTTATTTCGCACCGATTATAAGCAGGCGCGGTCGCAGCCTTCAATTTGGGGGGGGGGGGGGTCGCCAAGAAATTTTGAGGGGGGGTCACTAAGAAATTTGGGGGAAGAGGTGTCCCAAATTGGCTAGTTTCGCTTTCCATCTATGCGTGACTGATGAATTTTGGTGGGGTCATGTGACCCCCCCCCCCCTGGGACCGCACCTGATTTTAAGATGATGCGCCGGGATGACTGCGCTTGGCGTGCGGTGGACACGCGGGCATAATTAATATGTATGTACCGCTACTTCGGCGCCGTCATCTCGTTCTTGGTGACGGGACTGTGACAGTGGCGGTGGACAAACGGCCTTAGCCGAGGTATCGTAATACAGTTGACACGTATATTAAGGTCAGTTTGTTTAGCGATACAAATAACAAATTTGACATTCCTAACGGCCAGGCCACACGGGCGCTTCGATGCTGCATAGGAGTCGCGAGTTTTAGCGACTTTACGGATGCTGCATCACGATTTATTCGTAATTACCTAAACTCGAAAGCGGCAGATAATCCCGCGTTTAAGCGTTTTTAAGTGTGCATAATGCAGCGTTTGTTCACTGCGTTTAGCGACTAAAAAGCCGATCACCACTATAATTTGACGACCCGCGTGGCGCAATAGTTACCATACCGGACTGCCAGTCCGGCAATGTAGAAATTTGAATGATGAATATAATTTTCTGTTCTCGGTCTGGGTTTTTGTGTTTCTCTGTGTGTGTGCATGGTACCCACGACACAGGGTATATCTACTCTGGGGGTATGAGGGGGTAACGTTATTATAATTAGCTAGTGTGGTTTGGACGTAAGACATGCGCATGGAAAGAGAAATACGATACACCACGTACATATACTCGTAAAAAAGAATCGGCTTGAAGTTGGAATCCTGCGTGTCGTTCTTATAATTTAATCTTTTGTGTTATAAGTATCTATAGTTTATTTAATAGCCACGCCTGTATCGTGAATTGTGAAATAATCGAAGGATAGTGTGGGCTTCACTACTACATTAGCTGAATCATTTATGAAACTATTTACATTCAACCTTGTTATGTGCAACACTTTGATAACTGATAACGGATAGAAATCTAAGGTCATCTATCGCTTAAAAGGGTGACGGGCCCGCTTTTGTCGATTAATTTTTAGAGCTGAGGAAGGGATCGAGAAGAGTTATAGTGAGGTCAAATTCGACTTCAGCTAACGTCTCTCCCACATTTTGAAGGTTTCCCCACGTTGCATTTCATTGGATACATTATTTGATTCTAAATGTATTGCTGAACAGTTTATTCCGTATACTTAATTAGTGAAGATTGTTGTGTGTATAAGAAGTCGGTTAACTAGAATGGGTTTAGTGCGAACAGAGACCTTAGTGTAAGTGTGCACAAGCGAAAACGTTACTATCGCGTTTGCGTTAAGAATTTAATTATCGACCTTATTCCTTTCTACTTAAGATCTATCTGTCCAATTTTAACTCTGACGCAGTAGTAACGTTTGCGCGTTTACAAACTCACACTAAGGGCTCTGTTACTATTGAATTTAGGAGGCACGTCAATATTTATTACTTCATGCATTCCATTAAGTACATTATTCTTAGTCTAAGATGCATTCTCTTTCCATCTCACTCTTAGCTTTCTCGCTGTATATTGCTGTCAGTTTACATCATTTGTAACGATTTCTTTAAGTTAAATCGACGTAACACTACGATAATAATTTGTCTTTGGCTATCGTTAGAGTCGTAAGTAATGCAATGACAAATTTTATACATGCAATACCTACATGTTCGCTTTCGACGAGAAAGTGCTTATTAGGATTCGGTGAGATATTTTCCAAGAGGCATGTTGGAATTCGATATTCGAAAGTTTCAAATTCGGGCTCCTGAGAATTCGGGTAAAATAAATTCCTTTTTGTGCGTGACATTTTAAGTAATTGTTGTAAATGAAACGAAAGTAAGCCAGAATAGAACATGGCCTACTGAAAATTGAAAATCCGATGGTACTAAAAATAAAAACGTAGGTAATAAAGAACTAGAAATACTTAATATAATCTAGATTATAACAGAAAATAGAACAGAAAATACTTAATATAATCTAGATGATTTAAAGTATTTGCATCTAGGTGAAACAGTTAAATATTTATACCCGTGGTAAATATTATCAATAGGAAAAATTTAATAGCTCGTAAGTAAAATAATATAAAATTCATTATTTGTAACAATTTTGAAAAAGAGTTGTGTTATATAAAAGTAAATTAAATAAAAAAGAAGAAAATGGACAAAACAAACCACCGTATCTAGATCAAACATTAATTTGGACTATCAACCGAAAGTATGGACCGAGTACGTAACATACAATTTGTTCTAAATCAAACAATGTGAGTATTACGTAAAGTTTGTAAAAGTAGCTCACTGCGAAACGCACTCAAACCTGAATATAACTTAATGACTCAGACGTTTGATTAAATAAGTACTTATGTACATATAAATTTACTTGATATAAAGTAGGCAAATTACAATTCACGCTTATGACCTGTAAGTGTGACGGCGCTATCTATACTAATATTATAAATTTGAAAGTAACTCTGTCTGTCTGTCGGTCTGCTACTCTTTCACGCTTAAACCACAAAACCGATTTTGATGAAATTTGGCATAAACATAGAAAGGACGTTGAGAAAGGACATAGGCTACATTTTACCGCGGGAAAATACCTCATTCCCACGGGAAGCAAATGAAATGAATGAAATGTTTGTTTGGACGCACTAATCTCAGGAACTAATGGTTCCAATTGAAAAAAATCTTTTTTGTGTTGGATAGTCCATTTATCGGGGAAGCCTTTTTATTTAAAGGCAGACGGCCCACATGGTGTTAAGCGATCACCTTCGCCTATGGACACGGGCAACCCCAGGTGAGCCACCCGAAGGCTTTAGGCTATATAACATCATGCTATGACTAATACCAAAGTCCACGCGGACGAAGTCGCGGGCAGCCACTAGTATCGAATACACGAGTATTACGATACGCATGCCAATTTCTTTGTATTCGAAGTAAACCAGTTAAAGTACTTAGATTTCAAATTAAATAACCATTGTAATCGCAAGAAAGAAATAAATAAAGAAAGAAAAAAAAATTTATTTAATATTTGGGTTAGAATTACATTATATGCACTTAATGAATGTTATTTTTTTCTATCACCGCCTTTAGAAGCCCGTTTGGGCTAGATGTTGAGGTGAGACAAAAATAGCGGCGGAAAAAACTCCTAGCAGCACTATTAAAAAAAAGAACATACTTATGTATATATTTAAGATAAGCAATGGCTATAAGTATACAAATGATATACATGACAACTGATCATGCGAGACACTATTGTACGTACATATTAAAACTATACGTAATTTATTGCTTCTTAATCTCTGTTATTGTATCGGAGAAGATAAATCTACTTTTCGATTTAAGTTCAGACAGACTTTTATGCAACACAGGATTAATAATAACAATTTTATTAATGTTGGTATGGACCTTTAACTGAAAATCGGGACCATGTTGTTAATCTCAACAAAATTAAATATGGACAAACATTCGTTAAATCTATCACACAGTATTTGCATGAATAACAGAAACGAATCAACAGGAAAAATTGGGGTAAATGTTTGATGCGAATGGAAAAACCTGAAGTAGTCACCTGTATAGATACCGTTACTAATATTTAGGAACAAATTGCGTATGTTTTCGTTTAATATTTGCGCTACATTTGGAATTTTTTTGTAAGTAATAGTGTTCCAGTAATGAACTAAGTATGATGCGAGCTGTGACAATTTATTCAAATCAGTTGAATAGTAATGAATAAAAATACTTTGATAGTAAAATATTTCCAAAAAATAATGAGAGATTGGATACAAAAACTAATTTAACAAATTAAACCGACTCCAAATACCTGTCACCTAAAAACGATAACAATAAAAATTACTGCTAGGTACCTCTAGCCCTTCTAGAAATGCGTTTTGATGTAACTCAGACTGCTCCCAAAAATGGATTATACCCAATTTTAATAAAAAAGGATCATATCGATATGACTAAAAGTTTCGGGGAAACTTATGGTGAAACATACACTAACAAAATTTATCACATGTCCTAGGCAGCTTAAATAGATCATCATAGATATTTGAGTATCAAACCGGAGTGTGCGCGTGTGGTCCTACGCCAACCTTTAAACAATTAGCGTAACACACAATGAACACACAAATATTGCTTTTCTGTTACAGTTGGTACCACTCGTGTCAATCATGGAACGGCAAGACCGGCGAATGGCAAATATGGGTGAATGCTGAACGAGTAGGCAGAGGATTCAACAACAGGGTAAGAAAATAATATGACCTATTTCAAATTCTTGAAACTTACTTACTTACTCCTTAACAAATTCATTCTTTACGTGAAAAGTCTGAAATATTTCCAAGTCTTCAGCCGGAAGTGAGCCTTCTGAATTCAACGAAAGAAGTAATAAACTATCCATGGAACATTTTATTTAATTCTTCATTAAATAACGCTTCACACTCATAGCCCCACAGTAGGGTAGATATACCCTGTGTCGTGGGTACACAAACACCCAACTCATCATTCAAATTTCTATTTCGCCGGGAATCGAACCCGGGACCCTTCGATTGGCAGTCAGGCATGGTAACCAATGCGCCACGCAGGTCATCGAGAGGATGGTTCATTGGATGCACAACTTCCTTATTGGAGAGAATATAAATGATTCTTATATAACAATAACACTTGAAGCTATTTTAGAATTTGCACAAACATATTCACTAATTGTTAACATTTGTTCTCATTTGGCAGCTTGTTGGGCACATCATCAAAGGAGGTGGCACAGCAATAAGCGGACAGGATCAATCGCTTTTGGTCTCGAAAGACGGATTGGAACCTGAAATACGTATGTTGATATTTTAGTTATAAATGTATGTCAAATTGAGATGTACTATAAATAATGTCTAATGTTTTATTTTCTTTTAATCACAGAACAACCTGGTCTAATCGGTGAAATCACTATGCTGCAGCTGTACCATGTAGCATTGACGGCGGGTAAAGCGCACAAAGATCACAAGCATCACCACGCTCATCATTTCAGACACGACGGAACTCCTGTTGATGTTTCCACTGAGCCTGCTACGGAGCCTCCGTTACCTCAGGCTACTCCTATAGGCAATGGACACTTCCTCATTGCGGGTCAGCTGCAGAGACCGGCGAGCTTGAATTTGGCGGGAGCTCAACAACAGATGATTCCCGTTCAACTTCCTAACGGTCTCCAACTTCAACAGGAATATATTAACGGACAACTTGGAAATCGCATCGTATCTGAACAACTGCTTAATAGCGTGCAACAGATACCATCTGATCAAACTGGAGGCTCAGTATCGGGCCCACATATTCCTTTAGTAGGCTTAGCAGTCTCTCCTGTCTCACAAAACCAAGCAGCTTATTCTCCAAGACCTCTGGGGCCATCCAAAGTATCATCCGTCGTATTGTCCGGATCTTTACTTAATCCTGCTAATGTCCAATACATCGACGAGACTTCTTCTCACAACTTATTCAAAAGAGATTCTAAGAAACGCGATAAACGAGATAATCCCGAAAAGGAACTGTTAGAGGAAAGCAAAGGTAACATGCGTGTAATGTTATTTTATGTAAATACTTGTTGTTTTTAATTCAAATCATACTTACTTTTTTGATATATATAATTACTTCCTTTCAGGAAAGAAAGACAAACGTGGTCTTGTAGCATTATCAGATGGATCCATAGTGGATGAAGCATTGTTGAGTCCAAACCTCAATGAAGAAAGTCAAGTTGACGACATGCTGTTCCAGCAGTCTCTGTTAAATGGTCTAGCTGGAGTCGTAGGAAATGTTCCAGTTCAGACACTACAGAAAAAGACGGTAAATTCGTAGTTATTAAACAAATTTCTGAAAAATATATATTACTTAGTAAGGTTTTTAATAAAAGGTAAAAAACATCAGTGTTCTCTTTGAAATTCCAGGAAATTATCTTAGAATGACTACGAATGTCTGAATATCAAAAATCTTCAAAGGGAATTTTCGGTGCTGCATACTTTATATCATTGATATATTACAGGTGGACGAGCGTGAACCAGCTGAGGCTGAAGTGAAGGCAGTGATGCAAGTGTGCAGTGGTTGTGCACCAGAACCTTTCAAGAAGGCTCTTGTACTTTCCTGGAGATCAACGCCGAAGAAGCTATTTAGTGGAGCGCACTATTACAAGGGTCTCCCGATTTGTAAAGCTTTTTAAAAATAATGAGTCATTATAATATAAGGTGTATCATCGTACGTACCTCCGAGAAAACCGCGCAAATATAATCAAATAGTATCGATTTCGATGTACAAACTTTTCAACTGAGGCTAATCAAAAACGTAAGAATAAAAAGTAATACATGTTCTGCGTATAAAATTGAACCCAAGACCTGCCTATTTAATAATATTTTTGGATCAGTTTCATTATCCATTAACAGAACACGAACTTTAGTAGATGCAAGTTTCCTATTCATTTTGCCATCGTAATATACTTACGTGTGATCTGAAAATAACTTGTTGACAACCTTAAAGCATCAAGGTATGAGAGGTATGACACCCGTCAGTGGAGTGGCCTTTACGGGTGAACCTCTCTTCCCAACGTCCATGCACAATGTGCCTTCTATTGACATATTTAGAAATGTATGCGTCTGTAGCGATGAAAGAATATTTGTGAATGTGTGACAAAATTAAAATGTGTGCGTTCTTTCCCCGCACCAGATTTGGCACAAAAATTATGTATAGGAGCTAGGCGCTATGCCATCTCTCCTGAAGGGTGAGTCAGTGAGTTTGATGCTCTAAGTTGACAACCTAATTATCCAAGTCTCAATATCCGTATTATTATTTATTCTTATGTCAAAGATAATATTATAGTAAGTTTAATAAATCTCTGTCTTTCACCACTTGTAGAATAGTCAACTTAAGGCTAACTTTATTTTGCATTAATAACACAAACAGTGATTACAGATTAAGTACTATAAATGATTATTGACTGTATTTAGGTCGAATTATCACTATTTATAATTATTGTCAATGTTATATTCCATTCATTTACCTATAGTTTTTTATCGACATCTTCAATAGTGCCACGGTTCGAATAATATTTAGTGCGTTACAGAATTTTGTAGAAGCTGATGATGTTTTGAATACCCTAATGTATCTACTATTACGTTCATTTTCCATTCGGAAATGATATATTCAAGGGCAATTTACCGGAAATTGAAACGGAGGCACTTTACTTTCCGCTTCAACAACATAAAAGTGACATGATAGATATCGTTTTAGTTTGAAAGTTTAAAGCTTTGACAATCCTTAATGTCCCAATGTTTGAGACAAAACAATTAATTTTTAACCAACTTCAATCAAAAAAGGAGGAGGTTATCAATACGACTGTATTTTTTGTTGTCCGTTAATATATTTCCATTCATAATTAAAATTATTTTCGTCTCGTTACTTTTTTTCGAAATGTGAGCGACACCAGTGTTTATTACGATTTTGCAAACTGCACGTTTAAACATTTTTTTTTTTCAATTTTAATCATTAAACGAATATTCTACGCGTCATCACTTGCCATTTTGAAACTATGTTATTTATTTTACTTTTAGTGATTATTGCGTGAAAATGCATTGAATTGTGTTTATTATTAGTTTTAAGATAATCTTACCGATTTGTTACCATTTTTTTAATTAAATAAATGAATTAAATACGAAAGCAGTTTTATTATTTAGTCACAAGTTTAATTACGGTGATGATATTCTATATAACCGGCAAATATTCATTATTACTTACAATAAAATACACAAAATATGTCCATATAAAAATATAAAAGCTTTACAATTAAAATACTTCATCTAAAAAGTTCTTATAAGGCATGGGCCAAGACACTGGCAGCATTGCCACATTGAAACCCAAGGCTCAACCCTTGAGCAAAGTAGCCGCCAGCTCTTATGACACAATGTTATAAATGTTAAAAAACCGGAAATGTTACCATTAAATCACTAAATAGAATTGTGGGTCAAACACAACTAAGTAATACATAAATCATTTTATATAAAGAAAGCGCTTTCAATACTGCATTCACAGGTGTTACTAATTTGGAATTAAACTAAATAAACTTGGCCGACAAAGCTGAAAGAAGCTATTGGCTGAAATACTTACCTAATCTTGAGTATTTAAACTTACACAAACTTCTGAAGTTGGGTTAATAGCTATCCTGAGGTTAGCATTTAATAATTACGTAGCGAATAATTAGCACTTGTCGGTATATACGATAGATGAAAAGACTGTATTTTTTAATGCTTAAGTTTTGCTTTGAATATAAGAAAATAATATGTGGTACCGGTAAACAGGATAGTGTCACCGACACGCTGCGTAGTGTTTATTTTTGATAGTGTTCTAGACAATTGTAGAATCACTACGCAATACAATGTAGGTACATGACTAAATATTATCCAAAACTTTCAGTTCTTATTTCTATTATATATTCACTATTATATATTAACTATTCAATCTACAAGACCGCCTATTTCTTTAAAAATAATATTTTTATATTGTTACTATTAATTATTTAAGAACATATTTAACTTCAAAGAATTATAACGACGACTTTTTAGAGAGGTCTTTTTTCCTGATTATGATAGTGCTTTTCCCTTCCATGTGAATGGCAAGTCTTTTTTATGGGAAATTTAAACAGGACTTACCTTGGTCTTGTGTACATGTTGATGGTGATACTCGGAGTCAATCTCCGGCTCGCTGAAGTAGCTTTGATCCTGCAATAAAATAAAATACAATGTCATTAACTCGCTTTGAACATCAAAACCTCATAATATGTATTTAACAAAACTATTAATTTTGTAAGTTCCTGTTGAAAGTATCTTCAATATTAAATTATATATTTAAAAAAATGGTTAACGGGTGTGCTCCACGAGCGGAACCCCAGAACGGGCCCATCATCGGCAGAGCAGATGTGCTCTCCTGAACTTTCACATGTTTACAGCGGCATGCGGTCACGTACACACCGCCATCCTTCCCGGGGCTGCTGACTGGATGGGTCGAGCTCCTACTCTCACCACCCGCAACCCCGATAGCCAACTTTTAGTCGCCTCTTACGATATGCAGGGGATAGTGTAGCTCTATTCTTAATCCGATCCGAATATTATCTGCCTATTGCCACTTTAGCTTGCAGATTTTGAGAGCTATGTCGGTAAGCTTAGTTACTCTGCATCTAACGTCTATATCGCATCATAATTATTCTGCAATGTCCATAGTGCATAGCCTAGTTGGTAACGTACGCGCATTTCAAACTAGGCCAGTGATTTTTAATCTAAGAGTAGCGGTTCATAGGGGAGTCGTGAAGCCCAGCTCGGGTGTTGTCGGCAAAAGAAAAAAGACTAGATTCTACGGTAAAGTAAAAACACCATTTCAGTTAGAAGGATAAAACTTAATTTGTAAAATTTATCATCATTAGAATAAAGTTAATAATCATAATATCTAACTATTGAAGTTTATTATTTTTATTTCGATACCGTTAAAGGGACAACCACAGAATCCTAATAGGATGACTTTGTTGTCCGTTATCTGACCGTCCGTCCGTCCGTGTCTCTGTCAAGGCTCTTAATTTTGGGAATGCGTGGAGTTATCTAGTTAAAATTAAAAACCTTATAATCCTCATATTAAGGTCTACAGGCCCTTAAAGTTGTGAAAATAATGAAACTTGTAAATTACCGTAAAAATTAGAAGAACGCTTATTTCCAATCTTTAAAAATAATCAAAATGTATTAGATAAATTATTTATTAGTTAACCTAGAAATATTCAATTAAATGTTATTAATTCTTACATTTTGTACAAGAGGTATACTTAATGCCTATTGATATTTTCTGACTATTACCCTCAGGAAGTGCACAAAATATAAATGAACTATATTTTTATAGTACACGTTCAAGGAAAGATCTTAATACAATACATTTGTGATGAAATAATAATAGCTTCAATAGAGGTATCACATGAAAAGGCTGAAAGGCACGTGCAACACATTCGCATATGCGAGTGCATGTTATCTGCAGCACAAAACACAAGTTCGCAAACTTTTCTTACCTGATCCCAGTTGGTAGCGCCAGGGCAAGAAGCAGTACTCGGAGGAATAGCAACGGCTCCCACTGCTACCACTCCTGGAAGAGGTCCGCCACCCAGGTCCCCAGCTTCAAGAACACGGAGAACGGATCGATCGCGTATATCTCGTAGATGGGCTCTGTACAAAATAATTGGACATATATAAATTTATGTTTTTTCTCCACAGCAGTGTACTGGCAGTCGGGGCATGATATAGATCAGAACTTAGTGGTTAGTAGAATTTAGACGAATTAACATGGCTCTTGGCAGATTTACTAGGCCGTTCAGGATAAGCGTTGCTTCCGAACGCAAAATGAAGATGTGACATATATGTATTTGCCTCCAAAACAGCGCAGTATCCAGATCAGACCATCTGATCTTGGTGAGGTGTAGATCCTTAGAGCTACAGTGATTATTTTAATGACAACTTGGCTTTTTTGTTACTTTTTTCTTTATTTCCGACAGAGGTTTTAAACGTCTTTAGTTCTAAGGCATATAAACAAACACTCTCTATGCATAATATTAAATAGTATAGAATTATAAGAGCAACCCTTCCATTTAAAAGAGCATCATCAAATATAACACAAAATTCGAGAGAGAAATTGTCTTCTCTACGCTACTGTCGAAACCTTTCTTCTTTTTAAAGTTGGATAAGAGTCCCTAGAACGTCATTGATCTTCTATAAAGAACACAATATGTATGGTTACTAATTGGATAAAAGGCTAAGTGGTAGGTATTGTTTTCACAGACTACGAGTTGCCTAGAGAACTAATACCACTTGTTGCGTTGCTGGCTTGGTATAACGTTGCCTATTGGCAGTTCATCTTCAGTGGCATACAATAATTGCTTCAAGGCTGTGGGAAATAGGGCATGTTACGCTGTTTACACTTACCTACCCTTCCTAACCCTAATAATGTTTTCCATTAGAGTTTTTCATTTATAAATTGCGCAATGAAGGTCTTACAAAATAGCGGAATACAACTTTTTGTTTTAGTTCAAAAAATATTTTACAAACCTTAAACAAACTAAGAACGTTATTGTAGCAAATTTCAAATCAATAGCGAAACGTGATACAGCTGTAGCGTTATAGGGAGGACAGTATTTAATATCAAAGAACAATGAACGTGTCTAAGCATAAAGGATTAAATGATTAAAATACAAGCTTAAAGCAAAGCTGAACTTTAAAACTTAGGGTTACTTGAGAAGCCGAACAGCGCCAAATGAATTTATATCTCGTATGGGACTCCCGTTAATTTTCAATGTTTTTCTGATGCAGCGGTTGTAGTGTTACGCTGTTACGCAGAAAAATCAACAAATATTATTATTATGATTCCAGAAACAAAACTCAGATGAACAGATTGACAGACAGTTTAGTAATTATGGATGGTTATGTCATTAGATCAAGCAAGCATAAATAAGAGGCTGGCGTAGAACGCATGCGAACGCACGGTGAGATGGGTGACAGCTAGTGGCTAATTTCATGTGTGTTTCCATTTTCAGGAGGGCACGTTATGCCGCTGGTTCCGGATAACAGTAATTCAATCTTGTTGGAGACCTTATGGGTGGTTTGGGAACATCCGACAGCGGATTGGACACCAATCCGCATTGGAGCAGCATGGTGGAGTAAGCTCCAGGTCTCCATAATGGGGACAACTAGAAATCAAAATTTTATAATATTAGCTCAAACGGTTACAAAGATATGAAGATCTAAAAGTCACCAATGTTTACCGACTTCCAAAAGGAGTTTATACTGTGTTCGGCTGTATGTTTTTTTTTTATATATGTTCACCGATTACTCCGCCGTTTGTGGTCCGAATTTTTGTTCGTTTGCTTATACTCCTGAGGTGGTCCCATTTTCACCAAATCAGGATTTGATGACGGAATCCTAGAGAAATCGAGAGGATCTCTCAAATTTTATGGGCACATTATATTAATTTTCTTATTTTTTCTGAAGGATAAGAGATATTTGTGCATAGAAATTATCGTCTCATGTTGCTGAGCTGATGAGTAGGTACTGTGACGGTTAGAAGTTGAGAGCAAATTCTTTCAATAAATGGTTTTTTTGTTCGAAATCTTACATACCCAAGGTTGTCCAACTGTCACCAAGTCAAAGTGATGGGATCCCCGAGAAATCGAGGGGAACATTCAAATTTTATAGCACAACAATTGATTTTCATATACTTATTAAAGCAAATCAGACATTTTTGTATGATTATCATCATATCATGTTGCTGAGCTGATGACGGAAAGTACCACGACGGTTAAGAGTTGAGAGTAAATTCTTTAAATTTATGTTTTTTTTGTTCAAAAAGTTATACTCCTAAGGTGGTCCAACTGTCATCATGTCAAAATCTGATGATGGGATACTAGAGAAATTGAGGGAAATGCTGAAACTTTATAGGAACACCCATTGTATTAGTTATAGTTTTTAATATAATACAAATATTCATGCCTGGTAATTAATCAACTCATGTTACTAATCTGGTGATTGAAGGTACAACTCCTCAACGGTTAGGAGCTGAGAGCAAATTCTTTCAATAATTAATTAATACGTTCAGATTGACCGATAGTAGTATTCTTTCAGGCCATAGAAGGCTATTAGATTAACATAAAAAAGGTAAATCTCATTTACGTTTAGAAGTTAGGTGGAAAAAATTCCACCTACGCTTATACATACAAACAGAATTATTAAATTAAAATTACTAAAAAAGTGAAATTAATTAAGTTTTAACAAAAATAGGACCAACTTCAATCGGAAAAAAATTTAATTGTTCATTACCTACTTCTTCTTATTTATGGTAATGTCTGTTAAAACTATTTTTGGAGTCGGGCCCTTAGTAAAATTTCGAACCTTTCGTTCTGAATGGGCACCGACTCCAATATACAATCCGACTCAAAAATCCTGAACAATTTTATTTTTTACCGTTTGAAGTCGGTTCCAGTTTTTTGTTGTTCTAGTTTTTTGAAAACTTAATTAATCCACTGCCTGACTGACATATATACATGCATATATATGAAAAACCCACTTCCAGATGAACTATGCAGTTGAAATTTGGCATTTAAATAGGTAATTATGTGTAACCGTAGGAAAAAATCTGAAAACATAATGAAATTAATAGCATAGAACGAGGACCCCCTAATGTTATTAGAATTATTGCTGAAATAGTCCAGAAATAAAGTACTTTTTTTCAACTTTTTTTTCTGTCCCACTGCTTGGCACAGGTCTCCTTCTCACAAGTGAGAGAGATTTAGGCCATAATCCACCACGCTGGCTAAGTGCGGATTGGTGGACGTCATGCTATCTAGAAATTATGAATTTCTTTCAGGCATGCACGGTGATGGAGGACACCGTAATCAATTAAATATCACGATATTTTCCATCACCGTGGAGCAGCGATAAATGCGCACATTACAAATTTCTTTGTCAGAGGTGTGCACCGAGGATTTGAAACCGGGGTCGGTCGCGTCGAATACCGCGGTTTTTTACCACTCGGCCATCGCCTGTGACTTATTTAACTCTCGTATAACATATCTTTCTTTCTACAAAAAGTAGCGATATCCCACCAAAAACATAAATGTGAAAAATGACGGTTAAAATGTCAGCAAAAAGAATATGTTTGTTTGTGGACTTCGCCGAAAAATGTATTGAGATCTAAATAAGCGCCAAGTTCTACACAAAATCCTGAAAAATATTTAAGAGAACAAAACAATCGTTATAAATAAGCAAACATGCAACTCTATTTCTTGTTTTATCATTATCAACTACAACAATGATAACATTTTAAATTTAATGTAGAATAGTTTACTAATTAGATATCAGTTACGATAAAATTAAGATTAAGATTTGACTAGGCTAGTTTTTATAACTGTGCCGGCTTGTAACAATGTAAATACATATAATTTTCTCACATGTTTTCTTTTCCTTTGTATTCTATATATCTGTACTAGGTACGTAATCGTATTTCAAAACACCCGCGTGGCGCTATGCCGGACTGCCGATCAAGGGGTCCCGGGTTCGATTCCCGGCGAAGCAGAAATTTGAATGATGAGTTTAAATTTCTGTTCTCGGTGTGGGTGTTTGTGTTCCTGTCTTTGCATGTGTTCACGGTACCCACGACACAGGGTATTATTTACCTTACTGTGGGACTATGAGTGTGTAACGTTTATTTTTTGAATTATACATTATAATGGTGTGAGTAAAAATTCGTGCCAGCTTAGTTAACCGAGTCATACCGACATTCTCAGTAGTAGGAAGGTACACAAAGTATACCTAATCCTCTTGATCCGTTGAGTTCTTGTTAAGAAGCCCGGAGCAGCCCGGATGTAATTAGAAAATTGAATGTGAAAGTAACGAGAGAAAATAATACTAGGAAGAAATAAAGGATAAAAGATAATACCTCAATTAGTCATTGCAGATTATTGCCTTTATTGAGGGACATCAAAAGAATATTGATGACGATGAAAGTTCATAAGATGTACCTAAGTATAATAAATGAACTATGACTAATCATGAAATAGCTTATCTACTTGTCGCTGTGTATATATAAGAGGAAAATAATAGAATAGATCAGCCATAAAACAGAAATAAATTTAAATTAAATGAATAATATTTTGTTCAGTCTTGTTAGACTGAACAAAAGTGGCTTTACAACCATACCAAATAAAAAAAGATTAAGATTAAAAAAAATACCATTACACACTTATCATGAAATTCCAATTCTCCTGATGGACCCGTAGACAATGAAATAATTGTTGATGATGATAACAGAATTAAATAAGAACATAAGAAAAATAAATAAACAGGGACTGCAGGGAATACAAAACAAAGGCCTCTGCATGGTCGGCTTTCACGCAGAGATATTTAGCGTTTTTCAAAGCTGTGTGTCGCTCTGGAAATCCCTCGGAAGGAAATGCATTCCTCTTACACCATATTTCACATAATACTGTGCTCTTTGCTACTCCAGTTGAAGCCGGTGTAGTGCCTTTGAACGAACATTTTTACAAAGAGACCACAGAGAGAAACGTTAAGACAGTAAAATTAAAGGCAACGAAAATGAATTAATATATTGTTACTACGAATGAGACTGTTAGTAAAACGCAACAGGTAAAAATTAGACTAAGAAATTAGAAAAGTATCAGAAGAATGAAATGCCAAATATACCAATCTCAGTTCTGATTTCTGGATCATGCACAGGGATATTTATGGGTTGTGAATTCAGTTAGAACAAGCAATGTGTATACCTATCTAAAGTACAATAAAACATTAGATGAATGGTGGTTAAAAACACATTTCAAGTAACATTTTTAATGTGAATAAACGCGTGCAGGCCCCTGCTGCGTTCCATTGGAGACTACCCATATCACTTAAGGTGCCGGATGGCTTTTGAAGCACCCCCAACAACGCAATGTAAAATATGGGTGCAACAAAAATTAAATAATTTCGCCATTTTGTATTGAACTCTAGTATCTTTTCAAAATGCATAGATTCCCCAACCATATTATGACATTAAATGACATGCTTTATTATCTCAAGCAAAATCATTTCTGTTGCTCCAAGTTCGTGGAGCATTGAGTTGGATAATATCGTGGTTTGTCACTGTCTTCCATTAAGGTATTAGCACAATACAAAGAGAGCTTCTTTCTTCGAGCAACTTGTTTAAATATAACTTTAAATGTAACCTTATTTCATTACATTTATAAGAACATATTACTGAAGATTGCTTGGTGTGAAACGCAATTTATTTACACTTACTCCACCACGCTGTTCCGATGCGGGTTGGTGGAGAAACGGGTTAGTGGCCATTCCGATGACGGTTGGTTTTTATCCGCCCACAAAGACTTTAAGGTTAATATACTCGTAACTATCCTTTAACCTTCGTGCTATCAAAAACAACCGGGACCGACGGCTTAAGATTACCTCCGAAGCACAGAAACGCGCATGAAATGTTTGTTATCTACTAAAGGTTACCCATGTCACACCTGACCGCGCCAGTTAGCACCACGCTGTTTTGCATAAATAAAAAATAACGATGCACAAATATATTTAACGAAGTTAATGTACGATAAGTAACATGGTATAGAATTATAACGAAGTTCAGGTGAGTAAGTCACATGGCTATTAAAAAAAAGTTTTTTTATTTTTTTAATAGCGTTTCACACTCATAACCCCACAGTAGGCTATACCCGGTGTCGTGGGTACCATGTGTCATGTATCATCCATCAATCATCATCATCATCTATTTCAAACTCATTGCCCTGCAGCGGGATAGATATATCATGTGTCGTGGGTACCAAGACACACACAAATACAGAAACAGAAACACCCAGACCAAGAACAGTTTAAACTTATCATTCAAATTTCTGTTTCACCGAGAATCAAACCTGGTACTGTTTAATTGGCAGTCCGGCATGGTAAGCATTGCGGCACGCAGTGCGTTTTAGCTATTAATATTGAATTTTAAATTAAAAAAATATGGTATAAGTGTTCTGGATTTTCTAATTTTCCGCGCAATTTTCTTAATTTTTTTTTATAAGATATTTGACTGACAATAACAAACACAACAAGAAAAGAATTAGCGAAATCGGTCCACCTGTTCACGCGTGAAGCTATGAGCAAGGAAAATAGGTATTCATTTTTATATATATAAAGATAGAAGAATAGAAGATAAAACAAGATTAAAAAACGGCAAATTGTTTGTAAAGTAGGTTTACGATCGAGATGTTTACGTGATAACGTCCGCACGAGAAAATCTCCATTCGTTTGTATGCCGCTAGAGTGAGAGAGACGGAAGATCGGTCCACTCACTCGAACGCTATGCCAGCCTCCGCTCGTGAGGATTCAAGTTTCACGGAATGACTGGCAGCGCTCGAGATGAGACGGGAGATCGGTCCGTCTCTCTCTCGTTATACCTGCGATCGCGCTCGTGAGGTTTTGGTGTGACACAAGTTTATGAACATGTCACCCGACTAAAACAATTTTAAAGACGTTATCACGTCAAAAATAATTCATTAATTACGGTAACTGCATGCCGACATGACTCTCTTGAAAAATTATCGACGAATGCTCATGTCAAAGCGGACACGACTTTTACACGACTCCGAATATTTTGGACATTTGCGTTTACCGAAATTTTACGACTTTATGTAACTCAATTTATTGCGTTTGTTGGTTCGCAGAAAGTAATTAATGAAAACCTCTTTACAACTGAGCCAGTCAGAAAAAAACTTAAAAACTTTCCATATCAGGTATTTGTACCAAAGTGTTGTGTTAGGTACGCAAATGATGAATAATAACATCTCTGTAACAGTTATTAAAGTAGGGCAAAGAAAGAGGCAATAAAATTCATTGCATAAGAATACTTAAAAATTGATATTTAGTTTCGCTGCTTCTTTTTAACGACTACAGATTTATGTTTTATACGATTTTAAGTAGGTCCATACCAAATTGCCGATACTCAGTACCGGCAAATTTAAAATCGAATATCTTACGTTTGATTAGGAATTCCAAATTCAGTTTTTCTTTCGAAATAAAGCCAGAAAAATATTGTTTTGAAATTCGTATTTCATTTGTTTTCACATCATTTGTTTGAGCTTCAACATTGCTATAACAACAACTATAGCCATATTGAATAAATTAAGTTTTTAACAAAAAAATAGAACCGACTTCAAACGGTAAAAAATAAAATTGTTCAGTACCTACTTCTTCTTGCTTATGGTAGACTCTTAAAACTATTTTTGGAGTCGGGCCCTTACTAAAATGTCGTACCATTCGTTCTAAATGGGCACCGACAGTACAGACAGTGGGACAGTACCTACTTCTTCTTGCTTATGGTAATGACTGTTAAAACTATATTGGAGTCGGTACCCATTCAGAACGAAAGGTACACTATATTTACTAAGACAGGACATTTTACTAAGGGCCCGACTCCAAAAATAGTTTTAAGAGTCTACCATAAGCAAGAAGAAGTAGGTACTGAACAATTTTATTTTTTACCGTTTGAAGTCGGTTCTATTTTTTTGTTAAAAACTTAATTTATTTCACTCTTTTTAGTAATTTTAATAATTCTGCACATATGTATAAGCATAATTGGATTTTTTTTTCAGTTAATTTCTAAACGTTAAATAGATACCTTTTATAATCATGTTTATCTAATAGCCATCTTCTACCCTGAAAGAATACTACTATCAGTCCACCTGAACGTATAAATTTATGAAAGAATTTGCTCTCAGCTCCTAACCGTTGAGAAGTTGTACCTTCAATCATCAGCTTAACAACATGAGGTGATAATTACCGGACATAAATATTTGTATTATGTTATAAAATATGACTAAAAGAATGTGTGTGCCTATTAAGTTACAGTGTTTCTCTCGATGTCCCTAGTATCACATCATCAGATTTTGCCATGGTGACAGTTGGAACACCTAAGGAGTATAAGGTTTTGAACAAAAAAATACATACTGAAAGAATTTTCTCTTAACTCCTAACCGTCGTAGTACCGTCCATCATCAGCTCAGCAACATGATGTGATGGTAATTATACACAAATGCCTGTTTTGCTTAAGTAAAAATATGAAAATCATTTGTTGTGCTATAAAATTTGAATGTTCCTTTCGATTTCTCTGGGATCCCATCATCAGACTTTGACTTGGTGACAGTCGGACCACCTCAGGAATGTAAGATTTCGAATAAAAAAACTATTTATTAAAAGAATTTGCTCTCAACTCCTCACTGTCGCAGTACCTTCCATCATCAGCCCAGCGACATGATATGATGATAATTATACACAAATCCCTGTTTTGCTTTAGTAAAAATATTAAAATCATTTGTTGTGCTATAAAATTTGAATGTTCCCTTCGATTTCTCTGGGATCCCCTCATCAGACTTTGACTTGGTGACAGTCGGACCACCTCAGGAATGTAAGATTTCGAATAAAAAACTATTTATTGAGAGAATTTGCTCTCAACTCCTCACTGTCGCAGTACCTTCCATCATCAGCCCAGCAACATGAGATGATGATTACTATGCGCAAATATATTATGCTTCAGAAAGTATAAGAAAATCAATGTGTGTGCCTGTAAAATTCGTGAGTTCCTCTCGATTTCCCTGGGATCCCATCATCAGATCCTGATTTTGTGACAATGGGACCACCTCGGGAGTATGAGGATACGAACAAAAAAAGAATTTTGAAAATCGGTCCACAAACGGCGGAGTAATCGGTGAACATATATAAAAAAAATACATACAACCGAATACAGTACCTCCTTCTTTTGGAAGTCGGTAAAAATCGCGGTATTTACGAATATGAGTTCCACGGTGGCATCAGTGCTGCAGAAACGAGACAAAGAATTAACGACGTGTGCGACGTGCCGCCAACGAATGAACGGTACATTTTTGGTTTCAACGTTTCCTTTCTGCAAATTTTGATTTACACAATAAGCCTCAGGATAACCTGATACTCAAGTGAATAATGAAGAATTGATGGTGATAGTGGAAGCAGATACATCTCAACCCACTTCTGAATTAGCAGCAGCCTTCGGCGTAAGTAACAAAACGATACTTATCCATTTCGCCAAATCAGAAAAGTCAAAAAACTCGAAAAGACTTACTTTTCGAGTTTTTTGACTTTGACCGCATGAATTGTCTGAAACACACCAACGAACAAACTAAGCGAAAACTCGTCAAAAAGAAGGTTCTTGTTAGTCTTTGGTTGACCAGTGTTGGTGTTATCCACTACAGCTTCCTGAGATCAGGCCAGACCATTACTGCAGATTTATATTGCAAACAACGATGGAAAAGCTCGCCATTAAACAAGCGAGACTGGTGAATTGCTCTAGTCCACTGCTCCTTCAAGATAACGCTAGAGCCCACACTGCACATCAAACGGGCGTCAAGTTAGAGGAGCTGTGACTGGTACCTCTGCGGCACCCACCATGCTCTCCAGATCTTTCCAAAACCGATTATCACTTTCTTTCAAAATTTGAATAATTTTTGCAAGGAAAAAAATATCAAATTTAATGAGGCAGTCAAAACCGCCTTCTATATAGACTCTCGCTCCCTGGATGTTTTTTCCAATGGGATCAATGATCTGCCTATAAAATGGCGTGTGTGGCTGCCTATAAAGTGTAACGATAAGAACAGCGGCACATACTTATGTTAGGAATCAACGTCGGTAGTTGAATAAAAAAATGTGACGAAGTAGGAGAAAACGCCTATAAAAGCGAGGCCTCCTCTAAGGGGGGATTATTAGTGCTGTAATCGTAATAACGACAGTTACTCTGCCCGACTGCGTACCGAAATTCTGTATCTGTGCTTACTTATTATTTAATTGTTGTTGTATTAATTAGAAACCTTAAATCGTTACCTGTAAATTGTATCAAAGGCTTTGTGAATTAAATGGTGATCTAAATATTCTGCTTCTGGTTTTCATTTCTAAAATCAGAAGTGGGATCTCCTCGCGTCCCACATTTAACGTTGCATCCTGAACAAATGCAGAAATCAGTACGCACGGTTTTTTTTTTACATTCTTCGTGTATCGATTAAACAATCTGTACCAGTTCAGTGATAATGATAACTCGAAGTAATTGATTTGAGTGAGACTTATACTCGTACCTATTTAAAAACGTTGGGTAAGGTCAGAAACAGTAAGTAAAAAAAAAAACTTTTAAGAAAATATTTATTTGCTCGAATGTGGTATAGTTTTGTTTCATATTAAATTAGGTATTTCAATTAATTTTCATTACAAGGACATTTGCTTATTTTAGTTGTTATAGATTTTATTATTAATTATGCAAATATATGTAATTTTTCGTATAATTTTATTATTTATGTCGATAAGTATCAAATTTCTGTTAACCCATAAATTAGTAAATAATTGGTTTTTAAATTTTACCATAGTGAAGCTTTAAATATTTGTCGGTAATTTATTGTTAATTTTGACGCACATGCGGTAGCAATTTTTTGACCTTATAGCTGACTAGGTTATTGGCAGGCACCAATAGTCTTATCAGGACAACAAGTAAGAAATTTACAATATTCATCTTTCCTTGTAAATAAAAAGTAGTGTCTTTACAACTAAACGGGCTTCATATATGTAGAGACAGGGCACACTTAATATTTTAAACCTTTTAAAGAGAGGCTCGCAGCTTGTTAATGGAGTGGTATTAGCTATAGCGCGAATACATCTCTTTTGTGCTATAAACGCTTTATTGAAATCTGTAGTTTCCCCAGAGTAGTATTCTGTATCTAAGATTCGACGATGGATACGTCTATCCATGATAAAATTTTAATGCTACATTTGTTAGTTATTAGTTTTGCGAATCCAAGTGAAAAAGCAATTTTTTGTTACTTTAAAAATACTCTGCTTATCCTTTGCTTTTGAGATAAGTTTATGTATGAAGAAAATGAGTACCTAGTTCTTACAGTCGGTTACTTTTACCTTTTCAAAAGTATTTATTTGTACCCAACGAGTACAGTACCGTCGCTGGGGAGTAAGTAATGGCAACATTTTTGTTAAATATTTCCGAATCGAGAGTGCACGCAATTATTTCCGTGAAACAGTGTTTTTGAATATTTGTAGTCATTTCAAAGCAAGAAGTCAATTTATAAACTTGGTATCTGATATTTTTCTGAATACCTACAAATGTAAGACATTAAACAAAGACGTTTAATCTTTACTTTAAAAATTGAATTGGTTGGTCTGTACCAAAAGTAAATTTTGGCAAACTTGCATAACCGAATACAATCTTAAAGTTAAAAGTGACAGTTGATATTTTATATAGATTGCATATGCTATGAGTATTCGTATAATTAGTTGTTGGCTGAGAGTTACGAGTATCTATCAATTTTTATTCAAGTAACATGGGACAAAACCTTGAGATTTTTCTTGAGTTTTCAGACTACTTCCTCTAATGAAGGAAGCAAGTTGAGAATGGGTGCTGGAAGCTTAAAAATGACACTCTAGATCAGTGGTTGAAGTAGTGTTGACAACCAAGAATAACAGTACTAAAAAAAAGTTGTTCTTTACCTATTACTTACATTTTATGGTTATAATGAATTTTTAAGGTAAATAAGTGACATTAAGCAAGCTCAATTATAAACCAACGGTATAATGTGATATATCTGTTTTGTTTGTCAGATTTAATTGATGTCTAGTGCATTTACAGACAAGGTTTATACTGGATACTATTGTTCTTTTTTGACTACCTACCTACTTTGTTAATTATTTTGTTAACGCACAAATTGCTAAACCATTTTCAGATGAAATAGGTACAGGGAGTTTTTTTTTTCGACTACCTATATACCTTTACCGCTGACCAATTTAAACATTTGTTACTGACTGCGATTAGTAAAGATTTCATCAGAAGCGGTTTTGTAAGTTGTAGCAGAGTAATGTCAGGTAGGCCGAGCTTCAACCTGTGTACCTTTACTACGGGAGAACACGAGGACATGTGATTTGGTCAGTTCTAACTGTGCACATTGTTATTCTAGCTGGTAGCAATAGTGAACCGACAGTGAGTTACATAAATCTTTTCGTAACAACAAATTACTTTTCCTATATAAGTTTGTTCATAAAATTTCATTTTCTTAATGTTACGCTTGTGTTTCAATGTGCAAATAAGTTTTTTTTCGCGTGATACTAAACTTGTCATTATGTCTGCTATCGAATTTTTATTTTTGGTAGATGACAGTGTCGTCTATTGGCCAAGACTGTGTAATGCCTGGGTATTACTAGTGATGACAGCGTGACGATATTGGCTGAACTTGTAATAAAACATTCTACTGGTTTAAGCACGCTTTTACCATGGTGCTATAAACATTTGTAACAAAGTGTAACACACTGTGTACTATTGACAGCAAGATGAAAATATTAAGAAAAATGCTAGCATACAACCCGCGGGCTCTATAACCCCGGGGGCTTTACTGGTGACTTCATTTTTATATTTTACATCCTATCTGACCCAAGTTTTTTTTTCTATATTGGTAAATTTTTGTTAGTTTTATTGGACCTAAAAGTTCTTCGAAGTACGTTGTTCCTAATTTATGCACAAATATATTAATTTTCTTTACATGTCATTTTTGAAACTGTTATCATAAAATGAAACCTGATTTATATTTTTTTTTGATATAGTTAAGTGTTCTAAACGATTGCCTTTCGAACAATTAAGTCTAATACATTCTCTGCAATATCGGCTGCGCATTTAATGTTACCTATAAAGAGTGCCTGTGAACAACATATGTACAACAGAAATCTATGATGAACACTGTTTTTACAGATTGAAATGCGGTGATACAAGACTAGTGTGATCCTATATAAACATCTAGTTGAAGCCGTGTTATTGTTAACAGAAATCCGTGATGAACACTGTTGTTACAGATTGCAATGCGGTGATACAAGACTAGTGGGATCCTATATAAACATCTAGTTGAAGCCGTGTTATTGTTAACAGAGATCCGTGATGAACACTGTTGTTACAGATTGCAATGCGGTGATACACGACTAGTGTGATATTGTACGAACATTACCTAGGTCAGGCCGTGTTTAAGTTTGGGCTACTCAAGTTCACAAGCCGGTATTGTAAGAAGTCATAAAAATTTAAGAAAAATATAAGGTTTTAACAGGACTTGTTTCATTTTGCAGTTCTTGCATCAGACCCACACGATCGAGGACGAACGTGTAAGCAGGACGGCCGGATGTATCGTTAAAAAGGAGCTCGGTTGATATGTTAAACTTTTGAACTAGATGGCGCTACGAGTACATTCATTTAAAAAAAGCAACAACCTGTTAATTATTATTCTATTTATAGCCATTTATTTTATTTATTTTACTGTGTTCTTTTACCTTTCGCTTCAAAGTTCCATTACTATTTTTGTTTTAATTCTGAAGCTTAGTTTTAATGACTGTCCCAAAACTTGAATGAAATATCTCATAAGCTTAATTCTTATCTAGAAGCGCTTGTTATAAATTGCAGTTAAGTCACTAGAACATCTGATGCTTTATGATTCAAAACCTAATTGCTAGATTTATTACAAAAAAAACTTTAAATTTCAAAAAGTGCTGCAGACGACAGGCCGATCTTTAAGTTTGGTATTTAGTTTGATTTATTCTCATTTGCAGAAGCTAATCCTTGTGATGTCATCATGCGGTCGAAGGCTGCTGCCTCCGCCACTGTACGGTACGTGGCGCTCTCGTGTGCTTCTACGTGGCACCGGGCGCTCAAGAGCTACCATTGAAGGACCTTCACCGCCTGGCGGGGACGCCAGGATGTCAGGAGAGGCCGTGTTAGGAATCAACGTCGGTAGTTGAATAAAAAAATGTGACGAAGTAGGAGAAAACGCCTATAAAAGCGAGGCCTCCTCTAAGGGGGGATTATTAGTGCTGTAATCGTAATAACGACAGTTACTCTGCCCGACTGCGTACCGAAATTCTGTATCTGTGCTTACTTATTATTTAATTGTTGTTGTATTAATTAGAAACCTTAAATCGTTACCTGTAAATTGTATCAAAGGCTTTGTGAATTAAATGGTGATCTAAATATTCTACTTCTGGTTTTCATTTCTAAAACTTATTGTTTGAATTTTTTTTTAAATAAACTTGTTTCGTATAAATATAACGTTTACCATTCCATGACCAGTATAAGCGCTTCCTGAAGCTAATGTTATTTTTTAAGAATATGGCATAACAAAGAAATTTTTAATGTGACACATCTGTTGCGGTGTGTCACATCAATTTTCGGCATGACGACCACGGCATTCGCCACCAAACTATGAACCTAACCGGTAGTGTGCCATCTAGCTAGTGTTTTAGGAGAACATGCGTACAAGCAATAGAATCATAGAAGGGATTGTCTTATTTCTTTTACCAGTTTTATTTTTATTAATTATATATATAATATATAAAACAAAACTGTGTAAGGGTAGCAAGGACAAACGAGGCGTGCGGGCATCGCCAGGAGAAAATACGTCGGCCGGCCGTCGCTATTGTTTCGTGTCGCTCGGGCCCGCTCGGCTAAAGCGCGGCGTTATTTACCTACCATTAAACGTGGGAACTGCTCCTACCGCATGCGTCCACAATTAATGAATTTACTGGATATTTATGTCAAATTTTAAGCACCTATTTTTTACATATTTAGAACGAGCATCATTTACTGAGTGACCTCTATCAATATCTCAAGTGTTCAACCATTCACCCTGTATATATAACTATATATTTGTTTACATTGTAATCCTATTATTGGTGCATTTAGACGTTAATTTCGACGTTTCACATTTGCTGCGTCTCGTGACCGCCCACATGCTGTTCTGCTATATGCCCTGTACAGTGTCTAAGACTATAACAAAACGAATAATATATTAATTAATGAAAACAATACATTAAAACTCTGTACATGCATTTTCTGATAAAATTATAACATATTACAAACGAATCTTCTCAGATTAGATTCGCGATTCTCATTAAGCTATTTAATACGGTGAAAGTATGTCCCATTGCAGGGTTTAGGTCTCTCATTTTGATTTCATTTCGAAACAATAATGAACAAACAAAATTGTTCATTCAAGACTTCTAGCCTTCCTTCGCGCGGAACTAAACAAAAATTGTTCTCATGAATGCAACAGGTGGTTACGCGACTCCACGTGTTGACGCCCAAAAATGAAACAAAATACTTATCCAAAAGGGTGTAGAAAAGAAAAGAGAATAATATTTGTTTCATATTAGGAAGACAAAATATTCGCTTAATGAATGTCTTTTTTGTCCGGTCATCGCCTTTAGGTGCCCGTTTGGGCTAGATGTTGAGCTGAGAGCGGAAAAAAACACCCCGCAGCACTCTTTTAAAAAAAGTACATTATATACAGAATGGCTATGGGTTGATAATGGACACACGTGACAGCTGAAGTACTTACCTGTTACGAGACTTGATACTTGATACTTGGTAAATACGTAGCCATTACGTCCTTAAAAATCTGTCAAAGATATCACGTGTTTTGTAACGTAATACTAACTTGAACTCATTGTGATGGCGAAAGAAAATAAAATGGGGAAATTTTTCCATTCCATTTTGCTCAGACATAGACGTTTGCTGTCAGAACTAAAATTATATAACGAAAAACATAATATAAATACTTGCAAGCTTGAGGACAATACTGCTTCTATCCATACTTTTAATATTATAAATTTAAGAAAGTAACTCTGTCTGTTCTGTCTGTCTGCTACGCTTTCCCGATTAAAGAACTGAACCGATTTTAATGAAATTTGGGACACAGATAGAGTGGACCTTGAGAGAGGACATAGGATGTTTCTTATCCTACGGGAACCTTTAAAACTGGTCCACGCGGGCAAAGCCGCTGGCGGAAGACTAGTCAACAATAAATGTTTCTATTTGTTTGTTGAATAGCGTGTTTACGTAAAGATTTCTGCTTACGTTGCAACTAATCTTTTTCTGTTTCTTGATCGTTTGAAATACGATCAGCGTATTAATTGTACCTCTACTCGATGATTATATCACGCTAACTTGTGGAATATACAATTTGTATTGAACATAATATATATAATTTGTATTGAACGCAGTTGGCTGTAAACGAATACCTAGTATGTAGTAGTAGTAAATGAAGCATAACAGTATAGAATTGTCATATTGATTAACTTTATAACCCTAGATATAAAAATGTTAGGTATACTTTACCTAACAAGATCTAATTTTTTTCTTATAACATTTTTATTTAAGTAATTTACAGACTTTAATAGACAGTTATTGGGCTTCTTTCAAATTCTCATCGAAAATTAGAGTACGTTTTATGGGAAATTGGTTGGTGCCTACAAATTCATACATAGTAAACGTAATACTCGTAGTATTATAATCCGGTCTTGGACTACCAAGTCAATTTAGATACTTTTAATGAGTTGTCATAACGTGACATCCCCATACATTTTGTATGAGAAAATGATAAGTGACGTCACTTATCATATATAGTCAATTGACTTCATTATTATTAATTTAATCGGTAATAAAAATCATGTATAAAAAAGAATTATATAAAAACAATTATATTGCTTTCTAAGCGTGATGCAACCTTTTTAAGGTAAGGTTGTTGAAATTTTTTTGTGCATAGTGTCCAAGACCCTATTGATTTTCAAGTAAACAGAATACGTTACAATTTTTCGCAAAAAAAAAAACAAATTTAAAAGTTTGTATTTTAGGTTACCTAATAAAAATTTAACTGTGTGTTATTTAATATGGTTGCAACTCTTTTTGCATCCCACAGCTGGGCACGGGTGTCTCCCCCTTATTGGGGAAGCCTGGAGCTTACACAACCACGCTGCTCCAATGCGGGTTGGTGGAGGTTATTTAATGTCACACGTAAAAAATAGTTGAATATAGCGAGTAAACTTATTGCCATGTGTGTTAATGTTAAAGTTCTATATCATATGATTTTTATACTTTATATGAAAAGAAACTAATCATTTCATTATTAACATTAGTGCTTGGATAACCAAGCTTTGCTTGGATAAAAACTGTTTTTCTTGGTGTACCCTTAAAAAGAAACTTAAAAAAACAGAAAAATTCGGACTCAAACTGGGGCTTCTGGTTTCGGTACCGCCCAATTTCGCAACTGAACTATTATAGATTTGGGCATTTACCGTCGCATTGTAGTGATATTTTAGCAGTTTTTCATGGACTGAAAACCAGGTAAAACGAGGATTTTTAAAAAGGAAATGTAGCTAGATCAACATATCGCCTCTAAAAACCCCTGCATAATAATGTTTATAAAAATCGTGGGAGCCCTTTCCATTATACAAATTATATATTTATATACAAGAATTGCTCGTTTAAAGGTATTGGATGACATACTCGAAGATGTCAAGTGTATGAAATTCTATCACGTGTATGAAAATAAAACAATAATAATTTTCATGTCGCGGCTACTTCCATGTTGAACAATTTAATAAACAGGCCCAAGGATACAAATACAACAACGATATAATTTACTCTGAAGAAAATAATAAATAAATATTTTTACAAATTTATTATCAACACACAAATAACAAAACAATATATTCCATTCCATAAAAAATAACAATGCGAGCAATGTATGTACAATGATAAATTCAAACTAACATAAATAAATCAACAAAATAAAAACATGCATGTGCACGTATAAATAAGTTACGCTAAAACCATCGATGAACGTAAAAGCCAAACAGAATACATTTTTTTTAACAAATGTAACCAAACGCAATTAGGGATAAAAAAAATTAAAACACGTAAAAAAGCCTATAAACTAATTTGCGCTCGCCACTTACTGAACAAATACTTCATTTTCGTGGAAATGTTCTTCAGAATCTTCATCATCATCGTAGAGCATGTTTTTCGGCATGGCGTCGTAGCCAGCACAGGTAACAGGAAGTGGCAATTACTCGGCTAAAATTAAGTTTAGCTATCGGAAAGTTGAGCTCAGCTCCGCACGGCCTTGTGATCGTATGAATGAGTGAACGTCGGGAGGAATACTGCTATGTCCGTCTCGCTTGAGGCTCGGGCGGCGCGCGCCCTGAGGCCGCCCCATTTTCTCATTTTCAAAATACGACCCGCACTTTTTTTTCAAAAACCAAAACAAAAAAAATACAATATACTTTTATATCTAACTTGGAATAGCTTGAGACGCCGCTCAAAAACAGTAAAAAAAATAATGAAAGAAATAATAAACAGCTCGAGGAGTTGAGAGAAAACAACTTTGTATTAAATTTCCTTTTATTTTCTCTACTTTGTCATACTCTCATACTGTCACCTTGGGAAAAACATTATGTCGACGATAAATTTATTTGTTCCTGAATTAAATATGTATTATCTTTTATCTGGCTTCAAAGGAAGGAAGGTTCTTAATTTTTTGTTCTGTATTTTGTAATAATAGCCAATCTTCCCTAGACTACGTAAATCCTTTTCAGTAGACTTTGCAATGAATATTACTTCTTGCCTTAGTTATATTATAGCACATTACTCAGCACTAGTAGTGCAGTCTTACACCTTAATAAGTGCACCTAATGTTATCATAAAGTAAGTAATAGTTATGCTTTTAGGGACCCTTTTCAGGATATAAATTATTGTTTATTCATGGATGAAAATCCAAATAACCGAAACGTAAGGTAAGTGTCGAGGTAACGTAATATTAAGGCCACATACTCGTATTTTAAATTTATAAACTAAGAGTATTTATTGCTTACAAATCTCTCGATGAAACCTACCTACCCACACCAATTGTTATTTATTAGTAAGTATTATTGGACTTAGATTCTAACTTGCTTATGTAAGGCTAAGTAAATGACAGGTAGGGAATGGGGCCCTCCCCATTCCTACAGAGTGTATTGAATTATCAAATTAACAGTACAATACAAAATAATTGGCAACATTAAGTTATACTTTAAAATAAGTCTGAATAATATTTTAAGAGTGTGCTGCGATAGCTGAGTAGTTAGTAAAGTAAAATATAGCCTCTCACTCCAAAGTTCAAGACCCGGCGAGCACTACCGACTATTTTACCTTGGTATTCCCAGAAGACACTGCCCAGCAAGAGTTTTAAAAATTATATCTGTTTTAGATGTGCTCTTTATTAATACTCCTTTCGCTATAATAGACGATAATTATTGATTAATATTTAATTAGTGTCGATAATTGTTGAGACCAAAAAAAATTATAGTAGGATGAACCCAAATGTAGAGAATATAACAAAAATGAAAGAAAAAAAATTTACTGGTGATCTTAGATGGGGAAGGGGGAGGGGGTGAGTTTTTAGGGGTAAATAACGGTTTATGTCGACTTCCGGCAAAACTACTAGTCCTATGAATAAAAGTTAAATGGCAAAGTTGAAGGTAATAAAAGGATAGGTACAACTTTTGTATTTACACTTATTTCACATAACCTCAAAATTTATGTGAAATATTCAAATAACAAAGTTTTTGGTTTAACATTTTTATCTTTTGTTTAAAAATAATTTTTTTCACTAAATTTGGTGAAAAGCTTTTTATGTCCCAAACACACAGTAATTTTTACGGTTTAAAATATTTATTTTTTCACCTCATTTTGACTTAATATCGAAAAATCACCCTAGTTTTCAATGGAAAATTCTCACGTCGAAATATCTGCTTTTTAAAAAAAGTCGTTGTGTGCTTTTTGTTCGTTGAAATCTACTTTCTGATAAATAATAGTTATTATTCTGTTAACTATGTCCCAAACCTAGTAAATAGACAATCACGTATAACCTTGCGCGACCGGCGTTGACTGTCACACGTTTGGTTTTATGATTCTTAAATTCTATGCCGACTAAGCTAAAAAAGATTGAATAGACACTTTAATTCGATGTAATTGCGAACAATAGATATTATAATTAATGGAAATAATATAATCAAATTAAAACCTTTTATGTTTTAGTGCATTTTTAACAATTATTACGTTGACATTATTTAGTAGCCGCGTCAAAGTCACGTCATCCGACAAGACGACATCTGTCAAAATCCTGGAGCCTTATTGTATGGACTATAATGGTAATAATGAAGGTATCAGAGCTATCATTTAACGGCGAAAGGACTATAGTTACCAAATGATGTATCGACAAATTTTCAAGAAGACGGTCTGAGTAGTCTCCAGATAGACAAAAAAAACACATTATCAGTAAACAGTACCTATTTAACTTTAATTGGAGGTAATTTAGATATCAAATGACATCTCTAATTTCGAAATAGTTGATAGCAATAACACGTTTCCTAGAAAGGTCATAGAGTAAACATACGTTTCTTTTATATTATTTATCAACTGTTTCATTACATAATACGTATTATTGGAATTGTCATTTAATTTAAACGCAATGAAGCTTAGCCGCAGGGGCTGGCGTCAAACGATTACGCAGGCAAGCGAAATAGCAGTCGGGTGTAAGATGGGAAACCGCTACTGTCTTTCATGCCGTTTTTCGTTCTTTGGGGGCTGTTAATTTGTCAAGCTATTTAACTATAGACTTCTATAAAATACTGTGCAATTTACATAGTACATATCGTATATGTATCAATCAATCATATAAGAGTTTCAATTATTTACCACGGAATCACATAGATACCAAAAACATTAGAACGGGTTCTCACCATTTCTATTATCAAACACTAGCTAACCCGATGTCCTCCTGTCTTAACTATGAATTTTGAATTCAAAGTTTATATTTAAAAAAAATAAAGTAGTTAAGTATGCTTTTTTGAAGTGATAAATTCTTTAGCGGCGTTGTGCACTTTTTTTGGAATGGGTAAAAATGTTAAATTCGCGTCAGGACACGTGGCCTGATCGAATATTCGTCAGACGGAGGGGTGACAGCTGATGACAGCTCGACTGTCTATACTTGTAAAATTCTTTGTTTATATCAAGTATTTAAAATAAGGACATTGAACAAAGTGCATCTATTAATGAAAAAAGTGACGAAGAAATAGTGAAAGAATATGAGTGAGTACTTTATAAAAATACTAGATGAAAACCTACTGAAAATAATAGATAAAAAATAATACTGATAATAAAAGCAATTCGTGCGAAATTATTCCTTAACCATTCCAAAATATCAAAAATGCACAACGTTAATGTTCAAGTTTTCACTTCTGCCGGCTTTACCGGAGTGCAACCTGTTGTTTTCTTTTTCTAATTTTCCGCTAAATTTTCTTAATCTTTTTTAGTTTGCGCATGATGCCATGGCCAAGGGAAACAGGGATTAATTTTTATATAACTATAAAGATTTGCACCAACTTTTAAATTCCTTAGGTTTCTTTCAATGAAGAAACTAAATATAAAGTTTTATAACGCTTGAAGAACAGATTTATCGAAACAAACTCCAACGCCTTTTCAATCCCCTTAGGGTTGAAATATCAAAAGATTATTCCTTGGCGTGTGCTTACGTTATAAAAGAAGCCCACTGCCAAAACTTCATAAATTTTAGGTTCTATAAGCTTTTGTAACGAAGGCTTTTCAATGCATTGATTAATAAACGATCAATCTACAATACTTGACATTTTATAATTTTGAGTCTGTAAAAGTTTGATCTACTGTCAATCTTAAGAATTTTCTGTAAGACAAAATTGATCAAACCTTTGCAACTCAGGAATTATCGTTTCGAATTTTTATCTTCAATAATTTACTGAAAATGTATGCATTATGTAGCGAGATATTAAAATTGTATTGTATTTTTAGAGAAATACATTTAATCTTCCTGAAATAAAATCATAGCATTCAGTCGAAGGATATGTTCAAAACATTTTCATAATTATATTGGTATTGTTTTTACAAGGTGGATAAACTCATAGTCGCCGAGCCCTTTATAAATTATTATTTTGGACAAATGTGCAGTAGCAAAATACCGTCAATAAACGATCCGCAAAGGCATAAAAAGCCCCCTGAAAGTTTATGAAATTTCGGAGAGACGTGACACCGATGACTATCAAAAATTGCAAGAATGATACGTCAGTATTGGTTAGCTAGATTAAAATCTCGGCCACTTACATCTGAGTTAAATTATGAGACCTTTTGTTCATACACATAATTAATTATAATTGTGTAACCATAATAATGTGTGTTAGGTTAACTTAAAACGACATACTGACACAAAACAGCAGCTTTTAGAACGTTAACCTAATACAGATTTGTTATTTTATGCTAAATGTTGTAATTGTTTCGGAATACACATCAATTTCCTCCGTGTAAACTAGTTTTCATGTCACAGTGATAGTTACTTTTACTAGTTCCTGCAATTTCACCGTGAGGTTTACCCTTGATTGTGATTTTTGCCACGGTGATTTTTATGAGTGATGGCTAGTTACGGCGCCTGTAAATATCTACATGGCACGATGATGTAATTGTTAATAATTTAAATAATGTTGCTCATATGCATATACTAAGCATACATATATATAAGACTTTTCCAAATAAGTTAATTTAATAAATTTCTTATTTTACAGAGCAACACATAGTTTATTTTCAACACCAATTCCTTCCTGTTATATATTTATGTACATAAAAGGCACTAGATGGAAGCCCTCCAAAAGATTATCAAAATCTTCAACCCGTATTTCCTTCAAAAGAAGATACTTAATAATAATTTTAAAAAAACATTGCCATTGTTATGTGAATGTACTCACTGAGTGACGATATTTATACTTAAAGCGCTAAGCTTTAGTTACGTATAATTTTTCCACACGTTTCAATGCCCGTGTTGAAACTAATGGGCATTTTGTGGAATACCTACATACGTGACAGTTAAGAAAGTCACCGTGAGCAAATATCACCAGTGGGTGGTGAATCTTAGCACAGGTTGTCGAACAATATCTCACGTGTGAAAGCTTTACAAAATTTGCTCACGTGTTCTGTCACTCGTTTGGAGAGTTTCGCATAATTGGCTGTTTATAAAGAAAGGTGCAAAAATGGTGTAAAATTTTTACAAACTTCCAAAAGGAAGAGGTACTGTATTTGGCTGTGTAAATTTTTTTATGTACGTTCACAGATTACTCCGCCGTTTGTGGACCGATTTTCAAAATTATTTTTTGTTCGTATGCTTATACTCTCGAGGTGGTCTCATTGTAATCATTTGTCAGGATCTGATTCTTCTAATACTATTAAATAAATCTTCTATTACTATTATGGATACATATAAATGAATCCCTATTTTCCTTGGTCACGGCATCACGCCAGAACGAACGAAACGAATACGCTTATGGTTTTTTTTGTATAAATTTGTTGTTGTCGGGAGAGTGTTCTTATGAAAGAAAAAACCAAGAAAATTGCGCGGAAAATCAGATTTTTTTTAGAATACATAACCACTATGTTGAATTTTCCAATGTAACCTTAAGGCTTTTGACAATATAAACTTTTTTAAATGTAACCTTACGACTTATGGCGTTGGAAATGACGTTGACAGAATGCGTGCTGCAAATGTCAAACATGATGTAAAAAAACTAAATATCGTTTAAAACCATAGATAAATAATTAGCTACGCTCAAGTGTAAAACAGATTTTTAACTTCGTAGAAACAAAGTACATGTTTATATGAAGCAAATGCTTCAGCCATTAGAATTATGTTTATAATTCTAATGGCTTATAATTCTAATGGAATATTAAATTCGAATTAGTATAATTAATAAAAACTTTAGACAGGACAACGTATCAGCTCGTTTAGTCTCTATAGCTTCGGGATTAAGAATAAATTATTAAGATTAAGAGCTATCCTCTGCCTGATCGTAAGAGGAGACTAAAAGGGGGCTTCAAGGGTTGTGGGCGGCGAGAATGGGAGCTTGATCCGTTCAGCCAGCAACCCCAGCAAGGACGGCGGTGTGTGCGTGGCCGCATGCCGCCGTAAGCATCGGAAGGCAGGAGAGCACTTCGGCTCTCCAGAGGATGGGCCCGTTCTGGGGCGCCACGCGTGGAGGACGCTGATGCGATACACTGGAGATTCCAGAGTCCTCCCCAAGCGCAGAGGCAGGCCACCGAGAGGGTTTTAACCCTAATGAGTGAACAATGATCCCTAATATATAATTGCTAGATAGGAAAAATCTTCAGATTTTCAAAATAATTTCTTACCAATACAATATGTAATAGTAAATGTAAATTAAGTAATGTAATAGTAAGTGTAAATGCTCTATTCAGAGAGGAGTGTTGGGGCACCATAATGGTTGAAAGAAATTGGAGTAGGCAACAAAAACAACATATAACGGTTGAAGTTCACAGAGCAAAATTCTCTTTTGTGTCAATTTTGTAACATGACGTAATAAATAAATTGTGCTCGAATCACTTCCATATAATTCTCGGAAACAGCTGCTTTACATTTTCATATCTTTAAATACGCATGCGTATTTTCGTATGAAAGCTTTTGATTATTATAATCATGTTAAGTCCAGACAACTGAGTGGGCCGTAACCTAGATTTAGCAATTTGATAGGCGTGTGATGAAGCGACCTTCCTCTTAATCGATGTGTTGTTATGACGTTGCTGGCATGAGAGCAAAATGGTTAAAAAACCGGCAACAGAATGGATTATAACCTCGGCGTGCTTTACTTCTCTTTTCTTAATACTAATAAATAATAATAAAAATATTTTGTTTTTTTTATATTTCGGATTCAAGAAAAAACAACGTATTTTTGTCATAATTGTAACCATTGCGCCACACGGACCATGTTTTCACTTAAAACACGGTCATTGTTTCCAAATTACTATGTTTTCCGAAGTCAGGTCAGTCAGACAGTCAAAACAAAGTCGTGTCAGTTACATCATTTATAGCTCAACAACGGCTAGACCAATTTTATCATTTTTGTATTAGACATTTGATTTTGTATTCGACGGGAATAGGTTATAGGGTATTAAAATATGATAAAAATCTCGAGTTTATTAATATTTTTACAATTTTATTTTTCCATAGCAACAGTTCGTCAATTATTAAATAATTTTGTTGTTCGTGCTGTTATTCATTGAAAAATATGTTACAAGGTGTTTCTTTCTTTCTGTTTTCGAATCGCATCTTGATCTTTTTTAAATTTTTAACATGTTATATGACAGTAATATAAAAACTCATAAGGAGGATAAATAAACAATAATTATTTCTTTCAATAGATTTATTGTACTTTAAGTTTTCTAAATAAAAGATTTAAACGAACTGGATCTGTCTATGAATCTTCAATTCGATTCTTGATTTCTTTATAATTTTTCTTAAGGTTTTTGCTTATGTTTATATCTTTAAGTACTTTAAACTTGAATATTTCTGATATTTAAAGGCAGAACAGCGTCTGTGGGGTTCACTAGTAAAACATATATTACTTCTAGAATTTTATTACGTAATATTTATGAATAAAGCACGATTAAAAATGCGCTTTTTCTTTATTTTCTTTCTTCCTGTAGTGTTAACTCGACGTGGATAGTAGAAAGTGCACTTTGAACTTTTAAACATAAAGGACGACGCCGGATAACTAAACAATGAGCTCAGAGCTATAATTGTTATGTCATATGAGCACAGTAATATTCTTTAAAAGGAATATTTTAAAAATTGTAGGCGGGTTTTTTTATTTGAATGCAGTAGCATTCAGGCCATGTTATAAAGTTAGGTAAAAACTACTTTGCAACAATCCGCATTCGAAACTTATGATGGTGTATACTTTTTCATGCAATAGCACCTCTCTCATTCCCACATAGGATACATACACATGCAACAATAAAAATATACACTGACATACGTACCAACACGTGTCACCCCAAAACAGAACATCATCAATGTTATTGACTCTACGACGGTTACTCGCAGGCCATGTGGTGAAATGTGGGCGCTGCAGCCAATGGATGTATACAATCAACCTAGAGCAAGCTAAGTCTTGCCTGAGTTTACATGCACTTACCCTGCTGATCCGAAGCCTCATGTAAGTCTGGCCGGCAACTGACCTTCCTACTGAAATACATCAGAATTGCTTTACGCCGTAAGTGGCTGGTAGGTAGAAGAATATGAGTGTGCGTGTTCAAACTAACTTACCAACCTCACAAAAGTATAATATATTTACAAAAACTTTAAGCAGCGATAGAGTAGAGGAAGTATGAAGAAAGATACAGCGGACACAGAAATGAAGAAAGTTATTTGAAAAGAATTAATAAAATATTTTTATTTCGGTAGCAGCTGGTACAATAAGATGCATATTAATTTATTAATAATTTATTATTACTTTATTTGCATTATATTTCCATTTAAATTCTATTAAAGGTCTTCCATTTTAATAGTGGCTATTTAGGTTGTATGGAAAGCAAATACATATGAATCAAGATTAAATCGTAACTATTAATAATTCAGTCTCATTGGAAAAACATGCTATTTTTTTCCAACTGAAAATTCTTCGAGTTAAGTAAATGAAACAGAGCTCTGATAGAATGCCCTTCACGTAAACGCTAATTGAGCGTTAATACTTGTGAAAGATGTAATGTAAATATAGAAATGAATACGACTTTTAGCACTAGCCGATCCATGGAGGGGGGTTTACTAGGGGGCTCATACCCCCAAAACCATTTTGAGCTCCCATGAGCCCCCATTGACCTACTTCAGATTATACGTATCGAGACTAATTTTTATTTCCTCACGGCTCATGGATGCGTTCAAAGCACATGCGAATAGCACAAAAGTCGCATACTGTTGCCAAAAAATGTTACAAGTAGGTAAAAATACCGGTTGGTTAAGTCAACCCCCCCTAACTGAAATCCTAGATCCGCTAATGGCTTTTAGTTAGTACTTATAGAACAAGGCAAGGTCCTCGACTTCGTACAAATAATCCAAAATTAGTAGAACCATACTAAAATGCTTATATATAAATATAACCTTCTGTTTTATTTACGAAAGTAATACGTTTGTATTATAGATACTTCATTTTTATTTATTTATACGTAATTTTATTTATTTAGACGTAACTTTTTTATTTGTGAACCGATTTAAATAAAACAAACCCTGCGATCGGGAGTGCGGCATGGTAACCATTACGCCACGCGGGTCATCATTGTTTTGGGGTCTATTACGCTAATAAATAGCCCTAGTGACAGTTTTTCTCAAATATCTTCAATAGGTATACAGAAACCGACTTGTTACAGATTTATTATATGTACTAGTGGCCGCCCGCTACTTCGTCCGCGTGGACTTCGGTATTAGTCATAGCATGATGTTATATAGCCCAAAGCCCTCGGGTGGCTCCCCTGGGGTTGCCCGTGTCCTTAGGCGACGGTGATCGCTTATCACCAAGCGGCACGTCTGCCTTTTTGTTCGGTTTATTTATACGAAAAGTCTTCCCCGATAAATGGACTATCCAACAGAAAAAAATATTTTTTTCAATTGGAACCAGTAGTTCCTGAGATAAGTGCGTTCAAACAAACTTACAAACGAACGAACGAATAAACTCTTTAGCTTTATGTATAGTAGATTAAATATTGATTAATTATTGTCGACGTGTGGTGAAAAAGCGTGAACCCTATTTCGTACAGTTTACCATATTATTACCAGCTTATCTTACGTTGGCTTTTTTCTATATATTATCTATTTTTCTTTTCATTTTTAAGTTTCATGTTATCATTTTAGGGACTGTAAATTATAAGACTTCAATACATTAACTGAAGTTTTCGATAAATCAACAACGATACCTACTTCCAAACACTGATCGATAAAGTCTTGAAATTGACGTAATTTTTTTATTTGTGAACCGATTTAAATAAAACAAACACTAAATGTTAATCCAAAAAATACCAATAATGTTATTCGTATGTCTAAGTTCATTAAAATATATAATAAACTACCTACACAAAATATTTCATATCCAAATATTGATAAAACAATTCAATATTCAGATCTGGACGCCCGAGCGTTGCTCGGATAAAAACAATTGATTTTCTTGGTTTATTTTTAAGCAAAACATTCATTGACTTAGTGTTACTTAACAAAGCCTTTTAAAATACCTAGCTCACAATTTAAAAAAAAAATGTCACAAAAAATAAAAAAACTCAACTTGCCTACTTGAGGTTTGAACCCGGGTCTCTAGCTCCGTAGTCAGCTTTCGTAACCATTCGACCAAGAAAGCTTTAATTCCATTGACGAAATTTTTATAGAGGTATTTCATGTCGACATTGTCATTTGTTTGAAGGGCGGATTGACGGTCGACATTTCACGGCTTTCTACGCCACAATATTATTAATATTCTCCAATAGATGTCAGTAAGAGTAATTTTATATTTACCGGCATAAACATTAAATAAAACGACAATTACTATCAATAAAAATTTGCTGGATCGATTTTTCATCCCCGAAACCAGGGTACTAAATTTCATCAAAATCTTTGGAGCCGTTTCCTAGATTCAAAAAATACATTTAGATATACTTATACAAGAATTGCTCGTATAAAGGTATTAGATATCTCATAATATTTATCATATATTTCGTAAAGTTATTCCTAAAACCATTATAACTATTTGCAATGGTTTTAGGAATGACTTGTTTAAAGAAAATTAAGAAGATCTTAGCGAATAAAAGTGCCGCTTGTCTACGCATGGGTTATTGGTCGATGACAATTCGATAGTTTATGGTTTCTACGTTAACTTTCGGGAACGATGACGATTGACCACATAATTTAACGTGACTTATGTCAATTCCATACATTTTAAACTTATCTAACTTCGTTATCATTTTCAAAATATTACTTTAGCTACGAGCCCTGACACCGGATTTTCGCAAAGCAATTCCCAAAACTATTTGCCATTTTGTATCGGAGCTTTAAGCCTATTGAACTTACGCGGATAGTTAAAAGTGCACTTTGAATAAAGCGGACTGCATGGAACGAATAAAAATTAAACCTTTCGAATCTATCTAATCGCTCAAATTCGCGATTCGCTAATCGAAACTTTTTACATTTAATCCTTGTTGCATAATAGGAATATGATAATGAGAATGGGTTGGCACCTTAGAGCATCAAAGGTACTGACTCACCCTTCAGTAGAGACGGCATAGCGCCCCGCTTCGATACTTAATTTTTGTGCCAAATCTGGTGCGGAGGGAAGAACGCACACATTTTAATTTTGTCACACATTCACCAATACTCTTTCATCGCTACAGACGCATACATTTCTAAATATGTCAATTTCAATTAATTTAAGTTATTTTCTATGCACCGACAACACTGACACTGACACACTAGCTGTATAACTAGAAGGCACATTGTGCATGAACGTTGGGACGAGAGGTTCGCTCGTAAAGGCCACTCTCTGACGGGTGTCATACCTGTCAATATCTTGATACTCTAAGGTTGTCAAAGCAACCAAGTCAAAGCCAATAAAAAATGACAGTTCTCAATCAGGGTTATCAATCTTAGACTAAGAATAATGTAATGTTATCAATGTTATCATACCGTGTCACGTTTGATACTTTTCAAGTTGAAACAATAATAATTTTGAAGAGGCGGTTCATACAATTTCAATAACTCCACAACACTCCACACCACAAACATCTCCAATAGTGAAAATCTTTTTATTTTGTCACAAGATGTACAATTCTTAATCACGAAATTTAAATTCAAACGACGACGACTCAACTTCAACAAAACAAACTACAGTACGCTGGAGCGGTACGAATGGGTAGAACTGGAATGATAAACACCATAATCGTATGGTATTGCCAAAATAATGTCAACAGCACCGGATTATCGCGGAGCGTTTTCTAATCTTCTTGCTTTATTCTTAATGTACTTTGGTCATTACGAACGACATAGGCTAAATAAACGCGGAGCAAAAGTTGAAATGATGTACTCACTATATCCCCCGTTACACATTTTAGCACTGATGGGTAGCAATCCTTGTAAGCTGTCAATACATGCAACTGTAAATACAGCTGGTTAATTGATATTAAATCAGATTCGGTCGGATCTCGGTCATTGATTTTATATTTTTTTCTCATACATTAATCTTCTTAGGCTTAAGCTAAGTCCACCAATACCAGCGCACTTTTCTGCAAGTATGTATGTATACGGTCGTTACGAAAAAAATTGACGCGCCTACACACGTTCCAAGTACATTTTTACGAGCGTATCAGCATAAAACAAATAGGTATTAGATACAACGGTTTGAAACCGCTCTAAGAACGAAGAATATTTTATACAAATTAACTAAGAAAAGGTGATTTTGTTATTTTTTTATTTGTTATTTACTTGTGTAGGTTAACAAAGTGCAAATACCTACGAATTGCGTTAAAATATCAAAATCGGTTAAAATAAAAAACAAATATGACGGTGCGTGTGGGGCCATGGTTAACATGCGGGACTGCCAGAGGATCCCGGGTTCGATTTCCGAGGAGGCAGAAATAACGAGTTTTAATTTCTGCTCTCGGCCTGATGGCGTTCATGTCTTTGTGTGTTTCCATGGTACCGACGACACACGAATATTTTTCTGCACTGGTCAAGACGACGTTTATGATAGCTCAACAGACTTAATTTAGTAACCCAGAGCTGCTGAGATAATCAATTCCAGGGTGAATAAATATGTATTGGTGGGAATATAGGGGAATAGGAGGTGGGGCGTATCTAAATATCGCGGCTAAAACGGCAGATAGAAAAGCGCTTCTACAATCTCAGTGATGTTATACAAACCATGTTTGTATTTCTATATTCAATAACATCAATACCAATGCCCTGAGCTGACAGCGCCTAGCCCGTGCCTCTATTAAAAAAAACATACAAAGTCTGGCTGGAATAAATAAAGCTGCACTTCGTTTTCTAAGTTTCCTTTTTTTCCGGTAATAAAAGAAAATAAAAAATCCTTGCTAATATTATAAATTCGAAAGAAACTCTGTCTGCTACGCTTTCCTGCTTAAACTAATGAACCAATTTTAATGAAATTTGGAACACCGATAGAGTGGACCTTGAGAAAGGACATAGGATGGTATTTATCGTACAGGAACCTATAAAACAGGTCGGAGCGAAGCCGCTGGCGGAAGGCTAGTAATAATATACTTGTTAAAATTAGTTTAAATACGTTTACCTACGTGATAATATTCAAAAAAAAATCCATCAACTCACATCCAGTATGGTGCAGTAAGCTCAAGACCACTCCAGTTACAGTAGGAGAGCTGTGTCCACCGGTGGGAAGAAAGAAAATCATAAATTTATCTATATTAGTATAAAGCGGAAGGATATGTTTGTTTGAACGCGCTAATCTCAGATACGAATTGAAATATTTTTTTTGTGTTGAATAATCAGTTGAGGAAGCCTATATGGCAAAAAAAATGTCCACGTGAACACAGTCGCGGGCGACCGCTAAATTTAAATAAGATTTCTGGAAGGTAAACCATTGGGAACCTGTTAATAAGGGAGGCAGCAAATTACACCGCTTCTATTCCTTTCCGTTATCAGGTTCGCAGGCCGAGGAAGGTCCTCACTGACCTCTCCAACAAAATGTCTTCTAATCTGGTTCTCCTCCTGGCAGCCCCTTCAGATGAATGAGACAGATAGCGATCATCCATCCGATGACGCAAGCCTTATTCCGACAACACCTACTCGTACGGCGTTTACTTTCCAGCGGATGCTCCCTGGGTAGCACCGCTAGCCCACACTAGTGAGATCGAATCCGATATAAAAAGGTAAACCATCTGAATACGAGAAATGACGGTAGATGAATCAAAAAAAGTTTAGAAAGCTATGTTCAACAGATTGCATAAATGCTTGGGACTTGAATTGACTGGGACGACTTCTGACAGCTAGCGCAACAGACTTTAATAAAGCAAGTAACGTATAGTCCAGTATTAAAGCCGGGATATTTTAATTACCGGACTGGGCTTAGGGTTGCCAGGTCGCCAAACCTAATAGCCGGACAGACCAGGCAGTTTGGCCGGACATTTGGATAGAAAGGCCGGACACCCTACATTATTGAGGATTTTGTGTCTAAGTATTAATAGGTACGACAAAAAAACTGTATGTTAAATCAAGCTTTTTTGATTGTTCTTATAAATTTTGTTAAATTCTTACTAATATAAATAAAATCCAATGCCATATCAGTCTTAAGAGGGACCGACCGACAGTCAACTCGCCTGCGCTGGGCCACGCTCGGCGCACGCTGTTTAGCGTAAAAAGCCTAACAAAAGCCGGACATGCCGGACACCGTTTATTTTGGCCGGACACGCAATCAAAAAGCCTACCTATGTCCGGCTTTATCCGGACGCCTGGCAACGCTAACTGGGCTGATGATCACCGGTTTTAACGTTAAAGTATTAACAATGTTAATAAAGATGTAGTAAAATCCACTTCAGAATTAAAGTGAAACAAACAGAGTCACAAGACCCTAGAAGCTCCCCGTGTGTTCAGGGTGTTTTTCTCTCTCTTCTTCTTCTCCTTCTCTTCTTCTCCTAGGTGTAATTTCTCCCCTACTGCCCGCAGCATTACTTCGTGCAACCGACATTCGGTTGCAAGAAAACGGTGCGCATTTTACAGTCCACTAGAAATAAGAAGGAAAATGTTTTTCGGAAGCCCGTAGCAGCTCTCCTTGTGTACAGGATGTTTGAACTATCCGTATTGCTCGCAGTACCTACTCCGTTGTGCAGTCTAACTGCGGTTGAAGGAAAACCAAGCGCATTTTATAGTTGACACTTTTATAATCGTAATAAAAAAACCTAACACGACGATTAAATATGATGCATGTGGCACAATGATCCCGTTATTATGCTGTGGAAAGCGTCCTAGGTCCAAACAGGAAAAAACCTGTATGTTTTTATACATTATACTTTCTGGTCTTTATTTTAACGTTCTGTTTTCTAGACTTGGCTAGGCTTTCTGGCTTCGTACAACTTTGTAAGAATGATTATACGTATTTTTAATTGTAAGTGGCGTCGTAAATTTGCTGTATTTAATATATAAGAAATCAAACAGAATAAAATATTTTGAACAGTCTTGTACCTATCCTATATGACATATATCGTAAGTATCGTGTGTAGCAGTCGTGTACAAAGAGCTATCTATTGTTTGGAATGTATCAAGTGCATTCATGTAGTTAAACAGTAGCTATGGATCAAACACAGCCGCAATCCGTAGCAGCTTTCCGTGTCTATAGGATGTTTGGACTGAATCTCCTACTGCCCACATAATCAATCGTGCAGCCAAACTGGAGTTGCAGGAATCAGAATATCAATTTCACAGTTATTTGAATTGAGAAACGAAACACACGATTCAGCTTGTAGAGTTAGCAAAAAAGAGAAAAAAAATCATATTAGGAATTTAAAAATATTGGATAATGAATGTCACTATTTATTGGTCAACGCCATAAGTGTCGTATCTGTTGGGGTTTAATGTGTTGAGCTACGAGGAAAAAGGCGACGTAAAAAATCCTAACAGCACTTTCGTCCTGATTAATCATTAAATATTAGTGCTATGCTTAAGTATAATGCTTAAGAATGGAAGGAAGTATTAACGATGAATGTGTAACAGCGTAGCGAAACATCAACAAGTATATTGAACAAACATCAGATACAATAAATCTTCGTGCTTGCAAATCGTGCACCTCTATTTGCCTGGAGGATTAAAAACCGTAGACTCTACAAAATTTTAATTAAGTAACAGAATATTGAACAGAAATAAATCGAATTGAATCGAAAAATACCTTTTTAATTAAGTAACAGAATAACGGATAGAATGAAAAATCGAAAAATACCTTGTTTCCGTTACTAGAACTACACCAAAACAAAATAAAAAAGTTTGCGAAGATTTAATAATTTCGAAGGCTGTTCGAACGAAAAGCTCTCTTCCTCTCAAATATACGTGGAAAAGAAATACGAGTATCAATCAGTCAATAAGAACGAAAAGTTAAATCAATATAATGTTTTGAGCAGGGTGAGTAGTGTGAGTACTGATCCATTATTCATCAATCACAATTTTGCTTTGACTTTATTCACGCATTTGTATCAGACCAAAGATGTCATAAAGTAAAAAGGGTGTAAAAACGTTATGCCCGCTTCAAAAATATAGGATTTCCCCATTGGTCATATGGCTGGTCGGACTATGTCCCCTATGAATGTTGATAATCGCTTCATTTGACTATTTCTCTCCTTATATTTAAAAACATGCTTTCTTCAAGTTAAAAATATTAAGCTAGCAAGCTTTCGGCTCCTCAATTATTTATTATCCTCCAACTGTAGAAAGTAAATTTCATAAGACGAGCTGTGACCTGCTCCCACTTAGTGGTAATCGGACATATAGACATAACCTTTCGCTTGAGGTTATGTTATGCATGAGCTAAGGTCTTACATACGTAAGTTCGCTGCTATTTTGGAGGCTGATAGTCACTTCATGAACATGATGGGCAACTACACCATTCTACCAATCCGCCAAATTTACAGCGGTGGTACGATACCATACACAACATATTGATATTTTTATTTTTAGAAGTAGTTTTTAGAAGCCTACCTCGCATTCTCAACATCGCCCAGGGTCGCCCGGCAGACAATGCCAAGAGGCATTAGGTTTAACCTTTTGTTAAACTTAGTTTAAAGTGTTTTCACATAAAATAAATAAATAAAAAACCCCAATCGAACCATGTATGTTCCAACTATACTAATCATATCTACTACAAACTTACCGACTATCTTCGAGTTCATAGAACATGTCCTTGGAGGAGTCGTGGATGTAAATCTTGACTCGCGGGCTGTCCATGTAGGCCATGGTGAGCTGCTGGGAGAAGCTCCTCACGAAGAGTGCCTTGACGGTATCGATGGAGGTAATCTCGTTCGGGAGCAGGGCTCGCTTCGTCTCACTCCGGTATTGCAGGAACACCAGCCCTGTGTAAGATATTGTTATATGTATATCCTGGTTAATAAATTGCGGGATAACTCATTTCTGTGATTTTTAATTCAATCCAAAAGCAGACGAGGATGAACTCTTCTATGGAAGAGTTATACCTACATATTTGGGAGGAAGGGAGGTGAATTAAAAAGTATTGATTGCGGATTGTCGCAAAGTAGTTCTAACCTTATGTAACCCCAAGACGATTATAAAAATATTGTCAAATTAACCAATCAAAACTCCACTTTTACGCGTTTTAAAATCTCATTTTTTGTTCGTCACAGTTTTCAAAGCCTAGCAGCCCCATTGCTCGTATACCTATACATTGCAAAAGTCTTGCTATTTGAAACAGGCTTTAGTTATTGCAAGTAAATTTTGACCACAATAGCTATTACTGTTTACAGAACCGCTGCAGCCGCAGGAAACGCAAGAAGCAATTAAAATCTGGGAAATTTCATCCTCAATCATAAGAGCTTGTGACGGTTTGGAAACGAACGATTCATTTAAGTGATAATGTGTTAAAAACATGTTAGCATCTATTCCAAATGGTTGGTTTATAAAATCCAAAATCCCTCAGTTACATGTTTATTGTCTTTTCGCAAAGCCAAAACGCTGTAAAGACATATCATACATCCATACATTCATACACCTATAACGGCAATCAAGACGGATTTCTTTTTCAATTTTTTTCATGTTCAACATCACTCCACTTGGAAGTGAGAGGCATTTACCTCACAGTCCAAAACGCGGGCCTCCTCATGCCTACAAGAAGTGACTCTCAGGCATATTACAACATTTTCCTTCACTGTGGAGCGATAAATACGCACTTAACAAACGTAGCGGGGTTTGAACTCGGTATCTCTGAGTCGGAGACCGTAGTCTTTATCGCTGGGCTATCACTGCTAAGTAAAAAAAAAAAAAAGTAAAAAAAAAAACAACGGGTTGCACTCCGGTAGTGCCGGCAGAAGTGAAAGCTTGAACATTAACGTTGTGCATTTTTGATATTTTGGAATGGTTAGGGAATAATTTCGCACCAATTGCTTTTATTATCAGTATTATTTTTCATCTAGTATTTTCAGTAGGTTTTCATATAGTATTTTTATAAAGTACTCACTCATTTTCTTTCACTATTTCTTCGTCACTTTTTTCATTAATAGGTGCACTTTGTTCTATGTCCAAATTTTAAATACTTGATATAATCGAATTTTACAAAAGTCGAGCCATCAGCTGTCATCCTTCCGTCTTACGAATATTCGATCAGGCCACGTGTCCTGACGCGAGTTTAACATTTTTTACCCATCCCAAAAAAAGTGCACAACGCCGCTAAAGAAGTTTTCACTTCGAAAAATAAAAACAGGAGACGGGCGTCTTACAAATAGGTACAGATATCCCACAGCAGCAAAATAAAGTGATTTGATCTTCAACCGTAACCGTTCATCTGTACAGTTAAATAAAAATATAATGATAAATAGTCGTTAATATCTTTCATCTAATTTGCATACTAGTTTAACGACCGATGTCAACATGTGTCAATGCTGTTGCTCCAAGATTTATACTCACGTAACAATTTATTATTACATACAGTTTGGTTGTAACCGCAACATGAAATACAAGAACTAGTACTGATCCTTTATCGCCCGATTTAACATTTAATAATGTAAATGATAGCGAAATGCAAATAACACAAAGATTCAATATACGAGTAACTATCAGAAAAGAAAATTGCTCTCGATATAGCCTCTTTATTCAATTACGAAGAGATCAGAGTAGCAATAACTAATTTTTAACGAAGCTATCGCTTTTTATTTATCTTATAGTAAAAGTACTGTAAATTAAAATTGTAATCAAGTTTTGATATTTGAAATTTTAAATCTATAGATGGCTGACTGTAACCCTTTTTGCGTCGCACTTGCATGGGTCTCTACCCATTACTGGGGAGGCCTGGAGCTTACTCCACCACGCTGCTCCAATGGGGGTTGGTGGATTTTTTTTTGTTTTATTGCCTGTCAGTAACACTTGTATGTAAAACGGAAGTAGTCACGAGAATTTTAGATTACTGTTACAATACTAAGCTTTCTGGTTGATAATGCGACCATTTTATATCACAAATTTTATAAGGAATCAAAACTTATTAGATACTTCTCATAGAATCATAAATTTTGGTAGCAAGCAATACCTGTAATAAAGTACGGTGAAAAGAACGAAAGTCGTCGTATTTTACATAAATAAAAGCATATTTTATGTTTTTGTAAATAAATATTATCATATACAACATGTTTCTAGCTTTTACTGCTGAGTACCAGATTTCTCGGAGATCTTAGACCAATTCAGGCAAGTCCACCACGCTGGCGAAGCGCAGTATTGATGGTTTCAATGTTTTCAAGATATTTCTTAAGCCAATATTAAAAGTTAAGTGAATATTAAAATCTGTGAGTATAATCTTTCATCTGTACATTGGCTTAACTAGAGATTTGATACTTTCTTCATCTAACATGTTTCGTACAAACAAGGCCATAAACAACTGATTGACGAATGAGTTTGGGATCTGCCAGAAGTTAGGTACTTCTCCGTAGTATAATAAAAAGTTATTGTAACTTTTTAGCTATAAAAAGCATATTTGTATCAGCGCGATATGTTATTTTTTTGCAAAAAGTTCAGGATACCTCGTATAGGTATTCTTTCAGATCGAGTTTGATAGCTCAATGATTTGTATTATTTTTGATTTTTAAACATTTGTTCGCTTTTCTTGCTGGCGTGGAGGTTTTTTCAAAGCTGCCACAAGGATAAAACCACTGAACTCGACTTTAGTTTAAAATGTTGAAAACAAATCTGTACTCTCTGAAATGACTACATTTAAAGTAGGTACAAAATATCATTTGACTCAGTATACAATTTCATGCACTAATGACTGACTTACCTTTTGAAATGGAAAATTTTGAAAATATAGACACACTAATAAGGAAGGATTTTTTGATATTCCAAATATGAGGGTCAAATAGGAACTTAAAGTTTGTGTGACGAACCTTTGATATTTTACCGATTCGTTTGAAACTTTATTTATTATTTGATAAAAAATTGAAACAAATGTTTATGTGTTAGAGGAAAATCAACCACATAAATACTTCATTTAAGTGCATTTTAAAATGTAGTGTATTTTAAAAGTTAAATATTTTGGGGTTAAATGCAACAAAAAAGCTTTGGATTTCGCGTCCAATAACAGAAACAAGTGCAATCTCGGGACCATTATTAGGGTATATTTTTTAAAAATGGTTGAACCTAACATATTATTATACATTATAGGTTACCTTAAAAGCTAATAACGTAGCTATGAAAATATTTCTTCAATGAATTACTGCGCCTTTGTTACAACGCTAGTTACGATCAAACCGAGGCAAAATTCATATCGCGGCGCTTAACATAATTTACGAGAAACACGAATTTACATTTAGCTCAACTAATTTTGCTTTATTTACTGGAATATCAATGAAACACCGATACTTATAGGGGAATATATCATATCATATAAATCATATCATACGTTATGTTTGATGAGTTCCACGTCTACGTAAAAAAACTAGAAAGAAAGTTACACAAAATTTCTCGAAGATATGATGCTCATCAACCTGCACTTGATGTGGTAGACAATGGCCTGAATTAAACGAATAAAGTTTTTTTATGAAATGTTCCAATGCCTACTTTATATTATATAATCTTAAAAGGATTCGTTTTTCACCTCCCCCCCTCTCCCCCAAGAAGCTTGATACGGTCAAAGTGATGTATGAGGGGTTTCCCCTATCCCCTCTCGGGAATTAAGGAAAAATTTCGAAATTTAAAAATTCAAGATGGCGGCCGAGTTTGAAATGTCAAATTTTTTATTTATTTCCTTATGCCCAATATGGGTGTCGTTTTCGAATAATTTTGGGGTGGAGATTACGAAAAAAATGGCCGTTTTTGGAAATTCAAGATGGCGGCGCGGATACGTTTGGTTAAATTTTTGCCCTTTTCGAGGTGTGTTTGACAAGCTGTCATTCCGTGGTTTTTTGACATGTTTTTGATATTTTTTCTAAAATGGCTTGAAAATGCCCTGAATTCCGGCAAAATGAGGGTGGTAATTTTTTTTAAACAAGATGGCGGATGCGTGGCGGCCATTTTGTAAAAAGTGCGAAAAACACCATTTTTCGAGGGGAAATATCTCGATGTTGGCAACATTTCATCGGGTTGCTTTGTTCGAGGCGATTGTGGGACTCCGCTCAAAGTGTTGCCAGGTTTGGTCGACTTTTTTCCTTTCATACATTTTTTTGAACTTTCCATTCAAAAACATGAAAAGTAGAAGGAGAAATTTTTTTAGTAAAAAAATTTAATTGTCAGACGTGTTGTGATGCTCTCAATGACATTTGACCATTTTTGAAGTCGTCGACTGGCAACACTGGCCGCAGGAATTTTTTTCCCATTTCACACATTGTCTATTACCACGGAGCGGGGAGTGGTGGGGAGTGAATATGATGTATGAGTGATATTATTGGTTGACGTTCGTGTCTATGGGAAAAATCCGAAACGTCAGAAATTCAAGATGGCGGCCGAGCTGAGCAGGTGAATATTATTTTTTTATTCGCACCGACCCGAGATGGGTGTCGGTTTTGAATAAAAGAGGGACGAGAAAAATGAAAAAAACTGAAAAAATTTAAAAAACAAGATGGCCGCCGAGATACATAAAATTAATTTTTTCCGATTTTCGAGGTGTGTTTGCGGGGTCGCCATTTTGTGGGTTTTTAACATTTAATTATGTTTTTTTCACTTTTGTCTCTGGCATATGCTCAATTTTGACAGATTGGAATCTATTATTTTTTTAAACAAAATGGCTGACCCATATCGGCCATTTTGTAAAACATACGAAAAATCGAGTTTTTTGACGTGAATTTTTGCCAGGTTGGCAACATTTCAGCGGAATTTGTTGTATGGATCGATTGTGTATCTTAACTGGAAGTGTTGCCAGGTTTTGTCAATTTTTTTTTCTTTCATACAAAATTGGAAACCTCCCATACAAAAACATGAAAAGTGGAAGGAGAAACATTTTTGATTAAAATATTGAGCCAGATATTTTTAAGGGGCTGTCTTAATGACATTTGACCATTTTTATCTTCATCACCTGGCAACACTAGGAGCTAGATTTTTTTTTCCGTTTTTTCGACATTTCGAATTACACAGCCAAACGTAAACATGGGAGGTAATAATAATGTATGGGTGATATTTTTGATTTACCCTCGTGTCTATAGGAAAAATCCGAAACGTCAGAAATTCAAGATGGCGGCCGAGCTGAGCAGGTCAACTTCATTTTTGTTATCTGCACGTACCCAATATTGGACATGTTTTCGAATAATATTGGGACGACAAATACGATGAAATTAGAAAAAAATGAAAAAACAAAATGGCCGCCGAGATTTTTGAATTTGAAATTTTTAAATTTTCGAGGTAACTTTACGGGAGTTTTTTGTTCAAGGAATTTAATCGTTCATTTTACAATTGATATTTATTCGCTTTGGTGTATTCTCAATTTTGACATATTGGATTGGATTTTTTTTTATTCAAGATGGCGGACGCCGTGGTGGCCAGTTTGTAAAAAGAACAAAAAATGTAATTTTTCGATGGGAAAAATTTGGTAGTTGGCAACATTTCAGCGGATTACTTTGTACAGAGCGATTATGTAACTTGACTCGAAGTATTGCCAGGTTTTGTTATTTTTTTTCTTTCATACAAATTTGTAAACTTTCCATTCAAAAACATGAAAAGTAGAAGGAGAAACATTTTTGATTAAAATATTGACCCAGATATTTTAAAGTGGCTGTCTCAATGACATTTGGCTATTTTTATCTTTACCACCTGGCAACACTGGGAGCTAGAATTTTTTTTCAATTTTTTTCCTGGTCTTCATGTTTCGAATAGTGGAGCAAAAACTGTAGATCTGGAGTATCAACAATGTATGGGAGATTTATTCCTTATAGTATAGTGATTATGGGAAAAATATGATATCACAATGTTGCCATACACAAAAATTGTTTTTCATGCCAATGAAATTTTATATCGAATATTTCAGTGTGTTGCCACAGGCTAACGCCATAAGGTGTGTAAATATTTGATAGTTAGTAATAAACTGCAAATTTTGATGTAAAAAAATTTCAATGTTGCCATACAAAAATAATAATTTCCAAACAAATATATTTTTGTATGTAAGATTTCGCGCATTTGTTTTTTTTCAATGTTGTTACAATGTATGACGCGTTTGAAGCTACAACTTTACTTTACTTATTATTGCAATAATCACTGAGTGTTGCCATACAAAAAATAAAAGTTTTCATACAAGTGTTTTACCCTATCAAATTTGCCTGAAAATAAGTAATTGAGCTTCGAATACTACAGCCTATTTGCACTATTTAATGTAATTTTAATTACTTTGAATCTATAGACACTCCCAAATTGTAAATATTTGTAGAAAAATATTTTCGTGTTGCCATACAAAAAAAGTGATTTTCATACAAACAAATTTTTGTATGTTAAATTTTCAGGTTTTATCTCCTTTTGATGTCAACAAATAGTATGAGGCGTTTGCAGAACTTATTGCACTGTATAAGTTTTTTCAAAAATATTTCAATGTTGCCATACAAAAAAAAATTTTTTTCATACAAGTATTTAAAATTTTCCCGACAAATCGGGTATTATATGGAATATTTTAGCCTGTTGGCAACATTTGGCATAATTATAACTTTGAATTTATGGTAGATAAAAATAATGTTAATGTTTCAGTAAAAATATATATTTGGGTTGCCATACAAAAAAATCGACTTTCATACAAAAATATATTTTTATGTCAAATTTCAAATTGTTGGCACTTTTTAACGATACTACAATGTATGAAGCGTTGCAAGATACAATCATACTGTATGTATTATTGAAAAAAAAATTCAGGGTTACCATACAAATAATTAAAATTTTCTTACAAAATCTTTCAAGTATCGAATATGCCATGAAATTGTTATTTTGTATTCAACATTTCAGTCCGTCAGTGCTATTTAAGAACATTAAAATGTTCTAGGCGTTTGGGAGGACGAACAATTTGTTTATTTTGGTACCAAAAAATATCAGTGTTGCCATACAAAAAATAATAATTTTCATACAAAGGCATTTTTCTATGTGATATTTTGGTCTGAGTATTCCATTTGAGGTCATTACAATATATGGGGAGTTTGTAAGTACTAATATTTTGTACATATTATAATAATAATACTCTGGTGTTGTCATACAAAAAATAATAATTTTCATGCAAACGCTTTAATGTAACTTTCAGGCTATTACGTTGTTTTGATTTTAGTGTAATGTATGGGCCATTTCTAGGTACCAATTCACCTTACATGTCGTTGCAAAAATATTTCTGTGTTGCTATACAAAAATTATACATTTTTGTAGAAATGCTTTTTTGTGTGAAATATTTTACAGTATAGTCTCCTTTTGATATGAATACCCTTCAAAGTTAGAAACAATTCAGTGATTTTGATTAATATGACAGAATATTTTTTTTATTAAAATGGTTTTTAGTATTTATATTACAATTATTAAATTAATACTTTCAAATATAAAGTACGTATAAAATCAATAACAGCAAATATTATTGTAAGATGCTTACTTTTATGAGCTTTTTTCGTCTGTAGTTCCATCTTACATTATGTAGTTATTATTGGTCACTTTTATTTAAATTCGTCAAACATTATAAAAAAAATTAACAAGATTTAACCAAGTTCAAACTTACCATTACTGACTGTACGGCTATTGTATATAAAAATAATCTAAAGATTGTACTGGCCACTTATAGATTGTACCTACTCTAAATTTGGAATTAAAAAAACTCATGTTCAAAATTTAAAATTAATTGGCGGTAAATAGTTGCCTCAAGTTTCTTTTGGTTCTCGCAACCATTTTGTAAATTTTGTGTAATATTGTGGATTATTTTCAATTAGTGATTTATATGAATGTGTTTGAATGTGTATTTGTGAATTTTTTTAATTTCGCGTAATTAGCACAACTTTCGGCATTTATTTTGAAGAGAAATTGGGTATGTAAGTACAAAGATTTTACTAAATGTTACGTTCGCCATATTTCACCACTAATTGATCAATTACCTAATTTATTAATTTACTTAGGGCCTCTTTCACCACCTTCAAGTAAGTGTCAAGTACGCTAATTGTCGGTTAAAGTCACCCGTAACTTCAATTTCACGATGTTCGAGTACCTAGCACTAATCATAATGGGAAACTGACCTGTACTCATAGCCTTTACTTGCCAATTAACTTTACTTGGGATTACTCCGCTTTTATAACGACTTAACATTTTACCTGAAATACATGTTTTTTCAACCCTCTTATGACCCAATGCTGGGCACAAATCTCCCCTCTAGAAAGTGGGAGGGATGTAAACCATAGTCCACCACGCTGGCCAAGAGTGGATAGGTGGATATCATGCCTTTGAGTGATTATGAGTAACTCTCAGGCAAGCATGGTGATTGAAAATATAGAAATTAAATATCAACAGCAAAAATACGCACATAAAAGTTTTTTTTGTAAGAGCTGCGCGCCGGGTTTTGATCACGGTATATCCATGTCGGAGGCCGCGTTCTTACCCGCTCGGCCATCGCTGCTCAAGTACATATTTTATTTATATAATTTCTTCCGTTTAGTCGTAATTCTTCATGCAAAGCTGCCCTTTTCATGTCCCGCTTATGGGCACGGGTCTCTTCCCATTATAGGGGAAGCATGGAGCTTACTCCACCACGCTTTGCAATGAGGGTTGGCGGCCAACCAGCTGTCTGATGTTTTCGAACCGCCACAAGGCCTCTGACAAGGTTTATCGACTACTACATAGCTATCGATATCACCCAGGTCCAACGGCTTAGCGTGTCTTTCGAAGCTTAGAAACGCGTTTGAATTTTGCCACTAGCAGTCATCCGTCTCACACGTTAATGACAATTTTATAGTCCTCGCGGTTTTAGTGGTCGCTACAGCCCATAGACATCTACAAATCTCAACCAAGCCAATCTTGCCTAAGGTCGTTTACAGTTGCGTTGATACTTGTATAAGTTGCTTTATTTGGCTGCAACCCTTTTTGCGTCCCACTGCTGGGCACGGGTCCCTCCGCCGTATTGGGGAGGCCTGGAGCTTACTCCACCACGCTGCTCCAATGCGGGTTGGTGGAGATGCGGGTTAGTGGCCAACCCGCTGTCGGGTGTTTTCAAACTGCCCATAAGGCCTCCGACAAGGTTTAACGACTGTTATTTATCGACCACAACCAGGACCGACGGCTAAACGTGCCCACCGAAGCACGGAAACGCGCATGAAATTTTTTGCCACTAGCGGTCACCCATCTCATACCCAACCGACCCCGTTTAGCTTAGTTGCATAGATCCTTTGCGTTCTACGCTAACCACCGGGCTATGCACGCCTCACTTCACTTCACGTTACTTTATTTAGGTGATCATAAATAAATATTCGTAGTATCTAAATATAATACAGTTGTTTCACGGTAGAAATGGATTCAGCGGTAGGTCTTTAGTACCATCCACATAAAGGTGTGGCCAGCAACTGCATAATAATATGTTATGATAGACTCAGCGATAGTACTTTCTCGGTTACAATCACAGAGAGAAGTGTGGCCGGCACCCACAACTTTCCACTGAAACACAACAGAACAGAGTTGATTCAAGCTGCTTCTACATTTCTAAAACCCCGAATAGGAAAAGAACGGTGAAGAAAGCTCCAAGCCTTCCTCGTAATGGGGAAAGACCCGTGCTCAGTAGTGGCAAACAAGGCTTGCAGCCAGAAATGGATTCATTGGTAGGTACTCTATATTTATCTTATAATAGTGTATCTCGGCGATTATAAATTTGAAAAATGCTTTATCCTGTTTGTATTTTGCACTGGAGTTATGTAAAAAAAAAGGATTCCGGTCATCACCTATGTTTCTTTTACACTCATAGCCCCACAGTAGGATAGACATACCCTGTGTCGTGGGAACCTTGGATACACACACACACAAAAACAGAAACACAAACAGATCGAGACCAGAAATTTCAAATTAATCATTCAAATTTCTGCTTCGCGGGGAATCGACCCCGGGACCGTCTGACCGGCAATCCGGCATGGTTACCATTGCGTCACATGGGTATATAAGATAGACAGTTTGGAATACTCCTCACTTCACTATTCGGTTAACCTGCAAGAGGCCCTGACGTCATTGAATCATTGTCAACACTAATATAACTAAATTTAAGATAAATGATGACTTTTTAATGCGTGAAATATGTTTTAACGGTTTTTATTCTCTTACTATAGATAAAAGTTTGTTGTTGATAGATCATTTGGTTGTTTGTCTGAAAACAAAGATATCAATTGCTGCCATATCAATAAATAACTAGCCAAAAATTTTATTCAAATATACGACAAAAAGGATGCCACGCGAGCAGCTTGCTGCGAGCGCAACACGCGCAACCTAGTTATATTATATAATCTTAAAAGGATTCGTTTTTCACCGGCCTCTCTCCCCCCCAAGGAGCTTGATACGGTCAAAGTGATGTATGAGGGGTTTCCCCTATCCCCTCTCGGGAATAAAGGAAAAATTTCGAAATTTAAAAATTCAAGATGGCGGCCGAGTTTGAAATGTCAAAATTTTTATTTATTTCCCTATGCCCGATATGGGTGTCGTTTTCGAATAATTTTAGGATGGAGATTACGAAAAAAATGGCCATTTTTGAAAATTCAAGATGGCGGCGCGGATATGTTTGGTTGAATTTTTGCCCTTTTCGAGGTGTGTTTGACGAGCTGTCATTCGGTGGTTTTTAAATACATTTTTGATATTTTTTCTAAAATGTCTTGGAAATACCCTGAATTTTGGCAAAATGAGGGTGGTAATTTTTTTAAACAAGATGGCGGATGTGTGGCGGCCATTTTGTAAAAAGTGCAAAAAACACCATTTTTCGAGGGGAAATATCTCGAGGTTGGCAACATTTGATCGGAACGCTTTGTTCCAGTCGATTGTGGGACTTTACTCAAAGTGTTGCCAGGTCTGGTCGATTTTTTTTCCTTTCATACATTTTTTTGAACTTTCCATTCAAAAACATGAAAAGTAGAAGGAGAAGATTTTTTACTGAAATTATTTAATTGGTAGACGTATTGTGATGCCTTCAATGACATTTGACCATTTTTGAAGACGTCGACTGGCAACACTGGCCGCAGGAATTTTTTTCCCATTTCACACATTGTCTATTACCACGGAGCGGGGAGTGGTGGGGGGTGAATATGATGTATGGGTGATATTGTTGGTTGACTTTCGTGTCTATGGGAAAAATCCGAAACGTCAAAAATTCAAGATGGCGGCCGAGCTGAGCAGGTGAATATTTTTTTTTTATTCGGACCGACCCGAGATGGGTGTCGGTTTCGAATAAAAGCGGGACAAGAAAAACGAAAAAAATTGAAAAAATTGAAAAAACAAGATGGCCGCCGAGATACATAAAATTGAATTTTTCCGATTTTCGAGGTGTGTTTGCGGGGTCGCCATTTTGTGGGTTTTTAACATTTAATTATGTTTTTTTCACTTTTGTCTCTGGCATATGCTCAATTTTGACAGATTGGAATCAATTATTTTTTTAAACAAAATGGCTGACCCACATCGGCCATTTTGTAAAACATACGAAAAATCAAGTTTTTTGACGTGAATTTTTGCCAGGTTGGCAACATTTCAGCGGAATTTGTTGTATGGATCGATTGTGTATCTTGACTCGAAGTGTTGCCAGGTTTTGTCAAATTTTTTTTCTTTCATACAAAATTGGAAACCTCCCATACAAAAACATGAAAAGTGGAAGTAGAAACATTTTTGATTAAAATATTGAGCCAGATATTTTTAAGGGGCTGTCTCAATGACATTTGACCATTTTTATCTTTATCACCTGGCAACACTAGGAGTTAGATTTTTTTTTCCGTTTTTTCGACATTTCGAATTACACAGCCAAACGTAAACATGGAAGGTAATAATAATGTATGGGTGATATTTTTGATTTACCCTCGTGTCTATAGGAAAAATCCGAAACGTCAAAAATTCAAGATGGCGGCCGAGCTGAGCAGGTCAACTTCATTTTTGTTTTCTGCACGTACCCAATATTGGACATGTTTTCGAATAATATTGGGACGACAAATACGATGAAATTAGAAAAAAATGAAAAAACAAAATGGCCGCCGAGATTTTTGAATTTGAAATATTTAAATTTTCGAGGTAACTTTACGGGAGTTTTTTGTTCAAGGAATTTAATCGTTCATTTTACAATTGATATCTATTCGCTTTGGTGTATTCTCAATTTTGACATATTGGATTGGATTTTTTTTTATTCAAGATGGCGGACGCCGTGGTGGCCAGTTTGTAAAAAGAACAAAAAATGTAATTTTTCGATGGGAAAAATTTGGTAGTTGGCAACATTTCAGCGGATTACTTTGTACAGAGCGATTATGTAACTTGACTCGAAGTATTGCCTGGTTTTGTTATTTTTTTTTCTTTCATACAAATTTGTAAACTTTCCATTCAAAAACATGAAAAGTAGAAGGAGAAACATTTTTGATTAAAATATTGACCCAGATATTTTAAAGTGGCTGTCTCAATGACATTTGGCTATTTTTATCTTTACCACCTGGCAACACTGGGAGCTAGAATTTTTTTTCAATTTTTTTCCTGGTCTTCATGTTTCGAATAGTGGAGCAAAAACTGTAGATCTGGAGTATCAACAATGTGTGGGAGATTTATTCCTTATAGTATAGTGATTATGGGAAAAATATGAAATCACAATGTTGCCATACACAAAAATTGTTTTTCAAGCCAATGAAATTTTATATCGAATATTTCAGTGTGTTGCCACAGGCTAACGCCATTAAGTGTGTAAATATTTGGTAGTTAGTAATAAACTGCAAATTTTGATGTAAAAAAATTTCAATATTGCCATACAAAAATAATAATTTCCAAACAAATATATTTTTGTATGTAAGATTTCGCGCATTTGTTTTCTTTCAATGTTGTTACAATGTATGACGCGTTTGAAGCTACTACTTTACTTTACTTATTATTGTAATAATTACTGAGTGTTGCCATACAAAAAATAAAAGTTTTCATACAAGTGTTTTACCCTATCAAATTTGCCTGAAAATAAGTAATTTAGCTTCGAATACTACAGCCTATTTGCACTATTTAATGTAATTTTAATTACTTTGAATCTATAGACACTCCCAAATTGTAAATATTTGTAGAAAAATATTTTCGTGTTGCCATACAAAAAAAGTGATTTTCATACAAACAAATTTTTGTATGTTAAATTTTCAGGTTTTATCTCCTTTTGATGTCAACAAATAGTATGAGGCGTTTGTAGAACTTATTGCACTGTATAAGTTTTTTCAAAAATATTTCAATGTTGCCATACAAAAAAATTTTTTTTTCATACAAGTATTTAAAAATTTCCCGACAAATCGGGTATTGTATGGAATATTTTAGCCTGTTGGCAACATTTGGCATAATTATAACTTTGAATTTATGGTAGATAAAAACAAGTTTAATGTTTCAGTGAAAATATATTTTTGGGTTGCCATACAAAAAAATCGACTTTCATACAAAAATATATTTTTATGTCAAATTTTAAATTGTTGCCACTTTTTAACGATACTTCAATGTATGAAGCGTTACAAGATACAACAATAGTGTACATTTTATTGAAAAAATATTTTAGGGTTGCCATACAAAAAATAAAAAAATTCTTACAAAATCTTTCAAGTATTGAATATGGCATGAAATTGTTATTTTATATTCAACATTTCAGTCTGTTGGTGCTATTCAAGAACATTAAAATGTACTAGGCGTTTCGAAGAACAAACGATTTGTTTATTTTGGTACCAAAAAATATCAGTGTTGCCATACAAAAAATAATAATTATCATACAAATGCATTTTTCTATGTGATAGTTTGGGCTGAGTGTTCCTTTTGACGTCAATACAAATGTATGTAAGTTTGTAAGTACTAATATTTTGTGCATATTTAAGTAATAATACTTTGGTGTTGTCATACAAAAAATTATAATTCTCATACAAAAGCTTTTTTAATGTAAAATTTAAGGTTATTACGTCGTTTTGATTTTAGTGCAATGTATGGGTCATTTCTAGGTACCAATTCACCTTACATGTCGTTGCAAAAATATTTCTGTGTTGCCATACATAAATTAAACATTTTTATACAAATGCTTTTTTGTGCGAAATATTTTACAGTATAGTCTTCTTTTGATATGAATACCCTTCAAAGTTAGGAACAATTCGGTGATTTTGATTAATATGACAGAATAAAGTTTTTTTTATTAAAATACATCTATATTACATCAGTAAAGTATGTTAAAATCAGATATTGCATCAGTAAATTATGTTAAAATCTAAGTCTAAGTTAATTCTTTAAAATATAAAGTACGTATAAAATCAATAACTGCTTAATAGTAATATGCTTACTTTGATGATCTTTTTTCATCTGTAGTTGCATCTTACATTAGTTATTATTGGTAAATTTTTTTAAATACGTCAAACATTATAAAAAATAACAAGGTTTAACCAAGTTCAAACTTACCATTACTGACTGTACGGCTATTGTATATAAAAATAATCTGAAGATTGTACTGGCCACTTATAGATTGTACTCTAAATTTGGAATTAAAAAAACTCATGTTCAAAATTTAAAGTTCATAATAATTGGCGGTAAATAGTTGCCTCAAGTTTCTTTTGATTCCCGCAACCATTTCGTAAATTTTGCGTAATAATGTGGATTGTTTTCAATAAGTGATTTATTAGAATGTGTTTGAATGTGTATTTGTGGATTTTTTTTTTAAATTTCGCGTAAGAAGCACTACTTTCGGCATTTATTTTGAAGAGAAATTGGGAATGTACAAAGATTTTACAATATTTTGTTACGTTCGCCATATTTCACCTTTAACCACTAATTGATCAAATACCTAATTTAATAATTTACTTACCAAACTAATTTCATGTCAAGAGTAA